>CM029603.1:75016840-76301515 GCA_017311375.1 Mytilus coruscus | reverse complement strand
TTGTTTATTTTGTTTGATGTGATAGTGCCAGTCGTATAATATATCTTTTGTAAATTCAGGATTTCCAATAAGTTCAGATTTTTCTCGTTGTGTTTAAAAATCTGATTATATTACTGTATATATTGATATTTTACTGAAGTAGTCCTTATGAATTAGATTCGTCCTTCACTTTCTGCAAACATTTTTTAAAATGCATGAAATATTTGTCACTGGGTGTTCGACGACAAGTGGGGTTTTAGGACCTTGACTACCCATTGCAATGTCGGCACTGGGTGTTAAGCAAACAACAACTAGTAAATTTATGAGACAAGTTCGGTACTGTGTCAAAATATGATTCCAAAATAACAGTTTCGTTTGAACTGGAATTCATTTAATATCGTGTTTTGAACATATGAAATATCCGAAGACAAAAGGGTGGAAATCCAAATATTTATAGATATGCGAGGAACTACTAAAACATAAGGGCCAACTTCGGTCATGTGAGTTGTGACCTTGGTTACCATACAAATTACATATTTTCATAAACTTATGATTAATCAAAATGTATGTATGTTATAAATCATGAGACAACAAGCAAGGCGGATGATATCATTGCAGACTTGTGGTCCAACATTTGTTTATCGGCCCACTTTAGGTAATTACAATACAAGTTATGCCAAAGCTTGAAAAACATATCATCTGTGTTTAAGTTCAACCATACAAGAACATTTGATAAGAAAACACAATTAAGATGATTTAATTAATGTAACCGGAATTATAGTAAATGGAAGTTCATATATCAAACAAACAATCACCAAAAGAAGGACAAATTATGCACATATATATAAACAGAAAGCCACTGCTGATAATTAAGGAATAAGATTATGCATAATTAAGCTATTCTGTGAACTCAACTTTCCCCTAGGTCTGAAGATGCTAAACTCTTAACGTTTGTTTAAATAGTAAAAAAAATGACAAAATAAACAATTAGAGGTATCGACTCTGACATGTCTACAATGAGAGGTATCGACCCTCATGTGTCTACAATAAGAGGTATCGACTCTGACATGTCTACAAGAGAGTTATTGACTCTAGTATGTCTACAATGAGAGGTATCGACTCTGACATGTCTACAATGAGAGGTATCGACTCTAATATGTTTACAATGAGAGGTATCGACTCTGACATGTCTACAATGAGAGTTATCGACTCCAGCATATCTACAATGAGAGGTATCGACTCTGACATGTCTACAATGAGAGGTATCGACTCTAAAAGAGAGGCGAAAGATACCAAAGGGACATTCAAACTCATAAGTCGAACATAAACTGACAACGCCATGGCTAAAAAGAAAAAGACCAACAGACAAACAATAATACACAAAACATAGAAAACTGGGTGTTATCTCAGGTGCTCAAGAAGGGTAAGCAGATCCTGCTCCACATATGGCACCCGTTGTGTTGCTCATGTTAGTACAAACCCGGTAATAAGTCTTATTCGGTAGGTTACATTCGGGAAAAGGGGCGGGATTGTAGTACCTTACATGTCTACAATGAGATGCATTAACTCTGAAATGTCTACAGATAAAAGTATCGACTCTGACATGTCTACAATTAGAGGTACCGACTTAGGATATAGAAGTCTTCAAGTAAGCTTCAAAATCCTTAATATCATTTATCATTCTGTCAGAATTGTTTTCATTGTCATAAATATTATCAACAGAAAAGATATCCGAGTTGACTTTATCTTATACATTGTATCTACATTTACAATTTGCAATTATAATATCTGTATATTGTTTTATGATCTATAGGTTCGGTATGGAAGTCGTTTTATACTTAATGCCTTTCGTAGGTTCCGTGTTCAGCATGATGACAGAACAACATATGCCAGAAATATTATGTAAATGTTTGAATGAAAAGGCAGGTTCCATAACCATAATTCCACCTGAACTCATTTTATACACATGTGTTAATAAGTATCTTGCAGAAACCTGGTTGGAAAGATATCATCCACCAAGACTGACTGACCCTGAAACAATCAATTGGTTACAATCACTTGGTCGAAAGGTCAGAGGACAAGAATATAACATTCGAACTAAAAGACAAGCAGTCAGAAGAATAAGACGCGAAATCAGAACACTGACAGATGCACAAAGGGAAAGATTTATTCGAGCAGTTCAACAATTAAAAGAACGAAATGCAAGTATTTTACAAATGTATTACTGTCATACACGTGAGAGAATTAGCTAGCTATAAAACCAGGTTAAATCCACCATTTTCTCCATAAGAAAATGCCTGTACCAAGTCAAGAATATGACAGTTGTTTTCCATTCGTGTGATGTGTTTGAGCTTTTGATTTTGCCATTTGATAAGGGACTTTTCGTTTTGAATTTTCCTTGGAGTTCGGTATTTTTGTTATTTTACTATTTACAGAACTAGATAGCAAGCGTTTGTTTTTATTATACAGTCTTTCTTTCTTTGTCTTCTTTTGCAGAATTTTTGAAAGCTTTTACTTCTTAGCTGCTATAAGAAATTAATAATCTTTAGTAAAATATCTAGTAACTTTATATAATTCTCAAAACACATGTCCTAGCGTGTCAATTACGTTTGCATGCTTCAGACAGTTTTTTAAATCATTTACCGTGATGCCAAATATTTACGTTTGGCTGTGGTTCTGTTGAGTTGCCTTTCTTTGGCTGGGATGCTAAATTATTAACTTTGTTTGGCTGTGATGCTGTCTCAATGACTTTGCTTGGCTGTGATTCCATTTCATTGACTTTGTTTCGCTATGATTCTGTTTGGCTGTGATGCTGCGTTATTGTCTTTGTTTGGCTGTGACGGTGTCTTAATGACTTTGTTTGGCTAAGATGCTAAATCATTGCCTTTGTTTGGCTATGATGCTAAATCATTGACTTTGTTTAGCTGTGATTTTGTCGTATTGACTTTGTTTGGCTAAGAAGCTAAATCATCGATTCCGTTTGTCTGTGACACTGTCTTATTGCTAAATCATTGATTTTTTTGTTTTGACTATGCTGCTGTCTCATTGACTTAGTTTGACTGTGATGCTGTCTTGTTGACTCTGTATGGCTGTGATGCTGTTTTATTGACATTGTTTGACTGTGATGCTGTGATCTGTCTTGTTGACTTTGTTTGACTGTGATGTTGTCTAATTGGCTTTGTTTGACTGTGATGCTGTCTTAATGACTTTGTTGGCTCAGATACTAAGTCGTTGACTTTGTTTGGTTGTGATGCTGTATAATTCTTTTGTTTGGCTTATATGCTAAATTATCGATTTCGTTTGGCTGTTACGCTGTCTTATTGACTTTGTTTGGCTAAGATGCTGAATAATTGACTTTGTTTGTCAGTGCTGCTGTCTTATTGAATTTGTTTGGCTGTGATTCTGTCTTATTGACTCTGTACAGCTAAGATGCTAAATTATCGATTTTGTTTGACTGTGACACTGTCTTATTGACTTTGTTTGGCTGTTATCGTGGTTCATTGACTTCGTTTGGCTAGGATTTTGTCTTCTTGACTTTGTATGACTATTGATGCATCATTGGCTTTGTTTGACTCTGAATTTATCTTTTTGACTTTGTTTGACTGTGATGCTGTCTCAATGGCCCTGTTTAGCTGTGATTGTGTCTTACTACATTTGTTTTGCAGAGATTCTGTCTAATTGACATTGTTGAACAGTGATTCTGTCTTATTTACTTTGTTTGGCTGTGATGCTGTCTCACTGAATTTGTTTGGCTGTGTAGTGTCTTATTGACTTTGTTTGGCTGTAATTCTATCTTATTGATTTGGTCTGGCTCTGATGCTGTCTTACTGACTTTGTTTGAATGTGATTCTGTATGGCTGTGATGCTGTCTCATTGCCTTTTTTTTACTGTGATGCTGTCCCATTGACTTTGTTTGGCTGTAATGTTGTCTAATTGACTTTGTTTGGCTATGATTCTCTTTCACTGACTTTGTTTGGCAATGATGATTTCTGTTTGATTTTGTTTGGCTCTGATGCCGTCTCACTGACTTTGTTTAGCTGTGATGCTGTCTCATTGACCTTGTTTGGATGTAATGCTGTCTCATTGACCTTGTTTGGATGTGATGCTGTCTTATTGACTTTGTTTAGTTTTGATGGTCTCTCATTGACTTTATTTGGCTATGATTCTGTCTTATTGATTTTGTTTGGCTATGATTCTGTCTTAATGATTTGTTTGGCTCTGATGTAGTCTTGTTAACTTTTTTTACTGTGATTCTGTATTGCTGTGATGCTGTGTCATTGACTTTTTTCATAATATCTGATTGTATCTGGTTGATTTTGTTTGGCTCTATTGCTGTCTTAATTAACTTTGTTTGACTGTGATGCTGTCTTTGTTGGCTTCGTTTTACTGTGATGATCTCTCATTGACTTTCTTTGGCTTTGATGCTGTTTCATTCACTTTGTTTGGCTATGATTCTGTGTTACTGATTTTGTCTGGTTTTGATGTTGTCTTGTTGCCTTTATTTTACTATAATGCTAGATGGCTGTGTTGCTAAGTCATTGACCTTTTTGGACTGCGATTTTTTCTTATTGACTTTGTATGGCTGTAATCGTGGTTCATTGAATTTGTCTCGCTAGGACTTTGTTTTCTTGACTTTGTTTGACTCTGATTGTATCTTATTGACTCTTTTTGACTGTGATGCTCTCTCATTGGCTTTGTTTAGCTGTGATGTTGTCTCACTGACTTTGTTTGGCTGTGTCGCTGTCTTATTGACTTTGTTTGACTCTGATTGTATCTTATTGAAGAGGGACGAAAGATACCAGAGGGACAGTCAAACTCATAGATTGAAAATAAACTGACAACGCCATGGCTAAACATAAAAAGACAAACTGACAAATAATAGTACAGAAGACACAACATAGAAAACAAAAGACTAAGCAACACGAACCCCACCAAAAACTGGGGGTGATCTCAGTTGCTCCGGAAGGGTAAGCAGATCCTGCTCCACATGTGGCACCCGTCGTATTGCTTATGTTATTACAAATCCGGTAAATAGTCTAATTCGGCAGCTCACATTCGTGAAAAGGGGAGGGTATTGTAGTTACGACATAAGGAACATATCCGATATCATCTGTGAAACGGTTATTCCATAACGGTCAACCAACTCGTGATGGCGTCCGTACAATTTACGAAGGGATGATTTCAACTTCGCCACTTGGAACTCATGGTTTCATAGCTTCCTTGTGAGCAGCAACACTCTATCAAGGAAATCATGATAGGAAATACAAGCTCTAGAATATCGTATCAACTGGGAGATATGTACTCCGTATGCAGACGCTGTTGGAATGTTGCTACATAGAAATGGAAAGTTCACAATTGGGAAGCTGAAATCATCTCTTTTGTCGTAAAGTTTTGTTTTCAACCGACCATCATTGTCAATTTCTAGATGTAAGTCAAGATATGAGGCCGACTTAACTGTATCTGTTGTATCCTTTATCTCAACTTCGATGGAATAGATGCGTTCAACATAGTCACCAAATTTTGTATTATTTAGTGAGAGAACATCATCTATATATCGGAAAGTAAAGTTAAAGGATACTGCTTACTTCTTTTCTTTCTTCATAAGAAGTTTCTGTATGAAGTCAGCCTCATATGAATAAAGGAACAAGTCGGCAAGAAGAGGGGCACAGTTGGTTCCAATGCGAATGCCGATTGTTTGTTGAAAACACGTCCTCCAAACGTAACAAATATGTTGTCAATCAAGAAATCAAGGATTTATCCCTCCCTAAGACTTGTATCTACGTTGGCCATTCTTTTTTATGAAACAAAGCAGGACAAATCAACAAATAAGAAAACAATAATGGCTTATATTTTCAATCACTAGGTTTCATGAATATTTTACGACTACTTCTATCTAACATTTTCTGCAAGGTTCATCTTGTCATAATTCTTTGGACCAAAAAGGGCTTCAGGTTTCCTTCAATCAAAAGTTCCAAAAAATTGTGATAGTATAACAATATGTTTTTTTTTTTAATTTGCTACCTTGTATTTTACGTGACTTAATCAAAAAGAATAGTGTCGCTTTTATCAGCTTTTGTAATGTTTCGTCTTATTGAGTCAGGAAATAGGAAAATACGCTTTCAACTATTAGTGACACTCCAGGCAATAGGAAAGTTGCTTGCAAATTGATCAACGTGTAAATGAAATACAATCTATATATATATTTTGTATCTATCTTTAAAGTTGACCACCTTCAGCGAATAGTAGATAGTCATTCATATTTTAACACTTAGTTGCCGTGATATTGGATGAGTTTGAACAATAAATTAAACAAAGGCTCTATTTAATATTCAATAACTTTATTCCAATTAAAGAGGTAGTGTAATTCCGAACCCTTATTATACAATACGTGCATTGGTATTTTATTGAAACTGTATTATTTATTGCATGGATAGATCGGAACAACCAACAGATATGATGCTTTAGCAAGTGCACATGATGGGGCAGCCATTGCATCGGCACATTTTGGACCAAACTTCCCCGGATGGCATCGGGAATACCTCAAACTGTAAGTAAATGAATATATAAAATACTTAACATTGAATTCCTCATGTTCATAGCTGGTAGAAATAGAAATGTACGGACATATTTTAAGCTCGCATAGTAAAAAAGGTCGAGGTGAGCAATTGCCATCTGTTTGCTTCGCCATCCATCTTTGTCCTCCTTTAATTTGTTTAAATATCTGTTGTTATACGTTTTTCTACTAAAACCTAGCGACAATCCTTCCTCGTGTTTCTTGCGAAATTTTAATCCTGAATTCAGCCAACTATTGTACAATTAACAGGTGTTCAAATAATGTCTTGCTACATTTGTACTAGTACGTATACATATACGTCATAGTTCATTTCACTGTTCTCATCGTGGTCTGCGTTTTAACCATGTCTATTTCAATAAAAATCTGTTGGACATCAGTATTTATATTTTTGAATTTTGTCTTACATATTGGCATAAGGGCAAATTTCTTACATCAAGTGCAAAACAGAAAAAAATTGCCAAATTAGCCTTAATTTGAGATCTGGTCATTACTATTAAAGAATAAGCAACAGCTTTACCAAAAAAAAAAAAAAAAATTTGATACAAAATTTATTTTAGAAAGATGTTAATGTGTGTAAAGTATCTTTAGATATAGACTACATTTTGAAAAACTACAAGGTTTATTCATCGACAATAACCTAAATTGGAATGAGCAAATAGATAAAATGTCATGTACAACTTGATATCAAGTAGAATCGACTTATTACAAAAGATACGAAAGTACTTACCTACGCATATACGTATTATTTATTTTAACGCTTATGTTCTGCCATTGTTTGATTATTGTTGCAATATATGGGGTAGTTGCAATGAAAGTGGAGTAAATAAACTTATTAAAGAAATCTGCTACAGTTATAGTAGAAGATGACATTATGACATTCTCCACTTTCTTGTTTTAAAATGGTTGAATGTGGAAAAACGAATTCAATATCAAAAGGCAATACTTGTATTTAAATCATTAAAGGATATGGTTCCTAACTATTTACGAGAGAACTTACATTTTACTGACAATCAAAATTATGTTTTACGTTCAGCTGATGAAAAAAACTATTGAAACTTCCGAAGCCAAACAAATTTTTTGAAGAAAACTTTTATAAAGGTTTACCAAAATGAAATAATACACTTGTATCTTTTAAAGCAAAATGTTACAATTTTTTCATGAATAAGGCAGATTAATATGTTTTTCATTAATATCTATATATATATATATATATATATATATATAGATATAGATATTAATGAAAAACATATACAATTTTATATATATATCAGTATAATATCGTATCTACTTTATGTATATGTATTTTGAGGACTCTCTGAAAGATTAGTTTTCACTAATGGGATCACCCTCTTGAAAGAAAGATTATTCATATATTTATTTCGGGGCTGTTTCTCATACATATTTTGATAAACGAAAAAACTATGCATGAAAAGGCCATTTCAGGTCAATTAAGTAAATTTCGACATGTTTATGACGTCACTAGTCACCTTTCTGCACTAGAGTGTCAAAATAGACGATGTTCAAATTACCAATATGCATTCTATCTGATTCATATAGGCTTCTGGTAGCTTGTTCATAATCAATATTACTAGTCGGTCTTTTTATTAGAGGATTAACTTGTTTTCAGACATTGACCCATGTTATCTTCACGTTTGAAGACAATGACGATCAATGATGTTAAGTAACCGTTGTGAGACAATTGAACAGTTAATTCGTGTTAAGTGCTAATTCTCATCTTTTTCAGATTTGAAGCTGCTCTACAGGAAATTGATAATCAAGTGACATTGCCATTCTTTGATAGTAGATTGGATTATAACTTGGAAGACCCAAGGGAATCAAATTTTTGGGGCGAAAATTTCATGGGTGATCACCAAGGTGTGGTATCAAGAGGGCCATTTAAATTTTGGCGTCAGCGTAATGGTGCATTTTTAGAAAGAAATGGTGGAGCATCTGGTTCAATGATTTCACCAAGTGGGATAAGAAATGTGCTATCCAAAAGAAGAAATATTGATATATTGGCACCTTGGGCAGATGAAAGATTTGGTCTTGAAAACTACCATGATGCGTACGTATGAGAAAACTTACACAATTTCATCTCAAAACTAAAGACTTTTAAATCAAATAAGATGGCAATTTTCAAAATAAAGGAATAAATGCGTTTTGTTTCAGAACAGCACACAGCAGAATGCTTATGTTATTTTTTGGAACAGGGACTCAAATACTGGAAGTTTTTAAAATTATCAACAACAAAAGCCTTCTCATGAAGAAACTTCCATATTATCAGTAGTCACAAATTACATTGATTTACAGAGAATCAAAAATAAATTAAATAAAAGCTTTTTGAGCCAATGTGTCATCCTTTTTATCCAAGAATGCCAGAAAGGAATGTCCCAGTGATTTTTAAATTCTCGGTTTTATGATAATGTCCTTTGTTTTTAGAGAGCCGTATGTTTGCCAGATGATAATAAATGAGATCTATTATAATGAAACAGAATTTCGCAAATGTAGGGTATACAAGGACACCTGGCAGATAAAAGCTGACTTTTTATTGTCAACTAATAAAGTAAATGCTGGTCATTTCTTATGTTGAAAGTCAGAGGAGGATCAAGGGTGTGTCACTGGACGCACGTGACACACCTTGATGTTGGCAAAATGGTGCACCATATAGCGTGACATTGTGCACGATGTTGTTACTAGTGAGCGTACACGACGTTCCCTATAATTAGAGGATTTTGACGTTGTTCCAAAGACCGTTTCGAGCGTTCAAGCTTATATTCAATAAGCTTAATTAATTAACTGTAAGGAATTCGTAACCTAATTTCGGTTTGTCGAAAACATGCATAGTTTTTTTTCTAATGAAACTTAAAGTGGTCCCACATATTTTTTTGATTGAATATTCATTTACAGAAATTATCAGTCTTCCAGTTCCATATTTGAACATTTTTCTTTTTCCAAAAGCATACATTAATTCAAAATAAACATATTTATTTTTAATATAAATTAGATATTGAAATGATTTTGCAATCAAAAGTATTGATTAATTTACCAATTAGTCTATTACTTGTAATCAACAAGAAAGCATGACCAACCAAACATCATTCTTAGAATTTTCTGCACGATAAATGTAACCGGTTTCAAATGTGAGCGTACAAAATTAGGGGAGCTGGGCTTACTGAAAATGTTTTACGAGTAACAATGGGTTAGAAAACTAGCTTTATTAACACTGATGTATACGGAAACCGATAAGTGTCAGGGTGTAGTTTCATTTTAAGTCGTTATAAAGACTTAGCTTACTCGTTATCACGACTAATCTTACTCGTTATAACGACTAAGTAAATTGTTTTAACGACTAAGCTAACTTGTTATTATGACTTAGTTAATCGTTAAAACGATTTAGCTAATTTGTTTTAACGACCTGGCTAACTCGTTATAACGACTGATATAACTCATCATAACGAGTAAGCTAAGTCGAGCATTTGATATTCTGGGGAGAAGAATTTTGATAATGAATATTCTGGCCTTATAGCAAGAACTGAAAATGAATAACCTTGCCCAAAGTAGAATGCAAATGAATATTTTACCAACCTTAATGCAGGCTAGAATAATGTGTATTGCTAATCACGGTGCTTAAAGCTGTGTTGAATAATTACATTAAATTTAGATATAATAATTGCATGATTACAATGATTCTTTATGATAATAGCAAAACATAAATTTGTAAATAACCAAAATAAATATAAAGTAACTTTATTCTAATCATCAATAAAATCTAACTGGTGCTTTCATATATATATTAAGTCCAGTAACCAAGTTCCATAAAACTGACGATATGGACCTATCCCACCTGTCATTTCTATCTATAATTGTGATAAAGTGTCACTATACTTCGATTTTAAAAACTACCAATCAATCATGAAACTTGTAATAACCCTTGTCTTTTTTAAAATAGTTAGACAAGATAACTGTTTAAAAGAGCTCAAGAGCCAGAAAAATTTAGATTTATCAGTAAATGCTTTTAAATTTGGCACCGGGCCCTTACAGTTCTACATTATCTAAAAACTGCTTGTGCTCTTTTATGAATTTAGAACATTTAAGTAAAAAATGTATTTCATCTTCAATGTCATACTAGTATTTGCAATTGTACATCTTCCAACTTCTATTTATAATTAATGTGCACTTAGTATCTATAAATCTATAAATGTGTACACAAGCGAAAAAAAATCAAGGTCAAGATATAAAGAAGGAGATGGGGATAATAAAGTAAAAGAAAAAAGTTAACATAACGAAATATTTTCAGGATGCCATTTATCACGACTAAGCTAGTTGAGTCGCTAAAACGAGATAGCTAATTCGTTATAACGAGTTACTAAGTCGTTATAACGAGTAACTAAGTCGGTATAACGAGTTATTAAGCCGTCATAACGACTTAGAATAAAACTACCCTGACCCTACCGGCTTCCGTAGATGTACGTGCATTATGATTCAAACTTGATGAGATTGTTGACACTTCCACTGACAGACATCCAAGAAAAATGAAATCGGAATCAATGGCATATATCATGTTTAACCATTTGCTTTATAAAATACCTTTATGACCAATATTAAACATTTTGAAAGTTCGTATTGGTTTCTGGATCAGCCAGTGAAAGTTGTGAGTGAACTATTTTCAAGTTTGATTGCTGTATTCCGTTTGCCAATGACTCAATTTTGTTGGTCTTAGGTCTATTCTATTATTACTTCAGAACGTTGTCGTGCGTGATTGTTTGGATGATTTTGTTTTGGGCACCTCAGGAAATAAGATCTAATAAAAACTAATTTTTTCAATGGGATATTGTTCCGAGATGAAAATCATTTAAAGATGCTTAAATTTTTAGTATATAAAGGTAGACTAAATCGGCTCTGCTTAATGTATTCTCTTCTTTTCAAGACTCGGTTTTAGATTTATTCCTTTACACACTGTTTATTGACATTTATCTATGGTTAAAGACAGTGTTTTGACCTCTTGAAGTTTTTTGGTTGTTGTTTAATTTCCGTCTCATTGACGTTCACCCTGCATCTCATTTTGAAATTTACTTATGTTTATATTGGTTTCGGATCTAAAATTTCACAAAACTTAATTTTTCAAAAATTAGTTAGAGGTAAAAAGTGTTTCACAAATTGCGTTTTTTTCAATATAAAAGCACTTTTTAAAAATATGTTTTAAGTTAATTCTTATCCGATTCGAAAGAACTTTAACAGTTCACGAAAAAATCTGCATTTTCTTGCAATAGTTTTAAAATATTTGTTTGAGATATATACTAGTAGATAGGTACTGATGTATATATAGCATTAATAGGGACCAATTTTCAATATTTGTACTTAAATAAAATTTTATCAGCAAAAATGCTACGTCATAAAAATAATTTAACCATAAAAAAACTGCAAACATTTATGAGTTTAACAGTAAAAATTATATTAAATCTGACCTAAATTTGGTGTTTAAAATCATAAAAAAAGACTTTTATATGAAATATACCGATATAGCGTAATGTTCTAGGTGTAAAACACTTGACCTCAGACTGTTAGTTATAACTTCTCAACTTCATTCAACAATTATAGAGCAAAAGACTACATTGAATGACATAAAACTAAGACTTACCATTCAAATTGTTTGGTAAAGTTGAAGAGGTTATTGACATATACTATATTATAACTTTTTATAACATTTTCTTTCTTTAACAGTGTACACGTTTGGGTTGGTGGTACAATGCTTGGAGTAAATACAGCTCCATCAGACCCAGTATTCTATCTGCATCACTGCTTTATAGACTATGTTTGGGAGGAGTTCCGACAAAAACAAACTGTAGATCCTGAGAGTGACTATCCATTTGATCAGAGTGCTTCGCCATCTCACGCACCAAACCGAATCATGGATAACCTAGAAACTAGGAAGAGGAATATTGACGGGTATAGTAATGATTACACAGATCAATATTACAGGTATGTGTTTCTCAAAAATAGTAACAAATATAAAAGCCGTGAGCAGTGCTAACAAATTAATGCCCGTGTTCTCCCATTTGTTTAGCAAAGTCCTTGTTTTGCTGGGTAACACCCCAATTTTTGGATCAAAATGTCACTAAAAATAGAATGGAGATGCACAATAACATTATGATAGAAAGATAACGAGGAGAACGTATTGATACATGATGTCTAATAGGCCAAAGTCCAAGTTTTGCTATTCGAAAACTAAAATGCCATAAGAATAGAAAAAAATAAATGGTTTGCTCTCAATATCATAAAATTCTAAATATCTAGAGGTTTTTTTCTTTGAAATCTCTTATGTAGCAAGTTTTATGGATACAAATGTTGACGGACGGACGAATGATAAAACGAAGTGACGATCACTATATACCACTGCTTCAGTATACGATACCAATGATAAGGTTGCTTGTTCTGTATGCTTTAACACGGCATCCTTAACACGGCATCCTTTAAGTGAATAAAAGCTATAAGGCTTAATTCAGTGTTGGAGACCACCCTTGATTATGAATCGGTCTTACTGAAAAATTATTACACCAGGGTTTTCGATATCTTAAACTAGTCAAAACATTTACTAAATTTTATCATCGGTATAAGGACATCATTCGTAAATATAACTCAACATGCAGATTTCTTATACGTTCGGGTATTTCACATCCAGTCTTTTATGGTAATATTCTTTACAAAGCACAAAAATGTCGGTATTCACCTCAAAAGCTAACAAAACCTTTAAACAGACTTATTAAGAAGGGATATAGTTACGATACTGTTGTCAGGTCATTAAAGATTGCATATTTTGGCTTTAATATTAATTCACTTATAGGGTCTTTGCATCGGAATTAAACACATTTATTCTAAAACCAGTTGTTGGCATGACACGGGTTATGTTCTTCTCATATATTTTATGACGGTATAATACTAAACCCCTAACAGGAGGGATTGTGCCTGATATTCATATGATAAAGACATAATCTTTTAATCAGTTTAATTGAGGTCTGGAGCTGGCATGTCAGTAACTGCTAGTAGTCTGTTGTTATTTATGTATCATTGTCATTTTGTTTATTTTCTTTTGTTTCCTATTCTGACATCGAACTCGGACTTCTCTTATACTGAGTTTTACTGTATGTACTGTTGTGCGTTTGTTTTTTCTACATTGGCTAGAGGTATAGGGGAGGGTTGAGATCTCAAAAAACATGTTTAACCCCGCCGCATTTTTGCGCCTGTCCCAAGTCAGGAGCCTCTGGCCTTCGCTAGTCTTGTATCATTTTTAATTTTAGTTTCCTGTGTATAATTTGGAGTTTAGTATGACGTCCATTATCACTGAACTAGTATACATATTTATTTAGGGGCCAGCTAAAGGACGCCTTCGGGTGCGGGAGTTTCTCGCTGCATTGAAGACCCATTGGTGGCCTTCGGCTGTTGTCTGCTCTATGGTCGGGTTGTTGTCTCTTTGACACATTCCCCATTTCCATTGTCAATTTTATCAAATAATATTAATACTTTTGTAATAGGAGGGGTTCGCTTGGATAAGGTTTGAAAGGTTCTTATGAAACGGCCTCAGTGTACAATGTACTTTAAGCTTTAAGCCCAGTGATAGCTCAACCCACTAAACGCAAAACGGTATGCTGTTGATAACTCGTATTCTATACATATACTCTGTACTTTTAAAGGTGTACTCTATTAAGACTATTCTATTGATATTCTGTGTGTTTTATTTGTACTCTATCTGGAGCTAAAAGAGAATTAATGTTGTTTCAACAATAACCTTTTATTGACAAAATACAAGAAGGCAAGCAAATTCAACAAGTGTAAAGTAGAATAAAAAAATATGAAATTGTATCAAAAGTAAATAGGGAATATAATTTAGCTATGTAAACTATTATCAAAAATAGAGAGGTATCAGGGAGCAATTTGGACATATATATTTACTCTAAATAAAATTGGATCAATCTACTATTTGAGCTTTACCAAGAGACCAGGTTTACTTACAATAACAGTAGAAGCTTCACCTTTTCAGACAGGAAACCCGTCTCGGGACAACTTTGAACATAATTCGATAATTGCAATATATCTATGTGAAAGTTTATGAAATATGGTATGATATGAAATTTGGAAGTACAACAGTTTATTGATAAAAGATAACAACTTACTAAATAAAGGCAGCAGTAGTATACCGCTGTTCAATAGTCATAATTCGATTAAGCAAAAACAAATCCGGGGAACAAACTAAAACCGAGGGAAACACATCAACTATAATAGGAAAACAACGGAACAACAGAAACACTGAACTACAACAAAAGCAAACGCCAACATACATAGAAACGGGCTGTCTGATATCAACTGCCATATTCCGGACTTGGTACAGGACATTTTAAGAAAAAAATGGTGGGGTGAACCTGGTTTTATGGCTAGCAAAACCTCCCGCTTATATGGCAATATGGCAATGATAAAAATACCGCTAAAATGACAACACTACGTGACTAAAAGATTTCAAATATAAACGATTTTATTATAAATTAAATGCGAAAGATTAAACTTAACATATGGTAAAGTAATTAGCAAAAAGGTATTTAAACATTTGTCAGGGAACACAATATTTAAATATCATTGTTATACACAGATGCACTTTCATGGTACTACAATCTGTAGATACCTATATTTTGGCATTCCAAAAGTTTATATTTTTTTTCTGACTGTTAATGACGTCTTTACACTTAATCTATTGGATGTCGGATGTGTACTGATTGACATTCTATTCTAAGATATATGATTTTTTTATTATTTGTAATTTCTCAGATCTGTACTTAGTGTCTTTGCTGTTGTTAGGGATGAGGGATGTATAAATACCCTGCCACGTCCGGTCTGTGTTTTTATTTGATGTTTTTCTGATTTGTATCGATCTGATGAGATAAAGCGATCTGAAACTTCAAATTTAAAAAAAGTTAGATATGTTTTATATACTTGAATGGCTAAGTTTGAATATAAAACAAGTGTACGTGAACTTTCTTGTAAAAGAAAATCCTTTATCTTATCAAAATCTTCATAAATGTACTACTATTAAATTATTGTCTTCCCGTATACTAATTCGCCGATATTTTCCCGTATGAAGTGACCTTAACTACGAGACCTCTCGTTAAAACTTCGGCCACCGTACAGCGCAAGTGCGAAGGAAAAACTGTGATGAAAGAATGTAAACAAACGTGGACTTGAAGGTAAAAGTAATAACTGATTCTTAAGAACAAATTAAATACACAAAATCGTATAACAAGTTTAATTAACGAATGGGAACGCATGGAAACTATAAAAAAAATATAATGGCTCTAATAATTCACTTATTTTTCACGTGTTCAACGTGCTAAAAATATTGATTGTTTATCAATGTCACGATCCGGTAAACATCAGCAACAAACTCGAAAGTTAATTGCTTGCGATCAACAATCCCTGAATGAAATATTATTTGTCGATAATACATTATGGATTCGTAATAAATGTAAAAAACGTGCATACAGGATTTAGTTTAGTATATATGGATGCATTGGTTCATTTCGATAACATTATAATTACAAGAACTCGTTTCATATATGACTTTAAGTCTTTTTCAACTGATTTTTATAGTTTGTTCTTATGTTGTGCTGTTACACCACTGTCTCAGGTTAGGGGAGGGTTGAGCGCTCACAAACATGTTTAACCCCGCCACATTCTTTATGTGCATGTCCCAAGTCAGGAGTCTGTAGTTCAGTGGTTGTCATTGGTTCATGTCAGTCATATTTGTTTTTCGTAAAATGTTTTGTTATAAATTACGCTATTAGTTTTCTCAATTGGGTTGTTTCGTATTTTTCATGTCGGGGCCTTTTATAGCGAACTATACCGTATGATGTTTTTCATTGTTGAAGGCCGTACGGTTGCCTATAATTGCTTATATCCACATCATTTGAACTTTGGTGGATAGTTGTCTCATTGGCAATCATACCACATCTCCTTATTTTATATAACTCCATTTTCCTACACTTTTAATCATATATTAACTTAAAACTGTTTGAGGCTTTTATATCTTAAACATTTGTTTGCCTAAGCTGATCATTTTGGATTTAAGTCGTAAACACATGCTTTTATATTACTACAATTACCTGATCATTATTTGTCAATTTAGTCAAAATATGTGAAATAGCTTTCGAAGATGTGGTAATATGGTTCTGTGTTTCCATATGCTTTGCTTATATAAAACTTGCACGTATGTATGGCGACAGTTGGCAAGTGAAACATGTGCACGTTTTGTTAGAATAGTAAAACATTGCTTGGAATATGGAATATTACGATTGATTTTTAGCTTCGGACAACTTCCCTTATATTTCTAAAAATATTTACGGAAAAACTAACATAAGAGTATTTTTTGTCGCAAAACAAATGCAGTGGCGAAGCTTCCATTTAGCAATGAGACAACTGCCTCACTATACATTTTTTGTATTTTGTACCAAATAAAAATCTAAGGAAGGGGAAGATAAAGAAAGATTAAATATACAACGACTAAAGGAGATACAAATATATTGCTGGATGAAGGAACAAATAATATCAAGTTAAAAAAACCACTCTAGTTCAAACAAGAAGTTCTGGTTAACATCCCAAGGGAAACGAAAGTTTTCTTCTTGTTTCTTTATTCATAATAGGCATAATAACCACGATTGAGTTTGCCATAATTCTCCTTCTCTCCTGTGCTGGCCGTCTCATATCATTTGCACATTTACAATTTGATGTCTCTCATTCTCAGTTTCTTTCCTATATGGGTAGCAGTTTGGTTCACGATATGAATAATTTTTCACTTTATCTTTCTTAAATAATACCTCTGGCAGAGGTCTATGATGTCTATAGGCCACATGCCTTTTACATGAACGAATATTTCGAAACGTCTAATCACAAATATCACACTTATATTGATATAAACTCTACGTGTATTTTTGTCCAGTGAGTGACGTATGCGTTTAAATTAGAGCAGACGAAGTTACATCCATCGCCATTACATATTGAATTATTGTTCCATACAGGCCTAAGGCTTTGATTGACGAATTTACCGTATTGCTCAGCCGGTACATTTATTTCAAACTCATCCATGACTGACAAAGAGAGAAATCTTAAAAACTATGACAAAATAATCATACAATAGAAAATATAAAAAAAAAACATATACGTTTGTATGTACAAGAGAGGCGAGGGATACCAAAGGGACATTCAAAATCATAAGTCGAAAATAAACTGACAATGCTATGGCTAAAAAGAAAAAGACAAACAAACAACAGTACACAAAACATAACATATAAAACCAAAGACTAAGCAACACGAACTCCACCAAAAACTGGGGGTGATCTCAAGTGCTCCGGAAGGGTAAGCAGATCCTGTTCCACATGTGGCACCCGTCGTATTGCACATTTTAGTACAAACCCGGTGATAAGACTAATTCGGTAGGCCACATTCCGGGAAATGGGGACGGGATTGTAGTTACGACAATTGGAACAAATCCGTTGTCATCTGTGATGGTGATGGTGTCCGTTAAATTTACGAAGGGACGATTTCAACTTCACAACTTGGAACTTTGGTTTAATTTCTTCCTTGTGAGCAGCAACTCTCTTTCAGGGAAATCATGATAGGAAATACAAGCCCTGGAATGTCAAATCAACTGGGAGATATATACTCCGTATGCAGGTGCTGCTGGAATGTTACTACATAGAAATGGGAAGTATACAACTGGGAAGCTGAAATCATCTTTTTTGTCGTAAAGTTTGTGTTCAACCGACAATCATTGTCAATTTCTAGATGTAAGTCAAGATATTAGGCAGACTTAACTGTATCTGTTGTATCCTTTATCTCAAGTTCGATGGGATAGATGCGTTCTACATAGTCACCAAATTTTGAATTATTAAGTGAGAGAACATCATCTATATAGCGAAAAGTGAGGTTAAAGGATATTGCAAACTTCTTTTCTTTCTTCCTAAGAAGTTCCTGTATGAAGTCTGCCTCATATGAATAAAGGCACATAGTTGGTTCCCATGGGAATAAATATGTACATTAGTAAATGTGTTTCTGTTACGTAAATTGAACAGAGGCAATTAAGCTATATTTAGACAAATGCATACTAGTATGTACAGAGGCACATATGTATATGTTTCTTTATTCATAATAGGCAGACAAGAGCTTCTCAAGAAGAATGAAAACAAGCAACAATGCAGCATTATTCTTTAACTTTATGTTTCCTTTGATAGAATTAATGTTCTCTGATTGATTAATCAAAAGTTCTGTGAAACTGTTATCGCATTCAAGATCTTGAAATAAAGGATGCCATAGATTCAGTAAGTTCTTCTTAAGATTTGACTTGCATCTAAATATTGACAATGAGAATCGGTTGGGAACTAAATGTTACAACAGCCTAGCATGCTTGCATATAGAGTATATATCTCCAAGTTGGTATGATATACCAGGGCGTGCATGTCTTATCATGGTTTTCTTGATATATAGTTGCTTCATATAAAAAAGCTGTTGAACCAAGAGTTCGTAATGGTAATTTGACGTTATCATGCACTTCAACTGTTGAAAGTTGTACTGATGCCTATCACAATTAGCCAAGATTATGTTAAAATTAGTGTAGCCAGAACCCCCCTTTTCTGGTTTATACAACGTTTTATCGGTTTATTGCCATGCACATCACGATGGTTGTCACAAGTAGAACAGGGAATGTTTACCCTTCCGTAGCAAATGAATGCTTAATTTTTTGTAATGTTTTGTGAAATTTTGTTTGTCTGTTCCTCTGTGTACCTTTGGGTATGTTGTTGTCTGGTTTTTTCGACTTATGGTTTTTGATGTCATTTTGGTATCTCCTCCTCCACAAGTTTGGTGACCATGTTGAACGCATCTATCCCATCGAACTTGAAATAAAGGATACAACAGATACAGTTAAGTCTGCCTTATATCTTGACTTACATATAGAAATTGACCATGAGGATCGGTTGAGAACAAAACTTTACGACAAAAGAATTCAGCTTCCCAATTGTAAACTTTCCACTTCTATGTAGCAACATTTCAGCAGCATGACTTCCTTGATAGAGGGTTGCTGCTCGCAAGGAAGCTATCAAACCAAGAGTTGTAAGTGGTGAAGTCGACATCATCCCTTCGAAAATTTTACGGACGCCATCACGAGTTGGTTGACTGTCAAGGAATATCTGTTTCGCAGATGACGACGGATATATTCCAATCGTCGTAACAACAATCCCGTCCTCCTTTTCCCGAATGTGACCTACCGAATTATTTTTATCACCTGGTTCGTACTTACATGAGCAACACGATGGGTGCCAGGGAGCAGGATATGCTTATCCTTCTGGAGCAACTGAGATCATAACCGGTTTTGGTTGGATTTGTGTTTTGCTCAGTCTTTAGTTTTCTATGTTGTGTTTTAAACTGTGTTTTGTGTTTTGGTCTTTTTTCTTTTTTGCCATGACGTGTCAAATTTTTTTTTCGACTGATGAGTTTGAATGTGCATTTGGTATCTTTCGCCTCTCTTTGATGGTAAGAAAACACCAATAAATCAATGAATCAAACAATCAATCATTCGGTATATAATACGCATTTTTGGGGCATCTGTAAATGCTTTACACAAACTCTTCTGCGACGCGGGCTGTTTTTTAACCACTAAACCCTAATCCGCATTGCAGTCACTAGACTCCCACGCCACAAATTGTTTGTCTCACTAGAAGTAAGGAATTATCTTCGCCACTGAATTGTTTCATTGTATTTTTTTTTCTGTAGATATGCAAAAAGTCCAACAACATGTCGTCAATGTAGAAACCAATACCCCTATCTTAGATGTGGAGACTTGTTCAGAGGACTCTGTTCTGCTACAAACAGAAGAAGGATGGCAAGACCAAGATCGAACATAAGAAATAAAGATCTAGGAATTAAAAAGAAATTTTCAACTACAATTACAGACACAAGAAAGAAACCACCACGTAGAAGGAGGTCAACAGGTGATTGGCTTGCGTACGAAACTTTCCTAGAGAAAAAAAAAGTCAGTAAAATTAGACGAACAAAAAGACCGATAAATTCCCGGAGATACAATAAGAAAAAGCAAACATCTCAAATAACCGACATGGATTCTTCCATGCAAAACTCCTTTTTACTTGATGGCGAGCCCGATATTAAGCGTTGGGTATTTATACCAGTTAAAATTGTTCATAGACGTCCGTCTGGCTTACTCTTTGGCACAAAAGTGATAAGGAATAAAAATATTGTAGATGGTGTTGATGTATATTCATATAACAAATATATGAATTATACAGATGAAGAGCAGCAAGCAGCATATTCTCATAGTTTTACGTCCGGGTCAGGGGCAGACAAAGTATATGTTCAGGTTGACGGTATGTCATACAATGGAAAGTATGTAGATTACACGATAGTTGATTCCAGACTCCCTGTTTCAGAATCTGTTGCCTTCGTTGCTGTTAAAGATCCAAAACTTAATTCTAGCATTTCATTCATATCTGCTTACGACTCACATGGTCGGATTTGTCGCCCATATTGTCATTCGTACGGGTCAAATTCAAACCAGTATACAAAATGTTCCGGGGTGGTTAACCTGACTGAAGAAAAACCTAAACTGTACGGTGA
Organism: Mytilus coruscus; assembly: GCA_017311375.1. Classification (NCBI taxonomy): domain Eukaryota; kingdom Metazoa; phylum Mollusca; class Bivalvia; order Mytilida; family Mytilidae; genus Mytilus; species Mytilus coruscus. Next base: position 76,280,298 of record CM029603.1, on the reverse strand, counting down.
AGATGTCGGCGAGGTAACACAACTACTATATAAGTCTGGAAAAGGGAAGGCTTTTACCAGACGTGATGAAAATATATTTCTCAGTTTCTACTGCGACTTCCATGAAATTCCATGGGGAAAATGTTAATTAGTTCTTTTGTGATGAACTCATAGTTAACATTGCAAATATATGATTATAATTACTTTCTGTTTGCACTTGATAAAAATTTATGAAAAACCAAACACTTTCAAAATTTACGTCTAAAGTGTACAACACCAAAAGTAATTAACAAATATAATAAAAAAAATTCAACAAATATTTCGGATAACACAAATCCTTCTTAAGGTGTCAGACCAACAATGCACCCACTTCAATTCAGAACATGTGTAAAAGTAGCCCTTCTCTGACAAAAAATAATGCCTTTAATGTCCTAACAAACAAATTTGCAGAAATGAAACTTTTGGTGAAGGAGAAATATATGTATACCATTTTCTGCTTAAATTTACTTGTCCATGATTTTGCATTAAAATCTGAGGATTAATGTGCTATATAGTATACTTTTTAAGATTTCAGAAAAAAACAGTGGTTATTTTTAGTAGCAGTTAATTTCTGAACGGTGGTATTTCACTGCAAGACTTTAAACATTGGTTGAAAATTGGAACATAGAAAGGTGATACATGTACAATTCAGAATTTCCTTGTTTATGAAGTTAAACTTAAGGTAAAATATTTAGAAAGCTGTTAAAATTGAAAAATTTGTTTGATTATACAGGGGTTTTGAATTGGTGGTCTGACACCATAAAACACGAGACTAACCGTTAGAAATCCTAAACATCATACAAACAGAACAATGATTTTTTTTCACAGAGAGTCCTACATATTTGATATCAATATGATGATTATCTTAACCAAGACAATAATTCGTTTGATGTGTTTGTGCTTTTGATTTTGCCATTTGATTAGGGACTTTCCGTTTTGAATTTTCCTCGGAGTACAGTATTTTTGTGATTTAACTTTTTTTCAATATGATGCAATCTATGGAATATATGTACAAGATATGAAATAAAAAATATACCAAACCTCATTTTTTTCTCAGTGTCATTGCCTAAACATGCAAATAAAGTCTTGACATTCATTTCATGTAATGCCAATGATTTAAAACAAAATGAAAATAATAATTTATAAACTGTATGCGTCCGAAGCGCTTTCCTTGATTTGCCTTCATCAGGAACGATTGAAAGCCAAGGATGTAAAATTTCCGACACACGTGAAGAGCAGCAAGTTTCTTATCCAAATTTTTTCCAAAGGCATTTGCTCTCCCTTGGACAGACCTGTTTTGCGGTTAATAATAGTGATTACCAAAAACTTCTACATAATTTGAAAGTTACAACCATGTGAGAAACTATTGTGTGTTAACTATGTACTACGTTCTGGTATGTGCTTTCTGACCGGGCCCGAATTAGTGGTGTTACACCGTTAGAGCGAAGAAGGCATACAACCCCACCCTTCATTTAGATCGAAAAAATGTAATTACAAAATCGTAATAAAAAAAAGATAGGTTTGCCAATTTGAACAATTACGCCTTCTTTCCTGAGTAGCTGTTGACAGTCTTTGTTAGGTGACTTGTTCCTGTATTGTTAAGAATCAAAGTTTAGGACCAAACTCAGTAAAGACCCGTCTTAATTCCATTTCATTGGTAAATTTAATGACACTGACGTTACCTTGAGGATTATTTCCTTTAAATAATAAAAAATTATCTCATTATACTGCGGAAATTTATCCAAAGGAACATAGTGTAAATAAATCTAAAATTAACATCAATAAGTGTCCTTTTCTTGTCAGTAATTTAGTGGTTGTCGTTTATTGTTTTGTCATTAATCAGGCCGTTGATTTAATTTGTTTCACATTTTGTCATGTCGGGGCTACTTATAAGCTGATTTTACGCTATGGCTGTTGGTCATTGTTGAAGGTGGTACGGTGACCTATATTGCTTAAACCCACTTCATTTAACTCGGTTGGAAATCTGTCTCATAGACAATCATATCACATATCCTTATTTTACATTTTGTTTCGAGTTTTGAAAGTAATATTTGATATAATGAAAATAACAGAACGTAACATTCTGTTTAAGATGGAAATATAAAAAGCTCTCGAAATATTAAACGATTAATGATAACGAGGCATGTCCCTCAGAGATAAAAGCTATGTTGAATTATCAAAGTCTTGTCAACTATTCACCAATCTTGTGTAGAAATTCGAATACGGAACAACTTTTACATTAGTGTAGTAATTAACCATTAAAAGTGTCTGCCACTAGGGGCGTGTTTTTTGTTCTTCGGTAATGAACAAGAAGAGGTCCATTTCTGTTTTTTTGCAATGGGAAGATCTTCTGGCTCTCTTCTCTCTCTTCCTTTTAAACAGGTAGTTTAGACGGCAGAGGCACATAACAAACATGGCGTCGCTTAGTCTAAATGACATTAATAAATTTATGAATGCAGATATAATAGAATGTGAGCTGTGTTATAAATATAGATTCTACCACTGCATCGAGTGTGATACGATATTTATCCACTCGAGACAGTTAAATATTTAAAATTTAACTGTCGAGAGTGGATAAATATCGTATTACACGAGATTTGGTGGTGGAATCTGTTTCTCTAATGATTTTCAAACAATATGCAGGCAAAATTATTCCTTCTTTTCGAATGATCTGCAAAAAGATGTGTTCTTTCTATGTGACGTCATCAGGCATGGTCGCCTTTTTTCATGCCGTCACAATAAGAAATTCAAAGGAAGGTGAGAAAATTCGACGCCATAATCGGATTTTAACCAATGATGAACTGAGATCAAACGAACCACACGTTGATTAAATTTTTTTTTATACAATGGGTGCAGAAAGGGATAAATTCACGAAGAATTAGAGAAACGTTTTTATGGTATGGCAGCCTTAGAAGGACATCCCTGTAGGGACAATAAGCTGGATAAATATAAGAACTACACGGATGATAATAGTAAGGGGACGACTATTTGATATTCTGGGGAGGGGGAGGCGGCAGGAATATTTTTTGTGGATTTGTTATTCATTTTAATCTTCCGCTAATCATGCCTTTTTCCAGCTCTTACCTGGCCATCATATTCATTTTTAAAATCCTCTTGTCACCCACCCCACCCCAAAAAAAAATATAAAATGGTTTTACCCTTATTTAACACAAGTTTAAATTGATTGATTGTTGGTTGCTTATTTTTAACGTCCAGTGACAAATATTTCATGCTTAAAAGTCAGGTATATAATATGAAAATAAGGAGATGTATTTATGATTGCCAATGAGGCAACTATCCACTCAAGTTCAAATGAAGTGGATGTAAGCAATTACAGGCAACCGTACGGCCTTCAACAATGAGAAAAACCCATACCGTATAGTCGGCTATAAAAGGCCCCGACATGAAAAATGTGAAACAATTCAAACAAAAAAACTAACGGCCTAATTATATATAACAAAACAATTTACAAAAAATCAAATACGAGTCGACAGACAACCACTGAACTACAGGCTCCTGACTTAGGACAGATACATAAAGAATATGACAGGGTTAAACATGTTTGTAAGCGCTCAACCATCCCCTAAACTGGGACAGTGGTGTAACAGTACAACATAAGAACAAACTGTAAAAATCAGTTGCAATTAGATTAACCCCAAAGATCGGTACGAGACACACAAAACGACTAATATAAAGACAATAGACACAAAACACCGAAATAAGAGTGTTTGCAGTTAGTGCAAGTTTGTTCAAAGCTATAATTACAAGTAACACTGAAATAAATCTTGTTCTCCCGGAATTAAGTATCAATCAGTACACAACCAACTGATTTAGCCATAAACAGTCTGAGAAACGCCGTGACCTTGTATACCTTGTGGTGGTCCGAAGGTTTTGACCATCGAAATTTTGCAATTAAAATAATAGTTAGGACCAGGAGATTTTCCTCAAGGACCATCAGTGAAAAAGATTTCGAGAATTCTGCGATATCTTTAATATACAAAATAATCCAGTTTGGTCACTTCAAAATGTTTGATAGACAAGATGTCCTTTTGAGCATATACCAGACAACATTGACAAATTTTGTAATGTTTAAGATTATTCCTGAAAATCAAATGGTCGGAGCTTTAAGCCGGATTTGTTTACCAAAATTGAGTTAGGAAAGCATAAAGAAAAATGTGACGAACACAGCGATTTCTTTGTTTTTACACTTATTGTATAATTACATCAATGCCAAAACAGAGCACACTATTACAGTCATGTCTACTGACTGAATTGACGTATCTTAATTTTCTAATAAATCATCGTAAACTTCATTTATGTCACCCAACACAAAAAAAATCTGCTATATTCGCGGCAAATTGAATTTTTGTTCTATTGCTTCTTCTACTGAATATCTCCAGAAGAGGTCCAGATTCATTTTTTTGGACTCTTCACCAGAAGACATTCTGGAGATGTACAGAAGAGACCAATAAAACACGCCCTAGCTTTCTTCGGTTTCTCTATTATTTTTCTAACCTGACGATGGATAAGTCACTTTTCACAATGCATTTAGATGTTATATATAAAAGATTTTATATGTATATATCATCTACATGCATTACGAAAAGTGACTTGTCTACCATGGAGATTAAGATGAACTTTTTGGTTAGTTATTTTATGATATGTGGAGTAAGGACATGACCCAAGGGGCAAACCATTAGTTGCATCGAATAGGTCTGGTCATGCATAGCTATAACATACATAATTATATGTTATTCGGGATCTACACAGTGGATATTTGGTTATATTCCCTGTCAGTGTTTTATATCTCTTGAGCCGTTAGTCGGATATAGGGCAGTGTAAGGGAATATTAGTTACACAATGTGCCAGTGACATAATACGACATATATGGGGTCAGTAAATTCCAAATGGACAACTATATTTGTTTAGGGGTCAGTAAATTCCATATGGGGTGAGAGGGGCAAAGAGAACACATATATATCGTATTAGGTCACTAGCACACTGCAACCAATATTATCTTACCTCCTATACATTTCTAGGAATATCATAGGTCAAAAGCGACCGCGTGGAGACCCTGTATATTTAATATGGGGTTAGTAGGCGTGGTTTATTTTAATGCACGGTTGGTAGTGGTATTACGTCCCTTTATAAACAGCACGGCGTTGAGAAAAAATCTGAAACGTTTCACCCGGACAACAGACGAAGAAATTGATGATGAACGATTGCAATAAATGCAGAAAACACATTAAAAGCTAACAAGTTGTTATTGTTGGCGTTTGTTTTTGTATAGACCAATTGGTAAGATGAATTCGTTGCACAGTGTGCCAGTGATATTTGAAGACTGGACGATAGTTGTCTAATTGTCTTATTGTCTATCATATAACATCTCTTATGTTCATATAAATGTCTGAGGTTAAATGTCCAGCCCCATCCATTAAGCTTTACTGTTTGGTCTTTGATAAATTGTATTCTTTCATTTTCCTCTAGTATATGTTTGGAACACATTTCGTTAGTTTCTTTGTATCATGTATCGAAATTTTAAATCCATGTAACCCATCGTGTTATTCGTTTTCCAATGATATTATTAAGTTTGCTTACTTCCTGTATCAGAGTGAAATCTTAATATTGATAGATAAAAAATCGTGTAAAACAGAAAATGCATAACTAAGATACTTATGAATATAAAGTAAACAAGAATTATCATATTGCAACAGATTTTTATCACATTTCAATTATGTATATTTTATAAGAATTTTGAATGACATTCATTAAAAGTTCCAAATGAAAATTTACACGTTAAGTATATTTTATTTTTAGGTTTACTGTTCATTTACAGTTTTGAAAATTGCCTTTTTGAAAGGGGGCGATGTTTTGTTTTCTGTATAACGTTGATTTTAGAAGTAAATGATCCGCAATTTTATTCGTTGACAGATGCAATGATTAATCTGCCACAATACCATACAAATTCCATTTTTTAAAGTTGATACGATTTTACATATCCCAAAATAAAGAGGTAGAACCAATTTTTACTAAATTTATTTCACTAACATGGTTTTGAGTCTCTTAATTCTTCTTATCTCTCAGTGTTTATGTTTTAGGAAATATTTTATTGATGAATATATCTTTTCTTTTCTTATTCATATAGAATGCAATGTTTATCTCTGCAGTAACAAAAAAAAAACGGCAATTTTTGTAGGAATTCAGAATTTACTTTAAACAGGGATAGAACCTTTATGTTCTGAAACATCGACACACTTGTTGCTTTTCTTACGCTCGTCAGTATAGTGTTATTTCTGATATGCAATTAAATATATGCATTATGATAAAAGGATAAATTCTGTCTTAAGAAGCATTTATTTTACGAATAAATTTGCAAGATTATATGTAGTTTTGGTAATAATTGTTCAGTTAACATGACCAGTAAGTTTATAAGAGCAACACATGTTTTCAAAAAACTAAAATTAAGATTTCTGCATTGTGCAACTTAACGTCGGAAAGATTTCAGTCTTACTTTTTATCACCACACTTTCCACTGTGTATTTAAAGAAAAATAATTTAAACTTATATTTATTGTCAAACTATTACAGAAACGGACCATTGTTAAACTTACATATATGAAGGTATGCATGATTTACTAATTCATTAGAGCAACCACGAATTTGGTGAGGATGGATAGATGGGTGCCAACTTATATGCATATTCAGGATGAGAACATGATAATGTGATATGAACTTAGACCGTTCTTTGAACTAGACCGACATGCTGAGTCGTATTTTATAACGTGCTAGTTCACAATGCGCAACTGGTTCAATAAAATTGGTACCGTTAATGTTGATATTATCACAGGATCGATATTTTTGCTGGTGGAATGTAAGTCTCCGAGGGTATCACCAGTTCAGTAGCCAGCACCTCGGTGAAAATGCAGACATTGTGTTATCTAAGTTTACTGTTACAAATTTTTAAAACTATTTTAAGTTTTAAGCTAAGGAATATATCTCCTTCATGCAAAGCTCTGATTCCTTGTCCGGATTTGGCTAAACTTTTGTCTTTTGCTTGTTTTTAAGCTCATCTACTTTTTTAATAGTTTTGGATTTTTTAATAATTGTTTTGCCTCCAGCATCACTGAAGAGACATTTATTGTCAAAATGCGTCTCATGTAGTAAATTGGGACTGTTAATGTTTTATAACCAATAAGTCGATAAGTCTGCTGGTGGACTGTAAGTCCCCGACGGTATCGCCTACCTAGTAGCCGGTACTTCGATACTGGCAAGATAGTACAGATATTGTTGAATTAAAGTTTACTGTTTGCACAATTTGGAGACTATTTCAAATCAAGGAATATTTCTCCCCAATGCAAATCTCTGATTCCTTGTCCGGCCTTGTCTGCTTTTTTTTTTTTTTTTTTTTTTTATCTTTTTGGTTTATAAGGTCATCATTTTTTGCATAAGTTTTGGATTTTCAAATATTGTGGCCTCGAGCATCATGATTGAAGAGACATTTTATGTCGAAGAAAGCTCATTTGGTTCAGTAAAACAAGTACTGTTATGTTATTCACAAGGTGACAAGTCCGCAGGGAGACCTACCACCCTACCCGAACACATTATTCTGACTCCGAGCCTATCAGTCTCTGCTCTTACTTCAAAATTAACCGATTTATCATTAAGGATTCCTTTTGCTTAACTTGCATTACAAAAGATGTGTTCTTTCTATGTGACGTCATCAGGCATGGTCGCCTTTTTTCATGCCGTCACAATAAGAAATTCAAAGGAAGGTGAGAAAATTCGACGCCATAATCGGATTTTAACCAATGATGAACTGAGATCAAACGAACCACACGTTGATTAAATTTTTTTTTATACAATGGGTGCAGAAAGGGATAAATTCACGAAGAATTAGAGAAACGTTTTTATGGTATGGCAGCCTTAGAAGGACATCCCTGTAGGGACAATAAGCTGGATAAATATAAGAACTACACGGATGATAATAGTAAGGGGACGACTATTTGATATTCTGGGGAGGGGGAGGCGGCAGGAATATTTTTTGTGGATTTGTTATTCATTTTAATCTTCCGCTAATCATGCCTTTTTCCAGCTCTTACCTGGCCATCATATTCATTTTTAAAATCCTCTTGTCACCCACCCCACCCCAAAAAATATAAAATGGTTTTACCCTTATTTAACACAAGTTTAAATTGATTGATTGTTGGTTGCTTATTTTTAACGTCCAGTGACAAATATTTCATGCTTAAAAGTCAGGTATATAATATGAAAATAAGGAGATGTATTTATGATTGCCAATGAGGCAACTATCCACTCAAGTTCAAATGAAGTGGATGTAAGCAATTACAGGCAACCGTACGGCCTTCAACAATGAGAAAACCCATACCGTATAGTCGGCTATAAAAGGCCCCGACATGAAAATGTGAAACAATTCAAACAAAAAACTAACGGCCTAATTATATATAACAAAACAATTTACAAAAATCAAATACAAGTCGACAGACAACCACTGAACTACAGGCTCCTGACTTAGGACAGATACATAAAGAATATGACAGGGTTAAAGATGTTTGTAAGCGCTCAACCATCCCCTAAACTGGGACAGTGGTGTAACAGTACAACATAAGAACAAACTGTAAAAATCAGTTGCAATTAGATTAACCCCAAAGATCGGTACGAGACACACAAAACGACTAATATAAAGACAATAGACACAAAACACCGAAATAAGAGTGTTTGCAGTTAGTGCAAGTTTGTTCAAAGCTATAATTACAAGTAACACTGAAATAAATCTTGTTCTCCCGGAATTAAGTATCAATCAGTACACAACCAACTGATTTAGCCATAAACAGTCTGAGAAACGCCGTGACCTTGTATACCTTGTGGTGGTCCGAAGGTTTTTGACCATCGAAATTTTGCAATTAAAATAATAGTTAGGACCAGCAGATTTTCCTCAAGGACCACCAGTGAAAAAAGATTTCGAGAATTCTGCGATATCTTTAATATACAAAAATAATCCAGTTTGGTCACTTCAAAAATGTTTGATAGACAAGATGTCCTTTTTGAGCATATACCAGACAACATTGACAAATTTTTGTACAGTTTAAGATTATTCCTGAAAATCAAATGGTCGGAGCTTTAAGCCGGATTTGTTTACCAAAATTGAGTTAGGAAAGCATAAAGAAAAAATGTGACGAACACAGCGATTTCTTTGTTTTTACACTTATTGTATAATTACATCAATGCCAAAACAGAGCACACTATTACAGTCATGTCTACTGACTGAATTGACGTATCTTAATTTTCTAATAAATCATCGTAAACTTCATTTATGTCACCCAACACAAAAAAAAATCTGCTATATTCGCGGCAAATTGAATTTTTGTTCTATTGCTTCTTCTACTGAATATCTCCAGAAGAGGTCCAGATTCATTTTTTTGGACTCTTCACCAGAAGACATTCTGGAGATGTACAGAAGAGACCAATAAAACACGCCCTAGCTTTCTTCGGTTTCTCTATTATTTTTCTAACCTGCACGATGGACAAGTCACTTTTCACAATGCATTTAGATGTTATATATAAAAGATTTTATATGTATATATCATCTACATGTATTACGAAAAGTGACTTGTCTACCATGGAGATTAAGATGAACTTTTTTGGAGTTATTTTATGATTTATGATATGTGGAGTAAGGACATGACCCAAGGGGGCAAACCATTAGTTGCATCGAATAGGTCTGGTCATGCATAGCTATAACATACATAATTATATGTTATTCGGGATCTACACAGTGGATATTTGGTTATATTCCTGTCAGTGTTTTATATCTCTTGAGTCGTTAGTCGGATATAGGGCAGTGTTAGGAATATTAGTTACACAATGTGCCAGTGACATAATACGACATATATGGGGTCAGTAAATTCCAAATGGACAACTATATTTGTTTAGGGGTCAGTAAATTCCATATGGGGTGAGAGGGGCAAAGAGAACACATATATATCGTATTAGGTCACTAGCACACTGCAACCAATATTATCTTACCTCCTATACATTTCTAGGAATATCATAGGTCAAAAGCGACCGCGTGGAGACCCTGTATATTTAATATGGGGTTAGTAGGCGTGGTTTATTTTAATGCACGGTTGGTAGTGGTATTACGTCCCTTTATAAACAGCACGGCGTTGAGAAAAAATCTGAAACGTTTCACCCGGACAACAGACGAAGAAATTGATGATGAACGATTGCAATAAATGCAGAAAACACATTAAAAGCTAACAAGTTGTTATTGTTGGCGTTTGTTTTTGTATAGACCAATTGGTAAGATGAATTCGTTACACAGTGTGCCAGTGATATTTGAAGACTGGACGATAGTTGTCTAATTGTCTTATTGTCTATCACATAACATCTCTTATGTTCATATAAATGTCTGAGGTTAAATGTCCAGCCCCATCCATTAAGCTTTACTGTTTGGTCTTTGATAAATAGTATTCTTTCATTTTCCTCTAGTATATGTTTGGAACACATTTCGTTAGTTTCTTTGTATCATGTATCGAAATTTTAAATCCATGTAACCCATCGTGTAATTCGTTTTCCAGTGGTATTATTAATTTTGGTTATTTCCTGTATCAGAGTGAAATCTTAATATTGATAAATAAAAATCGTATTAAACAGAAAATGCATAACTAAGATACTTATGAATATAAAGTAAACAAGAATTATCATATTGCAACAGATTTTTATCACATTTCAATTATGTATATTTTATAAGAATTTTGAATGACATTCATTAAAAGTTCCAAATGAAAATTTACACGTTAAGTATATTTTATTTTAGGTTTACTGTTCATTTACAGTTTTGAAAATTGCCTTTTGAAAGGGGCGATGTTTTGTTTTCTGTATAACGTTGATTTTAGAAGTAAATGATCCGCAATTTTTTCGTTGACAGATGCAATGATTAATCTGCCACAATACCATACAAATTCCATTTTTAAAGTTGATACGATTTTACATATCCCAAAATAAAGAGGTAGAACCAATTTTACTAAATTTATTTCACTAACATGGTTTTGAGTCTCTTAATTCTTCTTATCTCTCAGTGTTTATGTTTTAGGAAATATTTTATTGATGAATATATCTTTCTTTTCTTATTCATATAGAATGCAATGTTTATCTCTGCAGTAACAAAAAAACGGCAATTTTGTAGGAATTCAGAATTTACTTTAAACAGGGATAGAACCTTTATGTTCTGAAACATCGACACACTTGTTGCTTTTCTTACGCTCGTCAGTATAGTGTTATTTCTGATATGCAATTAAATATATGCATTATGATAAAAGGATAAATTCTGTCTTAAGAAGCATTTATTTTACGAATAAATTTGCAAGATTATATGTAGTTTTGGTAATAATTGTTCAGTTAACATGACCAGTAAGTTTATAAGAGCAACACATGTTTTCAAAAACTAAAATTAAGATTTCTGCATTGTGCAACTTAACGTCGGAAAGATTTCAGTCTTACTTTTTATCACCACACTTTCCACTGTGTATTTAAAGAAAAATAATTTAAACTTATATTTATTGTCAAACTATTACAGAAACGGACCATTGTTAAACTTACATATATGAAGGTATGCATGATTTACTAATTCATTAGAGCAACCACGAATTTGGTGAGGGATGGATAGATGGGTGCCAACTTATATGCATATTCAGGATGAGAACATGATAATGTGATATGAACTTAGACCGTTCTTTGAACTAGACCGACATGCTGAGTCGTATTTTATAACGTGCTAGTTCACAATGCGCAACTGGTTCAATAAAATTGGTACCGTTAATGTTGATATTATCACAGGATCGATATTTTTGCTGGTGGAATGTAAGTCTCCGAGGGTATCACCAGTTCAGTAGCCAGCACCTCGGTGAAAATGCAGACATTGTGTTATTTAAGTTTACTGTTACAAATTTTTGAAAACTATTTTAAGTTTTAAGCTAAGGAATATATCTCCTTCATGCAAAGCTCTGATTCCTTGTCCGGATTTGGCTAAACTTTTTGTCTTTTTGCTTGTTTTTTAAGCTCATCTACTTTTTTTTAATAGTTTTGGATTTTTTAATAATTGTTTTGCCTCCAGCATCACTGAAGAGACATTTATTGTCAAAATGCGTCTCATGTAGTAAATTGGGACTGTTAATGTTTTATAACCAATAAGTCGATAAGTCTGCTGGTGGACTGTAAGTCCCCGACGGTATCGCCTACCTAGTAGCCGGTACTTCGATACTGGCAAGATAGTACAGATATTGTTGAATTAAAGTTTACTGTTTGCACAATTTGGAGACTATTTCAAATCAAGGAATATTTCTCCCCAATGCAAATCTCTGATTCCTTGTCCGGCCTTGTCTGCTTTTTTTTTTTTTTTTTTATCTTTTTGGTTTATAAGGTCATCATTTTTTGCATAAGTTTTGGATTTTCAAATATTGTGGCCTCGAGCATCATGATTGAAGAGACATTTTATGTCGAAGAAAGCTCATTTGGTTCAGTAAAACAAGTACTGTTATGTTATTCACAAGGTGACAAGTCCGGCGGGGAGACCTACCACCCTACCCGAACACATTATTCTGACTCCGAGCCTATCAGTCTCTGCTCTTACTTCAAAATTAACCGATTTATCATTAAGGATTCCTTTTGCTTAACTTGTATTAGGCTTCAGACCACAATTAATTCCCTTTGTTCGTGGTCTAGGAATATAGTTCCCAATTATTATATGGGGTATATCTTCCTTAGTATTCTGACTACAGTGTTTTCTTTGAAATGTTTACTATTTAAGTGGTCCTATCAGTTGCATATATATTGAAATAAGTTAAAACATGTGGAAAAATTTATTGTTGAAAGTGAAAGTAGTGATTTGGCCAAAATGAAAGTAGGGTAGAAATTAGCCTTCGTCATTTATTCAAGATTGAAATCCTACCATTGGCATGTTAATATGGCTCTCAAAAGAAAAAGCACTGATGGATTGTCCTGGGACAAGCATATTTTATTCAAATAATAATGGTCTATAAGTAGTTAAATTTATTTCATGTTTGAAGCGGTGCAATTTTTTAATTCAATTTAACTTTTACCAAAAATGCATTGTAACCAATGGGAAGAATAATTGTGGTCTGAGGCCTAGGAGATGGGTTTGGACAAAACACAATTATTGTGAATAAAAGGTCTTACAGGTATAAAATGATCTTTGTCAGATTACCTTTTATGAAAGAAAATAGAAATTTATCAAAATTTATCAAAATAAGACATTTTGACCATATTTGGGCATATAAGGCAGGAATTGGCATGTTTTACAGTTAACATGATTTCTAATGAAAATTATAGAAAAAAATTGTGAGAATGCACCACATTACTTCAATGAATCAATGAGGGTATCTTATAAATGCAATTTCAATAAGTTTTTCCAAAATTGGTTTGATCCTGGGACATAACATGACATACAAACACATTTAAAAATATGTAAAGTAAAATTTCTTAACAGTTCAAAGTGTCAATTCTAAATTACTTTTAGTTGTTTAGAAGTAAATAACCAATAGAGAGGATAGAAAGATGAAAATAAATCAATTTTTCAGTGTTAATTTACCCACAATTATGCTTTTATGGCTGTACCCTTATCATATTGACCAATTCTGACTTAAGAACCAGAGATATAAATATGAAAAACTGGCACATAAGTGGCAGTTTGCTTTAAGAGTTGTCTCATTACAACTAAACACAAGTTATGTTTACTGGATCAAGGCATATTTTGGTAAAAATTACTAAACAAATATTTTCTGAATAAAATTTTGACTGAATTCTTAAAACTTTGCAAAACGATGTTCCGTGAACAGATATGCTAATATAAAACATTCCAAACTTTTTAATAATTGTCAGAATGTAATAAAATTTGGCATTTATACTACTAAGATATCATGCTAAGTAATTGTAAAGTTTCATAAGAATACTATAATTTTTAGGTCTAGGAGATGGGTTTGGACAAAACACAATTATTGTGAATAAAAGGTCTTACAGGTATAAAATGATCTTTGTCAGATTACCTTTTAAGAGAAAATAGAAATTTATTAAAATAAGACATTTTGACCATATTTGGGCATATAAGGCAGGATTGGCATTTTTACAGTTGACATGATTTCTAATGAAAATTATAGAAAAAATTGTGAGAATGCACCACATTACTTCAATGAATCAATGAGGGTATCTTATAAATGCAATTTCAATAAGTTTTCCAAAATTGGTTTGATCCTGGGACATAACATGACATACAAACACATTTAAAAATATGTAAAGTAAAATTTCTTAACAGTTCAAAAGTGTCAATTCTAAATTACTTTTAGTTGTTTAGAAGTAAATAACCAATAGAGAGGATAGAAAGATGAAAATAAATCAATTTTCAGTGTTAATTTACCCACAATTATGCTTTTTATGGCTGTACCCTTATCATATTGACCAATTCTGACTTAAGAACCAGAGAGATATAATATGAAAAACTGGCACATAAGTGGCAGTTTGCTTTAAGAGTTGTCTCATTACAACTAAACACAAGTTATGTTTACTGGATCAAGGCATATTTTGGTAAAAATTACTAAACAAATATTTTCTGAATAAAATTTTGACTGAATTCTTAAAACTTTGCAAACGCATGTTCCATGAACAGATATGCTAATATAAAACATTCCAAACTTTTTAATAATTGTCAGAATGTAATAAAATTTGGCATTTATACTACTAAGATATCATGCTAAGTAATTGTAAAGTTTCATAAGAATACTATATTTTTTAGGTCTAATAGGCTTCAGACCACAATTAATTCCCTTTGTTCGTGGTCTAGGAATATAGTTCCCAATTATTATATGGGGTATATCTTCCTTAGTATTCTGACTACAGTGTTTTCTTTGAAATGTTTACTATTTAAGTGGTCCTATCAGTTGCATATATATTGAAATAAGTTAAAACATGTGGAAAAAATTTATTGTTGAAAGTGAAAGTAGTGATTTGGCCAAAATGAAAGTAGGGTAGAAATTAGCCTTCATTTATTCAAGATTGAAATCCTACCATTGGCATGTTAATATGGCTCTCAAAAGAAAAAGCACTGATGGATTGTCCTGGGACAAGCATATTTTATTCAAATAATAATGGTCTATAAGTAGTTAAATTTATTTCATGTTTGAAGCGGTGCAATTTTTTAATTCAATTTAACTTTTACCAAAAATGCATTGTAACCAATGGGAAGAATAATTGTGGTCTGAGGCCTAGGAGATGGGTTTGGACAAAACACAATTATTGTGAATAAAAGGTCTTACAGGTATAAAATGATCTTTGTCAGATTACCTTTTATGAAAGAAAATAGAAATTTATCAAAATTTATCAAAATAAGACATTTTGACCATATTTGGGCATATAAGGCAGGAATTGGCATGTTTTACAGTTAACATGATTTCTAATGAAAATTATAGAAAAAATTGTGAGAATGCACCACATTACTTCAATGAATCAATGAGGGTATCTTATAAATGCAATTTCAATAAGTTTTTCCAAAATTGGTTTGATCCTGGGACATAACATGACATACAAACACATTTAAAAATATGTAAAGTAAAATTTCTTAACAGTTCAAAGTGTCAATTCTAAATTACTTTTAGTTGTTTAGAAGTAAATAACCAATAGAGAGGATAGAAAGATGAAAATAAATCAATTTTTCAGTGTTAATTTACCCACAATTATGCTTTTTATGGCTGTACCCTTATCATATTGACCAATTCTGACTTAAGAACCAGAGAGATATAATATGAAAAAACTGGCACATAAGTGGCAGTTTGCTTTAAGAGTTGTCTCATTACAACTAAACACAAGTTATGTTTACTGGATCAAGGCATATTTTGGTAAAAATTACTAAACAAATATTTTCTGAATAAAATTTTGACTGAATTCTTAAAACTTTGCAAAACGCATGTTCCGTGAGACAGATATGCTAATATAAAACATTCCAAACTTTTTAATAATTGTCAGAATGTAATAAAATTTGGCATTTATACTACTAAGATATCATGCTAAGTAATTGTAAAGTTTCATAAGAATACTATAATTTTTTAGGTCTAGGAGATGGGTTTGGACAAAACACAATTATTGTGAATAAAAGGTCTTACAGGTATAAAATGATCTTTGTCAGATTACCTTTTAAGAGAAAATAGAAATTTATTAAAATAAGACATTTTGACCATATTTGGGCATATAAGGCAGGATTGGCATTTTTACAGTTGACATGATTTCTAATGAAAATTATAGAAAAAAATTGTGAGAATGCACCATTACTTCAATGAATCAATGAGGGTATCTTATAAATGCAATTTCAATAAGTTTTTCCAAAATTGGTTTGATCCTGGGACATAACATGACATACAAACACATTTAAAAATATGTAAAGTAAAATTTCTTAACAGTTCAAAAGTGTCAATTCTAAATTACTTTTAGTTGTTTAGAAGTAAATAACCAATAGAGAGGATAGAAAGATGAAAATAAATCAATTTTTCAGTGTTAATTTACCCACAATTATGCTTTTATGGCTGTACCCTTATCATATTGACCAATTCTGACTTAAGAACCAGAGAGATATAAATATGAAAAAACTGGCACATAAGTGGCAGTTTGCTTTAAGAGTTGTCTCATTACAACTAAACACAAGTTATGTTTACTGGATCAAGGCATATTTTGGTAAAAATTACTAAACAAATATTTTCTGAATAAAATTTTGACTGAATTCTTAAAACTTTGCAAAACGCATGTTCCATGAGACAGATATGCTAATATAAAAACATTCCAAACTTTTTAATAATTGTCAGAATGTAATAAAATTTGGCATTTATACTACTAAGATATCATGCTAAGTAATTGTAAAGTTTCATAAGAATACTATATTTTTTAGGTCTAATAGGCTTCAGACCACAATTAATTCCCTTTGTTCGTGGTCTAGGAATATAGTTCCCAATTATTATATGGGGTATATCTTCCTTAGTATTCTGACTACAGTGTTTTCTTTGAAATGTTTACTATTTAAGTGGTCCTATCAGTTGCATATATATTGAAATAAGTTAAAACATGTGGAAAAATTTATTGTTGAAAGTGAAAGTAGTGATTTGGCCAAAATGAAAGTAGGGTAGAAATTAGCCTTCGTCATTTATTCAAGATTGAAATCCTACCATTGGCATGTTAATATGGCTCTCAAAAGAAAAAGCACTGATGGATTGTCCTGGGACAAGCATATTTTATTCAAATAATAATGGTCTATAAGTAGTTAAATTTATTTCATGTTTGAAGCGGTGCAATTTTTTAATTCAATTTAACTTTACCAAAAATGCATTGTAACCAATGGGAAGAATAATTGTGGTCTGAGGCCTAGGAGATGGGTTTGGACAAAACACAATTATTGTGAATAAAAGGTCTTACAGGTATAAAATGATCTTTGTCAGATTACCTTTATGAAAGAAAATAGAAATTTATCAAAATTTATCAAAATAAGACATTTTGACCATATTTGGGCATATAAGGCAGGAATTGGCATGTTTTACAGTTAACATGATTTCTAATGAAAATTATAGAAAAAATTGTGAGAATGCACCACATTACTTCAATGAATCAATGAGGGTATCTTATAAATGCAATTTCAATAAGTTTTTCCAAAATTGGTTTGATCCTGGGACATAACATGACATACAAACACATTTAAAAATATGTAAAGTAAAATTTCTTAACAGTTCAAAGTGTCAATTCTAAATTACTTTTAGTTGTTTAGAAGTAAATAACCAATAGAGAGGATAGAAAGATGAAAATAAATCAATTTTTCAGTGTTAATTTACCCACAATTATGCTTTTTATGGCTGTACCCTTATCATATTGACCAATTCTGACTTAAGAACCAGAGATATAAATATGAAAAACTGGCACATAAGTGGCAGTTTGCTTTAAGAGTTGTCTCATTACAACTAAACACAAGTTATGTTTACTGGATCAAGGCATATTTTGGTAAAAATTACTAAACAAATATTTTCTGAATAAAATTTTGACTGAATTCTTAAAACTTTGCAAAACGCATGTTCCATGAGACAGATATGCTAATATAAAAACATTCCAAACTTTTTAATAATTGTCAGAATGTAATAAAATTTGGCATTTATACTACTAAGATATCATGCTAAGTAATTGTAAAGTTTCATAAGAATACTATAATTTTTTTAGGTCTAATAGGCTTCAGACCACAATTAATTCCCTTTGTTCGTGGTCTAGGAATATAGTTCCCAATTATTATATGGGGTATATCTTCCTTAGTATTCTGACTACAGTGTTTTCTTTGAAATGTTTACTATTTAAGTGGTCCTATCAGTTGCATATATATTGAAATAAGTTAAAACATGTGGAAAAATTTATTGTTGAAAGTGAAAGTAGTGATTTGGCCAAAATGAAAGTAGGGTAGAAATTAGCCTTCGTCATTTATTCAAGATTGAAATCCTACCATTGGCATGTTAATATGGCTCTCAAAAGAAAAAGCACTGATGGATTGTCCTGGGACAAGCATATTTTATTCAAATAATAATGGTCTATAAGTAGTTAAATTTATTTCATGTTTGAAGCGGTGCAATTTTTTAATTCAATTTAACTTTTACCAAAAATGCATTGTAACCAATGGGAAGAATAATTGTGGTCTGAGGCCTAGGAGATGGGTTTGGACAAAACACAATTATTGTGAATAAAAGGTCTTACAGGTATAAAATGATCTTTGTCAGATTACCTTTATGAAAGAAAATAGAAATTTATCAAAATTTATCAAAATAAGACATTTTGACCATATTTGGGCATATAAGGCAGGAATTGGCATGTTTTACAGTTAACATGATTTCTAATGAAAATTATAGAAAAAAATTGTGAGAATGCACCACATTACTTCAATGAATCAATGAGGGTATCTTATAAATGCAATTTCAATAAGTTTTTCCAAAATTGGTTTGATCCTGGGACATAACATGACATACAAACACATTTAAAAATATGTAAAGTAAAATTTCTTAACAGTTCAAAGTGTCAATTCTAAATTACTTTTAGTTGTTTAGAAGTAAATAACCAATAGAGAGGATAGAAAGATGAAAATAAATCAATTTTTCAGTGTTAATTTACCCACAATTATGCTTTTTATGGCTGTACCCTTATCATATTGACCAATTCTGACTTAAGAACCAGAGAGATATAATATGAAAAACTGGCACATAAGTGGCAGTTTGCTTTAAGAGTTGTCTCATTACAACTAAACACAAGTTATGTTTACTGGATCAAGGCATATTTTGGTAAAAATTACTAAACAAATATTTTCTGAATAAAATTTTGACTGAATTCTTAAAACTTTGCAAAACGCATGTTCCGCAGACAGATATGCTAATATAAAACATTCCAAACTTTTTAATAATTGTCAGAATGTAATAAAATTTGGCATTTATACTACTAAGATATCATGCTAAGTAATTGTAAAGTTTCATAAGAATACTATAATTTTTAGGTCTAGGAGATGGGTTTGGACAAAACACAATTATTGTGAATAAAAGGTCTTACAGGTATAAAATGATCTTTGTCAGATTACCTTTTAAGAGAGAAAATAGAAATTTATTAAAATAAGACATTTTGACCATATTTGGGCATATAAGGCAGGATTGGCATTTTTACAGTTGACATGATTTCTAATGAAAATTATAGAAAAAATTGTGAGAATGCACCACATTACTTCAATGAATCAATGAGGGTATCTTATAAATGCAATTTCAATAAGTTTTTCCAAAATTGGTTTGATCCTGGGACATAACATGACATACAAACACATTTAAAAATATGTAAAGTAAAATTTCTTAACAGTTCAAAAGTGTCAATTCTAAATTACTTTTAGTTGTTTAGAAGTAAATAACCAATAGAGAGGATAGAAAGATGAAAATAAATCAATTTTTCAGTGTTAATTTACCCACAATTATGCTTTTATGGCTGTACCCTTATCATATTGACCAATTCTGACTTAAGAACCAGAGATATAAATATGAAAAAAACTGGCACATAAGTGGCAGTTTGCTTTAAGAGTTGTCTCATTACAACTAAATACAAGTTATGTTTACTGGATCAAGGCATATTTTGGTAAAAATTACTAAACAAATATTTTCTGAATAAAATTTTGACTGAATTCTTAAAACTTTGCAAAACGCATGTTCCATGAACAGATATGCTAATATAAAACATTCCAAACTTTTTAATAATTGTCAGAATGTAATAAAATTTGGCATTTATACTACTAAGATATCATGCTAAGTAATTGTAAAGTTTCATAAGAATACTATAATTTTTTTAGGTCTAATAGGCTTCAGACCACAATTAATTCCCTTTGTTCGTGGTCTAGGAATATAGTTCCCAATTATTATATGGGGTATATCTTCCTTAGTATTCTGACTACAGTGTTTTCTTTGAAATGTTTACTATTTAAGTGGTCCTATCAGTTGCATATATATTGAAATAAGTTAAAACATGTGGAAAAATTTATTGTTGAAAGTGAAAGTAGTGATTTGGCCAAAATGAAAGTAGGGTAGAAATTAGCCTTCGTCATTTATTCAAGATTGAAATCCTACCATTGGCATGTTAATATGGCTCTCAAAAGAAAAAGCACTGATGGATTGTCCTGGGACAAGCATATTTTATTCAAATAATAATGGTCTATAAGTAGTTAAATTTATTTCATGTTTGAAGCGGTGCAATTTTTTAATTCAATTTAACTTTTACCAAAAATGCATTGTAACCAATGGGAAGAATAATTGTGGTCTGAGGCCTAGGAGATGGGTTTGGACAAAACACAATTATTGTGAATAAAAGGTCTTACAGGTATAAAATGATCTTTGTCAGATTACCTTTTATGAAAGAAAATAGAAATTTATCAAAATTTATCAAAATAAGACATTTTGACCATATTTGGGCATATAAGGCAGGAATTGGCATGTTTTACAGTTAACATGATTTCTAATGAAAATTATAGAAAAAAATTGTGAGAATGCACCACATTACTTCAATGAATCAATGAGGGTATCTTATAAATGCAATTTCAATAAGTTTTTCCAAAATTGGTTTGATCCTGGGACATAACATGACATACAAACACATTTAAAAATATGTAAAGTAAAATTTCTTAACAGTTCAAAGTGTCAATTCTAAATTACTTTTAGTTGTTTAGAAGTAAATAACCAATAGAGAGGATAGAAAGATGAAAATAAATCAATTTTTCAGTGTTAATTTACCCACAATTATGCTTTTTATGGCTGTACCCTTATCATATTGACCAATTCTGACTTAAGAACCAGAGAGATATAAATATGAAAAAACTGGCACATAAGTGGCAGTTTGCTTTAAGAGTTGTCTCATTACAACTAAACACAAGTTATGTTTACTGGATCAAGGCATATTTTGGTAAAAATTACTAAACAAATATTTTCTGAATAAAATTTTGACTGAATTCTTAAAACTTTGCAAAACGCATGTTCCATGAACAGATATGCTAATATAAAAACATTCCAAACTTTTTAATAATTGTCAGAATGTAATAAAATTTGGCATTTATACTACTAAGATATCATGCTAAGTAATTGTAAAGTTTCATAAGAATACTATAATTTTTAGGTCTAGGAGATGGGTTTGGACAAAACACAATTATTGTGAATAAAAGGTCTTACAGGTATAAAATGATCTTTGTCAGATTACCTTTTAAGAGAAAATAGAAATTTATTAAAATAAGACATTTTGACCATATTTGGGCATATAAGGCAGGATTGGCATTTTTACAGTTGACATGATTTCTAATGAAAATTATAGAAAAAATTGTGAGAATGCACCACATTACTTCAATGAATCAATGAGGGTATCTTATAAATGCAATTTCAATAAGTTTTTCCAAAATTGGTTTGATCCTGGGACATAACATGACATACAAACACATTTAAAAATATGTAAAGTAAAATTTCTTAACAGTTCAAAAGTGTCAATTCTAAATTACTTTTAGTTGTTTAGAAGTAAATAACCAATAGAGAGGATAGAAAGATGAAAATAAATCAATTTTTCAGTGTTAATTTACCCACAATTATGCTTTTTATGGCTGTACCCTTATCATATTGACCAATTCTGACTTAAGAACCAGAGAGATATAAATATGAAAAAACTGGCACATAAGTGGCAGTTTGCTTTAAGAGTTGTCTCATTACAACTAAACACAAGTTATGTTTACTGGATCAAGGCATATTTTGGTAAAAATTACTAAACAAATATTTTCTGAATAAAATTTTGACTGAATTCTTAAAACTTTGCAAAACGCATGTTCCATGAACAGATATGCTAATATAAAACATTCCAAACTTTTTAATAATTGTCAGAATGTAATAAAATTTGGCATTTATACTACTAAGATATCATGCTAAGTAATTGTAAAGTTTCATAAGAATACTATAATTTTTTTAGGTCTAATAGGCTTCAGACCACAATTAATTCCCTTTGTTCGTGGTCTAGGAATATAGTTCCCAATTATTATATGGGGTATATCTTCCTTAGTATTCTGACTACAGTGTTTTCTTTGAAATGTTTACTATTTAAGTGGTCCTATCAGTTGCATATATATTGAAATAAGTTAAAACATGTGGAAAAAATTTATTGTTGAAAGTGAAAGTAGTGATTTGGCCAAAATGAAAGTAGGGTAGAAATTAGCCTTCGTCATTTATTCAAGATTGAAATCCTACCATTGGCATGTTAATATGGCTCTCAAAAGAAAAAGCACTGATGGATTGTCCTGGGACAAGCATATTTTATTCAAATAATAATGGTCTATAAGTAGTTAAATTTATTTCATGTTTGAAGCGGTGCAATTTTTTAATTCAATTTAACTTTTACCAAAAATGCATTGTAACCAATGGGAAGAATAATTGTGGTCTGAGGCCTAGGAGATGGGTTTGGACAAAACACAATTATTGTGAATAAAAGGTCTTACAGGTATAAAATGATCTTTGTCAGATTACCTTTTATGAAAGAAAATAGAAATTTATCAAAATTTATCAAAATAAGACATTTTGACCATATTTGGGCATATAAGGCAGGAATTGGCATGTTTTACAGTTAACATGATTTCTAATGAAAATTATAGAAAAAATTGTGAGAATGCACCACATTACTTCAATGAATCAATGAGGGTATCTTATAAATGCAATTTCAATAAGTTTTTCCAAAATTGGTTTGATCCTGGGACATAACATGACATACAAACACATTTAAAAATATGTAAAGTAAAATTTCTTAACAGTTCAAAGTGTCAATTCTAAATTACTTTTAGTTGTTTAGAAGTAAATAACCAATAGAGAGGATAGAAAGATGAAAATAAATCAATTTTTCAGTGTTAATTTACCCACAATTATGCTTTTTATGGCTGTACCCTTATCATATTGACCAATTCTGACTTAAGAACCAGAGAGATATAAATATGAAAAAACTGGCACATAAGTGGCAGTTTGCTTTAAGAGTTGTCTCATTACAACTAAACACAAGTTATGTTTACTGGATCAAGGCATATTTTGGTAAAAATTACTAAACAAATATTTTCTGAATAAAATTTTGACTGAATTCTTAAAACTTTGCAAAACGCATGTTCCATGACAGATATGCTAATATAAAACATTCCAAACTTTTTAATAATTGTCAGAATGTAATAAAATTTGGCATTTATACTACTAAGATATCATGCTAAGTAATTGTAAAGTTTCATAAGAATACTATAATTTTTAGGTCTAGGAGATGGGTTTGGACAAAACACAATTATTGTGAATAAAAGGTCTTACAGGTATAAAATGATCTTTGTCAGATTACCTTTTAAGAGAAAATAGAAATTTATTAAAATAAGACATTTTGACCATATTTGGGCATATAAGGCAGGATTGGCATTTTTACAGTTGACATGATTTCTAATGAAAATTATAGAAAAAAATTGTGAGAATGCACCACATTACTTCAATGAATCAATGAGGGTATCTTATAAATGCAATTTCAATAAGTTTTTCCAAAATTGGTTTGATCCTGGGACATAACATGACATACAAACACATTTAAAAATATGTAAAGTAAAATTTCTTAACAGTTCAAAAGTGTCAATTCTAAATTACTTTTAGTTGTTTAGAAGTAAATAACCAATAGAGAGGATAGAAAGATGAAAATAAATCAATTTTTCAGTGTTAATTTACCCACAATTATGCTTTTATGGCTGTACCCTTATCATATTGACCAATTCTGACTTAAGAACCAGAGAGATATAAATATGAAAAAACTGGCACATAAGTGGCAGTTTGCTTTAACAGTTGTCTCATTACAACTAAATACAAGTTATGTTTACTGGATCAAGGCATATTTTGGTAAAAAATTACAAAACAAATATTTTCTGAATAAAATTTTGACTGAATTCTTAAAACTTTGCAAAACGCATGTTCCGCAGACAGATATGCTAATATAAAAACATTCCAAACTTTTTTAATAATTGTCAGAATGTAATAAAATTTGGCATTTATACTACTAAGATATCATGCTAAGTAATTGTAAAGTTTCATAAGAATACTGTAATTTTTTTAGGTCTAGGAGATGAGTTTGGACAAAACACAATTATTGTGAATAAAAGGTCTTACAGGTACAAAATGATCTTTGTCAGATTACCTTTTAAGAGAAAATAGAAATTTATTAAAATAAGACATTTTGACCATATTTGGGCATATAAGGCAGGATTGGCATTTTTACAGTTGACATGATTTCTAATGAAAATTATAGAAAAAATTGTGAGAATGCACCACATTACTTCAATGAATCAATGAGGGTATCTTATAAATGCAATTTCAATAAGTTTTTCCAAAATTGGTTTGATCCTGGGACATAACATGACATACAAACACATTTAAAAATATGTAAAGTAAAATTTCTTAACAGTTCAAAAGTGTCAATTCTAAATTACTTTTAGTTGTTTAGAAGTAAATAACCAATAGAGAGGATAGAAAGATGAAAATAAATCAATTTTTCAGTGTTAATTTACCCACAATTATGCTTTTTATGGCTGTACCCTTATCATATTGACCAATTCTGACTTAAGAACCAGAGAGATATAAATATGAAAAAACTGGCACATAAGTGGCAGTTTGCTTTAAGAGTTGTCTCATTACAACTAAACACAAGTTATGTTTACTGGATCAAGGCATATTTTGGTAAAAATTACTAAACAAATATTTTCTGAATAAAATTTTGACTGAATTCTTAAAACTTTGCAAAACGCATGTTCCATGAACAGATATGCTAATATAAAACATTCCAAACTTTTTAATAATTGTCAGAATGTAATAAAATTTGGCATTTATACTACTAAGATATCATGCTAAGTAATTGTAAAGTTTCATAAGAATACTATATTTTTTTAGGTCTAATAGGCTTCAGACCACAATTAATTCCCTTTGTTCGTGGTCTAGGAATATAGTTCCCAATTATTATATGGGTATATCTTCCTTAGTATTCTGACTACAGTGTTTTCTTTGAAATGTTTACTATTTAAGTGGTCCTATCAGTTGCATATATATTGAAATAAGTTAAAACATGTGGAAAAATTTATTGTTGAAAGTGAAAGTAGTGATTTGGCCAAAATGAAAGTAGGGTAGAAATTAGCCTTCGTCATTTATTCAAGATTGAAATCCTACCATTGGCATGTTAATATGGCTCTCAAAGAAAAAGCACTGATGGATTGTCCTGGGACAAGCATATTTTATTCAAATAATAATGGTCTATAAGTAGTTAAATTTATTTCATGTTTGAAGCGGTGCAATTTTTTAATTCAATTTAACTTTTACCAAAAATGCATTGTAACCAATGGGAAGAATAATTGTGGTCTGAGGCCTAGGAGATGGGTTTGGACAAAACACAATTATTGTGAATAAAAGGTCTTACAGGTATAAAATGATCTTTGTCAGATTACCTTTATGAAAGAAAATAGAAATTTATCAAAATTTATCAAAATAAGACATTTTGACCATATTTGGGCATATAAGGCAGGAATTGGCATGTTTTACAGTTAACATGATTTCTAATGAAAATTATAGAAAAAAATTGTGAGAATGCACCACATTACTTCAATGAATCAATGAGGGTATCTTATAAATGCAATTTCAATAAGTTTTCCAAAATTGGTTTGATCCTGGGACATAACATGACATACAAACACATTTAAAAATATGTAAAGTAAAATTTCTTAACAGTTCAAAGTGTCAATTCTAAATTACTTTTAGTTGTTTAGAAGTAAATAACCAATAGAGAGGATAGAAAGATGAAAATAAATCAATTTTTCAGTGTTAATTTACCCACAATTATGCTTTTTATGGCTGTACCCTTATCATATTGACCAATTCTGACTTAAGAACCAGAGAGATATAAATATGAAAAAAACTGGCACATAAGTGGCAGTTTGCTTTAAGAGTTGTCTCATTACAACTAAACACAAGTTATGTTTACTGGATCAAGGCATATTTTGGTAAAAAATTACTAAACAAATATTTTCTGAATAAAATTTTGACTGAATTCTTAAAACTTTGCAAAACGCATGTTCCGCAGACAGATATGCTAATATAAAAACATTCCAAACTTTTTTAATAATTGTCAGAATGTAATAAAATTTGGCATTTATACTACTAAGATATCATGCTAAGTAATTGTAAAGTTTCATAAGAATACTGTAATTTTTTTAGGTCTAGGAGATGAGTTTGGACAAAACACAATTATTGTGAATAAAAGGTCTTACAGGTACAAAATGATCTTTGTCAGATTACCTTTTAGAGAGAAAATAGAAATTTATTAAAATAAGACATTTTGACCATATTTGGGCATATAAGGCAGGATTGGCATTTTTACAGTTGACATGATTTCTAATGAAAATTATAGAAAAAAATTGTGAGAATGCACCACATTACTTCAATGAATCAATGAGGGTATCTTATAAATGCAATTTCAATAAGTTTTTCCAAAATTGGTTTGATCCTGGGACATAACATGACATACAAACACATTTAAAAATATGTAAAGTAAAATTTCTTAACAGTTCAAAAGTGTCAATTCTAAATTACTTTTAGTTGTTTAGAAGTAAATAACCAATAGAGAGGATAGAAAGATGAAAATAAATCAATTTTTCAGTGTTAATTTACCCACAATTATGCTTTTATGGCTGTACCCTTATCATATTGACCAATTCTGACTTAAGAACCAGAGAGATATAATATGAAAAAACTGGCACATAAGTGGCAGTTTGCTTTAAGAGTTGTCTCATTACAACTAAACACAAGTTATGTTTACTGGATCAAGGCATATTTTGGTAAAAATTACTAAACAAATATTTTCTGAATAAAATTTTGACTGAATTCTTAAAACTTTGCAAAACGCATGTTCCATGAACAGATATGCTAATATAAAACATTCCAAACTTTTTAATAATTGTCAGAATGTAATAAAATTTGGCATTTATACTACTAAGATATCATGCTAAGTAATTGTAAAGTTTCATAAGAATACTATATTTTTTAGGTCTAATAGGCTTCAGACCACAATTAATTCCCTTTGTTCGTGGTCTAGGAATATAGTTCCCAATTATTATATGGGGTATATCTTCCTTAGTATTCTGACTACAGTGTTTTCTTTGAAATGTTTACTATTTAAGTGGTCCTATCAGTTGCATATATATTGAAATAAGTTAAAACATGTGGAAAAAATTTATTGTTGAAAGTGAAAGTAGTGATTTGGCCAAAATGAAAGTAGGGTAGAAATTAGCCTTCGTCATTTATTCAAGATTCAAATCCTACCATTGGCATGTTAATATGGCTCTCAAAAGAAAAAGCACTGATGGATTGTCCTGGGACAAGCATATTTTATTCAAATAATAATGGTCTATAAGTAGTTAAATTTATTTCATGTTTGAAGCGGTGCAATTTTTTTAATTCAATTTAACTTTTACCAAAAAATGCATTGTAACCAATGGGAAGAATAATTGTGGTCTGAGGCCTAGGAGATGGGTTTGGACAAAACACAATTATTGTGAATAAAAGGTCTTACAGGTACAAAATGATCTTTGTCAGATTACCTTTTAAGAAAGAAAATAGAAATTTATCAAAATTTATCAAAATAAGACATTTTGACCATATTTGGGCATATAAGGCAGGAATTGGCATTTTTTACAGTTAACATGATTTCTAATGAAAATTATAGAAAAAAAATTGTGAGAATGCACCACATTACTTCAATGAATCAATGAGGGTACCTTATAAATGCAATTTCAATAAGTTTTTCCAAAATTGGTTTGATCCTGGGACATAACATGACATACAAACACATTTAAAAATATGTAAAGTAAAATTTCTTAACAGTTCAAAGTGTCAATTCTAAATTACTTTTAGTTGTTTAGAAGTAAATAACCAATAGAGAGGATAGAAAGATGAAAATAAATCAACTTTTCAGTGTTAATTTACCCACAATTATGCTTTTTATGGCTGTACCCTTATCATATTGACCAATTCTGACTTAAGAACCAGAGAGATATAAATATGAAAAAAACTGGCACATAAGTGGCAGTTTGCTTTAAGAGTTGTCTCATTACAACTAAACACAAGTTATGTTTACTGGATCAAGGCATATTTTGGTAAAAATTACTAAACAAATATTTTCTGAATAAAATTTTGACTGAATTCTTAAAACTTTGCAAAGCGCATGTTCCATGACAGATATGCTAATATAAAACATTCCAAACTTTTTAATAATTGTCAGAATGTAATAAAATTTGGCATTTATACTACTAAGATATCATGCTAAGTAATTGTAAAGTTTCATAAGAATACTATAATTTTTAGGTCTAGGAGATGGGTTTGGACAAAACACAATTATTGTGAATAAAAGGTCTTACAGGTATAAAATGATCTTTGTCAGATTACCTTTTAAGAGAAAATAGAAATTTATTAAAATAAGACATTTTGACCATATTTGGGCATATAAGGCAGGATTGGCATTTTTACAGTTGACATGATTTCTAATGAAAATTATAGAAAAAAATTGTGAGAATGCACCACATTACTTCAATGAATCAATGAGGGTATCTTATAAATGCAATTTCAATAAGTTTTCCAAAATTGGTTTGATCCTGGGACATAACATGACATACAAACACATTTAAAAATATGTAAAGTAAAATTTCTTAACAGTTCAAAAGTGTCAATTCTAAATTACTTTTAGTTGTTTAGAAGTAAATAACCAATAGAGAGGATAGAAAGATGAAAATAAATCAATTTTTCAGTGTTAATTTACCCACAATTATGCTTTTTATGGCTGTACCCTTATCATATTGACCAATTCTGACTTAAGAACCAGAGATATAAATATGAAAAAACTGGCACATAAGTGGCAGTTTGCTTTAAGAGTTGTCTCATTACAACTAAACACAAGTTATGTTTACTGGATCAAGGCATATTTTGGTAAAAATTACTAAACAAATATTTTCTGAATAAAATTTTGACTGAATTCTTAAAACTTTGCAAAACGCATGTTCCATGAACAGATATGCTAATATAAAACATTCCAAACTTTTTAATAATTGTCAGAATGTAATAAAATTTGGCATTTATACTACTAAGATATCATGCTAAGTAATTGTAAAGTTTCATAAGAATACTATATTTTTTAGGTCTAATAGGCTTCAGACCACAATTAATTCCCTTTGTTCGTGGTCTAGGAATATAGTTCCCAATTATTATATGGGGTATATCTTCCTTAGTATTCTGACTACAGTGTTTTCTTTGAAATGTTTACTATTTAAGTGGTCCTATCAGTTGCATATATATTGAAATAAGTTAAAACATGTGGAAAAATTTATTGTTGAAAGTGAAAGTAGTGATTTGGCCAAAATGAAAGTAGGGTAGAAATTAGCCTTCGTCATTTATTCAAGATTGAAATCCTACCATTGGCATGTTAATATGGCTCTCAAAAGAAAAAGCACTGATGGATTGTCCTGGGACAAGCATATTTTATTCAAATAATAATGGTCTATAAGTAGTTAAATTTATTTCATGTTTGAAGCGGTGCAATTTTTAATTCAATTTAACTTTTACCAAAAATGCATTGTAACCAATGGGAAGAATAATTGTGGTCTGAGGCCTAGGAGATGGGTTTGGACAAAACACAATTATTGTGAATAAAAGGTCTTACAGGTATAAAATGATCTTTGTCAGATTACCTTTTATGAAAGAAAATAGAAATTTATCAAAATTTATCAAAATAAGACATTTTGACCATATTTGGGCATATAAGGCAGGAATTGGCATGTTTTACAGTTAACATGATTTCTAATGAAAATTATAGAAAAAAATTGTGAGAATGCACCACATTACTTCAATGAATCAATGAGGGTATCTTATAAATGCAATTTCAATAAGTTTTCCAAAATTGGTTTGATCCTGGGACATAACATGACATACAAACACATTTAAAAATATGTAAAGTAAAATTTCTTAACAGTTCAAAGTGTCAATTCTAAATTACTTTTAGTTGTTTAGAAGTAAATAACCAATAGAGAGGATAGAAAGATGAAAATAAATCAATTTTCAGTGTTAATTTACCCACAATTATGCTTTTTATGGCTGTACCCTTATCATATTGACCAATTCTGACTTAAGAACCAGAGATATAAATATGAAAAAACTGGCACATAAGTGGCAGTTTGCTTTAAGAGTTGTCTCATTACAACTAAACA
Source organism: Mytilus coruscus (assembly GCA_017311375.1). Lineage (NCBI taxonomy): Eukaryota > Metazoa > Mollusca > Bivalvia > Mytilida > Mytilidae > Mytilus > Mytilus coruscus. The sequence goes on along the minus strand of CM029603.1, from coordinate 76,249,398 downwards.
CAAGTTATGTTTACTGGATCAAGGCATATTTTGGTAAAAATTACTAAACAAATATTTTCTGAATAAAATTTTGACTGAATTCTTAAAACTTTGCAAAACGCATGTTCCATGAACAGATATGCTAATATAAAAACATTCCAAACTTTTTAATAATTGTCAGAATGTAATAAAATTTGGCATTTATACTACTAAGATATCATGCTAAGTAATTGTAAAGTTTCATAAGAATACTATAATTTTTAGGTCTAGGAGATGGGTTTGGACAAAACACAATTATTGTGAATAAAAGGTCTTACAGGTATAAAATGATCTTTGTCAGATTACCTTTTAAGAGAAAATAGAAATTTATTAAAATAAGACATTTTGACCATATTTGGGCATATAAGGCAGGATTGGCATTTTTACAGTTGACATGATTTCTAATGAAAATTATAGAAAAAAATTGTGAGAATGCACCACATTACTTCAATGAATCAATGAGGGTATCTTATAAATGCAATTTCAATAAGTTTTTCCAAAATTGGTTTGATCCTGGGACATAACATGACATACAAACACATTTAAAAATATGTAAAGTAAAATTTCTTAACAGTTCAAAAGTGTCAATTCTAAATTACTTTTAGTTGTTTAGAAGTAAATAACCAATAGAGAGGATAGAAAGATGAAAATAAATCAATTTTTCAGTGTTAATTTACCCACAATTATGCTTTTTATGGCTGTACCCTTATCATATTGACCAATTCTGACTTAAGAACCAGAGAGATATAAATATGAAAAAACTGGCACATAAGTGGCAGTTTGCTTTAAGAGTTGTCTCATTACAACTAAACACAAGTTATGTTTACTGGATCAAGGCATATTTTGGTAAAAAATTACTAAACAAATATTTTCTGAATAAAATTTTGACTGAATTCTTAAAACTTTGCAAAACGCATGTTCCGCAGACAGATATGCTAATATAAAAACATTCCAAACTTTTTTAATAATTGTCAGAATGTAATAAAATTTGGCATTTATACTACTAAGATATCATGCTAAGTAATTGTAAAGTTTCATAAGAATACTATAATTTTTTTAGGTCTAATAGGCTTCAGACCACAATTAATTCCCTTTGTTCGTGGTCTAGGAATATAGTTCCCAATTATTATATGGGGTATATCTTCCTTAGTATTCTGACTACAGTGTTTTCTTTGAAATGTTTACTATTTAAGTGGTCCTATCAGTTGCATATATATTGAAATAAGTATATAAAGTGAAAGGTGAACATACACCTACCATCGGAACACTGATGGATTGTCGAGCATATTTTATTCAAATAATAATGGTCCTAAAATGTTTTAGAATAAGGGTATCATTGTCTGTCTAATCAGAGTATATAATCAGGCGTTTAGCTTATGCCTGATTTGTTATATCTGAAAGCATCCGTTAACTAACTGATGTTCTTAAATAAAGTTAAAATTATCACCACGATTTTAGAACGTTCATAACATATGTTCTGTAGATTTAGTAATTAAATCATATATTGCCCGACAATTTTTATTTTTATTGTGTTTTTTCTGTCTATACTTTGGAAGAAATCAAACATGCTTATATCATCTAATCTAGAATTAAATAAACAGGTCACATAAAAGTGTCTGGATTTTTTTACACAAGATTCACTGGGTTCATTTGAGATAATGAACAAGACGAATTATTTTCCTGTTTAAATATTTTAAGAAGCAGAGAAAATTTCAAATAATTATTGATTACTTATTTGTAAATTACATCTGTTATCCATTACTTATATGTAAAATGATTACATTACATCTTTTATCCATTCTCAGTCACAAATCTATACATAGACATTTAAACGTTAGATCTAGGAAGCAAAAAGCAATGCAAGGAGAATCCAAAAAATACTTTTGTAGCTGCCTACATCTGGAATTCAATAGAAAACTTCATTGTGTCAGACAAACTAATACAAAAATGTTGTATTCATATTTTATTATCACATAAACTTACTAATAAATGTTTCTTTACTTCCTTTTTTTGTGAAATTATGTGGAGTTCCTTTTCCTCTCTATCCGCTTTTCAATTGCCCGTACGAAATATCTAGCAGGATTCCTACCAGACTATAGCAGGAATTCACATGGAATTAGCAGGAAATTTTAAATTCCTGTTACTTTTTAGACGTACTAGGAAAAACTTCAGTTTTCTGGGAGGATTTTCATTTTCCTACAACAACATTCCTGGTATAGGTAACAGGAATATTTTTTCCTGCCAGAAAATCTTTCTACCAGGAATTTTTCTTATCTAAGCAGGATTTTTATCTTGACTGTTATTGGTTTGTATGCAATTATCTTTAACTGGATTCCGGTTTGCTAATAACATTTATTTTGCTGTGTTATAAGAAACCAGGTTCCAGTTGACAAATTCAAAAGTTGGAGGGTAAAAATTCAGATTGTGTATAAACAATGCTGCAAAGATTGAATAATGTTCAGGGAAATACTTGAATGTAAGGCAGGATTGCTTATGAAGGTATTTGAATTTAATTAAGCTACACTTTTTAAAATGTTTTAGAGGGAGTTTTAATTTTTTTTTTCTAATTTGCATGATAGTCAAATTAGTTCAACTAATTAAAAATGGAAAATCTTAGTCTTCAATTATATTTTGTCTTATATATATTATAAGTTCATCTGATCTACATTTTTGCTGTATACATAATAATAGACCAATACTTCTAAAAAAAATGTTTTTGAGAGTGAAGAAAAAAACTGTCACATCTATTTCCATCATAATAAAATTCAAAAACAGATTACAAACCAGGTTTATAACACAACTTTCATATGTGGTAGCTACTTCATGAATTTAAGAATCAAATTTGCAACAAGAAGTTTTACATGTGTTTTCTTTGTTCTTTGTGGCTGAGATTCAAACTTAATGAATGACCCAGATGTGTATATGTGTATACACCTAAGTTTGTAATGTATATTTTTAGATTCCTGTTAAAAAATCAATTTTCCTAGTAGGAATTTATGAAAAAAATCCTACCAGGAATATTCAAATTAGCAGGAAAATTTGACAAATATCCAGGTAGGAATTTTACTTTCCTACCAAATTATTCCTGCTAATTTGAATATTCCTGGTAGGAATGGCATTATTCCTACTAAGAAAATCCTGCTAATTTAAATTTTTCGGCTGTTTTTCCTGGCGGATTCCTGCTACAATCAAGCAGGAATATGCACACTTTCCTGGTAGGAATTCTTAACAAATTCCTACTAGATTCCTTGTACCTTCCTGTAGGACTGGTTCGTACAGGTGTATATATTTCTTTTTCTTTTCATCAGCAATTTCCTGAAATAAAAAATCTTCATCAATAATAAATGGAATGGTAAATACATTGGGCAATCTCCCAAATATTTGTCTGCAAGATTTAATTATATACAACTTGAAAAAAGGTCAATCAATGAAATACTACTGTGAATATTTTTGTTTTTACAGGCCACAACTTTTACATTTTCTTCTCTTATGATATGAAACAACAGGTAAAAATAAAAGAATGGTGTGTTGTATATCTATAGTAAAATTATTGGGCTTTTGAATCACAACCAGGCCATGTAATTATCATACAATTTGAAAGACTAATCAATAGTCTTGGTTAAATATTGTCCTTAACCAAATATATTTGTTTGCACATCTTACCAATTTTCAGACAACTACCAAGAAAAATGGGATAAGTTTGCTAAACTGACTTACTGCTGTACCCCAATTTTTGACGTTTTTACCTATTATGTCTGTTTGTTTTGCTCAAACATTGTTATCAATATAATGGAATTATATGCGACTGTCATACAAGTGAGAGGTTTAGTTAGCTATAAAACCAGGTTTAATCCAACATTTTCTACATAAGGAAATGCCTGTACCAAGTCAGGAATATGACAGTTGTTTTCCATTCGTTAGATGTAATTGAGCTTTTGATTTTGCCATTTTATAAAGGACTTTCCGTTTTGAATTTCCCTTGGAATTCTGTATTTTTGTTATTTTACTTTTTATATATAATTATAGATTTGGCCGTTAGTTTTCTCATATTTTGCATGTCGGGGCCTTTTGTAGCTGACTATATGGTATGGGTTTATCTCATTGTTGAAGGCCGTACGATTGCCTATAATTACTAACATCCACTTTATTTGAACTTTGGTGGATAGTTGTCTCATCTCCTTATTTTCATATTAAACTCGGTTTTGGACCCATACTACATAAATACACCATTTCCGGTCAAATTTGGCACTAAAGATATAATCATCAACTATTTAATTGCATTTAAACGACAAGAACTAGCTATTTCTTTTGCCAGAACATAAACGACAAGAACTAGCTATTTCTTTTGCCAGAAAATAAACGACAAAAACTAGCTATTTCTTTTGCCAGAACATAAACAAGAACTAGCTATTTCTTTTGCCAGAACATAAACGACAAGAACTAGCTATTTCTTTTGTCAGAACATATTATATTGTTGGTTTAATCTGTTTTAAACTGTTTTTATGTTATATTTGCCTTTCAAAGTGACCCTTAGAACGGATGGCGTTCACATTTGCTTCACGAGCCTGTTGCCTGTTATGTCGCACTTTTTGTCCTGAGACTACTATAATCTATAGTAGTTTCAGTTGTGTTATATTCCAAATATGTTAAGTAGATATAAAAAGATGTGGTATGAGTGCCAATGAGACAACTCTCCATCCAAGTCAAAATTTATAAATGTAAACCATTATAGGTCAAAGTACGGTCTTCAACACGGAGCCTAGGCTCACACCGAACAGTAAGCTATAAAGAGCCCCAAAAATTACTAGTGTAAAACCATTCAAACGGGAAAACCAACGGTCTAATCTATATAAAAACGAGAAACGAGAAACACTTATGAACCACATCAACAAACGACAACTACTGAACATCAGATTCCTGACTTAGGACAGGTGCAAACAAATGCAGCGGGTTTAAACGTTTTAATGGTACCAAACCTTCACCCTTTTTCTGAAACAATAGTGTAACATCACAACATAGAAAGACACACTATAAAATATCAACTGAAATAGCTTAACTCAATCAAAGGACATAGTAACACCATTGAACATACACTGAACAAATAAATTTGACCTATGATACAATGTAAATTCAAAATAAATAAACTAAGGGAAGAATAATAAAAGTAACATGTTATATTGGTATGAAATGTTAAACAATTTAAGAAAAACAATATGCTCGAACAAAAATATCAGCCATTTGCAATAACTTCAAACACAGGTAAATAAAATAATTTTGTTGTTAGGTATACGTATACAGTTACAATAGAGAAAGGAAATAAGTGTTTATTTCATTAACTGAAAGCCTAATAAAAGTATCCGAAAATGAACAAACAAAACAAATAAATACCTATGAAATAAAAAAATTGTACAAACACTAATTAAAAGCTGGCGTACCTTTATGATACTGCGAAGCCATTTCATTTTAATGACTCCATTGGAAATAAACGGGAACGCTTTCATGGGTTATCCTTGGGAGGATATCAACTTGAGGGTGTATTTTAGCATTACCGTACATGTATTTGTTTTATTTCAAATTTTTATTACGCATATTTTCTTAAAAACTGTACTTGTATATAGTTAATATCGATTCCTAAATGAATATTACCTTTTAAGCACTCTAGCCATATCTTTTAGAAAGGTTAAACTTGTTCATTTGGGTTTTTAAAATCTTTTTCGAGCGTATTGCATCTTGTTTGATGTGGTGATGCCAGTCGTATAGTCTTTTTGTAAAATTTCAAGATTTTTAAAACAAATTTCAGTTTTCTTTTTAGTTATCATATTACTGTATTTTAATATTTTACCTAAAAAGTCTGTATTATTTAAAGTATTATTCTATTTGACCTCTTCCTCTTTAACTTTTCTGATTTTTTTTTTAATTACATAAAAAAAAAATTGCACTGGGCGTTGAGCAAACAACAACTGGTTAATCTATGAGACATGTGTTCGTTACTGTGCCAAAACAAATTTCGTATGAAAAGGAATTCATTTACTGCCGTATTTTGAAAATATGAAATATCCGTGATAAAAAAGCCAAATATTTATAGATATGCGAGGAACTACAAAAACAGTCGGGACCTTAGTTACACATTTTCATTAAAACATATAATTTATCAAAATGTAAGTTAAAAATCATGAGACAACAAGGCTGTTGATACCATCGCAGTGGAAAATCCTAGTGTCAAAATATTACCTCCTCTGTAAACACTGAAAACTTTATCTTTTCAATGTTTGTTCCTTTTTAGAAATGACGGTATTACTTATAAATTCACAAGAAAAAGTTAAGGTAAATAGTAACAATAAAAATGAATTGAAATAAAATAAAAACATTAATGTAATCGTATCCCTTCTAACATAGCAAACGACGAGTACAGCATGATTTAGGAGCTTTGTGTTAAATTGGTTTAAAATGTTGCTATGCAAATAAATTCCTTGAGTACCCACTTCAATTTATTTTTCTATTGGCTGTATAAATCTCTGGAACACTCCAATTATCCGTATATGTATGCAGCTATATCAGAGAATTCATAGAATAAGCGTAGATTTATTATAACAGCCAAAGATTCGAAAAGGTATACAGTAGACTGTAGTTAATAAAAGTTCATACTAGTATATCAAACAAAATGCCACTAAGGAAGGAAAATATTATGCAAACAGAAAGTCACTGCTGATGATTAAGGTATAAGATTACGCACAATAAAGCAATTCTGAAAGCTAAATTTTCCCCTAGGTCTGAGCAAGATAAATTCTTAAACACTCTTAAAGTTTGTTTCTAAACCCCAAAAATCATAAAATAAATCACCTATAAATTCATCAAAATGAAGGTGGAAACATTGACTTCTAAGCGGATAAAATGTCTACAGTGAAAGGAATCGACGCCAACATGTCTGCAATGAGAGGTTTCGAGTTGACATGTCTACGACTCTGACATGTCTGCAATGAGAGGTGTCGACTCTGACATGTCTGCAATGAGAAGTATCGACTCTGACATGTCTCGATGAGAGGTAGTCTTCAAGGAATCTTCAAAATAGTTAGTATCATTTATTCTTTTGTCAGAATTGTAAACATTTGTCATATTAAATGTTATCAACAGAAAAGATATCAGAGTTGAATTTGCAATTATAATATGTGTGTGTTACTTTATAATATATAGGTTCGATATGGAAGCCGTTTTGTACTTAATCCCTTTCCTAAGTTCCGTGTTCAGCATGATGACAGAAAATGATATGCCAGAAATATTGTGTAAATGTTTTAATGAAAAGGCGGGTTCCATAACCATAATTCCAGCCGACCTCATTTTATACAAATGTGTTAATAAGTATCTTGCAGAAACCTGGTTGGAACGCTATCAATCGCCAAGACCGATCGACCATGACACAATCAACTGGTTACGATCTCTTGGTAGAAAAATCAGAGGACAAGAATACAACATTCGAACGAAAAGACAAGCAGTCAGAAGAATAAGACGCGAAATCAGAACACTTACAGATGCACAAAGGGAAAGATTTATTCGAGCTGTTCAACAATTAAAAGCACGAAGAGTAAGAGTATTTTACAAATGTATCACGGAATTAGATAGCAAGTGTTTGTTGTTTTATTATGCGGAAATTTCTTTTTAAATTTATATTGCTAAGTTGCTTTTATAGACATTACCAAAAAGGCATATCTCTAGTGTGTCGATTATTTTTGCATGCTTCAGACATGTTTTAACCATTTTTTTTACCGTGTTGTTTTGTTTTATGTTTTACTGTGAATTGATACCGTCTAATTGACTTTGTTTGGCTGTGACGCTGTTTTATTGACCAAAGCTGAGATGCCGTCTCATTGAATTTGTTTGTCTTTAATGCTGCTTTGTTGACTTTGTTTGTCTATGATTCTGTCTTATTGGCTTTGTTTGGCTGTGATTCTGTCTTATCGACTTTGTTTGGCTGTGATGCTGTCTTATTGACTTTGTTTGGCTATGATGCAGGCTTATTGACTTTGTTTGCTGTGATGTTGCTTTGTTAACTTTGTTTGGCTGTGATGCTGTCTTATTGACTTTGTTTGGCTGTGATTCTGTCTTACTGACTTTGTTTGGATGTGATTCTGTCTTATTGGCTTTGTTTGCTGTGGTGCTGTCTTATTGACTTTGTTTGGCTATGATGCTGTCTTATTGACTTTGTTTGGCAATGATGCTGTCTTATTGACTTTGTTTGGCTATGATGCTGTCTTATTGACTTTGTTTGGACGTGATTCTGTCTTATTGACTTTGTTTGGCTGTGATGCTGTCTTATTGACTTTGTTTGGCTGTGATTTTGTCTTATTGACTTTGTTTATCAGTGATGCTGTCTTATTGACTTTGTTTGGCTATGATGCTGTCTTATTGACTTTGTTTGGCTATGATGCTGTCTTATTGACTTGACTTTGTTTGGATGTGATTCTGTCTTATTGACTTTGTTTGGCTGTGATTCTGTCTTATTGACTTTGTTTGGCTGTGATGCTGTCTTATTGACTTTGTTTGGCTGTGATGCTGTCTTATTGGCTTTGTTTGGCTGTGATTCTGTCTTATTGACTTTGTTTGGCTGTGATGCTGTCTTATTGACTTTGTTTGGATGTGATGCGGTCTTATTGACTTTGTTTCCTGTGATGTTGCTTTGTTGACTTCGTTTGGATGTGATGCTGTCTTGTTGACTTTGTTTGGCTATGATGCTGTCTTATTGACTTTGTTTGGACGTGATTCTGTCTTATTGACTTTGTTCGGTTGTGATGCTGTCTTACTGACTTTGTTTGGCTGTGATGCTGTCTTATTGACTTTATTTGGCTGTGATTCTGTCTTATTGACTTTGTTTGGCTATGATGCTGTCTTATTGACTTTGTTTGGCTGTGATTCTGTCTTATTGACTTTGTTTGGCTATGATGCTGTCTTATTGACTTTGTTTGGATGTGATTCTGTCTTATTGACTTTGTTTGGCTGTGATTCTGTCTTATTGACTTTGTTTGGCTTTGATTCTGCCTTATTGACTTTGTTTGACTATGATGCTGTCTTATTGACTTTGTTTGGCTGTGATTTTGTCTTATTGACGTTGTTTATCAGTGATGCTGTCTTATTGACGTTGTTTATCAGTGATGCTGTCTTACTGACTTTGTTTGGCTATGATGCTGTCTTATTGACTTGACTTTGTTTGGATGTGATTCTGTCTTATTGACTTTGTTTGGCTGGGATTCTGTCTTATTGACTTTGTTTGGCTGTGATGCTGTCTTATTGACTTTGTTTGGCTGTGATGCTGTCTTATTGGCTTTGTTTGGCTGTGATTCTGTCTTATTGACTTTGTTTGGCTGTGATGCTGTCTTATTGACTTTGTTTGGATGTGATGCTGTCTTATTGACTTTGTTTGCTGTGATGTTGCTTTGTTGACTTTGTTTGGATGTGATGCTGTCTTATTGACTTTGTTTGGCTGTGATGCTGTCTTATTGACTTTGTTTGGCTATGATGCTGTCTTATTGACTTTGTTTGGCTGTGATTCTGTCTTATTGACTTTGTTTGGCTGTGATGCTGTCTTATTGACTTTGTTTGGACGTGATTCCGTCTTATTGACTTTGTTTGGCTGTGATGCTGTCTTACTGACTTTGTTTGGATGTGATTCTGTCTTATTGACTTTGTTTGGCTGTGATGCTGTCTTATTGACTTTGTTTGGCTATGATGCTGTCTTATTGGCTTTGTTTGGCTGTGATTCTGTCTTATTGACTTTGTTTGGCTGTGATGCTGTCTTATTGACTTTGTTTGGATGTGATGCTGTCTTATTGACTTTGTTTGCTGTGATGTTGCTTTGTTGACTTTGTTTGGATGTGATGCTGTCTTATTGACTTTGTTTGGCTGTGATGCTGTCTTATTGACTTTGTTTGGCTATGATGCTGTCTTATTGACTTTGTTTGGCTGTGATTCTGTCTTATTGACTTTGTTTGGCTATGATGCTGTCTTATTGACTTTGTTTGGACGTGATTCTGTCTTATTGACTTTGTTTGGCAGTGATGCTGTCATATTGACTTTGTTTGGATGTGATTCTGTCTTATTGACTTTGTTTGGCTGTGATGCTGTCTTATTGACTTTGTTTGGCTTTGATTCTGCCTTATTGACTTTGTTTGACTATGATGCTGTCTTATTGACTTTGTTTGGCTGTGATTTTGTCTTATTGACTTTGTTTGGCTATGATGCTGTCTTATTGACTTTGTTTGGATGTGATGCTGTCTTATTGACTTTGTTTGGCTGTGATTCTGTCTTATTGACTTTGTTTGGCTGTGATGCTGTCTTATTGACTTTGTTTGGCTGTGATGCTGTCTTATTGACTTTGTTTGGCTTTGATTCTGCCTTATTGACTTTGTTTGACTATGATGCTGTCTTATTGACTTTGTTTGGCTGTGATTCTGTCTTATTGACTTTGTTTAGCTATGATGCTGTCTTATTGACTTTGTTTGGATGTGATTCTGTCTTATTGACTTTGTTTGGCTGTGATTTTGTCTTATTGACTTTGTTTGGCTATGATGCTGTCTTATTGACTTTGTTTGGATGTGATGCTGTCTTATTGACTTTGTTTGGCTGTGATTCTGTCTTATTGACTTTGTTTGACTATGATGCTGTCTTATTGACTTTGTTTGGCTGTGATTCTGTCTTATTGACTTTGTTTGGCTGTGATGCTGTCTTATTGACTTTGTTTGGCTGTGATGCTGTCTTATTTACTTTGTTTGGCTGTGATGCTGTCTTATTGACTTTGTTTGGATGTGATGCTGTCTTATTGACTTTGTTTGGCTGTGATGCTGTCTTATTGACTTTGTTTGGCTATGATGCTGTCTTATTGACTTTGTTTGGCTGTGATGCTGTCTTATTGACTTTGTTTGGCTGTGATGCTGTCTTATTGACTTTGTTTGGACGTTATTCTGTCTTATTGACTTTGTTTGGCTGTGATGCTGTCTTATTGACTTTGTTTGGCTATGATGCTGTCTTATTGGCTTTGTCTGGGTGTGATTCTGTCTTATTGACTTTGTTTGGCTATGATGCTGTCTTATTGACTTTGTTTGGCTGTGATTCTGTCTTATTGACTTTGATTGGCTGTGATGCTGTCTTATTGACTTTGTTTGGTTGTGGTTCTGTCTTATTGACTTTGTTTGGCTGTGATGCTGTCTTATTGACTTTGTTTGCTGTGATGTTGCTTTGTTGAGTTTGTTTGGCTGTGATTCTGTGTTATTGACTTTGTTTGGCTGTGATGCTGTCTTATTGACTTTGTTTGGCTATGGTGCTGTCTTATTGACTTTGTTTGGATGTGATTCTGTCTTATTGACTTTGTTTGACTATGATGCTGTCTTATTGACTTTGTTTGGATGTGATTCTGTCTTATTGACTTTGTTTGGCTGTGATTCTGTCTTATTGACTTTGTTTGGCTGTGATGCTGTCTTATTGACTTTGTTTGGCTATGATGCTGTCTTATTGACTTTGTTTGGTTGTGGTTCTGTCTTATTGACTTTGTTTGGCTGTGATGCTGTCTTATTGACTTTGTTTATCAGTGATGCTGTCTTATTGACTTTGTTTGGTTGTGATGGTGTCTTATTGACTTTGTTTGACTATGATGCTGTCTTATTGACTTTGTTTGGCTGTGATGCTGTCTTATTGACTTTGTTTGGCTGTGATTTTGTCTTATTGAATTTGTTTGGCTATGATGCTGTCGTGTTTACTTTGTTTGTCTGTGAGGTGTAATACCACCAAATCATAGAACATCCGGTTTCATACGAAAAAGGTGGGAAAAAATGTTTCCTTAAATTTGACAGTTGTAGGAACTTAAACCTGCATTTCATTGCAGAAAAAAAATTCTGAGTCATAAATATATATCTTGGATTTTTCAAAGCAGAATTTTTTTTTTATTTAGTGCTTCTATAAATATTTTGGAATCTTGAGATGATATGGTTACTAAGGTTTGTTATCAGGAAAAAAAAGGGGGTGAACGTTTGATTGGTTTAATTTCGGTGATGGTTATTATCTTATATGCAATGAAATATTATGTGAAATTTTTACTGTAGTACTGGACAGGATACAACTTTACTCATGCCAAGTTTGTCTTTATTTGAAACAAAGATAAATTCAGCACATCTTTTTTTAAATTGCCAATTTAACAAATACTAATAGGGGGAAACAATGGTGGTATTACAACGGTGATGCTGTCTTATTGACTATTTTGGCTGTGATTCTGTCTTATTGACTTTGTTTATAGGTCGTTACCTTGATGAACATACAACTAAGAAGATAGCGCGATGTTTATTTATTTATTTTTTCTTAATTTTCCATGCGTTTCCATTTGTTAATTAAACTTTGTCATACATGTGACAGTTGATAATTGATTTGATGTATTTTTTTTTCTTTGGTGATAGATTAATACTTTCTAACTTCTACGTTAGTGTACCTTTTCTTTCGGTTTTCTCTCGAACTTGCGCTGTTTGCTGTCAACTGAGTTCTAACCAAAGATCTCCTGGCTACGGTCACTGAATCAGGAAAAAGCTCTTAGGCGAATTAGAGTACTGGAAAACAATAGTTCAATAGCAGACCATTTCTAATGATTTTTATAAGATAAAGGATTTTTTATTAAAGAATGTCCATGTACACATGCATAAAGTAAATCTTAGCAATTAAAGTATATAACACATATATTCAACTTTAAAAAAAAAAAATTAGAGTATCACATGACTTTCAGTTTCTTCCTATTGAATATTTGTCAGTAATAAATCATATCGATACAAAAAAAAAGGAAATTAAACTTATGAACTAATAACGAAGGAAATAAACAAAATTGTTTGTCCTGTTACTAGTATCAATAGCAATAAACGTTATTGTGAACATTTAGACATTTAATAGTTATTGTTAATGCCATCTTTAAAACTTTCAGTAACTCATGTCGCCGGTAAACTCAGTTTTCGATAGTAAAATCATTTGATTGACGTCGACAAGCATAAAAATTCAACACAGTTGCACATTTACCTTATTGAGCTGCAAATTGTCTGTCTTTTTATTTTTAGCCATGGCGTTGTCAGTTTATTTTCAATCTATGAGTTTGACTGTCCCTCTGGTATCTTTCGTCCCTATTTTGTTGACATTGACATAACAAAGTTTTCTGCAAAGAAGGAACCCTGCCCATTATTTTGACAAGACAGACAACACTGAAACTAAATGTCTGGACGCTACGAACGAGGTTGTAAATTGATAAACTTTTAAAGAAAATCACAATCTAAATATTTTTAAATCTATCTTGAAAGTAAAGTTGACCACCTTTAGCAAATGGCAGGTATTCATTTATATTTTCACTCTTGGTTGTGATTTTAGCTGGATTTGAATACTCGATTAAACAACAGCCCCATGTTTTTAATTTTGAATAACTTTATTTCAATTCAAGGGATTGTTTGATTCCGAAACCTTATTATATATTATGTGGATCGTTATTTTATTAAAGCTATATCATTCATTGGATAGATCGGATCAACCAACAGATATGATGCTTTAGCTAGTGCACATGACGGGAGAGCCCTTGGATCGGCACATTCTGGACCAAATTTTCCATCATGGCATCGGGAATACATCAAACTGTAAGTAAATGAATATATGAAATACTTATCTTTGTATTACTCATATGCATATCTTACTAAAAAGAAAATGTACGAACATAATTTTAGCTGGCCACGTAAAATAGGTCGAAGTAAGCAATTGCTATCTTTTTGCTTTGCCATCCAGGCTTTGTCCTCCGTTAACTTTGGGATATATCTGTTATCATTGAAGTTTGATATTAGAACTTGGGGACAATCATTCTTCGTGTTTCTTACGAAAGTTTTATCCTGCAATCAGCCAACTGGTACACAAATAATGATTTGCTTTAGTTTATTTGTACTTTTTCGGTAATGTTAGTACCACGTACGTAACTGTTCATTTAGGTGTCCTCATCGCGGTCCGCGTTAAAGCCATGAACGGGACTACGATTTGGAATTTAAAAAACTGAACGTTTAAGTTCAACTTGAGCTGCAGGGTGAACCTATGAATAACTAATGATGCTGCCGAAAAACATACATGAACATTATTACTACATTTAGAACATAGTGGAAAAGCAAGTTTGAGTATGTTTCTTTGTAGCCTCTATAGGCAAAGGCAGAAGGAGATATAATAGGCCTCAAACAAAACCCGATCTAAATGATATTTATAGTATCCGGTAAAGTATCCATTAAATGAATGACGTTTAAATTACCAATATTAATTATACATTCTATCTGATTCATACAGGCTTCATTGAGTCTCAAGCTTTTTCATAAAATGCTTGCCATTTTATCAAAATACTAATTTGAAAATATGAAGTTGTGGTATGATTGTCAATGAGACAACCCCCAACCAGAGACCAAACGACGTAAAAGATAGCAATTATAGGTCACCGTACGGCCTTCATCAATGAGCAAAACCCATACCTCACAGCAAGCTATAAGAGGCACCTACATTACAAATGTAAAACAATGCAAACGAGAGAACGTGCGGCCTGATTTATATACAAAACAATAAACGAAAAACAGATATGATATACAGCAAAAAATGAAAAACCACTGAATTACAGACTCCTGACTTGGAACAGGCACATACAGGTTATGGCGGGGTCAAACATGTTTGCACCCCTTACCTTGGACATCGGTGTAACAGCACAACACAAGAACAAACTATAAAATAAGTTGAAAAAGGCTTGACTCATCAGAGCGATAAAAAGCCCCAAAACAACTAACACAATACTAAAGACACAAAGTACAGATCCTAGCTCACTCTCAGTTACTGAAAGCTAGTCCAAAACCAAAAACAACTTATAATAATCATATATCTAGAAATAGAATATCAATCAGTAGACATCCAATGGATCTAGGGTAAAGCCGTCATAAACAGTCAGAGAAGAACATGATCTTGTGCAATGCCAAAATATAGGTATCGACAAAATGTGGGGCCGTGAATGTTCATAGCTGTATAGCAATACTATTAAGTTATGTTTAAATCTGTTGATGACAAAATCAATTTTGTACCGATAAAACAATATTTAAAAATCTCATTACAGTGTTAAATTGGTATCTTTTTATATAAAGTTCTATTTAAAGGATCGATAAGTATACAAGGGTCGTATCTAAATTCACGGATTCCTGAAACAACATCACTGTCAAAATTAGGATATGATATCCCGTACTACAAAACTAAATCAAGAAATCAATTTAGTCAAGATTTTTAGTTATTTGTGGTAACGAAATCCCCGACTTCATAATTTACCAGTGATACATAGATTGGTATGTTAATTAAAATCTAAAACGTCACTATAGACACGGCCGGCCTCTCTTGTAGAAGATAAATTTATTTTAGGTACTAATTTTATCCAGGTTATCTTCCAGTTTGAAACAACAAACACCGAAGATCAAGTTGTCTGACAATTGCACAGCAAGTTATGATCATGTGCGCTTTTACACACGTCTCTTTGATTGCATGTTTGATACAAAAGAGAGGCGAAAGATACCAAAAGGGCATTCAAACTCACAAGTCGAAAATAAATTGACAACGCCATGGCTAAAAAAGAAAAACAAAAACAAAAGTACACAAAACACAACATAGGAGAACATAGACTGAGCAACACGAACCCCACCAAAAACTGGGGTGATCTCAGGTGCTCCGGAAGGGTAATTGCATTTTCATTCAACCCTTGGTTACAACTTATCGAATAAAAACTGTTCCGCTGAACGTTTCATTTATATGTACTAAGCTTTCTAAAATTTAATCTTGATCCTATCTCATAGATGTTAATAAAGATACTATGATACGTCAGTATGGCTTCACTGGAAGATGTATGAATACGTAGCAATTCTTGTAGGAATGAGGATTATGAATCTGATGTAAGGAAAATGCAATGTTCTCTATATTTTACAGAACCCTTGTAACAAACCGTCAGTGGTCCATATGGGGTCTGGTGAAAGACATTTTTTGTGACTCTAACATGCTCTCCTTTTCCAGCTATGGTCGAAACTTGTACTCTCATATCCTGGTCGACCCACTCTGCAGAACATATCGATTGAATTATTGTTAATTTGTTCTTGTTCTGAAAATGCCAAAGATATTTGTCCTTTGCCGTTAGACAAACAACAATCAATTAATCAAACACGTTTAAAATTTGACATTTGTAAATGCTGAAAAGTATTTAGCGAAGCCGGTTGTCTTTGACCGTCCACTCCTTATTCGCATCGCGGTCTTTGAACTCGTTTGCCTCACTATAAATAAGGGTCAAGCTACACCACTTAGACCACATCAAACCCCAAACACCGACTCTTCCGAAAGATAACAGACATACAAAGAAAGACAAACAATAACTAACAACGACATAATTACATGCATGTTCAAAACTTTAAAAAAACTTGATATGCATGGGAGAAAGCTTCTGTGGTAAAATAACCTCTTCTTTTTAATTGGATTTTCCAATGGAATCTCAAATCTTCTTTCCGCTAATATTTCTGTATTTGAAGTATAGAGAAAAAGACATGGGCATACTTTTTAAACCGGAAAATATGGTCATGAGAAGATATTTCTTTAAACGTCCAAAGCCAAATCACTCCGATTCACAAAACATGTTAATTCAAAGGACAAAATATGGAAAAGAAGAAAAATATCCTAGTAGTTGGAAGTAGCTTTCAGCCTACAATCCATTATGATTGACGTGTATTGAAGCAGCCTTTCATTAGAATTAATATTCATTACTAATACTAAATTTTCATTCTTAATTTATGCAAAAGCTACATTTACAAATGTATACAATAGTTATAGATAATCTAGAAAAGCGCTTCAGACGCATACAATTTTTAAGTATCAATTTCAATTTTTACTTTGTGGCTGATTCAGGAGAGGATAATTATGCTCCTCCCACCTGTTGAAAAAAATCCCCTCACCCTTTTCTTTCCTAGAAACCAGAATCAACCTCTAATTTTTATGCTATTACATTTTCATATTCAACAGAATCGAAATTCTAGACTTTATCTTAAGGTGATCCGTATCATAAAAGTTAAATTACTTTAGTGGACGAAGAGTTCATTCTAAGGTGGGGACGCAGTTTTTGTATCACTTTTTGATAGAGGTTAAAGGTGTCTGACAATTGATCACTATATTCGTACTTAATGTTTCAGATTTGAAGCTGCTCTACAGGAAATTGATAATCGAGTTACCTTACCATTCTTTGATAGTAGATTAGATTATAACTTGTTTGACCCAAGGGAATCAAATTTTTGGGGCGATAATTTCATGGGCGATCACAGAGGTGTGGTATCAAGTGGACCATTTCGTCTTTGGCGTCAGCGTAATGGTGCATATTTAGAAAGAAATGGTGGAGCATCTGGTTCCATGATTTCACCAAGGGGGATTAGAAATGTGCTATCCAGAAGAAGAAACATTGATATATTGACACCTTGGGCAAATGACAGATTTGATCTTGAAAACTACCACAATGCGTACGTATTAGAAAACAACTTTACCCGAAAAGAAAGCTTTTTAATCAAATCAAATGTCAATTTCAAAATAATAAATGAATGTGCATTTTGTTTCCAGAACAACACCAAGCAAAACGTTAGTGTATTTTGAGTCACGGGGGATTAAACAGTGGAAGTAAAATGTATAAATGATAAGCAACAGAAGCCTTTTCATAATCTAATGCATTCAGGGTAATATTTTCAAAAGCGCACACCAAAACATTGCGATTGGTTTAAAACGTTTTCTAATATGACGTGCTTCTTTCGCTTTGTAAACAACACCGTGATAAAATTCTCGATATATTTATACTTTATAGCGCAGACTCAGAGATGTGCATATTGGTGGCTGTTACTATTTACCTGCCACGTAAATCCACATGTATCGTAACCTATGTGCAAACACTATGTCGATTTCGTTGTGTTCAAATTGAAATT
The DNA here is from genome assembly GCA_017311375.1 of Mytilus coruscus. Taxonomy (NCBI): domain Eukaryota; kingdom Metazoa; phylum Mollusca; class Bivalvia; order Mytilida; family Mytilidae; genus Mytilus; species Mytilus coruscus. The sequence goes on along the minus strand of CM029603.1, from coordinate 76,231,381 downwards.
GAAAAGGAAACTACAGAACCGTTATACTTATTATAATGCATAACAAAAGGAATTAATGCACAAGAGCTTAAAAAATGTATAAAATCAAAATAAAATAAAATTCCGCGAAATTTCATGAATGATCTTGGCGCATTAACGTCATGTCATAACATGACGTCATACGAATGAAAACTCTCAAGCTGAACGTTTTCCGTTACGTATACGCCCTAAGTTCGGATAATATTGCATTAAAATGGAGTTTTGGGGTAGGTGTTGTTTCATTTTCTATTCTATTGCATTATTCGCACATTTGTGGATTTCAGCAAGTCAACATGGCGGCTCACTCCTTAGTTACGACATGTCAGCTCTGGATTTGACAGTAAATAGTAACCAACGGAAAAAAAATGTCTGGGTAAAGAATTATGAGAATTGAACATATTTTTCTAGTGCTTATTTAAGAAATAATTCATGTAAGACTTAGATTTATTTGAAATTTGTAGCTTTTATCTTACACAGGGTAAAATAGAACAGCCATACACACGGCAATCCTACCTTCGCTTCAGTTTTTAAATTACCGTATTTGTCCTATTAGAATCGAAATTATTCATGGAAGCCATAGATTTGTTGGACATTTACACATGGCCTTGGCCGTGATATTCGTTAATTTTATCCCTCGCTAACGCTCAGGATAAAATTCGAATATCACAGCCCAGGCCATGTGTAAATGTCCAACAAATTATGGCTTCCGTGAATTATTTCTTAACTAAAGAATGAAAATTCAACCAATGACGTAACGTTATTTTCATTTTGGTGTACGAACAATGAGATTACCCATAATCCTTTAGATTCTGAAAAGTCGTATTTCCATTCTGTCAAGAGTCGCACATATATTTTGATTAACAGAGAAGTAAAATATACTAAATATTACCCTTTGAGCCAATGTCTCGACCCTTTTTATCCAAGAATGCCATAATAGAATGTTTCAGTGATTTTTATCGTTGATTACTTATCTAATCCCTTTTATTAAAGTAGTTTATCCATATCTTAAGTGTTTAAACTTTATTGCCCTCGTTCTCCGACCTTTAACTAAATGAACAATATTCATTCGTTCTCATTGCTATCAATCCAACATCCTAAATCCAGCCTTTTTAAATTTCCATCAAATTTTCGCTTTTTTCTTACGTGCTTCGAAAATTTCCTGTCGATAAATTAAGAAATTACTAGGAAACTATATTCCCAACTCCCTCAGTCAAAGTTTACCCTAGATGAACTTGGCAATGCTTTTTGTGTCCCTTTTGATCATATACACGCAGCTCATAATGTTTCTAAGTATTAATAAACACACGGCGTTCCGATGTTTTGGTTTGAGTGTTCCTGAGGAAGATTTATCCAGAAAATAGGCCGAACGATATTTGTAATAAAGCCTTATTTGCACACGCCCTTTTTCTCCAAGAAACGCCACAAATCAGCCCTGCATGTCCTGGCTCTTGTTTTGATCCCGGAGTATGGCTATCTAGAATCCAAACACTCACGCTACCATCGTTTCTTGATTTTTAGAACTGTAAGTTTAAATCCTCCGAGGTAAATAGGTGGTTGAATTTCTGGGAAAATACATTCAAGAAACATGGCCAAAGCCGGTAGTTGAAGGCATTAGAAATTCGTCAAGCCTGACCATATAAACATCTTTATTCTTAAAATTGTCTACACGATGAAAGTAACTAGTTGCGAAAGTGAGCTTTCAGATAAGAAGCTGGGCTTACTGAAAATATTTCACGAGCAACAATGGATCAGTAAACTCGCTTGATTGTGAATGTGCATGCAATATAATTCAAACCTGATGTGATATTTGAAACTTCCGCTGACAAACATCCAAGAAAAAATGAAATTGGAATGAATTTTGTAAATCATGTGTAGACCACTTGCTTTGCAAATATCTTAATGACCTTGATACCAAGGAAAATATTGAAACGTTTTGACAGTTCGTATTGGTGACACATCTGAAAGGTTTCTGGATCCGCCCATGAAAGTAGTCAGTAAACTACATTTTGTATTTTCAAGTCCGTTTGTTTTTGTCATTTTTGTTGGAACATTATGGTACGTAATTGTTAGCATGTTTTTGTCGTTTTTATTCGATCTTTTTTTTTTTTTCCTTTTATAGGTGCGATGGTATTTAGATATTTAGATTTTTTAATCATATCTGTAATGGATCTCAGTTGACATTACGCCAGTCCCTTACCCACGAATGAAACCCCTTAATAAGTCTTATCATCTTTTAAATTGGATATTGTACCGAGATGAAAATTATGTAAATGTGCCTTAATTTGTTGTCAAATGGAAGGGTATTCATCATAGTGAAATTTTGAATGTATATAGTTGATGATTGTCTGAATAAATGATTTTAACCAGAAAGTGAATGAAATTACCATATTGATAGTAACAACAGTATTGCTGTCTTAAATGTCTTAATGAATGGGCTGCAAGTATGTGAAAGCAAATATAGAGAATAATGAAAGAACCTTAGTGAGCGCGCTCAGATACCCCACGTCCCCACATTGTCATCGGAGAAATAAAATAAGTGTAAGAAAAAAAAAATTGTATCAGAAAAAAAAATTGAATCATAATTTCCTGTCAATATGCATATCTACATAGTATGTCCTCATTATCTACACAGTTTCATGAAATTCTGTTGTGTGGTTTGAGAGGAGTTGCGATGACAAAAGGTTGCAGTAGTATATTGGGCAAATAAGTTCAAAGGGGCGTAGCTCCTGGAAAAAAAATTGAATCGTAATTTCCTGTCGATATGCACATCTACGTAGTATGTCCTTATTATCTGAAAAGGTTTCATGAAATTTGTTATGTGGTTTGAGAGGAGCTGCGATGACAAAAGGTTGCAGTAGTATATTGGGCAAATAAGTTCAAAGGGGCGTAACTCCTGGAAAAAAAAATGAATCGTAATTTCCTGTCGATATGCACATCTACGTAGTATGTCCTTATTATCTGAAAAGGTTTCATGAAATTCTGTTGTGTGGTTTGAGAGGAGTTGCGATGACAAACTGTTGCAGTAGTACATTAAAGTAAATAAGTTCAAAGGGGCGTAACTCCTAGAAAAAGAATTGAATCGTAATTTCCTGTCGATATGCACAACTACATAGTATGTCCTTATTATCTAAAAAGGTTTCGTGAAATTCTGTTGTGTGGTTTGAGAGGAGTTGAGATGACAAGAAACAGGACTGACGGACGGACGGACGGGTCAAAAACATTATACCCTCCGCAACTCGTTGCGTGGGGTATAATAAAATCTGCCCTTCATTGGTGGTAGATTGTGATTTGAACCAACCACTCTGATTGAACAAATGAGGGAAATGATATTGGGTCCCCGTTCTATCTGTATACTGATTCCGACAATAAGCATGTGCAAAAGAGTATATAAATTAGTCAATACACTCCGATTAATGCAGTCGTTACATTCCGCTTATCTACGCTGGCTACACATTCACCCCTCATCATTTGTATGAGAAGATAACTTATGATAAATTATGCCTCGTATGGTTTCCTTTTCATCAAATCCCTTGAATTAATTTTGAATTCATTTCGGCTTGTAGGAAAACTTTTTTTTTTTTTTTTTTTTTTTTAAATAGGCCATTTATTCACAAAGATTTCCTCTGGCAATCTTTTTTCATATAATCGGAACCACATGATGATCAAAGGTCATTTTGATTACTAGTACATATATTCCTGTCAACCACTCGGATCACTGAATTCAGGAGCGGATTTAGGGGGCAAGGGATCCGTGCCCCCTAACGGAGCAACGTATATGCGCATATGATAAATGCATAGACTTTTCACCACTCAAAACGTTGGCTTTCTAGTGGGGCTCACATTTTACAAAATCCTGGATCCGCACCTGGAATTAGCAAATTACTTCCATATAAGATTGTCAAAATATGCTTTTCCATATAGTTTAATCATCACCGGGCAACTATAATATATGCTACCAATGCATTCGTGTATGTCATCTAATCAACAAGCGATTTAGTGTTAAAACACACTGTATATCGCTAAAGATAGTGTTTTGATCTCTAGAAGTTTTGTGTGTAGTTTAATTTCTGTTTCATTGACGCTTACCATGTATCTCATTTTAAACTTAATTCAAGATTTATATTGGTTCCGTATGTACTTTTTTCGATATAAGTTTTTGCAACACACAAATTTTCAAAATTTGTGAAAGAGGTATTCAAAAGAGAGGCGAAAGATACCAAATGGATATTCAAGCTCATACGTCGAAAACAAACTGACAATGTCATGACAAATCTTAATTTCTTCTCGAACAATATATAGTATACTAATGTTAAATGACTGAATAATAGCCAACGATAAATCTTACGGGGCGATGGATCATACAATTATGATACAGTACACTACAAAATATAATATATAACAAGTCTAAAAGGGTACAACATCACCAAAAAATAATTAAATCATGAACAAATTTTAGATATTTCGGATAACTAATATCCTTCATCAGTAAGATGTAAAATGAATCTTATCTTGACATGTGGTAGTCAAACTGAAATAAAAATCTTGAATGCTATACAAATTATCAATAATCAATACGCTGGTAATTTTTTTAATATTGATGTTTGGGAGGAGGAATAAATTTCTTAAAACTGTAAGAGTCCAAAACGGAAGCCTGAGTTACTGGAAACAAGTGATGGTAGGGAAAATGAGTGACACATTCTATGTTTTTTTCATTTATGCCCTCTGAGGAAACTGTCCTAAGCTTTCTTATCCAAAACCTTTCCCGAGCAAGTCTGTCGGCCCTTGACCAACCCTCGTTGTGGTCTATGATAGTGATGGTAATGTTTTTGAGATCAGCTTGGGCGTGCCCAGGTGATCTCAAATGACGACTTACGGGGAGGCCGGGCTTGCAGGTGAAGTCACTTCGATGACCATTCATGCGTTTGTTGAATGGCTGTTCTGTTTCGCCAACATACTGCATGCCACATCGACACTGAAGAAGGTATACAACATTCTGGATTTTGCCAGTTACATTGCAAAATATAGTGTACACAGACCCAGTGGAGTGGCAAGTAAATGTTTGAGTATTCAGTATTTGTTGGCAAGTCAGACATCGTCTGTTACCACACGACTTGCACCATCCTGCAGTTGAACAGCTTTTATTAGAGGAGACATCAGCTCTCACAAATAAGTCTTTCAGACTTGCTGGTCTCCGAAAAGCTAAGACAGGAGGTTTGGGAAAGATCTTGGATAATTTAGGGTGCTTGGCAATAGTTTGCCAATTGGCATGGATCAAACGTGAAAGGTTAGTAAAGGCGGGATTGTATGTTAAAACAAATGGAACTATTTTGCTGCGCCTCTTCTGTTTGTATTGTAATAGGTCATTGCGGCTGTTATTGTTAGCACGTGCAAATCCCTTATCTATGTCCCATTTCTTATAACCTCGTTTGGTCAAAAATCCGCGAAGTTCCTGTAACTGTTTAGTGACAGCCTCCTCAGAGGAGCAAATCCGCTTTACTCTGAGAGCTTGACTATATAGTGGATACTTTTGTACAGTGTTTGGGGTGACAGCTTTGGGGAGAAAGGTACTGATGTTTATCTGTAGGTTTACAGTAGAGGTCTGTTGATATGACACCGTCCTTTATAGATGTAGTTGTGTCTAAGAAAGATATTTTAGAGTCGGAAATTTCATATGTAAATTTAATTGACTGGTGGGCGTTGTTTGCATGTCTGATGAAATCATCTAGTTTAAGTTAGGATTCAATCCATTTCATGTCAACATCATCGATGAAACGGAACCAAGACAGAGGTTTGGATAAAGATGTTGAAATGATTTGTTTCTCTAATTTGCCCATGATAATATTGGCGTAAGACGGTGCCATTTTCGTTCCCATCGCTGTCCCGTTTATCTGAAGGTAATGTTCACCATTAAAGGTGAAATTGTTACATTTCAGATCCAGAGTAACTAAACATTCGGTAGGTGGTTCTAAAGTGTTGCGCGAGTCCCACATTTCCTTACACGATTGTATTCCGTCATCATGAAGTATGTTGGTATACAATGAGGTGACATCTAGAGTGACAAGGAGAGTTTCCGGAGGAAGAGGGTTCATGGATTCCTTTTTACGAAGGTAGTCTGTGGTGTCTTGAATGTGAGAAGGAAGATTTTCTACGTGAGATCTTAAATGAAAGTCTACGAATTCCGAGATTTTCTCAGTCGGGTGGCCGTTTGCGGATACAATGGGTCTACCAGGGTTGTTAACCTTGTGTATTTTGGGGAGAAGATACAATCGACCAGGCTTGGCGTTCTCTGGTTTTACATATCCGAATGTATCCTCATCTATGTGACCGTCATTGTGCATGGTTTGTAACGCAGTAATAATTTTGGAACTAAACTCGGAAGTAGGGTCATGGTCAAGCTTCTTATAAAATCTCTCAACAGAGAGCTGACGCTCTGCTTCCGCGATGTAGTTAGCTTTGTCCATTATCACAACGGCACTTCCCTTGTCTGCTGGTTTTATCGTAATATCATCTCGGTTTCTCAGCGATTGTATGGCTTTTTTCTCGTCAGAAGAGGTGTTATAAAACGACGAGTACTTGTTGTTAGCTAGATGAACAACATCCGATTTGATTTTGACGATAACGTCTTCCAGTGTAGCAGATTTGCTGGGTTTAGGAATCCATGAACTCTTCTTTTAAAAGCGCGGAATTCTGATTTCTCCATCCGAGTCGGACGTGTCTGAGTCTTCCTCATTATCCTTGTTACCAAAGTATTCTTTAATTCTGAGGGTTCTGGCAAAATTATTTAGGTCATCTTCCAGTTTCATATTATCTATGTTACTGGGCGTAGGGCAAAAATTCAAACCCTTAGACAAGACTTTAATTTCATCCCCAGTTAAAGAGACTGTTGACAAATTGACAACCGTGTTGTTGGGATTGACCGGAATTTGAGTTTTTCTTCGAAATCTACGGTTGCGAGGCTTTTTCGTTGAATTTGAAGGTCTGGTTAAAGGGTGGCTAATTTGCAAACCATCACGTTTAAATGTATATAGAATGAGTAGGGACAAATTTTCAATATTTCTATTTAGATATAGACTTCTCAGTAATGCCGCGTTATAAAAACAGTTATGAGTTAAACAATAAAAAAATCATTAAAATCATACCTGAATTAAGTGTTTCAAATTTTTTGTCTTTTTCGTGGTGTTAAACACTTTTGACGTCTGACTATAAGTTTTACCATTTCAACTTCGTTCATTTATTGTAAAACTGTAAAAGGTTTTTTTTAAACATTTGAATCCCAGTACAAAATTCACCATCTCTTTCCGATTTCCATCTTCCGAGTGAAAGAAATAGATTAAAAACAAAACATTAAAAAATACAGCAAAAAGACTTACTTAAATGATATAAACAAAACTGACCAATTCAAATTCTTTGGTAAAGCTGAAAAGTTTATTTACATATACAAGGGTCTGGATGGGCTTTACAGAACAGAGAAGAATGGGCAAAAAGTACATGATAAAGGGCTACAAAAATAAAGAATAGAGAAAAAGGAAGAACAAATTAAGAATAGAGTGCTAAAAGAGGATGCTAAAATATACAGAATAGAGAATAATTGACAAAGTAAATAAATAAAGAATAGAAAAATTATCTAAAAAACAAAGAATAAGGAAATGAGCTTCCCTCAGCCTCCCCACAAATCCAGACCCTCGTGTACTGTATTGTAACTTTTTGAACCATGTTCTTTCTTTTACAGTGTACACGTTTGGGTTGGTGGTTCAATGCTTGGATTAAATACAGCTCCATCAGACCCAGTATTCTTTCTGCACCACTGCTTTATAGACTATGTTTGGGAGCAGTTCCGACAAAGACAAACTGTAGATCCTGAGAGTGACTATCCATTTGATCAGCGTGCTCCGCCATCTCACGCACCAAACCGAATCATGGATAACCTAGAAACTAGGAAGAGGAATATTGACGGGTATAGTAATGATTACACAGATCAATATTACAGGTGTGTAATTTTCAAAAATAATAACAAATATTAAAACTGTGAGCAGTGATAACAAATTAATGCCCGTGTTCTCCGATTTGTATAACAAAGTTTATGTTTTTTTAGGAGAACGTACTGATATAGGATATCTAATAGGGCAAAGTCGAAGTTTTGCTTTTCGAAAACACAAATGGCATTAGCACGGTAGGTATAGTGTCCGGCTGAGATCGTGTTTTTTCTAGTGAATCGGTTCAATTTTTTGGAGTGTAGATCAGGTTTTTTCGAGTGATAAAACATGCGATCAGATCGATTTGCTGCTATTTCGCGAATAAAATAGTTGTATTCCTTACTGTTCATCTTATTCTGAATGCTTTACATGTTTTGAGCACAAACGGCGCACAATTTCCTTGTGGTTCAATCAAAATTCATTGTTTTATATAGTCCGTGTTTTTTTCGAGAGCAACATCTAAAACGTCCGGGATTTTCAACAAATGGTCCGTTTTTTTATAAGAAAATGTGAATAGGAAAGAAGACAATCTTGGGCTTAAAAAGTGACTTTTTTCTAGTTTGTAACTGTAATTTAGCGAAGGACAATATTGTTTATTACTATGATGATCAAATTTAACACTTTTCAATTTAATGATAAATTTTTGTTCTGAAAACATATTACCATAACCTTGCAGTATAACGATATATAAAAAATTACTGGGTCCCTTTTAAAACCGTCTGTAGAACCGAGGAGAGGGACTCATAATCTTTAAATTTCATTTTATGCTACTGTCAATAATATTTTATGATTGATGTATATATATTACAGTGAAAAAAAATCATAGGAGCAAGAAAACTATAAGAAAAAGCATTAAAAAATCAGAAAAATTCAATATAAATCTAAATATTCTACAAAAAGAGCCCTCCACCCCAACAACAACAACAACAAAAAAAAAAAAAAAAAAAAATACAACAACATTTGAATTGAATGGAATATCTAATAAAAAATGAAAACAACACTTAAAAATTTCAGTGCTTTTCTGGATTTACCCTCATCCAGAACGCTCAAAGCCGATTATTTGAAAGCCACGGATGTATAAGAACCGAAACATTTGAGGAGCTATATAACCAAACGGGCCTAAAAATAGCCAAATCCATCTAAGGTCAACTTTGGCTGATGGAGTTGAAACTTTAGTTTCTTTGTAATTTTTAAATTTATAAACGCTCAATTTTAAATGATTGACTGTTGGTTGCTCAACGTCCAGTGGCAAATATTTCATGCATGTTCAAGACGAGAACCAATTAACAATAAATCCAATAAGTAGGTCCTGTAACAGAGGAAGGTCGGCAAATTTAGACTGCCACTAAAAATTAGGGTATGTTGGATATGGACAGAAATTTTGCCTTGAAACAGGCCAACTACGGACCCCAAAGAGCTGTTTCAAAGGTTCTTAACGTGCAGTGAGCGTAGCAGGCATCGGGTAATGGTAATTTGTAATTGTAATGCCCTGTAATGCATTACATTTCCCCAAGTAATGCATGTAATGTGTAATGCCCAAATTTTTTGCATTACATGTAATTGTAATGTAATACATTACATTGGCAAAAATGCATGTAATTTATGCATTACATGACATTACATAGCATTACTTCTTATCTGATAATGCTATATATTTCTACAAATCTCAGGGATAAAAGTACTACTGTTTTATTCTTTCCTTTAAGAAAATAGGAAAATTAAACACAAATCAATGTCTAGTTAAATGATTAACAAAAAGTGTAAATTTCAACTGTTGTAAAACTAATGATTTTCTTCATCTTACCTTAATACTAAAACATTTATACTAATAATTAAAACATATCTATTTTATAAATAAACAAAAATAATATTGTTTTTTATTTGCAGTCATTTTCATATAGTATTATTGAAAACCTATACATAGATATTAAAAGATGAAAGAAATAAGTTGAATGATTGATAATTGACACTTGACAAAAACCACTAATTAGTTTGTATAGCAATCAATTCCTTTCTTTTGACAAGTGAATTTGTGATTTTAAATTAATTAATTAACATTGAGATTAAGTTAACAATATAATAAAAAACATAATGGTAGAATAAATTCCTTACAACATTTCTGTTATTTCTTTTCTGAGAAAACACAGAGATGTATACTTCGAAATATAAAAGCCTGACCCAGAAGAACAATCAACTTTGGTAAACTTTGTAAATCCATCTGGTATTCAGAAATATCAATCAAATTATCCAAAGCAAAACAAAGCTATAGATTAACTTTTTGAGTATATTGCTAGAAGTGATGATTTACTCCCATTTTCAACAGTTGAAAGTCAAAAGTTTAAGAACTTTATAGAAAATCTTAACCCAAAATTTCAAATTCCAAGCCAGAAACATCTCTGATCTAAATTGATACAGACTAGGGCCAAGGATGTACATCAAAAAATGTATGATAACCTCCAGGAAGCATATTCACATTTGTTTGACTGTTGTCATTTGGTCTAATAGGGCAATGAAATGATTTTTATAATACCTATTTAATAATTAACCAAGATTGCAGTATAAAATGTTGTATATATGTTTCTTTTGATAATGAAATCTATAAAATGTAATGTGTAATATAATGCATTATTGCATAGCAATATAATATTTCCCACAGAAAGTAACCAAAAGTTAGCGTGCAATAAATTCTATTATTCCATATTGATAGATCATTTATAGGATGTTCTATATGAATTGGATTTTGAATAAAAAAGCATATTCACCTACTGAAAAAGTATATTCACCGCGCAAAGCGTCGCGTGCTTTTACGTGTATAATAACGGTAAAATGTTTGACGTACAATTTGTTTTGGTAAATAACTGTTAATAAATACATATTTTTCTCTCTTGGAACATGGAATAAAACAATTACTGTCTTTTGTTTCGGTAAATATGTGGTTTAATTGACTTTTGAAAAACCCAGTGACATTCACTTCGGCCGTTGGCCTCAGTGAATATCAGTTTTTCAAAAGTCAATAAAACCACATATTTACCTCATCAAAAGACAGTAATTGTATAATATTGCACTAGTGCAATAAATCTTCAAAATTTATGACGTCATCAACGACAAAATCTTAGTTTAAACCAATTTTTACTTTCAAAAATATATGTAATTGTAATTGTAATATAATGCTGGTTTTGTCCAAGTAATTGTAATATAATGCATTACATTGCAATGTAATTCGCCCCATGCCTGGAGCGTAGCACTCTCTACACGCCCCATTCTGACTGGACGTAGCTGCGTACTTGAACATCCCGCACAGCCAAACGGACGCCCCACTTTGGCAAGAGTTTTACTGCCGGTCGGAAGAGAACCTCAGTGACCATATTTCTATTCACAGCCCCCCTTGGAGGTAAACAATTTTAGAAAGGTTTGTTATAAATCATGTCAATACCGAAGTACTGACGTCTGAGCTGATGATAAACTCGGGGAATTATCCAATGTATTTAATAAACTACGAAATAAATAATCTGTAAAGCCCCAGTCACACTGTCACGTTTCGACAGCTAGGTTTTAGTACGTTTAGAAATGCTACGTTTCATGTAATTTTTTGTATTTTTTTATCATTTGTTAACGGTCCGTACCTTTTACTAGGTTTATGCCATTTTTGGTACGTACTTCTACGTATTGTTACGTTTTGTTACGGTTTGTTAGGTTTTTCGATAAATACACGGGAACGTTCTACTAGGTTTTAATACGTTTCATTACGTATAAACTACGTTTTACTACGTTTCACTACGTATTACAAGAGTTCAGTACGTTTCTAATTCGGTTCACTACGGTTGAAGTACGTTTTCGCACGTTTTCCTACGGTTTTGCACGTTTATTCTACGCAGTATCACGTGTCACTACGCTGTGATCATTGACCTATGTTACGGCGTCATTAATTAATAAAATTCAGAAAAGACAGAGATGCAGAGAGGGAGCAAAGTACCTCCAGAAAACCAAGAGACTTCAACAGAGGTACACTTTATTAATATTAATACATCTGTCATTTCAATTAGATTATTTTGTTCCTATTTTATGGTGCAAAATTTTTATTTTTGTACTCCAAAAGCAAGATTTTTTTTTTGGGGTTTTTTTCAGATGACATTTTTGTTGAGTGGATACATGAATCATGAAAAAATTTCAAAGCCTTGGTGGAAACCTTGTCAATGCTTTTCTTTTTATGTTAGTTGATCTTTTGAAATGTTTTACGTTGCACATTGTCGTTTTGATTCCAATTTCCCTCCTACCGGTATTTGATTTATCTTTTTAGTGTGTTTCAAACCAGACCAGACCAGACCAGACCAGAGGCAGAGGAAGGGGTCGTAGAGGGCGTGATAGAGGCCGCAAAGTTAGTCCGTCGCCTGATAATGAAGTAACCAATACAAGTGATACAAATGAGCAAACACAAAATATTAATTCTGATCAACAAGATGACCAACAAGATAGTTAAACTGAACAGCCAGCTAATGCCGATAACAAGAAGCGCAAAAGAAGCAAGCCATTAGAAATACCACAAGAAAATTGATTATACGGAGAAGGTAAACATGCGTAGTAATACGCATCGACACGTTATAATGCCTAGAATAACGTAATGAAACCTAGTAATGCGTACCATGAAGCGTAATATACCGTACAAAAACCTAATGAAACGTGGCAGATACGTACTAAAACGTAACAACACCTAGTGATTAGAATCAAATACGTTTTTATTTTTAGCCACGTTTGTATTGTGCAGACCAATACAAACGGGACCGATCACGTATCAATCCACGCATAGCTACGTATATAGCCGTTTTGAGTACGGATCGATACGATTCGCTACGTATATTGAAAACGTAGCAAAACGGAAACGTGACAGTCTGACTGGGGCTTTAAGCTTTAATACGAAATGTTTATATAATATGCGAACACCTCACAAATATAATTCTTTTAATTGCTGATGGAAATGAAGCTATGAAGGTGTTTTATTTCTATGTGTCCAAGTACAGCATACGCTTGATCAGACTCCTGTTCATAGTAAGAGCATTTGAACATTGTTCTTGATTTCCATTCCTATAACGAAAAAAACATATTATCATCAAGACACACATTTACCCGATTTACACACTATGTGTACGTACGTCTCAATCAAACATGTCTGAGCTCACATAAAAATTGTTTACATCACGAAATATTTACTGTATGAAATGCATATCGTTACGTGTTAATACAGCATTATTAAGCTGGTTTAATGCTTTGTTTCGTTCTTTGAAAAGTACTTTATTTGAACCTTTTCATTGTTTTTTAAACGTAAATGCACTGACATATTACATTTCAAGCCATAGGAATTTAGTTTTTTTTTCACTCGATAAAACAAGAACGCACTCGAAAAAACACGGACTGCTCTCGAAAAACACCGACATATAAAACTGAATTTGCTCTCCAAAATGTACGGATGGACGGATGATAGAACAAACGGACGTTCACTATATACCACTGCTTCAGTATGCGATATCAATGATAATTTTGTTTGTTCTGTGTGCTGAAACACAGCTTCCTACAAGGCTTAATTACATATGGGAGTACGAATACGAGTACGAAACTTTTATTTTGATTTTGTTTACATATCATGGACAGTACAACCATAACATAAGCTCTTGAGAGCTTTTTATCGAATATAAATAACATTAAAACAGAGAGCTTGCAGATAAGATATATAAGAAGCATATATTACAATGCATAGATACAGCACAGGCATATTGAAATACACACACAGCACTAGCAAACTTCACATCTAAACATGATAAAACTGAAGCATAACTGAAATTAAAGCACAACTAAAATTAATTTAAGCACAACTAAAAATTAAGCGAAACTTATTTGAAGCACAACTAAACATTAGAGCACCTCCAAAATGTAAAGGCATAATGCAAAATTTAGCATAACAGTTTAAATGTAAAGCGCTTTAACTATAAAAAAATTGTACATGAAAAGCTTAACTACATGCAGAACAACGACATTCTGATCCATTTCGGGACTATATTAGGCTCTTGAATTGTGAAAAAAAACTATTTTCAGTCCTGAAATGGTCGGGAAGGCTGTTCCACAGAGTAGCAGCTGCAAATCTAAAACTTTTATTACCAAACAGTGTTGATTTAACATGTGGAATATCCAGTATATTACTATATCTGAAAGAATATTTACAATCTTTTACTTTTAATATAGATCATGTAAACAGACAGGTGCTAATTTATTAGCTATGTTAAAAGTTTCAATTGCCTTGGTTGATCTTTGTCTTTTAATATGCAGTGAAGGCATCTAAGCCTTTTCAAGCAACTGTTAATATGAGTTTGAATGGTCTTCATACACAAATCTTAGTGCATTTTATTAATTTTAAACCATTCAATAAGTTTATTTGAAACCACCCTTAATTATGAATCAGTCATAAAATCAGTGATACTAATACTTTTAATCCTATATTATATAAAACTATTTTGGGGGCTTTTATATCTTACGCATTTGTTTGCTTAAGGTAGCCATTTCTAATGTTAGTTCTTTTTAATTTATGTCACTACAATTACCTGCTCATTATTTGTAAATTTAATCAAAATGTATGAAATAGCTTTCGTAGATGGGATGCTGTGTTTCCATGTTTCCATATGTTTATATAAAACTTACATGTATGTATGACGACAGACTTTTGAAATAAGTGAAACATGTGCATGTTTTGTTAGAAAAATACGATTCAAGTTTTTATTTTAATATATCAATGCTCGGAATGTGAAATCGCAAAACATTTGTATCATTGTAAGCTTTTTCTGTAGGTATGCAAGAAGTCCAAGAACATGTCGTCAATGTAGAAACCGCTTTCCCTATCTTAAATGTGGAGACTGGTTCAGAGGACTCTGTTCTGCTACAAAAAGACCAAGGGTACCAATTATTCGGACAGAATCGATTATAAGCAATAAAGATCTAGGAATAAAAAGAAATTTCACATCTACAATTACAGACAAAAGAAAGAAACCACCACGTAGAAGGAGGTCAACAGGTGATTGGCTTGCGTACGAAACTTTTCTAGAGGAAAAAAAAGTCAGTAAAATTGGACGAACAAAAAGATCGTTAAATTCCAGGAGATACAATAAGGAAGAGCGAACATCTCACATAACCGACATGGACTCTTCCATGCAAAACTCCTTTTTACTTGATGGCGAGCCTGATATTAAGCGTTGGGTATTTATACCAGTTAAAATTGTTCATAGACGTCCGTCTGGCTTACTCTTTGGCACAAAAGTGATAAAGAATAGAAATCTTGTAGATGGTGTTGATGTGTATTCATATAACAAATATATGAATTATACAGATGAAGAGCAGCAAGCAGCATATTCTCATAGTTTTACGTCCGGGTCAGGGGCAGACAAAGTATATGTTCAGGTTGACGGTATGTCATACAATGGAAAGTATGTAGATTACACGATAGTTGATTCCAGACTCCCTGTTTCAGAATCTGTTGCCTTCGTTGCTGTTAAAGATCCAAAACTTAATTCTAGCATTTCATTCATATCTGCTTACGACTCACATGGTCGGATTTGTCGCCCATATTGTCATTCGTACGGGTCAAATTCAAACCAGTATAGAAAATGTTCCGGGGTGGTTAACCTAACTGAAGAAAAACCTAAACTGTACGGTGAAGATGTCGGCGAGGTAACACAACTACTATATAAGTCTGGAAAAGGGAAGGCTTTTACCAGACGTGATGAAAATATATTTCTCAGTTTCTACTGCGACTTCCATGAAATTCCATGGGGAAAATGTTAATAAGTTCTTTTGTGATGAACGCATAATTTACATTGCAAGTATATTATTGTTCACAAATACTTTGTTTTGGCGCTTGATATATAGTTAAGAAAAACCGTACACATACAAAATTTACGTCTAAAAAATATGGTAAAAAAATCAACGAATATTTCGTTGGGTAACACAACCCCTCTTGAGCATAAAACGAGACTAACCGTTAGAAATCCTAAACATCATACAAACAGAACAATGATCTTTTCATAGAGTCCTACAAATTTAATACCAGTATGATGAATACCTTTAACCAATTCACTGTAAAATGGTGTTTAGAATCTAAACATAATCCTAAACGCGAATTTGTTCTCACTTGAGCACATGTTTAACCCTAAACATGTTCTACTTTTTGTACATGTTTAGGTCTAAAACACCATAATACTGACCCCTAAGAACATGTTTAACCCTAAATATGTTTAACCCTCTAGAACATGTTTAACCCTAAATATGTTTAACCCTCTAGAACATGTTTAGCCTCTATGTGTTCCTTTCCTTAACATTTTAAACCTCCGTCATGTTCCAATCCTAAACATGGTTAGCCTCCATCAAGTTCCAATCCTAAACATGTTTAGCCTCCTTTAAGTTCCCATCCTAAACATGTTTAGCGGGCATATTGGTGCTGAAGTACTGGTAGGAAATACATATGTGACAAGATTCATCCCATCAATCTTCAAAGACCATACAATAACTCCAATTATAATATCTCCAAAACTGATCAAATGTCGGTGTCTAACATTGCATTGGAATCTTTGGATGTGCAAGCAGTCGCAACCTGAAACAGATTAAAACAATCCACAAAGTATCATGTATAAAATACCTCAATTTTAATTGTACACGCGTGTCATTTTCTGTCTAATTGCTTTAATACCCTATACAAATTTCATATACTTTATTACAAGAATTATAATAAAATGTGCTGTATTTCACCCTTTAAGATGTATGTAGTTTTGATATGTAAACTGGGAAGACGTAAATGGGTTCAGTACCTTATCGATGTGAAATATTTGTTTAAATATAATTAAACAATACGTTTATTTCGATTCCTTTTATAAATAATTTAAAAGAAAAACCGTGAATCCATATGTGAAGATTTACAACAAATTCAAAATAGTATGCCTCCCCCTTTTTGTCGATATTGTATCGAACCTTGTGGTGTCTGAAATTTCCTATAAGGACATCCTCTAGCTTCGCCTTAGTACATTGTAATAGACAATAATATTAGATAATACTTATCTGAGATTTCCGTTGTCGCTTTTTGAACCTTCCATGGCATGGATTGTTGATCTTCTGCATCCCAGAATTTCAATTTTTCAAACGCATGATTATTTGCGTCATTTGCGCACGCGCCAACTATGTTTCCTATTTATTGTTTGTTGTGTTCTAAATCTAAACATGTTTAGGCACATGTCATGTTTAGTTTATTGTTATATCTAACTTCAAGTGTCTTGTGTTCTAACCCTAAACATGTTTAGAGGAATATCACGTTTAACATTGAAGTGTTTAGGATAAGAACACAACCCTAACAAAGTGTTCTATCTCTAAACTCCTTTTTTACTTAAGACAATAATTCAATATGATACAATCTATGAAATATATGTACAAGATATGGAATGGAATAAAACAATATATACCAAACCTCAGTTTTTTTTCTCAATGTCATTGCCTAAACATACAAATTAATTCTTG
This sequence comes from Mytilus coruscus, assembly GCA_017311375.1. Classification (NCBI taxonomy): domain Eukaryota; kingdom Metazoa; phylum Mollusca; class Bivalvia; order Mytilida; family Mytilidae; genus Mytilus; species Mytilus coruscus. Next base: position 76,213,850 of record CM029603.1, on the reverse strand, counting down.
ACATTTATTCCATGTAATGCCAATGATTTAAAACAAAAACGAAAACAATAATTTATTAATTGTATGCGTCGTTGTTGATTTACCTTCATCAGGAACGCTTAACACCAAATAATATTGAAAGCCAATGATGTAAAATATTCGACACACGTGAAGAGCTATAAGTTTATAATCCAAATCTTTCCCAAGACACATTCTCTTCCTTGGAGAGACCTGTTTTGTGGTTAATGATAGTGATTAACAGCCTACTGAGATCTGCTAAAAAATGGCCATAACATCACAAATGACTTTTTCATCTACGGAATGATTTATAATATCAAAATTATACCATTTGCTGGACTCTAACGTATATAATCTTCTAAAATAAATCATAGCATATGCAACAAATTTTAGCGTACGTTTGCAGCATTTGAATTTCAAATCAAACAAATCATGCCAGCACAAAAAGGTAAAAAAGATAACAATGATATTTGCATAAACTATGGAACAAGGGAAGCGTCAATAAGTAATGAAAATTAATTCTTATAAAAAATTAAAAAAAAAAAAAGACACGTCAAACATATATTGTAAGCTGAAAGCTGCTTCCAACTGTATTTTCTTCTTTTCAATATTTTGACCTTTCCACTGACATATTATATATATATAACAACTACTCATGAACTGCTTGAAAGAAACTTGTACAAAATCACGGTGTACTTTTCACAGGTATACAAATTGATATTTACACATATCTATATCATCCTTACTTTAGTCCTTTACAGTTCAATTAAAATCTCATAAGTTTATTGATTTGATAATCATAATTTAAAACAGTTTTTAATTTTTACTAGCGTCGTCATATCTCGGAGCGTTTAGTAGTGATTTTGTCATGATTCAGTTCGGTAAATCCCCCAACTAATGCTTTCGTTCTCCATATATAAGCATACACAATAGTAAATGAGAAGTTTGATCCAATAGTTTACTTCAAAGTTTGAACATTGAAATTGTGTTTGTTGAAATTAATTAACGCACGTAAAGTATAATATCGACATAAAACGACATAATTTGGTAAAAGGGGCACAAGCTACAAGATCTATATGAAAAATAAAATATGATTTTTTTTGTTCGATCATTAATGACAGTGATATAGTCAAATACTAATTCGCTTTTAGCAGCCAATTTAGTTCAATTTTGTCAAAATAAGCTAAGAAACATCGCTGATGAATTATTCACTTGAAAGTGAATAATTCGACCTCATTGAATCCGTAATCATGTGACCTTCAATTTAACCCCATAACTGGAGATGGGTTACGCATGTATTTAGCTATTAAAAGGAAAAGAATGTCAACATTGAAAGTGAAACAAGGATGAACCATTTGGTTGACTGATTCGATCCACAAAAAAATCATTCTTATACAGGTAAACACGATGATAAACATACTTTTTGACCTACAATATGAAATCAATCAGATCTAGGAAACTCCAGTTGCACGCGTGGTCGTTATCTGTTTATATCTATATTTATGTTTATATCGGGTTATGTGACCGTCGGCAGTTTTCGGAGGTCACCTCGACGGTTAATTAGATGACGTCTAGACAAAAATCCACACGAAATGTTGATACATATTATCGAGTCCATGCAGTTTTAATTGTTTATTTTAGACTGTTTGTAATTTGGATATACGTTTTAGTATGTTATAAATCAAATAGCAGACTTTGAGTTAAATCGGTGAACATGAATTTGACAGCGTATGCCCTTTTGAGCAATTGTTATTGTTCTGTTAAAATTTCCAAATTTTGTCATGGTTTATAAAAGAATTGAAACATATTAGTTTTACGTTAACATTGATAGTTTGTTCGAATGCGTCGTTAAAAAACACAAATACACAATATACCAAATGATTGTTAAGAAAAGAAGCCTTTTTTGACCAATTTAATGGGTGAAATCGAATAACCGTTATCGAAAGATATCATAGCTGTGCATAATATGATCGATACAGGCGTAGCTAGTTTGTGCTGCCATTCAATGGAACTCTTTTTCGCCTACAGTTATCTCCGTATGTAGGTTACTGATTATGGCAGGGATGTACAGATGAGCGACATAACTAGTCAAAAGGTAAAGACAAAAGCTTCGGGTAATTTAATCCCGACATCATATGAGAAAATATCCCCATCAAGGCCTCGGAATGGTGTGTCAACATGTGAGTTTTTAAACTATAAAGCCAAATTCAAATAGAAAGATTTGCCATATCTGACCACTTTAGTGTACACACAATACAAACCAATGTGCGCGACCGGCTGAAGTTCTTTTGGAAAATATCACGGTTAGCTGTTTCTTGTGGAAGTAAGATAATGTCTGTTTTGTTGCTTTTTTGCTGTGTTATTTAAAAAAAAAATAGGGATGCGTCAATCGAGATAAAAATCAGATAACTATTTGAAATAAAACCAGCTAGGCATGGGGAAAATACACACGGATAAGAAAAACAAACCCATAGGGTAAACATTCCAAACAGTTTAATGTCATTTTAACACTTAAATCATTCTTGGTTTGTTTTTTTTTTAAATTCTTTAGCAAACTTCATATAAGTTTTTATTTCGACTAGCCAGAATATGGTTTAGGGTAAACATAGATACGACTTAGTTCACACTTCCCCAAAAAAATTGAATTTCATGAATTTCTATAGATTTTCTGAATATAGACAAAAGGAGACGTGCGGTTTAAATTAATAACACTGCAACTGAATGACAATAGCAAACATACATCTAGAAGGCAAAAAATGTCTTCAACAATAGACAGATATAATCCTTACAATATTTACTTATTTTGTGTTATGTGTCGTCTCACTATTTTTAATATGTACCACCTTCGATAAGTATTTAGTATGACGATAAATTTTCACTTCTGTACTCTGAACAACAAATTTATTAATTTTGTAAAAAATGTTTACTTCCGTACTCCTAACAACAAAATTATTATATTTAAATTTACCTGTGTCCGTTGTTTTATTTAACGCCATTTTGTCCCAGGTAAGAGCTGTCTTATTGACACTCTTTCTACATCTTTTTTATTACTACCTGTAACGTCTATGTTATATAGGCACCTACGTTTTAATATTGTATGTATGTTGTGTCATAGATCAAACTTATTCGTTCAGTATATGTTTACTTGTTTTTGTTTAAATGTCTTTTTGATCGAGTTAAGCCATTTCAATTGATATTTTATAATGTGTCTTTTTATGTTGTAATGTTACACTACTGTCTCCGATTAAGGTGAAGGTTGTCGTCTGTTAAAACGTTTAAACCTGCTGCATTTTTATGCACCTGTCCTAAGTCAGGACCCTGTTGTTCAGTGGTTGTCGTTTGTTGGTGTGGTTCATAGGTGTTTCTCGTTTTTTTATATAGATTAGACCGTTGGTTTTCCTGTTTGAATTGTTTTACACTAGTCATTTTGGGGCCCTTTATAGCTTGCTGTTCGGTGTGAACCAAGGCTCCGTGTTGAAGGCCGTACTTTGACCTATAATTGTTAACTTTTTATACATTTTGGCTTGGATGGAGAGTTGTCTCATTGGCATTTATACCACATCTTCTTATTAATATGTAAATATTTATCCCCAAGAACATAGTTAACCAAGTCCAAAATTCTGTTGGGTGTAAAGTTAAATATTGTATTGCTGATACAGCTCAAACTGATAATGGTTAGCAACATCATTCAGGATGCAAAATTTGACAAAAACATATAAAATTTTCAGTTTTGCATCAAAATGCCTCGAAATGCATTGAACAGAAACATATAGCACTGAATAAGATTTTGAGTTTATGAAAATATGTAAAATATTAACAAATATTTGAAGTATATGACTTTTTAACATTTAATTTTCAGTATGATTGGACAAATTTTAGATTTTGACCCTTTGAGTGAAAAAAAACAGGGAAAATTAGTCCAACCTCTTTTAACGCGGACAACAGTTTAAAACATTTCCTTTCTGAAGTAAATGTAAAAAAATAGGAAGCTTCAAGTACTTTCAAAGCGGTTTGTGCTTGTACCGGCCGACAAAGCAGCCAACAATGTGGTGGTTGTATGCCGTAAATACTACACGAACGTTCTTAAAAATGAAATTTTAAATTCTTCTACATTCAAGTCCGTGCGCTCCACAGAGAGTCATATAGTTAACAATCATATCATAACCACAGCTTAAGACCTCAGTCTTCTGAACATTTGAAGGTCCCTACTATGTATTGGTTACCTAAACTACACACAAAAACAGTAAAATATCGTTCCATCTCGGCCTCTAGTAAGTGCTCTACAACTAGAATGAATTTCATAACAGCGTGGACATGGACACATGGCAATTAAATGTTATCGTGTGTATCACTAGCTGTCGACAACAAAGACTTCATGCAATTACAGTATGTCAGGGCCTCTCAATGGGGATATACATAATTACTATCTTTACACATGTCCATTCATAAAATAAAAGTTTTTGTATGGAAGTTTATAGGAATATGTTTTAAATATATTTTTATACTCACAACAAAAAGTTTCTTTTGACGGAATGAGTATATTCAGAGGTGATATTGTAACGGTTTATGTCTTCCTCTGTGATATTTTTTCCGTCGGAGAATTTATCACAGTAAATTTTTTCCAGACATGGTATTTAACGGGTAGATTTTTTCCAGAGGAGAGAAATTCTATCCATCTTATACGGATAGTATTTAACAGTAAATCTTTTCCGTTCCATATTTGACAGAAGCTTGTGAAATACAATCCCATTGTCTACTATGTAAGGTACTCGCAATCTATATACACCTGACCATAATGGTAAATGTGTCACCAAGTTAGAACATATTTGCATAATTTATCAATCAAAGGGAGCTAATTATGAGCGATTTTCATTTTATAGATATTATATTCCGGAATCAATTTTTTTTTTGTTTCATATATTTCATATATTTCATGATAATTGTCTTTTAAAAGAATAATTTTACTTTATTATTTCAGGATATTATTTTTAATTATAATCTGTGAAATTATTTCCCATTATATTTTTATTCACTAATTTGGCTTATATTTAAATAAATTATTATTAGTCCATAGTATTTGCAAAGATTATGGTTTTTTTTTTATTAACTATTCAATATTTCAACTTCCCGGAAAAAATTTCACGGCAATGGAAAATATCTCACAATGAAATATTACAACATCATCCGTAACATATTTTTTCCGCCGGATGATATTTCATCAGGATAGAATTTTGCTTTACAATTTCACCAAGAAATCGAGAGAAAAAAAAAAGGTTATGTTTTTCTTGCACAAACGTTCTGTGGCTCCTTAAAAAAATAAGAAAACATTTATTCGTACGAGTTGATGTAGAGTAACCTACAATCAACTCTCATACTAAGATTATTTTTGTTGGTATCAGAACCCCGGACCTTCATAAAAAGTCGTTTTAGTCCTCTGGGCTGCATACTTTTTTGCACGGAACAAATTTGAATTCCCATCGGAGACTCCAACGATCAGATTTTCGTGAGCAATTAAATATCATACTAACAAAAAAAAAACTCGTGAAAATACCAAAAAGCATATGAATCCGGTCTTGTGTGCAAAATTTACGTTGATTGGAATCAGAGTAGCTTTTATGGAAACATTGATATTTATTTTAGATTTTGTTATACCTGAACACGTATAACAAAAGTTACGGGATATATATACTTTTACTACAAATTAAGCAGGTAATTTCAATGAATTTGGTCTTACTCAACTTTTTTTTTCTTTTGAGGACGCATATTTGAGACAATTCTGCATAAACGTTTATTTACAATTTTATTCATGCTGATTTCAAAAGTCTCTTGCATAGCCACCCCTCCCTTATTTTACCTGAATCAGGAATAGTCGCCCCTTTACAATTTGAAATTGTACTCACTATACTCACTTCTTTTTCGGTTTCTGTGTTTCAATATATATCAGTGAATTTAATGATATGTTTACAATACATCTGTTTTGGAATAATAAATCATGTGCACAAGACTAAACTGGTCAACTGTAACACGAGGTAATGTACAGGTTATTATGGCAACATAACAGTAGCAATATAATAATAACCTTCAAATTGGGTGCACTCGTTTAAGTATTCTAGTATAAAAGGAATGGTGAACATATTTAATTCATGGATAGATACTGAAACACAAATAAAAAAAAAAAAATAAGTACAATTCTAAATTAAATCGCTGTGATCCGTCCATTCGTTTTTCAAATCAACAGAACAGCTGCATTTAACAGGTCGGGCCCATTTCCTTATACGGACATGTATTATTAAGCATACTTATGCCCCCATCAATGCATGTATTAGTGTTTGTTTACAAATAAAGCATTTTTTTTTTTATTTTGGCGATTGACCGATCCACTTAATGATTTGAAAAATGCATGATGGATTACTTGTCTATAACTGACACACTACTTATTTTTTCACTTATTGTCAGAAAAGAATTTATCTTACTTTTTTTTCTCTCGATTACTTGGTGATATCACCTCTGAATATATGTATTTCTTTCAAAAGAAAGAGTTTTTTTTTGCTGTGAGTATATAAATATATTCAAAACAAATTCATATAAACTTTCATGCAAAAAAAATTATTTTATGAATGGACATGTGTAAAATAGTAATTAATATGTATATCCCCATTGAGAGGCCACTGACATACTGTAATTGCGCAAAGTCTTTGTTGTCGACAGCCAGTGGCCGACACGATATCATTTAAATATCAGGTGTCCATGTCCACACTGTTATGAAATTCATTCTAATCTTTCAGTGCTTTTAACTAGTTCCTTAAGGTCAAGTTACAGTAAATGGGCTATGTCACAGATTTCAGTAAAATTTTGTATACAACTTTGGCTCGATGAACTACAACTGAAAATCGAAAAAATAATGCATTTATCTCATTTATCATTTGAATTATAGCTGATTGAATTCTTTCAAAATGGGTGAACATTTGTATAGAAAGCACATAAAATCGGCTAAAAACCTTCTAAAATTTGTTTTAAAATCATCAAATCTCTAATTCCACTCCATAGATTTTTCTTAAAAAACTATATGTTGTTGATACATAAATTTCCATTTTAATGGTGCAAAATAAAGATAGGGTCACCGACTTCGTTTTTACGGTATACATCATTCACAGTCATGTTCTTTGTGAAAAAATACCACAAAACGTCGAAATAATCGTAACGTCATCGCGTTACAGGCCGTAAAACGTTGATTTTTGACGTTTTGCACTACCAACAAGGTAACAAATTGATCATTAGACAAAAAACGAAGTCGGTGACCATATGATTATTTTAAATCATTAAAACAGAAATTTATGTGTCAACACCATATAGTTTTTTAAGAAAAATCTATGGAGTAGAAAAATAGATTTGATGTTTTTAAGCCAAATTTTAGAAGATTTTTCGCCTATTTTATGTGCTATCTATACAAATACTCACTCATATTGAAAGAAATCAATCTGTAATATTTCAGATAATAAAAGAGATAAATGCATTATTTTTTCGATTTTCATTTGTAGTTCAACGAGTCAAGGTTGTATGCAAAATTTTAGAAAAATCTGCGACATAGCCCATTTACTGTTCCTTGACCTTAACTACTATCAAATAACTTATCATTAACTTTTGTAATAAAATATATGAAAATAGTGGAATTAACTATTTTTGGAGTTTAAAAAATTCTTTGGATGTTTTAGATAAATTACGTGCTTTTGGTGGTCCTTTTGATTCTGTTGACAGTTTTGACTTTTCAACTCTTTACACTACACTACCACACAATCTTATCAAACAAAAGTTTTCCTGTTTAATCAAATGGTCGTTTGGTAAATCTGAATGCAACTATATTTGCTGCAACTCATTTAAAGTCTTCTTCTCTAATGAGAAAGGTAAATATACTAGATATAATTACTGGAGGTGTGATGAGATGATTGAAGCTCAATTTTCTCCTTGATAATATATATGTACGTTTCGGCAATAAAGTTTATCGTCAGGTTATAGGTATTCCTATGGGCTATTCCTATGGGCACCAATTGCGCCCCTTTAATAGCAGACATGTTCTTGTATTGTTATGACCAAACTCAGTAAAGACCCGTCTAAATTGCATTTAATTGATAAATTCAACAACACTTACCGTTATCTTGATGATATTTTTTTCGTTAAATAATCAAGAATTTTCTAAATATACTGCCGAAATTAACCCAAAGGAACTTACTCTAAATAAATCAAATATAAACCAAAACGTCACAACAGACACGGGCATTGTGACGTTTTGGATTTCAATGAACGTAATATATGTATTACTGGTAAATTATTAAGTCAGAGATTTAGTTACCACAAATTACTTAAAATCTTTACTAAATTCTTCCATAGATATAAAGATTTGGTTTTGAAGTTTGGTTGTACCTGTAGAAAACTTATTTCAAACGGGATAGCACATCCTAATTTTGACGGAGATGTTGTTTACCGAGCCCGGATATTTTGATACGATCCGGGTAAACTTATCGATCCTTTAAATCAACTTATTCTAAAAGGTTAGCAATTCAACACTGTAATTAGATCTTTGAATATTGTTTTTATTGGTATTGATATTGATTTTGTTATCAGTAAATTAAAATCAAACTAACTTTTCCATATTGATAGAACTTTGGTAGGTTTTTCTATATGAATTGGATTTTGAATAAATAAGCATATTTACCTGCTGAAAAAGTATATTCACCGCGCAAAACGTCGCGTGTTTTTACGTATATAATTATGTTAAAACCGTTTGATGTACAATTGGTTTTGGTTAATAATTGTCATTACATACATTTCTCTCGGAATATGGAATTAAACAATTACTGTCTTTTGTTTAATTTACAAGTCAATAAAACCACATATTTACCTCACCAAAAGACAGTAATTGTATAATATTATTTTAAATACATATGCACTTTCATAGCTCTACAATCTGTCGATATTTGCATCTTGGCATTGCACAAGGTCATGTTTTTCTCTGACTGTTGATGACGTCTTTACACTAAATCCATTGGATGTTGGATGTGTACTGATTGATATTTTAGTCTTAGATGCATGATTTTTTTATTAGTTGTTATTGGCTTTGAACTAACTCTCAGATCTGTACTTAGTGTCTTTTTGTTTTGGGGATGTATAAGTACCCTGCCACGTCCACTCTGTGTTAATGTTATATGTATTTCTGTTTGTATCCATTTGATGAGTTAAGCCTTTTTCAACTGATTTTTATAGTTTGTTCTTATGTTGTACTGTTACACTACTGTCCAAGGTTAGGGGAGGGTTGGGCGCCCGCAAACACGTTTAACTCCGCCACATTCTGTATGTGCCTGTCCCAATTCAGGAGCCTGTAATTCAGTGGTTGTCGTTTGTTTCTGTGTATCATATTTGTTTATCGTTCATTATTTTGTACATAAATTAGGCCGTTAGTTTTCTCGTTTGAATTGTTTTACATTTGTCATTTCGGGGCCTTTTATAGCTGACTACGCGGTATGGGTTTTGCTCATTGTTGAAGGCCTTACGGTGACCTATAGTTGTTAATTTCTGTGTCATTTGGTCTCTTGTGGAGAGTTGTCTCGTTGGCAATTATTCCACATCTTTTTATTCTTATATTGACTCAAAATACCGACGGGCAACATCTGAAATAATTTGATTTGCTTTCTTCTTTAAAATCTTTCTCATATCCAGTTTTCTTTTTTATAGTTATTAAGATATGTGAAATAATGCGATGCTTTGATGTGTAATCCGTCTTGTCATTGGTTTTCTCGATTTTAGTTGCTTATGGTCTTGTTTTCGTCATTGAAGAAGGCCAAAATGTGACCTATAGTTATGTTGCTAACATCCACGTTATTATTTTATCTGGTAAATAGTTGTATCATTGGCAATCATACCTCGTCTCTTATTTTTGTGTTGTCTTCTATTCGTTTTATAGAGAGAATCGGTCTCCATTGTTAAGTAAGGTGTGATCCAGAATTGAAAATTAATCTGCATTTTCAGATCATAATATTGATAGCAGAACACCATTCTGGAATGCAAATTTATAGTTACATTACTACGTATAATTTCATAAGGACATAGGCATGTCAAGTGAACACGATATGATTAAACCGTTAACCATGCATTGTCGTCATTTTACATATGTATTTTCAAAAACGCTACAAATGTATAAAAGTGATGTTTGTTATTCTTTCTAACTAATTGTATTGCATATGCATGATATACGTATATGAATTACCCCCAAGGGTGACTGGGGAATAGAAATATGGTCATCATTGGTCTTCCTCCGACCTGCAGTAAAACCCTCGCCAAAGTGGGGCGTCCGTTTGGCTGTGCGGGATGTACAAGTTCGCAGCCATGTCCGGTCAGAATGGGGACGTTAAATCCGATGCCTCGTGTAAAGAGAGATCACGCTCTTTGCACGTTAAGAACCCTTGCAACAACTCTTTAAGGGGTCCGTAGGTGGCCTGTTGCAAGGCTAAATTTCTGTCCCAATCCAATATGCCCTCATTTTCCCGTGGCAGTCCAAATTTCCCTGACCTTCATTCCGGACGACCTCTATTACAGGACCTACCTATTGTATTTATGGTTAATTTGTTCTCGTCCTGTACATGCATGAAATATTTTCCGCTGGACGTTAAGTATCCAACAATCAATCAATCATATATGAATTACAGAACTGAACCATGACGACAATTAACTAAACAATGACTTTACTTAACCGAAACATTACACTAAATTTTCATGAATATTAAATTATTTCAAAATTCGCTAGGTTGTTCGCTTATTGACGTATATGTTAGCGGCAATAAGTGAAATTAGGCATTAAGCTTAAATCCTAGGCAATAAGCTAACGCCTAGGATTTAAGCTTAATGCCTAAATTATGTTGGGCATTAAGCTTAAATCCTGAAAATTATGTCCAGGCATTAATGTTAATGTCTAAAATGAAAACAAGAGTAAATAAAAGGAAATTTATTCAAAGGTAAAATACATTTTGTACATAATAAAATAATAAGAACTGAAGTTTGAATGTCAATTACATGAAATAAAACCATAAGTAAAACATTGATGTTAAAACTCATTGAATAAACCTCTTCAAATATATGTAAACTTGTTGGATAGTTGTCTCATTGGCAATCGTACTACATCTCCTTATTTTTATATTGATAGAAAATTGTATTGAAATTTATGTGTTACCAATTGGTGCAGAGCTATGGCACAGACTATTTCACAGTTTTAATTTTTTCTATCATTTGTACCTGGTGATCGTCTAAAACCTTTGTGTAGAACAGAATTCTTTGGTATATGGACGAATTTGATTCCAATTGACCACTGTTAAATCTTTGTTCCTCATCCTTGCAGTAAGCATGTCATGCATATTTCCGTTTGACCACTCAATACTACCTTGTGATTGGAGATATACTGGCTTCCCGTGAACAATAACTAGTTGTGGCCACATTAGCAACAATTGAGATATAACCTTAGCTGTAAATTCACGACCTTTGTCACTTTGCTGTTTATGTGGCACACCAAATATTGCGAAAACATAAACTAAATTAGAAGTCACCTTTGAAGCACTTTTTGACGTAAGAGCTCTAGAAATATGATTTTTTTGGTGATCTTGGTAAACCATAAGAAAATATAGTTTCCATCTCACTTTGATTGGAAATCGATTAAATCAACCTGTCCTCGTCTGCAAAACTCTTTGGATAAAACGGGTTTTACTTTTACTCCCTTCCCTATGCACATTTCATCATGTTACAATTTTTACAAAATGGAAGAAATAGTACAATGGAATCATGGAAAATGTTTGCAAAGCAATTATTAGGTTGTTTTATTCTACAGTCTATAATAATAATAGGCCGCTTTGACATATTTCTTTATGTGGTTTTCCCAAAATACCATACAGTCCCTCTAGAAAAACATACACTTTGAAATTTCCCTCATCATTCTCTTTTACTTTAGTTACTGTCTTTCAAACCTCCAATGGTAAAAAATTGTCATACCATTTTAATTTGTAATAGTCTATAGTTGCCTTATTTTCTGATTTTGAAAGTTTAATCTGTTCCAAATGATCATTGTACTTTTTGCCTTGGGTATATGATCTTTGTTTTCCCTGATTCAAATTTATATTCCGCAAAGATTCAAGATTTTTTTTTGTTTCTTAAATGCTAATAATCCAGATTAAGAAATGAAAAGACAAGATGGGTATTTAAGAAAATTTACATATCCAATAAAACAGGTAGAAAGATGATGTGACTGGCAAAATTTCATATCTTCAGTTGTCTATTTTTGCCAGCTCAAACCGGCTCGACCATTGAAGAGCAATTCCACAAAGAAATACGAGTAAGTTCTGTTTTGAATACGAAAAAAATATTAAAAGATGAAGATCTTTTAAATCAGTTTATATTGATTTTTGAAATATAATTTTTAAAATATATTCATCACGTATATTTCACCGAATTAACACGTATTTGGAAGATAAACAAAAATCCCAAAGATAACTTATTGCCTGAAATAGTGTTTGGCAATAGGTTGAATAATCATCATCAGATTTAATTCAGGAAATAAGCTTAATGCCTGGAAATTTCAGGCAATAACTTATTGAAAACACTTTCATTTAAATAAAGGCACAATTCACACAAGTCAGGCAAAGATTATGCAGACTACAGTAAAGCAAAAAATTTTCATCATTTTAAAACTTCAGCTGGACGACATAAATGTTTTTCTCTTGAGTAGTAAGGTTCGTTAGATTCGTCAATGCAGAGATTGTCAAGGGACATAATTCAAAAGTGAAATCGGTTAAACCCAATCTTAGTCTGTGTTTAATGGTTCCTTACATTTCCAAATTTCCATTGATTTGGTTACAGCCTTCCAAAGTTTTCGTGGTGAAACCAAAACTATTTCTATTCTTCGATTTATCAAGGAGCATAACCGAAAAACTAAAGTGAAATCTGTCAATTAGAACAAGATCTTTTTTACTGTGTTGACTTCCCTTAAACACCTTTCCAAATTTCCAATGATTTCATGGAGGCTTTCTCGTGATTTTCATACTTTATTGCTTTAGATAAACAGAAAAAAGTTATTTAAATTAAGGCTTATGATAATATAAATCCTTGTAAAGAGAAATTATGATAAATAAATAAGCAAAAAATAAAACCGAATTTTCCATCAGGAAAAAATCATCCTGCCCCCCCCCTTTTCCCCTCCTCTTGGTATATCTAGTATAGGTATATGTTTCTATGCTAATCAACCAACATGGCCTCCATGGATTAAATTTAACAAAACTGTCTATTGTCTTCAAAATCAAAATAGATAAAGAAAATTTTACAGACAAAAATGTACAGGATCCCAAGATCTACATACATTCCGTTTTCTCCATGATATGATTCCTTATAGGAGTTATTGCGAAGGCGTTGTCAGTTTGTTCTCGACTTGTGAATTTGGATGTCCCTTTGGTATCTTTCGTCTCTCTTTCATTGATCTTAAATGACGGGTTTTTTCTTAACAATTTTTAGCTTCTTCTGGCTATTTTTTTTTGAAAACTATTATAGATAGAGAGAAACTGGACAATAATTATGATCAGCAAATTAAGATAGAAAAATAAGACTTAAGTCAACATACCAAACATTGTCATTCAATATGTTATAAGAGTTATTGCTCTTACATAATGTGTTTCCCTCAATTTTTAAGGGTATACAATTATCTTGAACATTATAATAGATATGGAGAAACTGCAAGCAGTGAAATTGATCGGGAAAGCAAGATCTACAAATAAGTCAGCATTCCCGAAATTGTCGATCATCTCCTCAAAGGAACTTTTACCCTTGAATTACAAGTTTTGTAAACAGGAACATGATCAGCAAACCAAGATATGCAAATAAGTCGACATGAACAAAAATGTCAATCGACGACAAAACCAAAACCATCAACACCTTTCGACAATCATTTTATACCCAAAATATAGCTGAACTATTACTTATAGTAATTGAGACTCCGATCGATGTTGATTCCATACATGTATATACTGCAATGATTTTATTTTCCAAATATATTTTTGCTACTACTCATAATAACTGGAAAAATAATAAAATATAGATCTCTGATCGTTGTCCTCATATGAGCACGCGAGTTCCAATAGATCTGAATTTTAATCAGATTGAATGTGATAACAAAATCCTTTTTTAAAAGCAGTCGCTGGACCACGAAAATGTGGCCAAGGATAGGACAGAAACTTCAGACCATAAAGTATCTGTATACAAGATATGTGTGTATTCTGGAATATAAAGCTTTGTACAAAGAGTTCAGGCTGTAAGCATCATAGTCTGTGGATTAGAATATCTCACAATTTACAATATTTGTTTGCAGATATGAAAAATACTACGATTGTCTATTGGGACTATTGCTTTCACTCTTTCCCCCATCTTTAATATCATTAGTTTATTTGGAAGCTGTTAACAAATGTGTAATACTCTCAAACATGTCCGCCTTTCTATGGCTTTTACATTTTCAAAAAGCTTTGAATAAGTTGTACAGGAACAAAGTGGCTCATTTAATAAATTCCAATGTTATGACAAATCTTTTATATGAACTTTTTTTTAATTACATTTCAATATCATAATCGGTCATATAAATAAAATAGTCTAAATAAATTTTAAAATGTTTGCCAGACTATGATGGTACTCTGGAAGGTTTTGGTATTGCATGAACGATAAACAAATATTCTTCGATCAGTTACTTCAATTAACCATATAACAAGCTGATTTTGTCAAATATATTGAAAAATAAAAAAAGAATGTGTCTGAGGACACGAATGCCCCCACTTAAGCTTTGCAATTTTCCAAGTTAAAAATTGACATAACTCCAGAACGGTAAATGACTCACAACCCAAATTTGAATCTTAGTTTGCATGTTGTGGTTCTTAGCATTGTGTACGAGTTTCATAAAATTTGGATGAGACAAACTTAAGTAAGAGACAAAAAGAATTTGCAATTTTCCAAGTTATAAAGGGGCATAACTCTAGAACGGTTAGTGACTCACTGCCCAAATTAAAACTATGTCTGCTAGTTTTGGTTCTTAGCATTGTGTATGAGTTTCATACAGTTTGCATGAGGCAAACTTAAGCTAGAGTGCGGAAACGAAAATAGTACAGACGGAAGGAAGGTCAAGGGTAACATTTAATTCTTTTGAGACCTTCAACAAATCATGGTAGGCCCAAGAACATTTTGACGAAACAATATATATATTTAATCTATTTGATGCTAACGGTAGCAAAAAAAGACTATTTGAAGGCTGACCAGGTAAATGAGCATTCCTACCCTCTTGAAAACGAAACAATTTTCATAAATTGATTGACACGTTTGAGCATTTTCAAAATATGGAGAATTGGGAGTTATGAAAATGACCTGTTTCGGTGTCATACACAATATAGACATGTTTGGGCATAGAGTGACGTCATATAGACACGTTTGAGGGGAAGAACACGTTTCTGAGTGTTACAAACATAACAGAAATTACAAGAACAAAAAGACGGGAATCAAACATCATGATGACTCAGTCAGTAATCATATACAAATTGCAAGACAGAACATTGAAAAATGTATATTTGCATGCAGTCGTTAAAATTTAACACTTATATTTTTATTTCAAGTTCTCACACATTCACAATTTTGGTTCATTTATAGTAAGTATAGTCTGTATGTTGATGTCTTTTTCTTTGGCCATCGGGTAAACACATCTGCTTTTATTCATGTACCAATATTGTAAAGTCTGTGTAATTCTTCAGGTCATTAAAAGCAATTCACAATTTTATGGTGATCATTCATGACTACAATAACCAAATATCATGACAGACCTGCGGATAAGATATTCTTTTTTTTGCATCAGGCAACTTAAAGGAATATACTACTGAGAAAAAAATCTAGCTGACCCATTGGATTTTTTTGTTTATGTCTGGGCTAAACAAGTGAAACGCAAACAAGTTCCCATCATTGTTTCTTGAAAGAAAGCAGAAACTTTTCACAAGAGGAACACACTATTTTAGAATAATGCAAGCAGGTATTTCCATCAAAGGTATCAATATTTATGTGACTTACATTACTGTTAGTGGTGTTCTTTGAATAATGTACAACCCAAGCTACACATGTGTTAACCAATGTCCTTGCAAGAGTTGAATTATATTTAATTTTTCCTAAAAGCTATTTAATAAAAAATCTGGTTTTGAAATCAACATTTTGTGAAAATTTGACATAATACTAGATTTTCATGCAATAAACTGTTGACACAAACTTTTACATGTAAACAAAGTCAATGAACCTGATGAGGGAGCCATATAATCTCCATGGAAATGAGATGTGCCAATGCTTATACTACTGCATACCAAATATCATTGACATCCCACTAGTATTTCCTCAAAAACTGACCAAATCACACAAGAGTGAACACGCTGAAATGTCTCGCCTGCTTTACTGACCATTGATTTTATGTTGATAGTCCTAAATATAAAGTTTTACTACAAGTATCACATAAACATAAACATGACCCAAGAAAATGAGGTCAAGGTCAGATAAACCAAGCCAGAAATACATGTACACCTTACAATCATTCCATACACCGAATATAGTTGACCTATTACTTATAGTATCTGAGATATGGACTTGACCACAAGAACCTAACCTTGTTTACTGATCCATGAAATGAGGTTGAGGTCAAGTGAAAACTGTCCGACAGGCATGAGGCATCTACCTGTATATACAAAGTATGAGACATTCAGGTCTTCTACCTTCTGAAATATTAAGCTTTTAAATATTTACTTAACGCCGCCAACGCGGGATCACTATCTCTATGTCTTGCTTTCTGCAACAGAAGTCACAGGCTTGACAAAAATTATACATTGTTGCCACCACCCCCACTGTAAAAAGCATGGTATCCAATTTGTCCAACAATTTCAGGGGTCAGGAAGAATACAGAAAGTCTCAGAGAGTACAATAAGCAAAAAAATGTCAAAGAACTCTAACATAGACTGTCAAATCAAAATGGTAGTATAGTATGTTTAACTGACAATCTTACCAAGTATGAAAGGTTTCAGGGCAAATGGTTTCAGAGGAGTAGCATTCAAAAAGTGTAATGCCACAAAAGTTCATAAAATGATAAAGCCCCATAGCTCCCACAATTATTGTCAAACGAAAATGGTAGTATACTATAATCAACTACAAATGATGACATGAAATTCTTCAGACATATGTTCTCAAAAAAGTAGATGTCACAAAAATACTGATCAAAAAGTCCCATAACGTCATATCAAAATTGCACCATAGTCAAAAGTAATGTTCACGAGGTATTGCATATTATATGGACAGACAGGTTAAACTTGTACGGTGTCCCTCTGCACTCTGGTAGGGACAAAATAGTACCAGATTAATTCAAAGTGGGAAAGTTCAAATTGCCATCAACTAAAAACAAGATTTAATCAAGTTTTGACACCTTTATATCCTTGATATAATAATAAAAACAAATTAACAAATTAAAACACTGTGTCTATATCAACAGAGATGGTTTTTATACTTACTAGACATACTCTACATAACTAGCAAAGACATCTCTGCTATTTTGTTTGTATACTAAATTAAGAAAAAATTCTATTAAAGTTTCTATAACATAACATTGTCTATTGAGATTTTTATACATGCAAACAAACATAAAATGTGATGTTAATCCACTTCACTTTCAAAAAAATAAAATAAAAATGCTTGATGTTTCTCATAAAATTTTGTTCTTCTGACAGCAGTTTTTATTCCAAGATATCAAAATATATTATATTTTTGTGATGCAAGTCAGGAAATTTTTTACATCAAGAATGCACCAACTCAATCTTGAACTTACAAGAATTTATCATTAATTTTCTGTCATATTTATATCAGTCATGTGTGAATATATATAAAGACTTCTGTTAATCTCTAAAAAAATGTATATATTTATTTCATTTAAATTAACATTTAATTTTTTTAAAAGATACACAAGTTCTTCCAGTCTATAAAAAGGCATGTATTACTAGATGTGTGGACAAATTAAACAAGGTATACCAATGGCACCAATCGGATTGCATTACAAAACAATGAAATCTTCAATTCAATGTGGATCATTGCATTACACAAGGGCTATTGTTATAAAACAAAATTTGGTTTACAAAATTTTTAATTGCAATTCAGTTTCTACATTTAATACAGCAGTTAGACATTAATAAGTGGAAAAATCAATATACCTAAAAATTACCTATATGTCTTCTTTTAATTTAATAGAGATAAGTTATTAACTATAATTCACATGAATTGTTCACTCTTTATAAGGATTTCTTTATATAGAGAATACGGGTTTTTCAAAATTTTAAAGGTATTCCCCTCCCCCTGAATTTTCTTAAATATGGTGTAGATAACACAATACTGGTCTTATACATACCTTTCTATAGTAATTCATCAAATAATCATTTATTCAATCAAGCTTTATGTAAAAAGAAATAGAAATAAATGCTAATAGTTTTACTGTTAGACTAGTAAACTGCAAAGGAGTATGTTCAGAAAGGGCCTCATTTGGCAAAACTCAATTATTTCGATTCTATATAAAATGCATTATCCTCTGCACCAACTTTTTTATAAATGTTTTGTACACGTTAGCTACTTGTGCTATGAGCCAACAACTGAGTTTGGTTGATCCTGCCCCATGTAAAAAAAAACTACTTTAGAACAGAAAAACATACCAAAAATAGAAAATAAAATTCTATTTGATTATTTATATCAAAGATGCTTGTCAATCTCACTAGGAAATTTAAAACTGAACCCCTTTCTGACAGGCAAATTTTTACAGTAACTTACTCTAATATGACAAACACAATGAACATGTAACAAAGATAATTTCAAAATTACATCAGTTTCTAACATTCAACTACTTTTAGAACTAAATCGTATGTGAAAAATAGAACAAGTCATTGTGTTACAAAGAATACATATCCTAGTCTACCACACTGTATACAAATTGGCAACAAAATATCAAAATGAAAGACTTCTTAAGCTAATTTGTTATCTGCATATTATTTACAAACAAACACATAAAATATGACAACAAGGAAATAGTAGTTAACTAACAACAATAAACTGTGGAAAAAATGATTAAATGTTTACCATTCTTACAATGACTTTACACAGGGATTTTGACTTCTGCAATAATTACTACATATGTGCTTACTACTTATTACACTTTAACCAATAGTTTGATCTTCTGTGTATGATGAAGTTACAAAATAGTGAATTGGCTTGCCTGTCATAACAATCTGTTTAAAACAGTTTAACAAACAGTTAAATTATATTTGAAATGTTTGTATGTGCCAGTAGTTAAATTTTTTCCAAGTAAACAATAAATCTCATACCTTCAAATTTCATGCCCTTGCAATAGATCCTTGAAAAATTAATTTGCAGCAATAAAATCAATAATAGCTGTGTACATTTCATATTTTGTCTTGTCATTTTATTCACAAGATGATATACATGTACAAACAATATGAAGATCTCAAACAATCAGTAAAATCTCGCTGTTAGAAACAGGACACTAAAATTTTCTATATAAGCACCAATACTAGCCTTTTTTGAACACATTAATTTTTTATAGTCTTTGAAAGTAGAACAAATTTCACATTGATTTAGACTCAAAATATATGTATCCTGAGATGGTAATATTAGAAATATTGAAGTTTTACAAACCACAGGAATTTTACATTCATATAAGATAATTTTAAATCAAAATTTGTTTTGTCTGAAAAAATAATATGAATCATTACTTTTTTAATTAGAATTGCTTTTATATTATCTATGTTATAGTTAACAGAACCAATAAAATTCAGTGCACTGAAGATAGATAAATGATAATCTAGATTGGTATCACAAAACCTACCCAACAAAAAAAATATACTTTGAAATTCCAAAATTTCCATTTTTCTTGTTCTAACTATATGCTGGAGCAGATTTATAAACTGAAAAAAATGAGGTTAATGTCCACAATAAACAAAGAATATATCCATCTTATAATATGGTTAGGCCCTGATGAAACCAACAACCTATCAAATTGTTACATTTACATAAATTTGTGGATACTCAATAAATATAGGTCTACTATAATTACAATATTTAACAACACTAATAGGTGTTTCCAAGAGATTGTGGATGATGTTCCATCAAAATGAATAAAAAATGTGAAGAAAAAGATATAGTTTCTTGCATTTTCTACTTTATTTCCATTAAGAAGTCCATGGTCAATGTAATAAAAAGAAAAAGTGATCCAAGAATTCATATATAAAAAAACATTGAACTTGTGACAGAACAACATTGATAATTAACTCATTGGCAACACATATTTATCAATTGATGTGTTGTTGATGTGTAGTTCAGTTAATCCTTGAATTTTTTTACATATTTGAATTTTTTGATTAGTTATTCTATAAATATTTCAGCGTACTTATCACACACTAAATTGTAAACAATGAAAATGACATTTTTTACTTCGGATTAACCAATCCTTCAAATGATGACACTTTTCAACAAGCAAGACTGAGAGTGCTGAGAGTACATGTTGACTAAGTTTCAGTAATAAATTGGCTGAGTAATGATTAAATTGCATACAAATTAAAGAAATTTTACAAACTATAAAAAGATGTGTTCTCAAATTTATAAAGTAGGCATATGAACACATACCAACAGTCCTATTTTTAATATATCAGTGCCAGAAAAGAATAAGATCTGTTATTTATTTCTATAAATTCTCATGCATCATAAGTCTTTGATTAAATTGCATACAAATTAAAGAAATTTTACAAACTATAAAAAGATGTGTTCTCAAATTTATAAAGTAGGCATATGAACACATACCAACAGTCCTATTTTTAATATATCAGTGCCAGAAAAGAATAAGATCTGTTATTTATTTCTATAAATTCTCATGCATCATAAGTCTTTGATTAAATTGCATACAAATTAAAGAAATTTTACAAACTATAAAAAGATGTGTTCTCAAATTTATAAAGTAGGCATATGAACACATACCAACAGTCCTATTTTTAATATATCAGTGCCAGAAAAGAATAAGATCTGTTATTTATTTCTATACAGATTTTGGTTATTACTGTTATTACATACATCAGTGAAATATATATTAAACCACATCAGAACAGGAAAACAATCAACTGGGTCACAACCATTGATAGAAAAAAAAATTGTTACATGAAAGATAAATGAAAAGAAAGAAAAGATAACTACTGCATATGAACAAGGAGTGCTGCCAAAAATTTGTACCAAACTTTCTACCAGTTCTATAAATTCATTCTCATGCATCATAAGTCTTTGAGAATTATGTACCTTAATATCTGTAATGTATGTGACAACTCGAAAGCTCTCTTTTTCAATCCTTAAAAAGATCTTATTTCTGGAAGCTCAGGAATATTTGTTTTATTACTGTCAAATTTAAAACATAATGCATGGTCCAGAATGCATTATTCAAAATGCTCTTTTTTTAAGATAAATTAAAAATCATATTACTCAAATTGCCATTTAAGTCCATTTTTGTTATTGCATACATAAAAACATGCATTTCTTTTCAATTAACAATAATTTTTATGGGCAGCATTTTACAATAAACTACACAAAAACCTAGTACTAAACACCAAAAATACAGAAAATATCTCTGCAATGTTTTCATGAAGAATTTATTACCATTATGGCTCAAGCTTGAGGATGTTCGCTCCTCTTGTTTTAGTAATTTTGTAAGATATTTGGAATCCTCTGGTTTTATCCATGCAGTGCTAATAGATATTTTCCCCACTAACCCCTACTTTTCATTTCATAATTTTATAACATATAGTTTAAAAAGCCATATTTGAAAATCTTATAAAATCCTTGTTATTTTTTGATAGTTTCTGAAAGAAAAAAGGTGCCAATGTTAAATTTATAAAAAATCTAGAGAGAATCATTTCGCGTCAATTTTTCAATGGCTTATATCTTGAAAACGAAATAACAGACCCTTCATTTTTTTCTGCTTTTTAAGTTCTGTTATTTATACACTATCAATTTATAACAGTCTTTTAAAAAACTTGTTATTTTGAAACAGAGTAGCGAACATCCTTACGAAAGACTCCATATGTCAATAGACATTTTTTCGTAATTCTCATTAGAACTCAAATATATAAAAAGTAGCTAGAAATCTCATTTATTTCTGTATAATCATTGAATTTAATATAAGACAAAACAATGGACAATGTCAGCTGATGAAAGATGCATATTACATAAACTGAGTATATGATGGGCATGCATTATGAAAATGATATTAAATTAAAATGAATATGAAAACAAAACAATGTATAAAAGCAGCTATGAATACACATTGGCACATGTTAGTAATCTGTACACAATTCCTCATGGTTCTGCTGCATTGGTTTATAACTGTAGTCACACACAAAGCCAACCAGTATCGAGGACAGTGATATGTACAATGTATATCACAATAAACCTATGAAAATTCTACTTTCAACGTTTCTTAAAATGACTGTTTTGTTGATATAACATTTATCTATATCTAAAAATATTCCTTAAAAATGAAAACTGAGTAACAATCTGATCACTGTAATCATGGTAATACTCTGTGTATATACAGATTCTACCACTGCATCGAGTGTGATACGATATTTGTCCACTTGAGACAGTTAAATTTTTAAAATTTAACTGTCGAGAGTGGATAAAAGTCGTATTACACGAGATTTGGTGGTGGAATCTGTTTCTCTAATGATTTTCAAACTACATGCAGGCAAACTTATTCCGTCTTTTCGAATGATCTGTAAAAAGATGTGCTCTTTCTATGTGACGTCATCAGGCATGGTCGCCTTTTTTCATGCCGTCACAATAGGAAATTCAGAGGAAAGCAAGTAAATTCGACATCATAATCGGATTTTAAACCAATGAAGAACTGAGATCAAACGAACCACACGTTGATTAACTTTTTTTATACAATGGGTGCAGAAAGGGATAAATTGACGAAGAATTAGAGAAATACAGATTATACAACTGTGTCCAGGGAGATACAATATTTTTCTGCTCAACACTTACATTTTAAATATCAGAAATTTAACTGTCAAAGTGGAGAAATATCAAATATAACCACATTGATTATAGCCTAAAATTTAGTAAATTTTTAATTTTTATCTGAAGACTTCAGCATGACATGTAGGCAAACTTTTTATACTATTTGCAAACAAAAGTTTCTGTGTGAAATAAACCTCATTTGGAATAATTGCTAAAACAGAAAAACAGCAGGAAAATTTGATGTCATAATTTAATTAATATAATTCACACCTAAGAACAAGCGAACCACAAACTGATCATAAAAAAAATAACAACCAGCCCCGGAAAACTCATCTTAAAACTAGATAAATAGATTTAACAATTTTGACATTGCACATCATTTCACGAATCTACTTGTGATTGAGGTAAAAGGAAATACTATATATGAAATGAAGAAGTATCAATTTTTTTAGTACTAAACCATTGAGATCATACCAACATTCATGTACACATGGACTGTATCTAGAAAAATCAGATACTCAACTGTAGCAAACTATTAAATGTCATGGCAGTACTTTTATTTCTATGAAAAAAAGTTTGAAATATAAATATACTGTATATTCTCTGGTCTAAAAATGTAAAATAAATAACCTGAATTAAGTTTCCATTAAATGCAGATAGGTTGGTCTTTTTATCCTACTGGTCAATGTAATTACTAATACTGATAAATGAGCAATGGTTAGTAGCACTATTAATAAAACTTGTCACATAGATCTTGCAGAAAACTTGTTCCAAACATATACAGATTGACAGTAATTGTTAATACTGCTCTATAGAATGTTTACGATATCAAAATATAATCAACAATTCAAACAGTGGTAACTTAACTTTTTCTTTAACTTATATTCTAAGAATATTTTTAGAGTATCAATGAGAAATTTTTATAATGGCAGAAAAAGGGTGAACCTGAATAAGAAGGGCCTACAATCCAAAGGCAATAACCATTTAAAAACTGATTTATTGTTGACCTCACAGTCTTCAAGCGAAATTTTCTGTCGAAATTAAAATGGCCATTGTAGGACAATTTGATGTGCAACTTTGAAAAAACAAAATAATCATAATTGAAAATGTATTTCACTTTCAGCAATCAACAGTTGAATCACCCTTTTTTAGAAAGTCAGTTTTTATAGTAAGTCCATGTTATCATATTTCAACATAAAAGTAAAAAAGTGGCTCTTTTTTTAATTTGAATTCATACAATTAAATTTTTCCAAATTAATAGTAGTAATTCAAAGCAAACTTTTATAGAAAAGCATGATTAAAATGAATTTGTCATCAGCTGTCTTTTTTTGAATAAAAAAAAAATCATTAAAATTTCAACAAAATCATATGGGAAATGAAAATACTTATCAGGTAAAATCACTGCATGAAACTTGTAGTGTTTTTTCTACAATTTAACAATTCAAATTCTGTGAGAAAGATATTTTCTACTCGTTGTTCTATCTGATGATCATTGCACTATTGGTTTAAGTTTGGACTGCAAATAAAAGTTTACAAGAATATGAAAGAAGTAATAAAAGACTTGTATATACTCCTTTATCATTTGTAACCTTAAATGTATATGTATTTATGAAAATTTCAACTTTAAAATATAATTACAAATAGATTTGAGCTAATGTTGACTTTGCTTCACAACAGAAAATGAAGTAGACATTTCTGAATGCCAGCTCTGTGACTTTGTACCTAGGTAACCATTACTGTAGTCAGAAATATATACACCATTATTAGAATTCTTTTCATCAATCATTGCATCACCCCGAGAGAAAATTGTTTGAGAGTTTAATCCTTCATCCTCATTCTGATCCATCCAATCCTTATTAGATGCACGGATATAGCCATCTGACTTGCTGGCTGGTACATGAATTTCTGTTACATATCGTGGACTAGTGTTTACATGATTATGATTTGTATGATTGATGTCAATTTCCGTATGTGGACTAGTGTCAACATGTGGAAATGGACCATTGAGTGGGTGCATATCAATATCATCACCTGGTTGTGGGTTAAAGTTGACATTTTCAGTTTCCATGTTATCATAATCTGAGTGAACTGAGGGACTTTGCTGACCATTTAATTCAGCAATATTTTCTACAGTTGTTTCGTGAGAGTTATGGCTATAATTTGCAGTAGTTGGAGACATATCATCATTGACAGGAGTATATCTAGCTTCTTCACCCATGTCAGAATCCCCTGCATAAGATGTCCGTGAACTTTGCATTGATAGTTTTGCATGATAATCAGCCAAAGACAAACGAGAATTTGCAGCAGTATCATAGTATGATGACTGGTCATCAAATGACAATTGGCTTGACTGCATAGAAGATGACTCTGCATGACTTCGTCCAAGCTCTGGTGTAAATGAATTAGATAAACCTCTCTTTCGAAGGTACCCTGCCTTTCCTTTGTGAGGGTTTCTTTTGAAATGTTCATCTGCTGAATTTGGGTTACGTCCCTTAATTATTTGTTCAATACTAGGTTCAATTTCTAGACCAAAAGGAAGAGTTGCTTCCTCATTGACTTTTGGTTTTGGAGGTAGTAACATCTTGGCTTTAGTCAGTTCCTCTATACTGACTTGTATTTGGTCCATTACAGCATCATCTTCATAACCAAAATCTTTCTCTAATCCTGACTGTAAATAGGCAACAGCATTTTCCATACTAAACTTGACTAATCTTCCTATAAAATAAATTCAGACCAGTTGTTAACTATACCCAGAGTGCAATAGGGATTTTAGATTTCATTTAAAGGGTTTAATTTTCAGATGTTTACAAGAGGTCACTGTGTTACAATAGTCTAAAAACTTGTCAAAGTCCCATCACTCCTGCATACATTGTCAAATCAAAATAGTGGTACAGTCTTATCAACTACACAAATGAACCTACCATATATAAAAGCTTTCTTGCAAAAAGTCTTAGAGGAGTTGCTTTCACACAATGTCATTGTTTTACAAAAGTAAATAAATAATCAATGTTCCATTACTTCTATATCAAATTTCAAATCAAAATGGCAGTATAGTATTCTCAAGAGAATATGATAACAAAATATTCTTACAATGTATGACAGCTTCTAGGTCACTGAGTATCGTTTGTTGCTGTATATCATATTTGTTTTACGTTTATTGTTTTGAACAGGCCATTAGTTTTTTTAAAGCCTTTTATAGCTTACTATGTGGTATGGTTGTCTCATTGGCAATCATACCATATTATCTTATTTTTCTATTCTGAGTGGTATTTTGAAAAGAAGGACGGACAGATGGCAAAATACTACTACTTTGTGCCAAGAGTATAGAACTTTTTCCCATGATATTGATTATTTGTTGAGGACTTGAAAGCAGTAATCTTTTTTTCAAACTTTCAAATTTATACCAGACGTCACAGACATTAATCAACCTGTTACCGTATATCCAATTTTTTTCATGCGTCTTATTTTCCCTTTGTTCACGGCATCTAAAGAAATGCGAAATTTGACTCTGCGTAAATTTCCCTGCATATTCCTATATTTTTAGCTGTTTAAATGGTTTGTACATAATACTGTTAATTATCGGGTTACACAAAATTAGTACATAAACTCATTTCACCATACAGGTGAAATTACATATATAAAATCAGTTGTCTGTGTTGATCACAAGAATGCACATAATTAAATAAGATCTCTATTTTCATAATAAATAAATAGCCTACTCGTACATGTCAATCATTTTGACAACACAGCAATCAGAGTGGCATGTTCAAAAATGTTAAGTAGCAACGACCTATTGATTGCTGTCATGACTGTAACATTTTGCATATAATGTAAAAATAAAATTAAAATAAATCAAATTCACACTGATATTTGCAAATATATATTTTAAAAGTGCTCTATTATACCATAACTAAAATTATAGTAACCTTCACAATGTACATAATTTAACCAATTATTGAAAGATCTCCGAATTATGTGTATTTTAGTTTGTAGTTCTCATATTTTTTTGTAATCAATTATCTGTCAGTCATTGTCAATCAAGTTCATGTTGTTTACATCTTTAACAATACATTATGGTGATTTTTTCACGAATATTCTTCCATTCAGCAAACATTATACACAGTGATCAAATCGCAAAAAAAAATTATATATGGTATATGGTTCTGCTGCATGAACTGTGTGAAATTTTTTACCTGTTTTCATGAATAAGTTGAAGAAAATTTTACAGTTTATAACTCCATGAATTATTAAGGAATTTATTATGCTACTTTCAAATTTTGAGAAACCAGAAATTTTCAAGTTGATTATAAATTAAGAATAAAATCAGATTTACAAAAAACCTACATATATCAATTGAATGCTCAATTACAGAAGAAAAATTATAAAAAAAACTTACTTTTATGAAGTTTAAGTATTGTATAAGCTGCAGCACACAACACTTTGTCACCTTCCAACATAAAAACATCATAGAACCTTAATGTTAGTGTAAAAGGAATCTGAAGAAAAAAAATTAAAAGTTACATATAAGTTAATATATGCATGGTACTATAGATGTATGGTATAAAAGCTAAAATGAAATGTCAAGCATTGTCTGGACAAACCTGTCAACTGACCTCTTTTTAGCAGGAATTATTGAGCTCACCCAAGTTCTATTCCAGCTGGACAATAAAATAACCTTGGATTTCATCAACTGATAGGTTTTCCCCTATATTCTAGTGCCATGAGTGTTTAATTGTCTAAAATGCTAGATTTTCCACTGAAATACTGCCAAATTTGAAATTTTTCAAGGACAGAGAGACAATAATTTGCTCTTACTTAAATGTTCAACAGCTTTCAAAATAATATTTTGTTACTCCTTTGATTGAATGGTAACAATTCACCAATTATCTTGTTCATTTTACATTTGACAGGTGAAAGACAGCCAAGCGTCCTGATAATTGTTGTTTGCAAAAATCTATAACCGTATAAATAAAATGCTTTGCTGAGCGCAGCTGGATACAACCACAGAGGTCCAACCCTGAACAGTTGGGGCAAAATGGACACAATATTCGCGCTTGATACAGGTCTGAATTTGGATTGTAATTAAATATTTGACATATAATAGGTTTCTGACACGAATAACTGTAGTCAAAGAACTTAGAATTGGTTATATGATTTGAATTTATATTCAATTTTTGCTTTTGTGCAATACACTATGCTGTTGAATTGACCATCCCAAAAAAAAAATTACCCCCTTTTTTTTGCTTTTGTGAAATACACTATGCTGTTGCGTATTGACCCCCCCCCCCCCCCCCCCCCCCCACACAAAAAAAGTTTTTACCCACCTTTTTTTGGCAAAAAATAATATTTATTTGAAGAAATTTTCTTTTAATTTCTGAAATCTGAAATGAAAAAAAAATTGCCCCACAATTTCTTTTTACCCCTCCTCCTTTCCAAAAAATTCTTTCCCTCAAGATATGGTCATAATCTCAATTCAAATTTCCAATGGGTTTGCAGCCATAATTACCAATTTAAATATACATAAAAGTCTTAAATTAGAGCTACGGTGGGGCATAAAATGACATACATAATCATTGCTAAAATTAATATTCCTTTAATAGTAACTTCTAAGAATAAATTGACAGCTAATCACCTCAAGACAATACAACATTTCTTTATACATAATTTAAAAGCAGTGTAAGGGAGGTAATCCAAACATACACAACATTGTACTTTAAATGTGTTTGGATTACCTCCCTTACACTGCTTTTAAATTGTCCATTAACCAGGAAACCTTTGTTTTTCCCCCTTTTTTGCCCCTAATTCCTAAACGGTTTGAGCCATAACCCCAAAGTCAATCCTAACCATCCCTTTGTGGTCTTTTGTGGTTATAAACCTTGTGTTTAAATTTCATAGATTTCTATTTACTTATACTAAAGTTATTGTCCGAAACCAAATGTCTTGGACGACAACACGTGATACCAATATCGACCGCAAATTTTAATTAAGAAGTCCCAAATCTATTTTAAACCATTAAATTCGGTTTCTAGCACTTCAAAGTAAAAGCTTTCTAATCCATGTGCACAAATTTCTGCATAGGACGTGCAAATCTGTTAACAACGTCTTCTTTCTATTTATCTTCCTCCTGTTTATAGGAGCACATCATCTATAACTGATTTCTTGTCATAGGTTTGGTTTATAAAATTCTTTTAATGTCATTGAAAAAATTGTGGGCATTTTAATCTTAAGATACATGATTTTTTTTATTGACTTTGAACTAGCTGTCAGTAACCGCGAGTACTCTCAGACCTGTACTTAGTGTCCTTTTTGTTGTTAGGGATGAGGGATGGATAAATACCCTGCCACGTCCGGTCTGTGTTTTTGTTTGATTGTTCTGTTTTGTATCGATCTGATGAGTTAAGCCTTTTTCAACTTATTTTTATAGTTTGTTCTTATGTTGTGCTGTTTCACTACCCTCCCAGGTTAGGGGAAGGGTTGAGCGCTCACATACATGTTTAACCCTGCCACATTCATTGTGTGCCTGTCCCAAGTCAGGAGCCTGTAGTTCAGTAGTTTTCGTTGGTTCATGTCGGTCATATTTGTTTTTTTTGTAAATTGTTTTGTTATAAATTTGGCTGTTAGTTTTCTCAATTGAATTGTTCCATATTTTTTATGTCGGGGCCTTTTATAGCCGACTATACGGTATGGGTTTTTCTCATTGTTGAAGGACGTACGGTTGCCTGTAATTGCTTACATCCACTTGATTTGAACTTTGGTGTCTCGTTGGCAATCATACCTCCTCTCCTTATTTTTATATTGATTTATTGAACATTTAAACAAACAATGAATACAATGAAGTAAAAATGAAAACACAAAATCTAAACTTTACATTATTCTGGGTAAATAATTAACTCTTGTGAATATTTTAAAGAAACCTATACATGTTTTAAAAAAATAATCTCTAAATATTTAAATACATCATTTATACATTTCGCACAGTCACATAGATGCTCTACTTTACCAAGGGTTTACTGTCAGATGGGAGAAGTCCATGGTTGACCTCACATCTATAACCTAGTCAACCCTTAGGGTAACAAGCTACAAGGAAAGACCAGGTTTTACTCCCATATTTTTTTTATCTACATTTTTTAAAGTGTTATATTAAAATGACTGAATTTAAGGGAGGACAATAACTCATGACATCATTAAGTGGCCTAACTTTCATGTTTTATCCAAACTACTGTCAGAAAGAAATCAATATTTGGTACCTTTTTACCATAATGAAATATGACAAGTATGAGAATCATATTTATGTTTGTTTAAATTTGAATAATGTATTATGAACAGTCATTGTTTCAACAAATTATAAATAAATTTATGTGGTAAACACTTGTTCATAGTTAATTTGCTGGTTTTTAATTTATTTTTATTTTTTAGTGATATGTTTTTTTTTAAAAGATAACAAAAACATTTATAAATTCATAAATCTATCTATTTACACTAATCATATTTGTCAGTGGGAATATTTACAGACACCAATAAGCCATAATTTTAAAATATCTTACTTTTTCTACACCTGGGGTGTAAATTGTTTACCTTTATCGTACCTCATCATTTCTAAATTTTAAGTGTTTTGGAGGAATGCCATCCTTTAAATACATTAGGTAATGGCACAACAATATAATTAAACTTACCCTGTCTAGAAAACACTGCATATACCACTTTATAGTATAAAGACTTGTATAAATATCATTCTTATCCTGAAACATATTATCAATACATTAACTATTTTGAACTTCCTTACACTGTTTTATTAGTAGTTGTGGTTTTGTTGTCATTGTTAAAAGCTTTCTATGGATTGATATTTATTGTGAGTTCATAAATTTATCAGGTATAATTTGTTCTTCTCTGGTCAAAAACAAAGGGAGAGTAGAGTAATTACAACAAGAGGCTGTCAAAGAGACCAAACCGATTTTCCTGCAGAGGTCGAACCCTGAACAGTTGAGCAAGTATGGACACAACATTTAAACTTAAAACAGCTCTGAATTTGGATTGTGATTGAATATTTGATACAGCATAGGTTTGTGACACAAAATGAATGTGGTCAAAGAACTGAAAAATTTGAAATTAGACATTTACCTATTATTGTCCAATATCCAAAATCTATGTACATTGCTAGAATCAGCATATCAAGGAACCACAAAATTTAATTTTGATGAAATACTTCTTAGTTAAACCATTTCTTTTCAAAGGAAATAACTTCATTTCCATGAACCAATAATGTAAAACTAAAATTAGATATGATGTAATTAGATATAATGGTATATTTATTTTCAAATTATAATCTAATATAATTAATAGTTTTCAAATAAATCTGTCACTACAATTATAATTGGGAGATTGACAATTACCAGATGGTGTGTTATCTTGATAAAAGGTGAAAATCATTTAAAACACTTAGTGTAATCAAACTTTATATATATAGTTAATAGTTCCCAATATTTTTCTTTCATTTGTAACAAACTAATAAAGATCTGCAACTTATCTATGAAATTCTACAACTTTATCTACACAATGTAATGTAATGAAATATATCCTTTAATACAAATAGATATTTTTCTAATGAATTTGCAAATCTGGAACAGGATCAAGTAAAATTAAAATTAACACACACTCACACAATTAGTTTATACAGAATAACAAACAAACCTACCACAAAATTGTTCAAACAATTTACCAAAGAAAAGGAAAAAAATCCAAAATGTCATTTATCATTAATACAATGTCTTTTAAAATCTTTTTAAAATGAGTTATTTCCTTCATACAGAAATGGATTAATTCATCAAAATTGAATTCTTGGAAAAGGGCTATAACTGACTAACAAGAAAAAGCTAAAATCGTGAAAATTGAACTTGACCTTCATTTAGTCACAGGAAACAACATATCTTAATTTGAAAAATTTCTTCAAAGTGTTTTCATGTAAATGAACGGACACTGTTTGGCAGCCGCCCACCCGCCCGCCGTACATCGCCAAATCAATAAGCGATTTTTACTTGAAAATCGGTTAAAAATAGTAAAATACCAACACATGTGTATGACAGTTCTCTATCACAGGAATCTTGAGATTGTTTCCATCTCTCCATGTTTTGTATCTTTATGGAAATTTAGAGTTTAAGTCTGCTATTTTGTTGTCTATGTTAAATTTGTTTTTAAACATGACTGGACGCTTCCCATTTTGAGCTTGATATATGGTTTGAGCCCTGTCATTCATTAAAGGTTGCATTTTGATCATAAGTTGTTTATTTCTGATGAAATTATTGTTGGGTTGTTGTCTCATTTATGCAGACTTCATACATTTTTAATATCATGAAGCACAAGTTCAGTTCAACTTGGAAAGATATCATAAAAAACAATAGGCAGTTGCAAAGCAACATGTATAACATCACATTAAAACTAATATCATTATACTTCTAATATCATTACACTCTATAAATATCACTACACTTTAATATCATTACACTCTAATCATGCTAATATCATTTCACTTTAATATCATTACACTTTAATATCATTTCACTTTATTATCATTACACTCTTAAAAGGTGGATCTTGACATTCTGATAATTTTTTTATGGTTTTCAAGATATAAAACAATTAATGCATTTTATCCTCATGTTCTAAAAAGGTGGCCATGTTTGTTGACTGACGAGAATAAAAAACACAAACTTTATACATAATACCCACAGGATCATTCATCCAAGTTTGGTTAAAATTGATTCAGTAGTTTCAGAGGAGAAGATCATTGCAAAAGTATATGAGGGACACGAAAATTAGTCAAAAACCGTTGTTTAAGGCTATAACTCCTTTAATAAGGGGTCATCACATTACTTTGGTTGTATTGGCATTTTTGTACATCTTGTTTTTCTGATTATTTTTTTAGGGTTACAGTTTATACAATTCTTTATAGCTTTAGAGATAAGACAAAAACACTTAAATAAGTGTGAAAAAGGGAATAATAATGACATATTTATAAAAGGACAATAAAGAGTGGAGTATATCAAAAATTTTCTTATTTGTTTAATTTGCTTCATTTCTAATTTTCTTATTTGTGTTTTTTATTTCATATCTAAAAAAATAAAACTGAAACATAATTACTGGTACAATGGAGAGAAATCCCAACCCTATATTCTTACCATATACTTCTTCAGCTTAGGTAAAAATTTCCTGAGAATATTGTCATGATGTTCCTGGAATCTTAACAACTTGGGAAAACCATGCATAAACATTCCTGCAAGAATAATTCAATTATAGTAGGTTCTGGTCAACATAAACATTCTGCAAGAATAATTCAATTAAAGTAGGTTCTGGTCAACATAAACATTCCTGCAAGAATAATTCAATTATAGTAGGTTCTGGTCAACATAAACATTCCTGCAAGAATAATTCAATTATAGTAGGTTCTGGTCAACATAAACATTCCTGCAAGAATAATTCAATTATAGTAGGTTCTGGTCAACATAAACATTCCTGCAAGAATAATTCAATTATAGTAGGTTCAGGTCAACATAAACATTCTTGCAAGAATAATTCAATTATAGTAGGTTCAGGTCAACATAAACATTCCTGCAAGAATAAATCAATTATAGTAGGTTCTGGTCAGCATAAACATTCCTGAAAGAATAATTCAATTATAGTAGGTTCTGGTCAACATAAACATTCCTGCAAGAATAATTCAATTATATGGTAGGTTCTGGTCAACATAAATTATTCCTGCAAGAATAATTCAATTATAGTAGGTTCTGGTCAACATAAATTGTTTTATTGTGCATAAATCAGGCCATTTGTTTATTTTTTGTTTGAATTGTTTTACATTTGTCATTTCAGGGCCTTGCATAGCTTGCTATGAGGTATGGGTTTTGCTGTGATTGTTTAATGCCTATACAGTGACCTATTTTTGATAAAATTTACATCATTTGGTCTCTGGTGGAGAGTTGTCTAATTGGCATTCATACCACATCTTCTGATTTTTGTCCCCCGCATAACACGTTGCGGGGGACATGGAAAAACCAGGCGTTAGTCAGTCCGTCCGTCCGGTCTTGTTAGCACTCTAACAGGTACAATTCTTGCCAGACTTTTATAAAAGTTCTATAATGGTGGCCGATTGACTTTTTAAAAGAGTTATGTCCCTTGGAAATATTAAATTTATGGAAAATGGCCTCGTTAGCACTCTCACGGATACAATTTTTTATAAAACTTATAGTATACTATAAGTAATGCCCTTGAAGGTCTGTTTGAAATAAAATATTTAGTATACATAAAAAAACTTTTTTGTCCCTGCGCACGCCTTTTATTTATAATAAAACGCTCCGCAGGGCGCAGCTTGATACGACCGCAGAGGTCGAAACCCTGAACAGTTGGGGCAAGTATGGACACAACATTCAAGCTTGATACAGCTCTGAATTTGGATTGTGATTGACTATTTGACACAGCATAGGTTTCTGACACAGAATGAATGTGGTCTAAGAACTTAAAATTTTAAATTGACATTCACCTATTATGGTCCAATATCCAAAATCTAAATACATGGTTAGATTCAGCATATCAAAGAACCCTAAGAGTTCAATTTTTGATGAAATCAAACTAAGTTTAATTTTGGACCCTTTTGACCTCAATGTGGACAAAGTTGATAACGGGTCCCAAAAATCAAAAATCTAAATACATGGTTAGATTCAGCATATCAAAGAACCCCATATATTCAATTTTGTTGAAATCAAACAAAGTTTAATTTTGGACCTTTTGACCTCAATGTGGACAAAGTTGATAACGGGCCCAAAAATCAAAAATCTAAATACATGGTTAGATTCAGCATATCAAAGAACCCCATATATTCAATTTTGTTGAAATCAAACAAAGGTTAATTTTGGACCCGATTTGGACCAACTTGAAAACTGGGCCCATAATCAAAAATTTAAAGACATGTTTAGACTCAGCATATCAAAGAACCCTAAGAATTCAATTTTTGTTAAAATCAAATTAAGTTTAATTTTGGACCCTTTGGACCTTAATGTAGACCAATTTGAAAACAGGACCAAAAATTAAGAATCTAAATACATATTGAGATTCAGCATATCAAAGAACCCCATATATTCAATTTTTGTTGAAATCAAACAATGTTTAATTTTGGACCCCAATTTGGACCAACTTGAAAACTGGGCCCATAATCAAAAATCTAAATACATGATAAGATTCAGCATATCAAAGAACCCTCAGAATTCAATTTTTGTTAAAATCAAACTAAGTTTAATTTTGGACCCTTTGGACCTTAATATATACCAATTTGAAAACGGGACCAAAAATTAAGAATCTAAATACACGGTTAGATTCAGCATATCAAAGAACCCCATATATTCAATTTTTGTTGAAATCAAACAAAGTTTAATTTTGGACCCTTTTGACCTCAATGTGGACAAAGTTGATAATGGGGCCCAAAAATCAAAAATCTAAATACATGGTTAGATTCAGCATATCAAAGAACCCAATATTTTCAATTTTTGTTGAAATCAAACAAAGTTTAATTTTGGACCCCGATTTGGACCAACTTGAAATTGGGCCCATAATCAAAAATTTAAAGACATGTTTAGATTCAGCATATCAAAGAACCCTAAGAATTCAATTTTTGTTAAAATCAAATTAAGTTTAATTTTGGACCCTTTGGACCTTAATGTAGACCAATTTGAAAACAGGACCAAAAATTAAGAATCTAAATACATGGTTAGATTCAGCATATCAAAGAACCCCATATATTCAATTTTTGTTGAAATCAAACAAAGTTTAATTTTGGACCCCAATTTGGACCAACTTGAAAACTGGGCCCATAATCAAAAATCTAAATACATGATTAGATTCAGCATATTAAAGAACCCTAAGAATTCAATTTTGTTAAAATCAAACTAAGTTTAATTTTGGACCCTTTGACCTTAATGTAGACCAATTTGAAAACGGACCAAAATTAAGAATCTAAATACACGGTTAGATTCGCATATCAAAGAACCCCAATAATTCAATTTTGATGAAATCAAACAAAGTTTAATTTTGGACCCTTTGGACCTCAATGTGGACCAATTTAAAACGGCGCAAAATCCAAAAACTTAATACATGGTTAGATTCAGCATATCAAAGAACCCCATATATTCAATTTTGTTGAAATCAAACAAAGTTTAATTTTGGACCCCAATTTGGACCAACTTGAAAACTGGGCCCATAATCAAAATCTAAATACATAATTAGATTCAGCATATCAAAGAACCCTAAGAATTCAATTTTGTTAAAATCAAACTAAGTTTAATTTTGGACCCTTTGGACCTTAATGTAGACCAATTTGAAAACGGGACCAAAATTAAGAATCTAAATACACGGTTAGATTCGCATATCAAAGAACCCCAATAATTCAATTTTGATGAAATCAAACAAAGTTTAATTTTGGACCCTTTGGACCTCAATGTGGACCAATTTAAAACGGGCCCAAAATCCAAAAACTTAATACACGGTTAGATTCAGCATATCAAAGAACCCCAAGAATTCAAGAATAAAACCCCATTGAAATTGGTCAAGAAATAAGCAATTTATACAAAGTATCTTCTTTTGCACAATACTGTGCAATTAAATATTTCTTGCAATTGCGCAATACTGTGCAATTGAATATTTCTTGCTATTGTGCAATACTGTACAATTGACAATTTCTTCCTACTGTGCAATATTGTGCTATTGGATATTTCTTGCTATTGTGCAATACTGTGCAATTGAAGATTTCTTGCTATTATGCAATACTGTGCAATTGAAAATTTCTTGCTATTGCACAATACTTATTATATAATAATTTACACATGCTGTTTGGTGTATCTCCTGCCATATCATTATTATTTGCTTTTAAATATAAATCAGAAATAACCAACTTAAAATGGAAAATTTTAAAGAAAAAAAAAGGAAGAAAAGGGGAAAAAAATCCCCAAGTTTTTGAACCCCTTATGATTCATCACCCCAAACTCAATCCCAGCCTTCAATGAAGTATGGTACCTTGCAGTACAATTTCAGAGAGATCCATACACTTAAACACAAGTTATTGTCTGGAAACTAGAAAATGCTTATTTTGGCCCTTTTGGCCCCTTATTCCTAAACGCTTAGGCAATTACCCCAAACTCAATTCCAGCTTTCCTTTGTGATATGGAACCTTGTAGTACAATTTTAGAAAGATCCATACACTTACACACAAGTTATTGTCCTGAAACTAGAAAAATGCTTATTTTTGCCCTTTTTGGCCCCTAATTCCTAAAATTTTGAGGCAATTACCCCAAAATCAATCCCAGCATTCCCTTTGTGATATGGAACCTTGTGGTACAATGTCAGAGAGATCCATACACTTACACACAAGTTATTGTCTGGAAGTTACAAAATGCTTATTTTTGGCCCCTAATTCCTTAACTGTTGGTACCATAACCCCAAAATCAATCCCAACCTTCCTTTTGTGGTATTGAACCTTATGGTAAAATTTCCTAGAGATCCATTTACTTAAACTAAAGTTAGAGTGCGAAACCAATGTGTCTTGGACGACGACGACGACGACGACGACGACGCCAACGTCATACCAATATACGACCACAAAAATTTTTTTGCGGTCGTATAAAAACTAGAGGCTCTAAAGAGCCTGTGTCGCTCACCTTGGTCTATGTGCATATCAAACAAAGGACACTCTCCAAAATTGTAGACGAGCATAGACTTCATGACAAAACATTATTGCTGTTTACAGTTTATCTCTATCTATAACAATATTCAAGATAATAACCAAAAATGGCAAAATTTACTTAAAATTACCAATTCAGGGGCAGCAACCCAATTATGAGTTGTCTGATTTGTCTGAAAATTTCAGGGCTGATAGATCTTAACCTGATGAACATTTTTACCCCATTGTCAGATTTGCTCTAAATGCTTTAGTTTCAGAGATATAAGCCAAAATCTGCATTTTACTCCTATGTTCTATTTTTAGCCATGTCGACCATGTTGGTTGGCAGGCGGGGTCATCGGAAACATTTCTTAAACTAGATACCCTAATGATGATTGTGGCCAAGTTTGGTTAAATTTGTCTCAGTAGTTTCAGAGGAGAAGATTTTTGTAAAAGATTACAAAAATTTACAATAAAATGCTCTGCAGGACGCAGCTTGATACGACCGCAGAGGTCGAACCCTGAACAGTTTGGGCTAGTATGGACACAACATTCAAGCTTGATACAGCTCTGAATTTGGATTGTGATTAAATATTTGACACAGCATAGGTTTCTGACACAGAATGAATGTGGTCTAAGAACTTAAAAATTTTAAATTGGACATTCACCTATTATGGTCCAATATCCAAAATATAAATACATGGTTAGATTCAGCATATCAAAGAACCCCAAGAATTCAATTTTTGATGAAATCAAACAAAGTTTAATTTTGGACCCTTTTGACCTCAATGTGGACAAAGTTGATAACGGGGCCCAAAAATCAAAAATCTAAATACATGGTTAGATTCAGCATATCAAAGAACCCCATATATTCAATTTTTGTTGAAATCAAACAAAGTTTCATTTTGGACCCCGATTTGGACCAACTTGAAAACTGGGCCCATAATCAAAAATCTAAATACATGTTTAGATTCAGCATATCAAAGAACCCTAAGAATTCAATTTTGTTAAAATCAAACTAAGTTAAATTTTGGACCCTTTGGACCTTAATGTAGACCAATTTGAAAACGGACCAAAATTAAGAATCTAAATACACGGTTAGATTCGCATATCAAAGAACCCCAATAATTCAATTTTTGATGAAATCAAACAAAGTTTAATTTTGGACCCTTTGGACCTCAATGTGGACCAATTTAAAAACGGGGCCCAAAATCCAAAATCTTAATACACGGTTAGATTCAGCATATTAAAGAACCCCAAGAGTTCAAGAATAAAACCCCATTGAAATTGGTCAAGAAATAAGCAATTTATACAAAGTATCTTCTTTTGCACAATACTGTGTAATTGAATATTTCTTGCAATTGCGCAATACTGTGCAATTGAATTTTTCTTGCTATTGCCCAATACTGTACAATTGACAATTTCTTGCTATTGCGCAATATTGTGCTATTGGATATTTCTTGCTATTGCGCAATACTGTGCAATTGAAGATTTCTTGCTATTGCGCAATACTGTGCAATTGAAAATTTCTTGCTATTGCACAATACTTATTATATAATAATTTACACATCCTGTTTGGTGTGTATCTCCTGTCATATCATTATTATTTGCTTGTTAATATGAATCAGAAATAACCAACTTAAAATGGAAAATTTTAAAGAAAAAAAAAGGAAAAAAAGGAATAAAAAATCCCCCAATTTTTGAACCCCTTATGATTCATCACCCCAAACTCAATCCCAGCCTTCCCTTTGAGGTATGGTACCTTGCAGTACAATTTCAGAGAGATCCATACACTTGAACACAAGTTATTGTCTGAAACTAGAAAATGCTTATTTTTGGCCCCTAATTCCTAAACGCTTCAGGCAATTACCCCAAACTCAATTCCAGCTTTCCTTTTGATATGGAACCTTGTAGTACAATTTCAGAAAGATCCATACACTTACACACAAGTTATTGTCATGAAACTAGAAAATGCTTGTTTTTGCCCTTTTGGCCCCTAATTCCTAAAATTTTGAGGCAATTACCCCCAAAAATCAATCCCAGCATTCCCTTTGTGATATGGAACCTTGTGGTACAAAGTCAGAGAGATCCATACACTAACACACAAGTTATGTCTGGAAGTTACAAAAATGCTTATTTTGGCCCCTAATTCCTTAACTGTTGGTACCATTACCCGCAAAATCAATCCCAACCTTCCTTTTGTAATATTGAACCTTATGGTAAAATTTCATAGAGATCCATTCACTTAAACTAAAGTTAGAGTGCGAAAACCAATGCGTCTTCGAACGACGACGACGCCAACGTCATACCAATATACGACTGCAAAAAATTTTTTTTGCGGTCGTATAAAAAAAGGTTTCATGTGAATCATATTGTACAATTTTCAAGACACTTATACTCAAAAGTTTAACTCAATGTAGCAATATTTTAAACCATAACAACAAATTGTCTACTAGTTATTATCATATGTGCATAATTCAAGTAAGTATTAAATAAATGGAGAATGTGTCCATGGGACGACAGATGATGCCCCCACTTGCATGTAACGTTATAAAGGGACATAGTGACATCACCCAAAATCAAACTTGATCTGTGTTTTGTGGTAATAAGCATTGTGTACAAATTTCATAACATCTGGTTGAGGCAATTTTAAGTTAGAGAAGGGATGCAAAAAATTCAGCATTTTTAAAATTTTTAAATGGGCATTACTCCAGAATGGTAAAAGTGATGCCACTAACTTGATCTGAGTTTTGTGGTATGAAGCATTATGTATAAGTTTCATAACAATTCATTGAAGCAAACTCAAGTTAAAGAACAGAAACCAATTCGGAACGTACTTACGGACAGACAAGGGTAAACCCTCCGCCACGGCAGGGCCATAACAAACTAGAGGCTCTAAAGAGCCTGTGTCGCTCACCTTGATCTATGTGCATATCAAACAAAGGACACTCTCCAACATTGTAGACGAGAATAGACTTCATGACAAAAATCTTTATTTTGTTGATCATGTATTACTGATCTTTTAGTCTGTTTAGTTTCTCTCTATCTTCTTTAGTTTTTGCTCAAAACACAAAAGAGGGTAAAAAAAATCCACATTTAACGGCAATCACTCCTATGAAGAGTGACAGTCTACTAACTATATCGGCAAAATTTGACTTTTTAATAGATCTTGCCTTGCTGATCCTTTTTGTGATTT
Source organism: Mytilus coruscus (assembly GCA_017311375.1). Lineage (NCBI taxonomy): Eukaryota > Metazoa > Mollusca > Bivalvia > Mytilida > Mytilidae > Mytilus > Mytilus coruscus. Next base: position 76,172,829 of record CM029603.1, on the reverse strand, counting down.
AAAGTGTTTATTTATCTATTATAATTTAAATCATATAAGGCATAAAGGAAAAAAAATGTTTCTCTCTAAATATCAGTTTTAATGATAATAAGCAAAAATGAAATATACGACCGCAGATGTCCAACCCTGAAAAGTTGGGGCCAAAATGGACACAATATTCATGCTTGATACAGGTCTGAATTTGGATTGTAATTAATTTTTGACACATAATAGGTTTCTGACACAGAATAACTGTAGTCAAAGAACTTCAAATTGGTTATATGATTTGAATTTATATTTAATTATTTGCTTTTGTGCAATACACTATGCGAATTGCCCCCCCCCTCCAAAAAAAAAATGTTTACTGTGTTTTTTTGCGTTTGTGCAATACACTCAATACACTATGCTGTTGAATATTAACCCCAAAAAAATATTTGAAGAAATTCTCTTAATTTCTGAAATCTGAAAGGAGAAAAATTGTCCCCATCCAATTTTTTTCACCCCCCTTCCCCCTTTTCCTTATTCCCAAAAATAATTCTTTCACTCAAGTTATGTTCAGTATCTCAGACAATCATCATTTCTTAATACATAATTTACAAGCAGTGTAAGGGAGGTAATCAAACATTGTTATTTAAATTGATTTGGATTTTGATTTGGATTACCTCCCTTACACTGCTTTTAAATTGTCTCAATTGTCCTTTAACCAGAAAAACCCTTGTTTTTTCCTTTTTTTGGCCCTAATTCCTAAATGGTTTGAGCCATAACCCCCCAAAGTCAATCCTAACCATCCCTTTGTAGTATGGAAACTTGTGGTATAATTTCCGAGAGATTCATACACTTTAACACAAGTTATAGTCTGGAAACTACAAAAATGCTTATTTGGGCCCCTTTTTTGGCCCCTTATTCCTAAACAGTTGGGACCATAACCCCAAAATCAATTCCAACCTTCCTTTAGTAGTTATAAACCTTGTGTTAAAATTTTATTGATTTCTATTTACTTATACTAAAGTTATTATCCGGAAACCATCTGTCTTCAGACGACACTGACGACGACGACGACAACGTGATACCAATATACGACCAAAAATTTTTTAATTTTTGCGGTCATATAAAAAATGGTAAAATTTGTCATTTATGGGCAATAACTCCTATAAGAATTTATCTAACAGTTTTGACATATATGGACTATTGGTAGAGCTCATTATTCTGAACATTTTTGCTCCTTTCAGATTTCTCTATTTATAACGGTTCAAAAAATAATAGACAAAACTTGCTTTTACCCCTATGTTCTATTTTTAGCCACGTCAGCCATGTTGGTTGGTAGGCGGGGACATCAGACACATTTTTAAAACTAAATACCCTAAGAATGATTGTGGCCAAGTTTGTTAAATTTGTATCAGTAGTTTTAGAGGAGAAAATTTTTGTAAAAGATTACAAAAATTTACAATAAATTGTTAAATCAAAGTGCTGGGTAGCACCTGTGGAAAGTTTGCAATGGTAGATGTGTATTATTTCAAATAGGTTGTATTATTTAAACTATGTATTTAAGGCCTTTGAAAATAGTGGAATTAATTACTTTTGGAGTGTCAAAAACTCGTTGGAAGTACTTGATAAATTGCATGCTTATATTGGTGATTTTGAATCTGTTCAAAGTTTTGATTTTTCTATCCTGTATACCACATTGCCTCACATTCTCATTAAGAAAAAATTCACACACCTAATTAAATGGGCATTTAAAAAGTCAGAATGTGAATACATATGTTCTAACTCTTTTAGGTCATTTTTTAGTAGCAATAAACAAAAGAACTATGTCAACTGGACATGCTTTGATACTATATCTGCCCTTGAATTTTTACTAGATAATATTTTTGTTCACTTTGGAGATTCCGATATCGTCAGGTTATCGAATTCCAATGGGGACTAACTGTGCACCACTTATTATGGACCTGTTTTTGTATTGCTATGAGTTACAATTTATGACTAAAATCAGCAAAGACCCATCAAAACAACATCTGATACAAAATTTAATAATACTTTTAGATATTTGGATGATATATTGGCTCTCAATAATGACGACTTCAGTATGTATACTAAAGAAATTTATCCTGTTGAACTTACTTTAAATAAAGCTAATACTAACAATGACCACTGCCCTTTCCTCGATCTTGATATCTATATCATTAACGGAAAGCTTAATACAAAAATTTATGATAAAAGAGATAATTTTCATTTCCTATCGTTAATTATCCATTTTAGATGGTGACGTTCCTTGTCACCATCTTACGGTGTTTATATATCTCAACTTGTACGATTCGCTCGTGTATGTAACAACGCTTCAGATTTTAACGAAAGAAATTTATGTATTACAGAAAAATTATTACACCAGGGTTTTCGATATCACAAACTAGTCAAAACATTTACTAAATTTTATCATCGGTACAAGGACATCATTCAGAAATATAGCTCAACATGCAGACTTCTTATACGCTCAGGTATTTCACATCCAATCTTTTATGGTAATATTCTTTATAAAGCACTAAAATGTCAGTATTCACCTCAGAAGCTAACAAAACCTTTAAATAGACTTATTAAGAAGGGATATAGTTATGATACTGTTGTCAGGTCATTAAAGATTGCATATTTTGGCTTTAATATTGATTCACTTATAGGGTCTTTGCATCGGAACTAAACACATTTATTTTAAAACCAGTTGTTGGCATGACACGGGTTATGCTCTTCTCATATATTTTATGATGGTATGATACTAAACCCCTAACGGGAGGGATTGTGCCTGATATTCATATGATGAAGACATAATCTTTCAATCAGTTTAATTGAGGTCTGGAGCTGGCATGTCAGTTAACTGCTAGTAGTCTGTTGTTATTTATGTATTATTGTCATTTTGTTTGTTTTCTTTTGTTGCATCTTCTGACATCGGACTCGGACTTCTCTTTAACTGACTTTTAATGTACGTATTGTTATGCTTACTTTTCTACATTGGCTAGAGGTATAGGGGAGGTTGAGATCTCATAAACATGTTTAACCCGCCGCATTTTTGCCCCTGTCCCAAGTCAGGAGCCTCTGGCCTTTGTTAATCTTGTATTATTTTTACTTTTAGTTTCTTGTGTATAATTTGGAGTTTAGTATGACGTCCATTATCACTGAACTAGTATATATATTTGTTTAGGGGCCAGCTTAAGGACGCCTCCGGGTGCGGGAATTTCTCGCTGCATTGAAGACCTATTGGTGACCTTCTGTTGTTGTCTGTTCTGTGGTCGGGTTGTTGTCATAGTTGCCAAATGACATGATATTCGCGTGTAATACACGCTTTTTCAACGGTTTACACGCGAGGATTTTGTCACATGGCGTGTACACGCAATTACACGCTTTTTCGTTGTTTTGATTTTTTGGTCGTTAGTGATATCGCGATTCTCGGGTTTTTTCATTATCAGACAAAAAATACCGAAAATTTCGAAGTAATTGTAACGTCGCCATTGTTTATTTTTCTATAGTGACGAACAGCAAAAGCCCTTAAGGTAAGTAGTTTGTGATTAGTTTTTACGATTTTATGTCTTTCTTTCTTTCAAATTCACTTAGGGGAAATGTCGACAGAAATAGTTCGCTTTCAGGACCTGTACCGTCGTCTAAAGAGCCGATTGCTAAGCGAAAACGATGTGTACGTACCAAGATAAATTTCAAGATTTACAAATTATATTTGGGAGTTCAAGTTTAAATTATCGAGAGACGAGTAACGCATTGTGCACCCTATGTTGCAATCATAACAATACATGCGAGAGGAGAACTACAATGTAGCGATTTGATTAAGCATTTAACGTGCTTAATGGTAATCAAATAATAAAATACTTTTCTTTTTCAGTTTCAAATCTAGCCAACAGATTCCAACAGGCCAAAGGGGATGGAAATATCACGGAACTGTTGGGTCAGTTCTCATAGTACCAGCTGTCTTCTGTTGAACTACCCAGTTTTGACCAGAAAATAGCCTCAGAGACAATATCAACATATATAGTTCGTTGGAAGCAATGGCAAAGATAATAGATGACATTTTAGATGCAAAAAAACGTTATGACACTCTTTCAAAGCTTGATCAAGCTATTTAAGTTCAGCCAAATATCAATACTGATTGTGAGAGAACATTTTCAATTATAAAGAAATCTACACTGAATTCTGATCAGAACTCGACAATGATATATTTTGTATGCCTTGTTATCAAGTAAATGTAATCAAACTGGCAGTTGTTTTGAATATGTGCCTAAGCCTAGGGTGTTGCTTTAAAAGCAGCAAAACAGACCACTGTTGAATACAATAAAAGTTTACTCTAGAATACTGTTTTTATTATATATTAACAAATTTGTATAATCATGATAATGTGAAATTATAAACATTGTTCATATAAAAAAGTCTGCATCTTCGTCGCGCGTTTTCACACGCTTTTTGACATGTCATATCATGTCATGACATGATTTCTCATTGTCAGAGGTTGGCAAGTATGCAAGTTGTTGTCTCTTTGACACATTCCCCATTTCCATTCTCAATTTTATTTAATCACATATCTGTCTAATCAGCAATTATCAAAAATAACTTTTTTTCATATGTTTGTCATGTAAAATTTTTATAATTCTATTGCAACCTTAAACTGTAGATTTCAAATAATCAAATATACAGAAAGCTCTGTTAATTTCTTTCTGTGCCCATCCCATGTAAACAGCCTGTGATTTTAGTATTTTTTTATTGATTTAGGTCCTTCATATTTGTTTTTAGTAAATTGTAATATTACTAATTAAGCAGTTATTTTTCTTGTTTGAATTGTTCCACATTTTTTTATATCAGGGCCTTTTATAGCTTACTATATGGTATGAATTTCTCTCATTGTTGACGACCGTATGGTGACCTATAATTGTTTATATATCTTCCTCCTTTGAACTCTTTTGAATAACTGGTTCATTCGCAAAAATTACCACATCTCTTAATTCAAATAAGACAGCAAACTTAAATCAATACAACTGTAATGAAAGAGAATTTATATGAAAAGCTTTAATCAACAATGGCAATATGTAGACAGGAATTAAAAGTTAATATACACTAGATTCGTAGAGGTACTTTATTTCATAACCATGTAATACATTTTAGTTCCTGCTGTGAAATTCAGCATTGAGGCAATGGCATTTTGGGATTTTTGGTTTTCAGCCATTCATTTGATATTATCTTTGCCTCTGTGTTGAGTTGACACATTGTTAACAAGAAATAATTGTAACAGGATGCTGTTACGAAGTCTCCCAAACAAAGCTCCCATAATTTGTCATTCCCATGGTTGCCTGACACACGGCAAAGTCCAGTACAAATTGGTTTGGTCTAGTAAAGTGATATGCATAAGCTTGAGTGACGCCTAGGGATTGACCCTGTATGTCATTCAAATCTTCTTCAAATGACGAAGAGGAATATATATGGTTTAGGGGTGGGGATCTCGACCGTTTACAAGTTCTCAAAAAGGGTGGGGGACCCTAGAGGACTCAACTTTTATTTCATTTGATTTGTTTTATTGTCCCATACAAGAGTATATATGGTTTCGGAGTGGGGATCTTCACAGTTTACAAGTTTTCAAAAAGAAGGGGGGTGGGGGTGACCCCTGTGACTTCCCCTATATTTCATTTGATTTGTTTTATTGTCCCATACAAGAATATATATGGTTTTGGTGTGGGGATCTCGATCGTTTACAAGTTTTCAAACAGGAGGGGGTGGGGGTGACCCCCTGGGACTCCCCCTATATTTAATTTGATTTGTTTTATTGTCCCATCCAAGAATATATATGGTTTCAGGGTGGGAATCTTGACCATTTGCAAGTTTTCAAAAAGAGGGTGGGGGTGATCCCCGTGGACTTCCACCATGTCCACTATATTTTATTTTATTTGTTTTATTGTCCCATACAAGAATATTTATGGTTTAGGGGTGGGGATATCGACCGTTTACAAGTTTTCAAACAGGAGGAGGTGGGGGTGACCCCTAGGTACTCACCCTATAGTTCATTTGATTTGATTTATTGTCCAATACATGAATATATATGGTTTAGAGGTGGGGACCTCGACCGTTTACAATTCTCAAACAGAAGGGGTGAGGTGACCCCAAGGACTCCCCTAATATTTCATTTGATTTGTTTTATTGTCCCATACATGAATATATATGGTTTAGAGGTGGGGATCTCGACCGTTTACAAGATAAAAGCACATTCTAAAATTGAAGGGGGATGGGGTGACCCCCAGGGACTCACCCTATATATTATTTGATTTGTTTTATTGTCCTGTGATCATTACTGAAGACCCTGTGTGTCTATCACTTTAAAGTTATAGTCATTTGAAAATTTAAAAAAATTAAATCCCATAGAGTTATATAGTAATGATAGTCTGATTTTGTGAGGCAGATTATGTTATAGGCCGAGATTGTTATGGGCCGAGATATGAGGATACTTTTGATACACTTGGGCTTTTACGTCTTTAATAAACATTTGTAAATATCGTAAATGGCAGCAGAAAATGTTCATTCATGAAATATTTTAAACACGGTATTTATTTTCTCTTCAATCGGAGGACGGGAGGAGATCTCTGACACCGGGATTATTGTACGCCCGTCGGGAGGTTCACATATATGGATTAAATGCATGTCTGGGGAATCCCGTAGGAAAACAGAGGTATGCATAATTAATAGAGGTCACACCTAATACCATTTACAAACGTAAAAATTGTAAAGATTATGATATTCTTAACAGTAAGAATTCTTTAATTTCAAGAATAAATGTTAAAAAAAAACCAACACACACCTCGAAATAAATATCAGGCCCTCTTAATTTTCGATGAATTAAACGTAGAAACTGCTGCCTCGTGTTGATGTGTATTGATTTTATCTTCCGCGCAGGGCAGATCCGCGAAGTAGTGTTTGTGATACCATTTCCAAAATGAAGTTGGATTCATTTGAAATGTCGGTGAACATTCAGTCCATTTTTATTCAAGCTGTAAGCTTATCAAAATAGAAGTAACTAAAAATTTCAAAAGCATCTTCCTATAATTAGTATTCAAACACTAGTACTACATTATCTAGTAGAACACACATCCTATAGTAAGATAGTCTGTCCAACTTCTGGTTTGAGGCCGATGCCATAGGAAAGTTTATTGCTATAGAAAGCTATTGCAAACTTTCCAAAAATGACTATAAAGGGCAATAACTCCTTAAGGGGTCAATTGACCATTTTGGTCATGGTGACTTATTTGTACATCTTACTTTGCTGTACATAATTGCTGTTTACAGTTTATCTTTATCTATAATAATATTGAAGATAATAACCAAAACCTGCAAAATTTTCTTAAAATTACCTATTCATGGGCAGCAACCCAACAATGGGTTGTCTGATTTGTCTGAAAATTTCAGGGCAGATAGATCTTGACCTGATGAACAATTTTACCCCATGTTAGATTTGCTCTTAATGCTCTGGTTTCAGAGATATAAGTCAAAATCTACATTTTACCCTTATGTTCTATTTTTAGCCATGGAGGCCATCTTGGTTGGCAGGCTGGGTCATCGGACCCATTTTTTAAACTAGATACCCCAATGATGATTGTGGCCAAGTTTGGTTAAATTTGGTCCTGTAGTTTCAGAGGAGAAGATTTTTGTAAAAGTTAACGACGACGGATGCCGGACGCCAAGTGATAAGAAAAGCTCACTTGGCCTTTTAGGCCAGGTGAGCTAATAATTCGTAAGGGTTCCATGGAACCCAGTGTCTCACCTACTTTTGCTGTTAATCGCAGGCTCAACAAAAATGAGGATAAAAAATTAACAAAAATATTCCTCTCTATACTATCTGATTGTAAGTAGCTTCTGTCCAAGTTTGGTAAAAATCCAGGATAGTTTATGAATCTAATAAATGTTTTAAAAACTTAAACTGCAGACTGAATGTAATGTGAACTGGTCCATTTATAAGTAATATACGGAAAAAATGGAACAAAATTTCCTTCTAGATACTAGCTTTTAATCCTAAACAAGCTTCTGTCCAAGTTAGGTACAAATCCAAGATAGTTTAAGAAAGTTGTTAAAATTTTAAAAACTTTAACAACAGAGCGAATGTAATGTTAACTGGCAGAAAAACTAAGTCCATTTATAAGTAAAATACTGAAAAAATGATTTTTTTTTTTTTTACAAAATTAACTTCTGGATACTATCTTATGATCATAAACAAGCATCTTTCAAAGTTTGGTAGAAATCCAGGATAGTTTAAGAAAGTTATTAAAATTTCAAAAACTTTTAACCACAGAGTGAATGTAATGTTTCCTGGCAGAAAAACTAAGTTCATTTATAAGTAAAATACAGAAAAAATGGAATTTTTTTTTTACAAAATTTACTTTTGGATATTATCTTATGATCATAAAGAAGCTTTTGTCCAAGTTTGGTAGAAATCCATTATAGTTTAAGAAAGTTATTAAAATTTCAAAAACTTTAACCACAGAGTGAATAATTGTGGACGCCGCTGCCGACGACGCTGATGGAAAGTAGGATTGCTATGTCTCGTTTTTTCGACAAAAGTCGAAGGCTCGACAAAAATGGGTCAAAGTCTCAAATGGCCAGGTTGTAATATTAGTGACTAATTAATGTAGAATGTCTGCAATGTAGTTGCAACTACATGAAGGTTGTAAATTATGCTGAAAAAATTCTTAGTTTCCAGAGCCTGAAAAAATAAGAAAAAATTCCCCAAATAATTCCATGATAGCAGGTGAACAGTTTCAACATACATGTGCAATCTTCCTGTGAAGTTTCAGGGATACAGGTTGAAAACTGTATGAGGAGTTGATTACACAAATAGTTACCCACTTTTCCCCACCCAGATATCACCATTACTATAAGCCAGGTTTGGACAGATGCAATGAAGTGTTATTACTTACAAAATTTTACAGAAATTCAATATGCAGTTTAGAAAAGTAATGCAGACAATATGGACATAACAATTAAGGCTTAAATTAAAATATTGTTTGTTTGCAGTTTACCGACCGACCTTCGAAAATCCGCCCGACTGTGAAAATTTTATTGCTTTTAATTTGAAGAAATTATTTTTAATACTTCTATTGACTGAAACCGGAATTTCAGGTCGTTTCCGGAACTGACTTAAATCTAGGTCAATTACACGTTTGAAGTTTTTTCTTCCCTTCCTGTCAAGCGTTCATCGGACCCTTTAATGGTAAAGCGCATGGAGATTGTTTACAGGTATCCACGAAGTCATGGAGAAGTACTTTATTCTGTCGTCTTCTGTCAGTTTTTAATAATAAGACAAATAATACACAGAAAAGTTTAATAGTAAACTGTTTATACTGATTCAGGCAGAGTTGCACATGGAATTATGTCTTCGACGATCATATCATTGACGATATGATGCAGCGCCGGATATTCATAAAACCAATATGATAGCCGTTTCTGTCTTCTTCTTCTTCTTCAGTTATACAACAAAACTTCAGGATACTAAGATTACTTGTTATTGCGCATGTGTGTTAAAATTTGATTTTCTTGTAAATGCCAAAGAAAAAATATATTCAAATTTGACAATTTGTGCATGTATATTACAAAAACTAGTGATTAAAATGAAAATTATATACAAAAATTTATTGTCTTGATTTAAATCAGTTGGCAGAGAACACCTTGTGTAAGGTGTGCTCTGAAACTGTCAACTGTGGTTGACTACTGTGGCTATAGGTAGCATGTTCCATTGTATGATGGTGTGTGGGAAAAATGACCACTTACATGTTTCCTTTGTGGTTCGTATATGTCTATAAGTATTTGGATGGTTTTGTCTTGTTCTACTGTCTGTTGGTATTAAAATTTCAGATGGTATGGCAATGAGGCCGTGAATTACTTTGTAAAATATAATAAGACGTGTTTTAAGGCGGCGTTCAGCTAATGTCGGTAGTTTTAAATTATTCATCATATTTGTAATGCTACTGGTGTTATGGTAGTTGTTACAAATGTACCTAATTGCTCTTCTTTGAACCATTTCTATTTTTTGGGTAGCATCTTTTGTCTCAAACGAATTGGATATAGAATCTTTTGAGCATGACTTTATGGAATCAATATCAGTGGTTCAACATTCGACAGCAGCCTGAAGTACTGTAAATTCAGAAATTATTGCGAGGTTTTTATTAATGCGAATATTGCGACTGAATGAGTATCGCAATAATAAAAACTAGCATTCTTATATCTGATACATATAACTGTATGTACATTTCTCTGAAATCACAATAATTAATCTCTCGCATTTTAGTCCATTCTTCAAAATTCGCAATAATAAATGCACGCAATAATTTCTGAATTTACAGTATGCCATATTTTCTTTAAATCGTTGTGAAGACGACGAAGATGAAACCACTCCTCCGTGACTTCATGGATTACCGTATAAAGCATGTCTGTACGGTGGAAGAGCGCATTTCACCTACATCTACATGGCAGCATAGCTCATGACATAATTCCATGCGCATTTGAAATGTTAAATCAATAAGAAGCCACACAAACTACATAAAGATGTAGAGAAAATGAATGGTTGGCTTAAAAAATAAATATACTCTCTCTATATCAAATCTATCTTCGATTGCAATGAGTATGCTCCTTTAGGATAAGGGGGGCTGTCCCACTCATTGCAATAATTCTCTCTCTTGAAATATTAAATATACCCAAACTGTGTAAATTGAATTGAAACATGTCCTTATGTCATGAGCTATGCTGCCAATTTTTTTATGCAGTCAAAACATTTCAGTACAGACCATTTACTTTTAATGGGGTGCTATGGATTTCACCCCAAAGATAGTCTTAAGATTTTTGTTGGTTTTAATGAAAGCCGGGCATCAACATATCTTTTAAAATATAACCTTATTACATATAATCAAATAAAGTTAAACATATGAAAACAGTCTGATGTCTAATATATTTTTTAAGTTGTCTTTTTTTTTCAATTGAGGAAGATTTAATGGTTGATTTTTTTTAACACACTTCTACATTGTCGTTTGAATCTTTAATATCTAGACTACATTTTTCTGAAGCAAATACTCTACTCATGAAAACATTCTAGTAAAGATGCATATATGTCAGTGAAAATGTTTCTTTACAACAATTCTAGTCATTTCTTGTTTATAAGTGTTCCAGTATTTCATAATACCATAAATATTTTTTTTGTCATAAATTGTATAATTACACTATGTTAAGTTTCAGTTTTGGTTATAAAGGTTTTTACCTGAAAATGCCTGTTCATTTCATGTTGGCTTTCAGTGTTGTTTTAACATGTTTTTTTCTTGGTTTATGTAACTGCTTGTTTAAACTTTATTTTGGCTGATAAAATAAAATATTTTTCCTACCTACCGACCCTGCAGTCTGAAGGTACAGTCGGAAAACTGCAAACAAACATATTTTTAAGGTTGGCCTAAACTTACCATGACATGCATATCTCTTCTGGCAAAATAGTTGTGACAAAGCCCAGAAAGCATCCTGCAAGTTTATAATACAAGTATCATACATTTTTATGTCATATAAATTAATTCTACCAATAAACTGATACACTGTGTAAAGGAATACTAGAGACAGTTTACTTAAAAACATGGATATTCTACTATATAGGACATATAAATACATTCAAAAGCTTGCAATATCAGAACACTAACATTAACTGTACATCAGGCAACAAAAAGCAAATAGTCCTGGGTTCACCACAGAATGAAAATCAAAGGTGGTGGAGATATGTCAACAATACTCAGAGGGTGTGTTAAGTTTGTTCGCATTCCTTCTAGGGCACAAGTTTGTCTTTAAAAAGAAAAAATACATGCATCTTTATCTAATCACTTAAGGATGTATTCTTCTGATGTTTCAGTCTCGTTGAAATCTTGTTTGGGAACTATTTCCAAAACATATGATACAAGTGGAAAATATCAATGAATTTAAACTAGAGGCTCCAAAGAGCCTGTGTCGCTCACCTGATATTTTTCTTACAATTGATGCATGAAATAATGCAACCGTTATACATTTGCTTTAGTTTCAGAGATATAAGTCAAAAACTGCATTTTCCCTCTAAGTTCTTTTTTTAGCCATGTCTGAAATGTTGGTTGGCAGGCAGGGTCATCCAACACATTTTTTAAACTAGATACCCTAGTGATGATTGTGGCCAAGTTTGGTTAAATTTGTCTCAGTTGTTTCAGGAGAGATTTTTGTAAAAGATTACAAAAATTTACGAATACCCGGTAATTGTTAAATTTGACTTCAATTGGCAATAACTCCTTATGGGGTCAATTGACCACATTGGTCATGTTGACTTATTTGTAGATCTTACTTTGCTGAACATTATTGCTGTTTACAGTTTATCTCTATCTATAATAATATTCAAGATAATAACCAAAAACTGCAAAATTTCCTTAAAATTACTAATTCAGGGGCAGCAACCCAACAACGGCTTGTCTGATTTGTCTGAAAATTTCAGGACAGATAGATCTTAATCTGATGAACATTTTTACCCCTGTCAAATTGGCCCTAAACGCTTTAGTTTCAGAGATATAAGCCAAAAACTACATTTTACCCCTACGTATTTTTAGCCATGTCGGCGATCTTGGTTGGTAGGCAGGGTCATCCAACACATTTTTTAAACTAGATACCCTAGTGATGATTGTGGCCAAGTTTGGTTAACTTTGGCTGAGTAGTTTCAGAAGAGAAGATTTTTGAAAAAGATTACAAAAATATACAAAAAATTGTTAAAAATTGACTATAAAGGGCAATTACTCCTTAACGGGTCAATTGACCATTTTGGTCATGGTGATTTATTTGTAGATCTTACTTTGCTGAACATTATTGCTGTTTACAGTTTATCTGTATCTATAATAATATTCAAGATAATAACCAAAAACTGCAAAATTTCCTTAAAATTACTAATTCAGGGGCAGCAACCCAACAACAGGTTGTCTGATTCATCTGAAAATTTCAGGGCAGATAGATCTTAACCTGATGAACATTTTTACCTCATGTCAGATTTGCTCTAAATGCTTAAGTTTCAGAGATATAAGCCAATAAAATGCTCCGCGGGGCGCAGCTTGATACGACCGCAGAGGTCGAACCCTGAACAGTTGGGGCAAGTATGGACACAACATTCAAGCTTGATACAGCACTGAATTTGGATTGTGATTAAATATTTGACATAGCATAGGTTTCTGACACAGAATGAATGTGGTCTAAGAACTTAAATTTTTTTAATTTACCTATTCAAACCATACCATTATTATTTGCTTTTATATATAAATATTATTATTTGCTTTTATATATAAATCAGAAATAACCAATTTAAAATGGAAAATTTTAAAGAAAAAAAATGAAAAAAAAATCCCCCCTCATATTTTTTGAACCCCCTTATGATTCATCATCCCCAAACTCAATCCCAACCTTCCCTTTGTGGTATGGTACCTTGCAGTACAATTTCAGAGACATCCGTACACTTGAACACAAGTTATTGTCTGGAAACTAGAAAAATGCTTGGTTTTTTGCCCCTTTTTGGCCCCAAATTCATAAACGTTTACGGCAATTACCCCCAAACTCAAACCAAGCTTTCCCTTTGTGATATGGAACCTTGTAGTACAATTTCATAAAGATCCATACACTTACACACAAGTTATTGTCATTAAACAAGAAAAATGCTTGCTTTTTTTCCCCTTTTTGGCCCCTAATTCCTAAAATTTTGAGGCAATTACCTCCAAAATCAATCCCAGCCTTCCCTTTGTGGTATGGTACCTTGCAGTACAATTTCAGAGAGATCCATAGACTTGAACACAAGTTGTTGTCTGGAAACTAGAAAAATGCTTATTTTTGGCCCCTTTTTCCTAAACGTTTTTGACAATTACCCCCAAACTCAATTCCAGCTTTCCCTTTGTGATATGGAACCTTGTAGTACAATTTCAGAAAGATCCATACACTTTCACACAAGTTATTGTCATGAAACTAGAAAAATGCTTATTTTTGGCCCCTTTTTGGCCCCTAATTCCTTAACTGTTGGTACCATTACCCCCAAAATCAATCCCAACCTTCCTTTTGTGGTATTGAACCTTATGGTAAAATTTCATAGAAATCCATTTACTTAAACTAAAGTTAGAGTGTGAAAACCAATGTGTCTTCGGACAACGACGACGCCAACGTCATACCAATATACGACCGCAAAATTTTTTTGCGGTCGTATAAAAACTGCATTTTACCCCTATGTTCTATTTTTAGCCATGTCGGCCATCTTGGTTGGTAGGCGGGGTCACCGGACACATTTTTTAACTAGATACCCTAGTGATGATTGTGGCCAAGTTTGGTTAAATTTGGCCCAGTAGTTTCAGTGGAGAAGATTTTTGTAAAAGTTAACAGACGACGAACGATGGACGACGCCGTATGACGGATGCCAAGTGATGAGAAAAGCTCACTTGGCCCTTTGGGCCAGATGAGCTAAAAATATTATAATCAAACTATAATCTGTGAAAAAATTGTGTACTTACAATAAGTGGTTTTTGGGTAATAAAATTTTCAAATTTATTAACCAATACGGTCAGTATCATTGATCAGCCAAAATGTTGAGAAAATGGGTGAGGGGTACAAAGAAATGATGTTACCAAAAATATGTACATCTTATATCAATATTTTCTTTTCAAAATTCTTAGATATGTATTTTTGCAATCATTTATAACAAAGAAGTTGATGTAATATTCTTTTTGTTCTAAAAAAAAAAGAAGAAAATCCCAAATTTATAAAATTGACAGCATGGTCAATCTGACACGAAAAAGCAACAACATTTTTATAAAACTTTCTAATATTAACACCAACCTATAGTTTTTTAAGTTTAATTTACTCAGATGGGTCCACTTCATCTTTAGTGAAAGTATGAAAAAAAGTTTAATTGTGAAACTGTGATTTTTTTCATGATAATAACCCAAAAATGGATAATAATTTATGAACAAGAGTGCACACGCTGAAATGTCTCACCTTCTTTACTAACCATTGATATTATGTTGATAGTCCTTAATAAAGAGCTTTACTACAACTATCACATAAACTTAACTTGATCCAAGAAAATGAGGTCAAGGTCATATAAACCAAACGAGAATTACATGTACACCTTACAATACACTAAATATAGATGACCTATTGCTTATAGTTTCTAAGAAACAGACTTAACCAAGAAAACTAAACATTGACCAATGAACCATGAAAATGAGGTCAAGATCAGATGAATCATGCCAGGCAGACATGTACAGCTTACAATCCTTCCATACAACAAATATAGTTGACCTATTGCTTATAGTTTAAGAAAAATAGACCAAAACACAAAAACATAACACTGAGCAATGAACCGTGAAAATGAAGTCAAGGTCAACTAAAACCTGCGAGACTGACATGTACGTCATAAAATATTTCCATACACCAAATAAAGTTGACCTATGGCATATAGTATTAGAAAAAAAGACCAAAACTGAAAAACTTAACTTTGACCACTGAACAATGAAAATGAAGTCAAGGTCAGATGACACCTGCCAGTTGGACATGTACACCTTACAATCATTCCATACACCAAATATAGTAGACCTATTGCATACAGTATAAGAAAAACAGACCAAAACACAAAAACTTAACTATAACCACTGAACCATGAAAATGCGGTCAAGGACAATGGACATGTGACAGACGGAAACTTCGTAACATAAGGCATCTATATACAAAGTATGAAGCATCCAGGTCTTCCACCTTCTAAAATATAAAGCTTTTAAGAAGTTGGTTAACGCTGCCGCCGCCAGATCCCTATGTCAAGCTTTCTGCGACAGGCTCGACAAAAATGGGAAAATCATCAAAATTGGGTACTTTCAAATGGACGTAGCAAAAAAAAAAAAAAGTGCACCACAATATGATTTTTTCTTCATCAATTACTTTCTTACTGTCATATAAACCCAAAAATCAGGTAAAGAAAAAAAGTTTAATTCTAGAAATTTTTGGCTCCTCAGAGAAGTACATCCTTAATATATAGATATAAAGGTTAATAAAATATCATAAACAGCACAATTGTCATTTTCAGACTTTGTACTGAAGAAAGCAGTTATGTCTTGCTTTTTTGTGTGGGGTTGAGCGTAAAAAATAACTAATAAACAAATTGGTTTTGGGGTCTGGGGTTTATCTCGCCCTTTATTCGTTATAAAGGTTGTATCTTTCTGGCAGGATCTGGTTATGTCTTGCATGGCAAATCGCTTCGTGATGACTGAATTGTCTGCTAACTGTTCAGCATTTCACCAAATCATGATTTTGATTAAAATAATTAAAGGTCTTTGATGATTATCACAATTAATGTCAAGGAATGTCTACTTGGACGATTCAACATGAGCTTGGCAAGTTCAGATTTCATGAACGTTTGTTACAATTGCTTTTTTAATAAAAGAACAGAGTTCCAATGTCCCCTGTGTTGCACATATTTTATCTATCCAAAGTACAAGGGCAATAACTAAAAAAAAACCACCTTTTTTTTTTTGTTCTTTAAAACAATTTATAAATATCTTAGAGAAATGAAGGCTTATTATTATAATTAATATTTCCAAGGGGCATAACTCTTTAAAAAAAAATTGATCTGCTCTGATTTTTGAATTTGTCTGAGACATTGATGATGTAAATCTATAATATAAATTTCATAAAAATCTGGCAAGAATTGTACACATGAGAGCGCTAACAATGCAATTTTCCATATAATCAATGTTTCCAAGTTCATAACTCTTTTAAATATAATTGATCAACACTGATTTTGGAACTCACCAAAAAACATTGATGATAAAAACCTATAATATAAATTTCATAAAAATCTGGCAAGAATTGTATACATTAGAGCACTCTTAAGGCAATTTTCCATATAATTAATATTTCCAAGGGGCATAACTCTTTTAAAAATAATTGATCAGCACTGATTTTCAAACTCGTCCAAGACATTGCTGATATAAACCTATGATATAAGTTTCATAAAAATCTGGCAAGAACTGTACACGTGAGAACGCTAACAAGACCGGACTGCACCGGACGCCCGGTATTTCTATGTCCCCTGCAACGCGTTATGCAGGGGGCAATAAGCTGATATTGAAACCAATGTCTTATCATTACTTCATCACATTGATTGTAGATTGATAACTTTTCTTTCTTTGGATTGAGGAAAATTAAGTTCAACATTTTGGATTTTTTGAATTTTACTTACTTCCTTGTTTGACCATTGTACAACATGTACAACATACTTTTTTTTTTTATCAGAAATATTTAGATATGTTTAGTGATCTAAAAGGATGATACATATCCATTTTATTTCCATCTACATTGCCTACATTATTATTCCGTGTATGTTGTATAAGTCATTTCTTAAACCACACGAGACAAGGTAAATTATAAAAATTTGTAAGGGTTCCGCAGAACCCAGTGTCTTGCCTACTTTTGCTGTTAGTCGCAGGCTCAACAAAAATGGGGGAAAATTATTAAAAATTTTCCTCTAGATACTATCTTTTGATTGTAAGAAGCTTCTATCCAAGTTTTGTAAAAATCCAGGATGGTTTATGAATCTAATAAATGTTTTAAAAACTTTAACTGCAGACTGTATGTAATGTTAACTGGAAGAAAAACTAAGTCCATTTATAAGTAATATTCGGAAAAACAGGAAATAAATTTTTACAAAATTTCCTTCTAGATACTAGCTTTTGATCATAAAAAAGCTTCTGTCCAAGTTTGGTACAAATCCAGGATAGTTTAAGAAAGTTATTAAAATTTTAAAAACTTTAACCGCAGAGTGAATGTAATGTTAACTGGCAGAAAAACTAAGTCCATTTATAAGTAAAATACGGATAAACAGGATTTTTCTTTTTACAAAATTTACTTCTGGATACTATCTTATGATCATAAACAAGCTTCTGTCCAAGTTTGGTAGAAATCCATTACAGTTTAAGAAAGTTATTAAAATTTCAAAAACTTTAACCACAGAGTGAATATTTGTGGACGACGCCAACGACCACGACAGAATGTAGGATCCCTATGTCTCGCTTTTGCGACAAAAGTTGCAGGCTCGACAAAAATCAGCTATCAATGTAAACATTTCTGGAGACAATGTTCACTCTATTTAATACTAACTAGATTGCTTAATTGCCACTGACATGATAACTGGGTTAGAGGTATCCAGTGATCCCTGTAGTCTAACCCATATAAAGGCTTCCAGTAAATAAAATTTGTAAGGGTTCCGCGGAACCCAGTGTCTCGCCTACTTTTGCTGTTAATCGCAGGCTCAACAAAAATGAGGAAAAAAATCAATAAAAATATTCCCTTAGATACTATCTTTTGATTGTAAGAAGCTTCTGTCAAAATAAGTAAAATACGGATAAACAGGTACAAAATTTTAACAAAATTTCCTTCTAGATACTAGCTTTTGATCATAAACAAGCTTCTGTCCAAGTTTGGTACAAATCCAGGATAGTTTAAGAAAGTTATTAAAATTTTAAAAACTTTAACCACAGAGTGAATGTATTGTTTCCTGGCAGAAAAACTAAGTCCATTTATAAGTAAAATACGGAAAAAATGAAATATTTTTTTAACCAATTTACCTCTGGATACTATCTTATGATCATACACAAGCTTCTGTCCAAGTTTGGTACAAATCCAGGATAGTTTAAGAAAGTTATTAAAATTTTAAAAACTTTAACCACAGACTGAATGTAATGTTTCCTGGCAGAAAAACTAAGTCCATTTACAAGTAAAATACGGAAAAACAGGAATTTTATTTTTACAAAATTTACTTCTGGATACTATCTTATGATCATAAACAAGCTTCTGTCCAAGTTTAGTACAAATCCAGGATAGTTTAAGAAAGTTATTAAAATTTTAAAAACTTTAACCACAGAGTGAATATTTGTGGACGCCGCCGACGGAATGTTGGATCGCTATGTCTCGCTTTTTTGACTATAGTCGAAGGCTCGACAATAACCTGTTTTCACTTTACACAATAAGTTTTCAGATCCTATGAACTTATACATTGTTCGCTTTTTTTGTCCTACACATATATGAACTAATTGCCACTGGCCTATAAGGTAGCAACTAACAATCCATTAATCAGTCATTTGTGCCCTTCTTAATTATAATAATCTATTGAGATTGAGATATAAATAACCAGTACCTCTTCATTTAGATACATAAGCAACAAAGCTGCTATCTCACTCATTCCCTGGCAGTAACCAACCTCTGTATTGTACATGGAGTATGCTGACAGAACATGGAACAAAGCTTGCTGGCTGTAAGTAAACAAATACAGACAATTGTTATTTGAACTGCCAGACACTGCAAAAAAATAAATAGTTTTATCTCTGGCTCATCACAAGAAGTTACATATGCATCAGAAAGTGAATTTATTTCTCTTCCGCTAAATGAAGATACCCGGAAGTAATCAGACAACCCCAAATAGACAATATAGTTATAAAAATAAATTGAAGAAAATGAATAGATTTATTACTGTAAGGACCCTGTCCTTTCTACATTTACATTGAAGAATTCATTCCTATTCATTATTTTGTTAATGCATGACCCTACAACAAAATACAAAACAAAACTCAAATAAATAAAACTTAATAAACATAAAAAGAACTCTATGGGAGCTGTCCATAAGAAGAGAGGATAGATGAAATGTGTCGCCACACGATTCAAACTGTGTTTGATGCACATCTTTAATTTGTGCCCACGCTTACCATTGTGCTTTCCAAAAATCCTGGGGGGGAACTCTTGATTTTGTGCATTTTTTAGACATACGAGCTTAATGAAAACCTTGGCCGCAACCTTGGATCTAAAATGTTCTGTATTCAACAGGTGCAAAGGTTGATATGTAATCAATAGACGCAAATCGTTTTTGAACCAGGGATGGCTAGAGGCCAAATAAATTATGCAAAAAACTGATATAAATTATGGAAAATAGGACCAAAACTGACATTACAACACATATAATGGAAAATTATGGGGTCATAACTATGTCATTTTTAATGTGAAGTTCCAAAAAGAAGTAATTTTCCAATAATAGTAATATCACAACTATTCATATGTGAAATTTGTAGTATTTTGGCCTGATTAACAAAGCACTAGATTCTTAAATCCATTATTAGCCTTTCTTAAACCTCCTGCTTTTTTTCAGGTAGGCACAGGAAATTTGAAAATTGAAAAATCACTAGTCTGTCCAATAGCACAGCACTGAATAACACAGCACTAAAGCTGCCTGGGGAGAACACTGATTTGACACAGTATCTTTGTCTGTACATTATAACCAACATAGTAACTTACTTGACACTGGATTACCTTGGACTGAACATTAAGAAGGTCATGATTTTCTCTGACTGTTAATGACTTCTTTACACTAAATCGATTGGATGTTGGAGGTGTACTGATTGATATTTTAGTCTTAGATACATGATTTTTTTCATTAGTCAGTAACTGCGAGTACCCTCAGATCTGTATTGGTGTCTTTTTGTTTTTGGGATGTATAATTACCCGTCCACGTCCACTCTGTGATTCTGTTAGATGTATTTCTATTTGTATCCATCTGATGAGTTAAGCCTTTTTCGACTGATTTTTATAGTTTGTTCTTATGTTGTACTGTTACACCACTGTCCCAGTTTAGGAAGAGGGTTGAGTGCTCACAAACATGTTTAACCCCGCCACATTCTTTATGTGCCTGTCCCAAGTCAGGAGCCTGTAGTTCAGTGGTTGTCGTTAGTTCATAACTGTCATATTTGTTTTTCGTAAATTGTTTTGTTATAAATTAGGCCATTTGTTTTCTCAATTAAATGTTTATATTTTTCTTGTCTTGGCCTTTAATAGCCGACCATACTGTATGGGTTTTTCTCATTGTTGACGGCCTTACGGTTGCCTATAATTGCTTACATCCACTTCATTTGAAATTTGGTGGATAGTTGTCTCATTTGCCATCATACCACATCTCCTTATTTTTATATTATAAACCACACAGTTACTGGACACTGCATTTGCTAAGACTGAACATTATAAACCACAGTTAATTACTTGACACTGTATTTGCTTGGACTGACAATTATAAACCACACAGTAACTTACTTGACACTGCATTATCTTGGACTGTACATTTTAAACCACACAGTTACTTACTTGACGCTGTATCTTTGTCTGTACATTATATGATTTCTGTAAGTACGGTTAATATCTAAGTCTATCTGTCTTATATCTGGGGATTTGGCACGTGCCCTCATCTTCATTTTCTAAAAACAAACATTATAGTTTCATAATTTTATTATTGAACACTATCATTATTAAGGCTTACACTTATAACATCTGATTCAGCCCTGAAGTAATTCCTATTTGTATGTGACGTTCTAATGTTAGTTGCAGCTACAATATTTCTGTTTTGTTGTTTATATACATACATTTGTTTGGTACTGTTTCCATTACTCTGGAATCTAACCAGGGCCTTGTTGATAAACAACTTAAGGAAAATCTTTTATAACCTTAAGAGAAAATCTAATTATGAAATGTTTATATACAAAAGCAATATGAAAATTGATGGGCACAAAAGTTATCTTGATGATTTGAAAAATATTTTGATAAAGCCAGAGCAAACTAAAATGGGAGATAATTCATAATATCTATTAAGGTAGAACCTGTACAGTCTAATTTTGGGAAATGCAACTGTCTGTGTTTGAAATGCTGTATCATTGTCAACTGTGGATATACAAAGACAGAGGAGATAATTTTCTTTTATTCTTATTGGCGAAATAAGCACTTTCAGTTTTCACCAGTAGATGTAAGCTTGTTCTAATACTCTTTATTATTATGTAGAAATACACTCTGATTTAAATGTATATTTTTGTTTACAAAGCTCACATTTTAGAATCCTGGACAAGAAAAATCATGAAACAGAGAAATTATGTGAAACCTGTTTATATTTTGTCAATCATCCACAAGTTATGGTATTAATAAACTGCTAACACAGAGACATGTCTTGCCTTTTTGATATTTTGATAGTAAAATGCAATGGTTTAAATTAAAATAGCAATACTTTACTTAATTGGGGACAGAGCAAAATAATCTCCATGAAAATCAGATGTGCCAATGCTTTTACAACTACTTACCAAATACAATGATTTGTCACGTGGTTCCACCTTAACTGACCTAGTCACAAAATTTAAGAAATTTTTTATGCATCTGTCACAGTGGGAAACAGCATACCTAAATCTTGCTTTTTTACTCTGTCAAGGCGAGACAAAAAAGGTGAGATGTGTTATGATTGCTAATAAGACAACCATTTATGTAGTTCATTTCCCATATGCATTCTTTCTTCAAGTATTCATTTTCTATGTTCAGTGGACCGTGAAAATGGGGAAAAATCAGAGATCTAAGTATTACATTAAACATTTCTTGGAAAGATCATATCATAGGAAAACTAAATCACTTATTCTAAGTTTGAAGTTGATTGAGACTTCAACTTCATCAAAAATATTCTACCAAATACATTGACCAAAAATTTTAACCTGAAATTCTGCTTGGTTTTGTTCTGACAGTAATGAATTTTAAAAAATATGTAAAATCTTGGAAAATATGACTGTTTAAGAACCCTATTTATACATACTCTATAGACTCCACTTTGTTCAGCTTTCACTTTGTTGATATCTAGTAGTCTTGCCCATATTTCACCTCTCAAACTATCTGGTATACCTTTGTAAATCCTTCTTGTCATCTGAAAACATTAATCAAACACTCTACATATATGTACAATATCTATGACTACCTATCATCGATTATATATACATTCACTCATGAATGTGAATTAATTCATTGAATGGTCTCAATAGACTTTTTTGCTCGACAAATATCTACTATATATATAGAAAGACAGTGTTAAATGGATCAACTCTCATTGGGTGCTACCATCTTGGATATAGATGCCTCATTTACTTACAAAACAAAGAATTAATTCTTCTTTTATCTTGGATATACAATTGCTTCAAACATTCTACTTTATTATCAAAAATTCCTATAGAAATCTGTCGTTTGAACAGGAGTGGTCACTTTAGAAAACAACTTTATTCTGACAAAGTCAGGATACTCAAGCTGTAATAGTAGAAATGGAGAATAATTTATCTGATTATAGTGTAATGGAATGAATCTTTATTAGAATTGTACAGTAGTTACAGATATTAAAACATTTATAGAGAGACGTATTATTCATTACTGTGTCTACCTTCTCTCCAGGATAATATTTTTTCCAGCTTTTCATCATCTTCAGCCATTTCTTGGTTCTCTCTGATTCCACTTCTTTTGCCTATAAATAATTCAATTTGAAATAAGAACATAAAGTTGATCATACAATAATAACATGCAAGCATTAATTTAACTTGATAAAGACAACTAAACCATTGAATACACTATTACATGGATCATGACTGGTGTAAGTTCAGAAACCACTCACTGAATCAAATTCAATGTTTTAGAAAGTAGCTAAGCATTTGCATTATAAGTTTTATACTGGAAAATTATGGCTGTTGCTTAGAAATCATATGTTTGATAACAGAAATCAAGGATGCAGCTAAGAAATCCAAAAATCAATAGCCTAGGGATCTTCCTCTCTTTATATGTTACCATGTATCCAATAATGTTGTAATCTGATATAAAGTATTTGAGTAAGCATCCTGAAGCCAAATGTCCATTTTTAGTAATTATGGCATTGACATTAGACCTAGTGACCTCAATATCAATAGGGGTCCTGGATCTTCCTCTCGTTATATTTGACCTTATATCCCCAAGTAATGTTGCAATCTAATATATATTTTGTGTAAGCATCCAGAAACTAAAATAACTGAATGAAAGATTGGTCAAACACTGTATACCCATTCTACTTTTCAGCATGGGTGTATAATTAGTCCACCTTTAAGGCACCAAAGAAACAACTCTATTTTAAGGCAGCACCTAAGCAACAAGAACTGTAAAAGTGACACTTCCAAAAATTGAACTTAAACTGAGTTTTGTGGTAGAAAGCATTATATATACATTTCCTTACATTTAGTTGAGACAAACTCAAGTTAGAGAACTGAAACGAAAAATTCAGCAATTTTTTTATTTGTAAAGGGGCATAACCCTAGAATGGTAATCAAAGTGTTTGTAAGCACTGAATGGTAAAGATTGCTTTAATTTATCAGTAGGAAGTAAAATTGAATATTGCATTGTATAAAGCATTGGTTGTAGTTGATTCAACTACCCTTCTGGACAAAGAAAGATAACTCCAATTTTAAAAGAAGACTTTAAAATATTTTTAGAAATGAAGGGTAAAAATTGCTTTAATTTATCAGTGGAAGGCAAAATTAAACATTGCATTGTATAAAGCATTGATTGTAGTTGTTTCAACTATAATCATGGACAAAGGAAGATAACTCCAATTTTAAAATTACTGGATTGATATTTTTAGAAGAAAAAAATAAAAAATTTAGCAATTTTTCCATTTGTATGGGGCATAACTCTAGAACAGTAAAAGTGACGGCACCAAAATTCAAACTTGATCTGTATATTGTAGTAATAAGCATTGTGTATAAGTTTCATAACATTTGGTTGAGGCAAACTTAAGTTAGAGAACGGAAACAAAAAATTTAGAAATTTTTCCATTTGTAAAGGGCAGGGATGGGGTAATCGTAATCTGTAATCGATTGTAATTGATTACATTTTTTCCAGTAATCGACAGTAATCTGTAATCGAAGACATTTTCGATTACATGTAATCGTAATTTAATCGATTACAGCAAAAATCATGATGTAATCATCGATTACTTTAGATTACATTTCGATTACTGTAGTAAAATAGTTTGATGAAATATAACCTATTTTAAATGAAAACATGTATGTATTCATCACTTTGAAGTACTGATATGACTTAAGAATTTATCAACTGCCTTTATATTTCTATCTATTGTCTCAAGCTGCATTATGATCAACCAGATCCCCTACCATAATTTATTTTATATCTAGCTTTTGAAACAAATGGATTTATGTGCTTGTCAATAAGTCAACACATTTTATATTAAAATAAGAAAATAGATTTGAAATAAGAAATGTGTCTTAAGTTAAGCTCTGTACTTCCTTACAGTAGTAAGCTATTTGTTTTAAATTTCCTAAAAGCATAATTTTCAGTAAGATTTAAGCTTAGAATAGATAAACAGTTGATTTCTTACAATGTTGCGATATACATGTTTATAAAAAATAAGAAAGTACACAAAATCCTTTTAACAATGAACCAATGCCTATGCATTGAAATTCTTTTTAGAAAAAGATACATGTATCCCTCGTTGACACTATAAATATATACTGTTTATAATTTTATTAGAGAATAAAAAAATCTTAACAAACTTCTTGTCTTTACTAATCAGATGATCAAAGTCTTCTAATCACTATATAAGACACATACTTTGTTTTTATTTCAATTACTGTTTGTCTAATTAAGATGGAGATATACATTATTTTGCCCCAGGTTATAATTGTACTCCATTGGCAGTTTTATAACCTATAATTAAGGTGGTTATCCAACAAAAGGATTAAATCATGTCTGTCATAATTATAAATTTTGATCTTTAAAATTAGCTGACTAATTAATAATTCTACTTTTTATATTTTCTTCAGAAAACTTCCAACATTTGTTTTACAACTTGTAAATAACTATGCTAAAATATACCTCCTTTTAATGAATAAAATCAAAAAGCTAACTTAAGTCAGTTCGAAAGCAAAATTATTGAAAAAACCTTAAACATATATATAAGTGATTGGTGGAATGCGATGTCATCTCTAATTCATGTTGAAAGTCAAAATTTCAAGATTTTTTTTAATAATTCTGATCCTCAGTAAGAGATTCCATCTAGATAACAACTGTCAACTTATAATTTGGAAACAATGCTTTAAATGCTGTTTTTTTTGGTAAAGTTCTAAATTTCCACTATACAAACGTTGATCAACATAAGTGTGTTTAACTTACTTTATTTTTTTAAAAATTTTGAAGCATGTAATTGACAGTAATCGAAAAGTAATGTAATTACTTTTGATAAAATGTCGATTGTAATCGATTACATACAAAATTTGAGTAATCAATTATTAATCGATTGCACTAAATACCTTCATGTAATCGATTATTAATCGATTACATTTGTCAGTAATCGTGCCCATCCCTGGTAAAGGGGCATAACTCTAGAACGGTAAAAGTGACGCCACCAAAATTCAAACTTGATCTGTATTTAGTGGTAATAAGCATTGTGTATGAGTTTTATAACATTTGGTTGAGGCAAACTAAAGTCAGAGAATGGAAGCCCACTTTGGGACGAACGGACGAACGAACATACAGACGGACAAGGGTAAAACTTAATGCCCCCTCCGCTACAGTGGGGACATAAAAAAAACACCAAATACCAAGCATGTCTGTCAAGATTGTTTAGTTTCAATTTGTTGAGACCTTCTTAGAAAAATTTTTCTACATATTTAATTGTAAAATACGGCTGTGTGGTAGTGGTGATATTGGTTGTCCATCATCACTAAATCAACAACTGTCAAAGAACTATGATAGCTCACAGGTTTCTGAGGATGATTTGTCTTCATTCTTTTTATAGGCTAGAACTAAATTCCAGCAATACTCTTTGGTTAGTCAAACTTTTTCTACCAGAATTAGTTTTAATTGGTTAATCAGATATCAGTCAAATTTGTTTGCATACTATCCACATAACTGGTGGGTGAAAGGCACCAAAGTATCAATACTTGGTCATGTTGGTCAGTATTGTAAAGAACTCTAAGTTAATTATTAATTCTTCATCCCATAATATAATCTGGATTCATTCTTTAATACGTATGAGAATTCTAGGTATAAACAGACAAGCAATTTTACATACTCAATGAATGACATGTTAATGATACAAATGATATGTCTTCCATTACATATACATACAATGTACAAAATTAAGTATACTTTTAGTATAAAGTTATACACCAGTATAATGTTTACCTTTATTTCAGCAGCATCTCTTTGGGTTGGTAACCTACTGTCACTGAAATATTCACAGACAACAAATAAACATATAAAGGTCAAATAGTACAACATTAAACCTATAAACAATTTATTATATACTTAGTAGTAAATACAAATAAATTGTATGTGTAATACAATCATTGGCAAGAGTGCTGTATCAGCCACCCGTGATGATATCGATATCAGCACAGTTGCAAAGGCTTTATCACACCTTTAATCTGTATGACGTCACGTCATCGATTGCAGTCACTGTTGCAAAGGCTTTATCAAACCCCTAATCTGTATGACGTCATGTCAAACCTATAATCTGTATGACATCATTTCAAACCTCCTTACCTGTATGACGTCATGTCACATAAAAAACATCTACGTGAGGTATATGTATATAATAAAGTGTATATGATATGGCTTTTTCAATATCACACACCGTATCAACCCGAGACACCAATATAATCCCTCAAGCAGAGCTCTTGGGATTATATTGGTGTCTTGGGTTAATACGGATGTGATATTGAAAAAGCCATATGATATTCTCTATATATCTTCTTCTGCCTTTAAAAAGTGTTAATTAAAAGCTTGATAAACAAAACTGATTTGAAAAGATGTATTGTTTTAAAGCAAAGTTAGATGCTTTACAATCAATTTTAAATTATATTAATGAATTTATCTATTGTATTATTTTTACAACTTTACTAGAAAAAGTGGTAGTAACAGTCATTTAATGATACATTTGAAATTCATTGATTACAAAAATATGGTGTAGTTATCAGACACTAGCATAATAAACAAATAATTTGATGTTCTGGCTGGAGTAAATTGTGACAATTTCAATATTGCTTTCATTTTCATAAAACTATCATAACAATAGAAAACAGGTTATCTAAATTTCTACTTACTGTATAAATCCATATCTATCTGTTACATGATACACTTCAAATGTTGGGTCCTCCCATGGATCAATTTGTGCTCCTTCTTCTCTTCCCTGTTTAGGAAAATTCATTTATCATGTGTATATACAATGAATTAAATACTGATAATACACTGAATTAATAACAAATATATATTTCTTCTTTCAGTTTGAATAAAGACAAATAAATTTATGGTTGAAGAATAAAAATATATAAAATGGCACTTTTCTAAATTAACTTGATAGTGATTGCTCATGATTCCCATACTAATTGATTTTGTAACCATTAGACATTTAAGAGGGGAAAAAAAGTTTTCCTTCAAAATTAATGAAGTTGTCCATTTTAACTGAATGGATTGACATACATGTAAAGCAAGATGTAAACTAGAGGCTCTAAAGAGCCTGTGTCGCTCACCTGCATCTTCAACAATGGCCACTTTTTAGTAAAAGTCATCATGAAAGGGGAATAACTCTATTAAGAGTTAACTGACAATTTCAGTTATGTTGGCATATTTGTAGATCTTATCCTGGCATCCTGCTGATAATTTTTCCTGTTTAAAGTTTCTATTTATCTATTATAGTTTTCAAGATAAAAAACGTTAAAAATTATCATTAAAGGGCAATAACTCCAATAATGAGTCCTGAAGATTTTGGCCATTATGGCTTAATTGGTGGATCTTGTCTTGCTGATCATTTGTGCTATTTAAAATTTCTATCTATCTATTACAGTTTTCAAGATAATAGGAAAAAATGGGAAAAATCGTCATTAAAGGGCAATAACTTCAATAAGGATTCGACTAACAATTTCAGTCATGTTGACTTATTTTTAGATCTTGTCTTGCTAATAATTTTTGCTATTTAAAGTTCCTATCTATCTAATTTTTAAGATATTAGCCAAAAACACAAAAAAAAAATGTAAAAATCGTAATTATAAGGCAATCATTCTAATAAGGAGTCAACTGAAGATTTCAGCCATATTGACTTATTTGTAGCTCTTGTCTTGCTGATCATTTCTGCTATTAAAAGTTTCTATCTATCTATTATAATTTTTCGAGATAATAGGCAAAAATTTAAACTAGAGGCTCTAAAGAGCCTGTGTTGCTCACCTAGGTCTATGAGCATCTTCAACAATGGACTCTCTCCAACATTGTGGACTAGAAAAGAATTCATTACAAAAAAAATTTTTTTTGTTGATCTTGTATTGTCGATAATTTTTTGTTTACAGTTTCTCTTTATTTTCATTAGTTTTTGCCCATAAAACTAAAAACGGTAAAAAAATATCAATTAAGGCAATAACTCCTATGAAGAGTAAACCAACAATTTCGACAAAATTTTACCTATTTGTAGACCTTGTCTTGCTGATCATTTATGCTATTTAAAGTGTCCATCTATCTTTTATAGTTTTCAAGAATAGATAGAAGCCATAAACGTAAATTATGGGTAAAAATCGTCATTAAAGAGAAAGTACTCCTACATGGAGTCAACTGATGGTTTCCGCTATTTGATTTATTTGTAAATCAAGTCTTGCTTATAATTTTTGCTTAATTATGTTTCTGTCTATCAATAATATTTTTTTCAGATATTAGACAAAAATGCAAAAAAATGGTAGAAATCATTATCAAAGGGCAATTAACTCCAATAAGGGGTTGTCAGACGATTTCAAGATTTTTAACTTATTTGTAGATCTTGTCTTGCTGATCACTTTTGCTTATTTAATTTTCTATTTATCTATAATAGTTTTTTTCAGATATTAGGCAAAAACGCAAAACAACTGATAAAAATCCTTAAAGGCCAATAAGGAGTTGTCTGATGATTTCGATCATGAGGACTTATTTGTAGATCTTGTCTTGTTGATCATTTTTTGTATATAAAGTTTCTCCCTTAGTATCTATTATAGCTTTTCAGATATTAGACAAACATGAAAAAAATTGGTAAAATTTGTCACTGAAGGGCAATAACTCATATAAGAAGTAGTCTGACAGTTTTGTAGCAGAAGACAATTTGTAGATCTCATCATTCTGAACATTTTTTGCCCCCGTCAGATTTTCTCTATTCATAGCGGTTTTCAAGATAATAGACAGAACTTGCATTTTACCCCTATAATCCATTTTTAGCCATGTCGGCCATGTTGGTTGGCAGGTGGGGTTATCGGACACATTTTTAAAAGTAGATACCCTAATGATGATTGTAGCTAAGTTTCGTTAAATTTGGCTCAGTAGTTTCAGAGGAGAGATTTTGTAAAATTCATCACTAAGGGCAATAACTCCTACAACAGACGCCTGAAGTGATGAAAAAACAATAGCTCACTTGGCCTTCCAAACATCAGCCAGGTGAGCTAAAAACTATTCATAATAGTGTCTCTAACAAAGTTTTTTCCATTCTTTAATAAAGTTTAGGATGTCAAATCTCCCTAACACGGATTTATTTAATTTGTTTACCTTGTCATATCTGCCAACGATCTCTGCCCTTTCCCGCTCAGCCTGCCTTATCTGTTCATACTGATCATACACAGGGGATGAGCCTATATACACATATAATAGGAATTCAATATTTTTGCAAATGTTCAATGCATAAATTCTTCAAATTTCTTAACTTACTGATTTTCAAAAATCCACAGACATGACATTTTTATTTTCCCTAAAGTTAACTAACACTGAAACGATTTACAACATAGAATAATAGATTTCTTAATTTTTCCATGTATAAATTTAGAAACTATCAAAATAAACTGTTGAAACAGAGATATGACTGGCCTGTAAAATATTGGAAAAATATGGCAATATTTTAACATGTAAACTATGCAAAACATATATTCAAAGTCAATGAAACATGACTGAAGGTGTAAGGTCAAATGATCTCTGTGGCAATGCTACATATTGTCTTTGTTTAGGCCAAATGAATTTTGTATCATTACTGATCTTTCCTTACTATCTTTTTATAATAACACTATACACATACCACTACTCATTCTGTACTCTGGTTATCCTTGATCCATATAATCATAAAACCTAGAAATATATAAATATCATTTGATAATTACTTATCCAGGAAATACATCTAACATGTCTAAATTTAGGGATGTATATAAATTGTAATAACTGGTGGAATGAACACTCATTTGACACTTGACATGCTTCATCAACTCTTATATAAAATTGACTGAACAGGAAGATTTATACTTTTTTTATGTAATTCAGGAAAGTAATAAGTATCTATCATACATAAAACAGGCTTCTCACTAAGAATTGGATCACCAGGCCATTGGTTCACAACTTTCTTCCATAACAAGTCCTACATTAAGAAGAAAAAAACTATTTCATTGCTAAATTTATTATTTAATATAAATAAGAAGATGTCATGGATGTGGTATGAGTGCCAAAAAGACAACTATCCATCCAAGTCACAATGTGTAATAAAATGCTTCGCTGAGCGCAGCCTGATACGACCGCAGAGGTCGAACCCTGAACAGTTGGGGCAAATTTTGGACACAATATTCAAGCTTGATACTGTCTGAATTTGGATTGTGATCAAATTTTTGACATAATATAGGTTTCTGACACAAAATAAATGTGGTCAAAGATCTTATAAATCCATTGCGCAATACTGTGCAATTGAAGATTTCTTCTTGAAGCTTTTCAAAAATTCAAAATTTTAAAAATTTTGAAAAAAAGTATGAATCCCTTAAAAAAATCCCCCCGCCAAACTTTTTGAAACTCCCCTTGGAGCAATAACCCCAAAACTCAATCCCAGCCTTTCCTTTGTAGTATGGAACCTTGTAGTACAATTTCAGAGAGATCCATACACTTACACACAAGTTATTGAAATGAAACTAGAAAAATGCTTGTTTTTGGCCCTTTTTTGGCCCCTAATTCATACATGTTTGGGGCAATTAACCCCACACTCAATCCCAGTCTTCCCTTTGTAATATGGAACCTTGTGGTACAATGTCAGAGATCCATACACTTACACACAAGTTATTGTCTGAAACTAGAATAAACTGTTATCACAGAGATATGTCTCGCCTTCTTGTAATTTTGATAATGCAAATGTTGAAATTAAAACAGCAATACTTTAACATGTAAGTTATGCAAATATTCAAAGTCGATGAACCATGACTGAAGGTACATGGCTAAACAATCTCCATGGAATGAGATGTGCCAATGCTAATACAACTGCATACCAAGTACCATTGACTTATTATAAGTCGCTTCCTTTAAAAACCTAAACACAAACATTAACTTGTAAACTATGTAAAAGTTTCAAAGTCAATGAACCATGATCAGGGGTGGGGCTATATAATCTCCATGGAACGATACTTGCAAATGCCGATACATTTGCATACCAAATATCATTGACTTAACATTAGCATTTCATCTTAAACTGATTTAATCACAAACTAATACATGTAAACTAAGCAAAAGTTTCAAAGTCAATAGACCATGACTGAGGGGGGGGCCAAATATTCTCCATGGAAATGAGATGTGCTAATGCTTATACAACTTAACACCAATTAACATTGGCCTTCCACTGATGGTTCCCTTGAACTGACCTAATCACAAACTAATACATGTTAACTTAGCAAAATTTTCAAGACCATGACTAAGGGGCGGAGCCAAATAATTTCCATGGAAATGAGATATGCCAATGCTTATACAACTGCATACCAAATATCATTGACCTACCACTAGTGGTTCCCCATAAATTGACCTAATCACAAACTAATACATGTAAACTATGGAAAGTTTCAAAGTCAATAGACCTTGACTGAGGGGCAGGGCCAAATAATCTCCATGGTAATGAGATGTGCCAATGCTAGTACAACTGCATACCAAATATCATTGACCTACCACTAGTGGTTCACCATGAACTAGACCTAATCACAAACTAATACATTGTTGACGCCGTCGTCGCCGGAAACAGCATACCTAAGTCTCGCTTTTGACTTCGTCAAGGCGAACAAAAATGCTTGTTTTAATTCCTAAACTGTTGGCCCCATATCCCTAAAATGTATCCAAACCTTCTACTTGTGGTATTATACATTGTGGTACAATTTCAGAGCAATCGAAATACTTATACACAAGTTATTATCCTGAAACTAGAAAAATGCTTGTTTTGGGCCCCTTTTTGGGCCCCTTATTCCTAAACGGTTAGACCATCATCCCCAAAATCAATCCCAACCTTCCTTTTGTGGTATTGAACCTTCTAAAAAAATTTCATAGAGATCCATTTACTTAAACTAAAGTTATTTTGGCCGGAAACCAATGTGTCTTCGGACGACGACGCAGACGACATCATACCATTATACGATCCCAAAAAATTTTATGCGGTCATATAAAGAGTAAACAATTATAGGTCAAAGTACGGCCTTCAACACGGAGCCTTGCTCACACCGGAACAGCAAGCTATAAAGGCCCCAAAGCGACTAGTGTAAAACAATTCAAACAGGAAAAGCAACGGTCTAATCTATATAAAAAAACGGAAACGAGAAACACTTATGAACCACACCAACAAACGACAACCACTGAACAACAGGCTCCTGACTTAGGACAGGTGCATAATAAAATGCTCCGCTGGGCGCAGCTTGATATGACCGCAGAGGTCGAACCCTGAACAGTTGGGGCAAGTATGGACACAACATTCAAGCTTGATATAGCACTGAATTTGAATTGTGATTTCTGACACAGAATGAATGTGATCTAAGAACTTAAATTTTTTTTATTCAAACCATATCATTGTAATTTACTTTTATATATAAATCAGAAATAACCAATTTAAAATTGAATATTTTAAAGAAAAAAAAAGGAAAAAAAGGAAAAAATCCTCCCCAAAATTTTAAAACCCCTTATGATTCATTACCCCCAAACTCAATCCCAGCCTTCCCTTGGTGGTATTGTACCTTGCAGTACAATTTCAGAGAGATCAATACACTTGAACACAAGTTATTGTCTGGAAACTATAAAAAATGCTTGTTTTTAGGTCCCTTTTTGGGCCCAAATTCCTAAACGTTTAGGGCAATTACCCCCAAACTCAAACCAAGCTTTCCCTTTGTGATATGGAACCTTGTAGTACAATTTCATAAAGATCCATACACTTACACACAAGTTATTGTCCTGAAACTAGAAAAATGCTTATTTTTTGCCCCTTTTTTGCCCCTAATTCCTAAAATTTTGAGGCAATTACCCCCAAAATCAATCCCAGCCTTCCCTTTGTGGTATGGTACCTTGCAATACAATTTCAGAGAGATCCATACACTTGAACACAAGTTATTGTCTGGAAACTAGAAAAATGCTTATTTTTTGCCCCTTTTTGGCCCCTTATTCCTAAATGTTAAGGGCAATTACCCCCAAACTCAATTCCAGCTTTCCCATTGTGATATGGAACCTTGTGGTACAATTTCAGAAAGATCCATACACTTACACACAAGTTACTGTCATGAAACTAAAAAAATACTTGTTTTTTGCCCCTTTTTTGGCCCCTAATTCCTCAAATTTTAAGGCAATTACCCCCAAAATCAATCCCAGCATTCCTTTTGTGATATGGAACCTTGTGGTACAATGTCAGAGAGATCCATACACTAACACACAAGTTATGTCTGGAAGTTACAAAAATGCTTATTTTTGGCCCCTTTTTGGCCCTTAATTCCTTAACTGCTGGTACCATAACCCCCAAAATCAATCCCAACCTTCCTTTTGTGGTATTGAACCTTATGATAAAATTTCATAGAGATCCATTCACTTAAACTAAAGTTAGAGTGCGTAAACCAATGTGTCTTCGGATGCAACGACGCCAACGTCATACCAATATACGACCGCAAAATTTTTTTGCGGTCGTATAAAAATGCAGCGGGTTTAAACGTTTTAACAGGCGCCAACCTTCACCCTAGCCTAAAACAGTGGTATAACATTACAACATAAAAAGACACACAATAAAATATCAATCGAAATGGCTTAACTCGATCAAAAAGACAATACACAAAAACAAGTAAATATACACTGAACGAATAAGTTTGATCTATGACACAATATAAATAAAAAAGATGTTTCAATGTCAAAAAGACCACTTTAACCTAGGACAAAATGGCGTTAAATAAAGTGACGTACACAGGTTAATATAAATTAATAATTTTGTTGTTAGTACAGAAACATTTTATTATTTAAGTCTATATGACAAAAAGAACAAGGAAATATCAAATTCAAATTAACTTTCCTAAAAACTGATAATATCTGGGCTTAGTTCTTGGTTAAAGAATCCACCCTATTTTCAGTCTTTTTTATTTTATCTTAATACTACCATCAGTACAATGAGAGGTAAACACTGACAAAACTGGTTTCCTTGTCATTCAATTATTAATTTAAACATGTACTCATAGCAACCCATCCATGCTGACTGGACTAAGATTGTCTGCATTTCGTCTAAAATCATTAGAGAACAGATTACACCACCAAATCTCGTGCATTAGGATATTTATCCACTCTCGACAGTTAAATTTTAAATATTTATAAAGCTCGGCAAGCCTCGCGTTTTAAATTTGAAAATTTAACTGTCTCGAGTGGATAAGTATTGTATCACACTTGATGCAGTGGTAGAATCTATATTTATATAGATCTTGCTCAGGAATTAACATGATTAAAGGCAAGGAAGGTCTGCCAAAATGTTAGTTATTTTTAGATTTCTGACAAAACAGTGACCTAATTGTTACAGACAAGAAATTATCTGGCCATACAATACCTCCTTGTGTTTCTAAACTACCTATGCCATGTATGCATGTATTTTGGATTTTAGATAATAGTAAATACCAAGGGCCATAACCAATAATGTGGTGGCCATCAAATGACTCCAATTTATGTTGTTACTTAT
This sequence comes from Mytilus coruscus, assembly GCA_017311375.1. Taxonomy (NCBI): domain Eukaryota; kingdom Metazoa; phylum Mollusca; class Bivalvia; order Mytilida; family Mytilidae; genus Mytilus; species Mytilus coruscus. The sequence continues at coordinate 76,136,984 of CM029603.1, read as the reverse complement.
TAACCAGATATAGACCTGTTCAAAGAATAATTAAAAGAATAAATGAAGTTGTGATATACAACTTTTATTTTAGTTTTATTAATGTCCAGTTAGCAATAAGATTTAGTAGACAGAAAATCATTATAATTTTTTTCACAAAAAATGTACCTTTTTACCAAAATCTAAGTCTCATTCAAAGATTTTTTTTCAATTTATTTCAGTGACAGTTCCATAAATCTTGGACTACATTCACTATGGTTTACAATGTTATAACAATAAACACTTTAAACTACCATGATTATCATTGGCTGAGATTTTTCATTAAGATACTGGTGCTAACAATTTTAATACCCTAAAATATTTCTCTACCAGACTATAAAGCATTGTTAAGTGTACAAATTGTATTACATGTACATATGATGTAGTTCATGTTTTAGAATTAAACAAATAAATTTCAGTTTTGACTGAAGATCCTTTGAAAATCAATAGTAAATATGAAAATAAGGAGATGATTGAATACAGTTTCACATTTTTTGTACATTCTTTCATTTTCAATTACATGACCTATTAACTTATCAAACTGATAATTTTACAACTGACTATATTCATGCATATGTACCATAATTAATAATCCAGATATACTAAGATTAAATGATGATCAATTCTTATTTCCAAAACATATCTATAACTTAAATTGATTTTTTCTTACTTTACCTACTTGCTTACAGTCAATAACCCAAATTGATTTTACATTTATCTTTCTTTTCTAATTTAACCTAAAATCACTTAAAACACTCTAAGACAACAAAAGCTGAATCATCAAAGAATCTAGTGTTTCAAGTTGTCAAAGAACTTCACCAAACTATATTTTAGTGATCTTTAAGTGATGTTAACAATACCCTCTCTCTTTCTGCCTTATTTCTAACTTTCAGTTTATGCATTATGGCAGTAACAATTATGGAGAGATAAATTGTTGATACTGAGATGTCTTGCCTGTGTGTAATTCAAATAGCAAAATGCATACAGTTGAACCTCGATAAGTGGAAGGGACCCAACATAACTGTTCTACTTATCTGAAGTTGTGAGTAACAACATGTTTTCCAATTTCAAAATAGCACCTTGTATCGTCAACCTGGTATTTGAAACCAAAAGACATGTTTTATACTCCAGTCTACCTGCAGCAATGTTAAATTTCAATGTACAGTCGAACCTCGCTGTATCAAAACTGTCAGCACAACCGAACATTGTTGTTTGTTTTTATCGAAATTGGAAGTGACATACATTGTATCTTAGCCTTGAAAAAACTGCTTAACTATTACATTTGTTAAAAGATAAACACCAGAAATTATTTCTTCTTAGAGCAATCTCAAGGCTGTCATTCGGTATACGAAGAAAAATTATTGTGAAAGAATAAGTAATGATGCGATTCAATCATGAAAGATCTGGTATGGGATCGTGAAGTCACTCTTATTGAGAAAATACATGCAAGGTCAATAGATGATATACAATTACTGTCTTTTGATGAGGTAAATATGTGGTTTCATTGACTTTCTAAAAACTGATATTGACTGAGACCAACATCCGAAGTGAATACCAGTTTTTTCAAAAGTCAATTAAACCACATATTTACCAAAACAAAAGACAGTAATTGTTTTATTCCATACACTACAAAAGTCAAAAGTCTGAAAAGACCAGTTTTGTCTGAATTTGCATGAATTTTTACTCGACATTCTTAATTTGTCTAAATAATTTTTAAAAATTCTTGACATAGTATGAATTTGTCTAAGAAGGTTCTTGATTTTTCTTGACAAGTGTCTTGACAGTATGAACATTGTCTTAAAATTTCTCGACACTTCCTGTATCATCTGATAAGAGTCTTGATTAGTCTCGACCAATTCTTGACTGTCTTAAATTTGTCTCGATCTGTCTTGACATATTCTTGACATTCTTAATAAAGTCTGAATATGTCTCGACATATTCTTGACATTCTAAATAATGTCTGAATATGTCTCGACACATTCTTGACAGTCTTAAATATGTCTTGACACTATCTCAACAGTATAAATTTGGCCTGAAATATGAACAGACTTATTCTGCACTGTTTATGACATTCTATTGCTGTTATTTACTCCTTTTCTTATGGCTAAACTAAACTTTGAAGAATCAAGGATCAATTTGGTATAGTAAGATACCCTTTTGGTGCATTTAAGTTGGAATACCCTGAATAATTCCCCATGTAGTTTAATTTTGATTTATTTTAATTAAACATTTAATTAATTGTTTTCACTTGGAATATAAGTCAAAGTTACTAACAAACAGCATTTAGATTTTTGCCGTTCATAAAACTGCCAGTCAAATTAAAATGCTTGTTTTTTGGCCCCTTTTTGGCCCCAAATTCCTTAACGTTTAGGCTAATTACCCCCAAACTCAAACCCAGCTTTCCCTTTGTGATATGGAACCTTGTAATACAATTTCATAAAGATCCATACACTTACACACAAGTTATTGTCCTGAAACAAGAAAAATGCTTGTTTTTTTGCTCCTTTTTGGCCCCTAATTCCTAAAATTTTGAGGCAATTACCTCCAAAATCAATCCCAGCCTTCCCTTTGTGGTATGGTACCTTGCAGTACAATTTCTGAGAGATCCATACACTTGAACACAAGTTATTGCCTGGAAACTAGAAAAATGCTTATTTTGGCCCCTTTTTGGCCTCTTATTCCTAAATGTTAAGGGCAATTACCCCCAAACTCAATTCCAGCTTTCCCTTTGTGATATGCAACCTTGATGTACAATTTCAGAGAGATCTATACACTTTCACACAAGTTATTGTCATGAAACTAGAAAAATGCTTGTTTATTGCCCTTTTTGTGCTTTACTAAAATAGGTGTCTTATAGGCAGTTTTAAAATGTGATCATGTGTCTCTTTTGGACCCCACAATTCATCTTTTGGGTTTATGTGGACAAAAAAGAGGAAGGGGGCTTTCGTTAAGATCAAAGAATTTGTTCCCATCTTGATTCAAAACCTTATTCATTTTTAGAACAACCCAAAAACATTTTTATTCAGATTTTAGTGTTGAATTTTATAATTTTTATCAAAATAAATATTTGTGATAACTCCTTCCTGAAAAAAAACGAATGTTTAGAACTATATTGTGCATGTCTGTTTGAGATCCATTTCATAAGACCGATGATTTCTATAGAAATCATTGATGGAACCCATTATAAATACATTTTTTATTATTCCTGGAGTAGATAATAATTTTCTTTTAATATTTGGGAATTATTCAATTTGTTTTATATTAAAATAATTAACTTCATAATTTTGATGAAAAATCCATTTTAATTCAATTTTTTCATCAAAATGATGATTTTCATTTTCATCTATCAACAAACTTTTTAAATTGTAGTGGCATGTCCGGTCAACTGATAAGTTGTATGGCTGATTACAGGTAAAGCAGTAATTTCTATTTGACAGTTGCGTGTACTCTTGGGTGTAGAATACCTTAATTTTATGGGAACATCCTGTCCATGTGTAATACTTAATATATATATTCCAACAGATGACATTACACAAATTTTCCCTAAGAATTCAATTTTGTTAAAATTAAATTAAGTTTAATTTTGGACCCTTTGGACCTTAATGTAGACCAATTTGAAAACGGGACCAAAATTAAGAATCTAAATACATGGTTAGATTCAGCATATCAAAGAACCCCATATATTCAATTTTGTTGAAATCAAACAAAGTTTAATTTTGGACCCCAATTTGGACCAACTTGAAAACTGGGCCCATAATCAAAAATCTAAATACATGATTAGATTCAGCATATCAAAGAACCCTAAGAATTCAATTTTGTTAAAATCAAACTAAGTTTAATTTTGGACCCTTTGGACCTTAATGTATACCAATTTGAAAACAGGACCAAAATTAAGAATCTAAATACACGTTAGATTCAGCATATCAAAGAACCCCATATATTCAATTTTGTTGAAATCAAACAAAGTTTAATTTTGGACCCTTTTGACCTCAATGTGGACAAAGTTGATAATGGGGCCCAAAAATCAAAAATCTAAATACATGGTTAGATTCAGCATATCAAAGAACCCAATATATTCAATTTTGTTGAAATCAAACAAAGTTTAATTTTGGACCCGATTTGGACCAACTTGAAAACTGGGCCCATAATCAAAATTTAAAGACATGTTTAGATTCAGCATATCAAAGAACCCTAAGAATTCAATTTTTGTTAAAATCAAATTAAGTTTAATTTTGGACCCTTTGGACCTTAATGTAGACCAATTTGAAAACGGGACCAAAAATTAAGAATCTAAATACATGGTTAGATTCAGCATATCAAAGAACCCCATATATTCAATTTTGTTGAAATCAAACAAAGTTTAATTTTGGACCCGATTTGGACCAACTTGAAAACTGGGCCCATAATCAAAAATCTAAATACATGATTAGATTCAGCATATCAAAGAACCCTAAGAATTCAATTTTTGTTAAAATCAAATTAAGTTTAATTTTGGACCCTTTGGACCTTAATGTAGACCAATTTGAAAACAGGACCAAAAATTAAGAATCTAAATACACGGTTAGATTCGGCATATCAAATCTTCTGTTAAATGAATGATTTGTATATCATTTAAACTTGCTATTTATATAAACCACATTTTGGTATAATAATTATTTACCATATCAACATTGAATATAATGAAGAATATAGAATGAAATATTTCTACAGTATGATTGGTTTTAATCTTTTAATTTATAAGATTTAGGAATCAAAATTTGTAATTATTTAAAACCCAAATTCAAATTGTTTTATATCAACACACCTCATTTGAATTATTTTATACTTTAGATTTCATAGCCATATTTGCATTTGTAAAATATTTATATACCCAAATTTTCAATTATTTTACATGCCCAAATTTTATTTTTATTGTAAGAAGTGTAACTTGGAACAACAGTATATCATATAAAGAGAAATAAAGATTAAAGTTATATCATGAATATTGGTCATGATTTGTAAAACTCAGAACTGTCAAGTAAATTTAAGACACAATTCAAAATGTTCAGAATGTGTCAAGCCATACTGAGAAAAATAAGAATGTCGAGAATATGTCGAGAAATATCAAGACAGTATTCAAATGTCAAGAATTTGTCAAGAAATTTTAAGACCATATTCAGAATGTCGAGAATATGTCGAGTAAATTTCATACAAATTTAATATAAATGAGAATTTGTCAAGAAAAATTAAGACACGAGTCATACTTTTGGAGAATGTCGAGTAAAAGTTCATGCAAATCAAGACAAAACTGGTCTTTTCAGACTTTTAGACTTTTGTAGTGATATTCAGAGAGAAAACAATGTACTTAATGACAAATATTTACCAAAAGCAATTGTACATCAAACATTTTATGAAAACTTGACATGCGTGTGACGTTTAGCGCGTTTAACTTTTTCTCCAGGTGAATATGCTTTTTTATTCAAAATCTAATTCATATAGAGAAACCTACTAAAATACCAATATGGAATAATCTAATTCAATGAATTATAAGGACAAAAAAAACCTGTCTGTCAAAATGGTTAAACATTATTAACAGTATCTTAAAAAATCAGAGTTTAAAATATCACAGTTTGTACAAAACTACAAAAGGTAGATTGCTCTTCAATATTTCACCGAAAATGAGGAGGTGGTCAACTACACCAACAAAAAAGTTCTTATTAAGATATCATATTTTTCAATCAATTAAAGTACATCAATGGTAAACGAAATTTAACTTTCAAACGATAAGTATAAAACATGTAAATAAACAGCTGCACCACGAGCGCATGATACACCTGTCATCTTGTAAATGAATTTTTATGCAATAATCATAAATAGTTTCTGAGATATGGCACGACATGTGAAAAACGCTCTTTTTTTTACAAAAAACTCAGTAACTCTAAAATAAATTTTGAATCATCACCAAAAAGTATACAGATCTTTAGATTAATATAACTAAGAAGTGTGTAAAGTTTTAAGCAATAATCATAAATTGTTTTTTGAGATATGGCGCGACATGCAGAAAAAACACACCCCTGTTTTAGTTATAAAGTCCTGTAACTCAAAAAGTTTTAATCTTATTTTCACTAAAAAGTATACAGATCGTTTGACCATCACAAGAAAGAACTATGTTAAGTTTCATGAAATTTGGATAAGTTGTTCTCGAGTTACGGTGCAACATGTTTACGACAGACAAACGGACAGTAGGATAGACGGACAGACGGACACGGACATTTGTATACCATAATACTTCCCATCAAAATTTTGACGGGCATATAAAAACAAGAAGATGTGGTATGATTGCCAACGAGTCAACTACCCACCAGAGACCAAATGACCAAGATGCAAGCATTTATGTCTCATAGTATGGCCTTCAGCAATGAGCAAAACCTTTACCTGTTTAGTCTTGTCTTGTGACAATATAAATAAAGCCTTGCCTTATCTTTCACGCTCCATTTTGATTAAAAATCAGCTTCTTTTAAAAAAATAATCTTAACCTTTTCAAGGAAAACATCACTTTCCTTTTACTGCACTGTCTGACAAACAAATGATTAAGTTTCAAATATATCATGATTTATGACAGTCATATAGTGTGACAATTATAGATGCAAAACATGTATTTTCTTTAATGATTTGACTAGTTATTTGTTGCCTTTTGTGTTTTCTTAAAAAGTACTGCATCTATTCTTTACCTAAGTGCACAGTATTATTAAGGAAGTTGAACCATTTTGACAGACATATGTTTCTTTTAACCGATTTTTTCTGCATCATTTTTGATAATACACCGGATATTTTCATAGATTTTGCAGTTGAATTGTATGAAATTGCTTACACGATCCTATACCAGATCTTTCACGATCTGATCACAATGCTTGACCACTGTTACTTATTTTCATGATCTTTTTTTTCAATATACCTAATGACAGCTGTGAATTTTGAGTTTTTAAAAAAGATCATTTGAAGATGCGAGTATAAAACTTATACTTCTTTTCAGTTTATATAATAGAAATTATTTTCAATTGTCTTAGAGCATACTCTGCTTAATTGCATAATTATGTCTGACAAATAGGCTATGCAAATAACCGGAATCTACTATACTGACAATTGACCCCATGATCAACACATATACTGGTCAATCAATTCATAATTTGTTTGCATGACAATAAGGGTGAATCAGTGACATTCAAATTGTTCAATAATCAAAGAAAGTGGAAGCCATAAATAAATGTGAACTTCATCAGGTGATTAGCATGATTAGTGACGCAAGCTTAATTGCATTTAATACTATTACCTGTATTAGTCACCAACATGACCAATATCCATTTTTTTACTGTTACAGCTAAGCATAAAAATATTAACATGAGGTAAAAAGTGAAGTGGTGCCTGAAATATTTCAAGCAACAGTATTTGAACATGTTGAAACAAGATGAGATAAAAAATTGCATTTAACCACATATGTGAAAACTAGCACTATCTTATTCTATTTGTAACTATGAACTCTCACTAGTTAGTTAATAATTTAAACTGAAGAAACTCTGAGTGGATGTTTTTCATGGATAAAAGAGAGGCGATGATCCATTTGAGATCCCAAAGGGACATTCAAACTCGTAAGTCAAAAATAAACTGACAACATCATAGATAAAAAAGAAAAAGACAAACAATAGTACACAAAACACAACATAAAAAACTAAAGACTGAGCAACACAAACCCCACCAAAAACTAGGGGTGATCTCAGGTGCTCCAGAAGGATAAGCAGATCCTGCTCCATATGTGCCACCCGACTTGTTGCTCATGTTAGTACAAACCCGGTAATAAGTCTAATTCGGTAGATCACATTCAGGGAAAAGGGGATGGGATTGTAGTTTTTCTATATCATTTGATGTTACATGTATTTCTGACATAGATGGATATTGTCTAAAAGAATTGGTATAAATTTGTTCTTAATCATTTTCAGGTGTAAAAACAGATTGATATTGTTTATTAAGTATTTCAGCTTTTTGTTTTGTGTTATCAGCATGCCCTCAGATCTTGTTTTTTTCTGTGAAGTTTCTAAGCTTTCGTCATCATGGTCATAGCAAATGATGTTTTCTTAATATGTCATTGTATGTACAGTAGGCTTTTCTCGTCTCTTTCTGAAGTAGTTTGTATCCCTGTACTGTTTACTAATTTTATTGTAAGAGTCTGTTTTCATTTTTTTGAACAATTTATTCCTTTTTCTAACATGTCTAATAAGTGATTTTAACTTTTTATTAACCCTTGCATATATGGTAGTTTCTGTTTTTTGTTATCATTTTAGTTGGAATTGACTCTTCCATGGTTTTCAATACCATTGTTTTGAAATTGTCCCAAGGTTGATCCATTGTAAGCTCTTCTATGTTTGCAATACTGTTAAGATTTATGTTATTTAGCTTTTCTTTAATTTGCTTTGTTGTATAGGAATACTTTTCTAGGTTGTTTTTTCGACTTCTGGGTTTTAATTTAAGTTGGATTTGATCATGTTGATTTCATGATCTGATATTCCAGGAATAACTTCAGTTTTATTCACAAGGGAGCTGTTATTAATAAAAAAAAAATCAACTATGGACTGTGATGATTCTGTGTAGTGACTACTATGGTGTTGTTACAACTTGTTCTCATTAGTTGTCTTGGCATATGTCTATAAGTTGCTGACATTGTTTTGAGTTGTATGTCCTTACTGTGACGTAATAACAGAAGCATTGTAGCATAGGCAAATGCATGCATTTGAACATGTTGAAAGTCATCTAAAGACTATCACACTGTTATATTTTTTTATACATTTAACTGCTGATCAAATCCTAATTATGTGTGTGTAAAACTTAATAATTGTAAAAATTGAAGTACCTTCAATACTCCATAGAAGACGACTGACACAGTCAGGGCGAACAGTAGCTTAACCTGTAAATTATGTTAACAGCTACATGTACTGACAACATATTGTTATACTACTGAACATTGTCAGTCTTGTTCGTAAATAATACATCTGAGTGGCGTTTAATATCTATTTATATTTCTTATTCAAAACTATCAACATACATTGTATCAACACAGTGATGTATTAGCTAAAACCTCATGATTTTCACTGCATGAATTGAATTTTGTATTCGTTCTCCTTTATTCCTGATTTTCTTGCTTAACAGGAAACACCTAAAATCACGTGACTCACTTGAACCGCTTACGGTGTTGAGAATTAAATAAAAGCTTTTTTAAAAAACTTGTCAACGTTTATCTTATAGTTTGATTCGTTTACATACAATTACATCCAAACAAAGGGACATTTTCTTTCCTGCTGTTGGACTTTCGTGAATGCACCTGGTAACAGTAAATCGTAATTGAAATAACCATCTAGATCCAGTAACATCTAACGTGAGGGTACCTAAATTGCACCTATTTTGACAGTTTTTTAACCTACGTTTATTTATGCTTCAGACAAAAGTTTTCATTATGTGTTTATTTTGTAGATGTATCATTATTTCCTATATGGTTTCACTAATTTAATTTTGAATCCATATGGAATCATAGAAAAATTGATCTGAACTGACCTCCAAACCATCACAATGATTCTGTAATGAGGAGTACCCTAATTTTAAAAGATGACGTTTTGATGACGTCGCATGGCGACGTTTTGACGTTTCGCATGGCGACGTTTTGCTTTTCAGTAAACACTTCATCTGTTGATAAATACAATCTGTCCTGACGCATCCATGGTCTAGAAGTATTACAACCAAGTTTAACAATTATGCTAAAATCATAGTATAACAGTTTCGAAAATCAACATTCAAAATTTTTTATCATTACCTTCAAATACCCCAGATCCATGTAGGGAGTTTACATTACATCGAGTATGACGCTTCCTATCCCTATAGGGGCACACTTTGGTATAAAACCCACGGTTAAACTTTGTTCAATAACATATGCAGACTAAGCAAATAATTCAAAACAGTAGATCCCATTCCTCTGATTTATTTAAACTGGGATACATTTTTACCGAGAAAATGTCATTCAATCAATGATCTTCATAATAATAGTAATCCACCAAAAGGAGCATTATCAATAGAAATTAAACTAAAACCAATCATAATGATAGTAATCCAGCAAAAGGAGCATTAATTATCAATAGCAATTAAGCTAAAACTAATCATAATGATAGTAATCCACCAAAAGGAGCATTATCAATAGCAATTAAACTAAAACCAATCATAATGATAGTAATCCACCAAAAGGAGCATTATCAATAGCAATTAAACTAAAACCAATCATAATGATAGTAATCCACAAAAGGAGCATTATCAATAGCAATTAAACTAAAACCAATCATAATGATAGTAATCCACAAAAGGAGCATTATCAATAGCAATTAAACTAAAACCAATCATAATGATAGTAATCCACCAAAAGGAGCATTATCAATAGCAATTAAACTAAAACCAATCATAATGATAGTAATCCACAAAAAGGAGCATTATCAATAGCAATTAAACTAATCATAATGATAGTAATCCACCAAAAGGAGCATTATCAATAGCAATAAAACTAAAACCAATCATAATGATAGTATTAATCAACCAATTGAAAAGGAGCATTATCAATAACAATAAAACTAAAACCAATCATAATGATAGTAATCCACCAAAAGGAGCATTATCAATAGCAATTATAAACTTAAACCAATCATAATGATAGTAATCCGCCAAAAGGAGCATTATCAATAACAATTAAACTAAAACCAATCACTGGAACTTATATGACATAAAAGAAACGTGATAGTTTTACAAAAAGCGAGTCCTCTTTATGTAAACTCTGTGACGATGAAGACGAAGACATTTAACATCTATTACTAAAATGCAAGATTCTAGAGTCAATACGTTGTCCTTTCATAAATCAACTAGAAGAGACGATCATTAAAGATACGTCCATTTTATTATGATCTGTCTACAACCATTCAGACTGACACAATTGATTATGGGTTGTATCAAATTCAGTCATCAAAAAACAGACCTAGTATTAGATAGAAATACAGAACAAAAAAAATGTGAATCAATATCTAGAAAATTGTGCTATGCACTGCACAATATATATATATACTAGAACACACCCGCGACATCGCGGGTCCGTGCCTGAATAAAAGTGCCTATGCCTAATTTTAGCAATTTTTAGTATTCGTATTGTCATCTGATAAATTCATGCTGATTGCAATGTGCGCAGTTTTCTCTGGTTTAAAAATCTTTTTGTTCGAACCCGTCTTGGTTTCTTACATGTTTTTATGATTTTTCATTTTCTATATTTAGAGGATGGTCAGACTTGGAAACTGGGTAGGCAATGCTGGTATTAAATCTGTACCGATACAGTGTGTTAAATGTCCTCCTTAACACCATAACCCATGGTGGTGCTCCTACTAAAGGAGGAAGATACATAACATACAAACATACTACAACCGGAAACTACATGTGACATATAGATTGAAATAAACAATTAATTTCCCATAGGCGACAATGATAGCCTTTTTCGAGATACAGACTATAGAAAGGTGATTTTTAAACGAAACCTTGCTAGAATTAAAGAAACGTTATTAGGACAGTATTTTTGGTCCAAAAATATAGGTTCGCGTTGCTTTTCTTAGCGTAATTTGTACTTATCTCCTGGGACTATTAGTATAATTAGTATAATAGTCCCAGTTATCTCCATGCCTATCAATTTTGCACTAAAAATACGTGTCTCATCCTGGCGTTTAAAAGACATCTCAGTTCCGTTAGGGCTAAGGAAAATAATTTATTTGGCCTTTGGTATAATGCAGAATGCACGAAGTCTCTAATAACAAAAATAACGGGCGCACATATCAACCAATCAGGATTAGCTATACTCTTAATTCTGAATACCATGTTATGCTCATCAAATGGCTGCGCCAATAAAATCTAATGGTGTATTGTAACCTATACCAGATGTATCTGTATCGGAATCGACCCGGAACTTGTTAATTACCGGCAAGGATTTGTATAGTAACTATAGGTTGCAGTCTTGTAATTGACTGCTCCATAGGCTTACATGCTAAACAGCTGATCTTTGAAAATAAAAAATAAAAATGCTACATAGAAAAATTTTTCATGTTCATATCATGTATGTACTAATGTGAAATTGTGATTTAATCGAAAAAAGTGGGTCATGCCACGAAGAATAAAAGTTATGTAACCCTGAAGTCAAAACTATTTTTTCTACTTTCTGTTTGCTGTTTTTACTAAGCCGCACCACTTCCAGTAAACATGATATCCTTCCACTTTCCTGGATTGATATCCCCAAAAAGATGCGAGATTTTTTAAAATCAATATATATGTTTCAATTCAGCATAAACTTTTAATCAAACAGAAAAAATTGAGTCCAGAAAAAAATTCAGAAAAAAATGGACTATTTTATTTCCCTCCATAACACATGCACCGGAAACTGGAGTTGTAATACAAGACTGGTACCTATATAAATCCTTGTTACCGGTAATATTAATTATGTGTAAAACAAAAGGGCCTTGAATGGTGTAATTTTTAATCTACACCATTGTCGTATATTGGTTATATATAAAGTTGAATTCTTTGATTCGTCGTGTTTACGTCATGCCGGCTAACAAATTGGACCTCGTTATTTTAGTATTATAGATATATATATAACCAAGTTTAAATTGAAAACAACGTTCAAACCTATGATTGCGTTGGATAAAAACCGCAATTTTTATACGTGTGCATGCAAAACAAATTTCTTGTTAGAGGGGTTTAAATACAGCACAAACAACATTTTCCAAAAGACCAAAAAAGTGAAAAAGTATATTTTAACAAAACGCATTTGACTAACAGGTCGAACAACAAATGTTCTTAAACTCTGCTGACTGCCATTGGCGATTGCCAAATAAACGGATCACCGATGTAATAAATGGATCTTAATCATAAATGTAATACTAAACAGAAAACAATAAACTTGCGGAAAAGATGATATACCGCAAACAAAAGGTGCAAAGGTTTTGTACACCATATCCGGATTTCGACAATTAATGTCTCTTCAGTGATGTTAGGAATCGAAACGATATTTGGAAAGCCATACAATTTACCTCAATTTAGGATAGACTCTTGAATTTTGAGGAGTCAAAATAGGATGAACGGATCATATAAACCCGAACAACGTTCAAACCTATGATTGCGTTGGATAAAAACCGCAATTTTTATACGTGTGCATGCAAAACAAATTTCTTGTTATATAGAGATTTGCACAACGATACTAATATAAGATGGTATTATACGAAGATGTTGTTATTTAATCGTGTTGACAAATATTTCGGCTTAACAAATAGCCTTCTTCAGTGTCAACAATTTTAACAATAATACTGATTGTATGTATAAAAATAGCTCAATAATACAGGTAAGTTTTGGTCTATTGATTTAATCTGAAATCCTGAACATCATAATATAAAACAAAACTCGATACTCAAATATACGTGACTGTGTATATTTACATCCCAAAATGAGTGAAAAATAAAACTTAGTATTTTTTATTGATGCCGTTTGGATGATGTACATTTAGTTCCTTTATCCAAAAGCTTTCCCGAACCTGTCGTTGGGCATCACTCCAGTGAATGTTCTGTTCAATCACTAGGATTTTCATGCGGTTAAAGTCATCAAGTTTGTGACCAGACTGTCTGAAATGCTGAGAAACTGGGAGAAGTGGCTTCTTAGATATATCACTCCTACGGCCATTGAGGCGTTTGTGGAAAGGCTGCTTTGACCCACCAACATATTGGAGGCCACACACCGAACATTCTAGAATGTAAATAACATTCATACTTTTGCAGGTAACATTGCAATATATCCTTTAGTTATTTTCGGTTGCCTTACTGTGAAAAGTTGATGAGTGATGCATCTGTAGGCAGCATTTGCAGTGTTTTTCATCACACGAACGACATTCTACTTCTATTATCAGACACTTCAGCCCGCACAGCAGGTTCCGCAGACTATTGGGTTGCCTAAAAGCTATCATGGGAGGCTCGGGGAAAATCTTGGATAGTTTGGAATTCTTTTCAATTGTTTTCCAATGCTCACGAAAGACACCGAAGCTGTTTTTGATAGATGGGTGGTAAGTAAGAACACATGGAGTCCTTTTCTTTTTCTTTTTATATTTGTATTCTAACAGTTTACTCCTTGGAATAGTTTCCGCTTTCTGAAAACCTTTTTGGATAGTTCTGTGTTTGTAGCCCCTTCTGTTCAAGCGGGTTTCGAGTTGACGTAATTGTTTTTTAGTTGTTTCTGTGTTGGAACATATTCGCTTGACTCTGAATGCCTGACTGTACGGGATGCTCTTAGTACAATGAGCAGGATGGCAACTTTTAGGGGACAGATATTGGTGAGTGTCAGTAGGCTTAGAATATAGATCATTGGATATGATGCCATCTGTGAGCGAGCTGGAGGTATCGAGGAAGGTGATTTTGGATTTAGATTTCTCATGAGTAAATTTGCTACTTGGATGTATGTTGTTGGCATGAGTGATGAATATATCTAAATCCTCGTCACTTTTATTCCATTTCATATCCACATCATCTATAAATCTAAACCAGGAAAGCGGTTTTTCGATGGAAGATTCAAGGAGTTGTTTTTCTAATTTGCCCATAAATATGTTGGCATATGATGGAGCCATTTTGGTGCCCAAAGCAGTTCCATTAACTTGCAGATAATGATTTCCATCAAAAGTGAAGTTATTGTTTTTTAGTACCAGCGTGAGCATTTTGACCAGGCATTTAGTAGGTGGATATTTCACTGGTCGGGAATTCCAAACTTCTTTACATGCATCAATGCCATCTGCATGTGGAATATTCGTGTAGAGGGAGGTGACGTCCATAGAGACGAGTGTTGTGTCGGAGGGAAGTGGATTTAAGGCCTGCATTTTTCTAAGATAATCGGTAGTATCTTTGATGTGAGATGGTAAGTCTTCAACATGTTGACGAAGATGGAAGTCAACGAATTCCGATATTTTTCCGTCGGATGACCGTTCGCTGAAACTATAGGTCTTCCTGGGTTATTGGCCTTATGAATTTTAGGTAAAGATCAAATCTGCCCGATTATGGATTTTCTGGTTTCAAATATTCAAGAGTCTTTTCATCGATGAAACCATCGTTGTGCATTTCTACCAAACTATCAGTTATTTCTCTGCTAAAAGATGTTGTAGGATCAGAGTCTAGTTTTTGGTAGAACCTTGCATCGCCAAGTTGTCGTTCAGCCTCTTGAATATAGGCAGATTTATCCATGACAACCACTGGTCTGCCATCTCTTGTATGGCTTATAAAATTGTGTATTAGTTCAGTGAAATGGACGTCACACTATAAGCCATACAAGAGACGAGAATGAACAATTTTGTCAACTCTAACTAACGCTAAGATCGATTGGAAATGACTCTCTCGGCTAAAAGCCACAGGGACAAATTGTAACTGTACAAAGAAATAAATAAGAGACATAATATGTTATTATAATAATAAAAGACCATAACATACAAAAACATCGATCTGAGACCAGAATATCGATCCCCTTCCCATCCGCATTTATTTTAGCCTTACCAAGCTAAGCAAGAGTTATGTCCCTTGGACTGTCAAACTTTCCGGTTTTCGTTTGAGTCGAACTACGGGTATCTCGAAATATTTCTCTGGTCCGGCTGACTTCGAGATAACGAGAGTCTGTTTGTAAATGTTAACTGTAAAAAACTAAGTCTATCTATCAGAAAAAAAACTGAAAAAGAAAAAAATATATTTTCAAAAGTTTGCTTCAGACACTCATGATCTCTTAATCATAAAAAAGCTTTGCCAAAGTTTCATAAAATTCTATGAAGCTTTGGCAAAGTACCTGACTTGTAACAAACTTTAACCCCAGACTGTGTCAACTTGGTAACTATAAAAAAAACTAAGTCCATTTATCAGTAATATGGAAAAATGAAAATATATATTTTCAAAATTTTGCTCTGGATACCGTATTTTGGTCATAAACAAGCGTCTGCCCAAATTTCCTAAAAGTCCATTAAGGTTTGACAAAGTTCTTAATGTCTAAAAAAACTTTAACCACAGACTGAACCTAAATGTGTACGCCGCCGACGGAATCTAAGATCGCTATGTCTCGCTTTCGCGACATAAATGTTGCAGGCTCGACAAAAATCATCAATTAAGGACAATTACTCATAGAAGGAGTTAACTAAGGGGTTTGGTCATATTGGCATTTTTAGAACTTGTATTGCTGATCATTTTTGCAGTTTACAGTTTCTACTTACCTATTATATTTTTCAAGATATGTTAAAAATCACCAATTGAATTGTTTTATATTTTTCATGTCGGGGCCTTTAATAGCCGACTATACGGTATGGGTTATTCTCATTGTTGAAGGCCGTATGGTTGCCTATAATTGCTTACATCTACTTTATTTGAACTTTGGTGGATAGTTGTCTCATTGGCAATCATACCACATCTCCTTATTTTTAAATTAAGGGCAAGAACTATTGTGAGATTTTTTTGCTGATAATATTTGCTGTTTTCAGTTTGTACCTATCTATTATAGTTTTCAAATGATAGGCAAAAACTTGGAAATAAGCCATAAAAGGGCAATAACTACTGTTTCTGTCATTCAGAATTTTTGTAGGTCTTGAAAAGCTGACAATTATTGCAGTTTACAGTTTCTACTACAGTTTTCAAGATAACAGGCAAAAACATCGTAAATTGTTCAAAAAAAGCAATTTAAGGGCAATAACTCATATAGGGAGTCATCAAACGATTGAGATTGTATGGGCTTTTCAGTAATCTTGTATTGCTGATCGTTTGGGTGGTTTATAATTTCTACCTATTTATTTAAGTATACAAGTTTTTTTGATTTAGTTCATTTATATGTTTTGGAGTTTAGTGTGACGTCCATTTTCACAACTAGTACACAATTTTATTTAGGGGCCAGCTGAGGACCACCTCCGGGTGCGGGATTTTCTCGCTGCGTTGAAGATTCATTGGTGGCCTTCGGCTGTTGTCTGCTCTTGGTCGGGTTGTTGTCTTTCTGACATATTCCCCATTTCCATTCTCAATTTTAAGAGTCATGATAATAGGCAAAAATTTGAAAACTAGCCAAAAATCGTCATTTAAGGGTATTAACTCCTAGAAGAACTCATCCAACTGCTTCAGAAATATTGGCTCTTTTGTAGACCTTGTAATGCTAATTATTTTTGCTGTTCAATTCTACCTTTCTATTATAGTTTTCAGGATAATAAGCAACAACAATGTGTCCATAGTACAAGGATGCCCCACTCGCACTATCATTTTCTATGTTCAGTGGACCGTGAAATTGGAGTCAAAACTCTAATTTGGCATTAAAAATAGAAAGATCATATCATAGGGAACATGTGTACAAAGTTTCAAATTGATTGGACTTCAACCTCAGCAAAAACTACCTTGACCAAAAACTTTAACCTGAAGCGGGACAGACGGACGGACGCACAGACCGAAAAACATAATGCCCCTAGGTGGGACATAAAAACTTGAAAAATTAGTCAAAATTGACATTTACAGGTAATAACAAGTAGAAGAAGTCATTTGACATTTTTGTAAATCTTTTATAGCTGATAATGATTGCTGTTCACAGTTTCTACCTATCTTTTTTTTTCCTCCAGAAAATAGGCAAAAACTTATAATATATAATAGTCAATTAAGGACAATAGCTCCTATACAGTCAACTAATGGCCTCTGTCATAATGGCATGGTTATATTGTATTGCTATTTTTTTTTTATTGTTTACCGTTTTACTATCTATTATGATAGTAAATGTTCAACTATTTTGAAAGAATTAGTTCAGTAATACTTCAAAAAATCAAATTTCTGTTTATGTTAAACGAGCCAAAGTTGTATGCCAAATTTTACAGAGAATCTGTGATATAGCCCATTTACCTATATGGAGCAGTGGCGTAGCTTCCCTTCTGTTATTACCGAAGCAGGGGGTCTGGAAGCTATAGAGGTTTAAAAAATTTACAATTTGAACAAGAATCTATTCAAAATAATAGCTGTTGTTTAATTTATTTCATCATAATAATGTTAATATGCTTTAAACCAGTGGCGGATCCGGGGGTCCGGGGTTGAAACCCCTTTTGACGATCGATGCATTTGAATGGGGACATATAGTTGGAACCCCCCCCTTTTAAAAATGGCTTGATCCGCCCCTGCTTTAAACTAAGTTAAACTACCAGTTGATTTCTGGTACCTGCATCATTTTAAATATTCAGATGAATACATAAATCTCCTCAAAAGCATTTACCACCTTTTCAAATCGAATCCTTTTGGTGAACTTCCCAGATTTAAAATTCTTTACAAATAAAGGAGATGGATATGTATGGCGCGGAATCAGGGTCAAAATACTTATTTACGTATATACATAATTCGATTTACGTATATACAAAAATAATTACGTATATACGTAAATCGAATTACGTATATACAGAAATCGAATTACGTATATACAGAAATAATTCCGTATATACATATATCGAATTACGTATATACAGAAATAATTACGTATATACAGAAATATTTATGTATACACAGAAAGATTTTTGCACATACGTTATTTAAATTATGTATTTGCTTATTCCAGAGTATCAGCCAATCAAATCGTGTGTAACAGACGTTGTTAATTTTTCTTTTTATATTTTTTGGGGTGTTTTTTTTGTGCGGAGATGGAGTAATAAAATTAAAAGAATAACGTCATTGTGTGTAAATTGTAAATCCATTTTTTTGTATAAATAAAATGTAATGCTATTCACTCCGATACTATATTCGTTAAGAAAATCGGGTACATTTCTGCCTTTTCCCTCTGTTATACTTTTTTAATTATCTTAATGTTTTTGAATGAATTACTCTTGATGAAAGCCTTTATTAGTATGCAATTGCGGTTTTTATACGCCCGTTTACGGGACGTATTATGGTATACCGTTGTCCGTCTGTCCGTCCGTCCGTCGTCAACATGTCGGACATTAACTCAAAAACGCTTTAATCAATTTGCATAAAACTTTGGTGAATTGTTTATATCTATTGACGTGAGCTCCTTTTCGTTTTTTATAAATTTTAGATTTTAAGTTTCCGAGTAATGGGGTTTTATTCATTAAAAAAAGGGGGATTTTCCAGTTTTCGGACAATAACTCAAAAATGCTTTCACCAATTTGCAGGAAATTTTGGTGAATTGTTTATATCTATTGACGTGAGCTCCCTTTAGATTTTTATAAATTTTAGATTTTACGTTTCCGAGTAACAGGGTTTTATTCATTAAAAAGGGGGATTTTCCAGTTTTCGAACAATAACTCAAGAATGCTTTCAGCAGGTCTCATGAAACTTTGGTGAATAGTTTGTTTATATCTATTGACGTAAGATCCCTTTCTATTTTTATAAATTTTAGGTTTTACGTTTCTGAGTTATGGGGTTTTATTCATTAAAAAGGGGGGATTTTCCAGTTTTTGGACAATAACTCAAAAATGCTTTCAGCAGTTTTCATGAAAAATTGGTGAATTGTTTATATCTTTTGTTTAAGCTCCCTTTCAATTTTTATAAATTTCTGATATGACATTGAGAAGTTATTTAACTTTATTCTTGAAAACGCGACGGGCGTATCATGCGCTCATGGCGCAGCTGTTTATTCTTATCTCTTATGGTTTTCGAGGTAAAATGTAGTTAAAAGGAGTTATAAGTAAATTTTTACACATTAACCGGAGATACAGAATCTAATCTTAATTCGAATATGATGGTGTTTTCAGTGAATGTTTCTTGTTTAATGAATTAGGAAGCAGCCAGCATATCACGTTTTCTATATGGGATCCGCCAGAGATGCGAGCTTATGCCAGCATTTGCCGCCCAGTGTCTTTGACTTTTATAATCTTTCTTTTTTCGAAATAACTATGCAAATTCCGTAATACAAAATGGCCAATAGAACCTGGGATTATATGAAATATTTTCATCTTCGTTTTCTCAACCTCTGCATCAAATGCGACAACATTTGATAAGGAAAACTAGGCTACCTTTCAGGATTGTGTTTGTCATTCTCTGACTGACTGTGACTTTTCAAATAGTCATTCTGAGACACTGAAATGAATTGGACCAAACGTGTCTGTGATAGTCACCCATTTAGAATTGTTTCCACTGGATTATCATCCAATATGACTTCAAGAGCTTATGATTTTCAACTTCTAAACTACTGAATAAAATTGTATAGGATCGACCTTCGGACTGATCTTTATATACCTATATTTGTTGACACCTCCTGCAAATGGCCCCACAGCCTCAGTGTACAGGCGCGTAGCCAGACAAATTTGATATATACGCCAAACTTTATAGAATAACAAAACATGATGGAAATTTGTTTATAAGGGCCCTTTTAAACAAAATGAAATATGTATTCATTTCGTGGCATAGCTGCTTAAAAACTGTGACCATAGAGATATATAGCCTTCTGGACTTGGCGTTTGCGTTTTATAGCAGTATATTCTATATCTAATCCACGTTCAAACTGAGGTTCTCACGTAGTACACAACCTTCTTTGTGAGAAGAATGACTAAAGTTGATATGTTCCTGGTGACAAAAATACATGTTCTGTCGAGCACAACTGTTAATGACATAAAAATATCATTTCAATTATTTTTGCCTACAGGCTAATTCGATCTGAAATAACAAACGTTGTTTAGCATCACCGACGGAATACTTTTATGAATGTCCAGGGACAACTTTCACCATTTGTTGAGAGAAAAGCCCTCTGCATTTTAAAGATTCCTCGTGACAGCTCATGATGAGTGGTCCGTACATAGTCCAGTACAAGACTAAATTTACTGACTTTATCCATAATACCCTTCCTTTCCAATGACAATCACATTTTTTTCATGCCCATTTTTCCTCCTCATTCCACCGAAATTATTTTTAAAATGTTTGTTAATTTGTTCTCGTCTTGCATATAGCCGACCATGTTATCACTGTACGCTAATTGAATTGATAATGAAGGACATTTGCGTTGCACACTTTATGACAAGCGTGACGACTTTAATTTTCCAATAGTTAATTTCCCTTAACATTCCATCTTCTCATGCATACCATATAGAGTATCGCATGCAGTTGATACGATTTGCCAGAGCCTGTTCTCACAGTGAGTATTTGAACAGGGAACAACTCTTTTAAGTGTAAAAAATTACGCAATCAGGGCTACGATGAACATAAGCTGAAGTGATCACTAAATTCTTTGGCCGCCAACACGAACTGGTTGATCCATATGGGATTTCTGTGTTACAACTTCTTTCTGACATACTTCGGGAAGTTCCAGTTTCATTTAGTAAGCAGCTGATCATTTTGTTGGCTTTCAGGTGGGAAGGCAGGAACGTAAATTATTTGGAGGCATGCATAGGCAGTTTCCTTTTATTACGGACCGACCAGAAAAATAATAATACAGAAACAAAAGAAATACTGACATTTACAAGGACGAAGGTGTATAATTCCTATGACATTATGTATATGCACATTCAGTATAAATTTGATTCATGGAGAAATGACACCAGTAGAGCGCTTTCAACAGTTGTTTGTATTTTTACGTTTACAAGAGACATAATACCTATAATCGGTTTTGAAAGTTCTGGTTTTCGAACTCGACCAAGCTATTGTTTATATAAAGCTTCAGTAAAATTTGGAAAGAATCCATGGCGAAATGACACCAGTAGAGCGCTTACAGGATATTCAGATGGACACCTGAACCTTAACAAAATTGAAATTTTATAACGAACCCAAAAATAAAGTGCTAACACCATCTAGAGCCTCAAAATTGCACCTGTGACCTGCACATTTCTGAATTAACGATTGCAAAATGCAGGTGCAAAAAATCTTCCAAATGCATGGATATTAAAAAAGTTCTGTTAAATCTAGAAGTTATATCAAATTGAAATAACTCACCCGTCAAGTTTGTACATCTCGAAAAACAGGTGTTAACTTCATGCATATTAACTGAAAATTTATAGTGTATTAACTATTGATTGCCACCTTTCTCCTGACATATTATACTGAAAGAAAATGAAGAGCTTCTGACAAACGTATATAGTTATGTCCACGTCAAGGTCGTTAAATGAAACGAAAAAAAAAAAAAAATCCCCAAAAACTTAAGATTTTGCTAATATCAAACGATATCGAATTCACATAACTATCACATTAAATAGAAATAAACGAAGAAAATCTACAATTAATCCAAACAAAGATGGCTACCAGTTCGTGCAAAGACAAAATATCAAGCAAACCTATACAAGTATACAAAGGAAATGGGATCCCTATCCCTACCATTCCGAAAGAAAGGGGAACGGAGCATTACAAAATCAACCCAAAGCCCCCACCCATGGGACCCATCCTAAGTATGGTACTGGGGTTGGGGCTATTTTTGTCTATAGCTTTCTTTGGACTTCATTTCTTTCCTCTCGGGACAAACGGAGTGAGAGGGGGAACATCACACTGATATACTTACAACTTTGATTCTAGTCAAGATAAGTTTGCACATCAAACTTTTTGAATACTAACCAAGAAATAGTTTTTAATAATATTTCATTGAACAGGATTATCATCGTGTTCTGTCTCCTCTGAAGCATGGAATACAGGTCAAGGTAACCTACATTTGGAAGCAAGCCGCACACCCAAGTTACATGATTGTAGGTAAACTGGTATCTGAGAACTAAGATTGAACGTGGACATGGACGCCGAGGATACTCAAACAGTTCACCTTACTTCCTAAACATACTAATCTCATATTCAGTTTTCTGTTTTGTCAATTAAAATAATTGTAGAGTACACTCTAAAAACGGCGTTTAGATAGCAGTTCTGGAAGAGGTTGGAAGAGTTTCAACAAATGCGTCTGTTTTCTGAACTTTCCGTTTCTATACAGCAACATATATCTCAACATGGAGTCCACATTTCACAACTGATACTTTACACAAAGGCGTGCGTGCAGTACAAAGGATTCATAGATAGAGGAATATCTTTATCAAATAAGATATTCAAACAGTTACAGAAAACAAACTTTAATATCCTCACTTAGAAATCTTATGGTCGCCATCACGATTTGGTTGAGCATTATGGAATGTCCATTTCACAAATGGTTATGGATGTGTTCCCGGTGTCGTACTCCTAGTCCGTCCTTCTTATAGTGACCATGACTTACTATCGGCTTGTACATTACATTTGGACAATGAGCAGGAAAAGTTTAACCTTCCCGAGCACCTGATTTCACTCTCGGTTTGTTTGAGAGTTCGCATTGTCCATGCTTTGGTTTTTAGTGTTTTCGATGTTTGTGTTTCGTGTTTATTCCACACCTTGTTATTTTGTTCTCTGTTTTCCTGGAGGTGCCTTGTCCCTTGATCATGTTGATTGTACGAGATTTTACTGTGACTTTGGTATGCTTCCTGCTTTTTATGCCAATTAAACAGAATCAATACATTGCTAAATATTAAACTGGAAGTTCTAGAGAAGGTCAATTTATTTACTTTAGAGTGCCACTTATTGTTATATCAAAATACAAATGTCATAAAAGCGTGTCTGTTGTCAAAATTAAGTGATTTTTAACAAACAAAAAACAAACAAGGAAGCAAAAAATAGGCACCAACAAAAATTAAAAAAAACCCCAACAAAATACGTAAAAACTAATGTACCCAGATATGATATTTTGCTGGTAAAATATGCTTATTTATTTTTTTGATCCGGAATATATAAAAGTGAGTACAGTTGAAGCTGTTATGATAGTCTGTTGGTAGTCGCTCTAAATTCATTAAAAATCTTTCGAAATCGAATATTCCTCTCAAGGTTTTATTTGACAATATACATCTCTGATGTGTATTTTGTTAAACAAATGAGTTAATTTGACCATTTTATGCGTTAGTTTTATTGTTGCTGGTTTGACCTCCCACCCTAAAAAAACGAGAGTTAGATCCGGAACAGAAAACCGGAGTCCGAACCCACGTAATAATGGCAGAAAATGACCTTATCGGTTCTCATTGGTCATAGATAAAGAGAAATCATTGTTATAACAATGAATTTCATTGGCAGGTTGTATTAATGTCTAGTATATAAAAATATCAACGTATATACACAAAGAATTCCGTATATACGTAAATCGAATTCTGTATATACGTAAATTGAATTTCGTATATACGTAAATCGAATTTCGTATATACATAATTATTTCTGTATATACGTAATTATTTACGTATATACATAATTATTTCTGTATATACAGAATTCGATTTACGTATATACGGAATTCGATTAACGTATATACGTAAATCGAATTCCGTATATACAGAATTAATTATGTATATACGTAAATAAGTATTTTGACCCTGATTCCGCGCCATAGATATGTCAAGATCAAAATTGTCCTGACTGAGTCTATATAAATTATAACGTTGTGTATGATTTGCATCGATACTATCTACTCGACGGTCAACTCAAAGTAATGAAAATAACAAAACACTTAAAGATATCACACAAGACAACCACTGACAAGTTTCCTGAATTGCTAGCAGTAACTGAAAGCCAGCTCAAATGCCTAATATACCGATGTATTTCCAAGCCGTCGTACATTCTAATAAAGGTGGCTGTACCTCACTGTGACATAAGATTTAACATCATATCAGAAAGAAAACAAGACCTTGTTCGATGGCCAGAAGAAACTTGTACAGAATTTTCAATGCAGAAAAACAAACGCAATGATTAAGGTCGATTCAAAATAATTTTTGTGATGATCATTTACTCGCTTGGTCGTGGGTCACGAATCAACGAATACATAATCATCTCAAAACGACGGACGGATTGAACAGCAGAATTTCTTGATAAAGTAGGAAATAAACACATGCTACATGTAAAGTGCACCACGGCACTTGTGTGGTGCACTTGTATTGGTTGTGTTTCGTCCTGATATTTCTTGGAAGGTCTTCAAATTCTTAAATGATTTTGAACTTTTTCCCATTGTGAAAATGACAAGTACTAACGATCACTAACATTTACGTTATTCTGAAGTCGTCATGATAAATGAAAACAGTATTTGGTTGAAATTTTTATACATCAACTGACATTAATAAATATTTCTCTGGAATTAGTGACTCCTTTGAATATTTTAAATTCCCTGCTAGTGAAAAACTACAAATTTAAAATAGCGAGAATAAAACTTCAGAACCGCAACATATAAATTATTTTCTGTGCATGTTGATTGATGTATATTTTATTTTGATTGGTGTACCAAAGTCAATGAAACTCTGATTATTTGAAGTACTACACGTAGGGGAAAATGTCAACACACAACGATGTTTCAATTTTAGACGTTACCGGTTATATATGAGGGTTTGAATGGGGGTCTTCAAATATTTGTAATTCCTTTCACCCATAATTTGATTTTCATTTCTTTTATATTTTAGCACCATTTTAAATCTCTATTCTTTAAAATTAATTTCAGGGCATTTTTCTGTTTTCTATAAACCTAATATACTAGAAATTATTCTCACACAAAATTAAATAATTTACCTGATTCAATGGCCAAGGATTCGATCGGGAAGACTCGCGAGTTGGATCATCATCTATTCTACTGATTTTAGCTTGCAATGGGGTAGGATTAAATAAATCTGTCGGCTTCAATTGTGTTGATTTTTTTTACTCCGACATATTCAGACTACAGAAAACTACCGCAAAGGGATTTCCAATTAGGGAAGGGAAATGTTACCATAAGTCTTGAATTCGCAAAGGAATCAATAACGGCAACAAGACGATACAAATCGGCATATTAGCGTTTAGTAGCGAGTCTGCTGCATTAGGTTGGAAATCGTTTAAAAGATTTTTTTTACCGAGGGGTTGCCAATGTGGAGTCATCTGATAATTTTGTCGCAAATCGGAAGAAGGGAGAATCATTCAGTTAAAGTTTGGTTGAAATTGGTCCGGTGGTTTCAGAGGAGAAAATGTAAATAAAAGTTTAAAACAAAGAAGGATGCATAGAGATGACAAAAGTTCTCATAACCCTTTGGGCCAGGTAAGATAAAAATCATAATTACACTTGTCTCTACAAATCTGGTATATAGTTATTTATTTTGGACTCATTGCACATGCCAAAGAAAGAAAGGCATGTTAAAAGTTTTAATGGAAGAAGAAAATTAAATATATAACTATGAACATCTGACAGACTTGACTTGTAATCAACTGTAGGATGTGTGAGCACATATTCATTTTATTTTGTAATTTTCTAATTCAACAGACCAAGATAATTCCCCAAATAAATAGGGGATAATAGTGTAAAGTATGAGGAAATCAATCCACACATACTGCTATGAGAGTGCCATAAATTGCATTTAGGGTTTAAGTCCAGTAACTCTGGAAATACACAACTACACAAGTTTAAATAAAAGTTGATAACGGGCCCAAAATCAAAAATCTAAATACATGGTTAGATTCAGCATATCAAAGAACCCCATATATTCAATTTTATTGAAATCAAACAAAGTTTAATTTTGGACCCGATTTGAACCAACTTGAAAACTGGGCCCATAATCAAAATCTAAATACATGTTTAGATTCAGCATATCAAAGAACCCTAAGAATTCAATTTTTGTTAAAATCAAACTAAAGTTTAATTTTGGACCCTTTAGACCTTAATGTAGACCAGTTTGAAAACGGGACCAAAAATTAAGAATCTAAATACACGGTTAGATTCGGCATATCAAAGAACCCCAATATTTCAATTTTTTATGAAATCAAACAAAGTTTAATTTTGGACCCTTTTGACCTCAATGTGGACAAAGTTGATAACGGGGCCCAAAAATCAAAAATCTAAATACATGGTTAGATTCTGCATATCAAAGAACCCCATATATTCAATTTTTGTTGAAATCAAACAAAGTTTAATTTTGGACCCCGATTTGGACTAACTTGAAAACTGGGCCCATAATCAAAAATCTAAATACATGTTTAGATTCAGCAAATCAAAGAACCCTAAAAAACCAATTTTTGTTAAAATCAAACTAAGTTTAATTTTGGACCCTTTGGACCTTAATGTAGACCAATTTTAAAATGGGACCAAAAATTAAGAATCTAAATACACGGTTAGATTCGGCATATCAAAGAACCCCAATAATTCAATTTTTGATGAAATCAAACAAAGTTTAATTTTGGACCCTTTGGACCTCAATGTGGACCAATTTAAAACGGGGACCAAAATCCAAAACTTAATACACGGTTAGATTCAGCATATTAAAGAACCCCAAGAATTCAAGAATAAAACCCCATTGAAATTGGTCAAGAAATAAGCAATTTATACAAAGTATCTTCTTTTGCACAATACTGTGCAATTGAATATTTCTTGCAATTGCGCAATACTGTGCAATTGAATATTTCTTGCTATTGTGCAATACTGTACAATTGACAATTTCTTGCTATTGCGCAATACTGTGCTATTGGATATTTCTTGCTATTGCGCAATACTGTGCAATTGAAGATTTCTTGCTATTGCGCAATACTGTGCAATTGAAAATTTCTTGCTATTGCACAATACTTAATATATTAATTTACACATCCTGTTTGGTGTGTATCTCTTGCCTTATCATTATTATTTGCTTTTATATATAAATCAGAAATTTAATAATAAAGTTTTTGGCAAATTTCTAATATACATAATTTAAAAGCAGTTTAGGTGAGATAAACAAAAAGCTTCATCAGCAATATTTTATATTGGCAAATTTCCAATGAAGCTCATTAAGCTAAAGTTATTGGCAAATTTCAATGGAATTTATTAATAATAAAGTTTTGGCAAATTTCAATATAAATAATTTAAAAGCAGTTTAGGTGAGATATTCAAATGAGTTTCAATTACCAACCTTACACTGCCTTTTAAATTATGTTTTGTACTTAAGTAATTGTCCATTAACCTGCAAACCCTTTTCCCCTTTTTGCACCTTATTCCTTAACACTTTGAGCCATAACTCCCAAAGACAATTCTTACCATCCCTTTGTGGTATTCCAATATCCAAAATCTAAATACATGGTTAGATTCAGCATATCAAAGAACCCCAAGAATTCAATTTTGATGAAATCAAATAAAGTTCAATTTTGGACCCTCTAAACCTCAATGTGGACCAATTTGATAACTGGGCCGAATGTCAAAAATCTAAATACATGGTTAGATTCAGCATATCGAAGAACCCATATATTCAATTTTTGTTGAAATCAAACAAATTTTAATTTTGGACCCGATTTGGACCAACTTGAAAACTGGGCCCATAATCAAAAACTAAGTACATGTTTAGATTCAGCATATCAAAGAACCCCAAGAATTCAATTTTGTTAAAATCAAACTAAGTTTAATTTTGGACCCTTTGGACCTTAATGTAGACCAATTTGAAAACGGGACCAAAAATTAAGAATTTAAATACACGGTTAGATTCGGCGTATCAAAGAACCCCTATAGTTCAATTTTCGATTAAATCAAACAAAGTTTAATTTTGGACCCTTTTGGCCCCTAATTCCTAAACTGTTGGGATCAAAACTCCTTTTTGGCCCCAAATTCCTAAATGTTTAGGGCAATTGCCCCCAAACTCAAACCCAGCTTTCCCTTTGTGACATGGAACCTTGTGGAACAATTTCATAAAGATCCATACGCTTACACACAAGTTATTGTCCTGAAACTAGAAAAATGCTTGTTTTTTGCCCCTTTTTGGCCCCGAATTCCTAAAATTTTGAGGCAATTACCCCCAAAATCAATCCCAGCCTTCCCTTTGTGGTATGGTACCTTGCAGTACAATTTCAGAGAGATCCATTCACTTTGAACACAAGTAATTGTCTGGAAACTAGAAAAATGCTTATTTTTGGCCCCTTTTTGGACCCTTATTCCTAAACGTTTTAGGCAATTACCCCCAAACTAAATTCAAGGAGATCTCTTCAGTCAATCCTATGTTGTGTTCAAATTCAATCAGTATTGGTTAAAGCAAATTCAAGTTATTGTACAAAGTGATAAGGGAAGGACATAGTCGGACTACAGTATACCATAATATGTCCTGTCTGAGAAAATAATATATTAAAAACAAATATGGCAGAAAACAACTAACAACAACCACAAATTTGAAGGCTTCTTGCCTTAAGACAGCCACATAAAGAATGTTGGGGGTTAAACATTGTCAACAAAAGTGTTGAGATTAGCATCCAGAGTCTATATTAATGGCGATAAATGACAACAACATAACAGTTGTTGAAAGTTAAAAGACTTGCAGCAGGACTATTTCTTCAACCTCTTACAAAACTATACCCAATGTGAAGATAAATTGGTTACAGTTCAAATCTACATGCAAGTTCCTGTTGTGAACTGAACTAGAGGCTCCAAGGACCCTGTGTCGCTCACCTGGTATTTTTATTTACAATTGATGCATGATAAATGCAACTGTTGTACTGTCGTTTAGTTTCAGGGATATAAGACTAAAAAGTGCGTTTGAAACCTATGTTTTATTTCAGCCATGTGTGCCATGTTGGCAGGCAGGGTCATCATACACAGTGGTCCCTGGATATCCTAGTGGTGATTTAAACCAAGTTTGGTTTAATTTGACAGTAGTTTCAGGGGAGAATTTTTGTAAAATTTATCTAACGAAAATGCAAGTGATGAGAGTTTGTTGTGAAGTTTTGTTGTTGTGCAACACCCCCCAAAAAAAAAACAAAAAGGTAATAAAAAATTATCATTTAAGGGCAATCTTTCCTATTAATGATTTCTGCAAAATTCAGTTGATTGTGCAAGGGTTGTATAGCCAGCTGAGGTCGTTAAAAACTCTCATTTGTTGTTGCAAAATTCAAGTGGTTTTGAATTCCTTTGTTGATCTTTTTGTATTCAACTTTTAAACAACAAAGTACAACAAATATGATGACTGATACTCATGACACTGAAAATATGGTCTTCATTCTTGTGAAGAAAATGGTAAGGTTTGAAATATTTCTTAAATATTAATTCAATACCAATACTTTAATTTGTATTGGATTTATCCCAGGAAATGAGAACAAGGGACACAATTAAATTCAATTTTTTCCTAAACTTCTGATAAAATATAAAATGAAGAACTATATTTTTTAATGAGAATTTTTTTAATAGTTAATTGATAATTTGAACAATATTAATTTAGTTTTAGATCTTGCATGGTTGATTAATTTTCTCTCAAAATTTCTGATATTCTATTAAAGTTTTAAATATAATATGAGGCAGGCATTACCTGTGAAAGGGATGAAGTCTGTATAAATTAGTGTAGGAATTCAAGCATCATTTGCACTTTGGAATCTGTAGAAAATGAAGCCAAAGTACTGAAACATATCTGACATTCGACCTATTGTTCGGGATTATAGTTGTGACATCATTTTCAATGTAAAGAAAGAAACACCATCATCAGGTATTAATGTGTTTTTTTTTCATGTTACAGAATTATCAATTATTTTTATTGCCAGTTCATTAGTAGATTGTTTTCTATATTGATTTTCTACTGCAGTTTCAGAAAAGAAGATTACAAAAGGAAAACATTTTGTAAAAACTTACCAAAATTTACCAAATTAATGAAAATTGTTAAAAATTGACTATAAAGGGCAATAACTCCTTAAGGGGTCAACTGACCATTTTGGTCATGTTGACTTATTTGAATATTTTACTTTGCTGAACATTATTACTGTTTACAGTTTATCTCTATCTGTAATAATTTTCAAGATAATAACCAAAACGGCAAAATTTCCTTAAAATTACCAATTCAGGGCAGCAACCCAACAACCAGTTGTCCAATTCATCTGAAAATTTGAGGGCAGATAGATATTTACTTGATAAACAAGTTAATCCCTGTAAGATTTGCTTTAAATGCTTTGGTTTCAGAGTTACAAGCCAAAATCTACATTTTACCCTATGTTCTATTTTTAGCCATGGCAGCCATCTTGGTTGGTTGGCTGGGTCACCACATATTTTTAAAACTAAATACCTAATAATGATTGTGGCTAAGTTTGGTTGAATTTGGTCTAGTAGTTTCAGAGGAGAAGATTTTTGTAAAGATTACAAAATTTACAAAAATTAGTAAAAATTACTTTAAAGGACAATAACTCCTTAAGGGTCAACTGACCATTTTGATCATGTTGAATTATTTGTAGATCTTACTTTGCTGAACATTATTGTGGTTTACAGTTTATCTCTATCTATAATAATTTTCAAGATAATAACCGAAAATGGAAAAAATCCTTAAAATTACTAATTCAGGGCAGCAACCCAACAATCCATTGTCCGATTCATCTGAAAATTTCAGGGCAGATAGACCTTGACTTGATCAACAATTTTACCCAATGTCAGATTTGCTCTAAATGCTTTGGTTTCAGAGTTATAAGCCAAAATATACATTTTACCCTATGTTCTATTTTTAGCCATGGTGGCCATCTTGGTTGGTTTGGCAGGTCACGGACACAATTTTAAACTAGATACCCTAATGATGATTGTGGCCAAGTTTGGTTAAATTTGGCCCAGCAGTTTCAGAGGAAGATTTTGTAAAATTAACGACGACGGACGACAACAGACGACGACGGACGCCAAGTGATGAGAAAAGCTCACTTGGCCCTTCGGCCAGGTGAGCTAAAATGGCAAAATTTCCTTAAAATTAGCAATTCAGGGCAGCAACCCAACAACCAGTTGTCCAATTCATCTGAAAATTTGAGGGCAGATAGATATTTACTTGATAAACAAGTTAATCCCTGTAAGATTTGCTTTAAATGCTTTGGTTTCAGAGTTACAAGCCAAAATCTACATTTTACCCCATTTTGATCATGTTGACTATGTTTTATTTTTAGCCATGGTTTTATTTTTAGCAGCCATCTTGGTTGGTTGGCTGGGTCACCGTACACATTTTTAAACTAAATACCCTAATAATGATTGTGGCTAAGTTTGGTTGAATTTGGTCCAGTAGTTTCAGAGGAGAAGATTTTGTAAAGATTACAAAATTTACAAAAATTGGTAAAAATTACTTTAAAGGGCAATAACTCCTTAAGGGGTCAACTGACCATTTTGATCAAATTGACTTATTTGTAGATCTTACTTTGCTGAACATTATTGCTGTTTACAGTTTATCTCTATCTATAATAATTTTCAAGATAATAACCGAAAATGGAAAAAAATCCTTAAAATTACTAATTCAGGGGCAACAACCCAACAACCCATTGTCCGATTCATCTGAAAATTTAAGGGCAGATAGATCTTGACTTGATCAACAATTTTAGCCATGTCAGATTTGCTCTAAATGCTTTGGTTTCAGAGTTATAAGCCAAAATATACATTTTACCCCTGTTCTATTTTTAGCCATGGCGGCCATCTTGGTTGGTTTGGCAGATCACCGGACACAATTTTTAAACTAGATACCCTAATGATGATTGTGGCCAAGTTTGGTTAAATTTGGCCCAGTAGTTTCAGAGGAGAAGATTTTTGTAAAAGTTAACGACGACGGACGACGACAGACGACGACGGACGACAACAGACGACGACGGACGACGACGGACGACAGACGCCAAGTGATGAGAAAAGCTCACTTGGCCCTTCGGGCCAGGTGAGCTAAAAATTACTTAAATAATTTAAATGTGTCACAAGTTAAATTTTCAGATGTGACCTGCATTAATCAAGTCTGAAAGATATGCAAGAACAACATCATTTAAATGCAAATAAAAATCTTAGATTATCAATCACCAGGCTATTTATTTCACAATGTCATGAAGAATCACAGCATAATAATGATTTGCAATCTCAACCACAGTTTACAGTTAAACAACACATCATACATAATAATGATTTACAATCTCAACCAGTTTACAGTCAAACAGCACATCATAATTAATGAACTACCACAAGTCCATTACCAGGAGAAGTTTTTTTTTTTTGGACATCTGATATTACCTACTCTGTTAGTTTGTATATATGTTTCATTAAAAATCTTTCATTAACTGAAATGTCTCAATGTAACTCAAACAAAGATGTCAATTTCATGAAAAATAAGTATCAGTAGTCCCAAACTCCTACAAGTGATACTGGGGGTAACCACCATGAAATACATGTAAATGATAATGGCCCATTGAATGAATAATTTTATGAGATCCTGTACTGGAAAAAACATGTTTATGTATATTCAATATTTAACACATAAGTTTTACATTTTATTATTGCAAATACTGTTAATTATTGTCTCTATTACTATGGTTATAGAAAAAAATTCATTCATATCTCTAAAGAAGATGAAAATAAGTCATTTGATTTCATTTATGACCTAATCGTAAAGATCAAATAATTACTAAATTCATCAGAGCAAATAATCTTGGTTATCTTTTGTCATACCTTATGTGTTTTTAATTATAATTAATAAACATTAAATGCAAGAAATGAAAATTTTTTAAACCAACAAAAATCAAAAGAAATAAAAAAATCTTACATGTATAAGTTTTAACTATTAAAAATACAATGCTCCGCTGGGCGCAGCTTGATACGACCGCAGAGGTCGAACCCTGAACAGTTGGGGCAAGTATGGACACAACATTCAAGCTTGATACAGCTCTGAATTTGGATTGTGACACAGCATAAGTTTCTGACACAGAATGAATGTGGTCTAAGAACTTAAAAATTTTTAATTTACCTATTATGGTCCAATATCCAAAATCTAAATACATATACGGTTAGATTCAGCAGATCAAAGAACCCCAAGAATTCAATTTTTGTTAAAATCAAACTAAGTTTAATTTTGGACCCTTTGGACCTTAATGTAGACCAATTTGAAAACGGGACCAAAAAACACCCTTATGATTCATCACCCCCAAACTCAATCCCAGCCTTCCCTTTGTGGTATGGTACCTTGCAGTACAATTTCAGAGAGATCCATACACTTGAACACAAGTTATTGACTGGAAAGTGTAAAAATGCTTGTCTTTTGGCCCCTTATTCCTAAACATTTAGGGCAATTACCCCCAAACTCAAACCAAGCTTTCCCTTTGTGATATGGAACCTTGTAGTAATATTTCATAAAGATCCATTCACTTACACACAAGTTATTGTCCTGAAACTAGAAAAATGCTTGTTTTTTGTCCCTTTTTGGCCCCTAATTCCTAAAATTTTGAGGCAATTACCCCCAGAATCAATCCCAGCCTTCCCTTTGTGGTATGGTACCTTGCAGTACAATTACAGAGAGATCCATACACTTAAACACAAGTTATTGTCTGGAAACTAAAAAAATGCTTATTTTTGGCCCCTTATTCCTAAACGTTTTGGGCAATTACCCCCAAACTCAATTCCAGCTTTCCCTTTGTGATATGGAACCTTGTAGTACAATTTCATAAAGATCCATACACTTACACACAAGTTATTGTCATGAAACTAGAATAATGCTTGTTTTTTGGCCCCTTTTTGGCCCCTAATTCCTAAAATTTTGAGGCAATTACCCCAAAAATCAATCCCAGCCTTCCCTTTGTGGTATGGTACCTTGCAGTACAATTTCAGAGAGATCCATACACTTGAACACAAGTTATTGTCTGGAAACTAGAAAAATGCTTATTTTTGGCCCCTTATTCCTAAACGTTTTGGGCAATTATCCCCAAACTCATTTCAAGCTTTCCCTTTGTAATATGGAACCTTGTAGTACAATTTCAGAAAGATCCATACACTTACACACAAGTTATTGTCATGAAACTAGAAAAATGCTTGTTTTTTGCCCCTTTTTGGCCCCCAATTCCTAAAATTTTGAGGCAATTACCCCCAAAATCAATCCCAGCCTTCCCTTTGTGGTATGGTACCTTGCAGTACAATTTCAGAGAGATCCATACACTTGAACACAAGTTATTGTCTGGAAGTTACAAAAATGCTTATTTTTGGCCTCTAATTCCTTAACTGTTGGTACCATAACCCCCAAAATCAATCCCAACCTTCCTTTTGTGTTATTGAACCTTATGGTAAAATTTCATAGAGATCCATTCACTTAAACTTAAGTTATTGTGCGAAAACCAATGTGTCTTCGGATGACGACGATGCCAACGTCATACCAATATACAACTGCAAAAAATTTTTTGCTGTCGTATAAAAATTAGCTTTGATTCATTTTGTCTGCACATATTTGATAATAATCATTTTGAATTACCTATTAGCAATGTTGTACAGCACTAGCTTCACCTAAAGTTTTAATACTTCATCACTAACTCTGTACTGCATATTTTGACATATCAAACATTTGTCTTTAATAAAAGATTCTCTCAAAATATTTACAAATAACAACAGAATAAACTGAAAGAGACACATAAACCCAAACTCAGTTACACAAAAGGCATTTATATCTTAATGGAAAATATAATTGCTAGATAGATCCAGATGAAAGCAACTTTGAAAATACAGGAACTAAGAACATTGTGTTCTTTTTGTCATCTTATTAGTTGTTTTTGATTTGATGAGCGGCACCTTTTTGCAAATGATTTTATATTTTGTTCTTATGTTGTACTATTTTGGACAACTATGTTCAACTTCTCACATTCTTTTTATGTCTGTCCCAAGCCAGAAGTATGTAGTTCAGTGGTTGTTGTTGGTTGCTGTCTGCTATAATTGTTTTGTTTAAATAAGACAGTTGGGCTTTTTCTTTTGATTTCACAATTTAATATCTTGGGACTTTTTATAGCTTACTATATGGAATGTGTTTTCCTCATTGTTGAAGGCCATAGAGTGTAGTTGTTTACATCATGGTCCTTTGGTCTTTGGTGGATAGTTGTCTCATTGGCAATCATACCACACCTCCTTTTAAAAAAAAAAATGAGTATCAAATGAATGTCTATAGATTCATAACAAGATGAAACTACTTTCAAAATAATTGAAAAATAAACAGAATGTCTATAGCTTCATACTGACTCCATTACATTCATGGTATACATATCGTAATAGCCAATATGATCAATACATAAAAACGATAAAACATACAACTTCAAGATAACAGCAGATCAGTGTTATTCAGTATATTTTACACACTTCAGAAACACTCTCTAAAAAGTTGATTTCTGTAGGAATCTTGTGGCTATGACCAGGTAAAGCAATAGGATTCAGATGTCTTACTAAAAACCTATGATAAATTTGATCATACAAGATGAATGAATAAGTAGTGGAAGTTCAAATATTCATCATTAGAGGAGTCTGTTAAGTGACTTTTACTTTGTAAGTTTCTATCATAAACAATGTTATCCTTTTCCACCTTGAACAATGTAGTCAACAAGCTCTTGTATACTTCCAAATTCATTTCTCCCAGTTGATTCCTTTTTAGGTAATTTTGGTGTTCCCTTTTCTACCTTGCTGAAAAAGTCTTTTAGCTGAAAAATAAACCTGTATAATTTAGTTAAAATAAACATTGACTCAATCAGTAACTATGAAATATGTGACAATTCTTGAATGATAAGATCCTACCTAAAATTGTGTTTCAACGAGAAAGGGCTACACCCAAAATGAAGATATCTTGTCATTGGTCAAATCCCCTCCACAGAGGGTATTAGACAATTCTATTCCATTTCTGATTTTTTTTTTTTTAGATTATTCTTTCTTTTATGGTTTCTTTATTGGAAAAATTTTTAAAAATTAAACAAGAATACTGGTACATATAATATGGATATAAGGTGTGGATTAAGTCAAAATCTTTGTATTATATAAATGATAAATATTTTACAACCTCCTTAATTTGATCTCAGGACCTCCATAATATCATTTCAAGACCTCAACAAATAAAAGTTTAGAATGGCTTTTATTTCGGGACATCCTAATCCAATTTCAGGATATCCTTAAATATTTATGGAGCTTCACATTTATTTCAGGACATCCAGACTTTAATACTTCATAAACTCTTTTATGCCCTTATTCAAACAGTTCAACTGGATGACAGTTGAACAAAAAATAAAATAGCACTAGTTTGTGTTGACATTGCTGTTCACAGAATGTTTGATTTGGGAACCTTGCGCAAGGGGTCTCCTGTCTTGACTGGTCACTTGAATGACTGCTTTAACAGAGGTTTGATTGTGAAAAAAAGACAAACATGCAATGTCCAGCTATCATAACTTCTGCATTACAATGAGCTGCACAACTTGTAGATGCCAACGTCACTGCATAATGTGTCTCATCTTGAGTTACATCAAGATACTATGGTGATAGACAAAAACTATGTTACTCATGGCCTCATCTATTTGAAATGCTCCACTCAAATGTAATTTTTTGTCTTTTGGAATTGTAAGCAAAAAAACTGTCTGTAATGACAAATGTGTAAACAATTGAGTTTTGCCAGTAAAACAACTTACATTTGAAGCACCAGATACTTTATAGGCTGCAAAAAACACCAATCCAACTCCAGACACTGAAAACAGTGTTGCCAATGCTAAAGCTCTTACTCCTAAAGATGAACCTGACACATTTTGTCTACCTTTTGATATTCCCTACAAATAATAATAACAACCATTTCTTTACATCATTCCTCCTCCGAAACCTTAAAAATTATTGCTACATTTTTTTTCTCCAAAATGTTCCATTCCTTTCTTAAATTGATCTGTTTAATTTTGACTGAAGCGATCCGTTTACCTGTAATATGAGTTATTACCATTTTTTGTGTCCAATATAAATGGTATGTTAGTGTAACTTAGAAACCCTAGGTCATAGATACCAAGAGTTTTTTTTTTATATGATTTATTTGTTCAATACCAAGGAAGAGTAAAGGTCAAGGTCATGTTCTAAATTTTGTACTTGGCTTGTTATTGCAACTCTTTAGAAACTGTAAAAGTTATTGACATAAGGTTTTCATCAAATTTTAAGTTACCATTTAAGGCAACACCAATACATTGGGATTAAAGGACTCTGGTGACTTTTTTAAGGAGTTTTCTCTGCTTAAATATGTAGTACTCTGAACTGCAATGGTACTCCAAACCGCAATGGTGAAGCTGAAGTGCGATAGTTGGATGCTAATGTTATTCATTTTCTCATGTCGATGTAGAAGTCGATTTGATAGAAATAGCTTTTCAAGTTTTTGAGTAAATCACAGAGTATAAACCATTTAATTTAAAATAGTCAATATAAATAGTCAGTACATTTGCAGTCATAACTGAAACTGAAACATGACTTGTGTAATCAGATGGTAATGACTTACTTTAACAAACATGTCAGGGTCTTCTTTTTTTGTCCTTCCCAGAGCAAGACTGAAGCCACCTATCAAAGATACTCCAGTTAAACCAGTAAAAAACATTATTTCTGAAAATAGGATAAATGAAATATTCAACCATCATTCAGTATGTGTAAAATTGATGATAAAAATTAGAGTAACAGTAACTTACACTGAGGGAAGTTTTCTCTGTTGAAATTCTTTTCCAGGCTCACCAGATATTTCACCATGATTCAGTCAAAATTACTCAAAAATACAGAAAATTACAAATGAACTACTATACTGTGTCAATCACACACTGACATCAAATGTGAAGTAAAACAAGTGAAACTGCGAGCTACTGCTCACTGATGAAACCCCTGCCCATCTACTTGATGGTAAACAGGAAGTTGTTGAGTGATGAATCTGAAAACGCATCACACAGTATAGCTGACTTATATAAACCCTGAAACCAAATTTCAGAAATCCTTATGATGTAGTTCCTGAGAAAAATGTGATGAAAAATATGCATGGGACAGACGGACGGATGGATGGACGGACAGACAGAGGTAAAACAGTATACCCCCACTTTTTTAAAGCGGGGGTATAATAAACAAATCCCAAATATACATGATGTTCCCTTACAAGTTTTATGGCATTGCATAATTTCTGCATTTAAACATGCCTATAACATGTATAACAAAGCAGATTATTGGTAAAATATCTTACATGACTAATCTTTTTGCCAGAAGGGAATCTGTAACACTTTACCTAAGAATTTGTAACACTTATTTATTCATGTCATACAACAATCACCTTTTCTATGTTGCATCAGCTGACGTATTCTATTATGATATCAAAAGTTTAGGGGAATGTTTGCGATGTTCCATAATGGCGAACAAATTGCAATAAGGTGTATTCTCTAATGTTACTATTCTTGTCGAAAAAGCTGTAAATCTTCTTTATTTTGATTCATACTAATTTCTAGTTCTTTTCTCAGGATTATGTTGCGCTGGCAGACCCAATGTCAATCAGTGTAAATGATGTCACTGAATAATAAACTTTTACTGTGACATAACCACATAAGTGTTATGACATAGACCATGTGGAAAATATGGAAATTCTGAATTCTATTGACTTAGGCAAATTGGCACCGCACCTAGTCAATTCGGCACCTAGTCAAATCAGGACCTGGTTAATTTGGCATCCGAGGGCACTCCTGATTAACATTATGTTTTGCAAGTCAACTATTGAAGACTCATTTTTTTTCCATATTTTTTTAATATTTTCTCTAGATGTGTCAATGTACATTGGACACACATAACAGAAGTTCCAATGGAAACTTTTTTTATAAACAATACCATAATATCTGTTCCTATTGGAACTTATATTATAAAGAAACTTCTATTTCATGACAACTTATTTATTTTGTTGATGAATTTTGTAAATAGGCCAGGCACAGGACGCAACAGTAAATAATCATCGCCTACTTAATGGTTTATTGTATATATATTCAAAGAAGAAGAACTGCACATTGCTTGTAAACATACAAAATGGGTGCAAACATTATTCATTTTATATAAGGCAGGAAATGAAGAAAAAAAAAATTACAATGATAAAATTTGTTTTTATCCTCATATGTGGATTAAACAGCAGCTTGGGTAAGGACTTCTTTGTTTAATTCTAATGGTTTTTTTTTATTATAAAACATCAAAAACTACATCAAAATGGTTAAAACAACAAACAGGTTATTATAAGTTTAAGTTTTTGCAAAAAAATATATGTATAAAAAAAACGAAAAATTATTCTCCCCATACCTCGAATAAATAAGAAAGAAAAAGGTAAAAATAATATTAGATGCCGAATTGACTTTAAATAGGTGCTGATTTGACTTTATGCCAATTTGACCTGATGCCGATACAACTTTTTCTATAGGTGCAGAATTGAACAGGTGCCGATTTGACTTGTACCCGAAATGTCAGGGAAAATTCTAGTCCAAATGTTGTAGGAAGGTGTCACAGAAAAAAAAATAGCTGATCAAGGGGTCATAATAGACGTATTTACACTTGTATGCAAATTTGTCGGCAATTACGTAAAATCACACAGGTTCCTGTAAACTTTGACATCATAATTCAAAACATTTGACGTCACAATTAAAAAGTGATTGTTGCTTGACGTCAAAAGGTGATTCGGAGTAGATCTAAGGTCATTCAGAGGCAAAATACAGCTAAATACCAAAAGCGTAAATACGTTTATTATTTGGAAGTTAGGAAAATTCATGAATGTGAAAGTCTTCTATTTCGCAGTAGGCAGGTTGTCTTACAAAGTTGGCAACTTGTCATGAACAGTTGCCTTGATGATTACAGGTAGTGAGTTGCTAAAGGACGACCTGTCCAGCTTTCGAAACAAGTTGCTTTCTTTAAAAAAAGAAATGCAATCGTAAACCCAAAATGAATGTTTGGTATTAAATATTAGATATTTTTTAAGAAAAGAGTTAGTTTCTAGGCTTAATAACAAATTAATGATTTTTGTGCTTATAAAAAGAAATGCAATATGTGAAACTTAATAGCTGTTTTTTTGGGGAATTTGAGATAAACAACAGCCTGTGTTTGATTTTGCTTTTCCACCTGCCCACCCGTGCCCACTCTAGCTATAATCTCTTTTTTGTAAAATATTGATTACAAATGCTTATCTGCTTTTTCAAGTGATTGTACTTGCATGTTTTTAGATTAAACAAAAGAAACTACATGCCCACTCCTATGGGTGGGTAGAGTGGACAAGGTAGAATTTTGCCCACCGGTGCCCACTCCTTTGGTGGGCGGTAGACAAAGCAGAATCCACCTGAGCTGTTGTGTATGTTCAAAGTTATTTGAACAAGGACTTGTTATTGTATTATTAAGATCCTTACACCAGCTCTGCAAGGTTTTAGTGATGCTTAGGGTTGTAAGCATTGGCAATTTAAAGTTGTGTGATTTGTGCTATGAAAAGTTTAAGTTCTTACAAATAAACAAACTAAATTGAAATTTAAATTAAAAAAAATTAACATATACAAACAACTGAATTTATCACTGAATACCCTTTGTTAAACATGAGTTTGTTTTAAATTCACAATTATGAAAATTGTAAGGTGTTCCTTTTTATATTTGAACATGTTCTTTCATTAACTTTTAAAAAAGTGTCTTTTACATGGTATAGTTCTTATAACTTCTTCTCAACACAACTTGGAACAGAATGACCTGGAGACAGACCGATGTGACCAGCGTCCCAACACCACGTGACCATCAGATTAATTACACTAATTAGCATATCATTTAAATAAAGTGAAACTTACATAAAGGATCGT
Source organism: Mytilus coruscus (assembly GCA_017311375.1). Classification (NCBI taxonomy): domain Eukaryota; kingdom Metazoa; phylum Mollusca; class Bivalvia; order Mytilida; family Mytilidae; genus Mytilus; species Mytilus coruscus. The sequence goes on along the minus strand of CM029603.1, from coordinate 76,095,405 downwards.
AGGAATCAACCATTCTTCATAAGGGTGCAAGAAAAGACAATTTTAAAATGAACTAACAATAATTAGTTAAAACAGAAGTATTTTATATTGTTACTCAAAATTAATAATTTACAATATAAAAGCGATAGACATGAAAATAGGGTGTACTTAAGCAAAAATAAGTAAATCACTATCGTAATGTACACCCTATAAAATTGCGATTCGAAATTTTGGCATGTTTATAAGTTGTTTAATGCTTCATTTTAAACCGATTTTTATTCTAATTTCAAATACTTTTTACAGTTATAAAATAAAATGAATAATTCAATAAGTGCCCAATCAATTATGAAGGAAAACATAACATTTAATTGCAATAAAATGCAATTACATAAAATACATCCTAAGCTTGAAATCATTAAAAAATCCTCGTTACTGCTAAAAGTGACTCTTTGATAATTTAAAAGGTTTAAGAACAACTATTTAAGGAAAACAATAGGAATAATTTGTTTTTGGCGAGCTAACCATAAAATTATTAATGGATTTAAAAATACAGTGAATTGGAAGACACCTTCAATGTCGTCCCTCCTCTGTGTCCTCTGGTGGGAGAAAAGATTTTTATTGTTGCGAGCAACCATTTGAAATATAACTGGGTATAATAAACTTTTAACTAAGACAGGAACATGTAAATTAATTTTTCTTAAACCGGCGTTTGCATTTGCGCGATTTGCATTTCATTTGTAACGATTTCTTTTCTTTCATACCAGTTTTATCGACAGCATGTCATATGCAAGGTTTCCTTAAGTAGTTAACGACTAAAAAATTATAAAACGTTATTATAATACGAAAAAATCATTAACCTCGCAAGATTTTCTATGTTATTTTTTTAGTATTTTTTCTAAATTAGATTACTAAACAATCATTTGAAAAGGCTATTGTCTCATTCGTAAAGTTTACATCTCACTACACCTGCTTGGACTTTACAATGTAACTATTATGTCAGCAACAAATGGTAACAACAGGCGTCGCTCTATATAATTAAGAATCTCTCAGTATCAATTAAAAATAATTTTATACTCACTTACTGTCTTGTTAACTAATTAACTAGTAAACAACCGATTTGTTTTTGCAAGGCTAATTTAACACCACAAAGAAACACATACAACCCATACACCGTAGCGATTATATAAGACATCAGAGGAAGTTTAGTTTACACAGTTATGAGAACTGTTGACCAGGAGCTTTTAATTAATTTATAGAGAACGCGTTTATATCAGTACATTATCAAAATGATCACACAAAGCTTTGTCGCTTTTGATAAAAATTAAAAAAATTATCATTAATAAAACAAACTTCAAAATTTCATAAAATTATTTTACATGCATAAAAACCTAAATATCAAATTTATACATAATCTATTAAAACCGAAAATTCATTATCTGATTGTTTTCACAAAAAATAATTATTTTGTTTTTATAAAGAGGAACATTTTAAAATTAATTACTACAGAAGTGATAATTAGTACTGTTGACCAGGAGCTTTTAATTAATTTATAGAGAACGCGTTTATATCAGTACATTATCAAAATGATCACACAAAGCTTTGTCGCTTTTGATAAAAATTTTATCATTAATAAAACAAACTTCAAAATTTCATAAAATTATTTTACATGCATAAAAACCTAAATATCAAATTTATACATAATCTATTAAAACCGAAAATTCATTATCTGATTGTTTTCACAAAAATTATTATTTTGTTTTTATAAAGAGGAACATTTTAAAATTAATTACTACAGAAGTGATAATTAGTACTGTTGACCAGGAGCTTTTAATTAATTTATAGAGAACGCTTTATATCAGTACATTATCAAAATGATCACACAAAGCTTTGTTGCTTTTGATAAAATTTTTTAAAATTATCATTAATAAAACAAACTTCAAAATTTCATAAAATTATTTTACATGCATAAAAACCTAAATATCAAATTCATACATAATCTATTAAAACCGAAAATTCATTATCTGATTGTTTTCACAAAAAATAATTATTTTGTTTTTATAAAGAGGAACATTTTAAAATTAATTACTACAGAAGTGATAATTAGTTCCTGGCTAAGGTAACTATAAATAGAAAGTATTTGTGGCTAAGGTAACTATAAAAAGTAAAATCACAAAAATACTGAACTCCGAGGAAAATTCAAAAGGAAAGTCCTCAATCAAATGGCAAAATCAAAAGTTCAAACACATCAAACGAATGGATAACAACTGTCATATTCCTGACTTGGTACAGGCATTTTCTTATGTAGAAAATGGTGGATTGAACCTGGTTTAAATAGAAAGTATTTGTTCTTATCTCTATCTGCATCTGTCATCACTCGGTATCTAAAATAGACACTTGATATCTTATCGCTGACCCTATTAAGTCTACCGAAATTGCATGCATGATTAATTTTAAGATTTATGATCGTAATTAAAGCGGCACTTTTAGGGTGCAATTGTTACTAACTAAAGTTTTGAAAACGTTTTGAGGCGTTTGTTGTTATTTTCTAACTGCTACAGAAGTAGAAACATCATTTAATAATTCTTTTCTGATCCTATTTGAACTTTCAATAATTCATGCTCATGTTGTTGAAAAACATACTTTTATAAGCGTAGAAAAAAATTTGTTTAAACAGGTTCAAGTTAGAAACAAATTAATGTTTGCATGTATTGTATTAACAAACGGCGACAAAACATTTGCATAGTCAAGTGTATTTTTTTTTTAATATATTTTAGTTGTAGGTTTCCGTTTTATTTTATTTTTCATATTCAATATCTATTTAATTACATTTTAATAACCAATTTTTTTTATTAAAGTTGCAATATTTAATCACAAAAATAACTGTAATTTAATCATATGCAAGAAAGACTTCCCTTTAATTTCAGTATAAAAAATAAATAGCTTGCTTTTTACATCATGTACATCTTCCTAAACTTAAAATCTAAAATAAAATGCTACTAAAACTCTTTCTAAAGATTTTATTTTTAATTATTCTCGTTCAGAATTATATAAAGCGCATTGTTTACATGAAATCTTATCTCATATCTAAACACAGCTGGTTTCAACGTTTGACTCTAATTAAAATACTTCGCATGTAGGTTAATATTAGCAGCTTGTAATCGTGTGCAAGAAAATATTATATCATAATAAATTTCAGATCATACGTAAAATATCTCTAGACTATAGCAACTTAAGATGCTAATGCTTATTCAACAGATTAGTAAGCTATTGCGCATGTATTTGAAAGGTGGTCATAGAAAGAACAGAAGTGTTCCGAATAACATCCGGTGTTCCGAAAGACTACATCTATCGTCCAATATATACTGCGTAAACCCCTCAGCAAAGACCTAAATAAATATTCTTATCTCCCCTTGATGTCCAATGATCATAAATGTCGTTTTTTTCAATTACCAGTTACTTAAGGGATACAAATTGATTGTTAAAGGAGCAAATAGGGATTTTCAATCACATTATGCCTTTGTATTTGCTGTTCTTCTCTTTATTATTATCCAAGGAAGAGTTGCCTGTACTGATTACTTCTTTCTCATCCATGGGGGCAGCCATTTTGACCGGGAAGGTCATGTTGTTTAAACATGTAAAAAATATTAGTTATCATTATTGTATAAATTTATCTGGTTTAAAAACTTATAAACATAAAAGAAACGTAACGGCATAAGTAAATAAAAAATTCCAATTTCTTAAAATTATTACGAAATAATACGCATGCGTGAAGTAATTATGTTCATCAACAAATAGCTGGTTTCCTGTGTTACTACCGAAAATGTGAAAAAATCTTAATAATAACAATGTTTTGATTGAAAACTTACAACTTTCTCTATCATATTATGAAAGAGATATTATTAGAATAATGACGTGGGAAAAAATGTTTCTATTTTTTCATTATACAAATGAATCAAACGTACATTGCAGTTTCAACTGATTCGCCCTCCGTCACACTGGATAATAAATCGATCAAAATGACCAAAAAGACACGTAAATGGGAAGTGTTCCCTGGGAAAAATAAATTCTGCTGTAATGGCAGAATAATGATGGCCAGACAGACGGGAATATTTTATTTTACATGTACTCTTATTGTTGTTACTTGCGGACTCTTCTTCGGATTCGAGTAAGTACATGAAAATTGCATGTTACCATTTTATGACCCTGGCCCCTTTAATTTGTACCTTTGTCTTCAGGTCAAAATAAGACATAGGTTTTAAAGACCCATCATTTTGGAAATATCCTGAAGAGAATTTCTCCTTGCATAATATTATGAATGGAAATACTTATATAAACAGGCTTGACATTAACGGCTGTCAGATTGCCTGGGACAAATGAGTCATCATAGGCAAGTTAAAGCTGCAGTGTACTTATCTGATTGGCAATTAAAAATTACAAGCAAAAAATAGTGCAAAATACAGAATGTAGTCAATTTATATGAATTGTCATATAAACCAAGGATTTGTATAGTACAAATCCTTGTATAAATTGACTTGTCCCCCGAAATATCGAGAAATTTATTTTATTACTGTCCCTTCCTCTAGACATTTTTAGGGTATTAACCAATCAGAGTGTGTTTCTGTTACTGAAGTTAAATTTGACTTAGGTATTTTAGGAAAACTTATCCAAGACGGAACATAAATTCAAGGTCTTCCAAATTAAATCTACATGTACACATGTATACATGTATCATCAATTTTTGAAACCTTGAACAAAAGTGAAAAGAAAGTAGATTAGACAATATATATAAATAAATTTAACCAAGAAATTTATGAGTTTTCTCTTTCTCAATGCTCAGTACTATTTCATTTAAGCATGTGTATGTAAGGAAAGAGTTTCTGTGTGTATCAATCCTAGGTTAAGCACAGAGATCCGGGAAAATTGTTTTATTCACAGTGGCTTCAATGGAGAGAATGCATATAACGTTTTGTTATCATGAATATAGCATTCCTGAGCCCGTGTGATTTAGGTAGCACAGAAGCTAACTCAGGGAAAAGTTTTTCTGTGGAGTACTAGAAAAACAAAGCTGAAAACAATGAAATAAAAAATCCAAAAAAGAGGAATAGGAGAATTATTGACTCCTGGAAAAAATTCTTTGATGGAATCGCAGATTGATTGGATTATAGTTTATTTATATATACTGCAAAGGACAAACAAATTATTCATGGCAAATCAGATAACAAACATTAAACACAGAAAAATACCAAAATATTAATTATGTTTATATGTTATAACTTAAACTATATATTCTTCTTTAAATTTGCTCACAGGTCACCGGTGAACAGGTGTGATTCAAGTTGCTTGGTACAGTACTTTCGGCAATCCGTTACGTTTCATTACTTTTGAATTGCATTTAGACTTACCTTATTTTATTTCCAAACATAATTTGGACAAGTGGTTTTCTCTTTCGAACAAGAAATACATCATGGTGACTTGCCTGAAGGACAAGTTGTTCAAAATGAAATTTATAAAAATATAAAATATATGGGTATTGACTATTCCTTAGGATGAAATGGAAGAATGAAATAATTTCCATCAGAACACACTTTATTTGTAAGTACTGGGTGAAAGTTCTTCAATGGTTAAATTTTTATCCATAGAGATCCCTGAGGTGTGTGAAATACAGGAAAACCTTATCGCTATTTTGGAATCTGTGACACTAAATTTTATTTTTAACAGAATTGATTTATTACTATTTGTGGATTTCGTGGGTAAAGGATTAACCACAAATGAAATTTAAACATGTTGAATGTTCCATTAAGTTCAAATTTGCTATAGGCTTGTATGCTGCCTTTGACAAAACCTCAAATTTGTCAATCTGCAAAACTTGGTATCCATTAGAATAAATGAATCCACAGAGACTGAAAGTATGATGTACTTATATTCAATTAAGAGTTCTTGGTCTGCAATAACAATTTAACATTATAAACATTATTTGCAGTTGTCCATATTTGGCTGTTCATGTGACTGCTGCAATTCCAGTGGTTGGAGGGGCATTGTTTATCTTTGTCATGGCAACCCTCTTCAGAACTAGCTTTAGTGACCCAGGTGTTATCCCAAGAGCCTCACCAGATGAAGCAGCTGATATTGAAAAGAAAATAGGTATTTGTACTTACATTTATTAATTAATGACTGATGGCTTCTAGTCTATATATAACTGTAATAGTCAGAAATGGTGGATGTACTAGGTACCATGCAGAGGTTGTGTCAAATCAGTTTATTTTTTGTTGCTGTAATATTTACATGTATTATTTGTATTTGTCACAAGTATCTTGTTAACTTATATAACAAGAAAAACTTAACTTTAATAAATCTTTAATGTCTATTTTAGAACTTATTAAGGTTACACAGTTAAGTCAAAATACATTGTATCACACCCAAGGTTTAAAGGTATATACTCAAAAGTGGCTCTTGCCTTTCACATTTTAGCCATTTCAATGATATGAAATGTCCTATTTATTCCTTATTGCCATGCATGTCTGATGTAGGTGTGTCAATAATTATGTTGGAGAGATCAAACCACACAATAATTTTAGATTAAGGTTCAACAAGTCATCATGTGGATACTGTCTGAGCTTCATAAGGATACTTCTGATGACTGATGTATATATTGATAAAAAGACCTGTTAAAAAAGTCGAACAGCAACCACAAAAGACATCACATATGTTTAGAGGTCAACATGCAGTCTGTATCAATATATCTAGATATGTTTTGTTTCTTAACATCAGAAAATCTTCTATTTATATTGAAAGGTTTGTCTTTATAAGGTCAAGGTCACAAAATACATTGTAAGTCTGTACTGTACACATGTACATATGCCTAGATTAAACTTAAAGTGTAAAGCCAGGGGACTTATGCTCATCAATTTTATTATCCATTGAATTTAGAGAAATGTCCATGTTTTTGTCAATAAATGATCAAATACATTGATCGTGTTGATGATGTACTCAAGTATTTTTGTTGAGCCTGTGACTAAAGTTGTGGAGGCAAGACATGTACATGTACAATGTAGCAATCCTTCATTCTGTCGTCGACATACATGAAGTCAACAGTCAACACTTAGGTTTAATAGTGTAATGTTAAATAGGCTTATATGATCAGAAATAGTGTCAGGGATACAATTAACTAGCTGGTCCAGTAAAATTTGGAAATCATTTTTCACCTCTGAACTTCTTCCACAAGAATTATTTTATAATTTATTTTCATGTATAATGTGTTAAATACCTCTTTCTAAAAACATATTTGTTCTTTTAGAGGTTCCAAATACAACATCACCAGGAACATACAGACCTCCACCAAGAACAAAGGAAGTTATAATTAAAGGACAGGTGGTTAAACTTAAGTACTGTTTTACCTGCAAGATCTTTAGACCACCTAGAGCATCACACTGTAGTTTTTGTGATAATTGTGTTGGTATGTATACAGTTAACCTAATTCATAAAATATTGTATAGTTGACATTAATTTACCCATGTAAATCTTGGTTTTCAAAATAATTAAATGAATGTCAAGAGAATTTCACTGAAAAGAACAAAAGTGTATAGATAATAGAAATATTTTAAATGATCAAGTTTAGGGCCCTTACATAGGCACACATTTCTGGTAATAAAGTGAGGAGTAATAAAATTAATATTTCCAAATTAAATAGCATGTAATCCAAGTTGTTAATGTATGTTCAATGGTGTTACTATGTCCTTTGATTGAGTTAAGCTATTTCAGTTGATATTTTATAGTGTGTCTTTCTATGTTGTGATGTTACACTATTGTTTCAGAAAAAGGGTATTGGTTTGGTACCATTAAAACGTTTAAACCCGCTGCATTTGTTTGCACCTGTCCTAAGTCAGGAATCTGATGTTCAGTAGTTGTCGTTTGTTGATGTGGTTCGTAAGTGTTTCTCGTTTCTCGTTTTATATAGATTAGACCGTTGGTTTTCCGTTTGAATGGTTTTACACTAGTAATTTTGGGGCCCTTTATAGCTTACTGTTTGGTGTGAGCCTAGGCTCCGTGTTGAAGACCGTACTTTGACCTATAATGGTTTACATTTATAAATTTTGACTTGGATGGAGAGTTGTCTCATTGGCACTCATACCACATCTTCTTATATCTAATTAATGTTTGATGGATGGCTAAGGTATTCTTTATCAACAGGAAAACTAGAACATGAAAATGTGATAGTGCTAAATCTGTACATTGTGAGGTTCAAGTTCAGGTTTAAGATATTTTACCGTGAAGTTGTCCTATTGATACGTATTATTGTTTAAAATTTATTAAAATCAGAATCCTTTCTTTTCATTCAATAACACATTTCAAATCATCAAACATAACCTAATCTCAGTGATTTTTGGACGGTGCTTCTTTCCACAACTTTTTATTTGAAATAATTTAATGAAATGCATGCATGCATGAAGAATCAACTTCTTTGAATCTGATTTATCTTTAGAAATGTCTTTTACATGATTTAAGCATGGGAGACTACAAAATTTCTACTGAAGTTTATGATTTGGCAAAATATAAATCTGAATTGTTTGCAGTTACTTTAGTTTGATGGTACATGATGTAGTAGACATGTTCAGAAATGCAATTTAAATGTAGAATCTAGGTTTTTCCAAGTAAGGTATCTTAGCTCATCTGACACAGGTTTTTATACGACCGCAAAAAATTTTTTGTGGTCGTATATTGGTATGACGTTGGCGTCGTCGTCGTCGTTGTCGTCGTCGTCGTCCGAAGACACATTGGTTTTCGCACTCTAACTTTAGTTTAAGTAAATGGATCTCTAGGAAATTTTACCATAAGGTTCAATACCACAAAAGGAAGGTTGGGATTGATTTTGGGGGTTATGGTACCAACAGTTAAGGAATTAGGGGCCAAAAAGGGGCCAAAAATAAGCATTTTTGTAACTTCCAGACAATAACTTGTGTGTAAGTGTATGGATCTCTCTGACATTGTACCACAAGGTTCCATATCACAAAGGGAATGCTGGGATTGATTTTAGGGTAATTGCCTCAAAATTTTAGGAATTAGGGGCCAAAAGGGCAAAAATAAATATTTTCTAGATTCAGGACAATAACTTGTGTGTAAGTGTATGGATCTTTCTGAAATTGTACTACAAGGTTCCATATCACAAAGGAAAGCTGGAATTGAGTTTGGGGTAATTGCCCTAAACGTTTAGGAATTAGGGGCCAAAAGGGCCAAAAATAAGCATTTTTCTAGTTTCCAGACAATAACTTGTGTTTAAGTGTATGGATCTCTCTGAAATTGTATTGCAAGGTACCATACCTCATTGAAGGCTGGGATTGCGTTTGGGGTGATGAATCATAAGGGGTTAAAAAATTGGGGGATTTTTTTCCTTTTCTTCCTTTTTTCCTTTTTTTTTTTCTTTAAAATTTTCCATTTTAAGTTGGTTATTTCTGATTTATATTTAAAAGCAAATAATAATGATATGGCAGGAGATACACACCAAACAGGATGTGTAAATTATTATATAATAAGTATTGTGCAATAGCAAGAAATTTTCAATTGCACAGTATTGCGCAATAGCAAGAAATCTTCAATTGCACAGTATTGCGCAATAGCAAGAAATATCCAATAGCACAATATTGCACAATAGGAAGAAATTGTCAATTGTACAGTATTGCACAATAGCAAGAAATATTCAATTGCACAGTATTGCGCAATTGCAAGAAATATTCAATTGCACAGTATTGTGCAAAAGAAGATACTTTGTATAAATTGCTTATTTCTTGACCAATTTCAATGGGGTTTTATTCTTGAATTCTTGGGGTTCTTTAATATGCTGAATCTAACCGTGTATTAAGTTTTTGGATTTTGGGCCCGTTTTAAATTGGTCCACATTGAGGTCAAAGGGTCCAAAATTAAACTTTGTTTGATTTCATCAAAATTGAATTATTGGGGTTCTTTGATATGCCGAATCTAACCGTGTATTTAGATTCTTAATGTTTGGTCCCGTTTTCAAATTGGTCTACATTAAGGTCCAAAGGGTCCAAAATTAAACTTAGTTTGATTTTAACGAAAATTGAATTCTTAGGGTTCTTTGATATGCTGAATCTAATCATGTATTTAGATTTTTGATTATGGGCCCAGTTTTCAAGTTGGTCCAAATTGGGGTCCAAAATTAAACTTTGTTTGATTTCAACAAAATTGATTATATGGGGTTCTTTGATATGCTGAATCTAACCATGTATTTAGATTCTTAATTTTTGGTCCCGTTTTCAAATTGGTCTACATTAAGGTCCAAAGGGTCCAAAATTAAACTTAATTTGATTTTAACAAAATTGAATTCTAGGGTTCTTTGATATGCTGAATCTAAACATGTCTTTAAATTTTGATTATGGCCCAGTTTTCAAGTTGGTCCAAATCGGGTCCAAAATTAAACTTTGTTTGATTTCAACAAAATTGAATATATGGGGTTCTTTGATATGCTGAATCTAACCATGTATTTAGATTTTTGATTTTGGGCCCGTTATCAACTTTGTCCACATTGAGGTCAAAGGGTCCAAAATTAAACTTTGTTTGATTTCAACAAAATTGAATATATGGGGTTCTTTGATATGCTGAATCTAACCGTGTATTTAGATTCTTAATTTTTGGTCCCATTTTCAAATTGGTCTACATTAAGGTCCAAAGGGTCCAAAATTAAACTTAGTTTGATTTTAACAAAATTGAATTCTTAGGGTTCTTTGATATGCTGAATCTAATCATGTATTTAGATTTTTGATTATGGGCCCAGTTTTCAAGTTGGTCCAAATTGGGGTCCAAAATTAAACTTTGTTTGATTTCAACAAAAATGAATATATGGGGTTCTTTGATATGCTGAATCTAACCATGTATTTAGATTCTTAATTTTGGTCCTGTTTTCAAATTGGTCTACATTAAGGTCCAAAGGGTCCAAAATTAAACTTAATTTGATTTTAACAAAATTGAATTCTTAGGGTTCTTTGATATGCTGAATCTAAACATGTCTTTAAATTTTGATTATGGGCCCAGTTTTCAAGTTGGTCCAAATCGGGTCCAAAATTAAACTTTGTTTGATTTCAACAAAATTGAATAAATGGGGTTCTTTGATATGCTGAATCTAACCATGTATTTAGATTTTTGATTTTTGGGCCCGTTATCAACTTTGTCCACATTGAGGTCAAAAGGGTCCAAAATTAAACTTTGTTTGATTTCAACAAAATTGAATATATGGGGTTCTTTGATATGCTGAATCTAACCATGTATTTAGATTCTTAATTTTTGGTCCTGTTTTCAAATTGGTCTACATTAAGGTCCAAAGGGTCCAAAATTAAACTTAGTTTGATTTTAACGAAATTGAATTCTTAGGGTTCTTTGATATGCTGAATCTAATCATGTATTTAGATTTTTGATTATGGGCCCAGTTTTCAAGTTGGTCCAAATTGGGGTCCAAAATTAAACTTTGTTTGATTTCAACAAAAATGAATATATGGGGTTCTTTGATATGCTGAATCTAACCATGTATTTAGATTCTTAATTTTTGGTCCTGTTTTCAAATTGGTCTACATTAAGGTCCAAAGGGTCCAAAATTAAACTTAATTTGATTTTAACAAAATTGAATTCTTAGGGTTCTTTGATATGCTGAATCTAAACATGTCTTTAAATTTTTGATTATGGGCCCAGTTTTCAAGTTGGTCCAAATCGGGTCCAAAATTAAACTTTGTTTGATTTCAACAAAAATTGAATATATGGGGTTCTTTGATATGCTGAATCTAACCATGTATTTAGATTTTTGATTTTGGGCCCCATTATCAACTTTGTCCACATTGAGGTCAAAAGGGTCCAAAATTAAACTTTGTTTGATTTCATCAAAATTGAACTCTTAGGGTTCTTTGATATGCTGAATCTAACCATGTATTTAGATTTTGGATATTGGACCATAATAGGTGAATGTCCAATTTAAAATTTTTAAGTTCTTAGACCACATTCATTCTGTGTCAGAAACCTATGCTGTGTCAAATAGTCAATCACAATCCAAATTCAGAGCTGTATCAAGCTTGAATGTTGTGTCCATACTTGCCCCAACTGTTCAGGGTTCGACCTCTGCGGTCGTATCAAGCTGCGCCCTGCGGAGCATTTTATTAAATAAGAGTTTTGGACTTGTCTTAATTAAAACTTGACACAAAATCTCTCTTCTAAAAAGAGAGAGAAGAAACCAAAGGGCCAATCAAAATTCATAAATCAAAGAGAAACCAACAACACCATGTAAAAATATAAAAATAAACAAAACAAGGAAGAAAAGACAACAGTCTACAAAACACTACATAGAAAAATCAAGATACAGAAACACGAACCCCACAAAAAGGGTGATCTCAGGTGTTCCAAAAGGTATGCAGATCCTGCTCAACACATGGCATAAGCTGTGTAATGGATAATATATGTAAAGACAATTGTAGTTATTTTCATATATGGTAATAATTTATTTTATTTTTTAGAGAGATTTGATCACCATTGTCCATGGGTTGGAAATTGTGTTGGAAGAAGAAACTACAGATATTTTTATTTATTTATCCTCTCATTATCAGTTTTGTGCATCTATATATTTGCTTGTGTTTTAACTCATTTAATATTACGTAAGTATTTTAAGACGACCCTAAAAATTCTATGTTTAACATCACTTGGACATGGTACAATCTGAAAGGGAGGAAGGTAATTAAATAACAAACACATCAATCAAATACAGTTTCTTTTCAAATAACATAGTGCAAGGAGGTGAACATTCTTTAGATCCTATCCAGGCAATTTCATGCAATTTATTAATGATATATTATACTCAGATATTCAAGTTATAAATGGTGTGTATGTGTTTAACCATACTTGTGAAGAAAACTGTTTTGTTAAAAATTATATAAGCTGTGTAAACATAGTTTCAACTAAAAATGAAAATTAAGAACAAAGGAAAATAACTCCAATTCAGAATTATATAATTTGCCTAAAAGTGTCAATTCAATGGTTAATTTTAAATTCACACTGTAAAATCATTTCTCTTACAGACTGCACAAACAGGCATGTGTTGTCTGATGATTTACCAATATTCAAATTGTTCTAAAACAAATCTTACAAACAAAAGCCTCCGCTTTCTTGTTTTAGCAAAAAGGATAAAATTTAATGGAAATATTTGAAATCTTTGTACAAATATTACATTTAAGTATTACTTGATATTAATGTGTAAAATAAGCTTTTTTTCCCTTCTCCAACAAAGAAACAACATCCAGTCATCTCAGTTTGGATTATATTTCATAGTGTAGAAATATTTAGTTGATTTATGGGCAGCATTGGACATCAGAAGTGAAAAGGCTTAATATTATCATTGGTGCAAGCAGATCTCATTAACCCCAATCATTGTGAAAAAAACTATCAAAATACATCTATGATTGTTGAAGACAGCTTTTAGTATTTATTTAATCAACTGACACTAATTCTCTATTTCTTTTTTGTTTGTGAAATATAACACTGAATTTTATCCTTCCCTGTATTTACTTTTAATTTATATTTAACTAAAACAAAAAAAAAACCTTGAGAGTTGAAGCATTGGACATGATTTTGAACAATCTAATGTTCTTTGAGTCTTGTACAATATAATAATGTAATAGTCATTCACAAACCTCTCTGTAAACAACTTTTCTACAACATTTTTGTCCAGCCTGCAACATTTATGTCGCGAAATCGAGACATAGCAATCCTAGATTCTGTCGTCAGTGGTGTCAACATTTAGGTTTAGTCTGTGGTTAAAGTTTTATTTAAATATCAGTAACCTTGTCAAACCTTGATGGAATTTTATGAAATTTGGACAGAAGCTTGTTTATGACCAAAAAACAGTATCCAGAGTAAAATTTTATTTCCGTATTTTACTGATAAATGGACGTTTTTTTTACATTTAACAAGTAAATAGAGTCTGGGGTTGAAGTTTGTTACACATCAATTACTTTGTCAAACCTTCATAGAATTTTATGAAACTTTGGCAGAAGCTTTTTTATGATTAAGAGATAATGTCTGAAGCAAATAAGCTGATACATGTAGTTCAGCTTAGTTTTTTACAGTTAATATTTACAGACAGTCTGGGATTAAATTTTTTTTACGTGATACATTTGTAAACCTTCATGTATTGTTATGAAACTTGGACAGAAGCTAATCTTCAAGACCAAGAAATAGTATCTAAAGAAAAAGATTGAAGTATTTTTTTTTATTTTTGTATTTTACTGATAAATGAACTCACTTTTTAAGTCAACATTACACTTTTACACTGGCAGCAGCAATCACAGCCAAGGTGCAGGGTTCCTCGGGACCCCTTACAAATTTTTAAAAACTTTTACCCCATTTTCTGAAGGAATAGAAACAAATTCAACCATCAATCCACTTCAGATTAGTCTCAATAAACCATGTGAAACATTTTAAATGACAATTAATTCAGGTAACATTTTTGACAAACCCTCATTGTCCAGAAATCTAATATATACTTTTTTTATTTCGATCTATTAACTAAAACTTACATGAATGGGTGATGTTAATCATAGAATTTAAACATGTTAAATGGCCTAATCTAATGTAAATTTGATACAAAGTTATTCTGGCTTAAAAAATATTTTCTAATTGTGTTCACAAAATAAGACTTAGTTCAAGTATTAAATTGCAAGGTACTTGTGAGGCGCTTGTACCTGTCCATTTTAAAATTAAATGTACCAGTATTATTGTTTCTTTAATGTGTAGTTGATACATGTAATTTGATACTTCATTGCATTTCATTTGATTTTCGTGTTGTCCTTTTTTGCATAATTTGTCAAGAATTCTTACTGATTATAAAATTGTTTTAGCACCACAACAATACGTCATGTACATATTTGTGATAATTCGGAAAGTGAAAAATTTGTGTATTGTATGCAGGCTTGTAGTATACACATTACCTTTTAAAAATGATACTTTGGGGAGGAACATTTCAGACCATTAGCAAGATGTTTAAAAATGAACAATGCTTATTTACTTTTGATACATGATTTGTCAAAATATTAAACGAGATAATATTTTACCATATCAATGCATAGGAAAATAGTTTAAAGAATAAAAATGTATTTGTATTTGAATGCAATCTAGCCACTTTCAATGCAGAATTCTTTCTTTTATGGTTTTGTTCCACCCAGGATCACTTACTTGTTGTATGATATAATCTGCACCTTCTAAAGATCTTTGTCTTCTAGAAAAAAATAGCCAGGAAAATGCACACTTTGTAAAAGTGACATAAAATTTTTTTATTTATAATTTCAGGATCAAAAGATGACAATTTCTTGCATGCCATGCGTGATTCACCAGCAAGATATCCTTTTAGATATTACGATTTTTATTAGATATTTCATCATTATTGAGTTTTGAGTGGTGTATATGTGAAAGGCACATTTATTTGTATGATCACTGAACCATGTAATCTGAAATACTATTGATCTAGTTATTTTGTATTTCTATTGTGTGGTATAAATACTAATTAGGGGGAAAAGTCACTTATCATCCTGAAAGACCATTAGCTAGTTAACATCTATAGTCAAGTAAATGGTTCCATGTAATCAAAGAATGTCAAACAAACTACATAACATTTCTTACAGAATCAGATTCATTGGATTTGTATCTTAAACATTTTAATATGGAATACTATTGTCCATACATTCCTCTGTTCCATAAAAAATCTAATTGATTTGATGAAGTCTTGTCTTTTTTTGTACCATGTTTTATAAAGACAAACTTGATTTGGTTTAGACAAAGAAAACAATAATTTTGATAAACTTTTTTATTACAATAAAAGTTAAAAACAACATGTCATATAATAACTATTGAACCTAAAAAAATAATTTTGCAGTTGTTTGGAAAGATGCATGTCATGATGTTGCTATGTATTTCAGAGAGGATATTTTTGTCAGATTTGTAGGTGATATATGGATTATTCTGCTAGTATTTCTTACATTCTTGACTCCCACCATCATACAATACATTAATGATTCATTTATCATCCTTAACAATCATACCATTGTTGAAGCAATCATCTGTTTCTTCTCTGTCTGGTCAATCATTGGTCTGGCTGGTTTCCATACATACTTGGCTTCTTCAGAACAAACAACCAATGAGGACGTGAGTTTATACCTCATTGGATTGTAGTTGTGGCTTACTATGTGTTGTCTTGTTTTGTTTATATTTTATATGGAGGTGATTTAAGTTGCTGATTATACATAGCTTATATGATTTGCATACCTTTTCTGTATTATGAGATCATATATATAGTTATAGATAAGATTAGTAGTTAGTAAATCTTTTCTTTTGTTTTTTTTTCTTTGCTTTTTTTCTGTTTTTTGATGTTATCTGGATGATTTTACGTTATGATTTGCATATGAATTATTTCAATTTGTTTCTGTCTGACCTATTTGTTCCATTAAATAAAGGTACAGCTTTGTCATTTTACATTCATTAAGATAAGTGGCAAATGATAATTAATATCTTAACTAGATTTATAGTTCCAAATATGAAAACTTTGCAGAGTGAAGAATCCTATATGTAAATGTTTGTACCTAGCTTACTGAACACTTAACAGATAGCATTATTATGCACAGTTGTTGATTTTTTTCCTCTGAAATTGAATTTCTGATTGAAGATGGCAGTTTTCGAATTATTGCAAATATCCCTTCAGGTTGCATTTCTGTAAATATCAACAATGCAATTTCCCATAGGAACTCCTTTCATGGCTAAAACTGTACCACTTTTACTATGAAGTTTTGAAAAAAAATATATCCTAGAATGGAAAGTTCATATGCACTACTATTTTTTTCAAAGGTCAAAATATAGGGCTGTGCGGCATATTTTCAACGTTTATATGCCCCGAACTTCTAAGAGTTTAAACTTACATTAAATTTCTATACTACCCCAACCTTGACTTAAGGATTTCCACAGACTTCAACTTGATCACTATGAATATGTATATTTACTGGTAACATTCCCAAGTTATGTCTCTACGAGATGAAACATGGAGATCATATCCGGGAACCAGTACGTAAACAAAATTAATTGTCTATGAATATTCTATATCTCCCCAAAGAGGCGTGGTTTGAAAAACAGCTGTATTTACAAAGTGCAACCTATACAAACATTTATTCCAATAGAAAACTTTCTAAAACACTTTTCTCACAACAATACTTATATCTCAGAATTATAGCCTGAAAGAAATCACTGCATATACTCTAAGTTTTCTTTTACAGTACATTTTATACCCCCACCCTGTATCAATTTTTACAGAATTTGAAAACAAGACTTTAATTATTGCCAGCTTACCTTATGAGCATGTTTTCTGACATGAAATGTCTAGAACCTGTTTGAAACTATTTTGATAAAAATTGAAAGCATTTCAGAACACTATAAATGTAATGTTTAGCAGCTAATCATTCCAACATTCAAGATTATATAAAGTGTCCAATCCTGCCTCTGTCTCCAGTCCACATCTTACTGTATGCCTATTTGTCAATGAAAATTCACAATTACTGCCTCAAATGGTCAGTTAAGAAATCTTGTCACAACAGTTTCATCTCTTACCATATATCTAACATAATTTAGCTAATATATGAACTAGAAGTGTTTAAACACAGCCATATTTGCAAAAGTTGTATGAATGAAGATATCAGTCTGATGTATGAATTAACTAAAAGTTTTATAGAAATGACTGCTAACATCTGATTTTGCATAACTTCCAAGTACAGTTATTGGTTTCTATACAAAAGACCTTTAAAATAATAAAGTCATAGCATTTACAAGTTAAATTATTTGTTTTATGACCAGGGGGTAGGCATTTTTCTTGGTTTTTTGCCCCTGGGGCCTCAAATTTCCTAAATTATTCTGCTGTTTCTAGCAATATGAAATATTCAGTGCATATTTAGGATAGAACACACTATTGTAAGTTTTATTGAGGTATTTTTTTATTTCTAGCTTGTATTTTTTTATGCCGTGATCACAAAAAAGCTAATTTAGGTGCTACGGCTTACTTTTGGGTTATCGACAGAATAAAAACACCCCACCAATAATATTCATGAAGGATCTATGAGTTTCAATGACTGCGAAGAGTAAATATAAGCACTTCTAAACAATTTATATTACTAATATGCACATATAATGATTTTTTTTTTCATTCAGGGCTTTAACTAAAGTATGCATACTGTAAACTGTGAATTTATGCTGAGTCATCATAGTTAAGGCCCAGGATTTTCTCAATCTTCATGAAACATTTATAAAACTTCATATTTGAGTTAATTTCATTAAAATCTCTGAGATAAACCAGATTTGGTGAAATTCTGTATGTTCCCTTTTTTTACCCAATATAGGTTGCATTTCTGTAAATATCAACAATGCAATTTCCCATAGGAACTCCTTTCATGGCTAAAACTGTACCACTTTTACTATGAAGTTTTGAAAAAATATATCCTAGAATGGAAAGTTCATATTCACTACTATTTTTTCAAAGGTCAAAATATAGGGCTGTGCGGCATATTTTCAACGTTTATATGCCCGAACTTCTAAGAGTTTAAACTTACATTAAATTTCTATACTACCCCAACCTTGACTTAAGGATTTCCACAGACTTCAACTTGATCACTATGAATATGTATATTTACTGGTAACATTCCCAAGTTATGTCTCTACGAGATGAAACATGGAGATCATATCCGGAACCAGTACGTAAACAAAATTAATTGTCTATGAATATTCTATATCTCCCCAAAAGAGGCGTGGTTTGAAAAACAGCTGTATTTACAAAGTGCAACCTTCAGAAATTATGCTCCAATAGCAGATCTGTTGTTATTGTTCAATATTTGCTTTTCATTATTTGACACTTTTGGATAGCCAATATTAGTTATGAGCACCACTGACGAGAGGTGCATATGGTGCATCAAAGTAGCTCCTATTTCTTTTTTTATTTATACACATACTACATTTGCAAAGAACTATTCAGGGTAAAACCTAAAATATTCAGTGAAATATAGTACTATTTAGATAAGATTTGTTAGTGAACATGCAATAGAAACAGTGAAACACATAGTCCACACACAGTAAATTAAAAAAAACACAACAATAAATTGTTATATTTCGCTTGACCCTGTATAGATTGGGGAAAAATTTACTTGTTTGCAACATACATTTACTAATCCACCAAAAGAAATAGCAGCATTCCATTAATTATTGTGTTGGTGATTTTTTTAAGATGTTAAAAGCTGTACAATCCTTTATTTGTATATTAATGGATTATGGTCCAAAATTTCTATCTGGCATAAATTAGTTGTCTTTGCACTACATGAATAAGTTTTCTTTGAACATGTTTTCATTGTTCAAAAATTACATAAGTGAATAAGAACTGTTAATTTTTTAAAGCTTAGGTTAGGTTTCCAGTTCCTACAAGTAATAGGTCAACTATTTAGAATCCTTGTGAAATGTACATGTCCTTTTGACAATAGTATCTTGACCTCTTTTCATGGTTTAATGATTCATGTAAAGTTTTCGTATGTATTTAGTTCAGTTTTCAAATACTAGAGTTATTTGTCAACTCTGTAGAATTATTGTAAGGTATACTTGTTCCTTTTTTATAACAGTTACTTCCTTTGCATGATTCAATGATCAATGTTGATGAATTTCTATGCTTAGGTTAGTTTCTCAGTTTCTATTAGTTATAGTTCTACTATGTTTGGTTTATAGATCCCTGACAAGGTGTACATGTCTTACGATAGGTCACCTGACCTTGATTTTATTTCTATGAGCCAATGATCAACTTTAAGTTCTTTTTAGTTTGATTCTTAAATTACTTTGATTAATAGGTCGATTATATTTGATCTACAAAATCATTGTTAGGTGTGCATGTCCATTTGACAGGGATCACCTGACTTTGACTACATTTTCATACTTCTTTATATAAATTTTCATGTTTTCTTGATGCCTGTATTAAGACCTTTATCTCAAAGACTTTCAACAATTATTCAGTTATAATCAATTGAGGTGTTGCAACATTTCAGTAAGTGCAGTCCTAAAGTCATTTACCAACAACAAGTGTCTTTCCTCATCGCTGTACATATGCTACAAGATATTACGTAAGATAAAAGTTATATGGATAAATTTATAGTTTATAAACTGATTTATGGATGAATAAGTGTATAAATATGCTGAATGTTTATAGTTTTTCAGTATAAATGTACATTCCTTAACCAACCGTACTGTTATTGAGGGTATTATATGTTTC
Organism: Mytilus coruscus; assembly: GCA_017311375.1. Taxonomy (NCBI): domain Eukaryota; kingdom Metazoa; phylum Mollusca; class Bivalvia; order Mytilida; family Mytilidae; genus Mytilus; species Mytilus coruscus. The sequence goes on along the minus strand of CM029603.1, from coordinate 76,075,109 downwards.
TTTGCTGTGTGGTCTGTTGTTGGTCTTGCTGGTTTTCATACTTATCTCGCATCATCTGAGCAGACAACCAATGAGGATGTGAGTAAATCAGATATCTTGATGCATGGTGTTACTTTCCATTGTGTCAATGGTAACCTAAGCCCTATCACTGTTAAATTCACATCTAATTGATATTAATTTTCACATTGGTTTGCTTAATACACATGCATGTCACTTGACATTTAAAGTGTTATTGTATAGACTGAATATTGAATGATATTTGTCTTGGTTGGAAAATTATGCTTATTCTTTATTTTTGATACATTTTGTTTTATTTCTTTTGCATGATTATTGTTTTCCTTAACTCTTGACACTGTGATAGAAGCTATTGTATGCTTCTTTTCTGTGTGGTCAGTTATTGGCCTAGCAGGCTTCCACACATATCTAGTTGGTTCTGATCAAACCACAAATGAAGATGTAAGTTTGTATTTTATCAAAGGTCATGCCTTAAAACACCAATAACTTGCACTGTAAATAAGATTTAATTGATTTTGTTGTCATATCTCTTAAGTTGAAATTTATATTTTTAATACTTCCTTATTCTTATATTCAAATGCTGAAAAACTTGTTAAACAGATATACGTAGGAAGTTCAGACATTAACCTAAAAAACAGTAACACATGAGTTGCATCGGATAGAAATCGATCTTATGCAAGTGCACATAAGACTTTAATTGATTTTGGAACATTCAAATACGAAATGGAAGAAGAATTTTGGTCTGTTTTGTAGGGTTTTTATGACAAGTCAATTTTCAGACAGTAACAGACTTTTGCATAGGGATTTTTCAACCCAAAATAGGATAACAAATGTATTGATATTCATTTGCATTAGGTTGATTTCTATCTGATGCAGCTCCCCTTAAAATTTTGCACCACAAATTTTTTGTGATATGGTTGGTTTGTGATCATAACAAGTTAGTATCAGAAAATAAAGTAATTAGAACTAAATCTGTTCAACTAATAAATTTAAGTTGTCTTGGTGGGATTTTGCATTTGCTTTAATAATTTATGTTTACTGTTGCCTTGTATTACAAAACCTTGCAAATATACAACCAAGTAGACTTATGTGACACTTATGCAAAATTTATTATTAAGGATAAACATGTATAACGTAACTAAAAAGGAAAGCATACATGCAATTTATGAAATAACATATAATTCACTCTGATTTAACCCTTACAATAGGAGTCTAGTGATTCTATCATCACACAGAATCCAAATCTTAGGTGTGTCACATTATCCAACATCACTGTACATCAAAATGTTTTATAAAGGGTGGAATACATAACTTGATTATTCAATACATTATAAGGTTTAAACTTTCCCCACAGTGGTAAATGATATAGAAAAAGATTTTTTTTTCAGCTTGGAACTTACTAATAGAAATTTCTTCAAATGTATTGTTTTTTCCTTCAGATTAAAGGATCTTATTCAGCAAAAAGGGGCCAAGAAAATTTTAATCCATTTAGTCAAGGATCTATATTGAGAAATTGCTTAGTAGTATTATGTGGACCAACACCACCCAGGTAAACTAGATCAGTATTATTTACATATTTAAAACTGGTTACTGTGTGTAAACATTATACATTTTAAGTGAAAGATATGTTACCAAATTTAAAAATGTGCTTTGTTTATAGACCAAAAAAAAGAAATATGTTAACATACCTTTTAAGCTGCTTTTCTCATCATTTGGCATCATCTTTGTCATCATCTGTTAACCTTTACAAAAATCTTCTTTGAAACTACTGAGCCACATGTAAAAAAACTTTGGGCCACGATCATTATAAGGGTAATGTGTCCGATGATCCTGGATGCTAACCAACATGGCTGGCATGGCTAATTATAGAACAGAATCCCCTATATATAGAGAAAATCTGACAAGGGCAGAAATGTTCTTAATTACCTACTATCAGTTTACATCAAAAATGTCAGATGACTACTTACAGGAATTAAATGACGAATGTGCTTCCTTTTTGTGTTTTGGCAAAAACTAAAGATAGAGGGAAACTGTAAACAGAAAAAAAGGATCAGCAATACAAGATCAACAAAAAAGAGATTTTTGTCATGAATTCTATTCTAGTCTACAATGTTTGAGAGAGTCTATTGTTGAAGATGCACATAGACCTAGGTGAGCAACACAGGCTCATGGAAGTCTCTAGTTTAAGTCACTTTCAAACTGACAGTCTCCTTGGTTTCATTGTTATGGGCTTTCCTTGAGTATGGGATGTCAAGGATTTAATCCTCCCAATGTCAAACCAGAGACATTTAAATTATCATTTTCCACTTTTTCCCTTACCATTCTGCATTAAGGGTTATGTGCAAAGAATTTATGATTAGGTTTAGGTTATGGTGAACCACTAGTAGTAGGTCACTGATATTTGGTATGCAGTTGTATTAGCATTGGCACATCTCATTTCCATGGAAATTATTTGGCCCTGCCCCTTAGTCATGGTCTATTGACTTTGAAACTTTTGCTTAGTTTACATGTATTAGTTTGTGATTAGGTCAGTTTATGGCGAACGAATAAGTGGTAGGTCAATGATAATTGGTATGCAGTTGTATAAGCATTAGAAGATCTTTTTTCTATGGAGAATATTTGGTCCTTACGCCTCAGTCATGGTCTATTGACTTTGAAACTTTTGCTAAGTTTACATGTATTAGTTTGTGATTAGATCAGTTTAAGATGAACCACTTATGTTAAGTCAATGATATTTGGTATGCAAATGTATATGAAAATAATATAAAACTTATTGTATATGATTTTAATTTTTTTTTATTTATCAAGTTTTTGAGTCCACCACCACTCAAAGAAAGAATAAGATATTAATTGAAATTATGCATGCAAGCTCTTCAAATCTTTCCATTAGTGATTTGAATCATTTGATTTTATATCAATGATACTATATAATCAAATATTGATAATGGTAAATACTCTTATTTTACAGTTTGATAGATAGACGAGGTTTTGTAGTCCCAGAATGTAGTCCCATACATGATGGAATGCTTGCATCTTCTGGTAAAGAATCAAATGCAGTTAAGATCCGACATGAAAACTATGGATCTACAACTCATTATAAGGTAATTACTTGTTATGAGCTTGCCTAAATGCTTCAATTATCCTGCTACTTGTTAAAGTATCACTAAAGTGATAAACATGCATAATTATATTTTATTTAGCTATTTACTAACTGAATCCTAATTTGCGCTGTCTTGAATTTCGCTATTCGTAGGAGTCCTGCACAGATATTAATGAATGATTTTAAACGGTACAGAAGGTACATGTATCATAAAGCAAGTCTTGAAAATCGACCAAAAACCTTTTGTCTAATTTTCATATGTTCATTAATGTACATGTAGATTTCAAGTTGATTGACTTATATTAAGTATGATTAAACTGCTACATTTATGCTTGCTTGTAAAACACATACACAATGAACATAAAAGAATAGCTTTATTATGAGCAGATATTTTCTTTTGTTACATCTTCTGACATCGGACTCGGACTTCTCTTTAACTGACTTTTAATGTGCGTATTGTTATGCGTTTACTTTTCTACATTGGCTAGAGGTATAGGGGAGGTTGAGATCTCATAAACATGTTTAACCCGCATTTTGCGCCTGTCCCAAGTCAGGAGCCTCTGGCCTTTGTTAGTCTTGTATTATTTTACTTTTAGTTTCTTGTGTATAATTTGAGTTTAGTATGACGTCCATTATCACTGAACTAGTATATATATTTGTTTAGCCAGCTTAAGGACGCCCGGTGCGGAATTTCTCGCTGCATTGAAGACCTATTGGTGACCTTCTGTTGTTGTCTGTTCTGTGGTCGGGTTGTTGTCTCTTTGACACATTCCCATTTCCATTCTCAATTTTATGGAATAAATCTGATATGTGAAAAATATGCACTAAAATGTTACCTAGCTCTGCCAATCAGAACAATCCTGAATTTGTAATTAGCAAGAGAATAATTATGTATGAGTTATTTCCATGTTATAATGTAGTGGAAAAAGGATTTAAACTTAACAATCACAAGCTATTTCAGTTTTGACAGTACATGAGGAAAAAAATGTAGCAAGACTAACAATATTTACTAAAGGTATCTGCTAATTAGAAGTGAGCACCTAACATGAACTTTTTTCGCGCTGTCTTTATTTAGCTATTTACTAACTGAATCCTAATTTGCGCTGTCTTGAATTTCGCTATTCGTAGGAGTCCTGCACAGATATTAATGAATGATTTTAAAACGGTACAGAAGGTACATGTATCATAAAGCAAGTCTTGAAAATCGACCAAAAAACCTTTTTGTCTAATTTTCATATGTTCATTAATGTACATGTAGATTTCAAGTTGATTGACTTATATTAAGTATGATTAAACTGCTACATTTATGCTTGCTTGTAAAAACACATACACAATGAACATAAAAGAATAGCTTTATTATGAGCACATAAGAAGCTGTGAGGATTACAGCTAATTAATCAATCTTTTGATCATATTTACCCTTTCAACGCTATACACTGCATATGCCGCGATGATATACGCCGACCGCCACTGCTGTTCGCGGCATATGTCGCGATAACGATGGATTTTTCCTCAAGACTCGTAACCATTTAGATTTCATCCAGGTCCTCTCTAATTATTCCTTGTATGAATCGAGGATATACAAGGTCCCGTTTGCGCTTGAAATCGCGGAATTTTAATGGTAAAAGCATGCAGTAGAAGAAAAATTTTAAAAAATATTTGTCAAATGCAAATGGCGGAAATCGAAAAAGACGCTGTAAATATGGAAATATTTCAGCATTTATGGCGAAACTGACAATGTTTTGAATAGTTAAAAGGTTTCCCGTTATCTCAATGTGTTAATTACATTCAATTCGTGTGGGAAATATGATTTGGTCGATCTTTACGAGATGTAGAAAAAGGTGGGAAACGGAGGTTGACTGAAAATTTTGAGGACAGAGCCACTTATTTGCGCCACTTTTACATTATACGTTGTGTATGGTGCAAATATGCTACGGAATCGAGCAACTGGTGTCTTCTTTATTATATTGCAGATAAAACAACAAGATAAATGAAGATAAAAGTTGTTTTTAACACAAATACAATAATTTACACCTTTTTCCTGTTAACTACCTGAAAATGCAGGTAGCTTGATGAAAATTTCACTAAATAATTGCATAACAATACAGTTCATGCTCTCCTGAGCATTTTTAATGCACTAACTTTGTCTGCATCTCTAATAATAAAAAAGATGCAGCAGTCTGAAAAGGAATATACTGTTCTTACAAATGAACACAAAAAATGCAGCAGCAGCCATTTTTCTATTTTATTTTTGTGTGTAGCATTGAAAGGGTTTATCAATGAAGCAAATACAATGTGGTAATCATTTAAAAATGATTGAAGGTGTCATTTAACTTACTATTACGAGTGTTTTTTATATAACAATATCAATAGTTTTCTCTTGCTTAAAATTTATTTCATTTTAAATTTACTGTCATGAGTTAAAAGTTTAATTTCTAACACTGTTTTCATTTAGAATTAAATTGTAATGTGCGATATAAATCTGTCTCTGAAAAATCGTTGTTATAAATTGGCCCTGTAAATAATCCTATTGGTATAAGTTCTTGGATGGTCTTCATTCTTGCAATCAGTTTTCCTTGAAATATTCGCGGAAGTTTCTTTTTCGTGTTTCCACTATTTTAACTTGAAAATCAAACTACAGAGAAAATTTCCCTGTTTACAGTAATATAAACTTATTGCACAGATGCCAATCATAATGAGTTTTCAGTAATTCTTATGACTTTTGGACCAAAATTACAGTGTCACGATTAACAGGCTATTGATTTTCGTTCATTAATGGTCAAGGAACACTTTCCTGTTTAGATATCATATTGATCATTGTGATGCTTCATTTTTGGTTGTAATTGTGTAACAATAAGCACTTGAGTGATTCAGATTATTAAATTCTTTTGGGTTTCTCAGGACTATCTATAGTAGAAAGCAATCTTTTCATTTCTCATTGTTCTATTCCGAATAATTATACCCAGCAAGTCTTTATTTTTTCAATTTGTCTGATGGAATACTTGAATTTCTGCAGTAAGGAAAGAAAACAGGGACAACGAAATCGAAACCGGAACATTATGCCTTTTGCAAATATTGTGAACAAGACTTCCATTCAGCGTGAAGGTTGGTGTTCCTCACTTGTTCATCAACTTTTAATCATAGTTATAAGTCGTCTAGTTGTTAGCATGATTATTATAAAATTTAATAGAAAAAAAATATGATTACGGAAAAAAATCACAAATTACAGAAATCTTGACACTTTTTTACTGATTGCAGCAGAAGGGGGTTGGCAACTATGCTATTGTATGTGGTTCTAGTTTTTTGATGGCTCATATTTATGTTCATTTTAATTTTTTCATTATTATTGTCTCGCCTGAACAAACTTGGAATAAGAAAGACTTAGGCATGCTGTTTCTGGCAGCGGCAGAGTCAGTAATGTATAAGTTTGCAAATAGGTCAGTTGAAGGAGAGTCATTAGTATTAGGTCAATGATATATGGTATGCAGTAGTATAGCTGGGGACTCCAGCTTCCTCCACCAATATCATACTGATCGCAACGATATAGCCAATAGTGCTGAAAGTGGCGTTAAATCCCAAAAGTCAATCAGTTGTATAAGCAATTGCAAATTTCATCACCATAGAGATTATGTGACCACTTCTCCCTGCATCATGGTTCATTAACTTTAAAACTTTTGCAATTTGACATGTTAAAGTTTGTGTTTAGGTCCTGAAGTCAGTCTAATTAAAATTGAATCTCCACACTCGCTCATTTGCAGAGATTTAATTTTAATTAGATTGTAGATCAATTTAAAGGGAACCACTTATATATGATAAGTCAGTGGTATTAGTTATGCACTTGTATTAGCATTGGGAGTTCTCATGTCCAGGGATTATTTGACGATGGACCTTCAGTGCATGGTTCATTGACTTTAAATGTTTGGCATAGATTGCATGTTAAGGTATTACAATATATGCATTATACTATCAAAATTACATAAAGGCAAGACATCTCTGTTTCAACATTTTATCTTTATTTGCATAATTTTTACAACTGACGTAAAAGAATATAATGTGAGGGATAATGTTGTCATTTTTGTCTTGCCTTGACGGGGTCAAAAAGCGAGACATAGGTATGCTGTTTCCGGCGTCAACAATGTATTAGTTTGTGATAAGGTCTAGTTTATGGTGAACCACTAGTGGTAGGTCATTGATATTTGGTATGCAGTTGAATTAGCATTGGCACATCTCATTACCATGGAGATTTTTTGGCCCTGCTCCCTCAGTCATGGTCTGTTGACTTTGAAACATTACTTAGTTTATATGTGTTAGTTTGTGATGAGGTCAGTTTATGGGGAACCACTATTGGTAGGTCAATGATATTTGGTATGCAGTTGTATAAGCATTGGCATATCTCATTTCCATGGAGAATATTTGGCCCCGCCACCTCAGTCATTGCCTATTGACTTTGAAACTTTTGCTTAGTTTTCATGTATTATTATGTTATTAGGTCAGTTTAAGGGGAACCGTTAGTGGTAGGTCAATGATAATTGGTATGCAGTTGTATAAGCATTACCACATCTCATTTCCATGGAGAATATTTGGTCCTTACCCTTCTGTCATGGTCTATTGATTTTGAAACATTTGCTTAGGTTACATGTATTAGTTAGTGATAAATATAAGGTCAGTTTAAGATGAACCACTTATGTTAAGTCAGTGATATTTGGTGTGCAAATTTATTGGCATTTGCAAGTTTCGTTTCCATGGAGATTATAATACCCCACTCCCTCATTATGGTTCATTGACTTTGAAACTTTTACATAGTTTACAAGTTAATGTTTGTGTTTAGGTTTGTTTAAAGAGAAGACTTATGAAAAGTCAATTGTATTTGGTATGCAGTTGTATTATATAATTAGCATTGGCACATCTCATTTCTATGGAGATTGTTAAGCCCTATACCTTCAGTCATGGTTCATTGACTTTGAATATTTGCATAACTTGCATGTTAAAGTATTGCTATTTTAATTTCAACATTTGCATTATCAAAATAACAAAAAGGCGAGACATATCTCTGTGTTAACAGTTTATTATATTGTTAGAAAACTAAACAATAGATACCGGGGTAATTGCTTAAAAAATAACAAAACAATAATGTATTGCTCAGTTAAATATGTTTGTAAAATAAATTAGTTAAAAAAATGTGAGTATGGTAGATGATAAACTTGGATGTATGATATGACATTCTTTTTGTTTGTAGAACTCTAGTAATATTGGAACAAATACAGCTGGGGATCCAGTAGTTGTTTCTAATGGCAACCTTCCTGTTACCAAGCATGATATGATAAGTTATCAAACTTCTGATGGCACAGTAAACAACCATCTACCAACAGTCAACGGTAGGTCTGACACATAATGTTCAGGATTAGTTAGGCTTTGCATCTTGATTATTATCTATATTCGATATTTTGACTTGGATATATCACTTATCATGGGTTTTGTCCAACCACAAATTTTATGATGATTTATTTACACTTTAGATGTCTCTTTGAGCTATATATGCTCTACCTTTTGTAAATACAGTATTGCATATATTTTCATTTTAAAACACATCTTATATTGATAATTTGAAACATACATAAATGAATTTGTCTTTTTTGAATGCACACTGATTGTGCTGATTTATGCATGTAAATCAACAACTATAAATGTACTGAACTTAAATTTTGCTGAAGAATATGGATGTTTTATATAGCAGAAATGAGCAATATCAAAGAAGTGTAATATCACTAAGACAAATTCCTTTTGTATTCCTACCTGCATAAAGAATGTTAGGTTTCCATGTAGTAAAAAAGTACTTGCATGAAAGTATTGTGCCCTGTTTTTGTTTTTTGTGTCTCTGTATCTGTATATTTAAACTTATACTTCTACACATTGATTTTTTTTTTAATTAGACATTTTGTTTTCATGCAAGAAAAAAAGGCTTATTGCCAAAAAAAAAAAATTTTAAATTGAAATTTATTTGTTGTCAACAATCAATTCATTATAAAATTAAACAAAAAAAATATTTCAAGAGCAACATAAATAGGATATGTGTATGTCTGACGTTCAGATATCTGTTGTGTTTATGTATAAAGACATGTTAGCAAGAATTATGTTAGATCATATATTTGTGCTTAGACCTAACTTACGTCTGGAAAACTTCAGTTGTAATCTTAGGATTAAAAAGTCTTAGAGCTGCAAGACTTCTTCAAATATCACTTTACTTATAAGACATATGTGACTTTTAACTTTTTCTTTGGGCTTTCAATAAAATCAGGAGGGAAAAAATCCTTGTGGAATATGACATTGACCCAGTTAAACTACCCAGGTAAGTTAGGCATGTCGTAAAGCATGGGGGTTTAATTAGTTTTTTTCTGTTTGCTTATCATCAAGATAATTTTGGCTCTTATTATATCAGAAGTTATGAAGGCTTATTATGTTTTGTGGACTCCAGTTATTAAAGCCATTAATGTGAGAAATAGCTATCATAGATGTTAGTATCTTCTTAATTACAGTTAACTCTCGTTGTCTCGAGGATGGTTGACTTGAAATTTTGGATGAGTCAAAGTTTTCTCGTGGTCCCAAACTTTGTTCCAAATAAATATATGTATTTTGACTCCAGATGAGTTGAAATTTCGGTTGACTCTTACTAAATTTACGGTCCCAAGGTTAACAAAGACATTCAAAATGCATTATTTATCTTGAACTAATACACATATGTCAAAACATGACCTCGGGGATTAAAACGGATTGATGAGTTAATCTGACAATACACGTGTACTTAAATTAGCGGTCACTGACCACTGTATTGATTTATGAAATTCTTTTTCCACAAGTGTTTACCTAAGATTATCTTTGATCACCATGATAAATAACTACTGATACATTGTTATAGTTTGTTAAAAATTATCTAAAATGTTTTAAAAACAATTAACCGTAATCATACACTAATGAGCTGGGTTGTGTAAAAGTAGGGATTAAGACTTTCATTGGTGATCAACTAAAAACTACTCAATCGGCGTCTTTAATCTTTTTGTATTTTCTCTTGCAGAAAAAGATTGAAATAAAAGAAAATGAAAAGAAATCTAAATTTTCTAAAATCTCTTGTATACCAGAATAAACAATTTTGTCTACTTTAAATAACGATCCATTGGAAATTACTCTTGTGGCTAAAAAACACAGGAAAAAATTGTAACTGTAGGAAGAAATGAATAAGAGTTAAAAACATAAAATGTTATTATAATAATAAAAGACCATATCATACAGATTCTTCAATCTGAAACCAGAATATCGACCCCCCTACCTATTCATCTGGATTTATTTTAGCTTTACAAAGTTGAGCAAGAGTTGTGTCCCTTGGTCTTTCAAACTTCCGGTTTTCGGTTGAGTCGAACTACAGGTATCTTGAAATATTGCTCTTGTCCGGCTGACTTTGAGATAATGAGAGTCGACTGTATTATAATCCTGAAGTACATTTCTAATCAGAAACAAAAATCTTTAAAAGAATTACAGAAAATTTGAATTGTGCTATTTTTTTATGCTTGTCCAAAAGAGAGGAAGAGATAAAATTATACTGTTATTCTTATCTGTTTCCTTAGGTTAAATTTACATTATATCACACCTCAAGAACCATATTTGGTATTTCAATGATTGACCATGGAATTAACACTAATAAACAGTTCATATTTACTATAAAATTATTTTTTTGTTTGGGTGACTTTGGTTAAGTTAATTTCAGTGATACCCATTATAATATACTGTGATATTTCATTTTATACGCCCATTTACGGGACGTATTATGGTATACCATCTGTCCGTCTGTCCGTCCATCGTCAACATGTCGGACATTAACTCAAAATGCTTCAACCAATTTGCATAAAACTTTGGTAAATTGTTCATATCTATTGACGTGAGCTCCCTTTCGTTTTTTATAAATTTTAGATTTTACGTTTCTGAGTTATGGGGTTTTATTCATTAGAAAAAGAGGGATTTTCCAGTTTTTGGACAATAACTCAAAAATGCTTTCAGCAGTTCTCATGAAACTTTGGAGAATTGTTTATATCTATTGATATAAGCTCCCTTTCAATTTTTATAAATTTTAGATTTTACATTTCCGAGTTATGGGATTTTATTCTTAAAAAAGAGGTGATTTTTCAGTTTTGGGACAATACCTTTAAAGTGCTTTGAGCAGTTTTCATTAAACTTTGCTGACTGGTTTATATCAATTAAGATAACCTCCCTTTAGTTTTTCACAAATTTCTGATATGACATTGAGAAGTTATTGAACTTTATTCTTAAAAAATGTGACGGGCGTATCATGCGCTCATGGGATGAGTTTGATTTTGGACTGTATTTTATTCCTTAGTTTTGTTAAATAGTTTGTTAAATACAGTTTCTAAGGTATTTATGAACAAAACCTATAAAAAACATGTTTAAATTGATTTACAACAGTTTGTAAAAATGTGTTCTGAATCAAAACATAGCAAAAGGGGAAGATGCACAGGAATAAATTGAAATATTTATTTTCATACAACTGTGGTTGTACAATGGTATGAGGTTGTCGTCTTCATCGTCCGAAAACCTGTGGTTTTCAGGCAATAACTTGAGTATAAGTGTTTGGATCTCTATGAAATTGTTCCATACCACAAAAGGAAGGTTCGAATAGATTATCGCCCAAACTGTTTAGGTATTACCCTGGTAAGGGTAAAAACAAGGGTTTTCTTGTTTCCGGACAATGACTTGAGTAGAAGTCTATGGATCTCTATGAAACTGTACCACAAGGTTCCATATCAGAAAAGGAAGGTTGGGATTGATTTTGGGGATTATGACCCTAACCGTTTAGGAAAATAGGGCCTAAAACAATGGTTTTTAATACTTCTGTATAAATTGCTTATTTCTTGACCAATTTCAATGGGGTTTAATTGTAAGTCTTGAATTCCTTGGGTTTTTTAATATGATGAATCTGAATGTGTATTTAGATTTGGATTTTGGAACCCAGTCTTTAAATTGGTCCACATTAAGGTCCAAAGGGTCCAAAAATTAAACTTTGTTTGATTTCAACAAAAATTGAATATAGGGGGTTCTTTGATATGCTGAATATAATCGTGTATTTAGCTTTTGGATTTTGGGGCCCCGTTTTTAAATTGGTCCACAATTGAGGTCCAAATGGTCCAAAATAAACTATGCCTGATTTCATCAAAAATTGAATTATTGGGGTTGTTTGATATGCTTAATCTACCCGTGTATTTAGATTTTTGATCTTGGGCATAGTTTTCAAATTGGTCCACATTGAGGTCCAAAGGGACTAAAATTAAAATTGGTTTGATTTTAACAAAATTTGAATTCTATGGGTGCTTTGATATGCTGAATCTAAACATGTATTAAGATTATTGATTTTGGACCCAGTTTTCAAGTTTGTCCAAATCTGGGTCCAAAATTAAACTTTCATTGATTTCAACAAAAATTGAATATATTGGGTTCGTTGATTTTCTGGATCTAACCGTGGATTAAATTTTGGATTTTGGAACCCATTGTTCAAATTGGTCCACATTGAGGTCCAAAGGGTCCAAAATTAAACTTTGTTTGATTTTATCAAAAATTGAATTCTTGGGGTTCTTAAATATGCAGAATCTTACCATGTATTTATATTTTGGATATTAGATCATAATAGGTAAATGGTTAAGTTCTTAGACCACATTCATTCTGTGTCAGAAACCTATGCTGTGTCAAATATTTATTCACAATCCAAATTGAGAGCTGTATCAAGCTTGAATGTTGTGTCCATACTTGCCCCAACTGTTCAGGGTTTGACATCAACGGTCATATCAAGCTGCACCCTGCAGAGAATTTCATTCAATATAATATTTAGGAATATTTATTAAGAGTTTGTAATTGATGGGATGTCATTGTTTTATTCTTTTAACTTTTAAATATTAGAATAAAGCATAAATTCCAATTGCATAATTGTAAAAAAATATATTTTGAAAAGTATGTGCATGAAAATTTTGATCTGATTTTTCTTTTATATCTATGAATTTTTTTTAAAATGGTCTTGAAAAATCACCTGAAAACTATAGATTGAAACAAATTCAAAGTTAACAACATCTTAAAGTCATGAGGTAAAAAAAATCATCCTCAAATTATATTTAACTGGTTAAAGTAATTCAAGTTTTTACCCTCAAAATAATTGATACTTAGTTTTGAAGTTGTCCTCTTTGAATACATCTATGATACGGATCAAGTATAGCCCAAGAAATGTCTTGCAATGTTTCTCCTTATTTTCTATGAATGTAATATATTATTTGATGTTCTTTTTATGAATATTATTTATTTTAAATAACTGTAATACAGTTGAACAAACCCTATGTTCTGATTTTATTGTCTGTTGTTATTCTGTTGACACTATATAAATATCTAACATGTAAGGCATTGTTGTACACATAAAACATATATGTGATGTTAATTTTATATTTTAAACTTGATTTTTTAACGTCTTCATTACTTGTTTTATGTGCATTGTGTAATGAAGTAAGAATGAGATGTATTTCAGTTTAATATGCATTTACAACTATAAGATGTCATACAAAACTTCTCTATTGAATGTGTTTAGGTCTAATGAAACGATCATCTTCTTATGCACCCCTTTTGCCTTGATATCTTTATCTCTGGGTACAGTGGTTTTTGTCTTTTCTAGGTCTTTTAATCAGGGGTTGCTGTGTAAACTATTTGTACAAAGCTTTATACTTCAGGAGGTAGAATACCTAGATGCTTGATACCTGTATATAGATGCCTAATTTTATGAAGTTTTTGTCTGTCGTATGTCCAATGTCCATGACCTCGCTTCATAGTTCATTGTTAATGATAGATTTTCACGGATAAGTCTTTTTCTTGGATCCAATAAGTACCCTGAAGTGGGTCAACTTCCTTCCATTGGATGTAGGATGTGTACTGATTGATATTTTAGTCTTAGATACATGATTTTTTTTTATTAGTTGTTATTGTCTTTGAACTAGCTGTCAGTAACTGAGAGTACTCTCAGATCTGTATTTTGTGTCTTTTTTTGTTGTTAGGGATGTATAGATACCCTGCCACTTCGGTATGTGTTTTTGTCATGTTTTTCTGCTTTGTATCGACCTGATGAGTTAAGCGCTTTTCATCTGATTTATAGTTTGTTCTTATGTTGTGCTGTAACACCACTGTCCAGGTAAGGGGAGGGTTGAGCCCTCACAAACATGTTTAACCCCACCACATTTTTTATGTGCCTGTCCAAAGTCATGAGCCTGTATTTCAGTGGTTGTTTTGGTTCATGTCTGTCATACTTGTTTTTCGTAAATTGTTTTGTTATACATTATGCTGTTAGGTTGCCTATAATTGCTTACATCCACTTCATTTGAACTTTGGTGGATAGTTGTCTCATTGGCAATCATACCACATCTCCTTATTTTTATATTCATTTGGTGTATGGAATGACTGCATAGTGTACATGTCTATCTAGCAAGATTCCTTTGACCTCATTTTCATGGTTCATTGGTCAATTTTAATTTTCAAGTTAGTTTTGTTTCTATAACCAATATATTTATTTTTGGTGCATGGAATGATTGTAAGGTGTACATGTCCCTCTGGCAGTTGTCATCTTACCATGATCTTATCTTCATGGATCATTGATAATGTTAAGTTAATGTGATATTTGTAGTAAAACCTTTTTCTTAAAGACTTTCAATATGAAATCAATCACGATTAATAAAACAGTCCAGATATTTCTGTGTGTGCACTTCTGTTATTTGATGTAGCTGTAGAACTTTAGCTTTAACATAAGGACTGAACAGTGGCAGAGGTTTTGTAGAAGCCAATACAATGCTAGGAAGTCCCATGTTTGTTCTTTTAACAAGATAAGGTGACTATTGAATATCAAACCGTCTAAACAAGGTTGTTAAAAACATTCGATAGATGTATCCACTGGGTTATTACATAGGATTTAACCACAAATAAAATTGTAACCAACAGCAGCCTAGACCAGAGCTTTCTGTGAAGTCAAATTAAATGCAAGAAAAAATTTTGTTAAAGATGTCATGGAACTGCATGCTAAGCAGGGTCCAGTTAAAAATCGTAGTATTTGCAACTCAAATTTTAGTCTGACATAAAGTTATCAGTTTATTCAGGCCGCAGATCCATAGCTCTATGATCTTTGCAGACCATCAGACAAAATTATTTAGCAGAATAAATGTATATATAATAAACATAAACATACATAATCTCCTCAGATTTGATCAGAGTGAGACTTTTTAAATTTTGTTTATATATATATTAATAGTTCCTAAGTATTTTGATTTGAGTTTATAAATATGATACAACTATAAAGTGGTAAGGAATTCTCATCATTGGCTTTTAAGATTCTGTTGAAGTTAATTTCTTTTCTGTATCTTTATTAGAGAAGTTGCTTGGTCTTTCCTGTTCATTAGTGAACATTTTAAAGAGTTTTATTGATTTATTATACATATACATCATGATTTTCTCTGAATATTTAAGTTGCATGATAATCTAAGAGGGTGTTTAAATTCCTTCCAGCTTCTCTCCCCAGCCAATAAAAGCTTGGGTTATGGAGAAGGTGAGTTTCTTGCTGTTTTGTTGAATGCAAGGAGAATCAATTTCTGAGCACATAGAGAATTTATATTAAAAAAATCAGTTTGAGGTTATTGGTGATAAAACTTTAAAAAAAATGAATAGTTCTTGTACCATTATTAGTGTGCCAAAAGCTTTAAAATGAAACATGTCCACCACATTTTTGGTACAGAATACACAACAAGAATGTTAAAGTCTAGCCCATGCAAATACAGTTTTAATGACACTATTATGTTTATCAGATGTCAGTGCTCATTCTACTTTAAAAGTTGTAGGTGTGCAATTTTGCTTTGACAGTGGCAGACGACATATCATGTCTGAAATGTAAAAGAATAACTGAATTAATATTTTAATTTCCTGTGCAATGCAGTCAACCTTCAAAGTTTTGTTAACATGCTATTGTAGAAGAGCTCTCTGTTATATCTACATGTATACCAAGATGGAGGAGAAATGAACAAGCAAATAACACTTCTTTTTTTATGTTTAAGTATGTTAAGATAGTTGATTTTTTTTCTACTAAGGAGCCACATTTTTTCTTTTTAACTGTAGAAAATTTCAATTTTTAGGTGTATATGGAAATAAATAATTACAGAGTTTTGAAAAAATATGATACAAGAACTTGATTCTCCTTCAATTAATTATCAGCTTTTTTTTGTGTAAAATAATTTTAGAAAAATACAGACCTGCCAACTATCCCGATTTATGGGGGATATTCCCCATGAGAGGTGTTGACCTGAATTTTGAAATTCTTTATTATACAAACTGAACACCTCAAACAGGCATTCAAATGAGTTAAAAGGGTATTTAAGCACATACATACTCATCCAAACAATATAGAAGTTGATTAAAGCACTTATGACAATATAAGAGGAGCATTAGGTCCTTTTGTGCTTAAAATCCCCCATGGAGATTTTGGCAGGTATGAAAATACTTTGTTTCAGCTTGATTATTGTATTGTAAGTTTTTTGGTTTGTAGTAGACAATGCTTTTATTATTATTTCTTTATTTTCTTGCACATTATTGTGCTAGATTCTTGCATGGTTAAAGCTCAGCTCACAAGAATACCGTTCAGTGACTTTTATCCATGCATCTTAACAGAATAATTACTCACATTTTTAACCTGTCTATTTTCCATTATTGATTTTTTTCTGGACTCTGAAACTAATGGATTTCTCAGTAAAATGCAGATAGTACCTATTTTATGAAAATAAATCCTACTTTTTATGCCCCACCTATGGGCATTATGTTTTCGGTCTGTGCATCCGTCATTCTTTCGTCCATCCATCTGTCCCGCTTCAGGTTAAAAGTTTTGGTCAAGGTAGTTTTTGATGAAGTTGAAGTCCAATCAACTTGAAACTAAGGACACATGTTCCCTATGATATGATCTTTCTAATTTTAATGCCAAATAAGAGTTTTGACCCCAATTTCACAGTCCACTGAACATAGAAAATGCGTCTGTCCTGCTTCAGGTTAAAAGTTTTGGTCAAGGTAGTTTTTGATCAAGACCAATCAACTTGAAACTTAGTACACATGTTTCCTATGATATGATCTTTCTAATTTGATGCCAAATTAGAGTTTTGACCCCAATTTCATGGTCCACTGAACATAGAAAATGATAGTGCAAGTGGGGCATCCATGTACTATCGGCACATTCTTGTTCAATATACAGTATTGATGTTTCAATAAATGTTTGCATAACATTTGGTCAGGTCATGTGCACCTCAAGTAATATGAAATTTAGCAAAGTTTTAACAATATTTGCCTTCTTTGATACAAAATTATTTCAATTATGAAATTTTTACATATATATGATAAGAACCATTATATAGCCTCTGAAATTACAATAGTTGTAAAATTCTTCAATCTGTTTCAAATAACATTAATTTTTATAATATAGAATAGGAACTGTCAATTTGGCCTCATAAACATATTGAAATATACCTATTATGCCTAAAAAGGACAATAGTATTGAATAGTCATAGGTTTGGGAAAATTTAATATGAGCCACAACCTTTCCTGTAAAGATATTAAACCTAAATCAACAAATGTGTATAAGATATTATGAAGAAAAATATCTTCTTTGTAAGGCTAAATATCGATGACAAGATTTTCAAAATAAGGACATTTAAGCAGTTTTTCATCAAATGATAGAAGTTTGAAATCCTGACATATGACTAATGTCTGGTGAACATCTGAAGAATTCTATTTTAAAGATTTTTGATACTTTTGAAATCCTAGGTGTTTAAAAAATGTCAATATCCTACCTCCTTGTTTTTTACCAACACTGGGTTAGTACTGCTTCTGGTAGACTATCACCCATAGGGTACAATCCACTATGTATCCAGTGCTTCTGGTAGACTATCACCCATAGGGTACAATCCACTATGTATCCAGTGCTTCTGGTAGACTATCACCCATAGGGTACAATCCACTATGTATCCAGTGCTTCTGGTAGACTATCACCCATAGGGTACAATCCACAATGTATCCAGTGCTTCTGGTAGACTATCACCCATAGGGTACAATCCACTATGTATCCAGTGCTTCTGGTAGACTATCACCCATAGGGTACAATCCACAATGTATCCAGTGCTTCTGGTAGACTATCACCCATAGGGTACAATCCACTATGTATCCAATGCTTCTGTAATGGCATAATTCAATGATATATTTTATCTGTAAATATTAAGTTTATTAAAATTATTCAGTTATGCCAAAGCTAAGGTCTCAACTCCCTCAAGCAAACTTGACCTTAGTTTTGACAGTTTGGCTAAGGCCTTTTGGGTTTTTGTGTCCTTCCACGTTTTAAATTATTTTGGCTTTCCAGACTGATAATTTCAATCATTCTCTAATATTTGTTCAAATCAGTGTTCAAGTAATCTTTATAATTGGAGTTATCTTCCTTTGTCCATAATTGTTAAATCAACTACAACCAATGATTTATACAATGCAATGTTTAATTTGACTTCCCACTGATAAATTAGAGCAAACTTTACCCTTCAGTGCAAACAAGCACTTTGATTCTTTCAACCCATCTCCTAAGAAATCCTAGTACTCAGTATGATGGAAAATATCATAAAAATCAATTTAAGGAAATTTGGTTCCAAATTGTCTTTGATATGCATAATGTTGTAGCTAGCATTTTTTTTTGAAGCTGTAAGGCTGTAGATTTTCATTTTCACATCCTTTGTCTTTGATAGAGAGTATTTTATTGGAAATCCAAGCACATAAATTTTTACAGTGATATGATACTACATGTAGTATTGATTTTGTATATATTATATAGCCAGTTTTGTTAAAACATATTTTACATGCCCACTTTAAGAAAAATGAATTAATCACATGTAACATGTAAAACATATTTATACTTCTCCATAATCATGATAATACAATATGAAAATATAGCAATATATTACAGTAAGCATATAAAGAGAACAATTCATTGGATATAATATGCACTATGAATAACAATGACATAGGTTTTAATGATGATGATGGGCTGTGCCTGTATCAAAAATTTTATAAAGGTACATGAAATCTGGTTGACCTCATTTTAAAATGTAGAACATGTTTGAAAATTGAGATATATTGTTTGTTAGATTTACTGTTAGTTAATAGTTATGTATCTAACCTGGAAGGAAATTAAGATTATTGATTAAGGTTTCTCTACATGTAGTAAAAATATGATTATGTTAAAAGTTGTATGATTTATGTTCACATAGATCAAAGATATGTTTGGTAGTAATAGCTAATAGGTATAGGTGCTGTAAAATTGATATAAAAGTAATGTGCTTAGAGTTTTATCTTCATTTATTTTATATTTAATGTCACTTGATTTTGACATCTTATATGAAGAAATTATACAGAATTACTGATTAGTGAGAATTTATGGTTTTGAATTCTGTCCTTTAGAAGTTTGCACCTGCTTTATTTGATTGTTATATGCCAGTTCTAGTCATTTTATTTTTTTCTTGACTATATCGGTATGTTCTGTCGTCTGTAAAGAGTCCCATATCTCTGCATGTATGGTTTCCTGTGAAACATCTGCAACTTGGACTGAGCCTTATAAACTGAGACTAAGTGTTATTATGAGGTTAATAGCTACCAAGAAATAACCAAGAGAGGAGAAATTTATTGATTGTTTGTCCGTGCAGTTTCTCTGTAGTTTTCATAGCAGAGATCGCTTCTTTTGTCCTTGATGTCACATTTTATTTATTTTTTTAACTCCTTGAAATAACTTGACAGAATTCCACTAAACTTTAACAGATTCCTCTACAGGATATGGAGTTTTACATTTTGTGCAAGTGATTTTTGGGGATGTGCAATATTAAAACATGGACATGATTGCTATATCATTTGAGATGACGGGTGGCACACACCTTCAATGGAAGATTCACATTATATATTTTATTTATTTTTATGCCCAATGCCCCCATCACGGCAGAGGGGGCATTAAGTTTTACCCTTGTCTGTCTGTACGTCTGTACATACGTTCCAAAATTAGTTTCCATTCTCTAACTTTAGTTTGCCTCAACCAAATGTTATGAAACTGATACACAGTGCTTAATACCACCAAACACAGATCAAGTTTGAATTTGGGTGGCGTCATTTTCACTGTTCTTTATAAATGGAAAAATTTCACTGTCCCTTTATAAATGGAAAAATTGCTAAATTTGTTTTTTCTGCTCTCTTATTTTAGTTTGCCTCAACCAAATGTATGAAATTTATACACAATGCTTGTTACTACCAAACACAGATCAAGTTCGAATTTGGGTGGCGTCACTTTTGTTGTTCTCAAGTTATGTCCCTTTATAAATGGAAAAAATTGCTAAATTTTCCATATATTTTCAAGCAGGACATCTGTGTCCCATGGACACATTCTTCTTTTATTTAAATATATATAATTCATTTTTACTTATAACAAAATACTGATTAAATTACATAAAAGGTTAATATGGACTCTAAATTCCAGAGTTTTGGCCCAAAAACAATTGATTTGATTGAAAAGAAATGACAGAGGTTATGTTTTATTTTATTCAATTCTATATTAAAAATCAGTCTGATTAAGCCCAAGGATGATCATTTTAGATGAATGCTGTCTGCATAAGAATAATTTGTTCAAAAATACATGAATGATTACAAGCTGTCTTTACTGACCAAGCTGAAGGAAAAACTAGCAAAGCTGAGGGGACTCTCCCTTTGCTGTATTGACTGTCATAATTACCTTTTCCAAAAGCCTTTAAGTTTTTTATAGACATTGACCTGATTTTTAGTACGCAAACCTGTTATAAAAAGTTGTAGATCATGTCTGAGTTTTGTCCTGGTTAATTTTTTTCTCACTAGATTTGAAATCAATATGTTTTTCTTTAGCTTGCTGTCATTGCTGATGAACTGTTTGTCCCTTAAGTGTAGTCATCAGAGGTGATGCATTATTACATATATTTTTGGCGGTATGGATTGAACAAAGTGCAATGTAACCCCTTTAGTCAGTGGCTGGTTAACTAAAGTTCAAAACATCTTCTCTACCTGTATTTTGTGGGTTCACAGAGCATAGTTCTGTGAAGTGAAGTTTAAACATATTTTATTTACTTTAATATGCAAAAGGGATGAGACACATGTTAATAAAACATGTAAAGTCTTCTCCCAGTCTGTGAAGTGAATATTCTTTTAATCCAAAACATGCCCATGTCAGGTTATTTATTTATAATGGTTTCTCAGATTTTCAGTTATAAAAGTATATGTTTTAAGGAAAACATTACACAAGTTGTAGAAAGTAGTGTTTGCTGCATGCATCTATCTGATCTATCTATACACATGGACAGGGAGATAATTCATAAGTTTTTAATTTTTTACCAAATCTAGGATAGTGACTCCCACAGGGACCTATGAGGGTCTAGGATTTAAACAGATCATAGTCATTTATTTATACATCTTTAGCTTTCCAAACTTTTGGCTTTGAATTCTTTAAATGAACGAGGCAAAACCGTTACTTTTTACTTTAATCTACTGTACTAATTTTTGTCATAAATTAGTCATTGCATGCTAAAATTGAAATAAGCCGACACCGAATAGCCATTGAAAATCAGAACTCAGCAATAAACAGTCTGATATCATGGCCAAAAAAAAAAGACCAAGAGACAACAGTCCAAAAAACATAGGACAGAAAACTAAGGGATGAGCAACACTAACCCCACTAAAAGCTGGGCTCAAACTCTGGTGTTTTAAAGTGGCAATAACCCAATTATCTATCAATCAATCATTCATTTTACCATTCTCCATTTAGTTTTAGTCACATGTAGTATTGTCTAGTAATGACATTTTACATAGGTTTTAAATCATTTATTATTATTTTTTGATAGTATCTTTAATATTGACCTGAAATACATCTTTTTTAGTTCAACCACCAGTTTTCCATGACACTCCACTAGTCAACTTTCCATTAGCAGAAGCAGAAGTTGGGCCATACATGAGGGACAACGCAAATGCCGTTTCTCGTGGATGTAGTACAGAACTGTCACCATTATAGTACTTACTCAAAACCAACTGTGGTATTTTTATTACTGTAAATGCATAGAAAATGAAGCTCCATTTTAAACACTCTCTGTGTAATAAAGTCATTTATTTATCATGTTTAATTTCATATATAATATTGTTTGTACTGTATCACTAAGAGTCTTTATCTTATTGTTGTTACCCAACTAAAGTGGGCTGATAAATGAAACTCTTCAAATATTTCCTGCAATATGTTACTTTAATTTTTTCAATTTTAATATATCATCAATATATTAAGGCCATTTTAGTTGTCAGAAATATTTATTCCATCATCATGAAATATATTATTTGTGTTTTTTCTAATCAAAACTTATTGTTTTACAATGTTTCTAGCTTTTATATGATTTGAAATTTTGCATTTATTTGCTCAGATTTATGGTGAAAATTACTTTGGTCAGGTCAAATTTTTCTCCTTCACAAATTAGAAGACACGAGTTTGATTCTAATAAACAATATAAGTTTATATCTTTGGGGAAAAAAAATCTGCTGAGGTAAAATTAAACATATGTCTAATTTGGAAATTTATTGAAACATATTCATTTGGAAGAAATTTAAAAAAAAATTTTTTTACCTGTTTATCCTATTTTTTGATGTATTCAATTTAAACAGAGGCAGTACAGAGACTTATAGTCGCTTACTTCTCCATCATTTGTTCTCTGGTGGAAAGTTATCTCATTAGCAATTATACCACATCTTCTGATTTTTATATTAAAGTTATAGACAGGAATATTAAATTATTAGCTACATGTATTCTTTAAATAGAAAATAATGCATCCCAATATTACCCTATGAACATTTTCAAATTGTGTAAAATGATAATTTTTATGAAAGGGAATGGTCGATTATATAAACGTGACTGTTTACTGGTATGGCCAAAAGTTTTAGTTTTGTGATCTCATTCCAAAATAAGTTGCTGGATTTGTAGGCAATGAATATATACATGCTAGATTTACAATGATTGATTGATTGATTGATTGTTTGTGTTTAACACCACTTTCAGAACTTTATTGCCTATATCATGGTCAGTTAATATCGGTGGATAAGCCAGAGTGCCTGGAGAATTAAAATGAAGTGACCAAAGTGATTTTGAGCCAAGTATTATCAGTGTGCGAGTGTTCAGCTTTCATTTGTGCCAATGATTTTGTATATGCGGATTTGATATCCAGACTATTTTTTTATGAAACTGAGTAGTTAAAAGATTTGTTTTTATATTTTGACAAAGGGTGCCTATTTTCTGTCACTGGTTTTGCTTTTGCTTGCATGACAAACAGATATTTTTTGTATTGTTGTAGGTACATTCTACCTCTCCCTAGTGGTAATGATATCCCTTTGTCAGCTTGGAAATTTAGTACTTGCATGTATGTTATAGTGAATTAACTTAATTTTATAAGTTATAACTGTGATAAAGGTATTTTCTTTAAAAGTTATTTTAACATTGCTGCAGATTGTATGGTTATTAATAGTATATCAGTTTCTGTCAGTTGTAAAGCCATCAAATCTTGACCGAAATATGTATTGAATGATAATGCATTGATATTTTGCATTTATAGCAAAACTTTTGTAACAGGAGATAAAGTTTGTCCAGTTTCTTTGAATGCAAATACAACTTTTGCCATTAATATTAAACAAAGAGATAAAACATATAAATATTCAATATAATACTAGTACATCTCTCAGTAAATAAATGAACTCATTCTATACTAGAAACAAAACCATTATTGGGTAATGTGTAAGTGTAGTTGTATGATATAAACAATACTTGCTTCCATTGTTGTGTACATAGAGCAGTTATCCATTGTATTTATCATTGCTTAGTTTGAACATTTTAATAAGTTACTGAGACCTTTTTCTTAATGTTCATTTTCTTAGAGTTGAAATTATACAAAAAAAATTGTCTGAAGCAAATATTTTTATTTTGAAAATTAATTGTTAGCTTCAGGTATCAGTGTTAAATAGTTTGTGTAACATGCATATATTTATCCCCGACTGTCCTCAGGCAATGTAATATATGACTGTGAACATCTTTTGGACAAGTGAGACTACATATTCCAATCCTTTTAGTGAAGAAGTATAAAGTCTATAGATCTCTGTAGTAAGGTTGTCATTATATATATAAATCATCTATTCAGTGTATGGTATACATTCCATATCACAAGCTTTATATTTATATCATTGTTACACTTTGTCATAATTTATAAACCAATCATATTTATTGTGAATAGATATAATATTTGTTGTATATTAACAGTACATTGTTCGGGACACACCTTTTCTCAAAATTGAGATCTATGCTAATTATGATTACAAGGAAATTCAAACAGCTGTAATCTTATCTCTTTTTATTGAAAGAAATGAAAACATGGGACACTTGGAATAATAGTTTTGGCCTCTGTATAATTTTACACCAATTAAAGCTTTTCGTGGATATAAGTGTTTCAGCAAGAAGGAATTAAAGTGTAGAGTTAAGTGAAGCAAAGGCTTATTTTCATATTATTTACAATTTGTTTTTGTGTGAATAGAAAGGATATAAAATGAATCCAACTAGAAATATCTCATGACCTACAATGACAAGTAACTAAACAGGGCTTTCATTGCCATTCACCTCCTCTGAGATTGTCATTTAACAGCTATATGGTTCAAATAGGGAGATGCATGAAATTTGTATAGTGTTGTTATCATTTTTATGATGCTTGTTTGGAATTTACCTTAATCAGAACGCTCAAACCCAAAAACTTGAAAGCCAAGAATGTTTAAATACCTGAATACATAAGGAACAATAACACCAAAAGGACCTTCAAAAGAATAGCCAGATTTATCTATGTCTGTGGGAGTTGGAACTTTAGTCTCTTGATAATTTCTAACTTTATCAATTAGGGAAGAAAAGTATGTGTGCAGTATTTTTGCACTTTATACATTTCATATAAAAATTCTTCACATTTTATTTTATTTCAAAAGAATACAATCCAAAGAAAAAAATTTAAATGCAAAGAAAAAATACAACCACAGATCATGAAAATATTTTTATCCTGCCAATTTTTTCTACATATACCATGGAAAAGATGCTAGACTTCAATGTCATTTTTAATATCATTCAGAAACATAATAATTTTTTATTTGACTTATTTTGGAAGTTATTATATTTTTGTTTTATGATATTGATTGTGGTCTTGCAGTTAATGTGTTAAGGTTACCACTTCTGAATGTCCAGACATGGCGTCAGAAATAAAATTGTTTTACAGCGTCATATTTAAGAGTTTGTGTTTCAGTTGTCGTCCAAACAACACATTTTGTCATGTCTATATATAAAAAGATTTTTCTTCTAATATTTCGAAATACTTACCTGTAAATAAATTTTAGTCTAAAAAACAGAAATCCTTACTACACATACTTTAATCAGTGTTTTCACTTATCAGGAAGTTCTATACAGTTATAAAGTCTACATATTAGTCTTTAACAACAGCAGTAATGGAAAAAGAATGAAAAAAAAATGTAGTATAAAATTAATGTAGATTGTAAAGCATGCATATAGTGCAATATAATATTATTAACAGGAATTGGAGCATAATATTGTCTGATAAACTCTGACAGGATATCTACTTACACTGTTCATTTCCCCCAAAGGAAAAGAAAAATTAAAAAAAATCATGATGGTTCCTTTAAAATTGTTGACAAATTATGGAATGGTATATATCTGGCTTTTGAAACTCTGATGAAAAATAAAAACTTGTATGTAAATTCTTTTTTGAGGGTTGTATTAAAATTTGTAAATATGCCCTGTATTTTCTGTATGCAGCCACCAGTGTGTTTAAACACACATTTAGATATTACATTTTGAGTTACAAATTACAGCATTTGTTGCATGGATGTTTATTTTGAAGTTTTCAGTTATTATAAGAATATTATGGATGTTAAAATTGTTCATGGTTTGTTTTATGAATATGATAATTAATATATTGTGATATGTGATAAGCACTTTCATGGCTTACAGTGATGAATTTTAGCTGTACCATAATAAAGACATCAATTTCTACTATTAGTCTAGTTCAGTTTTGTTTTGATTATATGCAACTTTTTTAAGATGCTGGGTATATGTGAATGACAGTAATATTCTAACACTTAAAATAACAAAGTCAACATATGGTTTTTCAACATAAGACAAGTGTCTTTGCTCTTAATGTTTTAAGTTTAAAGACAAGTGTCTTTGCTCTTAATACTTTAAGTTTAAAGACAAGTGGCTTTGCTCTTAATGTTTTAAGTTTAGAGACAAGTGTCTTTGCTCTTAATGTTTTAAGTATTAAGACAAGTGTCTTTGCTCATAATGTTTTAAGTTTAAAGACAAGTGTCTTTGCTCTTAATGTTTTAAGTTTAAAGACAAGTGTCTTAAGTATAGAGTAAATACATTGAACAGAGACAACCAGAAATCTACTGTCCACACCAAATTGTCAGTGGACAAAGATAAAATACAGTAAAAATCAGGACAGACAATGCACATAACTAAGTAATGTCACTGTCAACTGTGAATTAAAGCTAGTTGCTGAAATACATAGCATGCAGTACTGTATCTTTGATGGAGTATTTAAACCGTCGAAAAGCTACTACTAGTAGATTTTTACAGCAAGTTAAGAACAGTGAACACTATCTAGGGTAATTTTTAGAAAAAAAATTGTGAACAGAATTTCAATACAGAGAAGAAATTTAAGGTAAGTTTCAAACAATGAATCATAACATTTAAAAAAATAGAGAATTAACAGCATTCTGTAATAATAGCCTCTTTCAATAAAACTAAAGAACTAAAAAAGGTTTGATGGACAATACTTAATCTTAACTAGAATATAATATGCTAGGTCACTATTGGGAGACTATGCTAACTCGACTGTAGTAAGCTTGACTTAATATTATAATAGATATAAGAAGATGTGGTATGAGTGCCAATGAGACAACTCTCCATCCAAGTCAAAATTTATAAAAGTAAACCATTATAGGTCAAAGAATGGTCTTCAACACGGAGCCTTGGCTCACACCGAACAGTAAGCTATAAAGGGCCCAAAAATTACTAGTGTAAAACCATTCAATAAAAAATTTGTAAGGGTTCGGGTGTCTCGCCTAACCAACGGTCTAATCTATATAAAAAACTTCTGTCAAAATTTGGTATAAATCCAGGATAGAACCACAGAAACACTTATGAACCCCATCAACAAACGACAACTACTGAACATCAGATTCCTGACTTAGGACAGGTGCAAACAAATGCAGTGGGTTTAAACTTTTAATGGTACCAAACCTTCACCGTTTTTCTGAAACAATAGTGTAACATCACAACATAGAAAGACACACTGTAAAATATCAACTGAAATAGCTTAACTCAATCAAAGGACATATTAACACCAGTGAACATACACTGAACAAATAAATTTGATCTATGATACAATGTAAATACAAAATAAATAAACTAAGGAAGAATAATAAAAGTAACATGTTATATCGGTATGAAATGTTAAACAATTTAAGAAAAACAATATGCTCGAACAAAAATATCAGCCATTTGCAATAACTTTAAACACAGGTAAATGAAAATAATTTTGTTGTTAGGTATAAGTGTACAGTTCTAATAGAGAAAGGAAATATCTTTACAAAATAAATAATTTTGATGTTCATAGTACGAAACAAACACTTATCAAAGCTGGTATATAGACCAGATATAACCCTGAATAACATTAAATAACAAAAAAGCATTACAATTAGTATCAACAGGTCAAATAAACAAGAAAGTACGATTTGAGAGTACTCGCAGTTACTGACAGCTAGTTAAAAGCCAAAACAATTAATAATAAAAAATCATGCATCCGAGACTAAAGCTGTATATTTGGAAAGATGGATAATCCAGAACTTATTAACACATGCCTAATGGGCTTCAACATTCACTTGCATATGACAGTTGTTCTTTACCTATTTTAATGGTTAAATATAAAAGTGTTTTATCACAAGATTTTACTGTTACTATGGGTAAAAGGTTGACCAGGTTTGAGTTCTACAATGATTGCAAAGGGGAACATTGCTTCTGACAGGTTTCATATATAATTTATCGATCATGGATCGAATTAGTCAACATGTATCGTGAAGGGCAACTTGATTCGGTCTAGAATTTTGGTGCAAGATTTATATGTCGATCTAACCTATCTCACTTTCATAGTTCATACATCAATAATTTTTGTGATACTTAGACCTTGATCTTAAAGACTATCAATATAATATGAGGCAAATGTAACCTGTGAAAGAAGACAAATCCATAATATCTTTATGATACTTTTTGGTAATCAGGTATACACTTAAGTGGGAAATCTTATGCTTTACAACAAAGCAGCTACCATAAAAAAAACGTGAATGTGCAAGTACAACTGTTAAAATGATTTTGGATTCACTAGTTTATTGATTTTTTATTACTTCCTCCTTTTTTTAATTGAGTTTTTAACTGGATTTTCGAAGGAAATATCGGTTATTGATTTGGGGATGTACGACGGGCGGGCGGGCGGCTGCCAAACAGAGTCAGTTCAATAACATGAAAAGGCTTTGATGAAATTTTTTCAAATTTAGATATGTTGTTTCCTGCGACTAAATGAAGGTCAAGTTCAATTTTTGTCTCGCCTTGACGGAGTCAAAATCGAGACATAGGTATGTTGTTTCCAGCGTCCATGCGACGACGGCGTCAACAATGTATTAGTTTGTGATTAGGTCTAGTTCATGGTGAACCACTAGTGGTAGGTCAATGATATTTGGTATGCAGTTGTATTAGCATTGGCACACCTCATTACCATGGAGATTATTTTGCCTCGCCCCTTCAGTCATGGTCTATTTACTTTGAAACTTTTGCTTAGTTTACATGTATTAGTTTGTGATGAGATCAGTTTAAGATGAACTGCTAATGTTAAGTCAATGATATTTGGTATGCAAATTTATTGGCATTTGCAAGTATCGTTTCCATGGAGATTATATAGCCCCACTCCTGATCATGATTCATTGACTTTGAAACTTTTACATAGTTTACAAGTTAATGTTTGTGTTTAGGTTTGTTTAAAGGAAACGACTTATAATAAGTCAATGGTATTTGGTGTGCAGTTGTATTAGCATTGGCGCACCTCACTCCATGGAGATTGTTTAGCCATGTACCTTCAGTCATGGTTCATCGACTTTGAATATTTGCATAACTTACATGTTAAAGTATTGCTATTTTAATTTCAACATTTGCATTATCAAAATTACAAAAGGCGAGACATATCTCTGTGATAACAGTTTATTAAGGATTTTAGTTATCCTCCTTGTTGAGTTATCACCCTTTTAATATCCAAAAGTGGTATTTATAATGTGATTGAGTTATTTCTCTTTGTACAGAAATGGTTAATTATATTTGATTACACTAAGTGTTTTAAGTAATTTTCTCCTGTTATCAGATTATGACAAAGCATATGGCAAATGTCTTATCTCACAATTATAATTGGAGTGAGATTTATTTGAAAATTTTCTGTTTCCTAAGGGCTGATGATTATAAGCTATATTTTTAGACATTTTGAAGATAATTACAGATAAGTTTTATAGATTTTAAAAGACATTGTATTAATGATAAATAAAATTTTGGAATTTTTCTTTTCTTTGGTAAATTTTTGAAGAATTTTGTGGTAAGTTTGTTTGTTATTCTGTAAATACTATTTTTCTGAATGATATATATAATTTTTCTTTATGAAGTGAACTCCTTTAAAAACTAAGCTTATATTGTCTATTAATAAACACATATTTAGATTTCTGATTTTGTGTCCAGTTTTCAAGTTGGTCCAAATTGGGGTCCAAAATTAAACTGTGTTTGATTTCAACATAAATTGAATATATATAGGGTTCTTTGAAATGCTGAATCTAAACCTGTATTGATTTTCATTATTAATTAGATAATACCACATTGAGGTCCAAAGGGTCCTAAATTAAACTTTTGTTTCATCAAACATTGAATGCTTGGGTTCTTGATATGATATGTTTTGGATTCTAACAATGTTTGAGTGTTAAAGCATATCTAATTTTAGATAACTTAGTCATCACTGGTTGTTGTTATTATATTATTGATTATAATTTGAAAAATTACATCATATCTAATTTTAGAGTTTGAGTTATTTCCCTTTGCACAGAAAGTATATGGATAAAATTAAACTGTGTTTCATTTCAACATAAAATAAATATATATAGGGTTCTTTCAAATGCTGAATCTAAACCTGTGTTTAAATATTAAAGTTTTTGGCCCAGTTTTCAAGTTGGTCCAAATCAGGGTCCAAAATTGAACTTTGTTTGATTCAACAAAAATTGAATTTATAGGGTTCTTTCGAAATGCTGAATCTAACCATGTATTGAGAGATTTTGGATTGTGGGCTCCTTTATCAAATTGGTCCACATTGAGGTCCAAAGGGTCCTAAATTAAACTTTTGTTTTATTTGTTCAAAAATTGAATTCTTGGTGTTCTTTGATATGCTGATACTAGCAATGTACTTAGATTTTGGATATTGGACCACAGTAGGTAAATGTCCAATTTCAAATTTTTCAGTTCTTTGACCACATTCATTTAGTGTTGCAAACCTATGCTGTGTCAAATATTCAATCACAATCCAAATTCAGAGCTGTTTTCAGCTTAAATGTTGTGTCCATACTTGTTCAACTGTTCAGGGTTCGACCTCTGCAGGAAAATCCGGTTTGCTGTTACTTGACAGCCTCTTGATTACTGTTATAAGAACGTTGGCCTCTATTTTTCAGTCTTATTCAGTTAAGTAGGCGAGATATATAGGTATATATATTATTTGATAGATTGGCAGTAATTATAAACATAAGAAAATGTGGTATGATTGCCAATGAGTGAAAGAAAAAATTAACATTAAAATAAACTTTTGCTATAATAATTTTATGCAGTAAATCGACTAGGCAATATTATATCTGAGACTACTCTCAGATTTCTTCAAATGATTACTTTTCCCAAAAAATATTTTTAGTTACGAAAATGCAAATATTCGACGCTTTTTTTATTCGCTAAAAGAGTTCTACGTTTGACTGATAAGAAAACACTTTTCTAAGAGACCAAATGACATACAAATTAACAACTATAGGTCACCGTACAGGCTTCAACAATGAGCACCACCCATACCGCATTGTCCGCTATAAAAGGCCCCAAAATGACAAATGTAAAAACAATTCAAACGAGAAAACTAGCGGCCTGATTTATGTTCAAAATAATGAACGAAAAACAAATATGATATACAGCAACAAACAACAACCACTGAATTACAGGCTCCTGACTTGGGACAGACACATACAGAATGTGGTGGGGTTAAACTAGTTTGAAGGCGCCAATCTTCCCCTAACCTGGGACAGTGGTGTTACAGTACAACATAAGAACAAACTATAAAAACCAGTTGAAAAAGGGCTTAACTCGTCAGTAAGGCTTTTTTTTCTTAACTCAGTCTCGAAAAGTACAAAAGCCGAGGATATCTTATATAGTTCTAGTTTATAAGATATCTTATATAATTATAAGATATCTTATATAGTTTATAAGATATCTTGTATAGTTTATAAGATATCTTATATAGTTTATAGATTTTATAAGATATCTCATATAATTTATAAGATATGTCATATAATTTTCTAAATATTTATAAAAATCTGATAAATTATATGAGATATCAGAAAATAAAAATGGTGGAGTGATGCAGATCAAGAAAAGAACAGATTACTATCGGTCATTCGAGATACTATTGAGAAATCCCACAGGTATATATATACAAGATGAAGACTTGAATAAAGATCGAATTCTTTTACAAAATCTACGATCTTGGGATGCTTAAAATGTATTAACGAATGTGTATCGCCTAGATTTGAATTGTTAACAGGACATAGAAAGTACTTAAACAACTTTAGAAGAGGAACTTCAACATGTTCAAAATAGAATTGCAAAGGATAAGCAGAGTGATAATTGTACCTCTGATATTATATCTGTAAGAAAACACTCTGTGTCAAAAATTAGACCATCGATGTTACTTTAAGCAGTACTTATTTTAAAACAAAACAGTCTGTGTTGCCGTTCTCGAAGAGAAAGATCTGGTTATCAGGCCTGTTAAGTGTTAGATTCGAGGCACAGCAAATAAAAACAGGTAACACATTTTAGGTAATGGGTTGGGTCCAACGGCTTGCCATAGTATATACGATTGTTTGGTGCAAATATTGTACATTGATTCCGTCAGTTAATTTGAGATCTGCTTTGTTTGTGTGTGTTTTACGTACTTTTAGGGTACAACCAATATGAAGTTGCCAATTATTTCACCAATCATTTAACGTTATAAAGGTTAACACTGCCATTATCAAATTCTTTAAAACAGTAGAGACGTGACAAAATCACGTTTTCCCGACGTAATCGGTAATGTTTGAGTTAAAAGGCTTGTTTGGAGCAAGTTAAACAATGTAGGCAGTTACGTATAAATTTCTTCTTAAGACGTTATCCGAAAGAGACTTGTCATTTATTTAGTAGCACATTCTTTAATTTAAACTGCTAAATTGTGTAATTAATGTATTGGTTTCCATCAAAATGTTCCAAATCTAATTTTACTAAAATTCAAACCACGCAATCTTTTAGAATGTAATCTAACTATAAATGTTAAGTGCTGCTCTGTGTGAAAACAAGATTTTCTAATTAGTAAATCGCTGGAAAAGGCGAATTGTCATCTCTGTGTAATAATTATTAATGTTTTTTAAGAGCAGCATCGATTCCATTAGCGTTGGGCTAGCAATACCGTGGAAGTTAAGGACATAAATGACAAAGTTGGTCTTTGATTTGGCCTTTCTTTTTTTAACCTAATTTGGTTATAAAGAACCTTTTGCCTTCTCAATTTTTGCCTCGAAGCAAAGGTTATTCCAGCATTAACACTAAACGAAAACATGACGATATATCAATAGTTAGTAAATATTTGTACTTTTAGATTTAAGTTGCAAACAGAAACAATTTTGTTAAAAAACAATACTTAATGCGAGATTCTTACCGAGCTCTTTCTACAGTCTGATAAAGTACACGAGCTCTTTCTACAGTCTGATAAAGTCCACGAGCTCTTTCTGCAGTCTGATAAAGTCCACGAGCTCTTTCTACAGTCTGATAAAGTCCACGAGCTCTTTCTACAGTCTGATAAAGTACACGAGCTCTTTCTACAGTCTGATAAAGTCCACGAGCTCTTTCTGCAGTCTGATAAAGTCCAATGTGTAGTGCTTATACGTTGATACCATTTACCAAATTCTTCTCAATAAAGATAATAAACGTTTTTGAATATTCAATTCAGAATTAATAAAAATCGTAAATTTTCTTCAATGAATATTATTTGATAAGATAAAAAGAAAAGAAATAATAATACAAAGAAAATCATATTTATACATTAACTCTAAAGCAATTGTGGTTAAAGTCTACATATTCAGAAGGAGTTGCGCAACTATTTTTAATGGTAAAGTGTATTTACAACTAGCAACGTTGTAATGGTTAAGTGTATTTACAACTAGCAACGTTGTAATGGTAAAGTGTATTTACAACTAGCAACGTTGTAATGATAGAGTGTATTTACAACTAGCAACGTTGTAATGATAGAGTGTATTTACAACTAGCAACGTTGTAATGGTAGAGTGTATTTACAACTAGCAACGTTGTAATGGTAGAGTGTATTTACAACCAGCAACGTTGTAATGGTAAAGTGTATTTACAACCAGCAACGTTGTAATGGTAGAGTGTATTTACAACCAGCAACGTTGTAATGGTAGAGTGTATTTACAACCAGCAACGTTGTAATGGTAGAGTGTATTTACAACTAGCAACGTTGTAATGGTAGAGTGTACTTACAACCAGCAACGTTGTAATGGTAAAGTGTATTTACAACTAGCAATGTTGTAATGGTAAAGTGTATTTACAACTAGCAACGTTGTAATGGTTAAGTGTATTTACAACTAGCAACGTTGTAATGGTAAAGTGTATTTACAACTAGCAATGTTGTAATGGTAAAGTGTATTTACAACTAAATGGTAGAGTGTATTTACAACTAGCAACGTTGTAATAGTAGAGTGTATTTACAACTAGCAATGTTGTAATGGTAAAGTGTATTTACAACTAGCAATGTTGTAATGGTAAAGTGTATTTACAACTAGCAACGTTGTAATGGTAAAGTGTATTTACAACTAGCAACGTTGTAATGGTAAAGTGTATTTACAACTAGCAATGTTGTAATGGTAAAGTGTATTTACAACTAGCAACGTTGTAATGGTAGAGTGTATTTACAACTAGCAACGTTGTAATGGTAGAGTGTATTTACAACTAGCAATGTTGTAATGGTAAAGTGTATTTACAACTAGCAACGTTGTAATGGTAAAGTGTATTTACAACTAGCAACGTTGTAATGGTAAAGTGTATTTACAAGCAGCTATGTTTTAATGATAAAGTATATTTACAAGCAGCTATGTTTTAATGATAAAGTGTATTCTCAACCAGCTATGTTCTAATGATAAAGTATATTTTCAAGCAGCTATGTTTTAATGATAAAGTATATTTACACGCAGCTATGTTTTAATGATAAAGTATATTTACAAGCAGCTATGTTTTAATGATAAATATAAATAAGAAGATGTGGTATGAGTGCCAATGAGACTACTATACATCCAAGTCACAATGTGTAAAAAGTAAACAATTATAGGTCAAAGTGCGACCTTCAACACGGAGCCTTGGCTCACACCGAACAGCAAGCTATAAAGAGCCCCAAAATGACAAGACTAAGTGTAAAACAATTCAAACAGGAAAACCAACGGTCTAATCTATATCATTGAAAAAAACGAGAAACGAGAAACACTTATGAACCACACAAACGACGACAAACACTGTACAACAGGTTTCTGACTAAGGACAGGTGCATAAAAATGCAGCGGGTTTAAACGTTTTAACAGGCGCCAACCTTCACCCTAACCTGAAACAGTGGTGTAACATTACAAAATAAATAGAAACACAATAAAATATCAATTGAAATATACATTTACAAGCAGATATGTTTTAATTATAATGATAAAGTATATTTACAAGCAGCTATGTTTTAATGATAAAATGTATTTACAACCAGCTATGTTTTAATGATAATTTAAAAGTATATTTACATGCAGCTTTGTTTTATGATAAAATGTATTTACAACCAGCAATGTTTTAATGATAAAGTGTATTTACAAGCAGCTATGTTTTAATGATAAAATGTATTTACAAGCAGTAATGTTTTAATGATAAAGTGTATTTACAAGCAGCTATGTTTTAATGATAAAATGTATTTACAACCAGCTATGTTTTAATGATAAAGTGTATTTACAAGCAGCTATGTTTTAATGATAAAGTGTATTTACAAGCAGCTATGTTTTAATGATAAAGTGTATTTACAACCAGCTATGTTTTAATGATAATTTAAAAGTATATTTACATGCAGCTTTGTTTTAATGATAAAATTTATTTACAACCAGCAATGTTTTAATGATAAAGTGTATTTACAACAGCAATATTTATTGATACAGTATATTTACACGCAGCTATGCTTTAAGGATAAAATGTGTTTACTATTAGCTATGTTTTAATGATAAAATATATTTACAAGCTGTAATGTTTTAATGATCAAGTGTGTTTACAAGCAGCTATGTTTTAATGATAAGGTGTATTAACAAGCAGCTATGTTTTAATGATCAATAGATATAAGAAGATGTGGTATGAGTGCCAATGAGACAACTCTCCATCCAAGTCAAAATTTATAAAAGTAAACCATTATGGGTCAAAGTACGGTTTTCAACACGGAGCCTTGGCTCACACCGAACAGCAAGCTATAAAGGGCCCCAAAAATTACTAGTGTAAAACCATTCAAACGGGAAAACCAACGGTCTAATCTATATAAAAAACGAGAAACGAGAAACACTTATGAACCCCATCAACAAACGACAACTACTGAACATCAGATTCCTGACTTAGGACAGACGCAAACAATTGCAGCGAGTTTGAACGTTTTAATGGTACCAAACCTTCACCCTTATCTGAAACAATAGTGTAACAGTATATTTACAAGCAGTAATGTTTTAATGATCAAGTGTATTTACAAGCAGTAATGTTTTAATGATAAAGTGTATATACAAGCAGCTATGTTTTAATGATAAAGTGTACTTACAAGCAGCTATGTTTTATTGATAAAGTATATTAACAAGCAGTAATGTTTTAATGATAAAATGTATATACAAGCAGCTATGTTTTATTGATAAAGTATATTTACAAGCAGTTATGTTTTAATGATAAAGTGTATATACAAGCAGCTATGTTTTATTGATAAAGTATATTTACAAGCAGTAATGTTTTATTGATAAAGTATATTTACAAGCAGTAATGTTTTAATGATAAAATGTATATACAAGCAGCTATGTTTTATTGATAAAGTATATTTACAAGCAGTAATGTTTTAATGATAAAGTGTATATACAAGCAGCTATGTTTTATTGATAAAGTATATTTACAAGCAGTAATGTTTTATTGATAAAGTATATTTACAAGCAGTAATGTTTTAATGATAAAATGTATATACAAGCAGCTATGTTTTATTGATAAAGTATATTTACAAGCAGTAATGTTTTAATGATAAAGTGTATATACAAGCAGCTATGTTTTATTGATAAAGTATATTTACAAGCAGTAATGTTTTATTGATAAAGTATATTTACAAGCAGTAATGTTTTAATGATAAAGTGCATATACAAGCAGCTATGTTTTATTGATAAAGTATATTTACAAGCAGTAATGTTTTATTGATAAAGTATATTTACAAGCAGTAATGTTTTAATGATAAAATGTATATACAAGCAGCTATGTTTTATTGATAAAGTATATTTACAAGCAGTAATGTTTTATTGATAAAGTATATTTACAAGCAGTAATGTTTTAATGATAAAATGTATATACAAGCAGCTATGTTTTATTGATAAAGTATATTTACAAGCAGTAATGTTTTAATGATAAAGTGTATATACAAGCAGCTATGTTTTATTGATAAAGTATATTTACAAGCAGTAATGTTTTATTGATAAAGTATATTTACAAGCAGTAATGTTTTAATGATAAAATGTATATACAAGCAGCTATGTTTTATTGATAAAGTATATTTACAAGCAGTAATGTTTTAATGATAAAGTGTATATACAAGCAGCTATGTTTTATTGATAAAGTATATTTACAAGCAGTAATGTTTTATTGATAAAGTATATTTACAAGCAGTAATGTTTTAATGATAAAGTGTATATACAAGCAGCTATGTTTTATTGATAAAGTATATTTACAAGCAGTAATGTTTTATTGATAAAGTATATTTACAAGCAGTAATGTTTTAATGATAAAATGTATATACAAGCAGCTATGTTTTATTGATAAAGTATATTTACAAGCAGTAATGTTTTATTGATAAAGTATATTTACAAGCAGTAATGTTTTAATGATAAAGTGTATATACAAGCAGCTATGTTTTATTGATAAAGTATATTTACAAGCAGTAATGTTTTATTGATAAAGTATATTTACAAGCAGTAATGTTTTAATGATAAAATGTATATACTAGCAGTTATGTGTTAATTATAAAATGTATATACAAGCAGCTATGTTTTAATGATAAAATGTATATACTAGCAGTTATGTGTTAATTATAAAGTATATTTACAAGCAGTAATGTCTTATTGATAAAGTATATTTACAAGCAGCTATGTTTTAATGATAAAATGTATATACAAGCAGCTATGTTTTATTGATAAAGTATATTTACAAGCAGTAATGTTTTATTGATAAAGTATATTTACAAGCAGTAATGTTTTATTGATAAAGTATATTTACAAGCAGCTATGTTTTAATGATAAAGTGTATATACAAGCAGCTATGTTTTATTGATAAAGTATATTTACAAGCAGTAATGTTTTATTGATAAAGTATATTTACAAGCAGTAATGTTTTAATGATAAAATGTATATACAAGCAGCTATGTTTTATTGATAAAGTATATTTACAAGCAGTAATGTTTTAATGATAAAGTGTATATACAAGCAGCTATGTTTTATTGATAAAGTATATTTACAAGCAGTAATGTTTTATTGATAAAGTATATTTACAAGCAGTAATGTTTTAATGATAAAGTGTATATACAAGCAGCTATGTTTTATTGATAAAGTATATTTACAAGCAGTAATGTTTTATTGATAAAGTATATTTACAAGCAGTAATGTTTTAATGATAAAATGTATATACAAGCAGCTATGTTTTATTGATAAAGTATATTTACAAGCAGTAATGTTTTATTGATAAAGTATATTTACAAGCAGTAATGTTTTAATGATAAAGTGTATATACAAGCAGCTATGTTTTATTGATAAAGTATATTTACAAGCAGTAATGTTTTATTGATAAAGTATATTTACAAGCAGTAATGTTTTAATGATAAAATGTATATACTAGCAGTTATGTGTTAATTATAAAATGTATATACAAGCAGCTATGTTTTAATGATAAAATGTATATACTAGCAGTTATGTGTTAATTATAAAGTATATTTACAAGCAGCAATGTTTTAATGTATTAACAACCAGATATGTTTTTATGATAAAGTGTATTAACAAGCAGCTATGTTTTAATCATACGATTAGGAAATAACAAATAGAGCAAACATTATTGCTTCTTTATATTGTATTGGATTTTACTTTGACGTTGATACTAAAAAAAAATTTTAGTTCACAAATAAATAGATATGTTTTAAATCTAGGTTAATATTCTTGATGCGTTCCTTATGTGCTTTTTTAAAGTTCTTATTATAGCTTATTTTCGGGCTTAATAAAGGCAGAGTTTACATTCAACTGTTAAAGGCCCAGTTGCTTTAGATATTCACAAATATTTATACATTTGGCTTTCCAAAGTCTTTTTATAACAAAAGTGCCAAATAAAACACTCAAATCGGTTTCATACATTTTTAATATTGCTGTCTACGTTTGATGCTTTCAGATTTCCATTTTTTTTCTGTCAAGCACCATTAACGAGAAATTCGTTTTCTTAATGTGTAAATGGTGCATCAAATTAGTTTGGTATCTTGTGATGTTGTATTACTATCGAAGTTACTGATGGTGGTTTTTTTTTTTTTTTTGCTGAATTAATATTGATTTGATTTTAATACTTGAGAAATTTCAATTATCAAACGATGTCAAATTTGTTTGAACGACAATTGTTTCTAGAGTAAACTCTATCAGATCACCCCGAGACGAAATGTATGGAAGGTTAATGTCTGAAAACGTGTGTGGGTAAACTATCATCAAAAAGTGAAACTCCATGTTGGGAGATAGGTTCGAGAGATAAAACCATTGATACCAACTCCATATTGAGATAAAACCATTGATACTAACTCCATGTTGGGAGATAGGTTCGAGAGATAAAACCATTGATACCAACTCCATATTGAGATAAAACCATTGATACTAACTCCATGTTGGGAGATAGGTTCGAGAGATAAAACCATTGATACCAACTCCATATTGAGATAAAACCATTGATACTAACTCCATGTTGGGAGATAGGTTCGAGAGATAAAACCATTGATACCAACGGTTCATTCCTCCTATTCTCACTTTTTATAAATCTGGCAAGAAAAGTTAAAATTTCATGTGGGAATAGGGGGAAAACTTGTGCAAACAAAGGATTATAAAGTATAAACATTGTTTAATCAACTTTTAATTGACAAGTGTTTTAGGACAGGTAATAGGTTATTTGCTGTAAAAGTAAAATCAAAAATACTGAACTCGAGGAAAATTCAAAAGGAAAGTCCTCAATCAAATGGCAAAATCAAAAGTTCAAACACATCAAACGATTCTTCTAGATGATTTGTAGTCCTCGGTCCCTGTGTTGTGTAATGGTTCCAGCTGCATGTGGTCAGACCTATGGTTGTGGTTTGCTGAGACTTTGGTCGGTATGATGTTCAGAGTATTGATGGTGGCAGGATTTTTCATGGTTAAACCTGGGACTATTATACTATTAGTATAATAGTCCCAGGTTAAACAGACTATTCTAAATGAATGTGGTTCTAAATGTGTAGGAAACGCAATCATTTATGAATTGCAAATGGTTAGTTTCATTCATCAAGCTCAGACTTAAAGATCAGTTTGTACAAGTCTGGCATTCTTTGCTTGAAAACTCACCAAAAGCACTTAATTATAAACTTTTTAAGGATTTTTTTTGGAAAAGAAGATTATTTTGAAATTCTTGGGAACAAAACTAAACTATCTATTGATTTGTGTATATAGATTTAGGACCACCAATCACAAGCTCCCTATTGAACAGGGTAGATGGAATAATATAGTTAGAAATAATAGACTGTGTCTTCTAGTTTTCACCCATTATTTCATATCTTTGATTTTTGGTCCAAGTAATATTACTGTTCGAGTATACTTTTATTTCACATCTTAAGATTATATTTTGTTATAATATCATCTATCATCAACTTATTTATTCGGATGACAATTTTTAAGTTTACAAGATCTTTTATCTTAGTTCTCTTTATCTGACTTATTCTTTATTTTTAAGTATTTCTTTGAAGAAAAACAAACATATTACAAATAAACAGTGTATTTAATTATTATTATTTTTTTAAATAATATTATACTTCAACAGTGTAAGAAATATGTTTTCTTTTAAAAATACAGGTAAATCTTAGGTGAATTTTTAATTAACCTTAATAGTTATAAAAACAAATTATTTATCAAAACATCTATTGTTATTTGCATGTGGGAATAGAAGGAATATTGATTTTTAAAAAGTGGGAATAGGAGGAAGACACCATACCAACTCCATATTGAGATAAAACCATTGATACTAACTCCATGCTGGGAGATATGTTCGAGAGATAAAACCATTGATACCAACTCCATGTTGGGAGATAGGTTCGAGAGATAGAACCATTAATATCAACTCAAAGTTGGGAGATAGGTTCGAGGGATAAAACTCTTTGATACCAACGTCAATGTGCATCATCAAATTTTGATGAAAACTTAAATGTGTGTATAAAGTGGCATGATTTTATCTAACCATTTTACAAAAATAACAAACAAGCCGCTACCAAAAAAGGTTTTAATATGATAAATTTAATAATGAATGGAACATTTCAATTTACATAATTTGATTATCAGATTAAATATGTTCACAACTTCACATTCAAACGAAGAATTATATTGAAAATGTTGACAATTAAATCACTAGTTATTGAAAACCATTTTCAGTTTTTAGTAAATTACATTTGGAGAAAAGTAACATTAATAATATTTTTAACATTTAGAAATATTTTTCGATTCATAACTCAGTTAAAAGCATGTTACAATTTCTTAATAAAAAGATAATCGATGTGTCTAAACTATACGAAACTGCTATAGAATAAGCCTTTGTGCGCGGATAAAAAAACAACAAACACTTGGACACAAATCCCTTTACGGAATACAAGTATAATAACTGATAATAATAATTGTTTGGGTTTTTTTTTTCGCCCATATATATATAATTTTATTCATGCGTAAGATGAAATCCGACACGAATCCAATAATCTACTACTTATTATTCGGCCAGTTGATGAAACTATATAAACAATTTTACACGAAATCAGTTTCTCATCTTTTTTTCTTTTTCTTTGTTTTGTTGTTGTTGTTAATACCATTCATCAATTTTATATTCTTCATTTTACAGTAAAAGGTGTACCCATTTAGCAAAATTCAAGGAAAGATATATTCTCAAACTTTTTATATTTTTTTGCATTCAATACTTTTGGTGTCGAGTGTACATGATCGTTTGGTCTCGACTGACATGATCGTTTGATCTCGAGTGGTCATAATACTTTTGGTCTCGAGTGTACATGATACTTTTGGTCTCGGGTGCACATGATTGTATGGTCTCGAGTGTTCATGATACTTTTGGTCTCGAGTGTACATGATACTTTTGGTCTCGAGTGTTCATGATACTTTTGGTCTCGAGTGTACATGATACTTTTGGTCTCGAGTGTACATGATTCTTTTGGTCTCGAGTGTACATGCTACTTTTGGTCTCGGGTGCACATGATACTTTTGGTCTCGAGTGTTAATGATACCTTTGGTCTCGAGTGTACATGATACTTTTGGTCTCGAGTGTTAATGATACTTTTGGTCTCGAGTGTACATGATACTTTTGGGCATGAGTGTACATGATACTTTTGGTCTCGAATGTACATGATACTTTAGGTTTCTGCAAATATGCTTAACCCCGCCACATTATGAACGTGCCTGTTCCGGGCTAGAAGCCTGTAATTAAGTGGTCGTCGTTTGTTGCTGTATATCATTTGTTTTTCGTTTATTGTTTTTGACATTAACCAGGCCGTCAGTTTTAAAATTTGTGATTTCGGGGCCTTGTATAGCTTACTGTGAGGTATAGGTTTTGCTCATTGTTGAAGGCCGTACAGTGACCTATATTTGCTAACTAATATGTCATTTGGTGTCAAATTTTTATATATACCAACAATAAGATGTTCTCAATGAGATTTTTTTTTATAAAAGAGGCATCCAATACTAGCAATAAGATTCCTGCTCATTTTATTTGTGGGTATAATTAGCGCATTGTTAAAATTTTTTTACCGTTTTGTTAATGTTAATAAGTCAGCAATCCATCAAACAGAAATCTAAATGTCGTTATAAAAGCTTGAACGATGGACAAAAGGTATCATACCGACCGTGCAAGGGCTGTATAGCCAGTCAATGTCGTTAAAAATTTCCATATATATAAGGTATCATAAAAATCGAGAAACTAAGACTGTACAGCACAAACTGGATAAAACTATAAATGAAACAGGTCAAGCATTCTCGAAAACTAATTTTGACCCTGCGATTTTGAGATCTTTTTGTTGAAAATGCATTAATCTTCTTTTAGGTCAATTCGTCCTTGAATGAAAGCATTTTGACTCTGCATTTATGAACATCGCTTCGATACGCACGTCCGGAATTAACTGTACGGTGGTTATATCCCGTAAAATAAGCGATTGCGCAATAAAACTTTTAAAACAAAATTAAGTATAGAAAACAGTTAAAACATGGTCTTTCCATAAGGTATAAAAATGAATGTACAACAAAAACGAACTTCATACGTAAGTTCAAAAGAGGATGTCACATAAAAACTGACAAAACCAAACGCTCGATATATCAAAAAACGGATCGATCTGAAAACAACTGTCATATTCCTGACTTGGTACAGACATTTACCGAAGAAAATGATGGGTTAAACCTGGTTTTACCGGTAGTTAAACATCCAACTTGTATGACAGTTGACTATTGTTCTGTTAAAGGGACCTACCTAGCTTGGTGTTGTTTCATTTTGAAAAAATATAAGTTTGGAAACAAAGTCAATA
Organism: Mytilus coruscus; assembly: GCA_017311375.1. NCBI lineage: Eukaryota > Metazoa > Mollusca > Bivalvia > Mytilida > Mytilidae > Mytilus > Mytilus coruscus. The sequence goes on along the minus strand of CM029603.1, from coordinate 76,031,321 downwards.
ATTGGAAAATGGACTAGTGACAAGGATCTTCAGGAAAATGGACAACTGACAAGGATTTTCAGTGAAAAATTGACTATTGACAAGAAAATGGACTATTGACAATGATCTTCAGGAAAATGGACTAAATTTGACAAGGATTGATCCTCAATGGAAAATGGACAAGAATGTTCAATGGAAAATGGACTATTGACAAGGATCTTCAGAAAAATAGACTATTGACTAGGATTTTCAGTGGAAAATTGCCTATTGACAAGGAAATGGACCATTTACAAAGATCTTCAGGGAGATGGACTATTGACAAGGATCTTCGGGAAAATGAACTATTGACAAGGATCTTCAGAGAATGGACTATTGACAAGGATCTTCAGGAAAATGGACTATTGACAAGAATCTTCGGGAAAATGGACACCACTGTCCCAGGTTAAGGGGAGGGTTGGCGTCTTTAAACTAGTTTAACCCCGCCATATTCTGTATGTGCCTGTCCCAAGTCAGGAGCCTGTAATTCAGTGGTTGTCGTTTGTTGCTGTGTAACATATTTGTTTTTATTTATTATTTTGTACATAAATTTGGCCGTTAGTTTTCTCGTTTGAATTGTTTTACATTTGTCATTTCGGGGCCTTTTATAGCTGACTATGCGGTATGGGCGTTGCTCATTGTTGAAGGCCATACGGTGACCTATAGTTGTTAATTTCTTTGTCATTTGGTCTCTTGTGGAGAGTTGTTTCATTGGCAATATATTGAAGAGGATCTTCAGGTAAACTGATTATTGACAAGGATCTTCAGGATGGATTATTGACAAGGATCTTCAGGAAAATGTCTATTGACAAGGATCTTAAGGAAAATGGACTATTGACAAGGATCGGAAAATGTACTATTGAAAAGGATCTTTATAGGAAAATGTACTATTGACAAGGATCTTTAGGAAAATGTACTATTGACAATAATCTTCAGGAAAATGGAGTATTGACAAGGATCTTAAGAAAAATGTACTATTGACAATGATCTTCAAGAAAATGGATTATTGACACAAAACTAATGAATCACGCTGCACAGTAATGATGTTATATATAGTATATATGCCTACATTCAATTTGGCTCTCGGCATTTTTTATTGTCAAAAATCAGGAGGCAGTTGCCTCATCGTCTCAAAGAAAGCTACGAAACTAACGAAGTATTCTGTTTGGTTGACTGAGGTATGTTTTCTTTTTTTGGCTATGGTGTTGTCCATCCCTTTCTTTTGGTCATGGTGTTGTCCATCTTTTTTCTTTTGGCTATGGTGTTGTCCATCTTTTTTCTTTTGGTCATGGTGTTGTCTATCTTTTTTCTTTTGGTCATGGTGTTGTCCATCTTTTTTCTTTTGGTCTTGGCGAAGTCCCTCTTTTTTGTTTTGCTCATGGTTTTGACCGTCTTTTTTCTTTTGGTCATGGTGTTGTCCATCTTTTTTCTCCGGTCATGGTGTTGTCCGTCTTTTTTCTTTTATGCGTGGTGCTGTCCATCTTTTTTCTTTTGGTCATGTTGTAGGCCCTCTTTTTTCTTTTGGCCATGGTGTTGTCCGTCTCTTTTCTTTTGGTCATGTTGTAGGCCCTCTTTTTTCTTTTGGCCATTGCGATGTCAGTTTTTTTCGAATCGTGGTTTTCGAATGAACAAGTTCCCATTTTTGTACGCCAATGATCTCTCTCTCTCTCTCTCTCTCTCTCTCTCTCTCTCTCTCTCTCTCTCTCTCTCTCACACACACACACACACACACACACACACACACACACACACACGAGAAAAAGTGCCAAGCAATATTATGATTTAAATTTTTTGAATTTATTTGTGTTCTAGATATATATATGTTCAAGATCTAGAAAATAAGTTATTAAAACTATGTTCATTGATATCTTGATGTTCTCTGAAGGATAAATTGTTGATAGATATAAGAAGATGTGGTATGAGTGCCAATGAGACAACTCTCCATCCAAGTCAAAATTTATAAATGTAAACCATTATAGGTCAAAGTACGGTCTTCAACACGGAGCCTAGGCTCACACCGAACAGTAAGCTATAAAGGGCCCCAAAAATTACTAGTGTAAAACCATTCAAACGGGAAAACCAACGGTCTAATCTATATAAAAACGAGAAACGAGAAACACTTATGAACCACATCAACAAACGACAACTACTGAACATCAGATTCCTGACTTAGGACAGGTGCAAACAAATGCAGCGGGTTTAAACGTTTTAATGGTACCAAACCTTCACCCTTTTTCTGAAACAATAGTGTAACATCACAACATAGAAAACACACTATAAAATATCAATTGAAATAGCTCAACTCAATCAAAGGACATATTAACACCATTGAACATACACTGAACAAATAAATTTGACCTATGATACAATGCAAATTCAAAATAAATAAACTAAGGGAAGAATAATAAAAGTAACATGTTATATCGGTATGAAATGTTAAACAATTTAAGAAAAACAATATGCTCGAACAAAAATATCAGCCATGTCAGAACATGTCAGAACTTGTGGTATCATGTTCCACATACAATTGAATGAGAAATATACCAGTTGTAGCTTTCTTTTGTTGTAGAGCTTTGCTGAAATCATTGGTTGTGTATTTTTCTTAATCTAGTGAGTGTTTCCTTGAATTAGTGCTAGTGATGGAATTGCAATTAGTCTGTGAACATCTTTGTAGAACATTATAAGTCTGGTTTTAGGTGGCACTCTGCAAATGTTGGCCATTCTAATTTGTTTATCATAGATGTTACACTACTGGTTTTATGGTAGATGTTGCATACATAACGGACAGCACGCCTCTGTACCATTTCAAGTTTGTTGATGTGTTTTGTTACACGTGGATCCAATAGACTGCAACTACATGTATATTCAAGTTTTGTTCTTTCGATGGATTAATATGCAAGTGATTTCATTTCGCTGTTGAAATATTTAGGTTTTTTTTAAAGAAAGCGAAGCGATTTATTTACACTTTATGTAATATGTATACGCTGTTGTTTACCTTTTATATAATTCGCAGCAGATACGGGTTAAAGAGATAGGTCTACAATTGTTAGCCCTTTAAATGTTCACCCTTTTCATGTTGGTGCTATATTTGCCTGTTTCCAGTCTTTTGGTGTATGACCAGTTTCTCACGATTTGGTGAAAATGTTGGTTAAGATTGGTGCTATCAGCTCTGTTCTTTAAACCCTACCACTGATGTTATCTGGTTCACTCACTACGTGGTAGTATTTTGTCTATTTTGAAGATGTTCCAAATTGTATCTGCGTCACTTATATCGTACTCTGTATTGATGGTGTTGCAAGTTTTTATAAGTTCTTTTTTATTTATTATGTCAGTTTCCCTCTTTATATTTTAGTATTTTCTAGTTGTTTCAGTAACTCTCTTTTAGAAAGCCTGTTATATGCTTCTTAATACAGTACACCATGTCTACGTAATTGTCAGAATATGACTAAAACGCCGATACATACTTTTTATGTTTTTCTTTGTTGCGTGTCTTTACAAGTTTAATATTTGCCACCTCCTGTTCTTTATTTCTTTATTTGTAATATATTTTGTTCACATACTTGGCTTACAGACAGATGATTAACTGTGTGGTTTTAACCCTTTAGAATTATTTTCTGAATATGCATCCTGAAAGCGCGGATGTTTTAAAAAGGTTGTCGTTTTTCTTGGTTATGTAACGCATTATATCATATTACTTCTTCATTAATAAAACTGGAAGAAAACCTGTATATATTTTCTCATGCCTTATAAAGCAATTTTAACTTTCTTATGTCTGTTTCAGACTAATTTCGTAAAAACTCTATAGGTATCACATTGTGTAATGTTTATAAGTTAGATTAATGGGAAAATGTCACAAAAGTTATCGAACGCTATGAATTGTGTTTTTATTGGGTAAAACGATATAATTATCTTTTTACGATAGTTTGGACTAACTTTAACAGTTCTTAATGTTTTGTAAAATGACAATTGTCTTTAACAGGTGTTGATCCAAGGTTACCGGGAGTTTTTGCCATTAAATTTAATGTTATGTTCTTTAAAAAAAATGCGCTTCGAGCAACAACAAAAAATAAACAATTTGATGCTTGCATGATACAATTTTTTTTTCTTCAGAATTAAAAAAAAAAAAAACAACATACCCCCTCCCACCTCAAAGTTAAACGGCCGTTCCCTTATACAAAAGTAGGTCAAATGTACTGAAACTTTCCATCTGCAACTATACAAACACATGTAATACGAGCGAGTACATACACAAATAAAAGCGAGTCATAATATGGCAAAAAGATTCCGATTTTGTCGAGTGCATGGCTGACATTCTACAGAATTATACCTCGTATAAGTATCTGTGTCTGTCTCTAGTCAAACACTTGTAAATGGTCGTATTTAATTATATCTTTACGGTGTTTTGTTTTTAAGGAATTTGGTGTTGAATGCAATATCTTTAATTTGTATACTATATGTTTACAACATAATATTTTTCATAAAAACTTGTCTATTGTTCAAGTCTACTCGTAGGCCTTCATATGCCATTTTTTGTTGGAATGCTGCCTTATTGAAATATACCCCACATCTCCGTTTATTCAAACCAATTCAGATTATAAACGTCAATTTGTTCGTTTTTATCTGACAATACAATATCAGGTAGAAACAATATTTTGTTTCCAATAATATCAAAATCAATTGTTTTCCGATTACAGAATATAAATAATAAATTACAAAACACTGTTTTCCTATACTTTTCTACATTTATAGACATACTTACAGATTGCTTCCAGTAGTAGGAGAAAGTGATTTAAAACAATTCAAAATATTTATTTTCTATCGGCATTTATTGGCAGATGGTTGCAAATTGTATTTCCTTCAAGTAAATATACCCATGTAAATAAAAGTGGAGGATAGAATCGATTGTCTTTATCTATTGGTTAGCAGTAGCTCTGTGTAGGATTACTCTTTGATCGCGTATTGGTAAATGTGACTGTCCCGCGGGACAGCGGAATTCTTTAGCAGTAATGTCATTCATGTTGGACAGGTGTTAAATCATATCGACCTTCTATCTTGTAACTATTGGGAATTTATTATCAAAATAGACAAACTACTGTTGAAACGGAAAACGGAAATCACTTAAATATCCTTTAAAAACTTGTTACATATGAGTGTACTATTCTTGTATAAGAACAAGAATTTCACAACGTGGAGAACAGATGTTTGTTTATAGTTTGAAAATTTTAGTGGGATACTAGAACATTTAATGAAGAAAGTGTTTGATTTTGTGTACCCATGATAAAGTGTTTTCTAGAATATCACAAAATATCGCGCAATGGAAATTTACGTCTTATTTCGTAAATATTATATGTTTTTGTTAGTTTGTATTCATGTTAATGTATCATTCTGCAATGTAGGTGATCACCAAAAAGCCCGCGAGGATGGGGATATCATTATTGGAGCATTGTTCCCTGTACATAAAGCTCCTCATGATACACGTGTTTATACCAGAAAATGTGCAGAAATTTGGGAACAGTACGGAATACATCGAATAGAAATGTTTCTAACAACACTCGAAAAAATTAACAACGATTCAACTATTTTACCGGGTGTACATTTGGGTTATGATATACGGGACTCGTGTTGGTACTCTCCTATTGCGTTAGAACAAAGTATAGACTTTATCAAAGATTCTATAGCAAGCATAGATTCTTTAGAAACAAATTTTACCGCCAGAGACCGGTGTGCTGTGGATTCAGACAAACCTATAGCTGGACTGTTAGGTCCAGGATCTAGTTCTAATACAATTCAGGTACAGAATTTATTGCAACTGTTCGAAATTCCACAAATTGGCTATTCAGCTACGAGTATGGAGTTAAGTAGTAAGAACCTGTACGAATATTTTCAGCGAGTTGTGCCATCTGATAATTACCAAGCACAGGCCATGTTAGATATCGTCTTGAAGTTTAACTGGACATATGTAGCCGCTATTTATACAGATGGTAAGTATTGTTCGCTCGGACATATGTAGCCACTATTTGTACAGATGGTACGTATTGTTCGCTCAGACATATGTAGCCGCTATTTATACAGATGGTAAGTATTGTTCGCTCGGACATATATAGCCGCTATTTATACAGATGGCAAGTATTGTTTACTTGGACATATGTAGCCGCTATTTATATAGATGGTAAGTATAGTTCGATCGGACATATGTAGCCGATATTTATACAGATGGTAAGTATTGTTCGCTCGGACATATGTAGCCGCTATTTATACAGATGGTAAGTTTTGTTCGCTCGGACATATGTAGCCGCTATTTATACAGATGGTAAGTATTGTTCGCTCGGACATATGTAGCCGCTATTTATACAGATGGTAAGTATTGGTCGCTCGGACATATGTAGCTGTTATTTATACAGATGGTAAGTATTGCTGGCTCGGACATGTGTAGCTGCTATTTATACAGATGATAAGTATTGTTCGCTCGGACATTTGTAGCTGCTATTTATACAGATGGTTAATATTGTACACTTTTGAACCAGAAAAATTAGAATGCATACAATTTACTTTCACTCCAACAAAGTTTATTCCTATGACCTTTGTTTTAAACAGATTGAGCCCTTTTATTTAATCAATCGTGATGATATAATGTTTACTCTTGAAAATTCATATCTTGTATAGATGTTTCCCTTCCAAAAGACGAATTGTATTTAATCATGCAGCCTGAAATGTCTGAAACTGTCTTCATTTTGTTCAAATTGAGCTATTGAAAAATTTGATATTTTCTGATTGATAAATCTATCAGCTGTATATAATAACACTCCGATTTCTTTTGACAGTTAGCGATTTCAGAATGCTGAATATGATGGAAAAATACATTTCCGAAACGCAAAATTTAATAAACTTTATAGTTAACGATAATTCAATTTGTTTCACTTTAACACAGAAAGGCGATGTGTAAAAAGAGGATTATTTCAAGTTAGACTGTTGTTTCTAGCAGTATCTGTACAGATTTGTGCATATTTGATCAAAATTTATAGAACAGTTTTATACCTTTTTATATTTATGATAAAGTGAACGATACGAAAGGGAGAATTACTAAATCGTATAAGTCGAAGAGAGACCGACAAAATCATGGCAAGACAAACAACATTCAAAACAATTCATAAAAAAATAAAATTATTAGACTGAGAAACACGAACCCAACCAAAAACCGGGGTGATTTTGGGTGAACCGGAAGGGTAAAATCCTGCGCTACACGTGACACCGTTGTGTTGCTCATTGTAAGAACAGATTAGGTGTCAAGTCTCGTTCGGTGATGTCACAATCGTCGAAAAGATAAATTTTATATAAAAGCTGAAAAGAATAGTAATACAAATTCAATGTAGATGAAAGAATGGTAACATACAGTATACAGAATGTTTGCATTTATGAGACAAACTATAAGTATTAACCACATGCAGCATAAAATCAGTTAAAGCAGCTGGGTTCCAATATAAAACATTACACACATCAACGGAAAAAAGCTTTTTTCATTAGTGATGCATAACATATACGTATCAAATTAATAGAGAACAACTGTGAACGTAGATGCTGTAGGTTTTAGTTTGGTCATCATTGTTATTGTCCGACATACTGGACCACCTACAAATTACTTTTGTTTTTTTCATCAAATAAGAAATCAATCTTTCGAAAGACAACATTTTAAAGGATAACTAAAGAGATGTCTAGTTTGCCTTAAAAAGTTCTCATAGTATTCTTTGGTTTAAAATGTGGACTTTTACGACGATATCTCTTTTGCGCCAAATACTTCAAAATCATCTTGTTACCAGCGGTTTCGCTTTTTCTGTTTTTTTTTTTTTATTATTATCATTTTGCTGAAGTATTTTGTTTTGTTAATCTATGTTGCTTTGGCAACGTAAAGCCAAAGCTTCCAACAACTTAACACCTTAAAGCCACTGAAATGCTTCTGTATAACAAGCATGAATAACCATCATCTTTTCCCAATTACGGTATTTACGTTAATGCGTGAAAGAAAATTGTAATTATTCCATGACATGTGAAGTTTAAATATACATTTTTAATACAATAATTAATTTAGCATAATGCAATTTATATGCATGAAACAGTTAAACAAAAGCTGGAGAATTTAGAGAAAAAAATAATTGTAATTCAACGATGACTACAAATTTTTATTTTGGATGAATGTTTTCAAACAACCGACAGCTTAGGTCTTACTTTGTTATAAAACTAATGGACCGAATACTAGATAAAATACCAACTGAAGGTATATAAGTAGTCAAATTGCCAGTCCACCCAATTTGCAATTTGTTGACAGCAAATTAACGTGACCCACATATTAACTTCAATCCTATTTTAATTCCGTTTTATTTTTGTTACTTAGCAGTTTGGTTTTGATGCTGATGCATGTCAAATTGAAGTTCTCAGTACGATTCAATAGTATTGATTAGTCATAAATGTCCTGCTGGAGACAAACTAGATTATATAGATCTGATATCTCAGGAGAAATTAGGTAAAGTTTTATTCAGATTCTTCATCAAATCTTACTCGCTAGAGACTTTAAGAGCTTGTCAGCTTTTTTTTTATCATCTTTTATTTTCCGGTCAAAAATCATCAAGTTGGTATGAAAGTTTTCATATTTCAGTAACAAAGGATACAGGACCACCAAATTCCTTTGACTAACCCTTCGTAAAGATTTCAATTGTAGTACACAGTTTACATGATCATTCCATTAAAAATATATAGACAATGCAATTCAATGTTTAATACACAACTGACAGAAATTATTGTAACAGAACATGCAATTTTTTGCCATTTTAAATATATGAATGATCTAATTTTGTATTAACCTATTAATCAACTTTTAAGTAGACTATTCATTCATCTTAAACCACGTATTATGGCAAACCTCTCACATGTATTTAACATTTTTGTATGATCTTATAAGGTAACTGTGAGATTTATTTTTCATTTATATCAACACAGAATGGCTTATCACCTCACATCTCAGTCTTCTAGTATACTATTTGCTGCTTATCACCTCACAACTCAGTCTTCTTGTATACTATTTGCTGCTTTATCACCTCACATCTGAGTCTTCTAGTATACTATTTGCTGCTTATTACCTCTTAACTCAGTCTTCTAGTATACTATTTGCTCCTTATTACTTCACAACTGGGTCTTCTGGTATACTATTTGCTGCTTATTACTTCACAACTCAGTCTTCTAGTATACTATTTGCTGCTTATCACCTCACATCTCAGTCTTCTAGTATACTATTTGCTGCTTATTACTTCAAAACTCGGTCTTCTGGTATACTATTTGCTGCTTATTACTTCACAACTCAGTCTTCTAGTATACTATTTGCTGCTTATCACCTGACATGTCAGTCATCTAGTATACTATTTGCTGCTTATTACCTCACAACTCAGTATTCTAGTATACTTTTTGCTGCTTATCACCTCACATCTCAGTCTTCTAGTATACTATTTGCTTCTTATCATTTCACACCTCAGTCTTCTAGTATACTATTTGCTGCTTATCACCTCACACCTCACTCAGTCTTTTAGTATACTATTTGCTGCTTATCACCTCACAACTCAGTCTTCTAGTATACTATTTGCTGCTTATCACCTCACATCTCAATCTTCTAGTATACTATTTGCTGCTTATCACCTCACAGCTCATTCTTCTAGTATACAATTTGCTGCTTATCACCTCACATCTCAGTCTTCTAGTATACTATTTGCTGCTTATCACCTCACATCTCAGTCCTCTAGTATACTATTTGCTGCTTATCACCTCACAACTAGGTCTTCTTGTATACTATTTTCTGCTTATTACTTCACAACTCGGTCTTCTAGTATACTATTTGCTGCTTATCACCTCACATCTCAGTCTTCTAGTATACTATTTGCTGCTTATTACTTCACAACTCGGTCTTCCAGTATACTATTTGCTGCTTATTACTTCACAACTCGGTCTTCTAGTATACTATTTGCTGCTTATCACCTCACATCTCAGTCTTCTAGTATACTATTTGCTGCTTATTACTTCACAACTCGGTCTTCCAGTATACTATTTGCTGCTTATTACTTCACAACTCGGTCTTCCAGTATACTATTTGCTGCTTATTACTTCACAACTCGGTCTTCCAGTATACTATTTGCTGCTTATTACCTCACAACTCGGTCTTCCAGTATACTATTTGCTGCTTATTACTTCACAACTCGGTCTTCCAGTATACTATTTGCTGCTTATCACCTCACATCTCAGTCTTCTAGTATACTATTTGCTGCTTATTACTTCACAACTCGGTCTTCCAGTATACTATTTGCTGCTTATTACCTCACATCTCAGTCTTCCAGTATACTATTTGCTGCTTATTACTTCACAACTCGGTCTTCCAGTATACTATTTGCTGCTTATTACTTCACAACTCGGTCTTCCAGTATACTATTTGCTGTTCGTGTTCTCACGTTAATCATTTCTGTGTGTGTTTAGTAATCCCAGCTGACTCCTTATTATTCCCTTGATCGGGTTGGTGCACTTTTAAAATTTTCAATAAGATTTGTTTAAGTATTATTATTCCGCTTCTTCTCTCTTAACAATCAATAATGAGGATTGTAGAAGATTTTGTGTTACCACATAATTACTTTCAGTACAAATGACCAGTTTATGAGAAATGTCTGAAAACAATTACCCAATAAATAGTATGTTCCGGGTTTTTCTGTCTTCTTCTATATACAGATTGGCGGGATCAGCTGCAAGGACGATAATTCCTCACTTAAGTCGTATATTTACATTACATCAAAGACTCAAATCGACAACAGTCTCTTCTATTTTTATTGCATTGCATACGATTTTTATATGATGATTTATATATAAGATACTCCATTTAGAGACAAATTTATAGCCTTTCTCTATGGTCTTCCGTCTTGCATGATGTTACAGTAATACAAAGTCATAACATTTGGTTTAGCAATGTAAGCACCATTATAGGTGTAATACCTCCAAAACATGGTACGTCTCATCCGGTTTCATACGAAAAATGGTAGAAAAAAATATTCCCTTGAATTTGACAGTTGTGGGAAATTAACCCTGCATTTCATAAACGTATTTACACTTTTGGTATTTAGCTATATTTTGCCTCCGAATGACCTTAGATCTACTCCGAATCACCTTTTGACGTTAGGCAACAATCACTTTTTAATTGTGACGTCAAATGTTTTGAATTATGATGTCAAAGTTTACGGGAACCTGTGTGATTTTACGTAATGGCGGACAGATTTGCATACAAGTGTAAATACGTCTATTGCAGGAAGAAAAAAAATCTGAGTCTTGAACATAAAAATATCTTTGGTGTTTCAAAGCACCATTCTTTTTTTATTTGGTGTTTCTATAAAATATTTTGGAAACTTGAGGTGACATGGTTGCTAAAGATTGTTAACAGGAAAAAAGGGGTGAACATTTGATTGGTTTACTTCCGGTGATGTTATTATCTTATATGCAATGAAATGATATGTGAAATTTTCACTGTAGAACTGGGCAGGATAAAACTTTACTCATGCCAAATATTTCTTTATTTTGAAACAAAGATAAATTCTGCACAACTTTTTTGAAAAATGAAAATTTCACAAAGATAAGTAAGGTGGTATTACTCCTATTATTCAAATAGACACAATGTTCCCGTTTAATGATTAAGAATTGTATGCTTCTTTTTGGAATTTTATTGAGGTGTATAAGCGTTGATCGAAGCACATTTTGTATGAAAAACATTGACGAGCTCTATTAAAAAGAGAAAATGGTATTCAGAAACACCATTATGATTGAAATATTGCTTGCTGTGGAATTAAAAATGAAATGGTCCGAGTTGTCTTAAAATTGGTCCGTGTTGACTTGGCCCGATTTTTCATATAATCGTTATTTCGAACCCCGCATGTTGCAGGTGTTTTCGATACCAATCTTAATTGACATGGATCGATCGTCAGTTTCCGTGCCGAAGTTTTTTTGGCTTCCATAAAAGGGAATGATTTAATATTTGTTCTTCAGCTTCATAATGATGAGAGTAGCGAGTAAGCAATTTTTACATCTGCCATGTATCCACTTCTTGTTTGCCGATTGTATAAAATTTTTTACAACACCAATTGTAAAAAGGAAAGTTTTCGTCACATCATTGAAATGGAATGATCAGTTATGCTCCAGTATACATATTACCTCACTGAATTGCATGTAGCGACGCAGGTCCAGATCCGGTATTGGTCTTGTTCGTTAAGTGTTATGTAGACTTTTTTTCCATGTTTTTTCGTTTTTTTTGTCTTAATTTTTATTTTGTCGGTTTTTCTTCGAGTTTTCATATTTATAGAAACTCTTCTATACAATAGTTCCGCTGACAAAACATGATGTACTGGTTTGTAATGTCAGTTTAAAACACGTATGATAGCTTTATATGATTTCACATGTTGTAAATACCACACATTAGCAATGAAGGCTGGATTCAAGCTGATTTGGTTTCTCCTTAATCTCCTTTTCTGTACGTATGGGGAATTCGATCAACACATTGATATAATGTATAACATCTAAATTATCTTCTTTTATAGACACAAAGATGCTATTAGCACTGTGAAATATATCTGACCATTTTCCAAGGATATTCTTGGTTATTTTGTTGTTTATTTAAGGTGCTCTGAGGATCATATATATATATATATATACGTTATTGATTCAGTAAAAATAACTCTAATTGGAAAGTTTCAGATATTCCACCTCCTTCAATAATAAATTGTTCCCATGATGTATTCGTACCAAAAATAAGTAAATGAAATGTGTAATTAAGACCGATATTATGTTGTCTGTAATGCTTGTTGAAAAATATGTTGCGTTACCATTTTTACTGACATATTCAGCTATTATAGAAATAAATAGCGGTTGGTTCGTTGGGATCTGAAGTTTTTTTTTATACTATGGCAAAGAAACATATTGATGTTAAACAAAACTCCAATAACCTTATGACCTCATTGTTTATCATGTCGAGCAAAATCATGAAAGTGTAACGACAACCCTATTATATTGTTATTTTTCCCTTATTACTTATTTACCAGAACGTTTTTTTTTGTTAACTCATAGAGGGCGTCAAACACTGAGGAGTATTACCTAGAAAGTAGACAATCACTGAATCAGTTTACTCGCTGTTTGAAGAGAGCGAAATTTGGGAAGAACACTTAAAGTAGCCACACATATAATGGTGTAAGCAGCAAATATTCATTGCTGCCTTTATTTCAATTACTACGTTGCAATGGGGATACATGCAGGGCGAATTCAGAGTAGAACACACTCTATGTCATCCTAGAATCGAAAAAATATAGTTTTTTGGCACAACACTCGTCAAACATGTTTTAGGTCGTGTCCCATTTAGCCTGTATCTGAGAGATAGTGTATCTAAGTGGTTCGACTATACATTGTACTTATAAAAGTGTTTTGTGTTTTTAGGCACGCTGGTGATCAAATTCTACTGCTTCAGAACTAATACATCAACATATCTTGCTAACTTGTATCACCTGTTTACATAAAGAACAGCTAGGGTCCTTCTACTAAAATAAAAAAAAAAAAATATATATATTTCTTTTAAATGACGCTTAATGGAAGAGAGGAAATATATTGCTCAATACAAACATACTAAGATAAGATAAGAAAATAACATTTTATTTTGATTCTGCATTTATAAAACTATACAACACAAGCTCGAAAGAGCTTTGAACCGAATATAAAAAAAACATATAGACAACATAAAAACAATAATAACAACATGCATTATATACACAAAATTTGACATTTATATGTGAAAGACTGTTTAACATGTCTAAGCAAATTTGAAGTAAGATGTATCTACTAAATAATTTGGAATAAGAACAAGGAAAATGGAATATAGGTGAATATCGGGATAAAAAAATTATATTTGTAAATAAAGATATTCATTAATTAGCACTTAAAAAAAAAGAGTATGAGCCACTTTAAACATAATGAAAAATCTAAAATTGAAGATCTGTGATAATTAAAAACAAATTAAAATGAAGTATAAGCATTAAACTGTAAACAAAGCGTCTGCAGCAAGCAAAAACGGATACATGTATATATATCAAGCGAAGCCAAACCACAAATTTGTGAACTTTGAAAAATTTGGTGAGCTGAACATAGATCCAAAAGGGGACCCATGTGGCAATCGCCTCTCTGAGGCTCTGCTTAAAATACTGCACAGAGAAACCAGATTTGACAGCGTGAACAGGAAGCAAACATAAGCAGATTTTAACTATCTGCAGGCTGAGTTAATTCAATTCAATTCAATTCTTTATTTACACTCCGACACAAAATATATGTTACGTGAGGACAAATTACAAATCAAACACAGTAAATGACAGAATAGACAGGAAACTAATAACAAAAGTATACTATCAAAGATTATAAAACTGAGCAATGGCAGTTCGAACCATTTCAGGACTGAAACATACTCTTAAAATGAGAAAAAAACTATTTTTAGTCCTGGAATGGTTTGGCAAGCTATTTCAGAGTGAAACGGCTGCATATCTGTATGATCTCTCCGTGTGCAAAAGTTATTATCTGTGGTATGTCCAGAATGTTTCTATACCTAAAATTATATTTTGAGTCCTTTAGATTGACCAAGTCACTCTAACACACTGGAGCCTTCTCGTTAAAAAGTTTGTAATTCTCAAGTGCCATTTTCCTGATTCTTCTTACCTGCAAAATTTTACCTTTGCCAAATCCAGAAGGGTTTCATCTGATGGGGTATAATCCTCATATACAAAACGCAGCGTCTCTCCTGTACTTATCCCAACTTTCCATGCAGAAGTGCCACGCTAGACGACAAAAATTAAAGTTACTTAAAATAAAAGTATGGAATAATATCAGTTTATTTAGTCTCGTTAAATCTAACAAGATTTAAATGAAAACTTCATGTGCAAATTATGCCTGTCATCTTTACAATGTTTTTAATTTTTAAAAGATAAATCATTATATGTTCAGCCTATGATTTGACAAAAAAGGGAATTATTCATATACATACGTTTTGGAAGATGAATTTAAATTACACGTAATTATTAGGTAAAGACGTTAAACATCTATCATTGAGTTTTAAAATAAATGTAGATGTCAGAGAGTTTCCTGGCTAAGTCCAAATATCAATACACATGTATTAATTAAGGCAGAAACATTATAAATAAAATATAATTTACGTCACAGTTTAGCATGTGCTATTATCATGAACGTTTTCACGGAAGGTATAGTGTCCGGCTGGGATCGTGGTTTTTCGAGTGATTTGATCGGGTTTTTTCGAGTGTGACCACTCTTTCGAATGAATATGATCAAAAATGTAAACAGACTTCCTTTCTGGTAATACGTGAAAAAAAGTATGCTAGAACCTTATATACAATATCATAGAAGGTAAATTAGTATTTTTTGAAAAAAAGATATTATCAACCTTACATTATTTTGTTTTAAAAACGTTTAATTTAGCCTTACAATGTTTTATTCATAAATGTTTATTAAAGCCACTTTTATACACATACCGATCCAAATGTCAACGGAAATGTGCACATGGAGTCTATATATACTTAGATATACAGACACTTTACAAAATTCTTGCTTTTGCATTGAAAAGGACATTTTGGGGAAAAATTCATTTTTATATGTCCGTGTTTTTTCGAAAGCAGTCCGTGTTTTTTCGAGTGTGTCCTTGTTTTATCGAGTGAAAAAAAATAAATTCATATGGCTTAAAATGTAATATGTCAGTGCATTTACGTTTAAAAAACAATGAAAAGGTTCAAATAAAGTACTTTTTTCAAAGCACGAAACAATGCATTGAACCAGTTTGATAATGCTGTATTAACACGTACATTTCGTTAAGTCCTCGTTCATTTGCATTCAGAAATCTTCATGTTAGTGTACCGATATGGATTTCACACAGTAAATATTTCGTGATGTAAACAATCTTTATGCGAGCTCAGACATGTTGGACTGAGACGTACGCACACATAGTGTAGTGTGTTAAGCGGGTAAATGTGTGTTTTACAGAAAATATATCCTTAATGTTTCATTTACTATTTGTCTTGACGGAAATACTATTATTTGAGGAATATTGGAGAACATTTTTTTTGGCAAAAAGTTTCAAAATTTTATTTTTTTTTAATCTTAATTTTTTTTTATTATTATTTTTCAAAAATTTTGTTTTTCATAATTTTGACATTTTTGGGAAATTTTGGCATATTTTTTTATCCCCTGGTGAACTAGGGTGGGGTGTTATTTACACCCGGGTAATTAACCAATCAGATTGCAAGATTCTTGCTTCATAAGAAATAATGTTTTATCGTTCTAGAAATGGAAATCAAGAACAATGTTTAATTGCTCCTACTGTGAAGAGGAGTCTGATCAAGCGTATGCTATGCTTGGTCACACAGTAATTAAGCACCAGAATAAAAACTGACAATGTATATTTGTGAGGTGAACTCATATTATATACACAATTATTTTTGTTATTTTTATAATTTTAAAAGGATCGTATTGAAGCTTACCGATTATTTTTTTCGTTGTTTATTAAATACATAATATTGGACAAGTCCCAGAGTTTATCATCAGCTCATTAGTCAGTACTTAGAACTGACATGATTTATAACAAACCTTTCTAAAATTATTAACCTCCAAGGGCACAGGGGAATAGAAATATGGTCACTTAAGTCCAC
Source organism: Mytilus coruscus (assembly GCA_017311375.1). Classification (NCBI taxonomy): domain Eukaryota; kingdom Metazoa; phylum Mollusca; class Bivalvia; order Mytilida; family Mytilidae; genus Mytilus; species Mytilus coruscus. The sequence continues at coordinate 76,014,555 of CM029603.1, read as the reverse complement.
TTCCGAGCGACCCTTGCCAAAGTGGGACGTCTGTTTGGCTATGTGGGATATTCAAGTACGCAGTCACGTCCGGTCAGAATGGGGCGTGTAGAGAGAGCGCTACGCTCATTGCACGTTAAGAACCCTCAAAACAGCTTTTTAATTAAAGGGTCCGTAGGTAGCCTGTTGCAAGGCAAAATTTCTGTCCATATCCAATATAATCTCATTTTCAGTGGCAGTCTAAATTTCCTGACCTTTATCCCGAACGTCCTCTGTTACAATATGTTTTTATTAGATATTCCATTCAATTCAAATGTTATTGTAATTTATTCATTTTATTTGATGGGGGTCGAAGGGGGCTCTTTTAATAGAATATTTGGGTTTATATTGAATTTTTCTGATTGTTTACTCCTTTTCCTTATTTTTTCTTGCTCCTATGTTTTTTTTCGTCACTGTTATATATATATCAATCATAAAATATTATTGACTGTAAAAACAAAGGTAGCATGCAATGAAATGAAAAAGATTATGAGTCCCTGCACTCGGTTCTTAAGACCGTTTTAAAAAGGACCCATTGATTTCTTATATATCGTAATACTGCAAGTTTATGGTAAAATGTTTTCAGAACATAAAGTTATCATTAAATTGATAATTGTAAAATTTGATCAACATAGTAATTTGTTTTTGCGACTTATTAATAAAATATGTAATATTGCTAAATTACGGTTACAAACTAGAAAAAGTCTGTTTTTTTAGCCAAAGAATTCTTCTTTCTAATTCAGATTTTCTTCAAAAAACCTGACGTTTTAACTGTTGCTCTCGAAAAACACGGACAATGTTAAACACTATATTGTAAGTGAACTACAAGGAAATTCTGCGTCGTTTGTGTTCAAAACATGTAAAGCATTCGGAATAAGATGAACAGTCACGAATAAAACTATTATACTCGCGAAATCGCAGTAAATCGATCTGATCTCATGTAAATTTACTTGAAAAAACCTGATCTACACTCGAAAAAAGTGGACCGATTCACTCGAAAAACACGATCTCCGCCGGACACTATACCTACCGTGGTTTTAACCACGTTTTAAGTAATTACTGAAGTATAATCAAAAAGAGGAAACTTTGAATCATATTTATTTTGGTTAATGCGAAAATGAGGAGATGATTTAAAAGGAAAATTAAAAGGCTGAAGTCTATGAAAAAACAACACTTTGGACGAAGAAAGAAATGACAACAAGACAACCAACAGACAACTTAACACAACGCTGTCCACAAACTATAAGGGTTCTGCTATTCACTTCACAAAACGCTATATAGAAAACTAAGATTAAGCATCCCAAATTGGGGTCTTGCGGTACATAAGTGGCCAGGCACTCAGAAACTGATTGACATATAAACAAATAATCCATTGAAATATACGAACAAATTCGTGTATATGTCATAACAGGGAGGATATATTTACAATATTCAATAGTTTTTGTGTTCAAATTGTAGTTTACTAAGTTTAAAGTCCGAGTAAAGTTCACTTAAAGATACTTAGGGACCTAAAATATATTCTTTTTGTGTATAATTGTACAAAATAGGCCGGTCTGACCTACTTACAAAATTAGTAAAAACAATACTCAAGTTTTCTGCGATCAATTTCACAAAAAAATCTTACGAGAAAAAATACTCGTGAATTTTTGGACAGTTTTTGGTTTGGGTTCATGTTACTCAGTGTTAAGTGTTATTTGTGATGTTTTGTGAACTTATTTGTCTTTTCATCGTCTTTCGCCTTTTCCAATGGCTTTGTCTGATTTTATCTACTGATGTGTTTTGAATGTCTCCTTGGCATCTTCCGTTTCTTTAACATAACTTAAGATCAATTTCAATCGTAGGAATTTTATTTTTTTAATAGAGCTACTGTATTTTAAATGCTTAAGTAGAAAGCTTTAGAAATCTTACAAAATGTTGCCCGTGTCACAGGAAGGGAGTCTGTGTCATCGGAAGTATAATGGTCTTGTTTTAATATATTCCAGTGATTTTTGGTCCAAATATTTCTGGATAAACATCCCATATTAGACTGACTAGACCTTTCATATATATATTTAAAACACCAGATCAACTTGAACACAATTATCGCCAAGTGATACATACTGTTTCTGTTGTATAAAGTTACCCTCACATTATTTATCAAAACAAGCATATTGCTTATAACGGAAAAAAATATTTAAATAAAAGAAGCATTTGTTGACAAAATTTTCAAATTCAATAATTACATTACATGTATGTTTCATTAGAATCCATAAAATTAATAGGTTGACAAACACTTACATAAATACAACAGCTATGACTGCACGTTCTATCCATGACAATGTTAAAACAATACATACACCCAAACGAAAAGTTATAACTCTTAATTTCATGATTGTAGCTTCTTTTAATAATTGTATAGGGTTGTAAAAGCGTTGATCGTGTGCACTTTTTTAGTATAAAGCGGTTCCTTCATACAAAATGTGCTTTGGTTAACATTTTTACATCCCAATAAAATGATAAAAAGATGCATCCCATTCTTAAAATAATCGAGTTCATAATTGTGCCAGTAATATAATACTAGAAGTACTTCTCAAGACAAAGTTAATGGTAAATACAGTTTTGATCAATGAAGAGTCTGTGATTCCCTGGGTATGGATTAGCAACGTTATTTACGATCGATACATATGTTCCAATACGTGTATTGTTTGGATTATAAAAGCAAATAAAACTAATTACCAAATTTCATCATTTTTGTTTAAATTCTAAGCTTAAAGAAATAACACATTAGATTTAGTTTTTCAATTTTTCCGCAATTTGCTTTAAGGTTTTATTTGTATTGTTAAAAGTGTCAGTTTCTCTCTTGGGGCAAAACTTATACATTTCAAATGTAATAACATTATCTGTTAGACTAGTTTTACATGGGAAATTGATGTTTAAGTATAACGATGTTTGCCTCTTCTTTGATTTGGACAAAACATGGAACAAATAGCTTTGGTACAAATAATTCCTTTAGATTTAATAAAATTGGAGCTGAAAAGCTGATCAAATGTTTGATAACTAGATTCAATAATTTTGCGATATTTGATTTTTTTAGAGGATTCGACAGATATGAGGGTTTGTTTTTAATTAGGTTATTATTATCAACAAGGATAAAAAAAAAAGTCAGTAAAAACGAAAAGTAATTAGTTAACAATAACTAACAAAAACGATGAGTCATTAGTAAACAGAAACTAACAAACACGATAAGTCATTAGTGAACAGAAACTGACAAAGACGATAACGGATGAATGAACAGAAACTAATAAAAACGATGAGTCATTAGTAAACAGAAACTAATAAAAACGATACGTCATTAGTGACCAGAAACTAACAAAAACGATAAGTCATTAGTAAACAGAAACTAACAAAACCGATATGTCATTAGTAAACAGAAACTAACAAAACCGATATGTCATTAGTAAACAGAAACTAACAAAACCGATAAGTAATAGTAAACAGAAACAAACAATAACGATAAGTCATTAGTAAACAGAAACTAATAAAAACGATAAGTCATAGTAAACAGAAACTAATAAAAACGATAAGTCATAGTAAACAGAAACTAGCAAAATCGATGAGTTATTAGCGAACAGAAACCAACAAAAACGATGAGCCATTAGTAAACAGAAACTAACAAAAACGATAAGTAATAACTATAAGGCATTAATGAACAGAAACTAATAAAAACGATGAGTCATTTGTAAACAGAAACTAATAAAAACGATAATTCATTAGTAAACATAAGCTAACAAAAACTATAAGGCATTAATGAACAGAAACTAATAAAAAGATGAGCCACTGGTAATCAGAAACTTATAAAAACGATAAGTTATTAGTGACCAGAAACTCATAAAAATAATAAGTCTTATATAAACAGAAACTAACAAAGACGATAAGTCATAAGTAAATAGAAACGAACAAAAACGATAAGTCATTAGTGAACAGAAAGAAACAAAACCGATAAGTCATTAGTGAACAGAAACTATCAACAACTATATGTCATTAGTGAACAGAAAGTAACAAAACCGATAAGTCAATAGTGAACAGAAACTATCAACAACTATATGTCATTAGTGAACAGAAAGTAACAAAGACGATAAGTCATGAGTGAACAGAAAGTAACAAAAACGATAAGTCATTAGTGAAAGAAAGTAACAAAAGCGATGTCATTAGTGAACAGAAACTAACAAAAACGATATGTCATTAGTGGACAGAAAGTAACTTAAGCGATAAGTTATTCGTATACAGAAACTAAAAAACACGAGAAGTCATTTGGTGAACAGAAACTAAAAAAACAAATGTCATTATGGAACAGAAACTAACAAAGACGATATGTCATTAGTGAAGAAAAAAAATAACAAAAACGAAGTAATGAGTGACCAGAAACTGACTGACGAACATGATTATGCTTATACTATCGAAATTATTTAAATAAGAAAAAAGCATGTGTTGACATGATATACAATTCAATAACCGAGTCAAAAATTTTCCGAACATTGCATTAATTGTGTCAGTAATATTTACTTACATACAGTACTGGTGGAATTACTGCAAACACCACCAATGTCATCAGCCGAGGCCATCCATCATCATGTGTTTCGACCCCTAGCTCGGTACACTCTCAGGATGGGGGTCCACAGTGGTGATCAATCACTGCGCATTGGTGATGAGTTTCTAGCTACCACTGTCTCTCTTCGTCCATATCCAGCAAGACTTTTCTCTGCTGCTTTGCCCATTTTCTGAATAGCTGCTCGTCAATGTCGGCCAGTCACTCGTACTGCAGAAAACAACCTCCACACTGACTGCAGGGAAACCTCTGCAGCCAACCTCAACAGGAAAGTTCCATGTCTGCCATCCTCTATCTCTGCACCCTGCCAACAGTCCATCATACTTTGCCCTCTTTCTTTCATTGGCTTCGCCACATCTCTCCTCCCAGGGAACCATCAGCTCTATAATTGCTACTTTCTTACTGTCTGAAGACCAGAGAACCATGTCGGGTCTTAGGTTTGTTGGTACAATATCAGAAAATTGCAGCTTCTTTTTTCCTAGATCTTTTTCTAACTACCAATCTCTTGCCTGACTTAACTTTCCTGACGTGTTTTGTTTACTTTTCTCACATAGTTCCCCCTCCTTCACATACTGGATCTTGGTAGGTTTGTTTCTTATGTGTTTTGCTTCTTTCCTCTGTTTTCACCTGTGCAGATTTGTAGGTGTTGGTAACACATTTACACTGATCTTAGAAGGAACTGTAGTTGGAATTGAGTATATCGCCATATTTCTGACCATGTAAGGGATCGTTCTAATTCCAATCTTGACCAAGCACCTTGGTTCCCCAATTCTACTGTCATTGCTTGTCTGTTTTCTTCTTCTTTAGATTGTATCTCTCTTTGAACTAGACTTTGTCTCTATTGTGTGTTAGAGATTTTCCAGTAGCATCTTTTCGATGTACCAAGGCCCTGTCTTCCTACTGTCACTGTTCCTACGATGTCTTTATGCCTCAATCTACTCTCTGCCTCTGAAACTGCTTTGGAGGCTGACCACTTTCGTCCTGTTCTCATTTGGACACCTGCTGTTCTTACTTTGTCATAGGTAGATTCTTTCAATGTCATTACTAGACGAGTTTTGCTAACTTTGAATTCTTCCACTATAGATGTGAATGGTAGCTGCAGCTTGGCGGTCCTGCAGTACAGTTCTACAGTTTTAAAACTCGGTGAAACACCTAGCTATTTTCTTAGATGTCTGTTGATGGTTCTTTCAAGCGTTTCAACTGTTGTCAATGTAATTTCGTACAACATAAGTGGCCATGATATCCTTGGCAGGAGTCCATGTTGGTATATCCATGCGTTTAATTTTTCTTGTAGACCTATCTTGTCGATGTTCCTCATTCCATCTGATACCTGTTGTTCGATTCTCCTGATATTGTTCTTGTCACTTAAAGAGTCATCAAACCACTTTCGTAAGCACTTGACGGGATTGTCAATTATTGATGGAATGACTTCTTGCACCTTCAGTTCAATTTTGTGTGTGCTATTCCCTTTTCTTATTATTAGAGCTCGAGACTTCTTTGGCTTGAAAGCCAGCCTTACAAATGTTACTGTCTCTTCCAAGGCCTTTAACACCCATCTAGCTTGGACATGGGTATCTGTAGTGATGATTAAATCGTCCATGAACCCTCTATTTGGTAGTTGCCTAATGTTAGTTGATGGTTTTGGGCCTCTAGTTTCTCTCTCTCTCCAGATTTAATTATCATATTTATTCCCATGACAAACAAGATAACTGAGATGGTACATCCAGTAACTATCCTTTTTTGTAATATCTGCCATGTTGCTGTAAATGTGCTTGTAAACCGCAGCTCAATCCCACTGAGATAACTTCTTATAACTCTCTTGCAGTGGTCTGGAATATGGTAACGATCTAGTGACTCTTGTATCAGCATGTGTGGAATTGTGCCATAGGCGTTGGCCAAATCTACTGTAAGATCTTTTTTGTTCACTTTGGCTTCTTGAATAAGTTGTGAAATGATGCTTGTATATTCAATGCATCCTGAGAATCCTGGTACTCCGCCCTTCTGTACTGAAGTGTCTACATAGTTGTTATCTGTCATATATAATGTCATCCTTCTAGCCATAATAGAGAAAAAGATCTTTCCTTCTACATTTAGGAGGGAGATTGTCCGAAATTGTGTAATGTCTTCTGATTTTTCTCCTTTTGGAATAAAATATCTCTCTTCTTTCTGCCAGCATGACGGTATCTTCCCTTTCCTCCATACCCCTTTCAGTAGCCTCCACAGGTGTTTCAAAATCTTTGGACTATTCTTATAGACCTTATACGGGATGCCATTTGATCCTGGTGCTGATGCAGACCTAGCTTTTTATGAGATCTCAACCTCCCCTATACCTCTAGCCAATGTAGAAAAGTAAACGCATAACAATACACACATTAAAAGTCAGTTAAAGAGAAGTCCGAGTCCGATGTCAGAAGATGTAACAAAAGAAAATAAACAAAATGACAATAATACATAAATAACAACAGACTACTAGCAGTTAACTGACATGCCAGCTCCAGACCTCAATTAAACTGATTGAAAGATTATGTCTTCATCATATGAATATCAGGCACAATCCTCCCGTTAGGGTTTAGTATCATACCATCATAAAATATATGAGAAGAGCATAACCCGTGTCATGCCAACAACTGGTTTTAAATAAATGTGTTTAGTTCCGATGCAAAGACCCTATAAGTGAATCAATATTAAAGCCAAAATATGCAATCTTTAATGACCTGACAACAGTATCGTAACTATATCCCTTCTTAATAAGTCTATTTAAAGGTTTTGTTAGCTTCTGAGGTGAATACTGACATTTTAGTGCTTTATAAAGAATATTACCATAAAAGATTGATGTGAAATACCTGAACGTATAAGAAGTCTGCATGTTGAGCTATATTTACGAATGATGTCCTTATACCGATGATAAAATTTAGTAAATGTTTTGACTAGTTTGTGATATCGAAAACCCTGGTGTAATAATTTTCAGTAATACATAAATTTCTTTCGTTAAAATCTGAAACGTTGTTACATACACGAGCGAATCGTACAAGTTGAGATATATAAACACCGTAAGATGGTGACAAGGAACGTCACCATCTAAAATGGATAATTAACGATAGGAAATGAAAATCATCTCTTATCATAAATTTTTGTATTAAGCTTTCCGTTAATGATATGGATATCAAGATCGAGGAAAGGGCAGTGGTCATTGTTAGTATTAGCTTTATTTAAAGTAAGTTCAACAGGATAAATTTCTTTAGTATACATACTGAAGTCGTCATTATTGAGAGCCAATATATCATCCAAATATCTAAAAGTATTATTAAATTTTGTATCACTAGCTTTCTATATCTGCCAATTCTTTCCATGATGGTTCCTTAATATTCATTGGTATGTATTTCTGGTTCTGGCACATTTTCTATCCTTTCGCAACTTCCTAGATGTTCCCACTGCCTTTTGTCGCTGTGTGTCATTGATAGATGTTCTTCCACTTCTTTTTTCTTGCTTTGTACCGATCCCGCCTTCGTTCCGTCTAGTGTTCATTTAGGAAACGTATGGGTTGGCAACAAACATTGCTCTCTTCCCTCTTTCTTTCCTTGCTTTTCTGATTCTTTCTGCTCTTTGTAGATTGTTTCTTCTCTCCATCAGTATTGATCTTAGCTCATTCAACTCTTCTCTTTCCTCCTCGTTTACTCTTCTATACTGCTTTGTGACATCATTTATTTCCGTTCTGAGTGTCTATATTTCTTGTTGACGTCGGTTATGTTTGGTGGTACCCTGAGTGCCTTCTCTCGTTTTGGTGTTACTAACTCCAAATCGTTCTTGTCCTACTGCATATACAATTGTTGACAATGATGATATCTTTCTCTGTACATCTCCAGTTAGTGTGTTATCTAAGATCTTGTCTAGGTCTTCGTCAAAGATCTCCCATCTCCTATCATCTGTTGGTGGCCATTGTATCTTTTGTTTCCTGCTGTCCGTTGAAGGTACTGTCGCTGTTTTCTGCTGGTTTTGATTCCCTTGCTCCTCCTCAATGTTGATCTGAGTAGCTTCATTAGGTAAGAGGTCCTCATCACTGTGTGTTTCCTGGCTGTGGTCCTCCGTCTGCTCATCAGTGTTAACTGTGCGACCCCTCTGCTGCTTCCCAGATCCACACTTAGTTCTTGCCTGGTGAATCTTTAAACCTTTCAAGTTCTTGCAAACCTTCCCACAATGACACTTGGTTTCTGCCGTTGTTCCAGTCAACGTCCGTTGATACTAGAGACTATACGTACATTTCGAGACAAAATAAAAGGTAAATAAAGTGTTGATCTATGAAGAGTCTGTGATTCCCTGTGTATGGATTAGCACCGTTATTTACGATCGATACATACGTTCCAATACGTGCATTGTTTGGATTGTAAAAGCAAATAAAACTAATTATTGAATTCAATCATCTTTGTTTAAATTTTAAGCTAACAGAAATAACTCATTTGAATTGGTTTTTCAAGATTTTATTTGTATTGTTTAGTGTCAGTTTCTCTCTTGGGGCAAATACTATACATTTTAAATGTAATGACACTATCTGTTAGGTTAGTTTTTGGATATTGATGTTTAAATATATAATGTTTGCCTCCTCTTTAATTTGGACAGAACATGGAACAAATACCTTTGGTACAAATAATTCCTTTAGATTTAACGTAAATTGTAGCTAAAAAGCTGTTTAAATCTTTTTATAACTAGATTCAATACTTATCTAATAATTTTTTTTTTCAGAGATTTCGACTAATAAGTTTTAATTTAGGATATTACTATAAACAAGTAAAAAATCAAAGGGCAGTAAAACGATAAGTAATTATTGAATAGAAACTTACAAAACAATAAGTGATTATCGGAAAAACAAAACAAACTGACAAATGATTAGTGAAATGAAACTAACTAGAACGATAAGTACTGTTATTAATGAAAAGAAACTAACTAAAACGATAAGTGATTATCGGAAAAAAAAGATAAGTAATTATTGTGAAGAAACAAAAAAAAAAAAAAAAAATCAAACAATAAATAAACTAAACTAAAACGATAGTTATTACTGGAAAGAAACTAAACATAGACTATGAGAAATTATTAGGAAGAAACTTAACAAAAATGAAAGGTATTAGTAGATACACACTAAACAAAAACGACAAGTAATTATTAGAAAGAAACCAAACATATATAATTAGTTGAAAGAAACTTAACAAAACAATACTTTATAATATATATATATCTTTTATTCTCACAAACCAAATTACAAAGGTATAAAGATAATTATACATATTTCAATACAATTACATAAATGAATAATGTACGAAAGTAGATAGAGGCATTTACAATTCTTCACCCAGAAAAGTTTTGTTAAGTTTACACAGCTCATTCAGTTCTAAACATGTTTTGGAATTCATTAAGTCATGACACTGCAACGCAACGTGTTAGGTCTATTCCTATAATGAAATGTAATACATTGTTTTCTACAGTTATCAAAAGCTGAACAATTAAAAATGTAATGGTATTCATCACCAATGACATCTAAATTACACAATACACACTTTTTGTTTTCTCTTTCTAAGTTTTGCCATCTTCCAGTTTAGATTGGAAATTTCATGTTCAGAGTTTTAAAAATAAAGATATCTGTCTGTCATCCAAAATACTAAAATATTTCTCAAACTCCAAAGTATCCTTAAATAAACGATAATTTAATGCTTTTGGTGGTTCCTGTAGGCTTGCTAGCCAATTTTGTTTGAACTGATCTATTAAGTTCTGTTTAATTGTTACATGTAGCCATGTTTTTTTAACAAAAAAGATTTTGTTCCATACATATGACAAGCCACACGTGTCTAAATTTGATGGATCATCACTTTATTTTTTCTCAGATTGTATTTTCTGATACTTTCAAAATATAGATTTTACCATTCTTTTTTTTTAAATTGAATAAAAGAGTAAGGGTAACCGTGCTTTTTTAAGCTACAAGTCGGGCTCGTGCAAAATTGGCTAATTTTGCATAGATTATTCACAAAAAACACTTTTTGAAGAATTATTCAAAAGATTTCCATAAGATAGAATTTTGAAATGAAATATGAGAAGAAAGCTTTAATAATATGCTTTTAGAAGATAAAAAGCAAAAATTGGGTCACCAAACTGGTTTTCTTGCTACAAGTAAAAATATTTTATATATTAAAAAAAAAAAAAAAAAAAAAACAATTGCTAGAAGAGTTACCTTCCTTATATGGCTAAGTTAAAAATTGAATCAAACAAAAACAAATATTTGGTATCTGTTAAAAGTCTAAATAATGCAATAAATCATTTATGTTCCTTTTCTAAATAAACAGTCTTACACATTAATTGCTAGTATGTCTCAACACTTGCAGATTTAAGCAAAGAACTAGATCCATGTGTACTGTTATTTTACAATCCAAGAAGGCATTATACAGTTAATAGATATAAGATGTGGTATGAGTGGCAATGAGACAACTCTCCATCCAAGTCACAGTTTGTAAAAGTAAACCATTATAGGTCAAAGTACGGTCTTCAACACGGAGCCTTGGCTCACACCGAACAGCAAGCTATAAAGGGCCCCAAAAATGACTAGTGTAAAACCATTCAAACAGGAAAACCAACGGTCTAATCTATATAAAAACGAGAAACGAGTAACACTTTTGAACCACATCAACAAACGACAACCACTGAACATCAGGTTCCTGACTTAGGACAGGTGTAAACAAATGCAGCGGGTTTAAACGTTTTAATAGGCGCCAACCTTCACCCTATCTGAAACAATAGTGTAACATCACAATATAGAAAGACACACTATAAAATATCAATTGAAATAGATGTAAAACAATATCAAAGACAACCATAACCATGGACAAAATGCCGCCAAATAAAATAACGTACACAGTAAATAAAAATAATTTTGTTGTAAGGTATACATGGAGTACGGAAATAATTTTTACAAAATAAATAATTTTGTAGTTTCTAGTACGAGAACAAAAGTGAAAATTTATCGTCATACTAAACACTTATCAAAGGTGGTATATATTAAAAATAGTGAGATTAGATATAACACTGAATAAGTAAACATTAAATAATAAAAATACATTACAAATTGTATCAACAGGTCAAATTAACACGAAAGTAAGATTTGAGAGTACTCACAGTTACTGAAAGCTAGTTAAAAGCCAAAAACAATTAATAATAAAAAATCATGCATCAGAGACTAAAATCAACTAAAACACATCCCAGGGATTTAGTGTTTTAACGTCATGGACAGTCAAAGAAGACATGACTTGTGCAATGTCAAAGTAAAAGTATCGACAGGCGGTAGGATAGTTAGGAGTTAACCTGTTAATAAATATGTATAATGTAATATATAGAGTAATCTTTATATAGAAAATGAACGTGAAAATTTTAAGCTTCAATCATATCTTCACATTTCCAGTCAGTGTATCTAGCATACTTTCCTTTTTCCATAGTAGGGACTTTCAAATGTTCGGAAGAGGCTTTAAGCTGGATAGTGGCAGTGATATGCTTGTTTACAATTTGACTCTCTGTGGAGCGTACGAACCTGAATGTAGACGAATTGATAATTTCGTTTTGGAGAACTTCAGTGTAGTATAAGCGTTACACCACCACTACATTATTGGCTGGTTTGTCTGCCGGTACGAACACAAACCGCTTTGCGAGTACTTGGAGTTTATTTTTCATTCTAGAAATGGGTAGATCACGGACCCTATTATTAATTTCAGAGTTGTTTTCAAAATGAGATATACGAATATCAACAGTATTCATAATTTTATTCAAATTACTGTCTAGAGATTTTTTATCAGATTTTTCACGTTTACGCCAATTTTTACAGTAGGCAGACAAAGCGTCTTTAATGACCTGACGACACTGTTTGCAATCTATTATAGATGGAGGACGATTTTGATTTTTGATTTTTGGTGTTTTAACGCCACTTTTAAGCACCGCTTTTGGGCTATTTCGTGGCGGCCAGTTTTTATTGGTGGAGGAAGCCGGAGTGCCCGGAGAAAACCACCGACCTTCGATAGGAAAACTGACAATCCTAGTCAATTAAGACTGGAGTCGAGTGCACCCACACGAGCGGGGTTCGAACTCACAACCTCAGTGTTGACTGGCTAGTGATTACAGTAGTAACTACTTAGACCGCTCGGCCACCGAGGCCCCCTGATGGAGGACGATAATTAGGTCCTTTCTTAAGATAAGTTTTGACCTCACGGTCTTCGACGATGTTGAGGTCTCCTGTAATGACATGATCATAAGTCTCCTGTAATGACATGACCATAAGGAACATATCTAAAACTAGATGTTTCACAGTCTCAAGTGGAAGGACCATTATTTTCTATATTGACGTATAATTAAAAATCAAACTTCTGCTGGTTTTTTTTTATAAGAATACGAAATAATAGGTGGTTCTGTATTATCAAAATATGGAGGTATTTGACTATGGATGGTAGAGTCATTGAATATACTAGATAAGTTAATAAAATCAATACCTCTATTTATATATTTTAATTTAAGAAAATGCCGTTTATGATTTTCAGGTTTATCGATACTAGGACACAGCCTGTGATGACAAAAGGCTGTAATAATACGGGTGTATTCATACAACGGGCTAAAAATTTAGTTAATCTAACATTTTAGAAACGATAAGGAATAAGGGGGGAAACTGTACAAAAGACGACATAGTCAGTACACGGCTCTTGGGAAAGTTCTCTCGTATATAGAAAGGTAAATACGCCTTTAAGTAAGTTAAAAATGTTGGTTTCTTTTAATTATAAACTTTTTTCATGCTTTCTACTTACTGCAATTTTCACGTTATTTTGAAAATTGGGTTTAATGGCAGATCATTGATTGTTAAATTTATTCACATTTTTTTTTATATCGATACGGGACGATTGAGCGTTTAACATTATTTGTACACTCCTGTCTATTGTTGAGACATTATGTGTAGACTCCTGTCTATTGTTGAGACATTATGTGTAGACTCCTGTCTATTGTTGAATACTGTATATTGACCTCTAGGTGTCTTTTGGTTAATTTTGTCGTTTGGTTGCTGTCTGATTGGTGTATACCTCACATCTCCCTTTATTTAAACAGTTTTAGCTCCATTTGACGCATTTCAAAATAAATATCAATATTTTTCATTAATTAATATCCCCCCCCACACACACACTAATTCAATTGTAACCGACGACTAATTTTGGAGACATGCTGCATCTGAACGAATTCTATTGGTCTGCATCTTGTTTACTTTTTTTTCTGTTAAGGCAAATACGTAGATTCTAGAATATGATCCGCAGTAAATGCGACCCCTAAATGGTACCTTCACATGAATAAATATTTAAAATTCGCAATCAATTCCGTTGAGCACAAATCTAATCCAAATATAATCTTCATTATTCATTATTTCTAAAACTTTCATCGATTATGTTCAGAAATTACCTTTCTTTAACACAATTAAATAATCTTTAATCGTTAAATTATGTGTAACAATTTAATTTGCTTACAGCCATGGGCTGTTTCCCTGTTTATAAGTTATTAGATATCCAGAGAATAACTATCTAATCATATATATATATATATATATATATAAGTGTAAATATTACACATTTTAATATCATGCATATAAGTAAACATAAATTAATAAACTAGATTTTATATCCGCATGCATATCGGAAAAAACTAACAGATCTTCACTTAATAATTATTTATTTCAACTAAGCTTGTGATTGATTTAGATTAGTACCAAAACTATCAAACGAGTAAAAAAGATATCCGACGCATTCGTAAGGGAGCATATGATTTACTTAAACCATATTTTTATATAAAAATGAGGAGATGTGGTGATTGCCAATGAGACAACTATCCACCAGAGTTAAAATGAAGTGGTAGTAAGCAATTATAGGCCACTGTACTCCCTTCAAAAACGTTTTGATCATATTTAATTCCCTATATATGATAAACAAAACTAGATTCAAGATTTTATTCATAACCTCAGACACATACAGGTGTACAAGAGGACAATATAATTAAAACATAAGATAATACATAGAGAGACAGGACAGACAAAACACAAATACATAGTATGTTATAAAAGATATTTGATATAATTAATTAAAGTATTTCATAATTTTCGTTACGAAAATTGACAATTTCTTTTACGTTACATATAGACAACAGACCAGTAAATTTGTTCGTGCTCGGATACATTACATAATAATATGGTATAAACTTTGATCTAAGAGCAGAAATATCAGCATTTTTACAGGTAAACAATATATGAAACTCATCAACTATTCCCTCATTACATAAAGTGCATATTCTATTTTCTCGCGGAATCCCTGCCCATCTCCCCGTCTCAATAGGTAACTTCAAGTTCGAAAATCGAAGTTTAGAAAAATAATATCTGTCCCTAGGTAATAATCGTAATAAATATGGTTCCAAACAAAACTCAGGTTTAAATAAGGAAAAGTACTCTCCCCTGGATGCATTATATGTATCTGTGAGAACTAATGATGATAGTACTGATCTGTACATGTTAATCGCTGTTTAACCATAATCTTTAACCAATCATTATTTACAACTAATTGATCGTTCCATATAAAACTTAGACCTGTATCATCAAAAATAGATTTTACATATTTCATCCACTTGAATTTGGTAGGATTATTTCCATGTAATTTAATCATAAGTCTCAGAAGGATATTTGACAGTTTGCTCTCTGCTGTGATAGTTCTGCACCAGAATGATGCCATCCTAAGTTTTAAAGAGATATCCAAAGGAACCCGACCTAATTCCCCGTAAACCTATAAATGTGGTGTACTATTCCAAACACCGAGAATATTTTTACAGAACTGCAGATGCATTTTCTCAATATTCTGTTTATTTTCAAACCTCCAAACCTCTGATGAATTATAATAATATAGTTGCGATTATCACAGCATCCAAAAGTTGTCCTGTAGAAAGAAAACATTGCTCTTTGTGCGTGATCAAAAATCCTTTATCTAGCAGTACAAAAATTACAGTTGTAATTAAAAGTTATTCCTAAATAATTGTAAGAAGCTACAACTTCTATAGCATTACCGTATACATGAAAATCAAATTTTTGTCGTACCTTTCGTTTGCTGAACACAACAATGTTTGTTTTATCTATATTAACTTAGAGTTTTCATATGTTACAATATTGTTCAAAAACATTAAGTGCATGCTGTAGTTCTCCTTTACTATCAGACATGATGACCGTGTCATCTCCGTACAAAATGACAAAGATTCTAACTAATACTTGTAACAATTCTTTACTGTTACATCTGTCGCAGAAAGCTCGACATAGGGATAGTAATTCGGCGGCGGCGGCGGCGTTAACTAACTACTTAAAAGCTTTATATTTTAGAAGGTGAAAGACCTGGATGCTTCATACTTTGTATATAGATGCATTATGTTATGAAGTTTCCGTCTGTTATATGTCCATTGTCCTTGGCCTCATTTTCATGGTTCAGTGACTATTTAAAAAAGTTAAGATTTTTTGTAATGTTAATTTCTCTCTTATTATGAGTAATAGGGTAACTATATTTAGTATGTGCGTACCTTGAAAGGTCCTCATGCCTGTCAGACAGTTTTCATCTGACCTCGACCTCATTTCATTGATCAGTGAACAAGGTTGAGTTTTCGTGGTCAAGTCCATATATCAGATACTATAAGCAATAGGTCTACTATATTTGTTGTATGGAATGATTGTAAGATGTACATATCCAACTGGCAGGTGTCATCTGACCTTGACGTCATTATCATGGTTCATTGGTCAATGTTAAGTTTTCCTGGTTAAGTGTTTTTCTTAGAAACTATAAGCAATAAGTCAACTATATTTGGTGTATGGAATGATTGTAAGGCGTACATATATTTCATTTTCTTGGATCATGTTAAGTTTATGTGATACTTGCAGTAAAGCTTTATATTTAGGACTATCAACATAAAATCAATGGTCAGTAAAGTAGGCGAGACATTTGAGCGTGTGCACTCTTGTTTATATATATTCTAAATCTTTTACATCATTTTCCACAAAAGAGCTTTCTAAATCATTTAAAAACAAAGAAAACAAAAACGGTGATAAACTTTCACCTTGCCTTAACACCAACGCTACAATTGAAGATAGTTGAACTTTGGTTACCATATCTAATACATGTCTTTATATTTTGATTACCAATTGTAGATAACTGTAAAATTTACCCATTAATGTGAGATTTTTGTAACTTTTGCCATAACCCTGTTCTCCAAACAATGTTAAATGCTCTCTTGAAAATCCACAAAAGTGCAAAAGATTTTTTGCCGATCGAAAAAAATTTTGATAAAATTGAATGCAACACAAAAATATTATCGGTAGTTGAAAACCCTTTTCTAAATCCATCCTAAGATTCTGATAGAAGTTCAACTTCATCCGAGAAACTATTTCAATCTCTCATTTATTATTGACGAAAAAGTCTTTCCTAAACAAGAGTTTTATGTTACACCTCTATAATTTGCAGGGTCTGCTTTGAAACCTTTATTCTTAAAAATAGGAATCATTATACCAAGAGACTATAACTCTGGAACTATACTCGTATCTAAAACTAAATTAAAAAGTTTAACCTACATTGGCATAAGATCATATACAGTACTTTTTATTTATTCATTAATTTTACCAATGACACCAATTTCGTCCAATCAGAGAACCGATCGACGACAACGCCCAAGCTGTTACCATGGTTTAGCATCATTAAGGTCAAATGTTACCAAATCGAGACTATACCGACTGGGTCGGGGAAAATTCCCAGTTTAAGGAAGGAGTCCTTTTCTCGTCCCTAACACTTTTATAACCTTTACCTTATTTCATATTTCGAAATGATCGAGTTGTACAAAGTTGATAGTTGACCAACTATCAAGTTGTACAAAGTTGATAGTTGACCAACTATGTCGTAATTGTAAGGCAATATAGTCCATTTGAACTATGCTGTATATTTGAGGTACTAAATGCACATCTTATCTGTGCATTATCCAGATTAGAGTCCAGTAAGAACAACTATAATTTGCCTGTGTTAATACCATATATACTTGGAACTGACATTTTTAACAGCATCTAATTGCGATTATTCTGTCTTTGATATCTAGCTAATTTATGTTGTCAAGTTACTTTTGGAAAAGTAGAATTATAGTTTTCCTATTGAAAACCTATTAATAATTAAAAAAAAACCAACAGTAAAAGCTTCCAGAGAAACAGAGGAAAGACAATTTGCCAATGTAAAGCTTTAATCCTAACATTTTGGAAAAGAAGGTCTTCGACTAATTTCTATAATTTGACGTTGATTCTTTTGCTTTTAGTAATATTTTTTATTTTCAGTTTACCAATGTTTCTTTGACAATTAATTATCAACGTTGAGGCGATAGCTTGTACAAAGTATAGTTAAAGTCAGATTTATTTATTGATTCCATGAAAATTACCTGTAGGTAGCTGGTGATAAGTGTTTGCAGTGATGTGTGCAATACCGATTAATGATTAACTACATTCAATCAGTACTCTTTGTTATTTGAAATTAACAGAATTATTATAAAAAAGGAATGACGAGTTAAAACCCAAGAAGATACGAGTCATTAATCAGACTTAACGTTTACGATTTAAAGATCTTTACTATGTTCATCGCGATTATTCATCCTGTGAAAAACTCAACCACGGGTAATATCAGACTAGAAGAACTTCCAAATTATCGACTTAATCATGATCACAAACCCGATAGTGCAATCGGAACGGGACGTTTGCATTTTTAAATGGACATTTGCGTTTCAATTTTTAGGACATGTGCGCTTCAATTTTAAGAACATGTGCGCTTTTTCTAAAGGACATTTGCGTTTTTAAACAGAACATTTGCGCTTAATCAACATAACATTTGATATATCTCGTGTTGATGTAGGAGACGGATTTCTGTTCAATGATATTCTTCTCCGGCAGGGAGAGTTGAGTAAAATTGTTCATTATACCACTATGAAATGATTCTGACAATTTGTTGTTCCATTCTGTGTGATCGCTCTCAGCCCATAATATTAATTAAAATCTTTCGCGTACATACATGTGTCAGATGAAAACGAAAACAATTCAAAAGGCGAATCGAAATAAATTCTTATAACAAAATCTCATCATAGATACCAGGATTGAAATTGTGTACGCCAGACGCGCGTTTCGTCTACAAAAGACTCATCAGTAACACTCGAATCATAGTTGAAAAGGATAAACAACCAGGACTCTTTCTTCAAAAGTCAACAATTTACTACAAAAGAGACGATTTTTCATTCCCTATTGTTAATTTTTCCTTTTTAGACGGCGATGTTCCTTTGGCTCTATCATATGGTGTTTATATATCCCAACTAGTTCAGTATGCCCGTGTTTGTAGTGATGTCATAGATTTAAACGTAATCAATGCATCACTGGTAAATTATTAAGTCAGGGATTTCGTTACCATAAATTGCTTAAAACGTTTACTAAATTCTTTCATAGATACAAAGATTTGATGAGTAAATTTGGCTGTACCTGTAGAAAACTTATCAAAAACGGTATTTCACATTCTAAATTATACGGTAATATTGTACTAAAGGCACGGAAATCACTATGTGATCCGTGTAAACTCATCGAACCTTTAAAGGTTATCTTACCAATGTTGTAATTAGATCTTTGAATATAGTTTACATTGGCACAAATATCGATTTTGTCATCAGCAAATTAAAACATAACTAAATTTGTATTCTTTTCAAACGGTGTTTCTGGGATGTATAAATACACATTCACGTTCATTTTCTATTTAGAGATTACTCTATCTATATATTATATTATACATATTTATTAACAGGTTAACTCCTAACTATCCTACTGCCTGTCGATACTTTTATTTTGGCATTGCACAAGTCATGTCTTCTTTGACTGTCCATGACGTTAAAACACTAAATCCCTGGGATGTGTTTTAGTTGATTTTAGTCTCTGATGCATGATTTTTTATTATTAATTGTTTTTGGCTTTTAACTAGCTTTCAGTAACTGCGAGTACTCTCAAATCGTACTTTCGTGTTAATTTGACCTGTTGATACAATTTGTAATGTATTTTTGTTATTTAATGTTTACTTATTCAGTGTTATATCTAATCTCACTATTTTTAATATATACCACCTTTGATAAGTGTTAAGTATACATTTTCACTTTTGTTCTCGTACTAGGAACAACAAAATTATTTCCGTACTCCATGTATACCTTACAACAAAATTATTTTTATTTACCTGTGTACGTTATTTTATTTGGCGGCATTTTGTGCAAGGTTATGGTTGTCTTTTTGATATTGTTTTACATCTAACCCCCTTGTTTTATTAATTTTGTATTTACATTGTGTCATAGATCAAATTTATGCGTTCAGTGTATGTTCACCTGTTTTTGTTAATATGTCTTTTGATTGAGTTAAGCCATTTCAATTGATATTTTATAGTGTGTCTTTCTAAGTTGTGATGTTACACTATTGTTTCAGGTAGAGTGAAGGTTGACGCCTATTAAAACGTTTAAACCCGCTGCATTTGTTTACACCTGTCCTAAGTCAGGAACCTGATGTTCAGTGGTTGTCGTTTGTTGATGTGGTTCATAAGTGTTTCTCGTTTCTTGTTTTTTATATGAATTAGACCGTTGGTTTTCCTGTTTGAATGGTTTTACACTAGTCATTTTTGAGGCCCTTTATATCTTGCTGTTCGGTGTGAGCCAAGGCTCCGTGTTGAAGGCCGTACTTTGACCTAAAATGGTTTACTTTTACAAATTGTGACTTGGATGGAGAGTTGTCTCATTGGCACTCATACCACATCTTCTTATATCTATGAACAGTCGTTGGTTTTAAAATCAAATTTAGGTCTGCACTAATTGAAAGAGGCTTGGACAAATAATGATTGAAGATGGAAGAGTTACTCTTTTCATGCAAAAGAATGAACACAAGATGAATAAAGTTTCTTTTTTTAGATCCATGAATCGTATAAATCTGCTTGAAGAACTTAAGGCAAAAATTGTAAATGTTCCATCCATTCATGTAAAACCGATAATTTCGTTTACAGTTAAACTTTTATAAGTAAAAGCGCAAATGTCCGGTCAATTTTGTTTTGGTGTATCAAACTTTAAAAGCGCAAATGTCCAGTCAATTTTGTTTTGGTGTATCAAACTTTAAAAGCGCAAATGTCCAGTCAATTTTGTTTTGGTGTATCAAACTTTAAAAGAGCAAATGTCCGGTCAATTTTGTTTTGGTGTATTAAACTTTAAAAGCGCAAATGTCCAGTCAATTTTGTTTTGGTGTATCAAACTTTAAAAGTGAAATGTTCCTAGTTTTTACAAGCGCAAATATCTTTTTGTGTTACAGGTAAAAAAAAAAGCGCAAACGCCCTGTGCCAGTGCAAGGCCAGGGTTATTCACCAAGTCCTTTTGTGATAAATTTTATTTCCACTAATGACCTTTCACAATGCACTAGCTGTCTTAAAAGTGCATCAAACACATTTAAATATCCCAAAACAAGAGGTGAAACTACAAACACATTCAAATACAAAAAACAGAAGGGGAAAAACTACAAACACATTTCAATACAAAAAACCAAGTTCACTTTTCCTTCTAGACAATTGAACGAAACAAATAAAGAAAGTATTAAATATTTACAATACCCTTACACAATATCATCAGATGTTATTATTTTTTCATAATATACAATGTAACTTTGATGTGTTATTTTCAGTCGACAATTCACTGCTTAGTTGTCGAGTTATTCAGATCTTCCTTATTTATGCTTTGAGCCCCAACCATAATGACAGTATGGTGACTTTTATAAGTCAATAGTTTTCTCTGTTCACGTGGAATCAGTAGCCGATGCTAAAATAGAATTCTAAACATTTTATATGTTTCATGAAAATGAACAGAAATTATTTCATTATTTTTTTGTTTGTTCATGCATATACTATGCAACATATAAAAGGTTTTAAGACATGAATTAAAAACGTCAAACATATTACACTGTTTTAATTCACAATTCTACAGAACATGACTCTATCAGCAATGACAATCTTATTTCTTCTAACATGTTTACTTTCTGTCCTTAAATCCAACTTGACTTTAAACATGTTAAAGAATACAAACTGTGTCATTTTGATATGTTTACTAATATTTAGATAAAACAAAACCTTACCCACAAGAGGTGAAAGTAGTCGGTGTCTTTCGTTCATATAGTTTATGGATCATGGCATACTGTGCTATAATAGAATAACAGAATAGCCGTACATTTTCTAAAAACATAACATTTATTTGTATGAGGCTAAGAAACAGCTGAGCATTTCTATTTTGTGTCGAGCAGATTGCAGGTAAACTTTATTTTTTAACCAATTTTTAGTTATAATTTTTGCAACTCTTTAAACTGTTTAAATGAAATGTTTTGGTAAAAATCATCAAAGTTGAATGTGTAGCGGACGGTGAAAAAAAAAAATCCTCGAACTTGTATTAATTTACGACGTTATAGATAAAATTCTACGGAAACACAATTTCAGCTTTATTCGGTCTGCTAAGGACATTGACGTATAATTACATTACATGCATGTTTATTAATAAACCGTAATATATGGAAGCAGACAACAATTGCGAGGCATTCCAAAATTATATTTTCTTGCCCAGTAAAATGAAATGCATAACTGCACGTGCTTCCCATGGCAGAGTTACAACAATGCATTTTTGATTTAATTTACGTTTTTGATTGAGTTAAGCCTTCCAATTGATGTTTTATCGTGTGTTTTTCTATGTTGTGATGTTATACTATTGTTTCAGAAAAAGGAAGAAGGTTTGGTACCATTAAAACGTTTAATCCCGCTGCAAATGTTTGCACCTGTCCTAAGTCAGGAATCTGATGTACAGTAGTTGTCGTTTGTTTATGTAATTTATACGTGTTTCTCGTTTCTCGTTTTTTATATAGACTAGACCGTTGGTTTTACCGTTTGAATGGTTTTACACTAGTACTTTTGGGGCCCTTTATAGCTTGTTGTTCGGTGTGAGCCAAGGCTCCGTGTTGAAGGCCGTACATTGACCTATAATGGTTTACTTTTATAAATTGTTATTTGGATGGAGAGTTGTCTCATTGGCACTCACACCACATCTTCCTATATCTATATAAAAACAAACTCAATACTTGATATTCCTTGTATTTCGTTGGTAGAAGCGTACAAATATATATTATAAGAATTGAATGCTCCTTTTTATAATTTTATAGAGGTGTAAAAGCGTTGATACTGCGCCCATTTTTAGAATGAAACGCTTGCGCGCTTTATACAAAATGTGCTTCGGTCAACGCTTTGACACCCTAATAAAATTAAAATAAGAAGCATTCAATTCTTACTAAAGCCTAGGTTTATACTTATATCTTTATCTACAGTTAAACAACTAATTGCAGTATAAAATCTCGTTATTTGTACCAATATCACCAGGTTACACCATGGTAGAATTTATAACTTTCTCTGAGTGTAAAACAAAATAAGAAATCTGTATTCAATAATAGCATTCATTTTGCTGCTAAAATTTTGCTTGCTCTATAATTAAGACATATATAGCATCTTATCGTTACTTTTGTCGGTTAAGAATTAGAAAAGAAGTGTGTGATATCCATGAGGGTTAGCAGGGAACGTATATGTTATTTGTGCCATGTATTCAACTTATCAGCACGATTTCAGGAATGTATGTTGATAATCATTTGTTCTACTATTTGAATCTGAGTTCTGGAAAGCTAAAAAGTGCTTTGAATCTAACATTCATGCGAAATAGAATATGTAAAAAAAAAACTTTGCATTGGCTAGGTTTTTTTGTGTGTGTGAAAAGGAACTTTCCCTTCTACTTGTTTCATTCCATCATTGAAGAAGAAATGTAACATTATATATAGTAATTACTTCCATAACATTGGACGGTATTACATATGCTGAAATACCTACAAATAACACACCCAATCAAATGGTTTCCTGTTATGAGTCTAATAACTGGTCTCTTGTGTAGCGCTTCGTATTCGTTATATGAAATAAGTTAAACAAATATATAATAAGTTCACACTTATGAAATGATAATTTGATTTTTGGGTCTTAATTCTTTAATCTTGAATAGCAGTGTTCCATTGTGAATTTATTTATGATTGCCTTCAAGCGGCATATAATTTTAAGGAAAATAAATCATAATAAGGACTGATTATGTCTTCTTATATTTACTGTGAACAGATGAATTATAATAATAGTATGTTCTTCTCAAAACATTAAAAGGAGACCGACAGGTTATACGAATTTTGTGTAATGTAAGTTTTTAATGTTCGAGTATGCGAAAATTTCTAACTAACGTTTATCATTTTTTTTTTAATTGTCAGCAATCAATACATGTGCTCTTTTAGACAAGAGAAGTTAAATATATATATACATAACAACATCAGTTGTTCGACCTGTTAGTCAAATGCGTTTTGTTAAAATATACTTTTCACTTTTTGGTCTTTTGGAAAATGTTGTTTGTGCTGTATTTAGACCCCTCTACCAAGAAATTTGTTTTACATGCACACGTATAAAAATTGCGGTTTTTATCCAACGCAATCATAGGTTTGAACGTTGTTTTCAATTTAGACTTGTTTATATTTTTTCGTTTGGGCTTGTATTATATTTGCCTTCGGGTTTATATGATCCGTTCATCCTATTTTGACTCCTCAAAATTCAAGAGTCTATCCTAAATTGAGGTAAATTGTATGGCTTTCCAAATACCGTTTCGATTCCTAACATCACTGAAAAGACATTAATTGTTGAAATCCGGATATGGTGTACAAAAACCTTTGCACCTTTTGTTTGCGGTATATCATCTTTCCCGCAAGTTTATTGTTTTCTGTTTAGTATTAAATTTTTAATTAAGATCCATTTATTACATCGGTGATCAATTTATTTGGCAATCGCCAATGGCAGTCAGCAGGGTTTAAGAACATTTGTTGTTCGACCTGTTAGTCAAATGCGTTTTGTTAAAATATACTTTTCACTTTTTTAGTCTTTTGGAAAATGTTGTTTGTGCTGTATTTAGACCTCTTGTACAAGAAATTTATTTTGCATGCACACGTATGAAAATTGCGGTTTTTATCCAACGCAATCATAGGGTTTGAACGTTGTTTTCAATTTAGACTTGTTTATATTTTTTCGTTTGGGCTTGTATTATATTTTCCTTCGGGTTTATATGATCCGTTCATCCTATTTTGACTCCTCAAAATTCAAGAGTCTATCCTAAATTGAGGTAAATTGTATGGCTTTCCAAATACCGTTTCGATTCCTAACATCACTGAAGAGACATTAATTGTCGAAATCCGGATATGGTGTACAAAAACCTTTGCACCTTTTGTTTGCGGTATGTCATCTTTCCCGCAAGTTTATTGTTTTCTGTTTAGTATTAAATTTTAATTAAGATCCATTTATTACATCGGTGATCAATTTATTTGGCAATCGCCAATGGCAGTCAGCAGGGTTTAAGAACATTTGTTGTTCGACCTGTTAGTCAAATGCGTTTTGTTAAAAATATACTTTTCGCTTTTTAGTCTTTTGGAAAATGTTGTTTGTGCTGTATTTAGACCCTCTAACAAGAAATTTATTTTGCATGCACACGTATGAAAATTGCGGTTTTATCCAACGCAATCATAGGTTTGAACGTTGTTTTCAATTTAGACTTGTTTATATTTTTTCGTTTGGGCTTGTATTATATTTGCCTTCGGGTTTATATGATCCGTTCATCCTATTTTGACTCCTCAAAATTCAAAAGTCTATCCTGAATTGAGGCAAATTGTATGGCTTTCCAAATACCGTTTCGATTCCTAACATCACTGAAGAGACATTAATTGTCGAAATCCGGATATGGTGTACAAAACCTTTGCACCTTTTGTTTGCGGTATAGCATCTTTCCTGCAAGTTTATTGTTTTCTGTTTAGTATTAAATTTTAATTAAGATCCATTTATTACATCGGTGATCAATTTATTTGGCAATCGCCAATGGCAGTCAGCAGGGTTTAAGAACATTTGTTGTTCGACCTGTTAGTCAAATGCGTTTTGTTAAAATATACTTTTCACTTTTTTAGTCTTTTGGAAAATGTTGTTTTTGCTGTATTTAGACCCCTTTTACAAGAAATTTATTTTGCATGCACACGTATGAAAATTGCGGTTTTTATCCAACGCAATCATAGGGTTTGAACGTTGTTTTCAATTTAGACTTGTTTATATTTTTTCGTTTGGGCTTGTATTATATTTGCCTTCGGGTTTATATGATCCGTTCATCCTATTTTGACTCCTCAAAATTCAAGAGTCTATCCTAAATTGAGGTAAATTGTATGGCTTTCCAAATACCGTTTCGATTCCTAACATCACTGAAGAGACATTAATTGTCGAAATCCGGATATGGTGTACAAAACCTTTGCACCTTTTGTTTGCGGTATGTCATCTTTCCCGCAAGTTTATTGTTTTCTGTTTAGTATTAAATTTTAATTAAGATCCATTTATTACATCGGTGATCAATTTATTTGGCAATCGCCAATGGCAGTCAGCAGGGTTTAAGAACATTTGTTGTTCGACCTGTTAGTCAAATGCGTTTTGTTAAAATATACTTTTCGCTTTTTAGTCTTTTGGAAAATGTTGTTTGTGCTGTATTTAGACCCTCTAACAAGAAATTTATTTTGCATGCACACGTATGAAAATTGCGGTTTTTATCCAACGCAATCATAGGTTTGAACGTTGTTTTCAATTTAGACTTGTTTATATTTTTTCGTTTGGGCTTGTATTATATTTGCCTTCGGGTTTATATGATCCGTTCATCCTATTTTGACTCCTCAAAATTCAGGAGTCTATCCTAAATTGAGGTAAATTGTATGGCTTTCCAAGTACCGTTTCGATTCCTAACATCACTGAAGAGACATTGATTGTCGAAATCCGGATATGGTGTACAAAAACCTTTGCACCTTTTGTTTGCGGTATAGCATCTTTCCCGCAAGTTTATTGTTTTCTGTTTAGTATTAAATTTTTAATTAAGATCCATTTATTACATCGGTGATCGATTTATTTGGCAATCGCCAATGGCAGTCAGCAGGGTTTAAGAACATTTGTTGTTCGACCTGTTAGTCAAATGCGTTTTGTTAAAATATACTTTTCACTTTTTTAGTCTTTTGGAAAATGTTGTTTGTGCTGTATTTAGACCTCTTGTACAAGAAATTTATTTTGCATGCACACGTATGAAAATTGCGGTTTTTATCCAACGCAATCATAGGTTTGAACGTTGTTTTCAATTTAGACTTGTTTATATTTTTTCGTTTGGGCTTGTATTATATTTGCCTTCGGGTTTATATGATCCGTTCATCCTATTTTGACTCCTCAAAATTCAAAAGTCTATCCTAAATTGAGGTAAATTGTATGGCTTTCCAAATACCGTTTCGATTCCTAACATCACTGAAGAGACATTAATTGTCGAAATCCGGATATGGTGTACAAAAACCTTTGCACCTTTTGTTTGCGGTATGTCATCTTTCCCGCAAGTTTATTGTTTTCTGTTTAGTATTAAATTTTTAATTAAGATCCATTTATTACATCGGTGATCAATTTATTTGGCAATCGCCAATGGCAGTCAGCAGGGTTTAAGAACATTTGTTGTTCGACCTGTTAGTCAAATGCGTTTTGTTAAAAAAATATACTTTTTCGCTTTTTTAGTCTTTTGGAAAATGTTGTTTGTGCTGTATTTAGACCCCTCTAACAAGAAATTTATTTTGCATGCACACGTATGAAAATTGCGGTTTTTATCCAACGCAATCATAGGTTTGAACGTTGTTTTCAATTTAGACTTGTTTATATTTTTTCGTTTGGGCTTGTATTATATTTGCCTTCGGGTTTATATGATCCGTTCATCCTATTTTGACTCCTCAAAATTCAGAGTCTATCCTAAATTGAGGTAAATTGTATGGCTTTCCAAGTACCGTTTCGATTCCTAACATCACTGAAGAGACATTGATTGTCGAAATCCGGATATGGTGTACAAAAACCTTTGCACCTTTTGTTTGCGGTATAGCATCTTTCCCGCAAGTTTATTGTTTTCTGTTTAGTATTAAATTTTTAATTAAGATCCATTTATTACATCGGTGATCGATTTATTTGGCAATCGCCAATGGCAGTCAGCAGGGTTTAAGAACATTTGTTGTTCGACCTGTTAGTCAAATGCGTTTTGTTAAAATATACTTTTTCACTTTTTCAGTCTTTTGGAAAATTTTTTTTGATATCAACAAAACAGACTGCTTTGCATCGAGGATAACAGCAAGGCAAACTGAATAATTTTGAAAATTAAATTTCTTTTAAACCTTGTTTGTCTCTCCCAAATATACATACTTCTTTATCGTTACATTTACACATTACAAAAAAGTGTCTTCTAAAAGTTAGTAGTTGAATATTTATAGATTCTGTTGGAATGTGTAACTCGATGTTTTCCAGCCGGAATTCTCTGAAATTTGATGTATGGAATGAACTTGAGAATTTTCTATATGTTTTTGTCAATTACATTGTTAATTTGTTTATATGACAATACAGATTATCTTAAACTGATGTATGGATAAAACTTATCTAGATATAAGAAGATGTGGTATGAGTGCCAATGACACAACTCTCCATCCAAGTCAAAATATATGTCTTTTAAGATTTATCTAGGTTATCAGATTAATATTTGTTTTAAAAGATCAATGCAGATATGCTTTTACTGCATTTTAGGGTAAAATATGAATTTATGAATTATGTATTTACATTTCAAACCAAACAGTTTAACAAAAATATTAAAAAATCATATAATTCTGATTTTGAAAATAACTTTTAATCAGTATGCATGGTAATCACAGTAAAGACACTTTCAACTTTACCTAAACCATCAAAAGAGCAATTGCTGCTCTGCTCCCGATTTTTCTAATGAAAAAGTGTTATCTTCTAATATAGCTGGACTGCTCCATTTTTACTCCTAGCACACGTTTGTTGTCGAAGCAAATAGTTATACATTTGTTATGTCGGGACCTTTCATAGTCTTAGATGGGGAAAGAAATTATGCCTCATAAAATGTCACCTGTGGACTTCTTGGAGAGTTGTTAAAATTGTTCTTTACCAAGCAGAGATCGAGGCGCACACCCTACTATTGGGCACCAAATTTAATGTCCCAATTCTTACAGGACGTGTCAATATGTTATAATCTCGCACAGCGAAAGGGGACGCCCCACTTTAGCCAGTGTTTTACTGCTAGATAGGAGAAGTCATATTCATTTATACCAATCAAACTTTAAAGGGGCATTAGCTGTCAAATTCATCTTCACCGATTTGACTCAAATTCTCATATTTGATTTATACCATACTAAAACGTATATCCAAATAAGAGAAAAAGTCTAAAATAAACAATTAACAATGCATGGACTCGATAATATGTATCAACATGTCGTGTGTATTTTTTGTCCGAAGACTGCCGGCGGTCATATAACCCGATATAAACATAAATATAAACATAAACAGATAGCGTCCATTTGCAATTGGATTTTTCCTGGTCTGTTTGATTTCATATTGTAGGTTAAAAAGTATGTTTTTCGTCGTTTTCACCTGTGTATGAATGATTTTTTGTGGATCGAATCAACCAAATGATTCATCCTTGTTTCACTTTCAATGTTGACATTCTTTTCCTTTTAACAGCTGAATACACGCGTAACCCATCTCAAGCCAAGGGATTAAAGGTCACATGCATACGGATTCAAAGAGGTCGAATTGTTTACTTGAGAGTAAATAATTCATCAGCGATGTTTCTTATCTTATTTTGACAAAATTGAACCAAATCAGCTGCTAAAAGCGAATTAGTATTTCACTTTATCACTTTCATTAATGATTGAACCAAAAAAAATCATATTTTATTTTTTTTTATATATGTCGTAGCTAATGCCCCTTTAAAGTTGCCATGATAGAAAGAAAATCGATTAAGAGTGAACGTGCACTAGAAAATCCACAATTAAGGTTCGTGAAATAAGTTTATATAAAAGTTTTTAAAAAAAGTTGTATTTCTCATCAATCAAAAAACAAATACTTGCACGCGATTTTGTGAAAAGTATATTCATTCTCGTAATAAGACTTTGAACAAAAATTCCATGTTCAAATGTTGTATTCAAAATTCAAAGTGTCGCCAAACAGGGAAATGGAAATCGCTTAAGATACAACTAAAGTCACAAAGTCCTTGACCAAATATCAAATTATTCCTTCACACAGAACAAATTTATCTATAACGAATAAATTCCATGACCGTTGGGTAAAATGGAAATTCAAAGAATCGTCAATTAGAAGGGGACAGCCAAGTAGATATGAAAATCGCTAACACGGTACAAATGAATATGTTCAAGTTTCTGTCCAAATATCAAATCATTCCCTAATACAAAATACATACAATATGCAACAAACGGACGGACACGAGCGCTGGCATTGTAGTATACCCAACTACATGAGTGGTGCTATTATTACGAAAATGATATTCTTGAAATTTACCCAGTTTATCATTTAAAGGCAGCAAATATGACACTGCTATCGTCCCAGTTATAGAAGCGTCATCTTTTTATCTTTGTTCTACTTCTGCTTCTTCTATAACTGGTCTGTTTTGAACTTTAAAAATTATAGATGTTTAGATGTGTATTGCAAAATACAGCTCAGCCGCAGTAACTACGTAAAGGAGCGACAATACATACATGTTTATATAGCAAACGAATCAAGAAGAACATGATTAACATTTAAATATAAAACATTTGCATAATACTTTGAGAGCGAACAGAGTGAACCCGTGCAGATCTGTGTAAACAATTCCACGAGATCGACAATGTCCGTAATGTATATTTATAATTAACACATAGAGTATCAGAAAAAAAAAGCAAATTCTAAATTACATGGATTTATGTGCATATGAAATATGTAAGATTAGATCACCAATCTTTCTACTTTTTGTATAAAAATGGCCAAATTCGCAAGTACAGCTATATAACAGTATTTGAGCATATCATACATTTTACTGACTTGTGGCAATATTACATAATAATCTGGAATGATTTTTTTCCTTAAATCCTTTACTTTATCATTATTACATAAACATATATAATGAAATTCGTCCCCAAGACCAGTCTTGCAGATATGACAATTTCTTTCTTGTCTCGGTATATAGTTAATTTACACACAATTGACAACACACAAAGAAAAAGGAATCCACTTTTATTGGATTTTTTTTTAATTTCAAAAAATATCTATATATGATGGTTTATTAAACATTCAAGTGCACTGGTTTCTTTATCCCTGTTTTCGCTGATGCTGTACATTCTATTATGCAGAATGCATACGTATGTTCGTGTATACATGTCCTTACCAATATATATATTATTAATCATTATTGCATCGTCCTTATATTTCTCCATAATGTTTTTTTTCCTTTATTTTGCGGTGCTTATGTATTTGTAATTGATGACTAATATATACAAAATGTGTCATACCAATATAAATGGAAGCAAGTTTCTAAGTTTTTAAGGACACTATTCAATGAAGTTGACTTCTAAAGTGCTTTTCTTGTAATAAGAGTAGGAGAACTATTGTAAAGTAAAAAATATCAAGGAAACAATATGAGAGGCAAGGCCATCAAAAGGGCAGACATATAAATACAAATATTAGACAATGCTGACCTACAATTCAGGAATTTGATCTATTTTTTTTCAACTGGAAAAGTAAGGAATGATGAGATAAGACTTGAAGTTACGCCTTATATTGTCCCTGTATATCTTTCACACTTTGATCTGAACCCGAAATTGTAAGCTATAAACTATAGTTTGATGATGGAAGAACAACCATGTTCTGATTGAATGTTAACACAACGAGATATCTTAGTGCACAAAATATGTGAAGGTGACATCAAATCGGTATAAAATTGTTATATGCATTATAATTTTCGATTCATAATACAGACACATTGACCTATTATAAGTAAATTATTTTGTTGTAGTTATATAAAAGGGTGTGAATATTAATTCTGCCGTATGAATAACGACGTGTGGTGCCCACAACAATGAATCTTGATAAAAACATCGCACCAAGGCAAGATCATGCCTCAGCTCTGAAAGTTAACCAAAACCTATCAGAAACCATATCATGTTTTGAGGCAACAAATACGCTTTTATAATAGAATTTCCTAGTCCTATGTCTTAAGTGCAAGTAGCTTTTTCATCAACCAAACATTAAAGGAACCATACTGTTCTGTACGAAACAATTCAATATATTGTTTAAGTATTATTTGCTTCGACCAGTTTGTGTAAACTATCTTTATAAAACAACTTCGGACTATAATTAAATATACGGACGATGTACTACCGCCACCTTTTTTAAATAATGACCCATTACAAGGATCCTACAATTCCTCTTGAATCAAACCATTATTGACTTTTACAAATGATTATTGAGAGGTTAGTCTATGTATATTAGTGTAAAGCGAGAGTAAGTGTCAGTAATAACTATACGTCTGGCTTTCTTCCTCCACTGACATTCAATTAGTAAACAACGATTTACCGCGATGGAAAAATGTCAGCTACAACATAACTTGCACATTTAAAGGGGCATTAGCTGTCAAATTCATGTTCACGGATTGAACTCATATTCACATATTTGATTTACACTCAACTTTTTCTCCGCGGTTACAGAGCTCGTTGTCGAAATCAACATTATTTTGAATAAGTAGTCCACAACTCCCGACAAAAAAGTATTTTACTATTTG
Organism: Mytilus coruscus; assembly: GCA_017311375.1. Lineage (NCBI taxonomy): Eukaryota > Metazoa > Mollusca > Bivalvia > Mytilida > Mytilidae > Mytilus > Mytilus coruscus. The sequence goes on along the minus strand of CM029603.1, from coordinate 75,982,094 downwards.
ATGTTGATACAGATACATATACAGATAACAACAGTGTCCCAAAACTATGACAATGTCATTTTAGAAATTACAGTGTGCCAAACATCTCCATCCGTCGATCTATGTGCATGCGGTAAAACAGTTGATTTGATACTAGAAGAAGTCCATTACTAGGACTTCTAACGCTAGTGACAGTTTGACATGCCTTCAAAAAATGATGAATTATCATGCAGCGGCATGTCGACGTACATAAATATGCTTATTGCAATATATTGTAATATAGGTCTTTCTTCGGAAAACAAAATTTCAAATGATGTCGTAAATATATTTTAAAGAATCAGTGCACTGTGTGTGTAATTATATTATAAATGAAGCCGTGAGATATTGGACTACGTATTTTCACGTCAGACACACTTCTCCGTGCATGTACTTTCGTATTCGATTTAGTATTTTCAATAGAGAGTGGAATGTCCATCGGTAATTAAAGGCGGACAGTAACAAAATGGTAAAATTAGTCCATTATATAATGCGATCTCGGATTCAATTATCTTTCTCTATATATGATCACGATATTTAGGATATATGTAAATGAAACAGTAGACCATCAATACAAATAAAAAAAAACTGGTTACTGATAACACAAATTTCATTTAAAATATAATCAAAGTTTCCTGAAAATTCATAATAAATGAAAAAAAAAATGACTGCTTCAGTCTTAAATTCTCTATTACTCCAATGTGAAAATAAATCAACGATTAGAAAAATGACCGCAAGTACAAAACAGCTTGCGCTAAAGAAAAAATAAAACACAGTCAAAGTTTTTTTTTTTTTTTAAGTTTCTTGGAAATGTTTTTTTTTTCTTTCGACTTGAAGGTTAAAAAGATATGTTATGCCCGTAGTTATGAAATTGTTCATATCTTGAAATTTGATTAATTTTTGAAATTTTGTTCTATGCACGATAGAAAGAAGTACGAGCAAGCGAAACCTTAGTTTTTTCTCTCTTAAAACAATTTCGATTGAAACGAATTACTTTATTTAGCAGTAAAACAACCTAATCAAAATACAGACTCAATCTCCATTCTTCTTGGAATCGAAAGAAAAAATGTATGTTTAACTGGCTAACTTAATCAATAATATATGGCCCAAGCTTGGATTTGTTTGCACCTGTCCTAAGTCAGGAGCCTGTTGTTCAGTGGTTGTCGTATGTTGATGTGGTTCATAAGTGTTTCTCATTTCTCGTTTTTTATATAGATTAGACCGTTGGTTTTCCTGTTTGAATTGTTGTACACTAGTCATTTTGGGGTCCTTTATAGCTTGCTGTTCGGTGTGAGCCAAGGCTCCGTGTTGAAGGCCGTACTTTGACCAATAATTGTTTACTTTTTACACATTGTGACTTGGATGGAGAGTTGTCTCATAGGCACTCTTACCACATCTTATTTCTAATACAATGAATCTATTAGTCCTAAATTTTAGACACGTTTGGCTTGTCATATGTTTGAAACAACATATATAATTCTTTGTTCACAAAACATGGTTACACGAAACCGTAGAACAAACTTAATATATCAATTTAAACAAAATTGGCTTGTGGCTTGCATACCTGCAGGAATCACCAAAAGCTACAGTTTATTTAAGGATAATATTGAGTTCGGGAAATATCTCAGTATTTTGGATGACAGACAAATATCTTTATCTTTAAAATTTCGAACTCTGTACATAAAATTATCAATTGAAACTGGTAGATGGCTTAATTTATAAAGAGAAAAAAGAAAGTGCGTATTGTGCAATTTAGATGACATTGGTGATGAATACCATTTCATTTTTAATTGTTCAGCTTTTAATGACTGTAGAAAACAAAGTATTAAATTTCATTATAGGAATAGACCTCACACTAAATTTTTTAAAACTCAGAAACAATTAGCTGAGCAAGGTAGGAAAGCGGTTTTTGTCTTGAAATCAAAAGTTTCATCTTCATATTTGAATGTTTTCACATACTTAAATTTGTTTGATACGTATATTAGTAGTATTTTATGCTATGTCAGTGAGACATGGAGCTTTCATAAAGCTCCGAATATTGAAAAAGTTCAGTTAGATTTTTGCAAAAATCTTTTGGGTGTCAAACAATGTACCACAAATGCAATGGTGTATTATGAGCTTGGTAGATATCCTTTGAATATCTTAGATAGTATAATATTATAAAATACTGGTTTAAACTTTTATCAACGAATAATTGTATTCTTAAAAATTGTTATCAAGAACAAGTACGGAATCAATGTAATAACAGAAGTAGTTGGATTCATCAGCTGAAGTATTTATTGTGTAATTTGGAACTGAACGACTTCTGGTATGGCCAAGATAGTTTAGTTGTAAATAACATTCATATGTATTTTATCAAAACTAGAATATTTGTTAAAGCTAAAATGAATCAATTATTGGACAGCTCGCCAAAGTGTTTTTTGCATAAATACTGTGCTGTGTTAGTAATGTTTGTTTACAATTATACCTTACTAAACATGTGAAGTTCAGAGTGTATCTAACGAGAATATATTGTCTTCATATAGTTTATTTGTTGAAACAGGCCATTATCACGATGTTAATAGATCAGCAAGAAAATATGTACTTTAAATACAATAGAGCACGAATTTCGTTTAATTTTACAGTGTGATTGTTATAATGCAATAAGGAGACAGTATTAAGCCGTATTATTGTAGGCGTCAATCGTCATTTAAGCTTGAACAGTTGTTGAGCTCAGAAAATGTAAAAGACATATGTAACCTATGTAAATTTCCATGCATTTAAACATAGAACAGACTTGTTAGTATCCAATATTCTTCTCTGATGTATTCATTTACCAGTTATGTATTATGTATTAGTTTATCAGTTATTGTATTTGCATATATATTTTACATGTCATTGTGCTGATGAGCATTATTTGCTTAACTAAAATAAATAAATAATAATCTTTATTTCAAGAGGATAATCCCATTAGTCAAAACTAATCTTCCTGAGAGTCCTCAAAATAATAATAACATATACATAAAGTACATACAATATTATAATGAAATATACACAATATAAAATTTTATATAGATATTAATGAAAAAAAAAAAAAAAATTTAATCAGCCTTCTTCATGAAAAAATTGTAACATTTTGCTTTAAAAGATACAAGTGAATTACTCATCTTTATTTCATTTGGTAAACTGTTCCATATTTGAGAACCAGAATATATAAAAGTTTTCTTCAAAGTATTTGTTTATGGCTTCGGAAGTTTCAATAGTTCTTCATCAGCTGAACGTAAATAATAATTTTGATTATCAGTAAAATGAAAGTTTTCTCGTTAATAGTTAGGAACCATATCCTTTGATGATTTAAATACAAGTATTGCCTTTTGATATTGAATTCGTTTTTCCACATTCAACCAATTTAAACTATTAAACAATAAAGTGGAGGATGTCATTATGTCATTATACTATAACTTAAAGTATTAAAAGAATTGAAAATTGAATTGAAGTTTCATGATTCAATTAATTCCAAAACATGTTCAGAACTAAATGAACGGTGTCAACCAATTAAGGAGACCAAAACAAATTGAACTCTTCGGGGTACTTAATTGTAAATGTCTCTATCTACTCTCGTACGTTATTTATGTTATTGTATTAAAACATACCTTTGACATTTGGTTTGTGAGAATAAAGATATATATATATATATAAAGATTTGCGAAACGGTTCTAATATAAGGTGGTAATATACAAAGATGATGTTATAAAATCGTTTTGTACCGTTGCGCAAACCTTTCGTCTTTTATCATGTTTTCCTTATCTGCGCAGTATCGCCTATTCTAGACGATCCGGTACGTATTAAATTTGCTGGTTGGTCCTTTTCATAGACTTCTTTCGCAGATTAAATATGTTTTGTACATAAATCAGACCGTTAGTTTTCTCGTTTGAATTGTTTTATGTCATTACTATAATTACTATGTCATTTGGTCATTGGAGGAGTCTGAGAGTTGTCTCATTGGCAATCATACCACATTCATTACAAATATTTGTTTTTTTATGTATAATAGTGTGGACAAAGTATTGTACGATTGGAAGAGTAATCCACTAACCGGCTCTCTCGAGTGTGGACAAAGTATTGTACGATTGGGAGAGTAATCCACTAACCGGCTCTCTCAATTGTTAGTTCATGATGCAATATTATATGTTGCCGTTTACATATGTATAAAGGTATTGTTTCATCAGAACACATTCGCCACGGAGCTATTTTGCCATTTACATATGTATAAATGTATTGTTTCAGAACACTTTTGCCACGGAGCTACTGTAAAAGTTGTAGCTCCATTATTAAAATTCAAATCACATTTTATAAAACTTTTTTTTTGTTACAGTTCTCTAATTTTCTAATTTTTAAGACTTTTAACAGTTGGATTATCTACAAATATGGGTCCTGGCATTTGACTTGATGAAATAGTTGTTGACTGGTTTGTTAAAAACTTTATGCTCAAATTGTAGCTAAATGCCAAACTTTTAGTAATTAAAGGGGCATAAGCAACGAGATATAGAAAAAAATAGAATATGATTTTTTTTTTGTTCAATCATTAATGAAAGTGAAATAGTGATATAACAATTCGCTTTTAGTAGCCAGGTTAGTTCAGTTCTGTCAAAATTAACAAAAGAAACATCGCTAATGAATTAATCACTTGAAAGTGAATAATTCGACTTCATTAAATCCGTATTCATGTGAACTTTAATTGAACCCCTTACCTAGAGATGGGTCACGCATTAACTAGGCGTGTTGAGCTATTAAAAAGAAAAGAATGTCAACATTGGAAGTGAAACAAGGGTAAATCATTTGGTTGACTGATTCGATTTACAAAAATTAATTGTTATACAGATAAAAAAGATTATTAACATGTTTTTTAAACCTATAATATGAAATCAAACAGACCTAGAAAAAATCCAATTGCACGAGTTCGCTATCTATTTATATCTATGTTTATATCGGGTTGTATGACCGTCGGCTATCTTCGGATGTCACATCGATGGACAATTAGATGGCGTCTGGACTAAAATACACACGAAATGCTGATACATATTATCGAGTACCGGTATGTGCATCGTAAATTGTTTATTTTATACTTTTTATTATTTGGATTTACATTTTAGTATTTTATAAATCAGTATGAAAATTTGAGTCAAATCGGTGAAGATGAATTTGACAGCTAATGTCCTTGTAACTCTCTAGGCCAAGTTGTATGAACGAAAATCTTATTTAATTCTGGTTTAACTCAATTCAAATTATAATTGGAGCAAAATTACCCAAGTGCCGACAAAGATTGTCGAATTTTGTTCATACTAATACATGAATTCGATAATACACAAGCTATTTTTAGATTGGATATTCTCAAATCCGATTTATTACTGGATTTATCATATCGGATTTAAATCCAGTTTGCGTTTACACGTGTTTCTGTAATTCTTTTCTCGTTATTCTAGATTTAATTCCGCATACGAGTAAAAGATATGAATATTCATTTATGCACGTGATTTCCTTGAGCAAAATGTAGTAATAAAATAGCATTTTCACGAATATATTCTCAATGAGTATATGCATTTGCGTTCACACGTGTTTTAATCTATAAACTCAAATCCGATGCTCGTTGAAAATGGATGTCAAACTACATGTACCTATCTCAAGTGGTTTGACTCCTGATTCACAAATACGCATTTAATTCGGAAGAAGTGTGAACGCAAACCGCGGAAATTTTTGTCAAATAGGATTTGAAATATGTTATTTGTAATCTAGTTGGCCAATTGCATAATAAATAGTTATTTTTAGACAGTCAGGAAATATCTGTATATTAAAAGTAACATTGACAATGAGTTGAGCAGTGTGTTCTAAAACTTAATTGTTGAAAATATTGTAGATTTCGGTAAATTATATATGAAGAGAGCGCTGAAAATTAATGTTTAGCTTTGAAAAAGAAGTGATTGAAGTTAAGTGAATAATGAGGTATAGGTATGCATATGAAAGTGATTGAAATAAAATGAATATTGATGGAAAAGGTATACGTATGAAAGTGATTGAAGTAAAATGAATCATGAGGTGTAGCTATGCACATGAAAGTGAATGAAGTAAAATGAATCATGAGATGTAGCTATGCACATGATAGTGAATTAAGTTAAATGAATCATGAGGTGTAGCTATGCATATGAAAGTGAATGAAGTAAAATGAATCATGAGGTGTAGCTATGCATATGAAAGTGATTGAAGAAACATGAATCATGAGGTGTAGCTATGTGAATGAAGTAAAATTAATCATGAGGTATAGCTATGCATATGAAAGTGATTGAAGTAAAATGAATCATGAGGTATACATTAGCTATGTGAATGAAGTAAAATGAATCATGGGGTATAGCTTTGCATATGAAAGTAAATGAAGTAAAATGAATCATGAGGTGTAGCTATACATATGAAAGTGAATTAAGTAAAATGAATCATGAGGTATATAGCTATGCATATGAAAGTGAATGAAGTAAAATGAATCATGAGGTATGGCTTTGCATATGAAAGTGAATGAAGTAAAATTAGTCATGATGTATGGCTTTGCATATGAAAGGTAATGAATTAAAATGAATCATGAGGCGTAGCTATGCATATGAAAGTGATTGAAGTAACATGAGTCATGAGGTGTAGCTATGTATATGAAAGTGAATGAAGTAAAGGGAATTATGAGGTGTAAATATGCATATGAAAGTGAATGAAGTAAAGTGAATCATAAGGTAAAGCTATGCATATTAAAGTGAATGAAGTAAAATGAATCATGAGGTGTAGCTTTGCATATGAAAGTGAATGAAGTAAAATGAATCACGAGGCGTAGCTATGCACATGAAAGTGATTGAAGTAATACGAATCATGAGGTGTAGCTTTGCATATGAAAGTCTAACGTGTAACAACTATAGAAGTCGAAAGCACAGTTATACAAAATTTTGCTGTTTTCAGATTATGCAAGTTTACAAGATAAGCACATTTACTGGAACAATGAAGAGCAAAAATTTCCTCTCGTAATTTTGTTTGGTTCTGAATTTTTTTTAAAAACTTTTTAGTCTAGGTTTTTTATATTTGACTGATAATCTCCAAATCTAGATGTAGTTTCGACATGCAGTTGCTGCAACTAATTAAAAGGTCAATTAACACGTAATCATTTTTTTTTATTGAAATTTTGTTAATAGTACAGTTAGTATTGGATTGATGTATACAGAATCGTTAGCTATCGCCGTATTGCATGTTAATTCATTGAAAAATTGATTTTGATGTCACGAACAGAAAGAAACGTGGCACATTATAAATAATACTAACATGAAATTACTTTCTATCTGTCAAATAAATTTCTGTAATGGTTAACCATCACTAAATTTATACTAAATGTCAGAAATTTATACTATCAATGTCAGAAATATTTATACTATCAATGTTAGAAATATTTATACTATCAATGTTAGAAATATTTATACTATCAATGTTAGAAATATTTATACTATCAATGTTAGACAAATGAAGAAATTTATACTATCAATGTTAGAAATATTTATGCTATCAATGTTAGAAAAGAAATGTATACTATCAATGTTAGAAATATAATCTTAAACTATCAATGTTAAAAATATTTATACTTTCAATTGTAGAAATATTTATACTATCAATGGTAGAAATATTTATGCCTCAGCTGAAGGCTTTATTTGATACATATAATAAAACAATAAGAATAGGAAATACACTCAGCTCAAAGGTAATTCACAAAAAGGAAAGTTCAATTCGGTGAAAACTTGAAACACCTTACATGTCAACTTACTGTAAGGCGATAGTTCGTAGAACACAACAAACCTCTTAACAATCTTAGCGAACACCTATTCATATCAACAACCACTCGATAATCTTCTTCTTTACATGACAAGTTCCAACTGGCTTCCATAAGAAAAACGGCTTGTCTGCATCTCGTAAATGAAAAGGGCCAAATTTCATTCATGTGCTGTTATTTCTTTAGTCTCCACTATTCGTCACTACGAATAAATCTAATTGAACACAATTTTTCTTTTTCAAAAGTTTTGGTCTGGAGCGTTAGTATGTTACTACCACAGGGTCGGACTGTGATTCGTACATATAAGCTGTCAGCCCGCAGTGTTACCATCCACCAAATTGCTAGTGATGAATTTATTGATTTACTAAATCTGCAGTTCTTTATAACATAACGTAATTGTACTAAAACTTAAGTTGGAATTGCCTGTGTCAATTGAATCTAACCTTGTTTTAGGCACTGTTTTGTTTGGTTGTTCTCAAACTATGTATTTATACGACCCTACCCGAAGATGGTTACTAATAAGATACGTATAAAGCCGGATGAAATCGATATACTGTTTTAAATGAATATATATACTAGTACCTTATTGGTACCACTAATTGTAGACTGGAAGTTCTTCCAGATAATATCCACATACAAACCAGTGCTTTGGTACTTTCACGACTCCAGTGACCATAAATTTTCAGTCAATTAATTATTCAAATGAACAAAATTTTTTGTCATTTTTCAGGTTATAATGACCTTTGAACTCTCATTGTCAGTCGACATCAACCAATATCGGATGGTAATCCCCGTACAATTGTAGCCACATTTGAGTTGAAAGACCGGCTTTAAGTTCTATATAGTTTATGTAAAAATAATTATCAAGCTACTTTACGCTTTTTGTAAACTTCTGTTGTTTAAATTAAACACTTCATTCGTGTACTGTTATTTCTTTCGTCTCCACTATTGTTGGTTATCATATCAATTTACTGTTAATACGAAACTCGAACTACTTAATCTACTGTTCCATCTATATTCAACTTTTGTTATAAATTGTGGGGTTCTATCGCCATATCTTCAAATTTCTTTTTTGTTTTAATATTGTTTGTCTATATCTGTTTTCCTGATGCCTTTCTGTGTCCGGTAAGTACTTTTGACATATTCAAATTTCAACATAGGCATATATAAATTGTATATATTTATCCATCATGAGCTATAAAACAAACAATAACAAGCGCTCTTTCTGTTTCAGGCAGTTACGGTTCCAGGGGCATGGATAGATTTATCAAAATGGCAAAGACATATAACGTTTGCATCCCATTCGATGAAGGAGTTCCAGGCACTGCTACAGTAAAAGATTTCACAAATATCATTGAACAGTTACTTAAAATAGCAAAAGCGCGGGTAATTGTCTGTTTCTGTGAAGGGAGGACTGTTAAAACTCTACTGGAAGCAACTAACAAAGTTGAAGGGGCAAAAGGCTATTTTCTTATACTAGGCAGGCAAGTTTATTAATATATATACAAAAATGTATCTACCATTTTTACTATCCACTGTTTATTTTAACGAAAGTGTGTAGTGTTCGTTACGACTGTACATCTGTTGATTTGCTAGTCCGCTCGTCCATCGCCGACACTTTGATTATAAAACTGCTTTTAAACCATGTAATGACACCAATGACCTTTTAGAAAATCTTAAGTACCTATTCGAATTGTGCATCTCCAATCTTTAATTTAATTTTCACGTAAATAATTTTCATGTTTTCCATATAAGGGACTTTTTGTATCTAGAAAAGGGTATCTTGTATTACAAGCTTTTCCAAAATATCCGACTGGATTTCACAGAAACTTTTTCAATATGCATTATGTGCACCAAGCTCTTGTTTTTGGTTTGTTTGTTTGTTTGTTTGGTTGCTTTAAAAAAATAATCCAGGGATTCAGATGGACTTTATCTATGCAAAAGAGGGGAGGGGCATGTATTTCAGAGCTCTGCGCAGTTTTTACCTCATCTGGCCTTTAAACACCATAGGAGATTTTGCCATCATTTGGTGTCCGTCGTCAGTCGTAATTTTTTTAAAAGATCGCTTCCTTTAAACAACTGAACTAATTTAGACTATGGAAGTATTATACATATTTAGACCAAAGTTGACTTGGCCGAACCTAGAGGTGTCTCAGTTATATTTTGTGAATTATATTATCACCATCCAGCAACACTGGAAGCAATTGACTATTTTTTTGAAATCATAGTAGATACAGAAAAACCTATGAAGTGAAAATGTTCAGAATGTCAAGATCTAGTTAACTACTTTACAATTCTACCAAAATAATCAAACGACCCATTATATGACTTATTGTCCATTGCATTTACCTCTTTAAGCGTATTTTCCTATTAACTTGAAAATCTTATTAGATAGACAGAAACTGTTAACAGAAAAACATATCGTCAACACAATCAATATCTACAAAAATACGAGTATGACTTAAACCATCAATTGACTTTTTATAGAAGTTTTATTGACGTTATTGCCCTTAAAAGACGAATTTTGACTAATTTGATCGTTTTTAGCTATAATCTTGAAAGATTTTATAGATGCTCTGAAACTATTTAACAGCAAAATTGGTCATCTATACAAGATCTATAAAAATGTCAATATGACTGTAACCATCAATGAAATAGCCTAGCCCATTTGGAATACTAGTAAAACATTGCAGGAATACGGAAACTATAGGCATCCCCGTTATTAGTTCCTTAAATCTTTGACAACATCGTCTCGTTATTGTTTAACTTACAACATTTGATACATTTTACATGTAATGTTAAACTGAAAAAACGTTATGTCCATCGTATGCTTCTTGCATGAGACATTTAATTTGTATTTCAAAGGAATAACGTTTTATATATTTTGTATATATATATATATATTAATCCTCCAATCCTCAAACAAGTACATTCTGACCACAGAAGTGGTATATTATACGAATACCTCAACGTCCTGATCATGATACTTAAGCTGTATAAGTAGATATGAAAAGTGTTAATTTCTCTCATTATAGTATAATGGAATGAATTTTTGTTAAGAATTGTCTAGAAGATTCAGATAAGAAAATGGTTAATCTCGTGTGTTATATAAGAGGATGACCATTAACGTGAATACTTAGCCCTGCTGTTTATGCTACACTTCAATTGTGCGTTGATAATTGATTTGTAAAAAAATGGATTACATTCTTAGCAAGTTATAAATGCTAACGACTTAGAGTAATACTCCGTTTACTCCACCCTTTTTAACGACTAAGAGTATTACCTCGTTTACTCCTCCCTTTTTAATTACTAAGAGTAATACTCCGTTTACTCCACCCTTTTCAAAATTTTACTAAATAAACTCTAACAGTATCTTGGTATTCAACATTTTTCAACTGAATTTTCGAAATGAGTAGGGTTGAGAATCCGATAATTTTACCGACAATTCTCAAAGGGAGGGAGTGACTGTCAATAGTTTTTAAGGTGTAGAAACTATATGACAAGAACTTGTTAAATTATGAAGTGGAAAATAAACTATGTACCATAATAAGTATAGGAAAAAGCTGACAAATTAGAGACTTGTCCCAAGTTGAATGAATTGATCCTATGCTTGTTTCGCGGCGTTTCGTCTGGAAATCTATAAAATAGATCAACCGTATAATACCGTTTTAGAGATGAATGTTCTTCACGGTATGGCGTGAATTGACTAACAATGTTTTTTTTTTTTCAAAACAGCAAACATACAACCGAAATTCGAGAAATTCCAAGTGCGTTAGCGAGAAGTGCGCATATGATTAGTTAATTATGTGGAAAATACATATTTTTTGGGGAAAATTCCGAAAGATAGTAATATAGTAGTATCTATAATATATTATAGCTGTTTGTATGTTATTACTTGACAATCAACGGTAAAAAGCATCGTAATAGATAACATTGCGCTTGCGTAATAACAGGTATACAAATAATGTCTCATGTTGTCCTGCTTCTAAATAAAATAAGATGTGGTATGATTGCCAATGAGACAACTATCAACCAAAGTCTAAATGACGTAAATTTTAGCAACTTTAAGTCGTCGTACGGCCGTCAACAATGAACAAATCATATACCTTAAATAAAGGCAATAGTAGTATACCGCTGTTCAATAGTCATAAATCGATTTAACTGAAACAAATCCGGGTCACAAACCAAAACTGAGGGAAACACATCAACTTTAAGAGGAAACAAAACGGAACAACAGAAACACTGAACTGCTACAAAAACAAACGCCAACATACATAGAAACGGACTATGTGATAACAACTGCCATATTCCTGACTTGGTAAAATCGGATATAAAAGGCCCCAAAATGACAAAATATAAAACACTTCAAACGAAAAAAAACAACAAAACAAACGCCTTATTCATGACAAAACAATAAATAAGAACAAATATGAAAGACAGCAATCAACGGCAACCATGGAATCACAAGCCCCTGACTTGGGACAGGTTCATATAGCATGTGGCAGGGTTAAACATGTTTGTGAGCTCTCCATCCGCTTCTATCGTGGGACAAACTGTAACAAGAGTGCATACGCTGAAATGTCTCGCCTGCTTTACAGACCATGATTGATTGAATGTTGAAATTCTTAAAGATAAAGGTTTATCTACAAGTATTAAATAAACTCAACATTATCATTGATCCAAGACAATGAGGTCAAGGTCAGATAAACCCTGAGACAGACATTTGCTCCTTAAAAACATCCGTGCACCAACTATTGTTGACATATTGCTTATAGTATTTAAGAAATAGACTTAACCAAAAAAACTTAATATTGACCAATGAACCATAAAAATGAGGTCAAGGGTAGATGAATCCTGCCAGACAGACATAAACACCTTACAAATCATTCCATATATCAAATATAGTTGACCTACTTCTTATAGTATTTGAGAACGGACATAATCACGAAACATTAACCCTGATCAGTATTCCATGAAATAAGGTCAAGGTTAGGTGAGCCCTGTCTAACGGACATGTAGACCTTGCAAGGAACCCACATGCCAAATATAGTTATCTAATTACTCATAATAAATAAGAAATTTACATACAAAATCTTAACATTTAAATAGTCGCGGAACAATGGAAATGAGATCAAGAACAATGGAAATATGACAGACAAAAATTTCGTAACATGAGGCATCTGTATACAAGGTATGAAGCATCCAGATCTTCTATGCATAAATAGCCAACCCCTTCCGGAGCACCTGAGATCACTCCCAGTTTTTGGTGGGTGTTTTTGTTGCTCAGTCTTTAGTTTCTATATTGTGTTTTGTGTACAATTGTTTGTCTGTGGGTCTTTTTCTTTTTTAGCCATAGCGTAGTCAGTTTATTTTCGACTTATGAGTTTGAATGTCCCTCTGATATCTTTCGCCTCTCTTTTTCTATCCTCTGAAATATAACGTATAATACAAATAGTTCAGGCCGCCGCCGCCGGATTGTAATTATACGTCTCGCATTCTGCGACTGTTGTCGTAAGTGAGACAAGAATGAGCGAAAACGGCTTAACTCCTCAGATTGGCACGAAGCAAAAAAAAAAAAAAAAAACCAAATAAAATTTAATCCATGGCATTACCTGCAATGTACATATATTGTATTAAATATGTATGCAACTTTTATGCCCTTTTTTTAACAATAGAGGTTCTACCAAACCACTTCTTTGGTTACGATATTTATCCACTCGAGATAGTTAAAATTTCAAACTTTGAAATGCCATGTTTACTGAATGGTATAATATGTTTCTTTAACATACTAGGTATTTGTTTTTGGTCAAAATTGGTGGCTGTTTGTGCATTGCATTTGAAATTTGGCGGGAGACGTCGGTAAAATTTTCTGAACGTTGAAAAGTGATTCCACCTAATAATTTATGTGGAGACAATTGTGAAAACACATGTTCAGGAACAATATTTAGAACTTTTTCTTAAATAAGCACGGATACACATACTTGTTATGCATCTATTTCAAAATGAACAACGAAAGCCGACTCATATAAGAACATTAGAAAATGAAAATAAAAGAAACTTGTTCAATTAAAGGTAATCAATATTTTCAATATTTAGCTCTGGATTCTGGTTCTAAAAAACCTTTTATCCAACTTAAGTAAAATTCCATGAAGGTTTGATAAAGTTATTGATGACTGATAGCTTAAACCTTAGACTTAATTTTAATGTTAACTTAAAAACAGTTCAATTATTAGTAAAATAAGGGAAAATGAAAAATAAATGTTTCAAAAATGTTACTCTGGATACTGTCATTTGGGGATAAATAAGCTTCTATCCATAAACTTGAACGATGTTATTGATGACTGAAAAACTTTAACCTTAGACTAAATCTAAATTAATCAGGTAAATGAAAGTACAATCTTAATGTTTGAAAGATTTATTCATTTGTGTACACAAACCATCGAATATTATATGAGCAGATATTAAGGCATAATGACCCTTCTGTTTTAAATCATGAAATTATTGATTGAAGTTATACATCATTTGTCTGCAAATAATTTATTATTTAATGTTATCCTTTCATTCTAAAATGGGACACATGGAGATGACGTATTAAACTAATTTTCATGACTTTTCAGTTTAAGAAATGTTGACAACTGATCTAGTCCCTGTGGAAATCATCAGCTGACTCTAATGTCTACCGAACATCGTATGATGGATGAAATGTCACAAAATCGTTTTCAAACCACTGTATGTCGTTTCAAGTATTGTAATGATTTTTTAGCGACTGCTTAACATCCATACGTCTATATTTATAATTAATACATTGAAGCCTAAATTGTTCAAAGCATTTTTTTATGGTTGTGACTATTATTTATCAATCCGCGCATGAAGAGATATTTTTCGTATCACACTGACCGCAGTTGGACATGAATAAGTGACGCTAAAATGCATTAACTTGGTTGGCCTATCCTGCAGTGTGTTGCGAAATTGTTGAATTTCCATTGGCTATTTGTTAGGTCGATGCTGACTTTCAAGGGTCACATTTCCTCTTTGCAACGTCGAATTGTGACTATTTCTTCAGCAGTATACAAAACACTCACATGTGTCACCTGAAAATATAAATTTTGTCAAATTTGGTTCCATTCTGGAGCATACAAAAAGCTTGAAAACGTGTGGTGTTAACAGAAGTCCTAACGTTTGCATCAGAGTTACTGTGAAACTACCTTTTCTAGAGCAGTTCTAGAGAATCAGATGTGGATACTACAAAATTCAAATATCTGTTTAAGTAGATGCTATGTCTCTTTCTCCTTGCATTATTATAATATAAAAGCATTGACTTCTCTATCCTTTACACTAGTATTCCCCATTCTAAACTTTAAGACAAATTGAATGTACGAGTTCAACTTTGTTTCATTTAAAAGAATTGCCAACATTTTCTGAAACTGACAGCATCAAGGTGTTTGATTGTTTGATTGACAACATATTTGTTACGTTTGGGGGTGTTTTTCAACAAACAATCGGCATTCCTGTTGGAACCAACTGTGCTCCTCTACTTGCCGACTGTTCCTTTATTCATGTGAGCCAGACTTCATACAGGTACTTTGAAGAAGATTAAAAAAGAAGCTAACATTATCCTTAAATTCAATGTTCCGCTATATAAAAGATGTCCTCTCACTAATCAATCACATCGAACTTTATAAAAGGAAACAACAAATACAGGGAAGTCTGCCGTATATCTTGACTTACATCTAGAAATTGACAATAAGGGTCTGTTGTGGACAAAACTATACGACAAAAAGGATTTGATTTCAGTTTCTCCATTTTCCATCTCTATGTAATAACATCCCAGCATCGCCTGATATGTTGAGTATATATCTCCGAGTTAATACGATATTTCAGAGCTTGAGTTTATGATTTCCTTGATAGAGTGTTGCTGCTAACAAGGAAGCTATTGGAACAATAACTCAAAGTGGTACAATTGAAGCCATACCTTCGATGATTTTACGGACGCAATCACGAGATGGTGATCGTTGTGGAAAATCCATGTCGAAGATGACCACGGATATATTCCAATTGTCATAACCACACAACCTCCACTTTTCCTCGATTCACCGAATGTGACATCACCGAATTTGTTCTTTCCATAAGAATCTTCACCGTGTGTCACGATTGAAACAGGAACTGTTTATCCGTCTAGAGCAACAATGACTACTACCAGTGTTTTTGTTCGATTCGTGTTGCTCAGCCATTAGTTTTCTATTTACTGCTTTATGGACTTTTTTTTTTCTTTTCGTCGTTTTTCAGTTTTTGCCATGGACTTGTCAGTTTCATCTCCGGTTATGAGTCCCCTTGTTATCTTCAGCTTCTTTTTTTTCCCTTTTTGCACTAACTTTCAATTTTATTGAAAATGGTGACGTTAACGTACATTAGTTAAACATGAAGTGATTGTAATAGTTTAAAATTTTGCCAAAGTATAAAAGGATCATTGCATGATTACATTTAATTCGCCTGAGCCCATATCCCCTGTGAAGATCGAAAGGTGGAGGTAAATTTACTGATAGGATTGCGTCATTTTTTAAATATTTTACTTATCTCCTCATTGGCGTAAATAAGGATTCCACGGAAGTCTGGTTCCCCAACAGTTCAATAAGATAGGCTTTAAAAGTAAATATAAAATGGCCATGTTGTGAAATCATTTTGCTATGATTAGTATAACGTATTTGAAATAGTATACCCTTAGGTATTCTTGTCAACTTAGTTTTAGAGAAATCTTTTGATCGATGCTTCGTAAGTGTGTTGACTTCTTCTTCTTCCATAAACTAGTGACACCCATAGTTCCCATAAAACGAATATTGCTGATAATTGCCAGTCAATTGATTATTCACTAAAGAAAAAGTACAAGACAAAAATCCCGTCTTCTGTACTGTATTTTTCTATTGTGTACTTTAAATTGGTATTGGTTTCCTTGTATCAATTTAAGATGTTGACAGAATGAGCCTGTGAATGCTAGATAACAACTATATCCGGTGTATAGGGATAGGGGAGACACACGGCACTTTTATCTACAGCTCTGGATTTGCATTTCTATCGCTGCACTTTACATCTTTAGCGGTGGAGGTTACATCTACAGCGCTTGAATTTATATCTACAGCACTTGACTTTACATGTCAGGCAAGCTCTAGACTTTAAACCTCCAGCGTTATATTTTTAATACATTTACAACTTTTAGACTTTAAATTTGCAACTCTGGACTTTATATCTACAGGACTGAACTTTACATCTTCAGCACTGTACTTTATACCGTCAGCACTGGACTTAACATCTCCAGCGCATGACTTTGTATATCTAGCGCTGGACTTTGTATATCCAGCGCTGGACTTTGCATACCCAGCGTTGGACTGCATCTTCAGCGCTAGACTTTAAAAACCACACTTTTTTTATTTGTACGAGACTCTCCGTGTAATTCAAAATTTATTAATAAGATAATTGCAAGTTTATTTTGTATGCTTATTATATCATGTATATGTTATTTTTATATTAATATAAGGGTTCATAAGACAATCGCTTAATTTGATTTTTTCCTTTCCTTTCTAATCAACTGTCAAAGATTTTAAATTACTTTCTTTATATACATATTTTCCACCTTACTACCCTTGGGCAGTTTTGTGTAATTTTCTCCGTGTGATGAATGGTAATCTACATCCAACTTAGATACCACAAACATTAAACAATGTAACAAGCATATACATCTGTGTTCATTTCCAATTTGTGAAAGATTCATAGCCAAGAGGATCTTCATTATTCTCGTGGCATCTCGTATGATACGAGATCCTGATTTGAATTTATGGTAAATGTAAATGTCAGAAGAGTGACAAGTAATATGTCAACTTTTGTTTCGCCTTCTCCTACTGACAAAGAAAGTTTATAATTGTGATAAAGTAAGGGATCGATTTCTGATGTTATACTGTTATACTCAGTTCAAATGATGAGCCTCGCTTTTCTTCTTGTTTCTGAAGCTCGTAAAAACATTTTACATTTACTGACAATATAGTTATATTGTATGTACATTGTTTTTCAGATACAAATTGATTCATTTTTGTAAGGATGTCGTTCGAAGCATTTTTTTAACAAAAACATATACATTTCAATAATGTTTCAAAATAGCCATCAACAACAATATTCGGCGTTGAATAATTCTTATATGATTTAAAATTGAGAATGGAAATGAGGAATATGTCAAAGAGACAACAACCCGACCAAAGAGCAGACAACAGCCGAAGGCCACCAATGGGTCTTCAATGCAGCGAGAAAATCCCGCACCCGGAGGTGGTCCTCAGCTGACCCCCAACTAAAATTGTGTGCTAGTTCAGTGAAAATGGACGTCACACTAAACTCCAAAACATATAAAAGTTGCATATCTACAAGTACTTGAATGTGGTCCGTTAGAATTTTCCTCTTGGTTTACACTTCAATATACAATGTTTCCGAAACTTCTTTCGTTAACACTATGTCAATTTTAATGTAATATATTCATACGCAATATGAATGGAATCCTTGGGTGCAAAGAAAGTTGAAATAAAAATGATTGCGTCGACAATTATAAGGATGAATTTTTTTTTTCTAGAGGTTTATGAAGATTTTTTTTAGAATAACCGGGTGCGGGATTTTCTCGCTGCATTGAAGACCCATTGGTGGCCTTCGGCTGTTGTCTGCTCTTTGGTCGGGTTGTTGTCTCTTTGACATATTCCCCATTTCCATTTCATTTCCAAACAATGTACATACAATATACCCCCCTTTACACACACTCACACACATGCTTTTGTCTCTTCAATGTGTCTGACACTTGCGGGTTTGAGCAAAACCGACGAATAATAAATGTGCATCTAAACATAAAATGTATTTTGTTTTCTTGTAGATTTGTATTTATAATTTTGAAATTATACTTAAGAACCCGATCCATCATCAAAAATGGTAACTTGAACTTAAATTGGACGTTGACAAATTTAGATAAATTATTAAAAAAAAAATCTCTGTGAATTCTGTTCAATAAATATATTGGTAGCCTACAGAACATCGACCAACATAAGCAATAAATTATTTTGTTTGAACATATTTAGCGACGGCTGGAATGATAGGCCTGATGTTGTCAAAGACAACGAGGCGGCAGCAGCAGGTGGTATGTCAATAAAGCTTCATTCACCTCTGATTGATTGGTTTGATGATATGTTCCAGAACCTAAGTCCGTACACCAATGATAGGAATCCGTGGTTTCAGGAATATTGGCAAGAAAATTACAAGTGCAGCATCCCTGGAGCAAAACCCACACAATTTAATAATACCTGCACAGGTAATTATTTATCATATGCAATAAGATTCCATTTGTCATGAGAGAAAAAAAATCGATAACCCAATTACTTTTACTCTTTTCCAAACCTTGCCTATGTAGACTATCAGTCGTATTTGATTACTAAAAAGAACACATATGAAAAAAAAACTGTGTATTCCATTGACTTTTTGTTATTCTGCGAAACATGTTTAAGGCTAAACGTCCCAATGATAAATATTTTATATGTTCTGAAAAGAGGGCGGACAAGAAACAGCGGAAAAAGGGACATTTAAGCACAAATCACCCTCAGTTCCACAAAGATTTTAGATTTCCTGTGCCAAATTTTCTCGGACTTGTTTATCCAACCAGACTCAAGATAGCGAACAAAAGAGTAAACGCGCAAATTTGGTCATGCCTAGATACCGAAGACTTGCAATATCATTAAAAACATTCATAAATCAAAGTACTGTCGTATTGTTAATTCGGATGAACCCAAGATCTGATGGCTGGTGAATAAATCATACATATTTCCATATTCCTGTAGACTTCTAGATGAAACTTGCAGTTGCTTTCTTACGTCGAGTGTCAAACATTTCAGCCACGTTTAAGACGATAAAATATTTAAATTTAATCAATTGGCTAGGTTCTGAGGACACAGAGGGTCGAAATGGACAACTGCAAAAAAGTTAAATGTATTTTGCATCAGAATTATTTTAAAATAGCAAAATTTAGCGCTCAATTATATATTAATTTTATCAAAACATGTTGAAAATTGATGGAAAAAGTATACGATAAACATATAGACTCGTCAATGTTCAAATTCCAGAAGGATTAGCCAACTTTCAAAATCTGACTCTGTGAGTAAAACAAATACAATCCTGTACACTGGGGAAATTTATCATACCTCTTTTTTTAAGTCTTAATTAAACTTCCCGTACATAATGCTTAAACATAGTGTTGACAGAATTTGACGTAAATTTGCACCTCAAAGGCGAAATGAATCGGAATCACGAAACTACCACTGGTGACATGTAAAATAACTAAATAACTTAAGATTACTAGTATCGGGTTTTTCTACACATTGATATCGTAAGATATCAGCCTCTCGACACAACGTGAAGCTTTTTTGCTCGTTCCGAACGGTTCGCTGCACTTATACTCGCCAAAAAGATCCACACTGTGGCTCGCGACTGATGTTTTACAATATCAATGTGTTGAAAACCCGATACTTGTAATCTAAACTGATCACATACGGAATGTGTTTGAATTAAAGAGAAGTGAGTTTACGTCAATAATACAAAAAATCAAGAAACCAATTAAATTGGAAAAGATGTATGTCAATAATTTATCAACTGAGTTGTTTAATCTTTGAGAAAATAAATGTATGATTATTATTAGACTTATAGTTGTGACATTTCCTTACACTAAATGCCAAATTCATTTAAATATAATTTCTTTCTATTTGATAGGCAATGAAAAAAATCCAAATTTTGTTCAGGATTCTAAACTAGGATTTATACAAAATGCTTTGTATACAATGGCATATGCTCTCCATGCTATGCAGAAAGATCTATGTGGTGGAAGACCAGGGATATGCAAGAAAATGTCACCTGTCAAAGGTTCTCTTTACAGAAAGTATTTACTAAACGTTTCTATTACAACTTATAGCAACGAAAGTCTTTACTTTGATGACAATGGAGACCCACCTGCAAGGTAATGCGTATTTATGCGTTGTGGTTATTTTTTGTTCATTACAGTTTTAGATGTTTGTGCTTATATATTTCAGTTTGAGAAAAATTCCATTGATCCATTCTTTGTATCATTTGGTTCGAAATTCTAATAAACCACAGCATTTGGTCTAAGTAATGAAAAAAAAAGTTATGAGTATAAATTTTTATTAAGTCATAATTGATGACAAAGATTAGAAATGATATGAGATGATTAATTAACCAGATATTTTAATGGACATTAGTAATATTTTTAAAAAATTTTCATGGAAGTTAACAACTTTTTTTTAATTATTTGCTACCAGTATCGAACACAATCTCCAATAAACAACCGGCTGTCGTAAAGTATTTCTTCATTTTACCAAGGAAACATATGTATATGTTTAATATAGCAATAGCAGGGGTTTGAATCCCGTTGAGGGAAGAAAAGAAATTAATAACGCAAATTTGGAGATCTAACATTGTTGAGCTAAATTTAAGACGAAGTGTATATAAATAATGGTGTTAGTCCTGTAGTACAATAGGTTATCTAATGAAGAATGTCTGTTGTCACATATTTGACGTATATGATAAAACTGATATTGATGTGACCGCATGGTAAGTAAAATTATCATCCTTTACGACAGACAAAAACAGCTGATCCGCATGGTATAACATCAACTTGCCACTATACATCATGTATTGTGTTACAAATTAAGGCGACAGTAGTTTACCGATGTTCAAATCTCGTATATCGATTATGAAGAGATAAATCAAGGAAATAGACAAAAACCGAGGGAATCGCATGAACTCCAAAAGAAGCGAGACCGGGTGTGTCGACAGGGTAAGCGTCTCCTGCTATACATGCATTATCAGTCATGCGAATTTACACTCAGTCAAAATACTTCTATAAGTAATAAGACACAATTGGTAGAATTACAGATCAGATGACTATACTGGTGTCTAAAGATCTAACTCCGCAAAAAACATGTCGCTAGTGAGTAGAGACACAGACGCATTGCATCGGTCAACCAATCCATGATGAACCGTAAAACTTATGTAGTGTCGATTTCAGTCGTTCTTGCTCATACTCTGTTGGAGCAGTTTATGTGTAAGATTGATTGATTGATTGTTGGTTGCTTAACGTCCAGTAGCGTTTTGTGCAAGGAGCACGCCACTGTTAATGAAGTCCGTATATGATGAACATGCATTAGCGTACTATATTAGCTCCGATATGTGGTCGATATGTGGTCGCCATGCGATAGAGCAGAGTTAATGCTGAGTAATGAAAATTGGCAATTGGAAAGTTGAAATCACCACGTTTGTCATAGATTTTAGTTTGTAGTCGTCCATCTCTGTCCATATCGATTAAAAGATCGAGATATGAAACAGACCTTGTACTTTTGGAAGTATCCTTAATCTCAAGTAGAGGCCTCGGTGGCCTAGTGGTCTAAGTAGTTCAACTACTGTATTACTAGCCTGTTAACACTGAGGCTGTGAATAAACTCACCATAGATACCAGGATTAAAATTGTGTACGTCAGACGCGCGTCTCGTCTACAAAAGTCTCATCAGAGAGGCTCCAATCAAAAAAGTTAAAAAGGTCAAATAAAGTATGAAGTTAAAGAGCATTGAGGACCCAAAATCCCGAAAGGTTTTGCCAAAAAAAGCTAAGGTTAATTCGAACCCCGCATGTGGCAGGTGCGTTTTAATCCATCTTAAATGAAATCTGGTGGATAGTTGTCACATATTTTTTTTACATAGGATTGCCAATTTCCCTGCCGAAGGTCGGTGGTTCTCTCCGGGCACTCTGGCTTTCTCCGTCAATTAAAACTGGCGCCACGAAATAGCTAATAGTGTTGAAAGTGGCGTTCAACACCAATAAATCAATCAACCATTAGTCTCAAGTTCACTGGGATATATAAGATGTAAGCACCCATTGGTGCGTGGTTAATTAAGGGACAGAGCATCATCAATATATGTGAAAGTGAAATTAAAGATTATTGCAAGATACTTTTCTTTTTGTCTTTGAGAAATATGTGTATGGATTTTGCTTCATATGAATACAAAAAACATGTTGGCATGTAGAGATGCACAATTAGTATCCATTGGCATACATAAAACTCAACAAATAAGTTGTCGATCGAAAAGTCCAGCATTTCGATCATATTCGGTGTATCTTTTGTTGGAATCAGTTTTGTTCTTCACGACCTACAAGGAATTTGTATCTATGTTTCCCATTTTCGTTAAAAAAAGCTCTGTTTAATGAGACGATGTAGTCATCTTTCAATCAAGCATGGGGAATAGTCATGTAAAACGAAGAAAAATCAAAAGTTTTGATATTACTGCAATTGTACAGAGTGTGATTGAAGATTTTGGAGTACAATTTCGAAGAATCCACATCTGGTTGACACCGCTGGCTGAATATATCTCGTCACAATAATTCTGAAGGCTATCTTTTACTGTAAAAAGAATGGTAGTAAGAACTTTAAACAGATGTTTAGTCGAACCGGATATATATCTTTTTGTGTAAAAATTTATATCCAGTATAAAGATTGGAGATTTTAATCGTCCTTTTTATAACTCTAGATAAAGCCGACGAGGAAAGGCATTACTTGACTAATAAAGCTATATTTTTATACGAGTAATAAAGGGCGTTGGACACAGTGCATGTGGTGCTGTGACGATGTCACAATAACAAAGGGTTCGAATCTCGCGGAGGGAAGAACAACAAATTGTTAACGCAAATTTTCAGAACTGACATTGCCGGTCTAAATTTGTATCTTAACTAAGGTGTTAGCCATGTATCACCATAGGTTATCCGATGCAAAACCTTTGTTATAAAGTTGTGACATATTTATTAGCCCTCGCTCAGCAAATTAAGCAAAATCCCCAATTAACCACGGACTCCCATTAATTATTCGTCGAATTTAAATGCTTTGACATCTACATTTGTTCAGCGTTGATTCGTATGAATATTAGTATTATTGATCAACTTTACTTTAGGTGACACACCACTTTTTCAACCAATCAGCATTAAGAAAATATGTAAAAGTAGCCCTACTCTGACAAAACATAGTGCTTGTAATGATGATTTAAAGAACATTTACATGAATGAGAAATATATTTAGGTCATTTACGGACTTTCCGATTTGAATTTTCCTAGGAGTTCGGTATTTTTGTTATTTTCCTTTTTTTTTTAGAGCTCACATTTACTTTTCCCTAAATTTGCATTATAATTCTAGTGTAGATGTACTACATAGTATGAGTATAAACGGTTTTAAGAAAGTCAGAGTGCTATATTAAGTAGTAGGTGACGCCATATTTTAAATATTTGTTGAAATTAGCATATATGAAAACGTTACATGTACAATTCATGATATACTTGGTTGTTATGAATTTAGGCTTAAGGCAAAATATTCAGAAATCTGGGAAATTTTGTAAAATATAAAGGGGTTTTGAATTGCATGGTGACACCTTAAAACACGAACAGGTTTATGCGCTATCTAATGCTTTTCTCCCTTTATAGCAGCTATGCTATAATAAAATGATTTAATGATCTCTAAAACAAATCCATTTTGACAACCAGTCAGACAATACTTAAGTTGTCTTTAAGGA
Organism: Mytilus coruscus; assembly: GCA_017311375.1. Lineage (NCBI taxonomy): Eukaryota > Metazoa > Mollusca > Bivalvia > Mytilida > Mytilidae > Mytilus > Mytilus coruscus. The sequence goes on along the minus strand of CM029603.1, from coordinate 75,957,623 downwards.
CATGAAATAAAAACTGAGTAGAAGAAACATGTGTTGAAAGATTTAATTCTCAAAGAGGAATCCTATGCAATTTGGTATTTCTGAATTAATATTTTTTTGTTTTTGTTTTTAAGGTGCCAAGTGAAAAATGCCTTCGTTTTTTTTTTATCTTAAAATCTAATCGATATTTAATTCATGTGAAGAACATTTTCCCAATTAGAAATCTTTAGTAAGACCATTGTATAGATCTTTGTATCTTGTTTTTTTGTTTGTTAATTGTGTTAGAGTGTCTTTGTGTGTTTGCTTTTTAGTCTAATATTTTGTAGTGAATATATTCTGATTTATTGCAGATACGATATAATGAATTTCCAAAAAATAAAGGATGACTTTGGAAACGTGTCGTACAAATACATCATGGTAGGTTCATGGGAGACTGGGCATCTAATTATTGATGAAGACAACATTTATTGGCCAAGAATGGGAAAAGTGAAACCTATGACATCTGTTTGTAGTGAGCCCTGTAAGAAAGGATTTGTTAAGGTAGGTCTTGGATGTTTTTGATAAGTTAGGAAGTTTTTGACCTCCCTGTGAATAGAAGGTTAATGTCCCTCATTTTTACCAGTGAATTTTTTTATAGCTTTTGATTTCGACTTCATAAGATAACAATTTTCAATTAGAAGGAGTGTTCTTGTATTTAACTGAAACTGTAATAACATTCGACATGCGGTGTAACAGGTGTGCATTTGATAAAAAAAAATATAGCAGACGAAAATTTAAACACTTTTCGAATATCCTTTTTTAGATACATTCTGGTCATATAGCTCTTCAACTGTTTCGGTTCGTATACATCCTCGGCTTTCAAAAATTCGGCTTTGAGCGTTTCTAATGAAGGTAAATCCAGAAAAGTGCTTCGGACGCACGAAATTAATAACGTGTTGTTTTCATTTTTTTAGAGCACTGGGTCGATACCTCTGCTGGTTGACTATCAGTCCCCGAGTGTATCATCAGCTCAGTAGTCAGTACTTTGGTTCTGACATGATTTATAACAAACCTTTCTAAAATTGCCCGTTTATAAATTTTGAAATTATAAGGAAATTAAGGTTTCAACTCCCTCAGGCAAAGTTGACCTTAGGTGAATTAGGTTAATTCTAGGTACATTTTGGTCATATAGCTATTCAACTGTTTCGGTTCGTATACATCCTCGGCTTTCAAAAATTCGGCTTTGAGCGTTCCTGATGAAGGTAAATCCCATAAAAACGCTTCAGATGCATGAAGTTAATAACATGTTGTTTTCAATTTTTTACAGCACTGGGTCGATACCTCTGTTGGTCGACTATCAGTCCCCGAGTGTATCATCAGCTCAGTAGTCAGTATTTCGGTACTGACATGATTTATAATAAACCTTTCTAAAATTGCCCGTTTATAAATTTTGAAATTATAAAGAAATTAAGGTTTCAACTCCCTCAGGTAAAGTTGGCCTTAGGTGAATTAGGTTAATTTTAGGTACATTTTGGTCATATAGCTCTTCAACTGTTTCGGTTCGTATACATCCTCGGCTTTTAAATATTCGGCTTTGAGCGTTCCTGATTAAGGTAAATCAAGAAAAGCGCTTCGGACGCATGAAATTAATAACGTGTATCTTTCATTTTTTTACAGCACTGGGTCGATACCTCTGTGGGTGGACTATCAGTTCTCGATGGTTTCATTATGAAATTAATAACGTGTTTTTTTTTTAAATTTTTTAATGATGTCTTGTAATTGAAATAATTTTTATAAACATTTTAAGTTCCTTATTATAAAGACTATTCGAAAATTCGGAATCATGATGACAATAATAATTTGGTTATGAAGATAATTAACAGTAAATTAACATTATTTTATTTAATACTACATTTATCTTCCTTCAGAATATCGAAACTAATATCAAGTGCTGTTGGAAATGCACAAAATGTGAGGATAATGAAATTATGTTGGACGAGGAAACTTGTAAACCTTGTAGTAAAGGGTGGTGGCCTAACGAAGATCTGTCGGGTCAGTATATACGATCCTTAAGGTATATGGGGTAAAAAGGAATTGCAGTCATTTTGTACGTTTTGCCGAATGAATAATTTATTGTGAATTTGCTTACTTAACTGTCACTATGTCGTTGTGTGGTTCACTGTATTTCAAGCTATTCAACAAATCATCAAATAGGCGAAGTGTACAATTTGTTTTTTCTTTCAACGGAAAGCAAAATTACAAGATGTCGAAATAAGCTTGAAGGACATATGCCAACTTCGAAAATGTGTTTCTCGTCAATGTTGCTCCAAATCATATATCGGAGATTCAAAAGTTACTAAAGATAAACCCAAATAACACCAAAAAGGACGTAAAGTCAGTTTAAAGAATATCCTTGAGTTTTGTAGATATCTTTAGAAATTAACAATCTTGATATATTTTTGTCAGATGAATTTTGAATAAAATACAAGAATTGATTAGCCAGACAACAGTAAAATTCAACTGGGTCACATCACTGACAACATTACCTCTATATAGCAACAGGGGTAACATCATAACATTCCCTCCATATAATAACGGTTACATAGCCATGTACAATACCTCCATACAACAACAGGGTAACATCACCGACAACATTACTTCCATATAACAAATGAACGTAAACATAACTGTTAAATAAACACATTTCATAATTTCATTGAAACTGGTGGTAAAACTGTTTTTATAGCCTAAAATATCTTCAAATCATCAGACAATCGAAGGATTTAATCATTACGATTTCGTACTAAGGTTGTTTCTATGTATATGTAAACTTAGAATATACTAAAGTGCTCAAGGCTCAAATCATCTTTTGATTGGTTTTATACAAGAATATGTTTCATTGTCAGTGCGATGGTTATAATTAGAACATATTTTCAACATCTCGTCCAATCGTCCAATAAAATTGCTTGAATTTCCCTTCTAAGTTTCATAGTACATACTTTTCCCATGTACTTTGTATCAATGCATGGATGATCAGGAGGGGTGATTAAATTTTCATTGTATTGCTACTAGAGGTACTGGCATGAAAATACGAATATTGTTTGATTAAATCTGCTGTTATAGAATTTTGGAAATTATTTTAGATTTAGGGATATATCTCCCTCATGCAAAAATCTAATTCCTCGTCTGGATTTGACAATAACAATTTAGGTCCGTTTTGATTTGTTCAGCTTTTTTAACGTTTGTATTAGATTTGGGATTTTCGAATTGTGTGGTCTCGAGCCTTACTGAAAAGATATTGATTGTCGAAATTTGCATCTGATGCAGAAAAATTGGTACAGTTAATGTTATAAATGAAATAGTCTTTTGACATAAAGAGTTGAAATAAAGTATTGGCTGCGGAATAAAATTTATTTGTAACAATAATTTTGAATTTATTGATTTGAAATGTAAATAAACAAAAGCTTCTTCCTCACGGAAAGATTACATGATTTACATTCATACTCACAATAAGGAAACTAGTACAATTCCTACCATTTCATCTTATCTGTTGTGTCATCTAATGTCTACCACACAACTTATTTTTATATTTCCCATATAATATGAGAAAATCCCTATATTACCATGACCTATCCACAAAAGGAATGCATGAATACAAAGTCACATGGCAATGACAATGAAGCCAGTTCTTGATTAAAACCATTCAAAAGATCATTTGTTTGAATTACTAAGGACTTTCTACTGAGGGAAAACATTATCTTGGCTGTATTTGGCAAAACCTTTTGGAATTTTGGGTTATCAATGCTCTTCAACTGCATGCTTTAATTTGCCTTTTAACTTTTATTCGAGCATCGCTGATGAGTCTGTTGTAGACGAAATGTTAAGGTGACTTCTCCTATGTTGACTTTTTTATTTTCTCTTCAAGTCAGTGTGTTTATCATGATTATAACGCAGTCAATACGATTTTTTTGCAACGGTTTTTATTGCTGTTCAACTTCGTTATTGATTTGACCTTTTAACTGTTCTGATATGACTGATGAGTCTTATAAAGACTTTACAAGTATCTGACGTACTACTGGCATTTGTAGGGAGTTTTTAAAATGGCATTTCTCCCAGGATATCTCATAAATATCTTAATGTTGGTTATCTAAATGTCCGCGTACATTGAGATTTGTTGAGTAAACTATGATAAAATTCTTTATCAAAATTGATAATAGACACATTTTTTAGAGTAGAATCTGCGCGTCCGACAAACCTTTTCACTTCTATGACTGTCTTGTTCATTATCATCTGCCAACTGACTCTGTTCAATTGTTCTTTTCATGGAATGCTTACAAAAGTTCCCTTACATGTCATTTAACCTTCACGGTTGTTATGAACCTTTAACACGAACTCGTTCGAGTCAAGAAGGGTCACCCGAACCGTGCAGATTAAACGACAACTACCGACTCGCTTTTTTCAAAAACTATACTATAACTACTAGACTACTCGAACAACTAGGCTATATAAAATATGGCTTTCTTTAGTCGAGTAATGCCTTTCCTCGTCGGCTTTATCTAAGGTTGTAACACAGTACATGATGTACAGTGGCAAGTAGATGGTATAACTTGCAGATCAGCTGGTTTTGTCTTTCATAAAGGATGATAATTTTACTTACCATGCCGTCACATCAAATTTTAATTTTTAATTTATTTATTTATAACTACTCTAAATATCAGCACAACAATGTTAAATCAGCAAATTTGCGGAAGCAATTGTTTGTTCTTCCCTCGACGGGATTCGAGCTCATGCTATTGGGATATCGAGACAACACCGCCTGCACTGTGTCCAGCGTTCTAGACCACTCGTCCACCTAGACTGAACTAAAAATTTAGTTTTCTGGGCCACCGAAAGCTGAATTTTTAGTTCAGTCTAGGTGGCCGAGTGGTCTAGAGCGCTGGACACAGTGCAGGTGGTGTTGTCTCGATATCCCAATAGCATGAGTTCGAATCCCGTCGAGGGAAGAACAAAAAATTGCTTCCGCAAATTTGCTGATTTAACATTGTTGTGCTGATATTTAGAGTAGTTGCGCCTGTCTCAAGTCAGAAGCCTCTGGTCTTTGTTAGTCTTGTATGATTTTTAATTTTAGTTCATTTATATGTTTTGGAGTTTAGTATCACGTCCATTTACACTGAACTAGTACACAATTTTGTTTAGGGACCAACTGAAGCCCGCCTCAGGGTGCGGGATTTTCTCGCTGTGTTAAAGACCCATTTGTGGCCTTCAACTGATTTCTGCACTTTGGTCGGGTTGTTGTCTCTTTGACACATTCCCATTTCCATTCTCAATTTTATATATATATATTTTTTTTATAGAAAAAGGGGTCCACGCACAAAGCACCTGCGGTTGAAATCTCCAGATGCATTCTCGTCAATCATATAAGAAGAAAACTCTTCAAAAAAGTATTCTTAATTTACATTAAGCGTCCTCTATTTTTTCGAAAACCTGTGACAATATAATATCGTCCACCGATAACTCCTGTGAAAAAGCGTCCTTTCTGGCTACTTAATGAGCAGTAGGAGATGTTTCGCGGAAAAACTGTTATGTGAAAACATTTATGGCTAATCAAATCGGTACATGTCATTTAACCTTCACGGTTGGTATGACCCTTTAATACGAACTCGTTCGGGTCAAGAAGGGTCACTCGAACCGTGCAGATTAAACGACAACTACCGACTCGGCTGTAAAAATTATACTATAACGTTATTACTTTTTAAAGCATTAACTTTTAAAAATATCCAAAATGTCACACAGAAATTTGGCAATGGATTAAACAATACAGTGAACTACTCTTGATTTTTCATTCTGCTCTTTTGATTTTGCAGCTTGTCGAAAGTTACCGATAGAGAATATGAGCTGGGCGGACAGTGAAGCTATGATTGCTTTGATAGTGGCATCATTTGGAATCTTTGTTACATTATGGATAAGTGTCATATTCATGCGACATCACAATACTCCAGTAGTCAAAGCTTCCACCAGAGAACTCATGTACATTATTATGATTGGCATTCTTGTTGCATATTCCTGTAACTTTGTACTTGTTGCTAAACCTACTATTGTTACTTGTTATTTAACAAGAATATTGCCGGGAATATCGTTTTCTATGATTTATGGAGCGCTTGTGACAAAAACAAATAGGATCGCAAGAATTTTGGAAGGGACGAAAAAAATAATCACCAAGAAACCACGCTTTATGAGTGCATCCTCTCAAGTGATTATTTCGTGTATTTTAGTCGGTGTTGAGTGCGCCGTTATAACTGTCATGCTAATTATAGAACCAGCAGACTACACATTAGATTATCCAACTACTCGTCGTGTAAGACTAATCTGTAACACAACGACTCTTGGTATTGTAGTACCTCTTGGGTTTGATCTTTTACTTATATTTATGTGTACATTATATGCTGTTAAAACACGAAACCTTCCAGAAAACTTTAATGAGGCTAAATTCATTGGATTTACCATGTATACGACTTGTGTGATTTGGTTAGGATTTTTTGCCATTTATTTCGGAAGTGACCCAAAAGTTTTCACATTATCTATAGCCATCAGTCTTAGTGCATCTGTTTCACTTGTATTGCTTTTCTTTCCTAAAGTTTATGTTATTGTTTGGGCACCAGAGAAGAACACACGTAGTGCTTTTACCACATCAAAAGACGTTCGATGTCATTTTGGATCAGTGTCCTACAACTCTGTTGATAAGACAGAAGGAGCGTAAGTAAAACGACTTTATTTAAAAACCTTAGTTGTATCTCCAAAAAAGAACAATAATATATTTGTAAATTTTCAACCGCAATATACTATTTTTGAAAACTAGGTTTGCTGCAAGAAATATAAAAATATAAATATGTATATATAGAGTATAATTAAAACCCGCTGGTTGTTGTAATCCAGCGCAATTTTTTTATTTAAGAGTAAGAAATTGTGGTTTAATAGGTTATCAACAATTTAACAAATATCCATAAAAGTAAAATACTGTTCAGCGTTACTGTACACATTGCTGTTGGTCAGCGTTACTGTACAAATTGCTGTTGGTCAGCGTTACTGTACACATTGCTGTTGGTCAGCGTTACTGTACACATTGCTGTTGGTCAGCGTTACTGTACAAATTGCTGTTGGTCAGCGTTACTGTACACATTGCTGTTGGTCAGTGTTACTGTACACCATACTGTTGGTCAGCGTTACTGTACAAATTGCTGTTGGTCAGCGTTACTGTACACATTGCTGTTGGTCAGCGTTACTGTACACATTGCTGTTGGTCAGTGTTACTGTACTCCTTACTGTTGGTCAGCGTTACTGTACACATTGCTGTTGAAAACCATTTTGATGCTAAATTGCAAAGTGTACATGTTTTTGTAAAGTTCTGCTTCCGTCAGAAGGACATATTCATATCATTGTTGAAAATCTTCCAAAATTGCCATCTTTAAGCGTTTACACTTGTTTTTATTTTTGGAAGTACGACATAATGTCCTTATAACCCCATAGAACATTAATGAGGCTGTTATCTTAGTAAGATTTGAAAAGATGTGGACATTCAGATACAAGAATAATCGTAAGTCTCCTATCCTTTACATGGTTTTAATATGCGTTTGTTTAACCAATTATTATTTGTATATTTATTTTATATCCATCCTCACATGGTGAGTAAATCATTATTGATCAGGATAATCGCATACTAAAAGTGACAGTTTCATTTATAAAGAGAAATGGTTTTATCTCAGCTTTATCAAGTAAAGGCAAAAAGTTCATGAGCTAAATCAGCCCAGAAACAATGTAAATTATCTTAGGAACTAATTTACTACAACTACTTTATTGACAAACTATAAATTCGGTATATTGTCGGAGATATTGTAACCTGAAACTTTGCGGTGCTGTATAAATTATGTAGTTGTTTTCTCTTGTTGATGACTTGGTAAATGTGATATGAAAATCACAGATCATTTATATTGTATTTCAGTTTCTATATATCTATACGTGTTTTACGACTTATGGCCTTTGTCGCAGATCTATCAGATAGCGCATTTATTTCTTTTCTGTAGAGATAGTGCACGAAACATATGTATTACATGTCAAAATATGCTTACACAACATGCATTATTTATTACGTATTCAAAGCCTGGTATATGCTTGACAGTAAAGCAAGCATTTAAAATACTTTCGTCGTGATATGCATGTAACATAATGCCTAAATTGTTTAGTCAGTCGCTTCTAGAGTATGATAATTTTATGTTAAGTCAATACAAAAACTTTACAGCACTCGTCGATTGGTGTGGGTTCTTAGTATTACGACACCAAGCGATTGTTGTGGGTTCCTAGCATTACGACACCCTACAATTGGCGTGGGTTCCTAGTATTACGACACCCAGCAATTGATATGGGTTCCTAGTATTATGACACCTAGCGATTGGTGTAGGTTTCTAGTATTACGACACCTAGCGATTGGTGTGGTTTCCTAGTATTACGACACCCAGTGATTGGTTTGGGTTCCTAGTATTACGAATTCCAATGATTGGTGTGGTTTCCTAGTATTACGACACCCAGCGATTGGTGTGGTTTCCTATTATTATGACACCCAGCGATTGGTGTGGTTTCCTATTATTATGACACCCAGCGATTGGTGTGGGTTCCTAGTATTACGACACCCATCGATTGGTGTTGGTTTCTAGTATTATGTTGTTCTCATATAACACATATTTTACATTGAACTCAAGCTCTACAGCAAATCAGGTTTACTTCATATTCAATAGCTAGCTACTCTTCACATAGGTACTTATCAGAAAATTTTCTCACTTCTTATTGTTTGAGAAGAAACTTTGTTATACTTTTTTCTTAATTCTGTTATTTTTGGTGGCAACTGAAGATAGTAAACGGCACTTTTCAGATCTGTTGGCCTTTTGTCTCGAAAATCTCTGTTTTGGGTGATGGATTTTCGAATTAACGATTTTTGTGTGTGCATTTTTACCTTTGCCAATGTGTTTTTTTTTTTTCTTCAGAGAATTTACTTTCATTTATGAATTGTCATTAATATATGAAAAGTAAATGGAAAAAACAATTCGTTAGTTACAATCAAGTTGAAATATGAAACATCACCCAATTGGAATTAATTACTTTTTAACCATTTAATTTGACATGCATATGACGACGACGAATTTGAGCACAAAACAAAACTAATCCTGATGCTTTTATAACCGTACCATATGAAAAGATGTGGTATAATTTGCCAATGAGACAACGCTCCACCAGAGACCAAATGGCAGAGAAGCTAACAACTATAGGTCACCGTACGACCTTCAACAATGAGCAAAAACCATACCGCATATTCATCTATAAAAGGCCCCGAAATGACAAATGTAAACCATTCAAACTAGAAAACTTACGGCCTGATTTATGTAAAAAAATAACGAACAAAATACAAATATGATGTACAGCAACAATCGACAACTACTGAATAACATGCTCCTGACTTGGGACAGGCACATACAGAATGTGGCGGGGTTAAACATGTCAGAGGGCGCCAGTGGTGTAACATTACAACACATGAACGAACTATAAAAGTCAGGTGAAAGGGCTGAACTCATCGGATCGATCCAAGCAGAAAAACAAGTAACACAAACACAGATCGGACGTGGCAGGATATTTATATATCCCTACAACAACAAAAAACAATAAGTACAGATCTGAGAGTACTAGCAGTTACTTAGTTCAAAGCCAAGAACAACTTATAAAAAAATGATGTATGTAAGACTAAAGTATCAATCATTACACATCCAACATCCAATGGATTTAGTGTAAAGATGCATTAACAGTCAGAGAAAAACATGACCTTGTGCAATGTCAAAATACAGGTATCGACAGATTGTAGAACCGTGAATATATATATATATGTATAACGTTTAATCCCGCTGCAAATGTTTGCACCTGTCCTAAGTCAGGAATCTGATGTACAGTTGTCGTTTGTTTATGTAATTTATACTGTTTCTCGTTTCTCGATTTTAATATACTAGACCGTTGGTTTTACCGTTTGAATGGTTTTACACTAGTACTTTAAACTTGTTGTTCGGTGTGAGCCAAGGCTCCGTGTTGAAGGCCGTACATTGACCTATAATGGTTTACTTTTATAAATTGTTATTTGGATGGAAGTTGTCTCATTGGCTAATCTTCCTATATCTATATAACAATAATATTAGTTTGGTTTTAATTTACTGATAACAACATCAATATTTAAAATAATAAAAACAATATTTAAAGATCTAATTACAGTGTTGAATTGGTAACCTTTTAGAATAAGTCTAGTTAAAAGATCGATAAGTTTACCAAGATCGTATCTAAATTTCCGGGCTCGGTAAACAACATCTCCGTAAAAATTAGGATGTGCTATCCCGTTTGAAATACGTTTTCTACGGGTACAACCAAACTTCCAAACCAAATCTTTGTATCTATGGAAGAATTTAGTAAAGGTTTTAAGTAATTTATGGCAACGAAATCCCTGATTTAATAATTTACCAGTAAAACATAGATTACATTCATTGAAATCCAAAACGTCACTACAGACACGGGCATATCGATAATATGAAATATAAACACCGCAAGATGGTACCAAAGGAACATCACCATCCAAAAAAGGAAAATTAACAATAGGGAAAGAAAAATCGTGCCTTTTGTCGTTAATTTTAGTGTAAAGTTTCCTGTGTATAACTGAACTATCTAAATCTAGAAAAGGAAATCTAGTTCATTTACCACTAGATGTGCTGTATATTAACTTGAAATATTGTCTTTTATCTATATGCGATTAGGCACTTCTAATGTTTCCAGTAAAAAAAAAGTATCTTATTGTCGTAAAGGTGAACACGACTGTTCAATATATTGTACATTTAAGACTTACATTTCATGATAAGTTGATTAATATGATCTTTGAAAATCTGATTTACCAGCTTTTACTAGTATTATCCAGAAAATGCATTTAAATAGAGGACGCATAATTCCTTTTAAGAAATTTCCTGAATGCTATTTAGGTATACTTCAACCCAAGTGTAGTTTATCAAAACAATTAGCCTGTCACAACACTTATTAAGCAAAACCAATGGAAAAAGGAAAGTCTATTAAATGTTGGGATTCATTGATTCTATCTATTAAAAAACCGAAGCTGTCTTAGATACTGACAGCTTGAAATGTGAACAAACTGACAAGTTATAAATCAACGATTTAACGGCCAGTGAATGTCTCGTTAAATATTGACTACTTCTATTGTTTCTGACGTAAGATAAAATTCACGATCATCATCGATTCAAGTTGATACCGTAGCGCAAAGTTTCTGTTTATGAGTAGCTACTAAGAATGAAATTAAATGTAAAAGATCGGTTAATAGATCGGAAGTCAATGTAAAAAACTAACAGTCAGATATAAACAGAATTGTTAAAAAAAAATTAAAGTAAAGTTTTATTGTATAGTAGAATTTTCAATTGTCCTCACTAACTATCTGTTGCACGGGTATAAATCACACCTTAGGTCAATAGGTCTGGTTTGTTCGTATTTACATTGTCATTTCTTCATTTTCGAAATGACAAATTTGAATTTTTTTTATGGTCTAAATACCAATTGTATAGCATTAAAAAAATCAAACTGCGAACAAGACAGTAATGAGGTAGGGCAAATTTCCCCTGGTGTTATTTCACTCCGATTTTTAAAACGTCTTTTAATGCATGCTAAAATTCCCTGCATCACAGCTTCACGTGTATACATCGAGTTTCCAACAATGTTATGGCGTATTTCTAAACATGTGACAAATTTTAGATATTTAATGTGATTAAAACAGATTCTAACGATTGTTTTGCTATTTTGTCCAAAAACAAAATATCATTCTTACCGTATCAAAATTGTAACATATGAAAAGAAGCTTGACATATTGTTAAAGACTGTATGTTTGGTTATATGTGTTGATGTGTTGATGTCCCAATGACATATTATTGAAAACTGTATGTTTGAGTATATGTGTTGATGTGTTGCTGACATACTGTTGAAAACTGTAAGTTTGGGTATATGTGTTGATGTGTTGCTGACATGTTGTTGAAGACTGTGTGTTTGGGTATATTTGCTGATGTGTTGCTAACATTTTGTTGAAGGCAGTATGTTTGGTTATATGTGTTGACGTGTAACTGACATATTTTTGAAGACTGTATGTTTGGTTATATGTGTTGACGTGTAATTGATATATTGTTGAAAACTGCATGTCGACAATGTAAGAAAAAAAATATAATATACAGCAACGTTTGGTTATATATGTTGATGTTTTGCTGACATACTGTTGAAGACTGTATGTTTGGTTATATGTGTTTGCGTGTTGCTGACATATTGCTGAAGACTGTAAGTTTGGTTATATGTGTTGATGTGTTGCTGACATACTGCTGAAGACTAAGTTTGGTTATATGTGTTTGCGTGTTGCTGACATATTGTTGAAGACTGTAAGTTTGGTCATATGTGTTTGCGTGTTGCTGACATATTGTTGAAGACTGTATGTTTGGTTATATGTGTTTGCGTGTTGCTGACATACTGCTGAAGACTAAGTTTGGTTATATGTGTTTGCGTGTTGCTGACATATTGTTGAAGACTGTAAGTTTGGTCATATGTGTTTGCGTGTTGCTGACATATTGTTGAAGACTGTATATAGATATAAGAAGATGTGGTATGAGTGCCAATGAGACAACTCTCCATCCAAGTCAAAATTTATAAATGTAAACCATTATAGGTCAAAGTACGGTCTTCAACACGGAGCCTAGGCTCACACCGAACAGTAAGCTATAAAGGGCCCCAAAAATTACTAGTGTAAAACCATTCAAACGGGAAAACCAACGGTCTAATCTATAAAAAAACGAGAAACGAGAAACACTTATGAACCACATCAACAAACGACAACTACTGAACATCAGATTCCTGACTTAGGACAGGTGCAAACAAATGCAGCGGGTTTAAACGTTTTAATGGTACCAAACCTTCACCCTTTTTCTGAAACAATAGTGAAACATCACAACATAGAAAGACACACTATAAAATATCAACTGAAATAGCTTAACTCAATCAAAGGACATATTAACACCATTGAACATACACTGAACAAATAAATTTGACCTATGATTACAGTATGTTTGGTTATATGTGTTTGCGTGTTGCTGACATATTGTTGAAGACTGTATGTTTGGTTATATGTGTTTGCGTGTTGCTGACATATTGCTGAAGACTGTATGTTTGGTTATATGTGTTGATGTGTTGCTGACATACTGCTGAAGACTAAGTTTGGTTATATGTGTTTGCGTGTTGCTGACATATTGTTGAAGACTGTATGTTTTGTTATATGTGTTTGCGTGTTGCTGACATACTGCTGAAGACTGTATGATTGGTTATATGTGTTGATGTGTTGCTGACATACTGCTGAAGACTAAGTTTGGTTATATGTGTTTGCGTGTTGCTGACATATTGCTGAAGACTGTATGTTTGGTTATATGTGTTTGCGTGTTGCTGACATACTGTTGAAGACTCTATGTTTGGTTATATGTATTGACGTGCTTCTGTTATAATTTACGAAATGTCTTAAATAAGCGGTTTTTAGACAAAATGTCTGAGTATTTTTTGTTTTAACAAAAGTTCTGGAATTCATAGCTCTTCCAGAGCTATTTTCTTATGACTGTATGTTTGTTTATATGTGTTGACGTCTGCTTCTGACATATTGTTAAAGACTGTTTGTTTAGTTATAGGTGTTGATGTGTTGCTGACATATTGTTAAAGACTGTTTGTTTGGTTATATGTGTTGATGTGTTGCTGACATTTTGTTAAAGACTGTTTGTTCGGTGATAGGTGTTGATGTGTTGTTGACATATTGTTAAAGACTGTTTGTTTGGTTATATGTGTTGATGTGTTGCTGATATATTGTTAAAGACTGTTTGTTTGGTTATAGGTGTTGATGTGTTGTTGAAGACTGTTTGTTTGGTTATATGTGTTGATGTGTTGCTGACATATTGTTAAAGACTGTATGTTTGGGTATATGTGTTGATATCTTAATGTCGTACATCGCCTTTTATTCCTATGTTTTGTCTTTTCAGATACAAAAAAAAAATCAATGAAAAATTTAGAAAAATAAGTAAAATTTGCAATATTATATCAAAAATTGTCTCTAACATCAAGTTTAGCACTAAAACAATATTTTGCTGTTAACGATATGATTAGAATAATTTAAAATCTTTGAAGTGCATCATTTAATATATTCCAATTAATTGATTTTGACTAAGTTAGTGAACAAATACTTGTAAATTAGCATTTATACCACCTTAATTTGTAATATAACTTTTGTTTATTTTTATGCAGTTTCAAAAATGATTTTAATGCTACCCTGCTGAAGTAAGAATTCAGGAAATGTCTATAATAACGAGTGGTTTTTAGACAAAATGTCTAAGTAATTTTCGTTTTTACAAAAGTAGCTCTTCTAAAGCTAATTTGTGGATTTGAGGTGTTTTAATGAGTGTTCAAAATAATTACTTTTTTATTTACTGTTATTTAAAACAAATGTTTTCCTCAATCAAACATAAACAAAGCACGTGCATAACTTTTTTATTGGATTGTTTTGATGGGCAAGCAGCATATAGTTTGTCTCCAATCAATTCACGAGCAAATTCCCGCCATCAACTGTCTGGAACAATGCTTTTGTCCTAGGAACTAATTTAAAAATGTCAGTAAATACTTGAAACAATTACTACCTTACATAAATTGCACCGTAATCAGTTATAACGTGAATCAACATCGAAAGAACTATTTTAAACAAATGCTGTCTTCAATGACCACGTGAATCAAATACACAATTTGTTGAAAATAATTACTTGAAACAAGACATTAAAGTTTTGATGTTTGATGAAGTTGAAATATTTATTAGTAATTGTATTTATTTTACAGGGACAAAAAATTTTTTGATAAAACTGGAAATGCGGTATTCAGGAAAAGGTCCATTTTTGGTAAGCTGAAGCCCCATCCACATGAAAGAGAACAGACTGCATCTCTTCCACCAAATTTTAAACTTACTCGTCATAATTCGACACATGTATACGTAACAAATGAAAAAAAGAAATTTCCATGGACTCGTAATGAAAATTCCAAGTCCGAAGACGATGATGGACGACTAAGTACAATCAGTTCAAAAGACGGCTCGCGTCAGAGTAGTGAAAAGCGTAAAAACGGAAATAGTGGAAATTATCGTCAAGATTCTGAATCTCAAACTGATCAAGACCTTTTCCATGCTTATGTTTCTTCGGATGGAGTACGTCATCGAAAGTTATCTAATCAACCGTTAGAAAATATAAGACATGGTAGACATGACTCTGAAAGTTCAATTAACAGCGATGAGATATTTTTATCACATCCTCCCTCTAGCGCACAAGAAAGACGACAAATGTGCAGTAAAACTTCTCAAAGTGACGATACAAGTCCACTACTTACTAACGAAGCTCTAGAAGAAGGTTGTAAACTGATGTATGACGATTGCCCAAACAATTATCAGTCAGCAAACAATAAACATTCTAATGGCGAACATTTACTTTTATATGCACCACCAGAAGTCTCAAGTAATGAAAAGACACAACTTTATCTCCACCATGTGAACAAAGTAAAAGATGCCAATCAAGGCTTTTTCCTTGACCAGAAGAAAAATAAGTCACAAACAGTTAAAGAACATATGCCTGTAAATTACAATGCAGGAAAACAAGAAACAGATGAGTGTGTCTCATTTCTGCTTCAACCAACGTCTAGTGCATTATATGCAAGACGTATAAAAGACACTGATATAAAGCAAAGAGACCATAAACACACTAATTTAAATAACGTTATGTCCGGCACATATCAACTGGATACAAGTTCAAACGACCGTATGCAATCTTTCGAATTGCAAGGTACAAATTTTAATCCTTGTAGCTCCAAAATAATCAAAACCAATCGACGATATTCTCCAAAATCACATACATACCAGAACAACGAATCCATTACAGAAAATGAAAATTTTCAAATCACACAACATCCATCTAAAATGTTCGGTAGCAGTTCGTCGCCTGTATATTACTCAAAAGAGTTAGCAAGTTCTTTGGGTTTTAAATCGCAGTCACTAACTCCTTCTGATAACCAGTCATCAAATTTGAAAACACTTAATATTGATAATGTAACAGAATCATCGAAAGAAGGACATTTACTAAGTGATTGTGAAGAAAGTTATAGCGTGCAAGGGTTTTTAGGGAAGGTTAAAACTCCGCCTGAAACAAAGAGTGATGCAGACAATGCTTCTATGTTGTCATTCAAAACATATATGAAAAAACGCGGCATAGAACTCGACATATCATCAATCAAATCCAGTCAAGTATGAGTCGTGCATGTTTTTGTTAATTATATTATATGTCAGTCATTTTTTTATCTGATATTCCTAAATTTAATCTAATTTTTCTCGTAACATTGTAGGTAAAAGAAAGCATATTTTATGTTTTTTCAATCTATAAAGATTTTTTAGTATTCGCATTTTTGTTCAGCCTTTCTTTATATGTTCGACCGGAGCGTATTGATATTTGTTTAAATAGTATTTACAGGAACAATGTAGCTTTGATTTTTTTTGTTTTTTTTTTACGGGAAATTACATTTTGCTATTCTTTCCAAGAATGGATGCAATGATATGAAAAAAAACATTACAGAAATGCTTTATAAAAGGTACTTACTTACCAAGCGTTGTTTACTGACTTTGATTGCTTTTTTCAATGGAAAGTTAAAAAATGTATACCCAGTAAATTATAATGGACATTTCCTAGTTAACAGAAATAATACCTATATCATGCAAATTTGATACCACAAAACATGAACAGAAGATCGTTGGTAACCCAAATCAAATGATGGAAAAACATAATTGTCGATGATAAACCGGGTATTCTTTCCTTTAAATTCTAGTGTCCTCTTTTATCTTTAAAAAAAACTAAATACAAAATAATAATAATGGAGTTGATATGAACTAAAAAAAAATTAAAGATTTTATATCCAAAAACAATCGCATCACGTCAACTTTACTATCAACAATAAGTAACCTAACATGCGCATCGTTTGAAGTAAAGCTAATACAGTATGTTGAAATTTAAAATTTTTAAGTACTTCTACAAAGATTTTAAACATATATTGAAAAAGGCACATCTTGCTTTAACAAAACTAAAATGTTCATTTAATGAAAACGTAGATACATGATGGATGAGTGACAAATGCTTACATATAAGACAACATTTCTGAATGTGTTAGGCTTGAGTTATAAGCTAAAGGGCGTATAACATAGCCATTATTCCAATAGTCAACATTTATGGATATTCAAATAATTGCATTTTGCAAAATAAGTAATTTATTGTCAGTTGTAGTTAAATATTTAAATTTGATCATTTTTATTTGTACATATTTTTTTTTAAATATAGAGATTTTGTTATCACTTGGCGTCCGTCGTCAGACGTCAGTCCATTAGTTTGTAGTTTTTTTAAATTTTTTAGAATCACTAAACAGAATTAAACAAAGTTTGTCAGATACATGTATGTTACTTATACAAGTGATACTTCGTCAAAAAACAAGTGTTGTCGTTTTAGAGTTAAAACAGAAATGTATAATGGCCGTTAGACGTTGGATCAAATTTGACCATTAAAACTCTACGGGAAATTACATTTTGCTATTCTTTTCAAGAATGGATGCAATGACATGAAAACAAACATTACAGAAATGCATTACAATAGGTACTTACTTACCAAGTGTTGTTTACTGACTTTGGTCCTGATGAAAAGTCCAATATGACTTCAAGGTGTCAAAAAGTGGTTCATTTAGTCAGATTTTCAAAGATCTTCTCAAAACTACTGCATGAATCAATTGAAACAAAACTTGCGTGATGTGTTCTTGGGAAGGTTATTTACAAGAGTTACTTTGTTGTTGATCGAAAATTCAATATAGCCTCCAACAGTTTAAATTGAAACCCCATGGGAAATTACTTTTTGCTCTTCTTTGAAAAATAGATGGAGTTGAATTAAAAAAAAAAACATGCATAAATGTGGAGAAGGTATGTACCGTTAGTGCTGTTACTTCGGTCATGATGAAATGTCAAAAAAATGATTTAAAGGGGTCCATTTATCCATGCAACTGTCTTCTCAAGAACCAATGAACCAATTGAAATGAAAGGTGACACGGATGTTCCAGTGTAGTTCTGTAACAAGTGTTGTTACTTAAAACCTCCAAAAATAGCTGTCCTAAGGGGTCTGAAATGCTACGGGAATTACTTTTTGATTTCTATTTATAACAACAGATAGAAGGAAATGAAAACAAATTATGTAGAAATGTTGTTTATAAGGTACTTACCATGAGTTATCTTGGTTCTGATAAAAAAACATATACTATTTACTATTTGAGCAAAATACATCCAAGTGAGTTATTCGGCCTCTAGTTATATTTAGATTTGATATTTTATAAGAAAGAATTCTTCATCTAAAGATATGATAATTTTACTATGCTGTGCATTGCAAAATTGACAGATACTCAACATACCGCTTATCTACACGAAAGCATGAAAATGGTGTTTTATAGTGTAAATTTGCAGAGACAAAGACAAAAACGAACAGTTTTATGGATTAATGAACTAACATACCTGCAGGCTAAGTCAACGCCTTTTTGTTACTTTTTTTCCGCTGAAAGAGTATTCTATGCATTTTGGTGAAGGTCCGGAAAATTTGAAGTGAAAATGACAGCATCAGCATCTTCCATGACCAGTTTAATGACATGTCATTTTAAATATTTCATAATATAAGCCAATCAAATCAAACTCAAAGTTTCACAAACAATCTGTGCATAAGTAGACAGAGAACTTACATTTTGTCATCCATTTCTTTCACAAGGAAGCTATTAAACCAAGAGTTCCAAATGGTGAAGTTGAAGTCATCCCTTCGTAAATTTTACGGACGCCATCACGAGTTGGTTGACCGTTATGGAATAACCGTTTCACAGATGATATCGGATATGTTCCTTATGTCGTAACTACAATACCCTCCCTTTTCAAGAATGTGACTTACCGAATTAGACTATTTACCGGATTTGTAATAACATAAGCAACACGACGGGTGCCACATGTGGAGCAGGATCTGCTTACCCTTCCGGAGCACCTGAGATCACCCCCAGTTTTTGGTGGGGTTCGTGTTGCTTAGTCTTTGGTTTTCTGTGTTGTGTCATCTGTACTATTATTTGTCTGTTTGTCTTTTTATTTTTGGCCATGGCGTTGTCAGTTTGTTTTCGATCTATGAGTTTGACTGTCCCTCTGGTATCTTTCGTCCCCCCTTTTCTGTAAAATTAAAATAACATATAAATTTGTTTCATCCGATGTGCTGTTCTGGATTAATCTTCATCGAGAAGAAAAAGACGAGAAAATACCAAGAAAAGGGGGGAGGGGAAGGTGTTAAAACCAAGAAGTCCTTAAAATTCGACATCATCATGACCAAATTACAAAAAGGCGAACAACAGCGCACTAAACACTACCCAGAAAACTTGAGCTAGCAATACACAGGAGTATGTATGGTTTCGCATTTTGGCCGTGGTGACTTTTTTAAACATGAAAGTTATTGTGCAATAAAAGTGATTTTAGATCGCTGAGGATTATATAGCCTTTAAAGTGGGTTTATATGAACATCAAGATTGTTTTTTGGCCATTTTTACTTGACGTCATGAAAAAAGCTACCATGCCTGATGACGTCATTGAAAGACCACATCTTTTTTTTCCAAATCATTAGAGAAACAGATTCCACTACCAAATCTCGTGCAATACGATATTTATTCACTCTCGACAGCTCAATGTGAAATATAACTGTCTCGATTCCGAATATCGTACCAAAATGGGAGATAAACATAAGAATATGCTGTTGGAATGTTACTTAATAGCCGAGTGGCGAGTATATAGTAAAAACACATTTAGCATTATGTGCTGTTGGAATTTTGAGTTTTGATTATAGTACATGAAATACCCAAATCGCAGGCGCAGTTGGAATGTTTCTACACTGCCGGGTATTGAGTATAGTAAATATCCCATAAGCAGATGCTGTCGGAATGATTACATAGCCGGGTGGTGGACATTGATTATATCCCATGAGCAGGTACTGTTGGAATGTGTCTACATAACCGGGTATTGAGTATGGTAAATATTCTATTTCATAGACCAACCCTTAGCCATGTCCTCATCTCACAACAAATTGGCAATGTTAACACCGCACTGAACGAATAATTATTAAGTTTTTTGGCTGGTTCAGATCCGACAAACGTACGTCTGTTACGCCCACATATATATAGAGTGGTAAAATCTATATATGATATATATATATATATATATATATATATACAACTCGTCTAAACATCAGCCCAACAATGTTAGATCTGTAAATTTGCTTTCGCAAATTTTTTGTTCTTCCCTCGCCGGGATTCGAACTCATGCTACTGAGATATCGTGACACCAAACCGCCTGCACTGTATCCGACACGCTAGACCACTCGACCACCTAGGCTTCACAAAATAAAGCTTTCGGTGGCCGGGTGTTACCTTTCCTCGTCAGTTTTAATCTAGCGTCGTAATACAGTACATGATATAAAAGGCATGAAGATGGAATTGTTACAGATCAGCTGAAATATCTATTGTAAAGGATCCTACAAATTAATGCAAGATACAGTCACAGAAATATATATATATATTATATAGCTTCTACCACTACATCGAGTGTGATACGATACTTCTCCACTAGACAGTTAACTATTTAAAATTTAACTGTCAAGAGTGGATAAATATCGTATTGCACGAGATTTGGTATTCTAATGCAATTATTCTGTATCAATGGTTCTGATATTGGATGACAATAAGGACAATAAACGTAAAATTCTCTATCACCCTGTTTGTAACTAAGGAAGCCGACATTTTGAATTGTATTGACATATAATTTCTCCAATAATAATAATAAAAAAAAACTAACATTTTGCACATAGAAATCTTCTTTTTTATAAAATTTTATTACATTCTGAAGCGGACAAGAAGCCAGAAAACGCCCGGTGTTTACGTTTGATGCCGAAGCATACCTATGACGTCACCTAGTTTAAGCGTCAAAGAAGATTCCATCTACATGTACGTTGAACTGACAATGAGGGGCCTGATGGGATATTTTCGTTCTTCGTGATCGGCGCATTTTCGCTATCGTGATCCGTTTTTGTACAGATTTATACTCTTTTTATATTTTCATGATCCGTGATCATGGAAATATATTTTCTGTGAATCGTGATTGACAAAAAAATCAACTCGTGAATCGTGATGAAACCCCCATCAGGCCCCTCGACAATCTTGACCAATACTCAACGCTTCCGGTGGGCGCAAGAAAAAGAGTAATTTTATAAGATAAAACCAAAAATATATAAAGCAAATATAAAGTATGATAGGAAAAAAAAAAAAAAAAAAATGAAGAAAGGGGTAAATCTGGGCTCGGTCATAAACTGTACTCAGTACTCAGTACAAAATTTGTGCCAAACACCAAATTTGCTTTTCGTTCATCTGGCCTGAACCAAAACCAATCCGGCTTCCGTGGTGGTACCAGGGAAATATTCCCCGCCGGCACAGCTCTATTCCATCATTTGACTTACTTGGTAAATGGGGGACTGAACAGACTAGAAAGAGAGTGTTGAAAGTTCCCTCTTGAAGGATACCAAGGAGGGAGATGTGGACTTTCTGTGAGACGTTATCAGGCATGGTAGCTTTTTTCGTGACGTCACAATAGGAAATTCAGAAGAAAGCAAGATAATTTGGCGTCATTAACTTTTATTGCAAAACATGAAACCCTGGCGGGTTAAAATGCAAACATAGTACATTGTATACAGAAGTGACAAGAAACATAATACATGATAAATGTTTTAAACAAGTCAAGTTGATATTAATACTTTGCATAGTCTGTGTTCTCTTTGAATTTTTTTATAACGTCCTAATTCAATTTCCAAATTATGATCACTTACACGTAATTTTGTTAAAAGTTGACGACTATTAAAATTGTTTAGATTGTGCAAGTAGTCCTCCAATTTAATTTCATTTTTAAGTTTACTATAAAGATTAAGTTTTGAACTGTTATCAATATTTGAAAGTTTTTCAAGAGTGATGTTATTACGAATTTTGATCAATGAAGAACTGGGTAAGAATTAGAGAAATGAAAAAAATCAACAGGTCAGGAAAAGGATTAATTGGCTAAGAATAAGAGAAAATGTTGTATTCACCATAGACATTTATACGGACGGGATCGCCAAAGGTTTCTCAACGGCTAAAAACAAGTACAGATGATATCACGCAATTTGTCAGGGGCCTCTCATCGGGGATGCACGTAATTTCTACATGTATATATACACACATTTTCATTATAAATATAAAAGTTTCTTGCATAAAAAGTTTATACGATTTATTTTTTTAAATATGATTTATTTTATCGAATCAAAAGTTTCTATTTGAAGATTAATAAATTGTCAGAGGTAATATCATAATAATATATGGAGAAAAAATCCATTATATTTTTTTTTCTATGTATAAAACTTATTTTTCTCTATTCTTTATTTATTTTGCCAATTTTCTTCATTATTTATATTATAACACCCAATTATTCTCTATTCTGTATCTTTTTTTTTTTGCCCTTTTTTCTGCTCTTTTTGCCCATTACTATTCTGTAAACCCCATTCACACCCTCATATAAGCATTTGTTAGAAAGTCATTATTTTCCCAGAATCTTACATGAACATGTTATAGTTTTTTTATTATGATATACCTCAGATAAAAAATTTCCTATATACATTTTACCTTAATATAACACAAGGTACTTAACTCGCAGTTTTGACAAATGTCAGCCGGTCGCGAAATTCCGTTATATGCCGATTTATCGGTTGTCAACCCCACTAAAACTTGTTATGTCGTAAATCTAAATTGATTTTTCTACACAATGGTGTATAACACGTCTACTTTTGTTGTCGGAATCATCTGTAGCAGGCCTACCCAAGGATGTCAATCATTATTATTTCGTCTACCGACGCCAGATTGGAAACACAAAACTCGCAGTAAATGATTAATTATAAAAGTTATTTAAAAAAAAAACTGTTAGTTTTTGTCTGAATAGAAATTATCACCCAGTTAGTAAAATTGTATAAGATACCGTGAAAAAAAATCTAACAAGTGTTATTTGTGGTATGTCTAATAAGTTACAAGTTTCTTTTTTAGACACAAATTTTCCCATTACTTTAATGTCATTCAGACTCTCTCTGGACTTTACGTATGATATGAAATAGGATCCAGGGGCGTAGCCAGGTATCCAATAAACTGTAGGCACAAATTGCGGTAGGGGGTCTGGGGTCCAGGCAGAGCCCTGGTAGGGGGTTCAGGGGGCGAAGCCCCCGACGGAAAACGGTTTTCAGCATTTTTAGTTGCAAAATTTTGTGTACAAAAAACATAAAATTACTGCTCATTTTATCATGATGATATACATGAAGAAAAGTGCGAAGAATCATAAATAATTTTACAATAACATATGACTAATGAATTAACGCAGTACAATCGGAAATCTATTTTTTTATTTACAATATGCATTGCCCAGCGTAGATCAGCGTAGCCCTTTAATTAAGCAGTACATCCTGTTTAGTGTTTTCATATCTATTCCTTTCTGATTGAGGATAATTGATATATACGCCAATTGATAGTACATATTGATGATCCTTCATTAAAAAAAATAGGCACGTAAACACTGAAACTACTATATATACTATCATTTGGGCTAGGCATCGGCCATTCATCTTTTGATTCTTAAACCTTCACCAAGAAATTCATATTTTCTAATATGCTGTACTATAAAATCCCGACCTGCCAAGGAATTGGAATAATTATGATCATTACACGTAGATCTGAGAGTACTCGAAGTTACCGAAAGCTAGTTGATTGATTGATTGCTAAACGTCCAGTGGAAAATAGTTCATCCATGTTCAGAACAAAAACAAATTTACAATAACAGGCAGGTCCTGTAATAGGGGTCTACCAGGACGAAGGTCTGGAAATTTGGAAATGCCATTGGAAAATGAGGCTTTATTGGATAGGGGCAGAAATTTTGCCTTTCAGCAGACCACCTACGGATCCCTCAAAGAGTTGTTGTAAGTGTTCTTAACGTGCTGAGAGCGTGGCATTATTTCTAAACTAGGCATCGGATTTAACGTCCCCAATCTGACCAGATAGAAGTGAAATGATCTGAACCAAAGTTCTAGTTTTTAGTTTCTATATAAGGTGGAATATAATGTACATACAATTCTACCCAATACTTGGAGTCTCCATTCACTAAGGATGATAGACTAGTGTACAAATGATATTTGATAATTAAAGAGTTTTGACGACTTCACGTGCATAAAGTTGTCCGGCCATTATTTTTTGTAATAAAAAAAAATTATGTGTAGGCACGTGCCTAAAGTGCCTAACGGCAGCTACGCCCCTGAGATCAGATAACTCCGAGAAACATTTAGACCTTCCCATAAAATTTGACCAATCGGAAACCGAGATATATAAAGAGAGTGGGAAGATACCTTTTACTGCGAGACGTATGTTTCCAATATGGCGTCGGCAGACGAAATAATTACGATTGACATACTTGGGTAGGATTGCTACGGATGATTCCGACAACAAAAGTAGACGTGTTATACACCATTGTGTAGAAAAATCAATTTAGATTTACGACATAACAAGTTTTAGTGGGGTTGACAACCGCGAAATCGGCATATAACGGAATTTCGCGACCGGCTGACATTTTTCAAAACTGCGAGTTAAGTACCTTGTGTTATATTAAGGTATATAGGAAATTTTTTTTCTGAGACAAGTGCCTGTGTGATATACATTCTAATGTCAGTAATGAAAAAAATGCGGTTCCTTCGCTTTTTAGTTTTGCCTTAAGTGCGTGTGGTGGTTTTGTGTAATGAGTAAAAAAAAGCTATATTCTTACTCTGCCTTTTAAACTTAATATCATAACTAGTGAAAATATAGTAAACTAATGGAATATAACAAAGTATGATCTATTCCATTTTCGCCAGAGATTTTGATCTATTCCATTCTTGGAAGAGATTTTTTGAGCCGTAAACATAAATGATTAAGTCTGGTTAAAAGCGATTTCTGATCTCTGAAATCATGTTATTAGTTGAAAGCGAAGAATTCTGTCAAAACATAAAACCACATAAACAACTTGATTAAACCAATGGATAATATTCTAAAGAAAGATTGCAATGTAATTGAATTTTAATACTCATTGCTAGAAAGTTAGTTGTCATTTTGAGTCGAATTGTTTTGGCTTTGCGTTTAAAATGTTTTATAGAAGATTAATTACTTGCCAAACCGATTTCATGCACGAAGTTACGGATGTTAAAATATAATTCACATCTTGTTTCTTTTATATTGTTTAATGCAGTTCCATATATTGAAATCTTTCTTTCCTTCAAATATCGGAGTAGTCAATTAAATAGAAGGTTTGCATGTAATCTATACATAAATGCGTTAAAAAAATTATT
This sequence comes from Mytilus coruscus, assembly GCA_017311375.1. Lineage (NCBI taxonomy): Eukaryota > Metazoa > Mollusca > Bivalvia > Mytilida > Mytilidae > Mytilus > Mytilus coruscus. The sequence goes on along the minus strand of CM029603.1, from coordinate 75,932,022 downwards.
ATCAGTATCTATAGACACTGCAAAAACGAATTGTTACAGTAGACAACTACAAATTCAATCCATGCGCCTAACCCTCCCCTAACATGGGACAGTCGTGAATCAGCACAACATAAGTAAAAAACTATGAAAATCATTTGAAAAGGGCTTAACTCATCCGATAGATACAAATCACAAAACACTAAAGACACAAAGTACAGATCTGGGAGTAAGTGACTCAATTATTGCGGTGTAGCCACGATGTCATAGAAGCAGGGTTTCGAATCCTGCTGAGTGAAAGAACAAAATTAGCTATCGCAAACTTGCAGATCTAACATTGTTGGGCTAAATTTCAGACGAAGTATAAATATAAATTATGGTGTTAGCCCTCAGGCTGTATACCCATATGTTATCCGATGGAGAACGTCTGTCGCAAAGTTGTCACATATTTAGACGTTAATACACCCCAAAAATAATAAATAAAACCATCTATTTACGTTCTCATTACGATATCACACGCTTCAATCAATTGGTAAAATAAAAAAAATTAATTAAAGTGTTATTATCATTTTCTGATGAATAATATAAAACAAAGAAAGATGTGGTACGATTGCCAATGAGACAATTATCAACCAGATAGCAAATGATGTAGATGTAAGGAACTATAGGTCAGCGTACGACCTTCAACAATAAGCAAATTAAACCTATTCAGTACGGTATGGTCATGCATTGTTTTCACAATCAAGTTTGACTAAAAATTAACAAAAACTTTCTTTTTAAACAATAATCTGAACATTTTAAACAAGACATCAATTCAATGTTACTGTACTATCTGACCCAATAAAGATTTAGTTTCAAATATATCATGATATATTGAAATGTGACCACTATAGATTCAGAACGTTTTATTCCTTAATGATTCGCATAGGGTTATATGTCGCCTCTTGTGGTTTCTTAAAAAAAAAGATTTTGAAGTTAATTGTATTTTATTGCATTCACGGTCCGATACCTGATCTCACACGATCCGATCGCAATGCTTGATTGACCACAGTTACAAATTCTTTCGCGATCATTTTTCTTGCCATACCGAATGACAGCCGATCACTTTGGACCAAATTAACATCTTACTATCACAGTACCCTTGTCACACTTGAATCATCGTCTCCATATGTTACAACGTTATTAAAACATAACTGTAAACTTATTAAATTTCAGGTGCATGTCAAAACAATTTAGCTTGCATTGTGCTGGATTAATAATCTCAAACAAGCAGAAAATCGAGTGCAAGTTTCAAAATTGAAGGAAATCTTGATACATTGCGCAAGTGTTATACTATTTCATGTACAGATAATGTAATATGCATGCATACTTGACACTGGGAATACCCCTTTTATCAGTGCATTCCGCGCATTCCGTGCAGTAATTTTAAACACTAAAGAGTCCTAGATAGTTAGATATTTGAAGATTTTTATTGTTCGAAGCGACAACACTTGCTGTCCCCGCATCGGATGATGCCGATCTCAGTCCCTATTGGAATTTGACACGGTGATTGTTGTGTAGATATATATTGTCCTTCTATTATACAATACAATACAATTGTTACCTAAGAGGGGCATCTAAAAAATCTTTATCAAACTGAGTTTATTTTTAAACCTTCTGCAGGAACGAAAAACAACCGCCCTAAAAATGTTATCTTTCTGAAACACAAAATGCATTAAACTTTTATATATCTATAGGATGTTAGGGCTTCGATCTTTTCTCACAGCACAGGTTTTTCTGTGCTCGAAGTGTAATTTTTCGAGGTGAAAACACAATCTTTTTTGTCCATTTGTTATGATGAACCTTAAATGAAATAAAATATGATTCCTCATGGTTTATTTACAAAATGGCATGTATAAAGCAAACTCAACAAAGATACCAAACTTAGGAGACGACCATTTTCTAGTGGGTGGGTGGGGGAGGGGGGTTTTGAAAATGATTATTCTGGCCTGATAAGAGCTGAAAATAAATAACCATGCATAAGACAGGATGAAAATTAATATTCTGCAACACAATATGCAGGAATCAATCGTGTACAAAAGTGCAAATAAATGGTCGCGGATAAAAATAAGCATGCATAGCAACAGATGAAAATAAACAGTCAACCCAAAAAAAAACCATCCTCCTGACACCTCCAGAATATCAAATGGATGCTACTTTTATAATTTTGTACGCCAGACTCTCAAAAGACTACAAAAGACTCACCAGTGACGCTCGAATAAATAGTTAAAAGGCCAAATAAAGTACAAAGTTGAAGATTATATTTCATATATCTCCCTCGCTGTTTAACGTTATTGCAACCGACAAATTTTGTCAAACACAGTTTTAGATAGGATTCATATCCTTAGGCTAAATTTAGAATATAGCAAAGTGCTCTCGACCAATGAAATTGTAGGATTTGATGCCTCTTAATTGTGAAGAATGAATTTAAATCATGTTCTTAGTAAGGATTATCCTATTATTTGGGTCTATTTACAATTTCAAAACAAAGAGTTTCTATAAATGAGTTACAACTGCTCCGAAGCACATTTATCAGATTGAAAGGATTTATCACACAGTGATTGAAACTGACTAAAAGATGAATTGTGAAACAAACAAAAAACTAAAAATAAGTTAAAGTTTACTGTGCAGTAAAATTGGTACCGTGAATGTTATTATGAAAATATTAATAACTTCAAATTACTAAAAAATTAAACAATGTCAATGCATTTGCAAAAAAAGAAAAAAAGCTTTAAAATAAAAAAAAAAAAAAAAACCTTAATCTGTAGCTTTCCAAAACTTTGATCACTGAATCAGCAGTTGGGAAGAATAGTTATTTCCAATATTCCGATAAAATAAAAAAAAAAAAAACAAAACAAAAAAAACAGGAACTTAATTTAGTCTTGAACATATTAAAAACTTTTAAAGGCATTTTATTTGAACATTTCCCTGATATAATGAAATAGTATTTGATGTAAAAAGCTGGACCAAAATATTAGCTGTTAAATAAAATTTAGTTGTAACTCAAATGTATCAATTGATTTAACTGTAAATTTAAAAAAAGGGATAATTCCTCACTAAAATATTACATGATTTACATTCATACTCACAATCAGGAAACATATACAATTCCTACATTTTCTTTGTTCTGTTGTGTCACCTAATATCTATATTTTTTATATATTTCCCAAATGATAAGAAAGTCCTTACCTCACTAAAACTAATCCATAAATGAAATGCCTAAAAAGGAAGTAATGCATTAATTATAAACATTGCACTGACAATGAAACTAATTTTTAAATACAACCAATATTAAGAGATCATTTGAGCCTTGAGCACTTTACAATATTCTAAGCTTGTAAGAGAATGATAATCTACTTCATGATAAGTACTCGCTAACGCTCGTACTTAATCATGAAGAAAGGGATTATCATTCTCTTACATATACATGTCTTGAATATCATGAAATGTCAATTGTAATACAATGAAATGAACGTGGTAATCTATCGTGATTGTGACTTTTAATCACAATTAATGTATGGCAAACAACTACTTCAATTTACCCCCAAACCATATATAGGTTGATAGTCAATCGATGCTAGATCAACCAACCGTTCTTATATTATGCATAATTTGAAAAGCAACAGGAAGTGCCAGTTAATTTTTTTTCTAAAGCATTTTGTTGACATTTGAGGTTGTTAGAAGTGAATATTCTTTTTAATTTTTAAAGATTACATACGATCTTAAGATGTAAAAGCTTTTTTTGTTCACAGTTAAGCCTCATTCACACATCAGGATTTTACTGCCGTCCTTGATATTCCCGATTAAAATTTGTCAAAAGTCGGGAAAAGATCTTACGATTTGTGGCTGGAAGTTTGTAAAAACCTTTATTTAATCACGTTAGCAATCAGATATTGTTCAGGAAGCGTCCCGATTATCCCGTTCTCAATCTGATTCTGATCCGATTTATATCTTTCGCATGGTAAAAATAACGACCGAATCTGTCCCGACAGCGTCCCGATTCTCCCGAATGCGGTCCGACCGAGATAAGAATTTTTAGTCAAATTTTTAATCCGGAATGATCCTATCAAGGCGGCAGTAAAAAATCCTGAATGTGTGTCTGAGGATCTAAGGCGTTAATGGGTTTCAGTTAAATTATTAATTAGAATGCGACCTAACAGGGAATATATTCCGTTATGTGGGTCGCGAATAAGGGACTGTGAAAGGAAAAGGTAACTTAAAATAGTTACACTAACAAATTATTTATGATTAGACGAAGAATGTTGTATTTGAATCTCCTTGATTAAATTGACACGCAATACCGTTAATTCTGACTGAAATATTTGTTTTTTTAAAGGGACACGGCACACTAAAGGCCGTTTTTTTTTTGCCCCCTTTTTTGTTACAAAATCATTTTCATGTTCCAAGGGCGACACACACAATGTTGACGCTATATACTTATGTATTGGTTGTTTTGTTGTACTGTATTTTTTTAAGTGCCGTCTTAAATCCATACTTTCCTAATCGTATACATGTAATGTGAAAGTTCAACAACTGACTTTTAAGAAATAAATAACTGATAATTTCATATCGGCCAGCATCTAGTAAACGCATCCAGGGCGTAGCTGCCGTTAGGCACTTAAGGCACGTGCCTACACATAATTTTTTCACAAATATTTTTTTTTATTACAAAAAATAATGGCCGGACAACGTTATGCACGGGAAGTCGTCAAAACTCTTTAATTATCATTTGTACACTAGTCTATCATCCTTAGTGAATGGAGACTCCAAGTATTGGGTAGAATTGTATGTACATTATATTCCACCTTATAAAGAAACTAAAAACTAGAACTTTGGTTCAGATCTTTTCACTTCTATCTGGTCAGATTGGGGACGTTAAATCCGATGCCTAGTTTAGAAATAATGCCACGCTCTCAGCACGTTAAGAACACTTACAACAACTCTTTGAGGGATCCGTAGGTGGTCTGCTGAAAGGCAAAATTTCTGTCCCTATCCAATAAAGCCTCATTTTCCAATGGCATTTCCAAATTTCCAGACCTTCGTCCTGGTAGACCCCTGTTACAGGACCTGCCTGTTATTGTAAATTTGTTTTTGTTCTGAACATGGATGAACTATTTTCCACTGGACGTTTAGCAATCAATCAATCAACTAGCTTTCGGTAACTTCGAGTACTCTCAGATCTACGTGTAATTATCATAATTATTCCAATTCCTTGGCAGGTCGGGATTTTATAGAACAGCATATTAGAAAATATGAATTTCTTGGTGAAGGTTTAAGAATCAAAAGATGAATGGCCGATGCCTAGCCCAAATGATAGTATATATAGTAGTTTCAGTGTTTACGTGCCTATTTTTTTTTAATGATGGATCATCAATATGTACTATCAATTGACGTGTATATCAATTATCCTCAATCAAAAAGGAATAGATATGAAAATACTAAACAGGATGTACTGCTTAATTAAAGGGCTACGCTGATCTACGCTGGGCAATGCATATTGTAATTAAATAAAAAAATAGATTTCCGACTGTACTGCGTTAATTCATTAGTCATATGTTATTGTGAAATTATTTATGATTCTTCGAACTTTTCTTCATGTATATTATCATGATAAAATGATCAGTAATTTTATGTTTTTTGTATGCAAAATTTTGCAACTAAAAATGCTGAAAATCGTTTTCCGTCGGGGGCCCCGCCCCTGAACCCCCTACCAGGGCTCTGCCTGGACCCCCAGACCCCCTACCGCAATTTGTGCCTACAGTTTATTGGATACCTGGCTACACCCCTGGCATCAGTGAATAGAGCTATTATTTCAAGGTGGCGTGTATATCGACTGAAACTAATAGCTTCTCACCGTGATGCGAAACAAAAAGATAAGTATTAGGATACAGACAGCATATTATGATCTTTTCGATAGTTTTTTTTTTCCAACGAACGGTACATTATTATATTCAGACCACAAAATTTACGTACAGATATAAATCGACGACTGATAGAGTAAACAAATTATAAAGATGGCTATTTTAGAAAAAAAATTCATAATTACAATGAAATAGGCGCACGGGAAATATTCTGGAGGAAAATACGCTGCAATACGCATACAAGTTGTTATATGAAATTATTTGTGTGGTTTTTGATTGCGCCCTTAATTGGTATATTCAGCCTCTTTTTGTTTTGTAATTAAGATTTTAGGTCCGTATGTATGATACATGTTTTGAATTATAAAAGCTTCAGTTTTCCTCGTTCGACAATGTTTGTCCATTGAATCCGCAGTCACCTAAAGAAAGATCCCAAATTTTAATAAGTATGTAAGTTGGATTGCTTAGATTCGTCATTTAACATAATCCCTAAAATAAATTCCTTTATTGCGACGCCAAAGAGAGGCGAAAGATACCAAAGTGATAGTCAAACTCACAAGTCAACAACAAACTGACAATGCCATGATAAAAAAACCCCGAAAAAAACGACCGAAAAACAAACAACAGTCTATAATACACAAAACTTAAAAAAAAAAATTAAAACGAACACGTACCCCACCTAAAACCGAGGTGATATCAGGTGTTCCGAAAGGGTAAGCATATCCTGCTCCACGTGTGGCACACGTTGTGTTGCTCATGCAAATACAAAATCAGTGATAAGTCAAAATCGGTTGGCTATTACAGGTGCAATCATGAGGTTTAGACGTGAAGTCGTAACGTGTGTGTAATTGAAAATTTTAGTCGCAATTGGTTTGTTATAGGTATAAAAGATGGTAAGTAATAAAAAGGTAATAAACAAAACTGGTAAAAAAGGAACATAAAACGTAACGCGTCTCTCTAACAGTTATTTCTCTCAAACTATTAATCCCGCTGAAATATTCTGGTGCTGAACTTTGTCATGGTATTCTTATATGACTGAAAAACCAACAAATGTAAATTTATTCAAACTTATTTTTTTAAAGTCAAAATATACGTAATTAGGTGGTATTTCGGATTTTGATGACTATCACAAAATGTTATACGTGTTTTTCATTTTTACTTAGATACAGTTTATAAAGAATTCGTGAAATAGGTCGTATAGACCTTAAGATATCCGAATAGTCTTCTGATCTGTGAATTTGCAGATTGTGTTCTAACCCTATTTGGATTATTTATTGGAATTGATTGCATCATAGAAGAAGACGCTTTACTTTGTCGACTCTCCGGATCGAGCTCCATTTGGAGTTCAAGCGATTCCCTCAGGGTCATATCTTGATTTATATATTAATTCGGATTAACGAGTTTTGAACAACGGTATACTACTGTTGCCTTTTACTTTATAACTTTTGATATTCTATAAATAAAGGCAATCCCTTATTGCACCCCATCAAACAAATTCGGGTGGAGTATGTCATTTGCACCTCTGTTGGAACCCGAATGCAGTATTTTTATAGCCAAAATAAAATGGACACCCCGAGGATTTCCTGGCCAAGCGTAACTTGGTTAGTGATTGTGGGGATGATTTCTTAGTATCTTACTCTTAATAAAATAAACAACAGCTTTACAGTTTGACGTTTACTTGTTACTAAAGCTAAGGTGGCGTCGCCGATGTAACGTCGACCTTGGATACAAAGGTAATTCGTGACGTTGCCGTTCCCGTGGTCATCTCAATATTCTCACGTAGAAAACAAAATTGAAATACAATATATAAATTAAGATTAAAGTCTCTCAAATTAAAAAAAAAATGCCAGTTCTTTCACAATTAAACTAACGTAGTTCATAAAACAAAATCGCATTACAGTCCATATTCATCGCGTAACACATTTTTAAACAAGTATGCTCGATCACTTTACTTCGAAAGTCCATAAAAAGTTTTAATAGATATAAGAAGATGTGGTATGAGTGCCAATAAGACAACTCTCCATACAAGTCAAAATTCATAAAAGTAAACCATTATAGGTCAAAGTACGGTCTTCAACACGGAGCCTTGGCTCACATTCAACAGTAAGCTTTAAAGGGCCCCAAAAAGTACTAGTGTAAAACCATTCAAACGGGAAAACCAACGGTCTAATATATATAAAAAAACAAGAAACGAGAAACACTTATGAACCACATCAACAAACGACAACTACTGAACATCAGATTCCTGAATTAGGACAGATGCAAACAAATGCAGCGGGTTTAAACGTTTTAATGGTACCAAACCATCACCCTTTTTCTGCAACAATAGTGTAACATCACAACATAGAAAGACACACAATAAAATATCAACTGAAATAGCTTAACTCAATCAAAGGACATATTAACACCAGTGAACATACACTGAACAAATAAATTTGACCTATGTTAATGTTCTCTTTCGCACGTTTAGCTGCTTCTCGGGTGGATAACTGTCGTTCTGTAACCTCGTCGGTCTTTGTCGGGTGTGATGTTTCTTTTTCCGTGTCCGTGTTTTCACTCTCTAAACTGATTTTGAGCGGATGTAACTTTACAATGGGTCTATTCGTAATTCCGTTCTTAGTTCACACAATTGCTGAACGAATGTGTCCGTCATTTCCTTTAACTTAATCCTCAACAATTGCAGTTTTCCATCCAATTCTGGGTTTTTCATCGTGAATTTGTACTAAGTCTCTAATTTCAATCCTTCTTTTATTATTCCCGGTTTCCTGGTGAAATTCTCTGAGAGAAGTCACGTACTCTGATTTCCATCGATTCCAAAATTGTTGAATTATTAACGATTGTCTCTTTGCACGTTTATCTAAATTCGTAGTGTTCATGAAATCATAGTTTTCAATATCAAAATCTTCTCCACGAGGATATGGCAGTGTTTTAATGCGTCGTCCGTATAAAAGATGAGCTGGAGTAAGAGGTTCCGAATCGACTAAATCTGTAGAAATGTAAGTCAAGGGTCGGTCATTGAGAATAGATTCAATCTCCGTTGTTACTGTTTGAAGTGTTTCTAAATCAATTAGCGATTTTCCAAGTACCTTTCGTATGCTAGTTTTCGTCAAACCAACGAGGCGTTCCCACCAGCCTCCAAACCATGGTGCGCGTTTCGGTATAAATCGCCATTCAATTCCTTGTAAAGAAAATGCTTCCTGTAATTTCTCAGATTTACATAGTCGTGTTATTTCATCTGACGCAGAAACAAAGGTAGATGCATTGTCTGATAGAATAGATCGTGGTAAAGATTTCCTGCTAACAAAACGCCTAAACGCTTGTAAAACGTGTCCACTGTTAAGTTTGTTACCACTTCCAAATGTATCGCTCTAGTCGAAGCGCATGTAAATAAGCAAATGAATGCTTCAATTAACGACTTGTCTGTGTGTCTTACATGTAGTGCTCCTGTAAAATCTATCCCTGTAACCGTAAACAGGGGCGCTTCTTGGAGTCTTATCTTCGGTAAAAGAGGAGGGTCGGTGCTGAATATGGCTTTCCTATTATTTTACGACATGTAACACATCTTCTCAGCATTTTTCTAACAACTTGTCGAATTGCGGGTATCCAAAATGTCTGTCTAAGATGAGTTATTGTCATATTAACGCCTGAATGTAAAACTTGCGTATGAGCGTCCATTATGATGAGTTCAGATAATGCGTGATTTGATGGTAGTATATATGGGAATTTTGCGGATTCCGATATTGGTGCGTTGTGTATTCGTCCTTGACACCGCATAATATTGTTGTCATCTAAGAATAAACGTAGTTGTCTTATTCTAGGCAAATTTGTTTTAGTTTTCGATTTCAACGCCTTATATTCTTGTGGAAAAGTCGTCTCCTGACAGTGTTTTATCCATAATTTCAGCGGATTTCTGTACTTCTGGTGGTTTCATTTGTCCTGTTTGTCTTGAGTTGACATGCTTACGACAATTACTAATGAAACGTTGTACAAAAGCAGTTATGCGTAACAATCTCTTAAACGATCCATATCGGTTTATATCCATAATAACGTGAAGTCCTGGTTGATTTTCATTTTCATCAGTTGAAATGTCTCTTGTTGCTTGACTGTTTTCCTGGTCATTGATTAAAACAGATAATGATGCGTCGTTTAACATTGTCGTATTTGGAAATTTAGAAGTGTCCGTTAGCCAACTGGGTTCCTTTTTCCATAATGTACTTTCCTTGTATTTCTCGCTTGTTATACCACGGGTGAACAAATCGGCTGGATTACAGTCAGCTGGGCAGTATTTCCATTTATACGAATACGTCAAATCATTTATTTCGTTCACTCGATTTGTAATAAAACGCTTTAACGTTTTTGTTGATTTTAACCAATGAAGGACGATCTGACTGTTGGACCACAGAGTTATGCTTGAACATTCTAATGTGGATTTAAGATGATTTACTAAACGTGCCCCAATAACGGCGGCCATCAATTCAATTTGCGATAACGTAAGTTCTTTAAGCGGGGCTACCCTTGTCTTTGCCATCACGAGTGCGCTATCACTTCCGTTACACAAGTATGCTACTGAACCATAGGCCTTTGTGCTAGCATCAACGATTACATGTAAATTATTTTCTGTTGAGTTATAACTAGTTTTGGAAAATAAGTATCTATTAAATACCTCATTTGTTACTTGTTCAACGTCTTTGGCAAGATCCAGCCATGATATACATATGTCTTCATCAACTATATGGTCCCAGTCAAATCCTCTTTTCCATATTTCTTGTAACAGTATTTTATTTCTAATTGTAACTGGACTTAACAGTCCGAGAGGGTCATAAATTCGTGACGAGTGTTTCAAAATTTCACGCTTGGCTATTATTTGTGAAGAAGTAAGAATTTCTTGTTTTGGGTAAAACAGTTCATCGGTTACACTGTTCCATCGCATTCCTAAAATCTTTGTTTCTTCATCTGTATCCAGTATGTTTTCTGTTGCTGCGAACGTACGAACCTTTTCACTGTTTGAAGTCCATGATCTTAGATTAAATCCAGCTTTATTCATTATTATACGAGCTTCTTTGAAGTAAACAACTGCGTCATCTTCTGTATTTAAGCTAGACAATATGTTGTCAACATACAGGTTCCTTTCTAATAATTTCGTTGTTGTATTATCGGTTTGCTGTAAATGTCTGAATAACGTGGCATTTAGAATGAAAGGCGAGCAAGTTGCTCCAAATAGTACAGCTTTAAATCTGTATTCAATCAAAAGGCTTTCAGGATCTAAAGGATTGCTGAGCCATAGAAAACGGGTGACATCCCTGTCGTTTTCGTGTAGTCCAACTTGTAGAAATGCTTTTTCGATGTCCGTTGTTATGGCATAACGGTTGAGTCGAAATCGAATTAAAATCTTCGTTAAATCATTCAGTATCAGCGGGGTGTTCATTCAAACTAGGATGGTTTGGTGAAATCCGACAACTACAGTCGTACACTATTCTAACTGGCGTCGTGCTTGAGTCCTTTTTTACAGGATGATGTGGAATGTAGTGAATTTTGTTCGGAATCGGCTCAGATTCATTTACTCTTTCAATAAATCCGCAGTTTTCTTGATCTGTTATGATATCGCTATACTTCTTTAACATTCTTGGTTCTTGGCGCAGTCTTTTTATTACGCTTTCCGTTCTTTTCTTTGTAACAGCATAGTTTAACGGTAACTCATCGTGGTCGTTTTTCCATGGTAACTTTGCGTAATATTTGTCGTCTCGAAACTCAATTGAAGATTCTTGGTAACTTCGTATATAATCGTTCTCTTTTTCGTGCACTTCCGGAGATTCAATTCCTATAGACTCAATCTTCCAAGACGCTTCTAAGTCGTGTTCCTCAGTTTTACGTGAAATAAGTACATTGAAAATACTTGACGCTGTTGATAACTGTGTTTTTTCTGAATGTAACGGTCCAAAAAGTAAGTACCCTAGTTTTGATTTGACTGCGGTGGGTCCGTTTCCGCGTACAACTTTATCTTCAACTATTTCCCAATAAAAATTGGCCCCAATTAATAATGAAATTTCAAAGGTATCCTGTTGTGTAAGTGGGTGTGCGAGCTTTAATCCTTTCAAATAAGTACTGTTCCTGTCAATGTAACGAATGTGGTTCTGTAACGGCGTAGCTATCATGGGAACGATTAAAACCTGTATTGGGATTGTATGTCCAGTTTCTGTTTCAACATAAACCATGGCTTCATCAAGTCGCCTAGCACTCGTATTGGTTTCTCCAAATGATGAAAGTTGAATATTGTCGACTCCTTCTCTCTGCAGGTTTAATTTACTCGCAAGACTCTCCGTTACAAAAGACCTTTGAGCGCCTCCATCAAACAAAATGTTCGTATCTGTGCAATGACGATCTGACCAAACGGGGGCCACAGCGGTTTTCAGTAGTACATTTGAGCGAAATTGTGCTGACGAATCTCAGTATCATTCACAAGATTTACTACAGTTGATGTAGATGGCGTATTTTCATTCTTAGCAGCACTATTTGTGTCATTAAAACGGTTGTTACTTCTTTTGTCAGGGATCGCAGTGTGTTCAGCTTTACTACATAAACTAGTGTGGTGTCTTTAACCACAGTTACGACATGAAGTTTTCGATTTGCATTCTTTTATGTGATGTGTACCGAGGCAGTTGAAACATAAATTGTTACGTTTAACGATAGCGAGGCGTTCATCTAAATCGCGTATTTTCGGGCAATTGGTAGGCGAATGGATATCTTTACAGAAAATGCACGGCTTAGCTTTAAATGCTGATTTGCATTTCTAGTACTTGTATTGTGTTTTCTTTGTGATTTAGCTCTGGCGAAAAAGGTTGAATACGAAATATCACTTTCTGTCTATGTAACTTGTCCGGCTTTCATAATTTGTATCTCTTTATGTATACTTCTTCGAAGATCTCGTAATAACCAATTTGTCGTACCATGCTCCCGAGCGAGATGCTTTCTGATTTCTCCGGGCAGTTTGTTAACTATGATTGGAACTAATAAATTACCGTACGAGTCCTTTGTCTGTCCAAGCGATTCTCCATTTTGTCGTAAAAAATTCTCAGGCTTATGAGGTCATTTCGGGGTGCTGTAATATCAAGCAGTGCTTGTAGGTGTGCTTGTGTTATTTCGTGAGTCTGTCCAAATCTCTCTGTCAGAACATTTACGGCTTCGGCATAGTTAGCGTTAGTTAGAGAAAATCCGGCAATTATCTGAGCGGCTTCGTTTTCTAATTGGGCCTTCAAATAATTAAACTTTTGAACATCTGTCAATGTTGGGTTGTAATGAACTGCTGATTCGTAAGAATCCCAAAAGCTTGGCCATTCTAATATATTGCCATTAAATGTAGGTAATGTTAATTTTGGCAAACGGTGATTGCTAGATATAGCGGACATGACAGCATAGCTTGACGTAGGAATTGATGTAGCAATTTGACTTGTCTCTGTTAAAATTCGAGCGGCATCATTTGACTGTGACAATGATGGGGCGACATGATTTGTCTGTACAATTTCTGGTGAACTAGTAGGGATGAACGGTGGACTGTTTACATTTAAAACTTGATAAGATGAATGTGATGTTTGATTGGAAATAGGATGTGATGTTTTATCTATGAATATCCTAAAATGTCTCAGTTTAGAAACAAAATTTGTAGTATACTCATCTGTGTCTACGATTTCCGTCTCTATATCCTCTGTTTCCGATGCGTTCATAATTTTTTCATTCAGTGTGTCGACTGACGTTTTCTTCTGTTGTAAATTTTCGTATGTGGCTAACAGCTCCTCTCTGTCGAATTCAGAACTTTCTTTTGCGTCGGCAAATTTTCGTAAAAGTGTGGTAACGGCACTACGATTGCCCGTTCTTATCGATTTAAGCTTCGGTAACTCCATTAGTCACGGCACCATAAATGTGGGGACGATTTCTTATTATCTAACTCTAATAAAATAAACAACAGCCTTACAGTTTGACGTTTACTTGTGTCTACCTTGGATACAAAGGTAATTCGCGACGTTGCCGTTCCCGCGGTCTTCTCAACAGTGATATCGCTTTTTTCCCTACAGTGCAATAATTTTCCTCCTGAACTAGATTTCAAAATATGTCATAAACATTGTGGTAAGCAGTTAAATTTTACACCTAAAACAATGTATTCTATAGGATACAATAGTTGATCATCCTTCTTTTGATTCGAAAACTCGGTTCACTCAAGTATATTTCAAAGTCCCCTTGCAGAAAATTGAACATATATTAGCCCCAATGTGTCGAAGTTTGAAGGATAAGAAATTTTGAAGGAAATGAAAACAAATTAAAATCGAAATACTAATTTATAGATTGTATGTTTTTATTGTATATCAAAATGAGTTCTTGTTCAAACAATTTGATTTTATAACAATCAGAATGGCATGTTAAGCTTATAGTTTTTCGCCACCTTTAATGTTTGACCATGCGGAAAATTATGATTTTGTAATAATTTTTTCCTGATATAACTACAGAACGAATTAATAGATCCAAGCCAAATAAATACATTAAAAACGAAACTTTAAAAGGATAATTAAACTAATATTAGTTTTGTTGAAACATTGAAACTCGACCTCAACAACAGATAACGACAAAGGTGAAAGATCTGTAACGATTAGTTTTTAATCTGCAAGTACGTGCGATGATAATTTATTCTATCAAAGGAACAGACATATATACTACATTGTAATGCTTCAGCTTCTTTGAAAGTTGCTCCTTTAGGACTTGATTCAACATTTTAAACATATTGTACAAAGTTAGCAATATGGAAGGAATCCATTAAAAACCAAACGAACTAAAGAGGATCTCGCCGTCTATCTATATTGATCACTTAAACGAACACAGCGAAAAGTTGCTACAACAACTTCCTAATCGACCCCAATAGTTATGTTGGCATCGGCTATGAATATGTCCCGAAAGGCATGGAGGAAAAAAAATCCTCAACTTCTAGCTTAGACTTCACAAAGTGAAGCATTGACAAAAAAAATTGTAGATTCATCATTGCTAAAAAGTAATACACATTGATTTTTGATTGCTTAACGCTCAGTGACAAATATCTTATGCATATTCAGGACAAGAACAAATCAACAATTAATACAAAGTAGACACATTGTAAGTATTACTAAGATGGTCGAGCCGAGGTAAAGCAAAGGAAAATGAAGATATAATAATAATAAAATAAGAAATAAAGATCTAAGCAATATTTATCCTGCTTCCCCTTTAATCAACAATGGTTAGGGGATTACTTAAAGGATTTTATTACACATTTTCTTATCAATAATACAAGCAATACATTGATTCCAAAGCTCTTGAAATTGTTTGAATTCAATGAGACCGAACAGAAATGATACATATGCAGATGTTGTAGGGGAGAATAACGTCTAATAATGCATGTAGCTTATGGTACCAGTTACAAAAGTCATGTTTAAGTTAAGAATAATAGTTCAACATGCATGTACATTCCTTTGAGTTTTTTAGATATAAAAATTTTCTTTATTTGTTATTAAATCTAACTCCCAACTTTTCTCTCTCTGACTTCCTATATTTTTTCTTTTGCTTGTTTTAAGATCTGTATTTATTACACATGATAATGAATATTTACAAAAAAAATTATAATTAGTTTTGTTCATAAGCAGAACTGATACACCTTTTCCTTATTTTCATTTTTTTGTTGTTAATTCAGTTGGTAATTTTTTGTTGTTGTTTTTTTTTTTTTTTTTTGCTATGATACTTTTTCGGTAGAGACATATAAAGAACCCGAGATAGGTAAGTACAAAATCTCGCCAATATCATGCGTGTAAACTCGTTCACAGTATTCTTTAACGATATAAATTTAGAGAGTACAGATACCGAGACAACTTTAACAATCTATATACATGTAGAACATTAAGCTTGTAATTGTCGAAAGGGAAAAACATCTAATGAATAGTAAAATTAAACATAATTTAGTTTATTATTACTCAGTATGTATTTTCTTAATGAAATTATAGACGAATTAATTTACTATTTTCACGAAATTGTCTGAAAAAAAAAAAAATTTACCAGTTAATTTTTTCAAAACTATTTACTGGGATCAAACATTTTCCCACAAAAAAACTATTAACCGGTTATCTTTTTACGGGAAATACTGTAAGCAAATAGCCTATTTTTATTACAAACAGTAGGACAACCGGAAGCGCCTGAGTATTGATTTCGGTGCTCAGTGATACGGTTCACTAGACGATGTTGTCAACACGTAATGGCGGCCATTGTTTGACGTTGGATTTGGCATTCAACGCTGTAAAGATGCATTTATGACATTCTTGGATGCTAAAACTTAATGCCACACAACATAAAAGGTAAAGGATTATTTCAGATATACCAAGTTAATTATTTTCAAATAAGTGGGATCCCAAAAAAAAAAAAAAAATGATTTAAACGGCAAAAATAAAGTGTAAAATTATATGAAACATGAAAATTGAAATCCCATTTTTCATCATTTCCTTTTCATATATTGAATACACTTTTTACACCAACAACTGGATATTCGTATTTCAGTCTTAGGTATCCGTCCTTGTCTCCGGGAATATTATACCCACAAAAGTTGTCAACATCCGTTTTCAAACTGTTCAAAGTGTTCTTCACAAACTCCCTGGAAAATATTCACGCTATCACTTGATGTAGAAATTTTTAGAAAATCAAAGGAGAGGTATTTTTTTGTTCCCATTTTTAATACAGCCATATTTTATCCTACATGTACAGTGCAGAAAATCAATTCCGAAATTCTATGGTCAGATATAAAAAAAAAATGAGATTTCCTTTTATTTTAATGTTCAACAATGAAAATAATATGTAAATTCATATATTTTTCTCATATAGATTTGCTTACAATCAACAGTATTTATCGTCGTACTTTGCCGCAAACGAACGAAAAAAAAAAAAATACAAAAGCGCGCCATTTTTCAGTTGACGTCGGCCGACGCAAAATAGTCCAATTTTCGGCGTAGGACTACTGAGCGCCGCCGAATCACATTTTGGCCAAAAAGGCACATCGGGTTGTCCTACTGATAAGCAATGCGTTTACGTAAGGTTTCTGTATGACGTCAATAAAGAATAAAGGTTCGCGGAATTTTTACGTCCTCCGCTTCACATTCAAAAATAATTGTTCACCCAAAATATTTAGTTTGAAACAGTGTTAGAGTTGCAGTATAAATAAAATAACCATGCATTGTCCCGAAACATATACCAGCTTCTTTCTCTATAATAAAACACCTATTTACTGGATATTCGGACAATAGTAAGGTCGTGCAATAGTTTATGTCTCATAGTCGTGCCAGTAAATAAGTGTATAATATTCTCAGGTAACCCAAATAATTCAGTCGATTCATTCTGCTGCTTTACGGTTCCTTTTTTGTTAGATAGATTATAAGATTGAAATCCCAGGTATAACCAAGGAAAAGTTCAATATTCTTAATTTCGGCAAACTATTTTTAATGATTTTTCTCGATTTTGTATTTTGCATGAAGAACCCATGTCAGTTTTCTACATCTTAATTTAAGAATGAGGTTAAATCATGCATCTTTATATATGAATTCCACTTCTGGCATATTCTAGATGTAGACGAACAAGTGCTTTTAAATAGAAGGCCTTGTGTTCTGTTATCAAGGTTTTAAAAATCCTAGTTAATCCAACAATCTAGTTTCCTTATTCACTTGTGTCTGAATACGTATTTTTTCAAAAGATAAGTTTCTGTCGATTGTCACTCCAATGTCTGTTTCGCTATCCACATTTTCCATTCCATTCCATTGACTGTATGGCTAGTACATCACTTTCATCCTTTATTTCTCTAAATAATTTTATATCATCGACAAATAAAAGTACGTCCGATAGAACACATTTAGGTAAATCGTTTATAAAAATTACGAACAATACTGTACCCAATACTGATCCATGAGGGATACCACTAGATACACTATGCCATTTGTAATGGGAATCATTAAAGTGTACACACTGATTTCTGTCACTTAGGAAATTTTGCACCCAGTTACATATTATGTCACCTAAACCATATGCTCTCATTTTATGTAGCAATCTTACATGTGACACTTTATCAAAGGTCTTCATAAAGTCCATGTGTACTGAATTAATACTACCTCCCTTGTCCTTTGGATTTTCAAATATTTTGGCCACGAGCATCACTGAAGAGACATTGATTGTCGAAATGCGCATCTGGTGCAGAAAAATTGGTACCGTTTATGTTATTGTCTAGTATATATCCATGTATCCAACACTATAAGAAGTTGTAATGTAGTGAATCCTCCACCCAGGAATCCATACTTCTTACCACTAAACAAACTGAAACAGTTCATATGTGCATAATTCTTTTCCTTACTATTTTTCTAATGTTTAAATAATATACTGGCAAGGCTGACCGTTCTATAATTCAATGCTAATTTCTTCTCACTCTTTTTAAATAACGCAGTTATAATAGATATCTTCCAACTGTCTGGAACTATGCCGGTTTCAAACAACTTGTACAAAGTACAAAGGTTTATCTATAATGGAGCTTAGTTCATATAAAACTGTTGGATGTGCTCTATTAGGGCCTGGTGATTTTGTGGTATTTTGACTAACTAATAATTGGCTTTGAACAGCTGTCAGTACCTGCGATTACTCTCAGATCTGTACTATGTGTCTTTTTTGTTGTGAGGAATGTATGAATACCCTGCCACGTCCGGTCTGTGTTTATGTGAGATGTTTTTTTTATCTGATTTGTATCGATCTGTTAAGCCCTTTTCAACTGATTTTTACAGTTTGGTCTTATGATGTACTGTTACACCACTGTTCCAGGTTTAGGGGTGCCTTCCAAAATGTTTGACCCACCACATTCTTCATGTGCCTGTCTCAAATCAGGAGCTTGGAACTGAATGGTTGTCTTTTTTATTGCCGTTTCTCATACTAGTATTTTTGCTTCGTTTATGTCTTGTATAGTTTGTTCTTGTGATGTACTGTTACATCACTGTCCCAGGTCAAGGGGATGGCGCCCTCAAACATGTTTAACCCCACCACATTCTTTATGTGCCTTTCCCAATTCAGGAGCCTGTAGTTCAATGGTTGTCGTTGGTTCATATCTGTCATATTAGTTTTTCGTAAATTGCTTAAAATTTGGTATAAATTAGGCCGTTAGTTTTCTCAATTGAATTGTTATATATTTTTGATTGCGGGGCCTTTTACAGCCGACTACTGGGTTATTCTCATTGTTGAAGGCCGTACGTGTGCCTATAATTGCTTACATCCACTTTATTTGAACTTTGGTGGATAGTTGTCTCATTGGCAATCAAACCACAGTGTAAGCAGTTATAGGCAACTGTACGGCCTTCAACAAAGAGAAAACCCATACCGTATAGTCGGCTATAAAAAGTCCCGACATGAAAAATATGAAACAATTCAATTGAGTTAACGGCCTATATTATAACAAAACAATTTAAACATGACAAACATGAACCAACGACAACCACTGAGCTACAGGCTCCTGACTTGGGACAGGCAAATAAAGAATATGGCGGGGTTAAACATGTTTGTGAGCGCTCAACCCTCCCCCTAACCTGGGACAGTGTTGTTGCAGCACAACATAAGAACAAACTATAAAAATCAATTGAAAATTGAAAATGGCTTAACTCATCAGATCGATACAAAACAGAAAAATTGTTTGATTTCGCAGATTGTTTGTTTTTGAATATTCTGCAACTGGTTTTTGTTTTCTTTCCTTTCGAGTTAGCTTTTTAACCATATTTCTAGCCTTACAATATTCTCTGTATCCTTCCTTACTACGATCTAGATCTTCCACAAATCATTCCCACGATCTATGTTTCCTTTTGATACTTAAGACTGCCTCTTTACTTAGGGGTGTATTTCCTTAAAAGTTCCTATACTTACTTTTTGGTATATGCTTATTCATCGCATTGTTAATCTCTTCTATCAAAGTCTCTAACATAGTTACTGTATCCTCATTTTTTTTTATCACTTTCCCAATATAATTCCCTTCTCATTGCTTCATAATCACCTTTATAATAATTTAAACATTCAAATTTCACTTGCTCATTGTTAAAATAACATATGTATTATAAACTTATTACTATAAAGTCGCATGATCCTAATGAATCTAAATATTCTATTTTGATTATATTATTAGTGTCAATCACTGGTACCAAGTCTAAGAATGAAGGCTCTCACCATGCTTCTGCCTATTTTGCTGATATATTACCTGAAACAAATAATTATCTCTAATACATTCTAGAAATGCAATACTTGTTTCTTTCTTTGCAGTCCATGTGCGCCAATCTATGTCGGGTAAATTAAAACCTCCTGTTAAAATCATATGTGAGAACTTTAAGTCCCTTGGTTTATTTAGTAAGTCATATAATGCTTTAAAATTCTGCTCTCCTAAAGACGGACTTCTGTCTACAGTTTATCATTCCACTTAAGATTTATCTTAATCCATATACTTTCCTAAATGTTAGTGTCAATTTGTACTCCAACTGCATTTAAAGTTTTCTTTGCATATACTACAATTCTACGTTTGGCATCTAATGGGAAGCCTCCTAGGAATAAATCATAACCTGATATTTCTAGTTCTGCTTTATTTATAGTGTATCTTGTGTTTTTCGGTAGCACTTCTGCTATAGCTACACTATCAAGTGTATCTCCTCCTTATACATAATTCTGCTTAAATTCACCAAATTTATTTATAAAAACTGTCTGCATTCGTGTATATACATTTCAAACTCTGTGAATTTACATTAAAATCCAATCCACCAGAACTATTGTTTAAACACTGAGCTTGTTTGTTTACATTTTTCTTTTTTTACGTTTCTTTTATTTTGAATTTGACCACTTTTCTCTCCCACGGGGGATTTCTTACTACATATCTGACTTTCCCGGAAGTTTCATTATCATTAAAAGTCTTTGCATCTAACACTTTCTGCTTATTTTGCTCTCATTCTGTCTGAGACATATCATGTGTAATACTACTTTTCTCAAATTTACTGTGTAATGGTGCCTGTTTAGTTTTTGATAAGTTTTTCATAAATATCTGTTTCCCTTCAGTATCTGATAATGTTACCTTGATAGGACGTGACTTCTCAAAATTTTCTTTACCTGCAGCTGGATCACCCTTGTTTCTCTTTCCAAGACGAACTACATTCTAAATGATCTCTCCGTCAGCCTTAACACAATTAAATAAATCTACAACAATGTCAGTATCATGTTTCATTCTAGTACCTGCTTCAGTCTCTTGCGATTCTTCTTCACCGTGTAGGATAATATTTTTCTTCCTCATTGCACTATCTCTGATTTCAGATACCTAGCTGTTTATTGAGGCCTCAATACCATTGTCACAAACTTGTTTAGAGTCACATTTATCATTACTCGATATAGCTTCTATCATAAATTCTTCCGGATTTATACTTGTTTTTTTTTTTCATTTAACCCTTTCTCAATGATTGTTACCCGGCTTTCTATAACTTTTGAAAAATCCTTACAACTTGCTTTAATCTCCTGGTCAATTCTCAAGTGTTTTATTTTACCTTTGACTCACAATTTGGACAGAACCAGTGTAAAGAGGGGTTGCTAAAACCTTCATACTCTTTATCTGTAATCTTCAGTAAATGTGTGAGGTGGTCTAATATCCCAAGACAAAATCGGACCTGCCCTTTAGGTGAAGATGGCGATATTGGTGATGAATACCATTATCTCCTCAAATGCAACTTTTTTACAACAGAAAGAAAAGAATATTAAGATAAAAAATTCACAAAAATTTTAATATACTTAAGTTCAGGGCACTGATGAATACATCTAAACAATCTGAGCTTAGAAATTTGTGTAAGTTTATTAGAGTTATAAACGATGAAGTGGATTCTCTCAATTAACCGTCTCCCTCCTCCCCATATTTTAAGGTCTTCCATTTGATATACACTGCACATTTTTAACACATTTATGTATCTCTGTTGTATTGAATGTTTATTTCCTCAACATGTGTACCTTTGTATTATTGTATATTTCCTCAACATATGTAGCTTTGTATTATTGTATAATGTTTATTTTCTTCTGTGTACCTTTGTATCTACAGCAGTTTATCAGAATAAAGTACATAGACCGTCATTACAGTAAGCATATTACAATGCTCACATTGTACTACTTTGACGTCGTCTTTCGTAAAGTCATTTTTACATATGGAACACTTCAAACCTTCTTTCCCTTTCTTTGCTCCCTGTGTTCCTTTCAAAATAGAACTTGACGTTCATCTGTTTCCTGGAACTTCATCCCTCGGTATTATGAATGTTTATTCCAATCAAAATTTTCAAAATGATGGTCAATGTTTACAATTGAGACTATTTCTTCTGGGGTAACCCTTAATTCTCCCAAAAAGTCCTTATTTTGGTTCCTCTACTAATTTTAAGTGTGTCACTTTATTGTTTTAAAGCACTCAAACTCATTAAAATTTATTCCGAACAAAAAGTTTCAAAATGACGGCTACTGTTTACAGGCAACAAAAATTGGCTCTATCTCCAGGACTAAACTTCAAATTCTCTCAAAAAGTCATTACTATGGTCCCTTTACTAGTTGATAATGTCACTATACTGATTTTAAACACTATTTCTCATTAAATCATTACTCTCAGCTTTCCAAAAATGTGTCCGCCAAACCGGAACCGAAAGATATGCTTATACTCTGAAGTAAAAATCACCTTTATCTCAAGAAGAAATCTTCCCATTCTCCATAAACCATGAAATTAAGCGTAGTGTTTCTTACTTTTAGAGCCCTTTTGTAGAATGTCAGTGTCTTTTCAATTATTTTCAAATTTTCAAAGCCCCAAACTTCAGGACCATACAGTAAGACTGGTTCTATCTTAGAATCACAAGTTTAAATTGTTGATCAATAAGTATTGATTCATTTCGTATACTTTGGTAATATAAAACAGTGCCCTTTTAGTTGATCTACAAGTTTCTATTTGGTTAAAAAACTGTACTAAATTATATTTGAAAAATGACACCCAAATAAGAAAAAGTATCAATAATTTCAAGTAAATCATTTTGTAATTTAAATTGCAGATTTTGTTTAGTTTTCCTCTTGCCAAATTCAATAACTTTAGTTTCCTTTATATTCACTTTTAGTTTCTATTTTTCGCAATTACCTTAAAAACATCTAAGGAATTTTGCAGACTTTCTATTGTTTCTGAAATCATGACTTTCATATACATCAGGGACCTGGTTTCCGAAAGTATCTTATGACTAAGACATGTCTTACGATGGTCTATGGACATGTCATAGTCGTGAGATGTATTTTCGAAAGTGTCCCAAATTAACTTACGATATGTCATAAATTATATCGTAAACTTTATATAATAAAGACACCTCGCGACATGACTTATGATGGTCTTGCGATTATTATTAAAGTTACGACAGGAATTCACTGAATTTATCTTTGCACATGCAGCCTCCCGTGCTCTTTTATTGGCACTGTTTCTTGCTCAGTCTGATAAATAGAAAAGATTTATTCTTTTCCACTTTTTCAATTAAAATTTAAATCTCCTGCGACATAAAATTCGAACTCCCTCTTTACTCATGATTATGTAGTTTATTAACGTATTTGCACGGGCAGTTCGTTTAGCGGGACCGGTACTCGATGTA
The DNA here is from genome assembly GCA_017311375.1 of Mytilus coruscus. Taxonomy (NCBI): domain Eukaryota; kingdom Metazoa; phylum Mollusca; class Bivalvia; order Mytilida; family Mytilidae; genus Mytilus; species Mytilus coruscus. The sequence goes on along the minus strand of CM029603.1, from coordinate 75,908,462 downwards.
CCAAATCTTAAAAGTACTCACAATTAAATAACACTTCATGTATTATAATACAATATTGGTTACAATGCATTTCTTTGTGAAAGTCAAACTGAATTAGAAAATTGCACCGGTTGAAACATGACATACATTTTATTGCTTAGATTATTTTTCTAATAAAATATGCTTTTCTCAGCACAACCCATCGCTGCTCTCTCTCTCTCTCTTGAGAGCCATTAACACATGCAAATGGTAGGAGTTGAATCATGAATAAATGCAGAAGGCTAATTTCTACCCTACTTTCACCTTTGCCAAATCACTACTTTCACTTTCAACAATAGATTGGTGTAATATATCAATAATTATCAAGGTCTATAGCATTATCCTTATTTTTATACGCCCGTTTACTATACGCCCGTTTACGGGACGTGTTATGGAATACCGTTGTCCGTCCGTCCGTCCGTCGTCAAAATGTCGGACAATAACTAAAAAACGCTTTGACCTATGTTCATGAAACTTTGGTGAATTGTTTATATCTATTAACGTAAGTTTTCTGCAATAACTCAAAAATGCTTTGAGCAGTTTACATGAAACTTGTTGAATTGTTTATATATATTGATATAAAGCTCCCTTTCGAATTTTATAGATTTCAGATTTTACGCTTCCGAGTTATGGAATTTTAGTCATAAAAAAGGGGAGATTTTCCAGTTTTCGGAAAACAACTCAAAAATGCTTTGAGCAGTCTTCATAAAACTGTGGTGACTGGGTTTTGTCTATAAAAATAAGCTCTTTATAAATTTCTGATTAGGCATTGAGGAATAATGGAACTTTATTGTTGAAAAAGCGACGGGCGTATCATGCGCTCATGGCGTTACTCTTTATTGAACTCTGGTTTAATAATACCATTTGCCAAAGTGTCTTTTATAATTCCAGTATCTAATACAATATTAGATAATTTATAGCAAAAGGATACAAAAACTTGGCTGAATTTTTCAAAAATTCATTCAGGATTTTATCGGAACCAAGAGTCTTGTTATTTTTTAAATTCTTCACCTCTTCCAAAACTTCTAATTCTGTATGTTCTCATCCAGGATTTCATCATAAATTGGAGTATATGAGTCTTCTTCTTCTCCAGCATTTAAATCCTTTAAAGTATTCGTAAAATGTATTCATATCTATAGACGGGGATTCTTTATTAGTGTTAGACATTTCCAATATATTTCAAATAAAATCGCCGTCAGCTTAAATCAATTAAAAAAAAGAGTTAAAGGCATTATTGCATGTTTAATGTGAACCGAATGAACGGGTTGAAATACAATTTATCACGCAACTTATAATATAAATATTACAAGATATTTTAAATTAATGTTTTACTCTGATAATATCATTATTTTGTCAAACTTTAAAGAAAATAAAAGTAAATATTTAATCTACTGTTCAAATGAAATGTAATTGCTTCAAAACAAATATTATCGGCATGCCTTTGTATGGATGCCTCGAAACATGTAAGTAGGTATGCAGTATTTGTTATTCCGCGGGGTCTTCAGGTGGCGTTAGGTTCTTTTGTGTTTTGTCATTCGGTGATCCATCAATTAAAGGATCAGCTTACATATTATTTATTTAAAAAGTGCAAGGGAATTGTAACTGTTAAACAACAATAAATCTTTACGTATTAAAGGATTATTCTTTGGTGCGACATTTAATACAAATATATTGTTTCTTGTTCCTTGACAAATTACACATTGTTCCGTTCACCTTTTAATGAAGGATCACTACTTTCAATTGTAAATATTCTCCGATTTCATTGTAACTCTCCGGGAGATCAACCCCATTAGACTGTGTTACGGAGATGTCACTGAACCCCCTCGAACAGTCCAGGAGATATTTAGACTGAAGGAGATCCTATTTCAAGGTATAAATATTGACCAACGCATTTTATTTTTTACTTTAACGAAAGAAATTATCAGGCAACATTAAACTTAGAAGATGGCAAATTTAATTGTTGTCCTTAATGTTCCACCTAAGGGGAAATCTATGGATATAGAATACGCAGAAAAATGTAACAAAGGAGCAAATAATCGGATGAAATCACATTTAACAGACATTGAAAAAATGCAGCAGAGGAAAGAGTTGCAATTACGAAAGGAAAAGCAAAATTTAAAACAAGAACTGGCAGACATCCGTAAAAAATCTCCTTTGGTAAAAGAACTAAAAACTCCGGAATTTCTTAAACAAGAGAAATCAAGAATTCGACAAACTGCAGGATATATGAAAAGGGTCGACTATAGATCCGACGGTAATTCATCAGATGAATGTATCAGTGAACTTTCTTTTGACGGCAGTGAAGATTCTTCTGACGCAGAAACGAAATATAGACGAAGAAAAATTGCAACACTTGAGGAGAGATGTCGGGAAAAGACTATTTCTAATTTACACAGAAGATACTCTGCTCAACTTAAAACAAATATCAAAAGTTGAAATTGGAACACTAGAGATAGTTTGGTGCTTTAACATTGTGGTGCTATTGAGTCTGGCATTCTCTGGTAGAATTGACACCAGAGAAGTTACGTATCAAGTGAAAATAACAGCCGTTTTGATTTTCTGATTTAGTGAAAAAAAAAAAAAACAACATTCGTTTTGGTGATTAGGGGAATATATAGATCATTGACATGTATGAGTAAGATATGGTGCTTTGTTTTGCAATTGTTATTTTGTGTATATTTATAAAATCACAATTTACTTTTCAAATTGTCTGTTATTTATTGAATATGCAAAGATTAAAGCCAAATAGTCATATAAAACCTTAGTACACGTTACTTCAAATTCATTTCGAATTTTATTCATTATTTATCTTTTTCATCCCAACCTCGATTTTGACATCACCAAATGCGACTTATCACAGATGTTTTACTTGCAATAAGCAACACGATGAATGCTACTAGTAGAGCAGGAACTTCTTACCCTTCCGGAGCACCTATGTTTAACCCGAGTTGTCCCCAGCACAACGCGTTGCGGGGGGCATAAAATACCGGCCAGTCTTGTTAGCGCTCTCATGTGTACAATTCTTGATTTTTTATGAAACTTATATTATAGGTTTATATCATCAATGTCTCGGCCCAGTTCGAAATTCAGAGCCGATCGACTACTTTTCAAAGAGTTATGCCCCTTGGAAACATTAATTATATGGAAAATTGCATCGTTAGCGCTCTCATGTGTACAATTCTTGCCAGATTTTTATGAAACTCATATTGTAGGTTTATATCAGCAATGTCTCAGACGAGTTCGAAAATCAGTTCCGATCAACCTTTTTTGAAAGAGTTATGCCCCTTAGAAATATAGATTATATGAAAATTTGCATTGTAAGTGCTCTTACGTGTACAAGTTTTGCCAGATTTTTATCAAATTCATATCAAAGGTATATGACAGAAATGTCTCGGAAATTTCGAAAATAAGTGCCGATCAAATATTTTTAACGAGTTTCCCTAGGAATTATTTTAAAATATATCGGAAATTGCTCTCAAGTCTTCAACTCTCTAGTTATATAATTTTAAAAGTTTTAAAGAACAAAAAAAAAATTGTTTAGTTATTGCCCTTGGAAAGAAAAGATAAAATATGTGCAACACGGGGGACATTGGAACTCTGTTCTTTTATTTAATTCTAAAGAGCTCGTGAACTACTTTTTGCTTTGGTTTTTCAGTGGATTTTTCTGTACTATTTTTTTAATGTTTGTGTTCCCTATATGTCTTGTTCCCTTATTTACTGTCCTTGTTTAATTTCAAGTTATAGAATTATACAGAATGAATATTTTCCTATGTTTTGTAATTTGTGTTGTTTTAAGATTAGACAAGAAACATTTATCAACTGCTATTGTAAGGTGTCTAATCTAAAAATGACTTGTTTATGAATGAGTTATAACAGTAGCCACGGCAAGTGTCACTAGTGCAGCAGGATCCCTCCGAACCACATGATCGAAAAGAAAATATATGATCTATCAATTCATCACATTAAATCATTACGCATTCTATCAGATTTTCGGTGGAGTTTTTTTTTTAATATCTAGTTGTCTGCACAGTGTTTGTGAACCGTTGTTTTTTTTACCATGCTCTTTTCTGTGGATGTGTGACATAATCTTCGTTTTCCATGATAAAGAAAGACCGTGCATTAACATCGACAAATCAACGCTATTGGCAATGTATATGTCGATCTAGGAGCCTGTAGTTCAGTGGTTGTCGTTGGTTCATGTCTGTCATATTTGTTTTTCGTTAATTGTTTTGTTATAAATTAGGCCGTTAGTTTTCTCATTTGAATTTTTTCATATTTTTCATGTCGGAGCCTTTTATAGCAGACTATACTGGTATGGGTTTTACTCATTGTTGAAGGCCGTGCGGATGCCTATAATTGCTGAAATCCACTTTATTTCAATTTTGGTGGATAGCTGTCTCATTGGCAATCATACCTCATCTCTTTATTTTTATATTTACTGTACTTGGACTGAATTGATCATATTATCATACCCCGCAAAAATAAGTTTTAGGAGTGTTTGTGGTATATATTTAACTTATATTTTGTCTTTTTCATCCGAGTAAATTCCTCTATATAAACAATCTTGTTGCCGTCTTTTGATTTCTTAAGAAAATTTTCAAGTTTCTTCATCCACCATTAAGTTGCGAGTATTTGATCTAAGCATCAGTAATCTCTAAATTTCAATTCACTAGTACCTTCTCAAAACTATTTAAATTTTCAAAACAAAAACCTTCACTAGTTTTTCAATTTATGAATCAAACAATTTCAATTGTAAATCTACTGGGATTAGAGAATGTTTCTGGTATATTTATGAGGAACTTTAAGGTCAAGGTCAGAGTGACCTGATTTTGGTATTTGTCACATCTATCCCGATCGAATTATTCTTCTACATACACAGTTTTGTCAATGTAAGTATTACGGTACAAAAGTTACACATCGTACACAAATCAGACAAATTGTTTACTGCCACGTGGGGTCAAAGGTCAAAGTCAAAATCAGAGTAACCTGACTTTAATATTTGACACATTCCTTTCCCATGATGCATCAGCAAGTTTGGTCAATCTAAGTTCTAAGGTACCAAGGTAATGCGCAGGACAGAAATCAGACTATATTTTACTATCAAATATGGATAAAACCAGAAGATTTCGAATATCTGACAAAAATCAAAACAAGGTCAGCAAACAACTTCAATCACTCATTATTTATAAGTAACGTAATTTTTGTTACATAATTAGTTTTCAACTACATGTACCAACAAACATGACACGTAATATGGAAACATGACACATGATCATGTACTGGAAACCGAGGTCGCGGATTATTGATCAGGAAAAAAAAAGGATTGGGAATCCTAGATCACGGATTGGGAATCCGAAATCACGGATTAGTGTCCCTTTATAGCTTTCGTAATGAACAAGCGGTGAACTTGTAAACTTTAAATAGATAAAAGGTTTAGAATCTGTTCTTAGAGAAACTAGTTTCATCTTATATATGGTTAATTAAAACTTGTATGAATGAAATAAGGTTGAAGACTACTACTAAAACATCTCTGCAAGATCAAATTAAACAAACATGGTATTCAGATATTCAAACGAAACCGAAAACATTGCATTACCGTCTTTTTAAGGATTTTTTGCTTTGAGAAGTATTTAGACATTTTGGAACCCCGGGATATTTACACTCACTGTCAATTTACACTGATTAACCATAAACTACCATAGATGGAAAAAAATCAGAGAGATAAAATAATATGTGAACAATTTGATATCAAAAGATCTTGGAGTGATTTTCATTACATAATGAGGTGTAAATTTATGGCTATAGAAAGAAAAGGTCGATAAAAAGTAGATTGCTTATCCAAATACAATTAAATTTAAGGAAGTTATGAAATCAATATGAAAAAAATCCAACTTGAAGTAATTTATAAGGCATATTAATTCATGTGTGTTTTCTCCTGGCTGAATCTTTCTCTATTTATTGTAAATATGGCACATACTTATATATGTTTTTATTTTATGTATATCTGCATGTGCTATTTATTCCATGTTACTTCTGTATAGTATTACCATTGTATTTAAAAGGGTTTATCAGAATAAAGATATTTAAAACTTTGATTTTTCTTAGATGCTGATCAAAATGTTGAACAATTAGAGATAGTTTGGTGCTTTAACATTGTGGTGCTATTGAGTCTGGCATTCTCTGGTAGAATTGACACCAGAGAAGTTACGTATCAAGTGAAAATAACAGCCGTTTTGATTTTCTGATTTAGTGAAAAAAAAAAAAAACAACATTCGTTTTGGTGATTAGGGGAATATATAGATCATTGACATGTATGAGTAAGATATGGTGCTTTGTTTTGCAATTGTTATTTTGTGTATATTTATAAAATCACAATTTACTTTTCAAATTGTCTGTTATTTATTGAATATGCAAAGATTAAAGCCAAATAGTCATATAAAACCTTAGTACACGTTACTTCAAATTCATTTCGAATTTTATTCATTATTTATCTTTTTCATCCCAACCTCGATTTTGACATCACCAAATGCGACTTATCACAGATGTTTTACTTGCAATGAGCAACACGATGAATGCTACTAGTAGAGCAGGAACTTCTTACCCTTCCGGAGCACCTATGTTTAACCCGAGTTGTCCCCAGCACAACGCGTTGCGGGGGGGGGGGGGCATAGAAATACCGGCCAGTCTTGTTAGCGCTCTCATGTGTACAATTCTTGATTTTTTATGAAACTTATATTATAGGTTTATATCATCAATGTCTCGGCCCAGTTCGAAATTCACAGCCGATCGACTACTTTTCAAAGAGTTATGCCCCAGAACATTAATTATATGGAAAATTGCATCGTTAGCGCTCTCATGTGTACAATTCTTGCCAGATTTTATGAAACTCATATTGTAGGTTTATATCAGCAATGTCTCAGACGAGTTCGAAAATCAGTTCCGATCAACCTTTTTGAAAGAGTTATGCCCTTAGAAATATAGATTATATGAAAATTTGCATTGTAAGTGCTCTTACGTGTACAAGTTTTGCCAGATTTTTATCAAATTCATATCAAAGGTATATGACAGAAATGTCTCGGAAATTTCGAAAATAAGTGCCGATCAAATATTTTTAACGAGTTTCCCTAGGAATTATTTTAAAATATATCGGAAATTGCTCTCAAGTCTTCAACTCTCTAGTTATATAATTTTTAAAAGTTTTAAAGAACAAAAAAAAAAAATTGTTTAGTTATTGCCCTTGGAAAGAAAAGATAAAATATGTGCAACACGGGGGACATTGGAACTCTGTTCTTTTATTTAATTCTAAAGAGCTCGTGAACTACTTTTTGCTTTGGTTTTTCAGTGGATTTTTCTGTACTATTTTTTTTAATGTTTGTGTTCCCTATATGTCTTGTTCCCTTATTCACTGTCCTTGTTTAATTTCAAGTTATAGAATTATACAGAATGAATATTTGCCTATGTTTTTGTAATTTGTGTTGTTTTAAGATTAGACAAGAAACATTTATCAACTGCTATTGTAAGGTGTCTAATCTAAAAATGACTTGTTTATGAATGAGTTATAACAGTAGCCACGGCAAGTGTCACTAGTGCAGCAGGATCCCTCCGAACCACATGATCGAAAAGAAAATATATGATCTATCAATTCATCACATTAAATCATTACGCATTCTATCAGATTTTCGGTGGAGTTTTTTTTTTAATATCTAGTTGTCTGCGCAGTGTTTGTGAACCGTTGTTTTTTTACCATGCTCTTTTCTGTGGATGTGTGACATAATCTTCGTTTTCCATGATAAAGAAAGACCGTGCATTAACATCGACAAATCAACGTTATTGGCAATGTATATGTCGATCTAGGAGCCTGTAGTTCAGTGGTTGTCGTTGGTTCATGTCTGTCATATTTGTTTTTCGTTAATTGTTTTGTTATAAATTAGGCCGTTAGTTTTCTCATTTGAATTTTTTCATATTTTTCATGTCGGAGCCTTTTATAGCAGACTATACTGGTATGGGTTTTACTCATTGTTGAAGGCCGTGCGGATGCCTATAATTGCTGAAATCCACTTTATTTCAATTTTGGTGGATAGCTGTCTCATTGGCAATCATACCTCATCTCTTTATTTTTATATTTACTGTACTTGGACTGAATTGATCATATTATCATACCCGCAAAATAAGTTTTAGGAGTGTTTGTGGTATATATTTAACTTATATTTTGTCTTTTCATCCGAGTAAATTCCTCTATATAAACAATCTTGTTGCCGTCTTTTGATTTCTTAAGAAAATTTTCAAGTTTCTTCATCCACCATTAAGTTGCGAGTATTTGATCTAAGCATCAGTAATCTCTAAATTTCAATTCACTAGTACCTTCTCAAAACTATTTAAATTTTCAAAACAAAAACCTTCACTAGTTTTTCAATTTATGAATCAAACAATTTCAATTGTAAATCTACTGGGATTAGAGAATGTTTCTGGTATATTTATGAGGAACTTTAAGGTCAAGGTCAGAGTGACCTGATTTTGGTATTTGTCACATCTATCCCGATCGAATTATTCTTCTACATACACAGTTTTGTCAATGTAAGTATTACGGTACAAAAGTTACACATCGTACACAAATCAGACAAATTGTTTACTGCCACGTGGGGTCAAAGGTCAAAGTCAAAATCAGAGTAACCTGACTTTAATATTTGACACATTCCTTTCCCATGATGCATCAGCAAGTTTGGTCAATCTAAGTTCTAAGGTACCAAGGTAATGCGCAGGACAGAAATCAGACTATATTTTACTATCAAATATGGATAAAACCAGAAGATTTCGAATATCTGACAAAAAATCAAAAACAAGGTCAGCAAACAACTTCAATCACTCATTATTTATAAGTAACGTAATTTTTTGTTACATAATTAGTTTTCAACTACATGTACCAACAAACATGACACGTAATATGGAAACATGACACATGATCATGTACTGGAAACCGAGGTCGCGGATTATTGATCAGGAAAAAAAAAGGATTGGGAATCCTAGATCACGGATTGGGAATCCGAAATCACCGATTAGTGTCCTTTATAGCTTTCGTAATGAACAAGCGGTGAACTTGTAAACTTTAAATAGATAAAAGGTTTAGAATCTGTTCTTAGAGAAACTAGTTTCATCTTATATATGGTTAATTAAAACTTGTATGAATGAAATAAGGTTGAAGACTACTAAAACATCTCTGCAAGATCAAATTAAACAAACATGGTATTCAGATATTCAAACGAAACCGAAAACATTGCATTACCGTCTTTTAAGGATTTTTTGCTTTGAGAAGTATTTAGACATTTTGGAACCCGGGATATTTACACTCACTGTCAATTTACACTGATTAACCATAAACTACCATAGATGGAAAAAAATCAGAGATAAAATAATATGTGAACAATTTGATATCAAAAGATCTTGGAGTGATTTTCATTACATAATGAGGTGTAAATTTATGGCTATAGAAAGAAAAGGTCGATAAAAAGTAGATTGCTTATCCAAATACAATTAAATTTAAGGAAGTGAAATCAATATGAAAAAATCCAACTTGAAGTAATTTATAAGGCATATTAATTCATGTGTTTTTCTCCTGGCTGAATCTTTCTCTATTTATTGTAAATATAGCACATACTTATATATGTTTTATTTTATGTATATCTGCATGTGCTATTTATTCCATGTAACTTCTGTATAGTATTACCATTGTATTTAAAAGGGTTTATCAGAATAAAGATATTTAAAACTTTGATTTTTCTTAGATGCTGATCAAAATGTTGAACAATTTTGACAGACATATTTCTTTTTTTCCTGATTTTTACCGCCTTATGATAATACAACTGATATTTTTTTTTTTTTTGTATATTTTGAAATCTTATTGCTTTGACGATCCTGTACTAGATCATTCACGATCCTGTACTAGATCATTCACGATCCTGTACTAGATCATTCACGAACCTGTACTAGATCATTCACGATCCAATTGCAATACTTGACCACCGTTACTTATTCTTTCGCGATCATTTTCTCGATAACCATACCGAATGACAGTTGTGCTACATAGAATAATTTAAAAGTAATCTATAATAAAATGAAACATTTCGACTATATAATAATGTAATGTTTCATACAAAGACATGCATGAATCCAATATGATGACAATTTAATGACTTCTTAATAAAAACTACTTTTTAAATTTTTTTGTGATATTATATGAGAAAATTGTTTGTTAAAATTTCAACATTTTATTTAGCAAAGATGTTTTGGTTTCACTTTGTTCTCACAATACAACTTATCCACCGTGTACAAATTGATAAATTGCTTAAAACATTACTTTTGATTAAATCCCTTTCATAAATAAACATTTTGGACCGTTAGATATTTCTTGAAGTGATCAAGATCCTTGAATTGATGAAATGACAATTAATCAACAAAAGTAATATTTGATAATATCTTTTATTTTTACGCCTTTTGTTTTATTTCCATTCACAATCACACGAACTCAGGTGTGACACATTTCGCAACTTCTTGTCACACAAACACAATGTAAAGAGGTTTAATAGGTAAAGAGGTGTAAGGCATCTAGTATATTAAAACCTTATATGGTATACACAGACGATTTACATCCATAAGTTAAACAAACCATAAAAAAACAAACAAAACTGATTTTTTTTTTACTTGGCTAATTTCTATTCCAAATGTTTAACTATTATGCAAAGTCAAGTATCACTTATTTCCCGTACATTTGCAAATGATGTGCTATTTCTGTCAAGACCATGGTCCGTACACGTCAAATATATATATAAAGGATTTACTGGAAGGGACGGAGACAACAATTAAGTACCAAAATCCTAGAAGGTATCGCTGAATTATACCCTGGCAGTGGCGGATCCAGAAATTTTCATAAGTTGGGGCCCACTGACTGCCTAAGAGGGGGCCCGCTCCGGTTACGCTCCAGTGATTCCCTATATAATCAACCAATTTTTCCCAGAAAGGGGCTGGGCCCCTGGGCCCCCTCTAAATCCGCCTCTGCCTGGTATTCTTAAGATTTGATCCGAAAAGGATCTGTACTGACTAGAAATAATGTTATTCCTACTGGACAGTTAAAGTGGGTTAAAATTTTAGGTGAACAAAATCTGAACTGGAAAAATATTTTCAGCTAGACTGCCTTTTGTTGTTACTAAAAATAGTAAATTACAGTGGTTGCAATACAGGATTAACCATTGCATTATTGCAACAAATCAGTATTTAGTCAAAATAAAACTGACTGATGATCCTTTATGTACATTTTGTAAAACAGAAAACGAGTCTATAGAACACCTATTTTGGAATTGCAATACTGTACAAAATTTTCTACAAGATATTGATAACTGGTTCCTTTCCGGTGGAATAAGTCTCCCAATGAATAAATTAAACTTTCGTTTTGCAGACTTATCCAAGATATTCCCCCAACAACCCATACAACATGATTTTTCTTTACATTAAACAATATATGTATAATTCTAGATGCTTTAAAAAGAATCTCTCATTGCAAGCAATTATAATAAAGCTGAAAGATATGTATAAATTAGAGAGTATGATAGCTGTAAAAATAAAAAAAAAAAAATAAAATTTGACAATGTATGGAAAGTTTTTGAAAACCTGTTATTGAATACATGCTAATAGATAGATATAAGAAGATGTGGTATGAGTGCCAATGAGACAACTCTCCATCCATCTTTTGATCTGTTCTATAGAAAATGTCAAATATTTCCAATTATGAAGTATTTATAATAATGACATTGTATATATCTTACATGTATTATATTGTATGTATGTCATGTATATGCTTTTAAAAAATCGCCTTTCAGTTGTCTGATTTTTCTTGAGAAAATGAGGGTTTATCAATATATCAAACGAGCGTAACGGGCAATCTTTTTATTTATCGCGCCATAAAAAAAAAGTTTTATATTAATCGAATCGCAATCTTTACACCTTAATGGAGAGTAGAGTTGAAGAGCGACAAAAACTTCGATCTTAAAAGTTCGTCAGATTTGTAGGTTATCCAATCCGACTTGGGAGAGAATGTTTTATTCGAAAACAAAGTGGCATGTATATATTAAAGTACAGATTAAATAAAGTTTTCTTCATACTTGGATACTTTTGAGTTGTTTTATAAAGACGCACACTCGTCTATGAACATACACGCAAATTTAACAACATTCTTTACTAGAATTTTAACAATGGACACACTAAACATTTGATAAAAGTTTGAAAATTTAGTTATGTCAAGACAGTTTTTAATTATAGATTTAATTAATGATAACGATGGGGAATTATTTAATTCAAACTAAAATTGTGTTATATTAGATTTACTTTTATTCAGTGCTGCAAACTACAAACAACAGTTTTGTCTTAAAAAATGGAATATTGACCTTTCTATAACTGTATAGCAACAGAGAATATGAATATTACAAGTTTTCAATATCCCAAAAGGAAGGCACCGTCGTCGACTGCCATGAAGATGTTGAAAAATCCAGTTGTAGATCGTAAAAACAAAGTGGCAGAAAACAAGCTTAGTGAAAATATTCATGAACTTGAAATGGAATATGAAAAATTTGGTGCAAATTACAGTCGAGAAAGGGTTTCCTTGAAACATAAACTACGTGGCATGAGAGAGGAGTTAGAACGACCAACCCACGAATATTTAGAAATGCCAACAGTTAACCCGAATGAAAGGTTAATGTCTCCCGCTCCAACAATTAGATCTCCGAGACCAACTTCAAGAGCCTCTCAAATCTTTCATAGAAAAACGGGCTTGCCGGTAGTAACTATTGAAGAAGCAGATGATGAAAAGGAGAGTGAGGATGTGCGTCCAAAAAGTCGGTCGCATTTACCCAGATCATCTAAAGAGGACAGGTCAACAGACCAGAGAATGAATAATTTGCATAAACGATATTCCCTACAAGCTGGCTCCAAATCTACTATACAGGATATTCAAAGACGACACTTATCTGCTAAGAGTAAAAGAAATTCCGCATCTTCGTGAACGAGCGGTTTGTTGTAGTCTCTTTATTTATGTAACTGTAGAAAAGGATAGATATGTATTGGCGATGAACAAAAATAAAACGTTCCTTTAAGCACGTCTATAGTGTACTTTGTGAATGACAGTGTTTGTAGTATGCAAGGGAAAGAACAATTAACAATCAGTCATACTTGGTAATTAAACAATATGGTAGAAATTTATCTCTCAATTCTCGTGTTAATAAGTGTTTTAATACTTGTAATTTGACATTTGAATTTACTCCTGTTTTTCTTAAGGGCATACTATCTATTACATGGTTTGATACTGATCCCCTATGGATCTATAGAGGGTTAGTAAAATCATAGATATAATAGCTATTATATCTATGGTAAAATCCATAGGGGTGAGGCCGAAGGCCGAATCTCCTATGGATTTAATAACCTTCTATGGATCCGTTGGGGGACAGTAGTGAACCGTATAACGAATTTATCGCGGGACTTTTCCTGCTATGTAATGTATAAAAATAAACAATGAAATACAATAACATTAATCTATGACACCACCATTAATTGTAAACGTGACGTCATGAACCCCATGTGAAATCTATTGACCCCATACTGATCCATAGGGGTCACCACGTGACGACGTAAAATAACCAATCATAACGTCATATTTTATCAGAGGTGCGATAATATAAGTTATATGGTTTGTTACTGACCCCATCGGGGGTTAGTAAAATCTGTAAGGGGTGAGGCCATAGGCCTCATTTCCTATGGATTTTACTAACCCTCTATGGATCCGTAACGGGTCAGTAGTGAACCATATAACGAATTTAGCGCAAGCGGGACTTTTCCTGCTACGTAATGTATAAAAATAAGAAATGAAATACAAAAACATTAATCGATGACGTCACTATTTAAAAGTTATATGGATTGCTACTGATCCGCAATGGATTCATAGAGGGTTAGTAAAATCTATAGAGGGTGAGGCCGAAGGCCGAATCTCCTATGGATTTTACTAACCCTCTATGGATCCGTAAGGGGTCAGTAGTGAACCATATAACGAATTTATCACACACGGGACTGTTCCTGCTCCGTTATGTATAAAATAAAGCAACGAAAAACAAAAACATTAATCGATGACGTCACCATTCAATAGTAAACGTGACATCATGAACTCCATATGAAATCTACTGACCCCATACAGATTCATAGGGTGTCACCACGTGACGGCGTTAAACCAATCATAACGTGATAATTTATCCGAGGTGCGTTAAAATACAGTTACAGGGGAGATAATAGCGTCGCTAACGTAAAATGTTATTTTTCGCGACGTCAAACAGTGGCATATTGGGAAAAGATGCATTTTCGACTTATTTTTATCGTAAGCTTAAAACGAGTTCATTGATCACTAATTTTCAAAATGACATTTAGCTTGATTATGTATGAAGATTATTTGTACTAATTTTTATGAACAAATCACCGATGGAAAAATTCTAAATTAGATAAATATACCACAAAAAAAATTTGTTTATCTAAAAATATGAAAAGTTAACAAAAATTAACTATTTCCAAGGAGTTGTTGCACAAATTTAGAGCATACTATGTAAATAAGGTATTCCAAATGTCAGTTTTACAAAAATTATAGCCTTTTGTGTATCTTTTGAAAAAAAAAAAAATGGTATATCTATCCAATGGGTAGAAATATCCGAGAAACCGAAATTTTGAGTAAATGTCTAAAATTTCGACCCCATTTATCTCCAAAATTAGCACATGAAGGTAAATGTTTATCACATATTTGAAATGACTAGGCGAAAAACAGCTTGTATGTAAATTTTCATAAAAAAATCACCGTGGGTTCAAAACTGTATCGTATGCCCTTTTTAACTAAAGTTTTTACCATATATCTAAACTTACTTTATCGGTGGTATATTTATTTCTATAAACGTCCAGCCTAACGGCATTGAAGAAGGTGCTTGTCAATAAAGTTTAAAAAATTAAACATGGCCCATTTTTATGACAAAATGACAGAAAACACCAAGTCCCGCTGTCATAGAGTTTGAGAAAACCATGTCCTTATGCAATGCCAAAATATAAATATCGATAGGATGTACATGTACGAGTATTAGTGTTCATAACTGTATAGCAAATTGCAAATACATATTTAGTTGTGTTTTCATTTATTTTTTAAGTACAGCTCTTTATAAGAACCAGGCAGAGTGCCATATACATGTGATATATGAGGGTATTCAGATTTTATCTATAATTGGCCTAGTAGAAGCAGTAAGTGAATACTGCTAAAAAAATAATTTTGAGTGGGAAAATATGAGTGGTTGCCATGGTAACGAACACTCTATTTTTTGGTTGTTAAGCGTGGTAAAATCTTTTAAAAATCAGCTAAATCACCACAATTCAGAGTCTGATTATGAATAGAATCGTGCATTTTTCATTAATGTTCATATGTAACATTGGTACAAGTTGGGTTAAGCTTCATTTTAGTGAAGATTGCATGTCACCCAAATTTGTAATTTGTTTGAAAAATTTGGCCAAAAAATGCATATTTTCAACTTTTCTGAAATTGGGATTTTTGCAAAATTATCAAATTTTCTCTGGTGTTTTTCAGAAAAGTGCAAATGTGTACAGAATAGTTAGCACTGTAGTTATGAAGTTTGGATACTACTTTACCAAATTAAATAGAAAAATGTGTGGGACTTTTTTCAGTTTTATCACTATAGCAACCGATTTTTTCCTTGGAAACGGATTTATTATTTGCAGAATATTGCAGTTTAAGAGCTTAAATGTCCTGAATTGTTTCATAACCGATAAGAAAATGCATAAAAGCTAACGCTAACTCTAAATCACCATTGTTAAGAGTTGCTGACTTCAATAGTTACCACAGAAACACATATTATCCATAGCAACATCCATTCAAAAACTGCATAAATAGAAATTTATGTAAAAAAATACATAAATAGAAGGTGTATATATTAAAATTGGAATACGACTGCATGCTTTGCTTACTCACAGTCTTGTCTGTTCTTTCATAAGGTTCAACAAATGTAATATATAATGTAACATTGGGGTTGGAAGGTGGGGAAAAAAAGGGGGTTGGGGTAGGTCTATTTTTTTTAAGTATCATACATGTAGATTCTTGAAAAGAAAACGTTTGGTCGGAGAGCCTGATTATATAAAGAATCAAATTTTTTCAGAAATTTCATATATTACATCGATATAACTTGGTTTTAGCTTCAGAGCTTAGTTAAGGTAGTTCGCTTGTCATGTTTTGGGATTTTGTCAGATTTTCGAAACCTCTGGTTTTATTCATTTGAATGCCTTTAAAAATGGCCATTGACCCTAATTTTTCTTTTTATAAATCTTTTATGTGTAATGATAAGCCATCTGTAAAGTCTTATAAAATTTCGATTATTCTTTAATAGTTTTTGAGAATGTAAACTTGTCAATGATAAAGCTATGAAAAGTCAAGAGAGAATATTTTCCTGCCAAAATTTCAATAGGTAATATCTCGAAAACAAGCACATTGACCTGTAAATTTTTTTTACTCTTTTGATTCCTTTATTGATCCCTATCGATATTAACTAGTGTTTTGAAAAGTTAATTAATTTGAAACTGAGAAACGAACTTCCTTAAGATTGCAGTTCAACCCAACTTTCAGATTTTTATTAAAATATACAAAAAAACACATATTTTCTTTTTCTGAATCATCATGATCAAATTTTCTCATGTGTTTTTTTTTATTGAAAAGTGCAAATAAGTAAAGCATAGCTAGCATTGTAGTAACAAAGTTTGAATACTACTTGACCAAAATAAATAGAATATTGCGTGGGGCTCTCTTGAATTTGATCACCATATTAATGTAATAATTTGTCCCTTGAAATAGAGTTTTATTTGTTGAATTCTGCAGTAAAGGGAATTCAATGTTCTCAATTGTTTCCAAACCTTTATGAAAATACATAAAAGCATATATACACTCTAAATCTAAACTACAACGGTTAAGTATTATTACAACAGTTGTCATGGTAACAAATATCACCCATAACAACATCCAATCAAATATATATAATATAATTTTTAAAAATACATATAATTATGCTAATAATTTTATTTTTCTAATGGGAATATAACTGCATGCTTTAATCTATTTAACTCTCAGTCCTGTCTTTGCTCCTTGAGAAGACTCAACAAATTTGAATATATAGACTATGGCATTTTGGGGAGAAGTGGAGGTTTGGTAGTTTTGTTTGAATCTTTCATAAATCCTTTTATGGAAAATTGAGAGGTTTAGCTATAAAACCAGGTTTCATCTACCATTTTCTAGATAAGAAAATACCTGTACCAAGTCAGTAATATATGACAGTTTTATCCATTCGTTTGATGTGTTTGAGCTTTTGATTTTGTCATTTGCTTAGAGGCTTTCTGTTTAGAATTGTCCTCAGTGTTCCGTATATTTGTTATTTTACTTTTCCTACAACATTTGGTTTCAATCTGGTAATCTATAATTATTCATGAAATGTTACTAACAGATGATCGACTTCATGGGGATTGCAATAGCACATTCTAGCTTTTGTCAAGGTCCATATAATTTTGAAAGTATTGCTCATAGCACATTCTAGCTTTTGTCAAGGTCCATATAATTTTGAAAGTATTGCAATATATGTCCTTTACAAATGGGAAAATTAAGAAATTTTGGAAAATTCTAATTTTCCTAGCGCAATAATTCTCACAAATTTCAAACAGCAAGAGACTAAACTTGAAATCTCACTTATAAATATAAGCTTACAAACCAATAATAGAAACATTTGGTTTAAGCATTTCCAAACTGAAACTGAAGTGACAAGGACAGACAGATGAACGGACAGACCAAAACAAAACATATAAAGTCATGGTCTTTTAAGAACACTTTACACATAACAAAGGTAAAATCTCTTTGTTATTACTCAGGATAATGCAATGCTAAGGTGTACATTAACTACTGCACAGTTCAAATGTACTCATACCTTCGGGGGCTGATCCTAGACTTTGAAAGGGGTGTTATTCCATAAAATAAAGATAAACAGCTGCGCCATGAGCAAATGTTACGCCCGTCGCTTTTTCAAAGAGTAAATTTCAATAACTTCTCAATGTCATATCACAAATTCATGAAAAACTAAAGGGAGGTTATGTTAATATATGTTAGTAAAATCTATAGAGGGTGAGGCCGAAGGCCGAATCTCCTATGGATTTTACTAACCCTCTATGGATCCGTAAGGGGTCAGTAGTGAACCATATAACGAATTTATCACACACGGGACTGTTCCTGCTCCGTTATGTATAAAATAAAGCAACGAAAAACAAAAACATTAATCGATGACGTCACCATTCAATAGTAAACGTGACATCATGAACTCCATATGAAATCTACTGACCCCATACAGATTCATAGGGTGTCACCACGTGACGGCGTTAAACCAATCATAACGTGATAATTTATCCGAGGTGCGTTAAAATACAGTTACAGGGGAGATAATAGCGTCGCTAACGTAAAATGTTATTTTTCGCGACGTCAAACAGTGGCATATTGGGAAAAGATGCATTTTCGACTTATTTTTTATCGTAAGCTTAAAAACGAGTTCATTGATCACTAATTTTCAAAATGACATTTAGCTTGATTATGTATGAAGATTATTTGTACTAATTTTTATGAACAAATCACCGATGGAAAAATTCTAAATTAGATAAATATACCACAAAAAAAATTTGTTTATCTAAAAATATGAAAAGTTAACAAAATTAACTATTTCAAGGAGTTGTTGCACAAATTTAGAGCATACTATGTAAATAAGGTATTCCAAATGTCAGTTTTACAAAAATAATAGCCTTTTGTGTATCTTTTGAAAAAAAAAAAAAGGTATATCTATCCAATGGGTAGAAATATCCGAGAAACCGAAATTTTGAGTAAATGTCTAAAATTTCGACCCCATTTATCTCAAAATTAGCACATGAAGGTAAATGTTTATCACATATTTGAAATGACTAGGCGAAAAACAGCTTGTATGTAAATTTTCATAAAAAATCACCGTGGGTTCAAAACTGTATCGTATGCCCTTTTAACTAAAGTTTTACCATATATCTAAACTTACTTTTTCAAATCGGTGGTATATTTATTTCTATAAACGTCCAGCCTAACGGCATTGAAGAAGGTGCTTGTCAATAAAGTTTAAAAATTAAACATGGCCCATTTTATGACAAAATGACAGAAAACACAAAGTCCCGCTGTCATAGAGTTTGAGAAACCATGTCCTTATGCAATGCCAAAATATAAATATCGATAGGATGTACATGTACGAGTATTAGTGTTCATAACTGTATAGCAAATTGCAAATACATATTTAGTTGTGTTTTCATTTATTTTTAAGTACAGCTCTTTATAAGAACCAGGCAGAGTGCCATATACATGTGATATATGAGGGTATTCAGATTTTATCTATAATTGGCCTAGTAGAAGCAGTAAGTGAATACTGCTAAAAAATAATTTTAGTGAGAAAATATGAGTGGTTGCCATGGTAACGAACACTCTATTTTTGGTTGTTAAGCGTGGTAAAATCTTTCAAAATCAGCTAAATCACCACAATTCAGAATCTGATTATGAATAGAATCGTGCATTTTCATTAATGTTCATATGTAACATTGGTACAAGTTGGGTTAAGCTTCATTTTAGTGAAGATTGCATGTCACCCAAATTTGTAATTTGTTTGAAAAATTTGGCCAAAAATGCATATTTTCAACTTTTCTGAAATTGGGATTTTGCAAAATTATCAAATTTTCTCTGGTGTTTTTCAGAAAAGTGCAAATGTGTACAGAATAGTTAGCACTGTAGTTATGAAGTTTGGATACTACTTTACCAAATTAAATAGAAAATGTGTGGGACTTTTTCAGTTTTATCACTATAGCAACCGATTTTTCCTTGGAAACGGATTTATTATTTGCAGAATGTTGCAGTTTAAGAGCTTAAATGTCCTGAATTGTTTCATAACCGATAAGAAAATGCATAAAAGCTAACGCTAATTCTAAATCACCATTGTTAAGAGTTGCTGACTTCAATAGTTACCACAGAAACACATATTATCCATAGCAACATCCATTCAAAACTGCATAAATAGAAATTTATGTAAAAAATACATAAATAGAAGGTGTATATATTAAAATTGGAATACGACTGCATGCTTTGCTTACTCACAGTCTTGTCTGTTCTTTTCATAAGGTTCAACAAATGTAATATATAATGTAACATTGGGGTTGGAAGGTGGGGAAAAAAAGGGGGTTGGGGTAGGTCTATTTTTTTTAAGTATCATACATGTAGATTCTTGAAAAGAAAACGTTTGGTCGGAGAGCCTGATTATATAAAGAATCAAATTTTTTCAGAAATTTCATATATTACATCGATATAACTTGGTTTTAGCTTCAGAGCTCAGTTAAGGTAGTTCGCTTGTCATGTTTTGGGATTTTGTCAGATTTTCGAAACCTCTGGTTTTATTCATTTGAATGCCTTTAAAAATGGCCATTGACCCCAATTTTTCTTTTATAAATCTTTTACATGTGTAATGATAAGCCATCTGTAAAAGTCTTATAAAATTTCGATTATTCTTTAATAGTTTTGAGAATGTAAACTTGTCAATGATAAAGCTATGAAAAGTCAAGAGAGAATATTTTCCGCCAAAATTTCAATAGGTAATATCTCGAAAACAAGCACATTGACCTGTAAATTTTTTTACTCTTTTGATTCCTTTATTGATCCCTATCGATATTAACTAGTGTTTTGAAAAGTTAATTAATTTGAAACTGAGAAACGAACTTCCTTAAGATTGCAGTTCAACCCAACTTTCAGATTTTTATTAAAATATACAAAAAACACATATTTTCTTTTTTCTGAATCATCATGATCAAATTTTCTCATGTGTTTTTTATTGAAAAGTGCAAATAAGTAAAGCATAGCTAGCATTGTAGTAACAAAGTTTGAATACTACTTGACCAAAATAAATAGAATATTGCGTGGGGCTCTCTTGAATTTGATCACCATATTAATGTAATAATTTGTCCCTTGGAAATAGAGTTTTTATTTGTTGAATTCTGCAGTAAAGGGAATTCAATGTTCTCAATTGTTTCAAACCTTTATGAAAATACATAAAAGCATATATACACTCTAAATCTAAACTACAACGGTTAAGTATTATTACAACAGTTGTCATGGTAACAAATATCACCCATAACAACATCCAATCAAATATATATAATATAATTTTTAAAAATACATATTATTATGCTAATAATTTTATTTTTCTAATGGGAATATAACTGCATGCTTTAATCTATTTAACTCTCAGTCCTGTCTTTGCTCCTTGAGAAGACTCAACAAATTTGAATATATAGACTATGGCATTTTGGGGAGAAGTGGAGGTTTGGTAGTTTTGTTTGAATCTTTCATAAATCCTTTTATGGAAAATTGAGAGGTTTAGCTATAAAACCAGGTTTCATCTACCATTTTCTAGATAAGAAAATACCTGTACCAAGTCAGTAATATATGACAGTTTTATCCATTCGTTTGATGTGTTTGAGCTTTTGATTTTGTCATTTGCTTAGAGGCTTTCTGTTTAGAATTGTCCTCAGTGTTCCGTATATTTGTTATTTTACTTTTCCTACAACATTTGGTTTCAATCTGGTAATCTATAATTATTCATGAAATGTTACTAACAGATGATCGACTTCATGGGGATTGCAATAGCACATTCTAGCTTTTGTCAAGGTCCATATAATTTTTGAAAGTATTGCTCATAGCACATTCTAGTTTTGTCAAGGTCCATATAATTTTGAAAGTATTGCAATATATGTCCTTTACAAATGGGAAGAAATTAAGAAATTTTGGAAAATTCTAATTTTCCTAGCGCAATAATTCTCACAAATTTCAAACAGCAAGAGACTAAACTTGAAATCTCACTTATAAATATAAGCTTACAAACCAATAATAGAAACATTTGGTTTAAGCATTTCCAAACTGAAACTGAAGTGACAAGGACAGACAGATGAACGGACAGACCAAAACAAAACATATAAAGTCATGGTCTTTTAAGAACACTTTACACATAACAAAGGTAAAATCTCTTTGTTATTACTCAGGATAATGCAATGCTAAGGTGTACATTAACTACTGCACAGTTCAAATGTACTCATACCTTCGGGGGCTGATCCTAGACTTTGAAAGGGGTGTTATTCCATAAAATAAAGATAAACAGCTGCGCCATGAGCAAATGTTACGCCCGTCGCTTTTTCAAAGAGTAAATTTCAATAACTTCTCAATGTCATATCACAAATTCATGAAAAACTAAAGGGAGGTTATGTTAATATATATAAACCCAACACCAAAGTTCGGCCGTTAGATTTTCTTGTTTGAATTGTTTTACATTGTCATTTCTGGACCTTTTACAGCTGACTATGTGGCATGGGCTTAAGCCCCAGTACCACTAGACCACGATCGCACCACGCTCACAAAATAAATTCAGATCGTGGTGAGGTCGCGGTATGAGCGGCATGAAAATATTATTTTTCGTTGATTTCACGATGATACTACGTTCTCATTACGCTTCCACAACGATCCGCTACGATTAAACCACGTTCTCACCACGCTTTCTCTACGATTATCATGATCTTACTACGCTCATCACGCTCTCACTACGACCATACCACGAGTTATCCGATTGCAACACGATCTTAACACGCTTCTACTGCGATTATAGCCCGTTCTTACCACGATTATACTACGTTCATACCGCGATCTTACTACGTTCTCGGCAATAACGTCAACATCGTGTTCCATATAAATACTGTTCCATTCCTTATATTTCTGATTAATACTTAGATTTCTCGGAAACAACACAGTCATGCCACCAAAATCTACCAGAATGCGTGGGCGTGGTGGTAGGTGTAGGTGTAGGTGTAGAGGCAGAGGAGGTCTGATAGTAACGAATCCTGATCTAGCAGAGATGTCGCACCGACCAATGCAACTTGAATTTTTTCTTTTTTCAAGTTTTGTTTATTGTCATATAAACCAACTCATACGATTTGTGACAAATTATATACAACCTATTGCTAGTCCATCAAGCTCAAATTACGATGTGTTAGTGAACGAAAGCAGGGATGACAGAGATGTGTCAAGCAGGGTTGAGCCGTTGGAGAAAAAAGACAAGAGGTCCAAATTACATACAGACAAACAAAAGCTGGAGGGCTTTTATATATTTCATGTCAAAATGACAATTAGCATGATGGTCGTAGTAAGAACGTAGTCGGGTCGTAAGAAGAGCGTGATGAGGACAGCATGGACGTGCTAGAATCGTACTATGGTCTTGAACAGCTTGGTGTAAACGTGGTATAGTCGTAGTGGAAGCGTAGATGGGTCGCGGTGAGAACGTGCTGGTCGTACTGAGGTCGTAGTAACGTCGCTGTGAGATCGTAGCGCAGTCTCTCGAATTGAATCCCGCTTTCGCTACGCTCTCGCTACGATGTCACAGCGACCTTTGCGATCTTACCACGACCTAACTGCGCTCTCACTACGCTTCTACTACGACCTGATTTCGCGACGACCGCACCACGATTGTTTTGAACGTGTTCAAAGATGACCACGCTCATCACGATCTTGAAACCTCACCACGACCGTATTACGACCTTACTGCGATCTACACGAGAAAAATAAGATTGGTAAGTACTGCGCTGTTTCTAGTGTTGCGGTTAATTGAATAAGACCATGTGTGGAATTTGTCTTCAAATTATTACTGTTATTAATCTTGTGATCATGCAGACATTCTCAGCTTAGTGGTTTCATTCCAAATCTCGGGACAGTCTTTTACAAAGGTTACAGAGTCAGATGCAGAAAATAGGGCGTAATTCATGTAAGGTTAAAAAAAAACGTTGAGAATAGCAAAACGATTTTTTGAAGATTCAACCTAAAGAAATGATACATTTTTACATGTTTACTTTCTTAAAGGAGAGGAAGGAGATTTCAGAAGAAGGATAAGAAGTGTGCTTCAGCTGACCCCCAACAACAACAACAAACACACGCACACAAAACAAGATATAATGTTGTCGGAATCATGAACTTATGAGATATATGTAGAACGATGCATAGTAAGGAATGATTCATAATTAATACAATTATTTTGCACAATAATTTTGATTTGATAATTTTGCCGGTAATAGCATAATTATTTTACCGGGATTAGCACAATTCAAGTTAGCAGATGTATCTATTTGTCTATCTCGGGGATCCTGAATTCCAATTGCGGGATAGCAGTACAACAAAGGAGCTATTAATGATATGTTAATAGCTATATATTAAGAGGATTCCATTATACTGCACTTCTAATATTAGCGATCACCAATTGACTATTATTATTTTTTAAGTCACCACCAACTTAAAATTTGATTCAATTTGCCTGTCCGTCTATCCGTCCGTCCATCACACTTCAGTTTCAGTTTAGAAATGTTTTGGCCAAATGATTCTATTATTGGTTTGTAAGCTTAATATTATGTTACAGGTCAATTTTGTGATTTATGCTGGTGGAATAACATCTCAGACGGGTGTGTTCTCTAAGAAATTCAGAATTTTCTTACAATTGTTAAGGGCCATATCTACCATGCCTTACCATAAGCCAGGTTGGCCCGGCTATTGCAATCCCATGAAGTTCATCATCTGTTTACTTTCAAAAATGGATTATCAGATAATGAACTCGAAACATATTCCGGCCAAACGGCATTATCTTTTCAAGTATCTACTTGTATGAAACATTTTAAAAAATCAACATACCCCCCTTTTTTCCAAACCCCTGAACCCCAATGTTACATCATATATTACATTTATTGAACCATCTGAAGAAGAAAAAAACCAGACAAGACTGTGAGTGAAGCAAAGAATAAAGTCTTATTCCAATTTGAAAATAAACACCCTCTATTTATGTATTTTTTTACATAAATTTCTATTTATGCAGTTTTTCAGTGGATAATATGTGTTTCCATGGTAACAATTGAAGTCAACAACACTTAACGATAGTAATTTAAAGTTTGCGTTAGCTTTTATTTGTTTTCTTATCGGTTATGAAACAATTCAGGACATTTAAGCTCTTAAACTGCAATATTCGGCAAATAAAACTCTGTTTCAAGGAAAAATCGGTTGCTATGGTGATAAAACTAAAGAAAATCCCACGCATTTTTCTATTTAATTTGGTAAAGTAGTATCCAAACTTCATAACTACAGTGCTAACTATTCTGTACACATTTGCACTTTTCTGAAAACACCAGAGAAAATTTGATAATTTCATAAAATCCCAATTTCAGAAAAGTTGAAAATATGCATTTTGGCCAAATTTTTCAAACAAATTACAAATTTGGGTGACATGCAATCTTCACTAAAATGAAGCTTAACCCAACTTGTATCAATGTTACATATGAACATTAATGAAAAATGCACGATTCTATTCATAATCAGACTCTAAATTGTGGTGATTTAGCTGATTTTTGAAAGATTTTACTACGCTTAACAACCAAAAAATAGAGTGTTCGTTACCATGGCAACCACTCATATTTTCCCACTCAAAATTATTTTTTGGGCAGTATTCATTTACTACTTCTACTAGGCCCATTTTAGATAAAATCTGAAACCTTCATATATCGCACTCTGCCTGGTTCTTACAAAGAGCTGTACTTAAAACATAATCAATGTCAGTACCGGTAAATACAATACTAAAAGAACCTACAACAGAGTTAAATTTATTAACGTTAAAGAATAAGTTTATTCATTGGACCAATAAATTTACATGGGTCGTGTCTAAATTTTCGGACTTTACAAACATCAGCACCGTAAAAGTTAGGATATCCGTTTGTAATAAAGTTTATACATGTACAAGTAATACGAAATTCAAGATATTTCGTTTCCTATCATCATTTCCTTTATAGAGAGTTGCAAGGAAGCCATTGAACCAATGGTTCCTAATGGTTAAGTTGAAGTCATCCCCAGAAAAGTTTTATGGACGCAATCTGGATTTGCGTGGTTAAATGTTATGTAATATCTATAATAGAGATGACCACGGATATGCTCTAATTGTCGTAACTTTAATCCCGTCCTCTTTTCCAAGATTATGAAACCACCGAATGGGACATACCACCGAATTTTACTTGTCATAAACAAGACGACAGGTGCTACTAGTAGAACAGGATCTGTTAACCCTTCAAGAGAACATGAGATCATCCTCGGATTTTGGTAGGGTTTGTGCTGCTCAGTATTTAGTTTTCTGTTTAGTGTTTTGTAACCCACTGTTTATCTTGACGTTGTTTTTCATTTTTGCCATGGTGTTGTCTGTTTTTAAGGTTTTTGATTTCCCCTTGAAATCATCTGCCTCTTTTTTTTATTTACATGCATACTGCAATCAAACTCATACTACGTGACAAAACCTAATGACACACACATACAAATTCAACGAAGACAATCAAACACCTGTCATCATCAATAAATTACCTGACGGACAAATAAAAATAAAGAGATAATTAAAAACAACCGCTTATGATATAACTGTCTTGGGGAAAAGCTATGTGCATGGTATAGGCATACCGTATGGGAAAAAGAGATGGATGCTAAAATTTCAGTAATGGTTGATGGGAACAATAGAATACAAGCTATATAGATAGAGACTGACAACACACCCGTTTGTCTCATTAATGTATACATGCCGTCTGACAACAAAGATGTGGATTATAAACATAAAGATAATTTGGCAAAAATGACAAAAATAATAAGAAAATACAGGAACACACATGACATACTGTTATGTGGAGACTTGAATGGGTCTGCACATCACTCGAAAACATCTCATGATCATCCTCTATTAAAAATATCCTTGATAGAAAATTTATTGGAACTAAACCCAGATTACTTAGAGAAAACAACCTTTATTCCATCATAACGGGAAATCTTCTGGACAGATTCACTATATTTTCTCAGCAAATAAAACAAACACCACATCTTCCTATATCTACAAAATTTACGTATCTTTGATGATATGGAAGCAGAAAATATATCTGATCAGTTACCTATCAAAGCTACAATAAAAAGAAAACTAGTTAGGAAATTTTAGCCAACAAACCAAAATTAGTCATTATGCGAACATAATGGGAAAAAATGAAATCTGAAAAAAAAAATTTCAATTAACCATATCCGATGGCGTGGACAAACTACGTCGAACTAGAAACAAAAAGATAGAGAAGGACATCACAGCAATAGAAAAAATAATACACAAAGAGGCTATACCAAACAACGATAGATAAATAAGAATAAAAAGCACTTGGAAATCACGTTGGATTAAAATTATATCAGAAGAGAAGCATGTCTTATAGCTTACTGTTCGGTGTGAGCCAAGGCTCCGTGTTGAAGACCGTACTTTGACCTATAATAGTTTACTTTTATAAATTTTGACTTGGATGGAGAGTTGTCTCATTGGCACTCATACCATATCTTCTTATATCTACTTATGGGAAAATTGAGGAGCAGAGGCGGATTGGGGGCATGGTGCAGGGTACTGCTATTGCAGCCAAAAGGCCTAACGTCACAGTACCCAATTTGCACCGAGTACCCAAATTGCACCTTTTCAACAAAAATAGCTGCGGAAATCTTACAAGTTTTCTTTGAGACTAAACAATTTGTATGTTTATGATTTGACAATATACACGTCTTTCAACATAGGTAAATATATCTAAATATATACAAAACGTTCACAATATATAGTAAAATCTACGGAAACGTCGTCATGCGACGTTCACAAAAATCATCTTTTAAAATGAGCAAATAAAATATGTTACAAGCATATATTTCTTAAAAAATAATAGTAAGCATGGACTTTTGTCAAATTGTTCTAAATATTTGAAAAAATAAAACAAAACATTTGTTATTCGATTTTAAGGATGTCAATTTAAGCATGGATGCAATTTGAGTACTCCTCATTATAGAATTATTGTGACAGATATATGACATAAATTTTTGACATAAATTTTTGACATAGATGACGTTACAATTATTCCTTAAATTTTATGTTTATCACGTTTTCCATTTGTTCTCCGGTCAAGAAAGTTTATTTATTATAACCATTGTTAAAGTGATCTCTCTCTCTATTATATATGGGACATTTACTTGTACAACACGTTGACCCTATTTCGGACAATAACCATATTTGGTAATTTCTAATTTTATGTTGGCATACCACCAACAGAGACCGATATATACATGTGTATATATGTCTCTGCCATCAAATAAATGATTGCTATATAAGTAGAAATTCTGCTTTTAGACGTCAAAGTTTGAATTTTGAAACTAATAGGTGTCAGTCGATCCCGGCCTGCCTCTACAGCGGCAACAACGCCCGGCCTGCCTCTACATCGGCAGCAATGCAATACACCATCATAGGCATTGTTCACAGCTAGTTTCCCCCAACATGTAAAGACCCAGTATCAGCTCTCACAGAAGTAGTTCTTCTGTTGAGAGTCTGTAGAGAAACAACTGGAACTATATATATCTCATCTGGGAACAGTATATATGTTCCTGATCTGATATAACAACTAAATGGATGGTAACCATGATCATAATTTTCTTATTACAATAGAATCATGGATCGTTTGGAGGTCGGTTCAAATCCATTTTCTATGATTCAATATGGATTCAAAATTAAATTGGTGGAATTATCTAGTAAATAATGATACATCTACAAAAATTAACACAGAAGGGGAAATTTTTGTCTAGATCTTAAAAAACGTAGGTGAAAAAGCTGTCAAATTAGGTGCAATTTGGTACCATCACGTTATGTCTCACAAAAGGATAAAATGGCCAACCAGTTATGACAGCATCTTCTTCGGACAATAAGCTCTTCCACAAGCTACTCAGAAAACAAAGATCATATGGTTTCTGATTTACCAAGACTTTATGGTCTGTTGAACCCCAGAGTGTTCCTTCTAATGGAGTGACCATACGAATACATAAGAAACTGACTATTACTATTACTAATTCGTCATTTCTCTTGTATCAATGTTACATATGAACATTAATGAAAAATGCACGATTCTATTCATAATCAGACTCTGAATTGTGGTGATTTAGCTGATTTTTGAAAGATTTTACTACGCTTAACAACCAAAAAATAGAGTGTTCGTTACCATGGCAACCACTCATATTTTCCCACTCAAAATTATTTTTTGAGCAGTATTCATTTACTACTTCTACTAGGCCCATTTTAGATAAAATCTGAAACCTTCATATATCGCACTCTGCCTGGTTCTTACAAAGAGCTGTACTTAAAACATAATCAATGTCAGTACCGGTAAATACAATACTAAAAGAACCTACAACAGAGTTAAATTTATTAACGTTAAAAATAAGTTTATTCATTGGACCAATAAATTTACATGGGTCGTGTCTAAATTTTCGGACTTTACAAACATCAGCACCGTAAAAGTTAGGATATCCGTTTGTAATAAAGTTTATACATGTACAAGTAATACGAAATTCAAGATATTTCGTTTCCTATCATCATTTCCTTTATAGAGAGTTGCAAGGAAGCCATTGAACCAATGGTTCCTAATGGTTAAGTTGAAGTCATCCCCAGAAAAGTTTTATGGACGCAATCTGGATTTGCGTGGTTAAATGTTATGTAATATCTATAATAGAGATGACCACGGATATGCTCTAATTGTCGTAACTTTAATCCCGTCCTCTTTTCCAAGATTATGAAACCACCGAATGGGACATACCACCGAATTTTACTTGTCATAAACAAGACGACAGATGCTACTAGTAGAGCAGGATCTGTTAACCCTTCAAGAGAACATGAGATCATCCTCGGATTTTGGTAGGGTTTGTGCTGCTCAGTATTTAGTTTTCTGTTTAGTGTTTTGTAACCCACTGTTTATCTTGACGTTGTTTTTCATTTTTGCCATGGTGTTGTCTGTTTTTAAGGTTTTTGATTTCCCCTTGAAATCATCTGCCTCTTTTTTTTATTTACATGCATACTGCAATCAAACTCATACTACGTGACAAAACCTAATGACACACACATACAAATTCAACGAAGACAATCAAACACCTGTCATCATCAATAAATTACCTGACGGACAAATAAAATAAAGAGATAATTAAAACAACCACTTATGATATAACTGTCTTGGGGAAAAGCTATGTGCATGGTATAGGCATACCGTATGGGAAAAGAGATGGATGCTAAAATTTCAGTAATGGTTGATGGGAACAATAGAATACAAGCTATATAGATAGAGACTGACAACACACCCGTTTGTCTCATTAATGTATACATGCCGTCTGACAACAAAGATGTGGATTATAAACATAAAGATAATTTGGCAAAATGACAAAATAATAAGAAAATACAGGAACACACATGACATACTGTTATGTGGAGACTTGAATGGGTCTGCACATCACTCGAAAACATCTCATGATCATCCTCTATTAAAAATATCCTTGATAGAAAATTTATTGGAACTAAACCCAGATTACTTAGAGAAAACAACCTTTATTCCATCATAACGGGAAATCTTCTGGACAGATTCACTATATTTTCTCAGCAAATAAAAACAAACACAAAATTTACGTATCTTTGATGATATGGAAGCAGAAAATATATCTGATCAGTTACCTATCAAAGCTACAATAAAAAGAAAACTAGTTAGGAAATTTTAGCCAACAAACCAAAATTAGTCATTATGCGAACATAATGGGAAAAAATGAAATCTGAAAAAAAAAATTTCAATTAACCATATCCGATGGCGTGGACAAACTACGTCGAACTAGAAACAAAAGATAGAGAAGGACATCACAGCAATAGAAAAATAATACACAAAGAGGCTATACCAAACAACGATAGATAAATAAGAATAAAAAGCACTTGGAAATCACGTTGGATTAAAATTATATCAGAAGAGAAGCATGTCTTATAGCTTACTGTTCGGTGTGAGCCAAGGCTCCGTGTTGAAGACCATACTTTGACCTATAATAGTTTACTTTTATAAATTTTGACTTGGATGGAGAGTTGTCTCATTGGTACTCATACCATATCTTCTTATATCTACTTATGGGAAAATTGAGGAGCAGAGGCGGATTGGGGGGGGGCATGGTGCAGGGGTACTGCTATTGCAGCCAAAAGGCCTAACGTCACAGTACCCAAATTGCACCGAGTACCCAAATTGCACCTTTTCAACAAAAATAGCTGCGGAAATCTTACAAGTTTTCTTTGAGACTAAACAATTTGTATGTTTATGATTTGACATTATACACGTCTTTCAACATAGGTAAATATATCTAAATATATACAAAACGTTCACAATATATAGTAAAATCTACGGAAACGTCGTCATGCGACGTTCACAAAAAGTCATCTTTTAAAAATGAGCAAATAAAATATGTTACAAGCATATATTTCTTAAAAAAATAATAGTAAGCATGGACTTTTGTCAAATTGTTCTAAATATTTGAAAAAAATAAAACAAAACATCTGTTATTCGATTTTTAAGGATGTCAATTTAAGCATGGATGCAATTTGAGTACTCCTCATTATAGAATTATTGTGACAGATATATGACATAAATTTTTGACATAAATTTTTGACATAGATGACGTTACAATTATTCCTTAAATTTTATGTTTATCACGTTTTCCATTTGTTCTCCGGTCAAGAAAGTTTATTTATTATAACCATTGTTAAAGTGATCTCTCTCTCTATATATGGGACATTTACTTGTACAACACGTTGACCCTTTTTCGGACAATAACCATATTTGGTAATTTCTAATTTTATGTTGGCATACCACCAACAGAGACCGATATATACATGTGTATATATGTCTCTGCCATCAAATAAATGATTGCTATATAAGTAGAAATTCTGCTTTTAGACGTCAAAGTTTGAATTTTGAAACTAATAGGTGTCAGTCGATCCCGGCCTGCCTCTACAGCGGCAACAACGCCCGGCCTGCCTCTACATCGGCAGCAATGCAATACACCATCATAGGCATTGTTCACAGCTAATTTCCCCAACATGTAAAGACCAGTATCAGCTCTCACAAGTAGTTCTTCTGTTGAGAGTCTGTAGAGAAACAACTGGAACTATATATATCTCATCTGGGAACAGTATATATGTTCCTGATCTGATATAACAACTAAATGGATGGTAACCATGATCATAATTTTCTTATTACAATAGAATCATGGATCGTTTGAGGTCGGTTCAAATCCATTTTCTATGATTCAATATGGATTCAAAATTAAATTGGTGGAATTATCTAGTAAATAATGATACATCTACAAAATTAACACAGAAGGGAAATTTTGTCTAGATCTTAAAAAACGTAGGTGAAAAAGCTGTCAAATTAGGTGCAATTTGGTACCATCACGTTATGTCTCACAAAAGGATAAAATGGCCAACCAGTTATGACAGCATCTTCTTCGGACAATAAGCTCTTCCACAAGCTACTCAGAAAACAAAGATCATATGGTTTCTGATTTACCAAGACTTTATGGTCTGTTGAACCCCAGAGTGTTCCTTCTAATGGAGTGACCATACGAATACATAAGAAACTGACTATTACTATTACTAATTCGTCATTTCTTTCCCCTTTCCCAAACAAGGTTCCAGCCGGCGGGAAAAATTGTGCAGGTGATTGAAATTTGACATAGGTACAGTATTCGACAATCGATTGAATAGTCTTTTTATAAGAATTGCTATCTGTTGTTTAGTCTATTATATAACGGAGTTTGTTTCCCTACAGACTTCGTCGTCTTCCCGTTGGCGTTGTATAACAAACAAGTTCTCGGATATAATTTGGACAAACTACGAAACTAAGTAAATGAATATAAACAAGAAGTCAAGATGTTTATTTAAAAGACATATACAGCGGAGGGTTCGGTGTCTGCGCGGCCGGTGATATGGTCATATCCGCAATGAATTGGTTTTATGAGTTTACCAAATTGAAGCCAAAAGCCTTCCCACCCGGCACGCAACGTCATTTCAACGTTGAAATGTGGTTGATATTTTGTCATGACGTTGCTTCAACGTTGTTTCAACGTTGTAACAGCAACGTCGAAGTTATGTTGCAGAAAGTATGTTGTTTCAACGTTGAATTTTAGTTGAATTTTAATGTTTAAGTTAGGTTGAAATAAATATGTTGTTTTAACGTTTAATATTGGTTGAGGGAAGTTCGTCGAGAAAAAAAAATGTATCAGTTTTAAAGAGGAATCATCATGGTTGTACATCGTTTGTTGTTGCATCATCAAAAGTTCACAAATAAGAATTTTGCTATGTAAATTGTTATCAATGTTGCCTTTTAATTTTTTGTACAATATCTAATAAAATCAGGAATTTTCCAAAGAAATATAATTAAAGCTCAAACAGACGTCTAACCGGTCGTTTATTTAAATCATAAAAGTATACAAAATATAAATTATCATTCGTCGAAATATGCTACTAATTAATATGTTATTATCCGAAATATTTTAATCACAGATAAGACACAACATGTGAAAGTGCGGCATATACACAACAGATACACGAGGATTGACACTCCCAATAATCTATTGATAATATTATCACGTGACATGATGCTGATTAATGTATGACCAAGCGTGTGTGACCGCTTTTTCAAACGCGGCAGCGATCATGAAGTGTGTAATACAAACACAGTAGATTGTACAATTTTCCTGGACAATTTTAAGGACCACCGTTTTCAGGAAAGAATAATTCATAGAAATGTAAGTGATTCCTTAATTATTATTCATTGCTATATTAATTGTCTTTCAATGCTTGTATGATGTTAACAATGGGAGATTATAAATGCACAAACGCGTTATATTCTGAAAATCTTGCCATATTGAATGTTTTAGAGATATCATTTCTGACTTCAGTGTGTCCATTGTCTTTTTTGTTGTACGTTCCAAATTTATGACTGCACTTCTATATAAATATGTACTATAATCTGGAAATCGCATACTCAGCCTACATGAATCTTAATCGACAGTTTATTTTAGTTCTTTACTGCTGATTTGTTAAAGACTTGGAACTTTTGCCAAGTAAGATTATCATATCTCCCCCTTTTTTATCTAAAATTTTAATCCGTCATCCATTATCACATTTTTTTAATTATTGTCAACTGTGCTCTGAAATTGTTAATGATTTCTTTTTATTCTTCAATCGAATTTTACAAATTTAAAATATTGCTTTGCGATGATCGATGTTATTCTTATTTTTTGCACAGATATTAAGGACAGAACAGTAACTTAAGAGTTTTAGGGAAAAAGGATTTAAGGATAGAGGCAAGGATTTGTATAGTAATACTGTACAAATCCTTGATAGAGGTAGTAGCTGTCAAGGTATGTATTTATTTTGAATTCTTAACATTTTTTATTATCAATAATCAGTATGTATGTTAGATTGCATGTGTTGTTTGTGTGGATACTGTATGCACTTTGTGATTTGTATTGATTTATAAGCTCTATATGGGCCCTTTAATTAGCCATACTAGTAAAGACATTTTATTTGATTTGATTTGTATTTATATTTTTTAATGCATATCAAATTTAAAACATAACCTCTGCAATCATTAAGACAGGTGTCATTGTAACAATAGATCCTGGTATTCGAGATGGGTGGCATTGTTACAATAGATCCTGGTGCTGGAAATAGGTGGCATTTTAACAATAGATTCTGGTGCTCGAGATAGGTGGCATTTTAACAATAGATTCTGGTGCTCGAAATAGTCGGCATTTGTACAATGATCCTGGTGCTCGAGATATGTGGCATTTTAACAATAGATCCTGGTGCTCGATATGGGTGGCATTATTACAATAGATCCTGGTGCTCGAGATGGCTGGCATTGTTACAAAAGATTCTGGTGCTCGAGATTGGTGGCATTGTTACAATAGATCCTGGTGCTCGAGATAGGTGGCATTTGTACAATAGATCCTGGTGCTCGAGATAGGTGGCATTTTAACAATAGATCCTGGTGCTCGAGATGGGTGGTATTGTTACAATAGATCCTGGTGCTCGAGATGGGTGGCATTGTTACAATAGATCCTGGTGCTCGAGATAGGTGGCATTTGTACAATAGATCCTGGTGCTCGAGATAGGTGGCATTTTAACAATAGATCCTAGTGTTCGAGATGGGTGGCATTGTTACAATAGATCCTGGTGCTCGAGATGGGTGGCATTGTTACAATAGATCCTGGTGCTCAAAATAGGTGGCATTTGTACAATAGATCCTGGTGCTCGAGATATGTGGCATTTTAACAATAGATCATGGTGCTTCAGATGAGTGGCATTAATACAATAGATCCTGGTGCTCGAGATTGGTGGCATTGTTACAATAGATCCTGGTGCTCGAGATTGTAGGCATTGTTACAATAGATCCTGGTTCTCGAGATAGGTGGCATTTTAACAATGAATCCTGGTGCTCGAGATAGGTGGCATTTTAACAATAGATTCTGGTGCTCGAGATGGTTGTCATTAAGATAGATCCTGGTGCCCGAGATGGGTGGCATTGTTACAATAGATCCTGGTGCACGAGATGGGTGGCATTGTTACAATAGATCCTGGTGCTCGAGATGGGTGGCATTGTAACAATAGATCCTGGTGCTCGAAATAGGTGGCATTTGAAAAATATATTGTGGTGCTCGAGATAGGTGCATTGCTACATTGTACATGTACAGGAGCGAAAAATGGTAAAAAAAAGATCGGCTATTATGTAAACCAGTAAATTATAAAAAAAAAAACTGGCCGTTATAACATTTTATTTCCTGCCTTTGACGTTCTACATAATTGTTAACTCATGTTTACAAAATATTATTTGTGTTTTTTTTTCTTCAGGAAGAGTAATGGATGCCTACACAAAAATAACAGAAGCTGAATTAAAGAAGGATTGTGCACCAGAAATGGTTGGAGGAGTTTAGAGACTACAATTCTTTTTCACGAAAATATTAAAAATGAGTTAAGAGATTTTTTGTATTCATTTACCAGATCACCTTTTGGCTATATGAGCTTTTGTCATAACTTGACATCTGTTGTACTGTTTTTTTCTTCAAATCTTGCTGTTGTCCTCTGTAGTGTCATGTAGCTTCAATATCTTTTGTTGTTACTAACTAATATAGATATAAGAAGATGTGGTATGATTGCCAATGAGACAAATATCCACCAGAGTCCAATTGACGTGGAGGTTACTAAACGGACTTCAACAATAAGCAAACACCACACCGTATACTAGTAATCCGCGATAGAAGACCCGGACATAATAATCCAATTCAAAGGAGAAAAAAACAACCGCCTTATTTTGTAACGACAAACACATATGACAGATGAACCAACAACAAGCAACGAAATGCTTATTTCAGCATGAAACAATGTTGTTGCAATATTAGGGTGACGTTGTTTCAATGTTAAGTTTCAACCTTTATTCAATCAAAAATCAACGTTGATGCAATGTTGAAAATATAACGTTGTTTCAACGTCAGATATTCAACGTTGTGTCAACTTTCAAAACCAACTGTTAATTCAACGTCTTTTCAACGTTACAAATCAACGTTGATTCAACGTTGTTTCAACGTTGAAATGCCGGCTGGGTTAGGTGTGGGGATACACCGGACCAGAGACATATAATTGTATTATATGTCTCTGACCAGACTGCAAGGTATGGTTGAATATAATTACATACAAGAAATATTGAAGTAAGGAGGCCGCTAGTCTACTTGTCATTGTAACAGTTCCTTAAGTGAGAGCCAAAGTATGACCATCTGCTCATTTGAAATCATTAACTTTCTTAATGGTAACTGCCCTGAACCTGGTGAGTGACGTCATATTTATAGTTCCTAGGGAAAACCAACCTGGCCGGGATGTCAGGCACGTTCAAATAACAGGAAGTAAACCGACAAGAATATTTACATGCCTGGTCTCATGAGAAATAGTTACGGAACTATTAAATCTCTACTACTTAAAGGAGACGTGACACGATTTTTTTTTTTTTTTTTATTAAATTAATAAATATTAGTCTGAAAACATGTTTTGTACAATTTTGCTGGTCAAAACCTGATCAATCGGCATTTTCTGGTCAAAGAATCCAGCGCTTGTCATAATGAATGATTTTAATTAGATGACGATCACGTGATCGTGCTTACGTCAGTGGTTACAAGCTGGGAAAATGTCTCTAACTGGACGATGTCCATACACTATAGACGGTATTGACAGCACATTTCCCGATTACTGTCAAACTATAAAGACAACTGACCTCATCAATTTGAGCCATTGTGTGTGGAAAATAACCAAGAAAAGGATATCAATTCTTCATGCGAAGAGTCCAACAACAAAGATTTCTCAGACATTTACCGATCGGATTGTTACCATACATATTTGGTTTGTCTGATGAATAAATTTAATAAACCGCTTTCTGCATTTTTTTATTAAAATAAAACTACTTTTAATCATGATTTAAAATATAAATTTCTAATTATTGATGATCAAATTGTTCTTTTCTCTCTCTATTACGGTAACGTTATATTTATGTGTGCGCCAGAAGCAGAAAAAAAAATATAGTAAAAGTTAAATTAGGCGTTCGCAAAGGGTACGTTTTTTTTTTTTTTTGGTTACGTAGAGACTTTTAATAGGTATAAATTATCACCAAAAGTTATGCTTATAATTCTTTTGGTTGGAAACCACACATCACACAATTTAAAGGATTTGTATAGTGAAAAAATCCTTTATCACACTATTTCTGCATTAGGATATTCAATTAACAATTTTATTACTCCCCTTTTATGTAAACAATTCAATTCAATATTTTATTTATGTCTCACCTTATGTATAAAATTAAACAATACACATTTATTGAGGCTGTTGTTTTAGTATTGAAATTTTGACACCAATAGCATACTTGACCAGGTGAAAGGTAAGAAGGCACCTGTAGTGTGATTTAGTCTCGTGTTATGTTATTTACCTTTTAAAACCATACATTTTTAAGAAAAACAATCTTATCTTGAAATAGTTAATATAGTTATACTACACTTCTAAAGTATGTTATTCAATCCAGACCCTTATAAATCTAACTTCAAATTTAAGGAATTCAAATTCACTTATTTCTACCCCTCTCTTCCAATATCATTTAGCAATCAATTTGTTTATTGCTACCAGCAAAACGCTTGAGTCCAGGAAAATATTCGCAACACATAACGTTCTTTTAAGGCTCATAAACATATACAACCGACACATTTTGAATGTGCCTGTCTTAAATCAGGAGCATATAGATCAGTGGTTGTCGTTGGTTCATGACTGTCAAATTTTTCATGGAAATTATTTTGTTATAAATAAGTTAGTTTTCTCGTTAAAATTGTTGTTTCACATTTTCATGTTGAGATATTTTATAGCGAATATACGGTATGGGGTTTTATCATTGTTGGAGGCCGTACGGTTAACGACACTTTCTTCATATATTATAAAGTTTCCATTTTAAAAAGAAATGTTTTTCATCATCTGAATCTTTACCAACTAAATAGTTGTCAATGATTATATTCGATGTTCAATATAAGAATGTAAAAGACTTATGATTCACATTCTCGTATCATTTCCTTGTCTGCTTTTTATGTTTTTATGCTTTTTGCCTAACAATTTCTTAAGAAGTTATAAACTTGCAAGCATACAGGAATATTACTTTTCCATCTCAAGAAGTCAATTAAAAAAATGCATCTGTTATGAACCTTTTTATATCTGCAATAAAAATAAGATCTCTATACAGGTTGTCTATTCGTTATCAACACTGGTTAGGGTATTTAAATGGTGGTGCATAGGGTATTGTATGGTAGTACTACAGGTATTCATTAAACATATGAACAGGTAGTTGTACCTGTATTACTGTAACAATAATATATTCCAATCTCACCTGTGCCCTAGGCAAAACCAACATCCAGGATGTACACAAAGAGCTTATGAAGTAATATTGCGTAATAACTATGTCTCATCAATCCCCCATGTGGCGTGACACCTGAAGCTTGCAACTTCAAACGAGACCTGAAACTGCGAAACTCAAACACCTGTACCGTACACCTGTGGCCTATGATGAATTCATTACATGGCACCCGAGACCCCAACTCTGGATTCCTTATGAAAGTGGACGGAAAGAAGTGTAGTTTGGGCTTGTTAAAAGTCCCATCTTAACACCTTCTAAGTCTGCGTGTCATTCAAAAACAGAAAATATCATGTCAATATTCTTTTTAATTATATTGTTGAATCCATAGGCATCACACATAATCATTGTTTATCACTGTCATGCGTTTTGTTGGATAATAATCGAAACTAAATTTGTGCTGTACCCATATGTCAATATGAATGAATGTAACCACTGACGTAGTAGCCTCGTTCTGAGTGACTTCCGGGATGGAAATATGCATATTTGACAGGTCGATAAATCGTTGCATTAAAATCTTATTAAAATACATATTTTACCAAATATTTGACACTTATATTGCTATTGGTGTATTTTTGGGGAAAGTTAAGTATGAATAAACATTTTGAAACACAGATTGAAAATCGTGTCATGTCTCCTTTAAGGGAGAGACGGATTTCATTGAGCCGCAACTCCTCTGAAACCATTCAAAGTCAGAAATATTTGTGATATGACGTATAAATGTATTGTTTTGTACTTCCTAAATTTGTCTTTGAAACAATCTTTTTTCCACAGAAAACGCCAATTTTTGAGAAACATTCAAATTTGGAGACCGTTATCGATGTGTGTCTTATATGCTTTCGCACATGCTCAGTCGACGTACTGCCCGCGAAATCTAAGTAAATAGAACAGTTAGGCCTATAAGGATCCTGTATTGTATTGTGAGTGCATCATTTTGCTAAATTAAACGACATCCACCCTTTTTACTCAGGTGCAGAACTATCCAATAATGAAATGGGCATTGAACGTGTCCAAGTGATCCTCCCCCCTTTTTATCTGTAAACACAGGCACCCTTGACACACTTTGTTTCAACACTTGCCCAATTGTACTGCGATTTCGTGGGCATCTTCTAGTAATACTAATTTTAACCAATTTCCCCATAGAAATAGTATAATTAACAAGTAATCAAAGTGACCACCATTACAAGTCAATCCAATTCAGACTGTTGTAGGATCAATCAACTGTTTCATCTTGTTTTGAAGGGTCACGATCATATCAATCGAATCATTTAAAGAGTAATGAGTTGATCAATTGAATCAACTGTCTCATCTAGTTTTCAAGGGTCATGATCGTATCAATCGCATCATTTAGAGTTCATCAATTCAATCAGCGTTAACTGTCTCATCCAGTTTTCAAGGTTCATGATCATATCACTCATATCTTTTAAGAGTTGATCATTCAATCAACTGTCTTATTTGGTTTTCAAGGGTCACAATGTTATCAATCCAAACCTGCCAACTTTCATGATTGATGGGGGATTTCCCACATGAGAGGTGTTAATCTGAATTTTGAAATTCTTTATTATATAATCTGAACACCTCAAAACAGGCATTCAAATGGGTTAAAAGGATTATTTAAACACTGCATACATACTCATTCAAACCAGATAATAGTAGATTAAAAAGAACTTATGACAATATTAGAGGAGCATCCTCTTACACATAAAATTGGACTATGAAATCCAACATGGAGATTTTGAAAAGTTGGCAGGTATGTATCAATTGTATTTAATCATTACGGTCAAAAGGTTGATCAATTCAATCAACTGTCTCTTCTAGTTTTAAGACTCACTATCATGTGGATCATTTAAATAGACCTTATCATGCTTATTGCTATTTTGAAATCTGTGACACTTGATGCGAAAATCTGCGACTCTTGAACTATTGACATCATACAATAATCACTTTTCCTCTTTGGCTTCGAATAGACATTTTCGATTGTGATGTCAAAATTTTACAGGAATCTTCATGATGTTCAGTAATTGTAGACAAATAGCGATATCATTAGGTGTATCGTTTAAGCGTTGATAAATTCAATCCAATGTTGGAAACTCATTTTTTGACCCTAATCATGCTCATACTCCTAATGAAAAAATTTGGGCCTCCATTTTTTTCAGAGACTTATAACCCTTAGTCTGCTGCATTCATTTCTACTGTATTTTTGTGTATTGCTGTATAAATTGTTAATCACAGCTGAAATTGCTATATCTTTGTAAATATTAAGTATTCATCAATACAAGTTACATAAAAAAAATATTATCAGATTCTGTTCTGTTTTCTTTTTTTTGTGTCTTTGGTCATTTTTGTCGAGCCTGCAACTTTTGTCGCAAAAGCGAGACATAGCGATCCTACATTCCGTCGTCGTCGTTGTTGCTATTACATTCACTCTGTGGTTAAAGTTTTTGAAATTTTAATAACTTTCTTAAACTATCCTGGATTTCTACCAAACTTGAACAGAAGCTTGTTTATGATCATAAGATAGTATCCAGAAGTAAATTTAAAAAAAAAAAATCCTGTTTTTCCGTATTTTACTTATAAATGGACTTAGTTTTTCTTGCTGTTAACATTACATTCACTCTGTGATTAAAGTTTTTAAAATTTTAATAACTTTCTTAAACTATCCTGGATTTGTACCAAACTTGGACAGAAGCTTGTTTATGATCAAAAGCTAGTAGTGTATCTAGAAGGAAATTTGTAAAATTATATTTCCTGTTTTTCCTTATATTACTAATAAATGGACTTAGTTTTTCTGCCAGTTAACATTACATTCACTCTGTGGTTAAAGTTTTTAGAATTTTAATAACTTTCTTAAACTATCCTGGATTTGTACTAAACTTGGACAGAAGCTTGTTTATGATCAAAAGCTAGTATCTAGAAGGAAATTTTGTTAAAATATATTTCCTGTTTTGCCGTATATTACTTATAAATGGACTTTGTTTTTCTGCCAGTTAACATTACATTCACTCTGTGGTTAAAGTTTTTAAAACATTTATTAGATTCATAAACCATTCTGGATTTTTACCAAACTTGGACAGAATATTAAGCTTCTTACAATCAAAAGATAGTATCTATAAGAAAATTTTTAATAATTTTTTCCCCATTTTTGTTGAGCCTTTGACTAGCAGCAAAAGTAGGCGAGACACTGGGTTCCGCGGAACCCTTATGAATTTTTTACCTGTACAGGTGCAAATCAAGGTAAACCTAGGTAAAGTTTTTTATGAATTGTTTCATATTTTTCATGTCAGGGCCTTTTATAGCCGATTCTATACAGTATGGGTTTTTCTCATTGTTGAAGGCTGTGTGGTTGCCTATAATTTCTTGCACCCACTTCATTTGAACTTTGGTAGATAGTTGTCTCATTGCCAATCATACTATATCTCCTTATTTTTATAATGTTAAGAATTTTACGTTTTATTCATGAGTCCATAAATGTAAAAACGTGTCTATGAATTCAGAATTGGACCAATATTGTTGAAATCTTTTTTGATAAACTAGTTCCATTTTGGTTATCAAAAGGAAAAACTTTCATCTCAGCCCAGTCACCCTTTTCATGTATAAACTATTTTCCTTGAGACTTGCACTGCCAACTTTTACTTCAATTTAAAAATAAGATGTGGTATGATTGCCAATGAGACAACACTCTACAAGAGACAATTATAAGTCACCCTACAACCTTCATCAATGAGTAAAACCCAAACCGCATAGTCAGCTATAAAAGGCCCTGACATGAAAAATATGAAACAATTCATGTAGATATAAGAAGATGTGGTATGAGTGCCAATGAGACAACTCTCCATCCAAGTCACAATTTGTAAAAGTAAACCATTATAGGTCAAAGTACGGCCTTCAACACGGAGCATAGGCTCACACCGAACAGCAAGCTATAAAGGGCCCCAAAAATGACTAGTGTAAAACCATTCAAACAGGAAAACCAACAGTCTAATCTATATAAAAAATGAGAAACGAGAAACACTTATGAACCACATCGTCAAACAAAAAACCACTGAACATCAGGATCCTGACTTAGGACAGGTGCAAATAAATGCAGCGGGTTTAAACGTATTAATAGGCACCAACCTTCACCCTACCTAAAACAATAGTGTAACATCAAAACATAGATAGACACACTATAAATTATCAATTGAAATGGCTTAACTCAATCAAAAGACATAATAACAAAAACAAGTGAACATACACTGAACGAATAAATTTAATCTATGACGCAATGTAAATACAAAATTAATAAAACAAGGGGGTTAGATGTAAAACAATATCAGAAAGACAACCATAACCTTTGACAAAATGCCGCCAAATAAAATAACGTACACAAGTAAATAAAAATAAATTTTGTTGTAAGGTTTACATGAGTACGGAAATAATTTTACGAGAACAAAAGTGAAAATTTATCATCATACTAAACACTAATCAAAGGTGGTATATATTAAAAATAGTGTGACTAGATATAACACTGAATAAGTAAACATTAAATAACAAAAATACATTACAAATTGTATCAACAGGTCAAATTAACACGAAAGTACGATTTGAGAGTACTATATATAAGTTTAGCCAACATGTTCATTGATAAAGGTTTCCTCAATAAATAATCTTAAACAAACAAAAGGTTTGGAACTACCTATATCGGTGATCAATTTTGATTCACAGTTGATTAGCACAATGATAAACATCACAATCTTATCCGTTTTGTACATCTCGGAAATTCCTGTGGTTCTCGGATAAAAGTCTTCTGTTGGTAGATTGCAAGAATGTTTATATTTCCATCTATCATATCTTCTGTTCTGGTCCATATCCTTCAAATTGGCTTCCGCTGTCATGCCGTTATCATTGAAATAATTCTGAACTTGTTGGCAATCACTCCAAATAATATCCTTAATTTTGTAACCTTTTTTATCACAATTTTTCACTTTCAGTTTTTTGCTTACAGTTGATTCAAAGTCCAGAGAAACTCGAAAATACCCTGAATTCTAACCAATCAAAATCTGTACATGTCTAAAATGCTGCACTCTCATGAATATTGACTCTGCCCATTCCATGGTAACTGTATAAAGAAACAAGTTATGGAAAAGACAATAGTCGTCTGTAGCAGTGGTAGACTGCTTAATCTGAACGAGAATAGTTGCCCGTAGCAGTCTAAGGGTTAAGTTTTGGTAGATCAAAGAGAATTATAATTGCCTGCAGGGGTTTTTCTAGGTAGTTTGGGAAAAAGGACCCTGGCCAGTTTTGGGAATTTTTAACGGTTTTCAGTGAAATTGGGAAAAACAACCTATATACCAAATGCTAGTTTTAGTGTGTTTAGTTCAATAAAAATTTTCTTTTTTGGTGAACATGGTGAAAATAAAGTAAGAAACTACATGAATGCTATTAATAATTCAATTTTCTGTTTGTTTTTTGGTGAAAAAGACAAGTATTGTCACATTTTATTTTATTTTTACATGAAAATTTGTGAACTAAAATATTTTTCTGTATAAAATATATCCTGTTTCTTTTTTCTTTTTTTTATATATCTTTTAGTTTTCAATTTCAGGGTTGTTATTTCATAGCTGTCACATGCTTGATTTTTTTTCAATTTATTTATTTCAAGGATTTGTATATTAGGGAGCTACCATCTGATTTTTATGGGGGGCCTAGGATGAAAAATTTTGTCCTGCCTATTTATTTTTCCCTCTAT
The DNA here is from genome assembly GCA_017311375.1 of Mytilus coruscus. NCBI lineage: Eukaryota > Metazoa > Mollusca > Bivalvia > Mytilida > Mytilidae > Mytilus > Mytilus coruscus. The sequence continues at coordinate 75,863,671 of CM029603.1, read as the reverse complement.
TCGGTCCTGCCTTTTTATTTTTCACTCTATTCGGTCCTGCCTTTTTTTTTAGTTTATCCTGACTTTTTTTTTACATATAATGTCATCCTGCCTTTTTTTTTTGCAAATAATCTCATCCTGCCTTTTTTTTATTACTCAAAACTCCTGTCCTGCCTATTTTTTTTAAATTTCATCCTAGCCCCCCATTAAAATCAAATGGTAGCTCCCTTAAGAACTATACAAATCATTTTTTTGTTTATTTATTGTATTTTATCTGCAAACCCGGAATTATAGCCTTATCCGTTTCCGAATTTGATCTGGTTTTGTAATTTTCTTCACTTCCTGTGTGTTGGCAGCCTATAGGGCTGCGTCATTTGTTCTAGTCCGGGTTATGCCCGGTTAGCCCTATCACGTGCCCGGGTTAAATATGGCTGAAAAGTAAAACGAGTGGAACCGGCTGATTCAAAGATGGCGACAGAAATTCAATTTTATACTTTTTGCTTTCTAAGCTCAAAAATATGAAAAAAATGAACCTGTTGATAATAAATATATTTTTTTTACATGCAATATTTTTTTCAGAGGTCTTATTTATCATAAAAACGTTTTTCCGAGATAATTTTATAAATTTGAAATTAAAATATGGCGAACAATTTATTAACGTCATAGAGGGCCATTACAGTATCACATTACGATCTGGTCTGATTAAAACATGTTCCAATTTTCATCTTTTAATTCCGACATTTTACCTTAAATTGCGCTTTCCGCCATACTTTTTTAACCGGCTGATTGCTTGCCAGTGTGTTAAGACTGGCGGCTGAATTGATTTCAAAGCAAATGAAGCGACTGTGCCTATACCGGAAGTACCAACCGGGCTAACCCGGGTTAAGCCGCTGTGGCAAATGAAGTACTACCATTGTTTGTCAATGTTGTTTTCTGTCAGTCATTATGTTTCAACTAGGATTTACACATTACTTGTTGGCAATTTTCAGCATAAAGCTAGCGGTTAAACATAATAAACATCTCTGTCTTAATGGTCTTGAATAATAAAGATGAAAATGAGTTTTGTAATCAATTGGGAATTTTTCCCCCAAAATTGGGAAAAATGTAGGGGTTTTGCCGTTGGGAATGGGTCCGAATACCGGACCCTGTGGAATGCTAGAAAAATCCATGGGGCCTGAACAGAAAACAACAATTTTTTGTTTAAATTTAGTTAATAAAATTCATAGACTTCTTTCCCAAACATGAAATCAACACCATCCTTGAAATCAGTATCTCAGGCCAAAAAAAAAAAAAATGCTTGTTTTATGCTTCCAGACTGTCTTGTCTCAGACCTCTGACCCTATTTTTATACGCCCCTCAAAATTTTGACGGGACGTATTATGGTATACAAATGTCCGGCGTCCACATGTCGCACGGTACCTTGAGAACGACTTATCCAGATTTCATGAAACTTAAGATAGTTGTTTCTTATGATGGTCAAACGATCTGTATACTTTTTGGTGAAAATAAGATTAAAACTTTTTGAGTTACAGGACTTTGTAACTAAAACAGGGGTGTGTTTTTTCACATGTTGTGCCCTATCTCAAAAACGATTTATGATTATTGCTTAAAACTTTACGCACTTCTTAATTATATTAATCTAAAGATCTGTATACCCTTTGGTGATGATTCAAAATTTTAATTTAGAGATTGATTTTTTTATAAAAAAAGGGGGGTTTTCACATGTCCCGCCGTATCTCAGAAACAATTTATGATTATTGCATAAAACCTCACACACAAAACAACGGGCGTATCATGCGCTCATGGCGCAGCTGTTTATTTTATTCGTGCATTTATGGAAATTTGTGGAAAAGTTGCCAGAAAATAAAGAATAAAACATTTGATTTAACTCTGACATTTTATTTTCAACAGTTTCAGATGATAAATATGGTAAAGTAAGTGGGAATAAAAAAAAGCATGATTATTTTAAAGAAATTTTGAATCAAGAAGGCTATAAATATAAAAATAAGAAGATGTGGTATGATTGCCAATGAGACAACTCTCCACAAGAGACCAAATGACACAGAAATTAACAACTATAGGTCACCGTACGGACTTCAACAATGAGCAAAGCCCATACCGCATAGTCAGCTATGAAAGGCCTCGAAATGACAAATGTAAAACTATTCAAATGAGAAAACAAACAACCTGATTTATGTACAAAATAATGAACAAAGAACAAATATGATATACAGCAACAAACGACAACCACTGAATTACAGGCTCCCGACTTGGGACAGGCACATACAGAATGTGGTGGGGTTAAACATGTTAGCGGGCGCCCAACCCTCCCCTAACCTGGGACAGTGGTGTAACAGTACAACACATGAACAAACTATAAAAATCAGTTGAATCAGATAGATCTATGCAAAACAAGTTACAAAAACACAGAGTTGACGTGGCAGGGTACTTATACATCCCCACAACAAAAAGACACTAAGTACAGATCTGAGAGTACTTGCAGTTAATGACATCTAGTTCAAAGCCAATTACAACTAATAAAAAAAAAATCATGCATCTAAGGCTAAAATATCACTCAGTACACATCCAACGTCCAATATTGATTAAATGGAAAATTGCCTTGTGAGTGCTCTCATGTGTACAATTCTTGCCAGATTTTAATGAAATTTATATTATAGGTTTATATCATCAATGTTTTGGATGAGTTTGAAAATCTTTGTGTATCAATTATTTTTAAAAGAATTATGTCCCTATGAAATATTAATCATATTAGAAATCACAATGAATTTGCTCTGAAGCATTCATTTCTCTTAAGATATGTATCAACAGATTTAAAGAATCAAAAAAGAGTATTTTTTAGTTAATGCCCTTGATTCTTGGATAAATAAGATATGTGCAACATTGGGGACATTGGAACTCTGTTCTTTTATAAATGTATGTTGTCACAGTAGAAATGCTTATAAGAGCCTCTTAATTTATTGTTTTCTGTTGTCATAATAAAAGTGCTCATAAGAAGAACCTCTGATTTATTTATTTATGTTGTTGCAGTAAAAGTGCTCAAAGATCCTTTAGATTATTGTTTTCTCTTGTCACATTAAAAGTTTGCCTAAAAGCCTTTAGTTAACTAGATTTCATATTATTACAACCCCTTTAGAAAGGAGGGGGTCATATACATTTGTACTGGTTTATGTTTGTCAGTCGTTTTTCTTCTGTCTGTGTGTCCATCCCTCATATGAAATATTTTTCTCAGGAACTACAAATCCGAGCCTCCTGAAATTTGGTATCAAGCTTCATGTGAGCATATTACAATGATACTATACCATGTGATGCATTTTTAGATGCATCACACTTCAACTTCCTGTAAAATTCTTATATATTCTTACACATAATGACCATGTTTGAAATTTTCTTCACATTTTTCTGAAGAATTATGGATCAGAGCACTCAGAAATTTAATGGCAGGCATCATGTGAGCATGCTTTACTGTGAAAGGCATTTTAACATTCAATTGTCATCAACTTCCCCAGCACCAAATACCTTAATTAGTGTATCTATGTGAGCAAGAGCTCACAGTTCAGCTTGTTTTCTTTGATTGCAGATTCATTAAAATTTGATAATGTCTTATTTGTGAATACATCAGTTTTATGCACAAATTACAATGACTTTCAGAATTTAAGAATTTTTTACCTACAAATGAATGAATTGAAATGAAAAGCATTTTATTAATGTATTTTAGATGTGAACCAATGAACAATTGCATATCAGCTGCAGCAACATGGCTGAAATCAAAGTTTATCAATGTTCCAAATGATTGGTTAGAAGCTTGTGTGGAATGGATTGGTGAAGAGAATCAGGTATTCTGTATATATATAAAAAACTTTTTCAATTATTATCTTGAAATATCCTTTATGTTTGGCCTTGTGAGCTTTCTTTATTACAATGTGTCAGTTTTCTGTTCATCTGTCTACTTAACCTATTTTATTTAAGACACTTTCATCTGCCAAAGCATCATGTGCCAGTTCCAACAGCTTTTTGACATTTTGCTGGAACAAAAGTCAATATGTATAGATATCAGAGGAGGGACTACACTGCACATGGCACGCATATTGGACATATTATTGATTGGTCACGGTGATAATGTGTCATTTATTACAGTTCGTGCTGTGAACATCACCTGGACAGTCGAAATTTGTCGAATGAGATAATAAACATAAGCAGTAATATAGTTGTAATGATTATACAAACATGTATACATAATAACCGAACTTGGTATTTGTCATTATTTCCTGGGAATATACAAATGTATCCCCTTATTTAACTGCTATTTCCTGGGGCCTTTTTCGATACAACATGGAAATTAATTGTTGTCATCGTCGTCCAAAGACATTTGGTTTTTTTTGGACAATTATTTTAGTTAAAGTGTATGGATCTCTATGATATTTAACCAAAAGGTTCAATACCACAAAAGGAAGGTTGGGATTGTTTTTGGGGGTGATGGTCCCAACCGCTTAGGAATTAGTGGCCAAAAAGGGGCTTAAAACAAGCATTTTTCTAGTTTCAGGACAATAACTTGGGTATAAATATGTTGATTGCCCTGAAATTTTTGAGGGGGTCAATTTTTTTCCTCAAGATTTAAGAAATAATCAATTTTCCATTTTTTTTGAAGGGGGTAAAAAAAAATTTTTTTTTTGGGGGGGGGTTATTTTTTTTTTCCTCAAGATTAAAGAAATTATCAATTTTCACAAAAATGGGGGTCACAATTTGTTTTGCTTATTCTTTGTATATAGTCTGAAACCTATAATGTGTCAAATATTTAATTACAATCCAAATTCAGACCTGTATCAAGCTTGAATATTGTGTCCATTTTTGCCCCAACTGTTCAGGGTTTGACCTCTGCGGTCGTATCCAGCTGCTCTCGGCGAAGCACATTTATTAAGTTTATAATTCAAGTATGTCTTAAATAAGTAATGTTAATTCCAAAGTTTATCAAGTTTGATAAATCCAATAGTAATTAGTTCACAAGCAGGCAATCCACAAATGATGTATTTCACTGGTAAATCCCACAAATGACAATCTTCAAAGTAAGTTATTTTGCCCTACTGATGAATATATCCAATCCAAAGTAATTGCACAGAATAATATTCAGACTGGAATCTGTAGTACTCGTCTTAAATTTACAGTTTACAAGAAAAAACTTCAATTTTGTAGAACAGTTGTTTGTGTAATGGGTATGTGGATGTTAAAAGGATTTTGATTTTTCTTTAATTTTTAAACCTCCCATAATAGTGGGGGGCGGGCATTATGATTTAAGGAATGTTCATCCTTCTGTCAGTCCACCCTTCCTTCCCTCTGTCAGGTGAAAGGTAGAATGCCATGAAGTCATGGCCACTTCAACTTGAAACTTGCACATGTTCATTGTAATGTGAACTTTTTTGTATGTAATGTAGTTTCACATTTTGTCATGCCCAGGCCTTTTAATACTGACTTTACTGTACAGATTTTGCTGATTTTTGAAGGCCATACATTGCCCTTCATCCGCATCCTTTGGTCTCTGGTGGATAGTTGTGTTATCCGCAATCATCCAGCATCTCCTTACTTTTATAAGTTTAATATATACTGTGGATTCATTTATTTTCGTTGGTACCAATATTTGTGGATATTCAATTTTGTGGTTTTGCAAAAGTCTGCATACGTTCCTATAGAAAATAAGTAATTCGTTGAACATTTAAATTCGTGGTTCCCATATAACCACGAAACACAAAAATTGGTATCCAACAAATAATAATGAATCCACAGTATGCCAAATCAGGATTTTGAGTTCTTATTTCACTGAACTTGGAAATGTGTAAAGTTAAAGTTTTAGTTCAATAACAGAACATAGGAATGTCTCAGACTAAAGTTCTGTACACAAAATATTTTTATTCAGTTGAAAGAAACATTGGGAGAAAAGTTCACCTTTTATGCCAAAATTGAAAATAATTTGTGGTTCAAATCTGTCAATTATTGTCAAACATTCTCAACATCTGTTTTCTTTAAATTTCATCACAACATAAAGATAATGCCATATTTGTTCCTATGGATACAATCATCATGAATATATCCATGTTTAACATTTTACAGTCAGTGCTCCTGACCTATAAAATTGCAGCATTCAGTATAAATAACTATATTTGAATGATAAGAAAGTAGATTCCTGGAATTTATTGATGTCCATATGTAGATTAATATTTCTAACACTACAGACAAGAGTAGAATGAATACAAACTATATTCTCCATATGTATTGCATGCAGGGCAATTATTATGTATCTTACAGACACTGAATAATTTAGTATAAATCACAAATCACTGTGCTTGGGGGGTACTGATACTTCAGCATAATTTAGCCTCTCTTTACAAAGTTTATTTATATACTAGTAATTATATGACACTGTACTTGAAATTTACAGGGAAGTTTACAATCACAACAACAGGTTAATGAGTTGGTATTTGAACAATGGTTGTTATCAGACTTACATGAACTAGGTACACAATGCCTGCCAGAACAGCTCAAGAATTTTGACAAATTTCAGCTTAATGGAAAGTTTGCTTTACAGGTAATCACATTCTTACCACATCTTCAGTCATAAAAATAACTTGGGGAACATATATAGTAAATATTTATTTCATCCTTCATTGAAAAAATTTGAAAGAAAGCTTATTGTGGATTAATGATGTGGGAATATTTATCTGAAACAGGGCTTAAAAAAAAAAATTTGAACCAGCCTGACATTTTTTTAATCCAGGTTTTGGATGCAGGATTTTCTTGCTGTGTTGAAGACACATTGGTGGCCTTGGACTGTTTTATGCTCTTTGGTCGGGTTGTTGTCTCTTTGACACATTCCCCATTTCCATTCTCAATTTTATTTGATATTCTTTAGCATTGTAACAAAAGGCAAATTATTGAAGTAATAATTGGACAATGACTGACATGAAAACAATAACTATTAAAGTACTTGGATGTGGATTCTGTGAACTGATGTTAACTTGTACATTGATAGTTCTGTTAATTGACAGTGAATCATTTGAACTGAGTAACATCAGTAGACTGACATTCACACTAAAGCATCACTGAAGAGACATTGGTTGTGGAAATGCGCATCTGATGCAGTTAATTTGATACCAATAATGTTATTACTACAACTGTATAAAATAAAGGATACGGCAAAACACATAATTGGTGAAGGTCACCAGTCACTGTTAATTACGTGTTTTAGCATATCCTATATTTTATATGCTACAAATTTTTTCCCCTGCTGATTCACATAATTAATACGGCTTCCAATAACAAAAAGTTCCATTTGGAGCTATTGTGTTTAGAGACCTTATGTCAGAACATCATTACTCAGAGCTCCAGATAAGAATTCACAAATTGGGGTTTTTACCCACCATTTTTTATGTAATTGAGTGATAAAGTTTTTTAATTGCATTATCAATTCCATTTCACCCCTCAATCAAATATCAAATTGGGTTTTTCACCACCAAGCTCCTTAATGTATTGGGTTTTTTCATCAGCACAATATTGAATATTTAGGCATGTTATAAACACATTATATCAAACTGAGATGTTAATCCATCTTTAATATGTTTCTTTGTATATGTGATAGCTGTTTTATTTGGTTTATATAATGATGAGCAATTGTACGTTTAATTTGTGTCCGGTTAAAGTTCTGCCAGTTTTGTATTTTCTCACAACTTATATAAACTGCAGCTGGTGTCACTAGTTGGACAGTAACATTTGAGTAACTAATTACCTTTCTAGATTAAATATGATCATCGCCCTACAGTTTAGTTGGGGTAGGTGTGGCTAAGTGTTTTGATTTTTTGTCGAGCCTGCGACTTTTGTCGCAGAAAGCTCGACATAGGGATAGTGATCTGGCGGCGGCGGCGGCGGCTTTAGTTAACTTCTTAAAAGCTTTATATTTTAGAAGGTGGGAGACCTGGATGCTTCATACTTTGTATATGGATGCCTCATGTTACGAAGTTTCCGTCAGTTACATGTCCAATGTCCTTGACCTCATTTTCATGGTTCAGTGACTACTTGAAAAAAAAGTTAAGATTTTTTGTAATGTTAAATTCTCACTTATTATAAGTAATAGGATAACTATATTTGGTATGTGCGTACCTTGCAAGGTCCTCATGCCCGTCAGACAGTTTTCACTTGACCTCGACCTCATTTCATGGATCAGTGAACAAGGTTAAGTTTTGGTGGTCAAGTCCATATCTCAGATACTATAAGCAATAGGTCTAGTATATTCGGTGTATGGAAGGACTGTAAGGTGTACATGTCCAACTGGCAGGTGTCATCTGACCTTGACCTCATTTTCATGGTTCAGTGGTAATAGTTAAGTTTTGTGTTTTGGTCTGTTTTTCTTATACTGTATGCAATAGGTCTACTATATTTGGTGTATGGAATGATTGTAAGGTGTACATGTCTAGCTGACAGGTGTCATCTGACCTTGACCTCATTTTCATGGTTCAGTGTTCAAAGTTAAGTTTTTGAGTTTTTGTCTTTTTTTCTAATACTATATGCAATAGGTCAACCATATTTGGTGTATGGAAATATTTTATGATCTTTATGTCAGTTGCACAGGTTTTATTTGACCATGACCTCATTTTTACGGTTTATTGCTCAGTGTTAAGTTTTTGTGTTTTGATCTGTTTTTCTTAAACTATAAGCAATAGGTCAACTATATTTGTTGTATGGAAGAATTATTAGCTGTACATGCCTGCCTGGCATGGTTCATCTGACCTTGACCTCATTTTCATGGTTCATTGGTCAATGTTTAGTTTTCTTGGTTAATGTTAAGTTTATGTGACAGTTGTAATTAAGAAATATATTTAGGACTATCAACATAATATCAATGATTAGTAAAGAAGGCGAGACATTTCAGCATGTGCACTCTTGTATGTAATATATGTGAACATTAGGTGATGTAAGATAGTTTTGCCAGTCCTATCACCTATTTGCCGGACCTAAAAAAAATAAGAAGTTCCCAGATTTAAGATATACCCCAAAACCTTGACCAGGTTTATAGGGTGGTTTAATGACAGAGACCACATTCAATTTAAATTTACAAATAATACTACAACATCAAATAAATAAATGACAATGTTACACTGCACTTGCCAAGAAGACAACTATCTTAAGCATACAGAACAAGTAGACCAAAAACAAAGAAAGTTTCAAGCTGCATTGACGTAAAAACGGATATAATTAAGGTATGCGTGTTCACTCATCAACTAAAATGAAAAAATAATATATAAACTAAAATTATACTTGAATGATTTTGTTTAATTTAATTAACATAAAATCTATGTTAAGTTGTCCCATATTATAACTTTTGGTTTCCGATGCTTTCCAACTTCATATCATGTCATAATTGATTTGGTCATTCACTGTTACAACTGATATAGGATATAGTTCTTGACGAAACCCGGTGTTTGTCGTTCTTACAATTTTCTAGTTAAGGCACACAAACACACCCCGTGCGTTCGATGGACGCTTCCAAAAACACTAGCTACGTCTTATCATTATAATTATCCCTCAGCTATCAAAATGAAGCTGAAAACATGCTTCTATTCAATATTTTTACCGGACATTACTTTCGTTTTAACATTGTGTGTTATGATAAATCCCGAGCAATTTGAAAAAATTATGACATTACAAATGCTAGTTGGATAAACGCAGAGAAGATCGAAATGTTTTCATCAACACGTGTACCTTTTGAGCAACGGAAAATTTCAACAGGGACCCATTTCAACTACTTGATGCAACGCTCTATTTTTAGAACGAAAGGACATTTCCAATTATAAATATTATAAAAATAGATTTACACAACGACTTTGTTATAGATAAGGGTAAATAACACAAACGATAGCAAATAAAAGCGTTAAGAACTCATGGTTTTGGCATATAATTGGGTTTTCCTTCCAATGAATTGGGTTTTTGAACGCTGCAACGGGCAATTGTATTGGGTTTTTAATAATTTTTATTGCGTGATCACGCAAATACGCAGCTTATCTGGAGCTCTGTTACTAATTATTACTACAACTGGTTTGATACCTTTGCTGGTGGACTGTTAGCCTCTTAGGTTATCACCAGTCCAGTAGCCAGTACTATTCTGGTCTTATACACCCTTGGCTTTAAATTTTTTTGGCTTTAAGCATTCCTGATGAAGGTAAATCCACAAAATTGCTATGGATTTATAGTGTTATTTTTATATTCTGTACTGGCATGAAAAAAGGAATATTGTTTGATAGAATTTTACTGTTATAAAATTTGGAAATCATTTTAAATGAAGGTTGTGAATAGCTCTGCTTCCTTGTCAGGGTTTGGCTTTACTTTTGGTCCTGTTTGGTTTTATCAGCTCTTCAAAGTTTGAACTAGGTTTTGGATTTTCAAATATTTTGGCGTCCAGCATCATTGAAGAGATCTGCACATCTGGTACATTAAAATTGTTATCTTTAATATTGTTAATACTCTTTATTAATGCTATAACACACTGATAAGTAACTTTACTTTCTTTTTTAAAAAGCACATGTTTTCTGATACTGGATGTTGACTTTACAGCAAGATAGTTTAGAACACAGACAAAATATGTGAAAACCATTTACTTTTTCAAGCATCTTTGAGTGTAACTAGTTTCTATTTTATACCCTTTAGTAAATATTTTTATCATTTTGAAAGCTTTCATGTGCGTAAATAGACAGGTAAACTTGCAAAAATTTAAATAGCATAACAAAGAGGAACTCACTCTGGTGGAAGGTTTCATTTCTTTTGCAATCATAAACAATCACTTACTAGGACTCTTTTCTGAATTACATACTCTAAAACATGATTTTTCAATTCAAACTTGTCCTGCATATTTGTAGAATTGGAAATTCATGTAGGTGGAAATCATTGGCACATTTTTACTGTAGTTTAAATGTACCATTTTTCTTGCTTTCAGTGTGAAAAGTAAACACTTTTCATGTTACAACTAAGGGGAAATATCCAATGATATACACTCTGGTGGAAATATTGCTGAGGAGGAAATGTAAAAAATGATTTAATCAAGTATCTGAGTATGAAATATGCACTAGAATTTTTTCTGATTGAACACTCAAGTACTAGTTGCCATCCCTACTTTTATCATTCAAGTTTTTGAGATATATCTTTGAAATAATCATTTTTGCTGAAATTATTTAGATACAGTTAAACATGAGAAACAACTTAAAAAAGATTTATCGTTGTCAAGCACAAAAGAGTTTACCTTTGGGGTGGATAGGTTAATCTCAGCTGTCAGACAACTCAATAACCTTGATTTTATTTTAAAATGAGCGGTATTTATCAATTGGTGCTTGATTTTAGAATAATAACTCCACATGTAAATTTTATAAACAGATAAGTGTACCTGTGCTAGGGAAAAGATGAAGTCAAAAACTGGAAAAGATCAACCAATATTTTTATGCCCCCGCTGTAGCGGAGGGTGCATTAAGTTTTACCTTTGTCCATCTGTAAGGCCATCCGTACGTCCCAAAGTTGGTTTCCATTCTCTAAATTTAGTTTGCCTCTACCAAATGTTATGAAACTTATACACAATGCTTATTACCACAAAACACAGATCAAGTTTGAATTTTGGTTGGGTCACTTGAACCGTTCTAGAGTTATGCCCCTTTATAAATGGAAAAATTGCTGAATTTTTAGTTTCTGTTCTCTAACTTTAGTTTGCCTCAACCAAATGTTATGAAACTTATACACAATGCTAATTACCACATAATACAGATCAACTTTGAATTTTGGTGGTGTCACTTTAACAGTTCCAGAGTTATGCCGTTTACAAATGGAAAAATTGCTGAATTTTTCGTTTCCGTTCTCTAACTTAAGTTTGCCTTAACCAATTGTTATTAAACTTATACACAATACTTATTACCACAAAACTCAGATCAAGTACAAATTTGGTAGCGTCACTTTTACCGTTCTTCAGTTATGTCCCTTTATAACTTTATATGATATGCAAGCGGGGGCATCATCTGTGTCTGGGACATCATCTGTGTCTGGGACACATTCCCCATTTATTTCCTCTGAATTATGTTGAAATGTCAAACCCCCATTAGTTGTCTGCTTCAGCTGGACACTGAAGACTACAGGAATTTAGAGTTTGAACATCATTATTTAATGCTCCCAAATTTTTTGAGTGGAATGCAACTTAAACATAAAAGATACAGGGAAGAGAAAGAAGCCTTTCATGTCAATAGGTCAGACTCAAAGGTCAGGGTTGCTGTTCCTGAAAAATGGAACTTCATTTGAAAAATTGTTTCTAGTTTCATTTGCTTGATTGGAATGAAACTGGTGTATAGAGAAGGAGAATAAGCTGATTGATTTGGGGTCAAAGGTCAATGTTAATGTTGCTAAAAATAGAAAAAAAATAAAAAATGGTTTCCTGGATGTTAACTTGAATTTTCTTTGCTTGATTGGAATGAAACTGATACAGATCGATTAAATATGTAACTGGAAGAAGCTTATTGATTATAAGATTATGGTTCAAAAGACTAGGTCACTGTAGCTTAAAATAGAAAATTTTTGAAATCTTGTTTCCAGATGGTCACTTGAGTGCCAGCTTTTTATCCATTAAATTTTAGAATTAGCAATGCTCAAATTTGTCTTTTTTTCTCGATTCATAGAAATAAATGAATCTAAATTGAATGATGTGTAAGTTAGTTTCAGTTGATATATGTTTCAGTGAAGAACTGAAATACAGCACCTTGTTTTGTAGATTGATTCTATGGTTGACATTAGTCAGTCTTGTTATAGTCAGCTTCAGAGGGTTACAGGGACAGATAATGCTAATGTAGATGTTTCAGCTGATACACACAAACCTGTGAGTAACAACACTCAACTCTTAATATGCTTACTAACCTGTGAGTAACTCTGTACCCAATTATTAATATACACACCAGGGTTTGACATTAACTTTCATACCAACTTGTCCAGTTGGGCAAGTGCCCTATTACTTTTACTTGTCCGAAAGTGAAATCTAACTGCCCAAACTTTTACATGCTATTTTTGTGGTTGTAATGTAGTACATGCATATAAAATATAGTTATCATGTATATGAGGAATTCCACTGAAAAAACTTGCCAGGGTTGATTGTTGTGCCACGATGGCAGCAACTAGACTTGACCACTGAGATACTATGAGGAATATTATATGAGCCGAGGAGGGAGGGAACGATCGACGAATATACGGGAATTGGATCATTTACATAGAGATACTTATTTCTTAATAACTAAGAAATGCCATTTCAAAAAACTCTTCTTGATAAACTGACAACAACTGACAAATTTGTTAAAGTTTAATTTCATTTTCTCTTTTTTCCATCTTAGGGAAATACACATCCGATGTCAAATTCTAAAGTTAGAATAACGAAAATAGACCTCCGCCTTCCATTGGTCGGTGGGAATAACACGTGCGTCGGAAACACCCGATTGGTGTCCCGATTGATAACGATAATGACGAAAAACGCCACAACCGCCTGATTGGCCAATATTTTTAAATGTGATCTATTTTTGGTAAAATGGGAAATTCAGTGCGAACAAATGACGAAATATATGCATTGAAGGGGGATTAAGACCACTTTACTCGACCGTGTGGTGTTATCACTGAGTAATCTATGGACAAAACAACACACTATTGATTTTGTGAAATTTTAATCATATAACACTTTTTTTTTTTCACTTGCCCGATCGGACAACCAAGATGATGTTTTTACTTGTCCGAATACGTCATTAACTTGCCCCGGGCAATCGGACAACCGTAAGTGTCGGACCCTGCACACATGACACACAAATATGTGAGAAACAGTTCTGTACTAAACTATTAATATACACACAACCCTGTGAGTAATACAGTACTCAACTCTGAATATGTTTACAAACTTGTAAGTACCACTGTACTCAACTCTTAGTATATGCATAGATATGTAAGTAACATTGTACTGGACTATTCATATGTATGAATTCAGCATCAAAATTCAAGGACCATTAGTTGGCTCAAATTATAGAGGAGGTACAATCTCAAAAGCTGATGGAAAGATTGTCGATTCTTAGAACATTCCCTTCCTGCAATGAATCTCGGTTGTTTATTCATTCTTTTGTTGTCTATCCATATCTTAAACCTTTGAATGTATGTAGTAGATTTTTATTAAGAGTCCCTTATAACATTGCTTTTGATTTTTTAGCTGGAAAGATAATTGGACCCATAGCAAAAACATAAAATTAAGACTTCAGCCTTTCTCTTCTTTTCTTCTTATGTATTTCCATTTCTAAATTATTTAGAAACCAATGCATGGATTTTATTAAAACATTTTTTAGCTCTCATGGCCCTATCACTTAGAGTTCAGTGTCGTCCTAAACTTTTTCTTCTAAGAATCTCCTCTGAAACTATTGAGCGAATTTCAAGCAAACTTAGGGTGAATGATCCTTAGGGTATCTAGTACAAAGTTTGTGTTTTTTATTCCATTCAGTCTTGTTATGGCAGCCTTGGCTAAAAATAGAACATAAGGGTAAAATGCATTAATTGTCTTATATCTTGAAAATTATAATAAATAGAAAAAATCTGACGAAGCAATACTGCTGAGAGTGTCAGGATCTACTTACTTCCAGTTTACACCAAAATTAATACATGACTCCTTAAGGAGTTATTGCCCTTCAATGACAATTTTTAGCCTATTTTCTTGTTTTTGCGTTTTAACTCGACAAATTATATAAGATAGGTAGAAGCTGTTAAAAAGGAAAAATAATCAGCAGTACAAGATCCAAAAAAAAATGCCAATCACCGAAATCATTAGATGACCCCTTAATAAGTTATTGCCTGTAAATGATGATTTATGACTAATTTTAGTCTTTTTCCACATCTCCAGAATTATAGAATATATAAATTAAAAACTGTAAACAGCAAATAAGATCAGCAATATAGGATATACATAAATAGCAGTATGACCAAAACCATTGTATTGATAGATTGATTGGTGTTTTAGCACTATTGTGCTGTTTCATGGCGGTCAGTTTTTATTGGTGGAGGGAGCCAGAGTGCCTGGAGAGAACCACAGACCTTCAGAAAGAAAATTGACGATCCTAGTTAATAAAGATTGGAGTCGAGCGCACCTGCCACGTACAGGATTCAAACTCTCAACCTCAGTGTTGACAGTCTAGTGATACAGTAGTGGACTATTTAGGCCACTGAGGCCCTCAAAACCATTGCATGAGTCTGTATAGGAGTTGTTGCCCTTATTCCATTTTTTATGGCACTGCAACAAAGTTGTCGGGGTCATATAGTTTTACTCTTCCGTCATTCTGTCATTCTGCAACGAACAGTTATACAGACTTTTTTTCTAAACACCTTCACATATTGAGCTGATTTTTAGTATGTGGGTCTACTATGTTGAGTTATAGATTGAGTTAACATCTGGTTCTGCTCCACTGATTTGTGCCGAAATTATGGGCTTTGGACTTTGAAAATTTTGTGAAAATAACAGTTATACAGACTTTAATTCTCAAATATCCACTCCTAGAAATGGCTTAAAGTTATTTTTTTGCGAGCTTAGCCATTCATATCATTCTGAAACATCTAGTTTGACTAGTTGTCGAGCCTGCGACTTTTGTCGCTAAAGCGAGACCTAGCGATTCTACATTCCGTCGTCGGTGGCTGCGGCGTCCACAAATATTCACTCTGTGGTTAAAGTTTTTGAAATTTTAATAACTTTCTTAAACTATCCTGGATTTGTACCAAACTTGGACAGAAGCTTGTTTATGATCGTAAGATAGTATCCAGAAGTAAATTTTGTAAAAAAAAAAATCCTGTTTTTCCGTATTTTACTTATAAATGGACTTAGTTTTTCTGCCAGTTAACATTACATTCACTCTGTGGTTAAAGTTTTTAAAATTTTAATAACTTTCTTAAACTATCCTGGATTTGTTCCAAACTTTGACAGAAGCTTGTTTATGATCTAAAGCTAGTATCTAGAAGGAAATTTTGTAAAAATTTATTTCCTGTTTTTCCGTATATTACTTATGAATGGACTTAGTTTTTCTTCCAGTTAACATTACATACAGTCTGCAGTTAATGTTTTTCAAAAAATTTATTAGATTCATAAACCATCCTGGATTTTTACCAAACTTGGATAGAAGCTTCTTACAATCAAAAGATAGTATCTAGAGGAAAATTTTTAATAATTTTTTCCCCATTTTTGTTGAGCCTGCGTATAACAGCAAAAGTAGGCGAGACACTGGGTTCCGTGGAACCCTTACAAATTTTTTTTATAATGAATTTGATCTGGAAATCTGTTATAGATAGGTAGAGACTAAAAAGCAAAAATGATCATCTATACAAGAGCTACAAAAATGCCAATCTGTCTGAAACCATTGGATTACTCCTAAGGGAGTTATTGCCCATAAATGATGATTTTTGTTGAGCCTGCGACTTTTGTCGCAAAAGCAAGACATAGCGATCCTACATTGTGTCGTCGGCAGCGTCCACAAATATTCACTCTGTGGTTAAAGTTTTTGAAATTTTAATCACTTTCTTCAACTATAATGGATTTCTACCAAACTTGGACAGAAGCTTGTTTATGATCATAAGAAAGTATCCAGAAGTAAATTTTGTAAATAAAAAAAATCCTGTTTATCCGTATTTTACTTATAAATGGACTTAGTTTTTCTGCCAGTTAACATTAAATTCACTCTGTGGTTAAAGTTTTTAAAATTTTAATAACTTTCTTAAAATATCCTGGATTTCTACCAAACTTGGACAGAAGCTTGTTTATGAACATAAAATAGTATCCAGCAGTAAATTTTGTAAAAAAAAAAATCCTGTTTATCCGTATTTTACTTATAAATGGACTTAGTTTTTCTGCCAGTTAACATAACATTTACTCTGTGGTTAAAGTTTTAAAAAATTTTAATAACTTTCTTAAACTATCCTGGATTTGTACCAAACTTTGACAGAAGCTTGTTTATGATCAAGAGCTAGTATCTAGAAGGAAATTTGTAAAAATTCATTTCCTGTTTTTCTGTATATTACTTATAAATGGACTTAGTTTTTCTTCCAGTTAACATTACATACAGTCTGCAGTTAAAGTTTTTTAAAAATTTATTAGATTCATAAACCATTCTGGATTTTTACCAATCTTGGACAGAAGCTGCTTACAATCAAAAGATTAAGTATTTAGAGGAAAATTTTTAATAATTTTTTCTCCATTTTTAGCTCACCTGGCCCAAAGGGACAAGTGAGCTTTTCTCATCACTTGGTGTCCGTCGTCCTTCGTCGTCCGTCGTCATTAACTTTTTACATTTTGAACTTCTTCTAGAGAACCACTGAATGGAATGAAACCATACATGGCACGAATGTTCCTTATGAGGTGCTGACCAAGTGTTGTTACTTTGAGGCCGCTCCATCATCCAAGATGGCCGCCAGCGGGGGACTTAGTTTAACATAGGACCCTATAGGAAATACATACAAATGTCTTCTTTTAGAGAACCACTGAATGGAATGAAACCAAACATGGCATGAATGTTCCTTATGAAGTGCTGACCAAGTGTTGTTACTTTGAAGCTGATCCATAATCCAAGATGGCCGCTAGCGGTGGACTTAGTTTAACATAGGACCCTATGGGAAATACATACAAATGTCTTCTTTTAGAGAACCACGAAATGGAATGAAACCAAACATTGCATGAATGTTCCTTTTGAGGTGCTGACTAAGTGTTGTTACTTTGAAGCCGCTCCATCTTCCAGGATGGCCGCTAGTGGGGGACTTCCTTTAACATAAGACCCTATGGGAAATACATACAAATGCTTCTTCTAGAGGTGCACTGAATGGAATGAAACCAAACATGGCATAAATGTTCCTTATGAGGTGCTGATGAAGTGTTGCTACTTTGTTGCCGATTTACTGTTCAAGATGGCCACCAGGATTTTTTATTAAATTACAGGGTCAATATTAAACCAAATTTGGCCTCACTTATTATTAGGGTATCTGTTATGATTTTAATCTATTTTTACATGATTTCCAAAACCAAAGTAGAATCAGGTGAGCGACACAGGCTCTTGAGAGCCTCTAGTTGTTACAGTAAAAGACACTGGGTTCCGTGGAACACTTACAAATTTTTTTTCCTTATTTTTGTGTTTTTGAATTTCCTTAGAGACTATAATAGATAGGTACAATCTGTGTCCTGGAAAAATAATCAGCAATACAAGACTAATGAACTTACATTAATAACATAACTGATTGCAATAAAGGTAAAAATTAAAATCAAAAAAATGGCATATCTTACCAGGTGAGCGATTCAGGCTCTAAGGAGCCTCTTGTTTTCAGTTACAATGTATATTGCCATTGTGCATTTGATTTTTTAAAAAGGGTTTGAAATTGTATACAAATTAAGGTGATAATACCATTATTGTATGTGTATTGGCTTTTTCTCACAGTGGGAACCAAAAGCGAAGAGAATGTTAATGGTAAAGTTGACAGATGGTACCTTTGATGTAGAAGGAATGGAGTATGAACCTATACGATGTCTGGATTATAAACTGCACCCTGGTTGTAAGGTTTGTGAACCAAAATGAGTGATAATTGTTCTTACTTTTTCATTTTGTGAATACTTGAAAACAATTCCTTCTTCTGTATTCACTCTTCAAAATCATTAACATATATATAGCAGCATCAACTGACTGATTTCTGTAGATCACAAATTGTAAAACAATAAATGAAATAGACTCAAACAGATTTTGCATGGATGATTTTATAGGATAAATTTATGTACTCAAAGGAGGGGGTATATATACTGGTTTACCTCTGTCTGTCCATCCTCCTGTCTCATGAAATTTTAGTAAGTATACTATGTGATGCATTTTTTACAGCCATCTCTCATTAACTTCCTGTTTACTGAGTATTTCTTTATGCTTACACATTATAAAGTTTTTATACATCTGTTTAAGGGACTTATTATGATATACCTTTGTCCATCCGTCTGTCTGTCGTCAGCACTTCAGACAATACTTCAAAGATTATTACTCTTAAGCATTCATTTCTCTAAGATATAAAAGTTTTAAAGGATTTTTTTTTTTAGTTATTCCCATCAGATAAATAAAATATGTGCAACGCGGGGGACATTGCAACTCTCTTCTTTTATTCTATATGAAATTTGTAGCATCTTGGCATGATTGAAAAAAACAAAAAAGATTTAGGGACAATTTCAGCCCTACGTAAACCTTTTCCTTCAATCTATTTTATATATCTGTGACCTTGACTTTAGAGGCTTGGACTTGAAACCAATATAGAATGTGATTAAAAGAGATGAGGGGTATATGCTAATCAATTTTTTACACAGTTTTGGGACCTGCAAATATTTCACATGCAAGTACCAACTAAATAATTTACCAAAATGCTAGTATTGTATGAACAACACACTTTGATGTAAATATTTTTGTAATACTAGCTCAATTTTCCCACTTACAATTATGACTATGAGTGAAAATATGCAATTTATATCTCCTGCGACGAAAGTCACGGAAGGCCAGACATAGGTATTGCTTTTCCTGCAACGATAATGATGATGTTGTATTATCCGTTTGACTTCCAGCCCTCAAAGTAGCTTCTGAAATGAAGTTGCCAACTGGCCCCAGACATGAAAATTTATTGGCCAACTCAAAATTTGAGTGGCCAGGAAATAATTTCAGGTTGCCTACATTTTTTCTAGCAAAACAACCCTTGTGAAATAAAAGTTCTGTGTTTTATGCTGTCAAGTGTAGAAATAGTTTGTATAAATCTACTGTAAAATAACCACAATGATTTATTTAATTTTACTTCATTGTACATGTTTTAATACAATCTGCAACGTTTAGCGGTAGTCCTAAGCCCCAGCCTAGTAAAAATCTCATCAGACTTGTGCAGAAGCACTGGTGATTACCCTATTGGTCAAGTGGTCAAGTGAACATCTGAAATCGTTTGCGACATTGTAGCTGGTATTTTATTGAATCTATGAGAACAATTTACAAAATTGTCGCCGACCTTGTTTCAATCTGTTTACTGACGAAATCGAAACGAGGCTCAACCATGTGCTTTCAATAAACACAATCTATAAATGCCAATGGTTTTCTTTCTAACGCACGTAATAGTCAAAAGTTGTGACTGAGTGCTAAAAGCGAAGATAGATGGATCTGTGCCATTTTCAGTCAATGCTTACAAATGACCTACAATTACCTGATGCAATAAAGCGCTGACAAGATCAAGCGTAAATCTAAAAGGCACTTGAAATACAGTGTAAATTTGTGTTACTGTCAAGCGCTCAGACGATTTTTGAACCCGACTCTGATCAGGGCAAAATTTCCGAAAATTCGGTTGCCAGATTTTAAATATTCTAATTGCCCAATGGCGACCACTTATGAATTTTTGGTCGCCAATCAGCTTTTAAAGTCGCCCAGGCGACCATTTCAGTAGACTAAATTGAGGGCTGACTTCTATATATTTGCAGAAAAAATTCTTAAGAATTAATTTTTTAAATCATTATTTTTTCTAGATGTATGTTAATATATGATATATACCAAATATAAATATTAATTTCATAATTTTTGGTCTATAATCATAAAAGTTACCCATTAGGCCTCTACATGTATGTTAATTTTATTATTTCTCCACATATATAATTTAATAAAAGTTTAAACAATTATAAATCAAATGTTTTATAAAAATATATTGCAATTGTAAATATATAATAAAGAAGTGACACAGCATTTTAATATCAGTCCCATTATTATCCTTTGTTCTGATACCAAACCCTAATGGCTAATCAGCCTGGCTCTGATATCGATGTGATAGTCCTATTTTAAAGAAAAATATTTATTATAATCTATATGTATATTTTCAGATTCTAGTAACAGGAAAAATACTATGTCGACATGGACTATTAATGTTGAAAGAAGAAAATATATCAGTTTTAGGAGGGGAAGTTGATACTTTAATGGAATCTAACACACCTAAAAACATCCTTAAATTGACTTTGTAAGTTGATATGTTTATGAGTATACAAACATTCTTTCAGATTCTCCTAAGCCTATTATCCTGATTAACCTATCGTTTTGCCTGTTGCCTAAAACCTCTTCATAAAGAACTATTCAAATGTTTAACCATACTTACTGGAAATTCCTGATCAAAAGTTTGATCTAATGTTCCCAATGTAATTTATGTCATGTCCTTTTGTCCTTAAGTGATAAATGAAATTAAGTCTTTTATACAACTGCATACATTTTTTGGGTACGTATAATGCTATGATGTGGTCGTCGTCTGTGTCGTCGCTCTGCGTCTGCGTCATTGTCCCAAGACACATTTGGTTTCGGATAATAACTTTAGTGTAAGTGAATGGATCTCTATGAAATTTTACAAGAAGGTTCAATACCACAAAGGAAAGTTGAGATTGATTTTGGGGTTACAGTATCAATAGTTTAGGAACTAAGGGCCAAAACGGGCCAAAACAAGCATTTTGTAGTTTCGGACAATAACTTGTGTGTTAGTGTATGGATCTCTCTGACATTGTACCACAAAGTTCCATATCACAAAGGGAAGGCTGGGATTGAGTTTGGGGTAATTGCCTCAAACATTCAGGAATTAGGGGCAAAAAGGGCCAAAACAAACATTTTTCTTGGGACCATAAATATTTCACATGCAAGTACCAACTAAATAATTTACCAAAATGCTAGTATTGTATGAACAACACACTTTGATGTAAATATTTTTGTAATACTAGCTCAATTTTCCCACTTACAATTATGACTATGAGTGAAAATATGCAATTTATATCTCCTGCGACGAAAGTCACGGAAGGCCAGACATAGGTATTGCTTTTCCTGCAACGATAATGATGATGTTGTATTATCCGTTTGACTTCCAGCCCTCAAAGTAGCTTCTGAAATGAAGTTGCCAACTGGCCCCCAGACATGAAAATTTATTGGCCAACTCAAAATTTTAGTGGCCAGGAAATAATTTCAGGTTGCCTACATTTTTTTTCTAGCAAAACAACCCTTGTGAAATAAAAGTTCTGTGTTTTTATGCTGTCAAGTGTAGAAATAGTTTGTATAAATCTACTGTAAAATAACCACAATGATTTATTTAATTTTACTTCATTGTACATGTTTTAATACAATCTGCAACGTTTAGCGGTAGTCCTAAGCCCCAGCCTAGTAAAAATCTCATCAGACTTGTGCAGAAGCACTGGTGATTACCCTATTGGTCAAGTGGTCAAGTGAACATCTGAAATCGTTTGCGACATTGTAGCTGGTATTTTATTGAATCTATGAGAACAATTTACAAAATTGTCGCCGACCTTGTTTCAATCTGTTTACTGACGAAATCGAGAAACGAGGCTCAACCATGTGCTTTCAATAAACACAATCTATAAATGCCAATGGTTTTCTTTCTAACGGCACGTAATAGTCAAAAGTTGTGACTGAGTGCTAAAAACGAAGATAGATGGATCTGTGCCATTTTCAGTCAATGCTTACAAATGACCTACAATTACCTGATGCAATAAAGCGCTGACAAGATCAAGCGTAAATCTAAAAGGCACTTGAAATACAGTGTAAATTTGTGTTACTGTCAAGCGCTCAGACGATTTTTTGAACCCGACTCTGATCAGGGCAAAATTTCCGAAAATTTACGGTTGCCAGATTTTAAATATTCTAATTGCCCAATGGCGACCACTTATGAATTTTTGGTCGCCAATCAGCTTTAAAAGTCGCCCAGGCGACCATTTCAGTAGACTAAATTGAGGGCTGACTTCTATATATTTGCAGAAAAAAATTCTTAAGAATTAATTTTTTTAAATCATTATTTTTTTTCTAGATGTATGTTAATATATGATATATACGAACTATAAATATTAATTTCATAATTTTTGGTCTATAATCATAAAAGTTACCCATTAGGCCTCTACATGTATGTTAATTTTATTATTTCTCCACATATATAATTTAATAAAAGTTTAAACAATTATAAATCAAATGTTTTATAAAAATATATTGCAATTGTAAATATATAATAAAGAAGTGACACAGCATTTTTAATATCAGTCCCATTATTATCCTTTGTTCTGATACCAAACCCTAATGGCTAATCAGCCTGGCTCTGATATCGATGTGATAGTCCTATTTTAAAGAAAATATTTATTATAATCTATATGTATATTTTCAGATTCTAGTAACAGGAAAAATACTATGTCGACATGGACTATTAATGTTGAAAGAAGAAAATATATCAGTTTTAGGAGGAAGTTGATACTTTAATGGAATCTAACACACCTAAAACATCCTTAAATTGACTTTGTAAGTTGATATGTTTATGAGTATACAAACATTCTTTCAGATTCTCCTAAGCCTATTATCCTGATTAACCTATCGTTTTGCCTGTTGCCTAAAACCTCTTCATAAAGAACTATTCAAATGTTTAACCATACTTACTGGAAATTCCTGATCAAAAGTTTGATCTAATGTTCCCAATGTAATTTATGTCATGTCCTTTTGTCCTTAAGTGATAAATGAAATTAAGTCTTTTTATACAACTGCATACATTTTTTTGGGTACGTATAATGCTATGATGTGGTCGTCGTCTGTGTCGTCGTCTGCGTCTGCGTCATTGTCCCAAGACACATTTGGTTTCCGGATAATAACTTTAGTGTAAGTGAATGGATCTCTATGAAATTTTACAAGAAGGTTCAATACCACAAAAGGAAAGTTGGGATTGATTTTGGGGGTTACAGTATCAATAGTTTAGGAATTAAGGGCCAAAAAGGGGCCAAAAACAAGCATTTTTGTAGTTTCCGGACAATAACTTGTGTGTTAGTGTATGGATCTCTCTGACATTGTACCACAAAGTTCCATATCACAAAGGGAAGGCTGGGATTGAGTTTGGGGGTAATTGCCTCAAACATGCAGGAATTAGGGGCAAAAAAAAGGGCCAAAAACAAACATTTTTCTAGTTTCCAAACAATAACTTGTGGTTTAAGTGTATGGATCTCGCTAAAATTGTACTACAAGGTTCCATACTACAAAGGGAAGGCTGGGATTGAGTTTGGGGGTAATTGCTCAAAGGGGGGAGGGGGGATTTTTTTCCAATTTTTTTAAGGGGTTCATATTTATTTTTTTCAAAATTTTTCAAATTTCAAATTTTTGAAAAGTTTCAAGAAGAAATATTCATTTGCACAGTATTGCGCAATAGATTTTTGTCTCGCTTGACGAAGTCTAAAAGCGAGACATAGGTATGCTGTTTCCAGCGGCGGCGGTGACGGCGGCAGCATCAACAATGTATTAGTTTGTGATTAGGTCTAGTTTATGGTGAACCACTAGTGGTAATTCAATGATATTTGGTATGCAGCATCAACAATGTATTAGTTTGTGATTAGGTCTAGTTTATGGTGAACCACTAGTGGTAATTCAATGATATTTGGTATGCAGTTGTATTTATTTTGGCACATCTCATTTCCATGGAGATTATTTGGCCCCGCCCCCTCAGTCATAGTCTATTGACTTTGAAACTTTTGCTTAGTTTTCATGTATTAGTTTGTGATTAGGTTGGTTATGGGGAACCACTAGTGGTAAGTTAATGATATTTGGTATGCAGTTGTATAAGCTTTGGCTCATCTCATTACCATGGAGATTATTTGACCCCCTGTCAGTTAGGGTTTATTGACTTTAAAATTTTGCTTAGTTTACATGTATTATTTGTGTTTAGGTTTGTTCAAGGGGAACTTCTTATGAAAAGTCAATGGTATTTGGTATGCAGTTGTATTAGCATTGGCACATCTCATTTCAGTGGAGATTGTTTAGCCTTGTATCTTCAGTCATGGTTCATTGAACTTTGAATATTTGCAAAACTTACATGTTAAAGTGTTGCTATTTTAATTTCAACATTTGCATTATTGAAATTACAAAAAAGCGAGACATATCTCTGTGATAACAGTTTATTAAGATCTTTGACCACATTTATTTTGTGTCAGAAACCTATATTATGTCAAAAATTTGATCACAATCCAAATTCAGACAGTATCAAGCTTGAATATTGTGTCCAAAAATGCCCCCAACTGTTCAGGGTTCGACCTCTGTGGTCGTATCAGGATGCACTTAGCGAAGCATTTTATTTGCAGTTAACATTGGGATACAATTATCAAAGGTTAAAGTTCTCAGTCATCAATTACTTTGTCAAAAATGAAATTTTACGTAAATTGGAAATGTTTGACAGAAGAGTTTTTTATGATCAAAAACCAGTATCCAGAATTATGAAAATTTATTTTTCATTTTTTTGTATTTTACTGATAAAATAACTTATTGTGGATTCATTATTATTTGTTGAATACCAATTTTCTTGGATTTTGTGGGTGCAGGTGAACCATGAAAGTAAGTGTTGAACTAATTACAATTTTTCTATAAGGTTATATGCAGACTTTGGCAAAACCACAAAATCAAATATCCACGAAAATTGGTACCCACGAAAATAAATGAATCCACAGTAGTTATTTCTGCAGCTTAAAAGTTGATACAGTATTCTGTTAAAGTGTGCTAGACATCAATTACTTTGTTAAACCTTCATAGAATTTTATGAATTTTAATTAAGCAGAAGATTTTTTTATGATTTAGAGATAATGTCTGATGCAAAATTTTGAAAATATTTTTTTTTTATTTTTCAGTGTTTTACTGTAGATGGACCTAGTTTTTTTGCAATTAACATATAAATACAGTCTGGGGTTAAAGATTTTTGACATGATAAATTTGTAAATCTTCATTGATTGTTATGAAACTTCCGGAGCACTTGAGATCACCCCAGTTTTTGGTGGGGTTTGTGTTGTTTAGTCTTTAGTTTTCTATGTTGTGTCTTCTGTACTATTATTTGTCTGTTTGTCTTTTTATTTTTAGCCATGGCGTTGTCAGTTTATTTTCAATCTGTGAGTTTGACTGTCCCTCTGGTATCTTTCGTCCCTCTATTGGACAGCAGCTAATATTCAAGATAAAAAAAATAGCATCTGAATAACAAATTTTTTATTTTTAAAAAATAAATTACCAAATTTTACTGATAGAAATTACTTACTTACAGTCAACATTACACTTTTAAATTGACAGTGGCAATGGCAGGCGAGACACAAGGTTCTACAGTACCCCAGGGTAATAAGCACCTGCACCCAGAGAAATTTCCCCGTTTCAAATTAAGGAAATCGCCAGTTCAAATTATGTTTCCAGATAAAAATAAATAAACAAAACTGTGCTATCATTGCGTAAAACAAGTTGCTATCGATTAAATTGACTTTTGTCTTCGCATGCATTTTGTTTTTAGTTGTTCTTTTTTTTTAATATATATTTCAGAGAAAACAATATTTCAAATGCTAATAAACAGTACAGACAGGAATTTGAAGGAGGACCTACAATTAATACAAAGTCTGATACTAAGCCTGTAGTTCAGATTACTAGAAATAATAAAAATGGAACAAGGGGTGCAGTAACAATTAGCGAAAAGAAAACTCATTCTGGTAAAAATTATTACTTGTTGTTATTTTGTGACAGTCACCATGAGATTTATCCTTTTTTGCTGATGCCGTTTAAATCAAACACAAATTAATCATATTATGTAATCGTAAATAAAGTAAATGATAACTCGAGAATGAAAGCAGATTTGGGGTAATGTAATCATCAATGATAGAGCAACTCAACAACGCATAAAATTAATATACATCTAGAAATCAACACATGTTCTTCAATAATAGACAAGTAAGTGTCTATACAATTTGTCAAGTTATAAATAATTCATGTATAGAAAAGTAGAACAAACAGAAACTAACAAAGATCTTCCTTCAATACCAAATTCTCTAAATACCAAAACATTTAAAATCAACAAAAAATTGTTTAGAATTTCGATACAGAAAAAGAAAAGTAATATTTTAGTTTTGTTTTAAACGATTAATTAGCAAATTGATGGTCATTACAAAATTATAAGATACAATAGTTGAACAACACAGAAAAATTATAACCTTTATCTGGAGGGCATATAAGCCGAAATAAAAGTTTTAAAAGACAATACCTATACCTCTTAAACAATGCTAGTGTGAAAAAGTTTTAGATATGCCTTTTAGGTTTCAGGCTAGCTTTTGCCATTACTTGGGTTTGTTGTGTTGGGTTATCATGTCAAACACTTTTTCAGAGACCTTCTATAACTATTGAACTTGCAGTCATTCCCAAGGTCGTTGTATATTGGGCAAAGTCCAGTAAGAAAAGGTTTGGTCAAGTTAAGTGATATGCATTACTGGACCAAATGACCAGTAAAATTTGAATTTTGTCCAAATCATATGTGTTAATGTCCTGTAAAAAAGAATCTTGTCCAGTTAAGAAGAAAGGTTTACTGGTACCAAATGTCCAGTTTATTTCTTAAAGCCTTTGGAACCACTGAACTTGGCAAGATTGATCTTTATTGTGTGTAAATTATAGTTTGTGAATTATATTTTGGTCAATCCATTAACATGGCCCCCATGGCTTAAATAGAACAAAAGAGTAAAATGCAAGTAAATATCTTCAAAATTGTAAACGAAAGAGAAATTCTGTAAAACTGCTTAGTTTACATGTATTATTTTGTGATTAGGTCAATTTATGGGGAACCACTAGTGGTAAGTTAATGATAATTGGTACGCTGTTGTATAAACGTTGGCATATCTCATTTCCATGGAGATTATTAAGCCCCGCCTCCTCAGTCATGGTCTATTGACTTTGAAACTTTTGCTTAGTTTTCATGTATTAGTTTGTGATTAGGTCAGTTTATGGGGAACCACTAGTGGTAGGTCTATGATGTTTGGTATGCAGTTATATTAGCATTGGCATATCTCATTACCATGGAGATTATTGGCCCCACCCCCTCAGTTATGGTCTATTGACTTTGAAACTTTTGCTTAGTTTCCATGTATTAGTTTGTGATTAAGTCAGTTTATGGGGAACTACTAGTGGTAGGTCAATGATATTTGGTATGCAGATGTATTAGCATTGGCACATCTCATTACCATGGAGATTATTTGCCCCCTCCCTCTCAGTTATGGTCTATTGACTTTGATAATTTTGTGTTTAGTTTATATGTATTACTATGTGTTTAGGTTTGTTTAAAGGGAACTACTTATGATAAGTCAATGGTATTTGGTATGCAGATGTATTAGCATTGGCACATCTCATTTCCATGGAGATTGTTTAGCCATGTACCTTCAGTCATGGTTCATTGACTTTGAATATTTGCAAAACTTACATGTTAAAGTGTTGCTATTTTAATTTCAACATTTGCATTATGGAAATTACAAAAAGGCGAGACATATCTCTGTGTTAACAGTTTATTGCCTTTTATTCTCAAAACAAGAACAGAAAGACAGATACTGTAAATTGCCAAAAAAAATAACAATACTACATCTATAAAAATGCCAATATCACTGAAACCATCAGTTGAATTGTTAAAGTTGTTGCCTTAAAGTCATTTTTGGCGAGCCTGCGACTTTTGTCGCAAAAGCGCAACATAGCGATCCTACATTCTGTCGTCGGCGGCGTCCACAAATATTCACTCTGTGGTTAAAGTTTTTGAAATTTTAATAACTTTCTTAAACTATCCTGGATTTCTACCAAACTTAGACAGAAGCTTGTTTATGATCATAAGATAGTATCCAGAAGTAAATTTTGTAAAAAAAAAAAAAAATCCTATTTATCCATATTTTACATATAAATGGACTTAGTTTTTCTGCCAGTAAACATTACATTCACTGTGTAGTTAAAGCATACATGTGAACCTCCCGACTGGAGTACAATAATCCCGTTTTCAGGGGTCTCCACCTGTCCTCCCGTTGAAGAGAAAAAAATCCCGTGTATAAAATATTTCATGAATGAAAATTTTCAGGCGCCATTTTTGTCGAGCCTTTGACTTTAGTCGAAAAAGCGAGACTTAGCGATCCTACATTCCGTCGGCGGCGGCGATGTCCACAAATATTCACTATGTGGTTAAAGTTTTTGAAATTTTAATAACTTTCTTAAACTATCCTGGATTTGTATCAAACTTGGAAAGAAGCTTGTTTATGATCAGAAAATAGTAGTTTTTCCGTATTTTACTTGTAAATGGACTTAGTTTTTCTGCCAGGAAACCTTACATTCACTCTGTGGTTAAAGTTTTAAAATTTTAATAACTTTCTTAAACTATCCTGGATTTGTACCAAACTTGGACAGAAGCTTGTTTATGATCATAAGATAGTATCCAGAAGTAAATTTTGTAAAAATAAAATTTCTTTTCCGTATTTTACTTGTAAATGGACTTAGTTTTTCTGCCAGAAACCTTACATTCACTCTGTGGTTAAAGTTTTAAAATTTTAATAACTTTCTTAAACTATCCTGGATTTGTACCAAACTTGGGCAGAAGCTTGTTTATGATCATAAGATAGTATCCAGAAGTAACTTTGTTAAAAAAATTCATTTTTCCGTATTTTACTTATAAATGGATTTAGTTTTCTGCCAGAAACATTACATTCACTCTGTGGTTAAAGTTTTTAAAATTTGAATAACTTTCTTAAACTATCATGGATTTGTACCAAACTTGGACAGAAGCTTGTTTATGATCAAAAGCTAGTATTTAGAAGGAAATTTTGTTAAAATTTTGTACTTGTTTATCCGTATTTACTTATAAATGGACTTAGTTTTCTTCCAGTTAACATTAAATACAGTCTGCAGTTAAAGTTTTTAAAACATTTATTAGATTCATAAATTTCCTTCTAGATACTAGCTTTTAATCATTAACAAGCTTCTGTCAAAGTTTGGTACAAATCCAAGATAGTTTAAGAAAGTTGTTAAAATTTTAAAACTTTAACCACAGAGTGAATGTAATGTTAACTGGCAGAAAACTATGTCCATTTATAAGTAAAATACGGAAAAATGATTTTTACAAAATTTACTTCTGGATACTATCTTATGATCATAAACTAGCTTCTGTCCAAGTTTGGTAGAAATCCAGGATAGTTTAAGCAAGTTATTAAAATTTCAAAACTTAAACCACAGAGTGAATGTAATGTTCCTGGCAGAAAACTAAGTCCATTTATAAGTAAAATACGGAAAATGGAATTTTTTTACAAAATTTACTTTAAATATTATCTTATGATCATAAACAAGCTTCTGTCCAAGTTTGTAGAAATCAGGATAGTTTAAGAAAGTTATTAAATTTCAAAACTTTAACCACAGAGTGAATATTTGTGGTCCGCCGCCGACGACGCCGACGGAATGTAGGATCGCTATGTCTCGCTTTTTCGACAAAAGTCGAAGGCTCAACAAAAACCATGCTATTGTTATTGTTTGTTATTTTTTTTCATTTATTTATTTATTTATCATGTTATAAATGTATAGCATATTTCTTTCTTATTTATCTATACCAATGATATTAAATACAAATAAAAGGAGATGGAGACATGAATACAAATCTATACACAAAGAAAAGGTCATAGCGCTTTATTTACAAGCAGTCAACAATCATTTATCAAAAAAAAGCAAGAAACAGAATCTTCTCAATATTTCTTTTAGCAATGTGATATCATTCGAATAGAAAGGCTACAAAGGTACTATAAACACATTACATTCAGATGGAAGGTTGAAGAAAAAACACTTTAAAGACAATTTCTACATCATACGGTTACATTTACGACAAAATTTATGTCGATAAAAAACCTCCTGATCTGAGTCCTAATCTCCTGACCAAAATTTCCCAATCTCCTGATCTGAGTTTCACAGTCCATCACATGTATGAACATATTACATTTGGATGGGAAGTTGAAGAAAAAACACTTTAAAAGACAATTTCTACTTCACAGGGTTACATTATTTACGACAAAATTTATGTCGATAAAAAACCTCCTGATCTCAGTCCTAATCTCCTGACCAAAATTTCCCAATCTCCTGATCTGAGTTTCACATTCCATCACATGAATGTTAAAGTTTTTAAAATTTTAATAACTTTCTTAAAATATCCTGGATTTCTACCAAACTTGGACAGAAGCTTGTTTATGATCATTAAATAGTATCCAGCAGTAAATTTTGTAAAAAAAAAAATCCTGTTTATCCGTATTTTACTTATAAATGGACTTAGTTTTTCTGCCAGTTAACATTACATTCACTCTGTGGTTAAAGTTTTAAAAAATTTTAATAACTTTCTTAAACTATCCTGGATTTCTACTAAACTTGGACAGAAGCTTGTTTATGATCAAAAACTAGTATCTAGAAGGAAATTTTGTAAAAATTTATTTCCTGTTTTTCCCTTTATTACTTATAAATGGACTTAGTTTTTCTTCCAGTTAACATTACATACAGTCTGCAGTTAAAGTTTTTAAACAATTATTAGATTCATAAACCATCCTGGATTTTTACCAAACTTGGATAGAAGCTTCTTACAATCAAAAGATAGTATCTAGAGGAAAATTTTTAATAATTTTTTCCCCATTCAATAAATTTATGTTTCAACACTTTTATAAATCAATAGATTTGATTGCATTCTGTATTCCTTTTTTACAAGCATAACTTTTTTCATACATTTCAAACGTTTTATTTCATTAACTGTAAATCTATTATGTGCATTCCCCTATCACTCTGAAAATATAGACAACAGCAAAAGTAGGCGAGACACTGGGTTCCACGGAACCCTTACAAATTTTTAAAGGGAAAATTCACAAAAAAATGAAATATTGATATTATGTTCCTTTTGTATAAATAAACATCAATTCAATAATATTAACATGCTATTCTGCTGGATAAATTGGCAAATGAATTTTAATGCCCCTGCCACAGCAGAGGGGCATTAAGTGTTACCCTTGTACGTCTATATGTTGGTCCATACATACATACTCACGTCCCCAAATTAGTTTCCATTCTTTAACTTTAGTTTGCCTCAACCAAATATTGTGAAACTTATACACAATGCTTATTACCACAAAACTCAGATCAAGTTCAAATTTAGTTTTACTGTTCATGAGTTATGTCTCTTTATAAAGTTGTATGCAAACAGGGGGCATCATCTGTGTCCCATGGACACATTCTCCATTTATTTTAAACTGTTTTATTCAACAAATGATAACAGTTTATATTTTTTTATTTTTACACATTTGGTTATGAGATTCCCTGGTTTAATTGAAGATTGTACATTTCTGATTAAATGAAAATAATTCATTTGGATTTTAATAACTATTCCTATAGTTTAAATATTAACATATTTTGTCATATTCATCCTACTGTATGTGAAATACATATTCAATATCATGATTTAGTTCCAATGGACCTTACCCAAAATACAATTGAATATTCCATGGTGATCTTAGTAGTTGCCATCACCTTACATATATGTGTTTTTATGCCCCACCTACGATAGTAGAGGGGCATTATGTTTTTCAGTCTGTGCAACCGTTCCTCCATCCGTCTGTTCGTTCGTCCGTCTGTCCCACTTCAGGTTAAAGTTTTTGGTCAAGGTAGTTTTTGATGAAGTTGAAGTCCAATCAACTTGAAACTTAGTACACATGTTCCCTATGATATGATCTTTTTAATTTTAATGCCAAATTAGAGTTTTGACCCCAATTTCATGGTCCCCTGAACATAGAAAATGATAGTGAAAAAGACAGTCGGGTAAAGATCCAAAAAATTGTTTTACAGAACACTGATCTGTAAATTACCCTGATTTTAACAAGCCTTTCACAGGTATTGCCAGAGGAATAAAAGTCCTAGTGTAGAAAAATTTGCCTGAATTATAAGGTCAGTAAACTTACGTTTATTGTACTGACAGTATAAGTTATATACTTCAATTTGTTCAACATATCTGTCGGAAAAAGAAAATATTAAAAAACCAAATTTAAAAGATTTAAAATTTTTGCACTGTCAACATATGCAAACTCGAAATATATATCTTAAAAATAGAATTTTTTTACTCACAAATGCTAAAAGATGCATGTCTGTTTGTTTTATGTTCTTATTATTGGATGATATTTAGCAATGAAAATCAGTCTTCCTAGCACTTATGATTACAATGAAAAATGATTAGTGAATAAGACTTGAAATGAATGTATTTTCAATCCCAGCATTCCATAGCAGTAGTTTACGTCACATACTATATATAGTCAATAAAAAATTTAATAACTATTGATTTTGTTGGTTATTACTGCACATTTAGCGATAAAACTGTCTAGTTCTACATGCTTGGGACAAATGACATAATGACTTATCTTCATAATTATGAATGACTAAGTTTTTCATATATTTATTTTGGTCATTTAATTCCAAAGTTGTGTCATGACTGGCTTATATGAATTTTAACACCCAGAAGCAAAAATTCTTAAATGGTTAATAATTTATATTCTTCAGAAATATTAAAGCAAGAAGAAATGTCTGGCTTTGATGAGGTAAGAGAATTTGTCAGCAATTATTCATTAAAAATATAACATTTAGGCCTAATTATCAAACTAGAATAGTGATTTATCAATTTATTACAGGACAGCTTATCACCTTGTCCAGGAATTTTTTGTGAGAGCTTCTTATGAACTAGAAATACAAAATGTTGAAGACATGGCATTCATTATCATCCATGTGGCCATTGACTATACTTATTATTTCTTAGATTTGGCATTTCTCATGTAGAATTTTAAATGCTTAGTAAACTTTATTTAGAGTTTCTTTATAGTTCAACTTATTTCCATTACTTGGCATCTGTTGTCAATTTCGTCTGTTAACTTTTGCAAATAATATTTCCTTTGAAATCTACCAATTGCAACCAGAATTTCCAACATTCATCCTTAGAGGATCTAGTTCAAAATTTGTTTACACCATCCAATCAAAATGGTCGTCATGACTAAATTAGAACATAGGGGTAAAATGCAAATAATCTTGTATCTTAAAAACCATCTAACTACAATTCCTTTTTGTAGTTAATGCCCTTAAATGATGATTTCTTTTTACCAATCTTTGCATTTTTTGATTGGTTGCTAGGATATACAGGCCCAACAAATCCAAAACGAGGTGCAGGAGTTAAGCAATATTCTAAATACGAAACTATGCAACACAATTTAGATTAATAATGTATTTACAATAAAATACTCCCATTAATCCTCACAATTGTATGTACCCCACCCACTTGCAGTCCTGTTCCGCCCCAAAAAACAATAAAACCCAAAACAAAAATTGCTAAACTGCACCACTACAGTAAAGGTGGTCTATATCACAGCCAAAAATAGCTATCAAAATTGTTCAGATATAATCGTATGTACAAGTGCATTGTTAAAGTACTAACAATAATTTAACCTTTGCCTAAAGCTTGTGCAAATCGATGCATAACAAAATTGTCTATGCTGAAAGGAAGGATCAATATTTTTTTTATAAGCATTACTTTTCCAGTCTCTGGGACTGAATAAGTTCAGATGGGACACCACTTTTCTAAGGCAAAAGAAGCACCCCCACGTCTGAAGCTATGCCCATAATAATTTTTGTTATTGATACCCAAGGCAGCAAGGATTTTCTTCAGTTTGACCAGAAAAACTGAATAAGTCAGGGGAATAATTTTTGCACCAGACCAGTGTGAAAGCTGGAGAGCAAGAACTGATGGCAGGACTTAAAGGACAATAATAGAGCCTGGGCAGGGCAAAATAAAGATCCTGGAATTCTAGGCAATGGAATTTCAAGGATTCGTTCTGTGTTTTGTATTGTTTTTGTCTTTTTGATTTTTAAAAGGACACCATTTTTATGGAAGACTACAGCTTCTCGACTTAAATGATTGGCTGGGTCAAACTCTACGAGAGAGGGAACAAACAGATTAGACTTACGGAAGAAGGTGAAAAAGGCTACTAAACATGCTGCCCAAAAAGTAATGTCACTGCTATCTCTCAAATTAAGCTTAGAAAAAATACCTCTTAAAATTGATTGGGTAATTGGCAATTTTTGATTTCTAGTATCCCCTAATAACCTTTTTGCACCACGCAAAATTCCTTGAATGTAATGGGATTGAATAGGAGATGAAATACTTGCTTCTTTATGTAGAAGGCTTATGACAGAGGGATAATTTTGTATAGATTTGAAACACAAACGACCAGACAGAAAAGCTATATATCTTGCCAGGTTTAGATCACTTAGAGGCACCAAAGGTATTTTAATCTGAGTACAAAAAGAGCAGTAAGATTTAAATTAAAGCATGTAAGTCTTTTTTGTTGATTCTGCAAAGGTATGACATCCAAACAGGGCGACAATGTTGTCCAGAGCTTGTATACTACTGGTGTTTAATGTGCCTAGACAAAAGAAAAGATAAGGCTTTGTTAGACATGTTCTCCTTAAGATAATTCAAAAGTAAAGGAGCCTGGAGAAAGTAGTGCAAAAAGGAATCAAAGGATGAAGGCTCATGCAAACGAGATATACTATCTGCAAGTACATTATCTTTTCCTGGTAAATAAGTGGCTATCAAGTGAAAATTGTGAGATGCTGATACTGATAGCCAAAACAAGCGTCGCAGGTAGAACATAAGAGTCCTATTTTTTGAAGTAACTGTATTGATGCATCTGACTATGGTCATGTTATCAGAAAAAATAACCACTCATTTATTGCGCCAATGCTTTGCCCATCTAATGGTAGCTGAAACAACTGAAAACGTTTCAAGCTCATTAATATGTAGGTTATTTGCAAAAGAATAATCAGCATCCCAGTTAGCTAAAAAACAAATCATTCTGAAAACAACCCCCTGCACCTGTGCGACATGCATCTGTGCAAATAGATGTGACTGCCAATTTATCAAGCATTAGTGACTTGCCATTAAATTTTGCCATAAATTTTCGCCACCATGCAATATCTGCTAAAACCTGGCCATTGAGGAGCATTTTATGTCAATCACGCTTATGTGATGCTATGCAGTTAATAATTCTACAGAGGAATACTCTCCTGCCCCGAATCACTGCTGATGCCCAATTTAGATTCCCAGCAAGGGATTGCAATTGCTTTTTTGAAGCGCGTCTCCAACATTTAAAATCATTTAACTCTTGCTGTAAGAGGGATAGCTTATCTGTCAGAAGCCCAAGTTCCATTGTTGAGGAATCAATCTCTATCCCCAAGAAAGTTATTTTTGTGGTTGGATCTACAACTTTAGACCAATTTATCAAAAATCCCAATTTCCTTAACAAATGAACCAAGGTGTTTAATGCCAATTTACACCTGTCTTTAATTGCTTGCAAATCAGAAAATCATCCAATTATGCTATTATGGTGAAACCTCTGCGTGACATCATTCTACGAACTGCTTGTGAAAGTCTGTGGAATATGCCTGGAGCTAATTTTGAACCAAAGGGCAGATTTTTGTCAATAAAAGTATATTCTTTTATTTTTTTTTCTTTACCATCAGGGAAAGTCCATTTTAACCCGGTTACTTCTTGACTTGTGGAACTGATGTGAACAGATCTATCCGCAGATTTTAAATCAACTTTTACTCATCAAAAAGTTTTTGAACATTAATTTTGCTGCATCGTCTATAGTTTGAAAGTGCTGTTTTTCAAAGTGACTTACAAAAACATTTACAGCCATGCCCTCAGGGCTACTGCAATCATGAATAAGGCGTACCCCCATCTGGTTTGGGAATTACTCCTAAAGTGTTTATGATTCTAGGGGGAGATTTGGCCAAAACATAATTTCCACATTCAATTTCATTCAAAATCTGCAAGTGAGCTTTTTGATATAAGGGGCTACCAGGTGAAGCAGATGGGTGATTTTTTGCTGAAATATCAACAGGCAGACTCTCTGTATCAACAATATCAAATCCAAAT
The DNA here is from genome assembly GCA_017311375.1 of Mytilus coruscus. NCBI lineage: Eukaryota > Metazoa > Mollusca > Bivalvia > Mytilida > Mytilidae > Mytilus > Mytilus coruscus. The sequence goes on along the minus strand of CM029603.1, from coordinate 75,826,819 downwards.
TCAATGCCATGAAGCAAAAATTCTTTGTCAAAGTCATTTTCAAGTTCTTCCCAATTCACAAGATCAAGGTCACGCAAAGGTTTGACCAAATTTAATAGTTTTTGTCTCGCCTTGACGGAGTCAAAAAGTGAGACATAGGTATGCTGTTTCCGGCGTCGGCGGCAACAATGTATTAGTTTGTGATTAGGTCTAGTTCATGATGAACCACTAGTGGTAGGTCAATGATATTTGGTATGCAGTTGTATTAGCGTTGGCACATCTCATTACCATAGAGATTATTTGGCCCCGCCCCCTCAGTCAAGGTCTATTGACTTTGAAACTTTTCATAGTTTACATGTATTAGTTTGTGATTAAGTCAGTTTATGGGGAATCACTAGTGGTAGGTCAATGATATTTGGTATGCAGTTGTATAAGCATTGGCATATCTCATTTCCATGGAGATTATTTGGCTCCGCCCCCTTAGTCATGGTCTATAGACTTTGAAAATTTTGGTAAGTTATCATGTATTAGTTTGTGATTAGGTCAGTTCAAGGGGAATCATTAGTGGTAGGCCAATGTTAATTGGTGTTCAGTTGTATAAGCATTAGCACATCTCATTTCCATGGAGAATATTTGGCCCCCCCTTAGTCATGGTCTATTTATTTTGAAACTTTTGCTTAGTTTACATGTATTAGTTTGTGATTAGATCAGTTTAAGATGAACTGCTAATGTTAAGTCAATGATATTTGGTATGCAAATTTATTGGCATTTGCAAGTATCGTTTCCATGGAGATTATATAGTCCCACCCCTGATCATGGTTCATTGACTGAAACTTTTACATAGTTTACAAGTTAATGTTTGTGTTTAGGTTTGTTTAAAGGGAACGACTTATAATAAGTCAATGGTATTTGGCATGCAGTTGTATTAGCATTGGCACATCTCATTCCATGGAGTTGTTTAGCCATGTACCTTCAGTCATGGTTCATCGACTTTGAATATTTGCATAACTTACATGTTAAAGTATTGCTATTTTAATTTCAACATTTGCATTATCAAAATTACAAATAGGCAAGACATATCTCTGTGATGAGAAGAAGCAGAGTGCTATTTACCACAGCCTGGTAGATTGCAAGTGTGCTAAAATTTGCATGCTGGCAAAGTGCAACCTTGACGTGTGTTAAACTTTTTGCATATCTCCTTGCCTGATGCAGATAGAAATAAATTTCCCATTAGGTTGAAAACCCCGTTGTTGTGGTGGTTGGGACTTGGGGTTGCGGGGCACTTTGGGCTTAAGAAAAACAGTTTGAATATGGGGGATGTCTGGACCCCATCTGAACTTATGTGTGCCTTGCAGACGCCTATACTCTCTGTCATAGAACAGTACAGAAGTAATATCATGAGTTGACATTAATTGGTATATGCATGTTGTATATGACAAATAATCTAAAATGTTTTCTTGCTTGACAAAATAGCCAAACTAGCCATGGACCACTGACAAATTGATAAAGATTCAAGTTTAGGTTTTGAAGGCCCAGATTTAAAAATTAACTGTTCATTGGACGAATGTGAAAACAAAGTTTCATCATTAAAATTTGTGCCTGAGGCACTTACAAAATCTGTAATGTCATGAATCCTATTTGATACTGATTGTCCTAAAGATTTAATGTAAATCTGAGGGTCTTGCCAAGATAAATTGTCACCAAGTAAAACTGAGTTAAACAAGCCTTAACCTTGTCAATGTTTGACATCGCAGTAGCACCGTCTTCTGTCATTTTAATCCAGGAAATGTCTAAAACCTGAATCGGCGTAAAGCAACATAAAGTCCATTAATCACTTCGTTGATCACTACACCATCGCTGTGTGCACATTTTTTCTAAACACATAAAACAGCCGGCACAATAGGCAAAACAGTCTAACTGTATGAAAAATAACACTCATGGAATGTCTTTCCCTGTTTCAGTTATGTACTGAGCGTAGCGGTATATTTCTTATTCCAACGGCACATACCACACTGGCAATTTCAGCAGAATTGAAACAACTTTAGCGAAATATTCATAGTCTAATAAATGATCCTGCATCTGTGTATTCATCGTTAATGTCCAATTAAATGGCACTGCATGATAAATACTAACAATCACCTGAGACTACTTAAACACATGTGTTATAATAGTCTCAGCGTTCACTAACTATTTAGGTGTGTACTATCAAACGAATTCTATAAACTGAATTTTGTTATTATAAAAAAAAAAAAGCATATTTTGCAAACAAAGTTAATTTGATGCTGGCTGTTGCAAGCCAAAATTTTGAATGCTAGGAAGTTGCTGAGACCCAAACGGAGTCTGGGAATTCAACCTTTTCGGTTGGCTCCAGTATTTCCGCAAAATTTAAATAATGAAAACTGAATGGCTAATTATAATTCTCAGACATGACAAATTTGAAATTCTCGACAATCTGATTGGATATACAGGCCTAACAAAACCAAAACGAGGTGCAGGAGTAAAGCAATATTCTTAATACGAAACTATGCAACACAGTTTAGATTAATAATGTATATTTACAACAAAATACTCCCAATAGCAAAAATAATAAACAATAAAAGGTCTATTTTTAAGTCAACCTTGCAGAATTGATCTGCCAACTCTTGGAGTTATTGCTTCTTAAATGACAACTTTCTACTAAATTTTTGTGTTTTTGCTGTTATCTTGAAAACTAAAATAGATAGAGAAAAACTTTGAAATGCAAAAATGATCAGCAAAAAACGATCTTCAGGGAGGTGACTAAAGGCCAAAATGGTCAGTTGACTCCTTTAAGAGAAGTATTCCCCCTAGAATGTTTGATTGATTGTTTTTGCTTAATGCCTAGTGGCAAATATTGCTTGCATAATCAGAATGACCCCTAAATTTAAAAATTGGACAGAAAGTTCTACATGATCAAAAGAAAATATCCAGAGTAAAAAAAACAAAAAAGTTAATTGTCAAGACTTGACAGAGTCAAAAAGTGAGATATAGGTAGTTTCTGGTGATGGTGGCGGCATTGTCAGTAATATATTAGTTTGTGATTAGGTCAGTTTATGGGGAACCACTAGCAGCAGGTCAATGATATTTGGTTATACAGTTGTATTAGCATTGGCGCATCCTTTTTCCATGGAGATTATTTGGTCCCACCCCTCAGACATGGTCTATTGACTTCGAAACTTTTGCTTAGTTTACATGTTTTAGTTTGTGATTAGGTCAGTTTATGGGGAACCACTAGTGGTAGATCAGTGATATTTGGTATGCAGTTGTATTAGCATTGGCAAATCTCATTTTCATGGAGATTATTTGGTTCTTCTCCCTCAGTCATGGTCTGTTGACTTTGAAACTTTTGCTTAGTTTACATGTATTAGTTTGTGATTAGGTCAAATTATGGGGAACCACTAGTGGTAGGTCAATGATATTTGGTATGCATTTGTATTAGCATAGGTACATCTCATTTTCATGGAAATTGTTTGGCCCTGTACCTTCAGTCAAGGTTCATAGACTTTGAATATTTTGCATAACTTACATGTTTAAGTATTGTTATCTTCATTTCAACATTTGCATTTAACCATCAAAGAAACAAAAAAGGCAAGACATATATCTGTGTAACAGTTTATTTTTCTTAATTTTACTATTTAATTGACTATGAAAGTTTTTTTTATACCTCCTGCAAGAAAAGTTTGGGGGTATATAGGAATCACCATATCTGTCCATCTGTCTGTCCGTCTGTCCCACTTCGTATCCGGCTCATAACTTCTGTACCTTTGAATTTAGAATTTTGTAAGGTATACATGTCCAACTGGCAGGTTTCATCTTACCTTGACCTCATTTTCTAGTTCATTGGTCAATGTAAAGTTTTTGTGGTTTGGTCTGTTTCTCAGTGACTCTCAGATACTATAAGCAATAGATCAGCTGTATTTGGTGTATGGTATGATTGTAAGGTGTACATGTCTGTCTGGCAGGTTTCAACTGACATTGACCTGTTTTCATTGTTCATTGGACAGTGTTAAGTTTTTGTGGTTTAGTCCTTTCTTAGATACTATAAGCAATGGGACCACTATATTTGATGTATGGAATGAATATAAGGTGTACATGTCTGTCTGGCAGGTTTTATATGAACTTTACCTCATTTTTATGGTTCATTGGTCAATTTTAAGTTTTTATGGTTTTGTCAGTTTATCAGAGACTAAAAGCAATAGGTCAGATATATTTAATCTGACCTTTGGGCCAAGTGAGCTATTGCCATCACTTGTTGACCATCTTCTGTTGTGATAAAAAAATTTTAAGATATTTTTCTCTGAAAGTATAAAACCAATTTCAACCAATTTAAGGTGAATGATTCTAATAATATCTAGTATAAAGTTTGTGTTTTTTATTCCAGTCAGTCATAGCCATGGCTAAAAATAGAACATAGGGGTAAATTGCAGTTTTTGTCTTATATCTCAAATACTATAACAGTAAGAGCAAAACGGACATGAGTAAAAATTATCAGCAGGTCAAGATCTATGTGTGAGGCAAATTTTCAGACAAATAGGACAACTAAATTTGGAGTAATAAATTCTCTCAAACTTTGGAGACTTCTTCTTATTCCACCACTTTTAAATTTGAACTTGTCTGCACCTGTTCTCCAAAACCGCTTGTCAGATTAACTTAGGGTTCTACAATATGTTATACTAACATGTCTAGTGGTGCAATCAGGGTTTTGTTTGTGTAATGAGGTTTATAAAAGGGAACTTTGAGGGGCAAAAAGAAAGGAGGGGTTTACCATAGAACACTATTGGATTTAAATTTTTTTTTATTTCCAAATGATTATAACTTTAGAACATTTAGTTATATACACATGGGATCTTCAGTAACGACCATGAGAACATATGGCCTACTGACCTTGAACCTTTTTTTTCAAATTTAACAAATAAAGATAAAAAATAAAATTGAACTTTAAATCGAAAAATGGAGAAAATTACAATAAACCCTTTTCATTGGAAGAACTTAAAACATCTTTATCTAAGGCCCATGATACAGCTTGTGGTCCTGATAATATCCACTATCAACTTTTAAAGCACTTACCAGAATCCTTGCTTGAAGCTCTTCTAGATTTCATGAATAACATCTGGGAATCTGGTGATTTACCATCTATCTGGAAGCTTGCAACCATTGTGCCTATTCAAAAACCAAATAAAGATCATATGGATCCTATAAATTATAGACTAATTGCTCTTACCAGTTGTGTCTGCAAAACGATTGAACGGATGGTCACAATCATCTTGTATGCTTCCTGGAATCTAATGGGCTTTTAGCCAGTATGCAGTGCGGATTCCGACAGGGCCATAGTACTCTTGATCATCTTGATTCATTTGTCCCAAGTCAGGAGCCTGTAATTCAGTGGTTGTCGTTTGTTTATGTGTTACATATTTGTTTTTCGTTCATTTTTTGTACATAAATAAGGCCGTTAGTTTTCTCGTTTGAATTGTTTTACATTGTCATTTCGGGGCCTTTTATAGCTGACTATGCGGTATGGGCTTTGCTCATTGTTGAAGGCCGTACGGTGACCTATAGTTGTTAATTTCTGTGTCATTTTGGTCTCTTGTGGACAGTTGTCTCATTGGAAATCATACCACATCTTCTTTTTTATATTTACTGCAGGGTTTGTTACTCGTGCTGTGTGGATTCAGTAGAATGTGTCCCCGTGCCTGTAGTGTATGCCCTTATATTTTTACAGTTAGGGTTTTTTTTCTTGTGAGAGAGCTGTCTACTTATTCTATTATCATAATTAATGATCTATTTCTTATACTGTATTTTTTATCCTGCCCCCTTCTATGGTTTTACTAAGAGTTCTTATATTTTCTTGTATTAGCCTTTTAATAGGTCCGGGACACAGTTATCGTCCTTCTTTCGTTGTTCAAATATAGTCCCTAATGCGGACAGTGTTTTACATTTGGTTCATACACCTTTCAATTTTATTTCCTTATATTTTATGCATAATATAGTAATATGGAGTGGAAATTACATGTCTAAACAGTTTATAGTAATTTTTACGTTAAGATAAATTAGTGATCTGGTCCAGTTTGAAAAGGTCATAAATTATGATGTGTCCCAAAATTAATACACTACACTGTAAAAATATTTTTTGGATCGAGCAGGTGCTAATTTTTGTTAAAATATTTTTGTTGTTTTCTGTTATAGATAAATTCACTACGTCATAACTGTTTTCTCGGACCAATATTTGTTTCATGTCTGTCTTGTTTTACTGACGTCATTTTGTCGGGCTTTTCAATATAGTTTTTATAAGAATTCTTCGACTGTTTTATAATTTGTTTATATATTCCGTTATTGTAACTCTTAATTCAATGTTATGACTTTCGGCCTCATTTTACCTTCTTATAACCCTTTAATTAATCATGATTTTACGAAATGGAAAGAAAACACTTAACACCAATCCTTCAAGGATATTCACGTGCTCTAAAAACCTCATTCCAAATATTAATTCAACCGCCGTCAATCGAAATTCCCATCTAAATTTAGCGCTTTTATAATTGTGTTAAAGGTGGCAATGCTGCTGCAGCCAGATTATTCAATAAAATGCACGTGGATATCCACAAATATTTCCGTGCAATGCCAGAAAATGACAAACCTGTTCTAGATTATCTTCTGATAATACCGTAAGGTCAACAGTGAATGGAGAGCTTTTTCGCTTTCCTTTTCCTGTGACATTACATGAAAACCCAAAGCCTCATTTATCTGGTTACATGAACAAAGCCAAAGTGTGGTATACAATATGTAGGACAAACAGGACGGGAGTTTTTAAACGAACACAGGAACATCTATACCGCTCCGAAAACCTAAGAAATTCAAAAGTATAATTTATCAACATTTAGGTAAACACAACCACAATATTAAATTTATTAGATTTCAACCGCTCAAACGGTCCAGAAACAACAAGGGCAATCGCATAAACAATTTGAAGATTCCCGTAGTTATCGAACTGTCTTGGATTAAACGACTTCAAACAGCTTATCCCTGGGTCTAAATGACAATATACTTGGACAAGGGAACATATCTACTACTTCTTCTAATGATATCATGAATATTATTGATAAAAGACAACGAAATAGTAGGTCTTGTGGCAAACGATCAATCAAAATCAACGAGTTAAACATCGTATAAATTATACACTTGGTAATCTATCTATATTTAAAACAATGGTAGGCATCAATTATTATGTAAACTGGGTCAAATACCCATTAGTAAATTACACGATATTTTCAAAGAGTGTGACACCATCTGTTTCTTTAGCCCACTGTATGAATATTCGCGTATAATTACAGCTTTTGCCACCATAGGCTGTTCCCGCATATCGACAAACCTAAAGATCATAAACGTCATTTTCTGAAAATTAAATATATTAGGAGAGGTATTGATTTTATCAACTTATCTAGTATATTTAATGACTCTACCGTTCAAAACTTTATACCTCCCTATTTTGATAACATAGAACCACCTATAATTTCATACACATACAAAAACCCAGCAGAAGTCTAATTTTTAATTATATGTCGGTAACATCAGAAGTGAATGTAGATAATAATACTCCCTTAACTTGAAACTGTGAATCGTCTAAGTTTAGATATGTTCCCTATGGCCATGTTATTACAGGGGACCTCAATATCGTCCAGGACAGAGAGGTTAAAACTTTTGAAAAAGGACCAAAATATCGTCCTCCATCTAAAATAGATTGGAAAGAGTGTCGTCAAGTCACCAAAGATGCTCTTTCCTGGTTTTGTAAAAGTGGTGTAAACGGAAAAATCTGATAAAAATCTCTTGATTCTTATTTAAATAAATGTATGAATGTGGTAGATAAGAGAATATCACATTTTGAAAATAATTTAGAAGTAAATAATAGAGTACATAATACACCTATTTCCAGAATAAGAAATAAACTTCAAGAACTTTCAAAGCGATTTGTGTTTGTACCGGCCGACAAAGCAGCCAACAATGTTGTGGTGGTATGTCAGAATACTACACGGACGTTCTTAAGAATGAAATTTTAAATTCATCTACATTCAAGTCCATCCGCTCTACAGAGAGTCATATAGTAAACAAACATATCACAACCACATCAAAGCTTAAGGCTTCTTCTGAACATTTGAAGGTCCCTACTATGTATTGGCTACCTAAACTACACAAAAAACCATTTAAATATCGTTTCATCTCGGCCTCTAGTAAGTGTTCTACAACTAATCTTTCAGTGCTTTTAACAAGTTCATTAACTACTATTAAAGAGCTTATCATAAACTATTGTAATAAAATATATGAACATAGTGGTATAAACTATTTTTGGAGTATAAAAAATTCTTTGGATGTTTAAGATAAATTACATGCTTTTGATGGTCCTTTTGATTCTGTTGACAGTTTTGATTTTTCTACTCTTTACACTACACTCCCACACTATCTTATCAAACAAAAGTTTTCCTATTTAATTAAATGGTCGTTTGGTAAAGCTGAATGCAAATATATTTGCTGCAACTCATTTAAAGCCTTCTTCTCTAATGAGAAAGGTAAATATGCTAGATATACTTACTGGAGGTGTGATGAGATGATTGAAGCTGTTAATTTTCTCCTTGATAATATTTATGTACGTTTCGGCAACAAAGTTTATCGACAGGTTGTAGGTATCCCTATGGGCACTAATTGTGCCCCTTTAATAGCAGACTTGTTTTTGTACTGTTACGAATCACAGTTTATGACTAAACTCAGTAAAGACCTGTCGAAATTGCATTTAATTGATAAATTCAACAACACTTACCGTTATCTTGATGATATTTTTTCGTTAAATAATCAAGAATTTTCTCAATATACTGCTGAAATTTACCCCAAGGAACTTACTTTGAATAAATCAAATTTAAACAGTAATAACTGTCCTTTCCTAGATTTAGATATTTCGGTTTTAAACGGAAAACTCCACACTAAAATTTACAACGGGGTTGATTTTTCGTTCCCTATTGTTAATTTTCCATTTTTAGATGGTGATGTTCCTTTGGCACCATCTTACGGTGTTTATATTTCACAGCTCGTTCGCTATGCCCGTGTCTGTTGTGACGTTTTTGATTTTAACGAACGTAATCTATGTATTACTGGTAAATTATTAAACCAGGGATATCGTTACCATAAATTACTTAAAACCTTTACTAAATTTTTCCATAGATATAAAGATTTGGTTTTGAAGTTTGGTTGTACCTGTAGTAAACTTATTTCAAACGGGATAGCACATCTTCATTTTTACGGAAATGTTGTTAACCGTGCCCGGAAATTTAGAAATGATCCTTGTAAACTTATCGCTCCTTTAAATAAACTTATTCTAAAAGGTTACCAATTCAACACTGTAATAAGATCATTGAATATTGTTTTTATTGGTATAAATATTGATTCTGTTATCAGTAAATTAAAAGCAAACTAAATATTACTAGTATGTTATATACATATACACATTCATGGATATACAACATATACACATTCATGGATCTACAATCTGTCGATACCTGTATCTTGGCATTGCACAAGGTCATGTTTTTCTCTGACTGTTTATGACGTCTTTACACTAAATCCATTGGATGTTGGATGTGTACAGATTGATAATTTAGTCTTAGATGCATGATTTTTCGGAAGTTTGCTATAGCAATACTTTCCTAAGGCGTCGGCCTCTAACTTCCGGTGACAGACTATCGCAAATGTTCTGCTCCAAGATAATGTAGTACTAGTGTTTGAATACTGATTCTAGGAAGATGCTTTTGAAATTTTGAGTCCTTTTGAAAAGATTACAGCTTGAATTAAAAAAGGAATGAATGTTCACCGACAATTCAGGTGAATTTAACTTCATTTTGAAAATGATTATTACAAACACTACTTCGCGGATTTTCCATGCGCTGAAGAGAAAATCAAAAGAAATCTACGCGAGACATCGTTTCATTCATGAATATTTCATGAATGAACATTTACCGCTCAATTTTTACTATGTACGATATTTACAAATGTTTAGTATTAAATATAAAGTAAAAGCCCGAGTGTATCGAAGAATCCCGTATGACTGACATTACTGAATGCAACGTACTTTTTAACATGTTTATATTTTGACCAAGCCGTCGGATAATTGACAAGTGATAAAAGTTTGATTGAACAATTATACACAGGTGACAGAAATACTCGATAATCATATGGCTTATGTCACACGCCAAGGATGAGTAAAGGTAAATACCGGCTATGATAGAAATGTGCATGTTTTTGTCCGGTGATCGGAAGGTTTTGATGCCAAAAACATTTGAAAACTTTTGAATTCCGCTATTTAAATACTAGCTATTTCACATTCCAATGTGAATTTAAGGACCTTCACTCGTCCAGCATGCTCAGTCACGTGGATCAAACTGGCAGCTGAAAAACATTGACTCAACGACAGTTCGTACATATCACAGCCCATGTCTTCAGTGTTACGATTAACAATAACATTTGTACACAAATCGTTACAAGGATAAGGCAGACAAGTCAGCTTCTACTTAGAATAACTCAGTGTATCAAGACAAGTGCTGTAGCAACATGATTAAATAATATCTGTCCATGTAATAGCAAAATGACTTTCTTACTCTTAGTGCTAGTCCAAATAATTATGACAAACCAAAATCTCAAATGTTATTGCCTCAGTGCTAAATTTCACAGCATCAACTTTAAAATGTGTTACAGGGTTATAAGCACCTCTATGAATCTAGTGTTTATAAACTTTTATTCCTTTCGTCATACTGCTATTGTTATGTCCCCACCGTATTAAGTTTTACCCTTTTCTTCTGTTAGTATGTATGTCCCTTACTTGTACATACGTCCGTACATCCAAAATTAGTTTCTGTTCTCTAACTTTAGTTTTCCTAAACCAAATTGTATGAAACTTATATGCAATACTTATTTCCACAAAACACAGGTCAAGTTGAATTTTGGTGGCGTCGATTTTACAATTCTAGAGTTATGCTCCTTAACAAATGGAAAAGTTGCTTGAATTTTTGTTTAAGATCTCTAACTTTAGTTTGTCTCAACCAAATGTTATGAAACTTATACACAAAGCTCATTATCACAAAATACTGTTTAGATTTGAGTTTTGGTGGCGTCAGTTTTACTGTTCTAGAGTTATGCCCTTTACAAATTTAAAATTGTTATTGTTGTCGAGCCTTCGACTTTTGTCGAAAAGCGAGACATAGCGATCCTACATATTGTCGTGGCGTCCACAAATATTCACTCTAAAGTTTTGAAATTTTAATAACTTTCTTAAACTATCCTGGATTTCTACCAAACTTGGACAGAAGCTTGTTTATGATTATACGATAGTATCCAGAAGTAAATTTTGTAAAAAAAAAATCCATCTTTTCAGTATTTTACTTATAAATGGACTTAATTTTTCTGCCAGGAAACATTACATTCACTCTGTTTTTAAAATTAATAACTTCCTTAAACTATCCCGGATTTGTACCAAACTTGGACAGAAGCTTGTTTATGATAAAAAGCTAGTATCTAGAAGGAAATTTAGTTAAAATTTTGTTCTTGTTTTTCCGTATTTTACTTATAAATGGACTTAGGTTTTCTTCCAGTTAACATTACATACAGTCTGCAGTTAAATTTTTTAAAACATTTATTAGATTCATAAACTATCCTGGATTTTTACCAAACTTGGACAGAAGCTTCTAATAATCAAAAGATAGTATAGAGAGGAATATTTTTATTAACTTTTTTCCTTATTTTGTTGAGGCTGCGATTAACAGCAAACGTAGGCGAGACACCGGGTTCATGGAAAACTTACAAATATTTTTCAATTCCGTGCTCTAACTTTAGTGTGTCTCAACCAAATGTTACGAAACTTATACACAATACTTTTAACCACAAAACCAAGATCAAGTTTGAATTTTGTGCCGTCATTTTACTGTTATGGTTAGGTTTATGCCTAGTTACAAATGGAAAAAAAATACTATAAAATCACAGGCCCTAGATATGGCATGGGCACATAAAGAAATTTAACAGAGCTTATTGTATATTTGATTATTTTAGAACAACAGTTTAAGGTTTCAATAGAAAATATCAAAATTTAAATGACAAACAATGATAAAAATTAATTTTTGATAATTGCTGAAAAGAAAATGGTTTAGTTAAAAACATCAAAGCTGTGATTAAATACATATTTGAAATAATACACATCTATAACCTATTTGAAATAATACACATCTACAGTTGCAAACTTCCCAGAGGTGCTATCCAGCACTTTGATTTTATTAGTTGTTAGTGGCTTTGAACTAGCTGTCAGATAACTGCGAGTACTCTCAGATCTGTTCCTAATGTCTTTTTGTTGTTGGGATGTACAAGTACCCTGCCACGTCCACTTGTATTTTTGTCCATCTGATGAGTTAAGCCTTTTTCAACTGATTTTTATAGTTCGTTCTTATGTTGTACTGTTATATCACTGTCCCAGGTTAGGGGGGTTGGGATCCCGCTAACATGTTTAACCCCGCCACATTATGTATGTATGTGCCTGTCCCAAGTCAGGAGCCTGTAATTCAGTGGTTGTCGTTTGTTTATGTGTTACATATTTGTTTTTCGTTCATTTTTTGTACATAAATAAGGCCGTTAGTTTTCTCGTTTGAATTGTTTTACATTGTCATTTCGGGGTCTTTTATAGCTGACTATGCGGTATGGGCTTTGCTCATTGTTGAAGGCCATACGGTGACCTATAGTTGTTAATTTCTGTGTCATTTTGGTCTCTTGTGGACAGTTGTCTCATTGGAAATCATACCACATCTTCTTTTTTATATTGAATCTTTCATCCATAATTCAACCAGTATGTATACTTTGTCGATTGCAAGTATACTATTAAACATATTTTAGTTGAATGTATTGACTTTTCTGATACCTGAAAAAAACATTTTAATGTTAATAATATGTATGATTTATTTAATAATATTTCTGTTGAAATAATTGTTTCTTTTTTAAAAGAAATTGGAATATATTCAAAAATATGAATTTGTTGTATTAGTTTAAAATGATTTTAAGTTTTCATCATGTTATCTTATTGATGAATTTTATTTGTAAATAAGTATTTTTGCTATAAACTAAAGTTTAAGCAAGTTGACAGACTTTTTGTCAGATTCAAAAAAAAAAGACATCTTGTAATTATATCTGAAATAGCTCTCACCGCAATATAGCCTTTTTTGCTGATGCGGCATAAAGCAATCACCAATCAATCAATCAATCAATCAATTTATTCAATAAGGAGAGTCCTTAGGGGATTTGTTTGGGAAACTTCTTAACAGCATCCTGTTACAATCATTTCTTGTTGTCCCTGAAATGATAATTTCTATGAAATTTCACAGTTTTTGATTGTTATCTTGAAAACTATCATAGACAAAGAGAAATCTTGAACAGCTTAAATTGGCAATTGATCCCTTAAAGGAGTTATTGCCCTTGAAAGATGATTTTTACATTTTGTTTTTTGTTTTTTGCAGAAACTGTGATAGATAGAGAGAATCTTTCAAAGGCATGTTTAAACATGCATTAATATTACATTATACAGCAAAATAATCAATGAGTCAGGATCTGCATAAAAAATCAAGATGTGCAATTCAACCTCTTAGGAGCTTCTTGTTATGGTTCATTGGTCAGTTTTCGTAATAAAGTCTGTTTCTCAGATGCTATAAGCAATAAGCTAACTATATTTGATTATATGATTGTAAGGTGAACATGTCTGTCTGGCAGGGACCTCTGACCTTGACCTCATTTACATGGATTATTGATAAAGTTATGTTTATGTGATACATGTATTAAGACATTCACACTACAGACTTTAACCTAAGTTCAATCATGATAAGTAATGCAGTCAAGACATTTCAGAGAGTGCATTCTTGTTTTTTTATTTGTCAGTATTTACTTGGACTTTTTTTTTGGCAGTTAACATTGCACTTATACACCAACAGCAGGAATCACAGGTGCACAGAACCCTGTAAAAAGATTTGTGTTTTTGGTGAAAACTATAGTAGAAAGGGAGAAAGTCACAGTAAAAAGGATCAATTTATAATAATGAACTACGGATGATTTATTATGACCGAAATCATTTTTACCCATTTTTGGCAGATACATAGATAGAGTAAAACTGTAAACAGAAAGAATGATCAGTAAACAAGTTCTTTAAATTGGTCAACATGGCCAATTTTTAGTGCTTTTAATTGCAAAAACTATCAGGAAGAAAAGATCTACAAATAACATTGCCCAAATGATTAGTCAACTCTTTGTAGTCGTAATGCCCTTCAATGACAATTTTTACCCATTTTTTGCGTTTATGACTATATAATCTGGAAAAATACTTCAGATTGAGAGAAACTTAAAATGGCATTAATGAACAAACAGACAAAATCTAGGCAAAATCATCGGTTGTCTCCTTAAAGGAGTATTGACCTTCAACATGATTTTTACCCTTTTTTTGCGTTATGGGTGTTAGCTTAAGTAGAGAAAGAGAAAGTGTAAACAATGAAAATTAGCAATAAACTATTAAAGACTATCAAAATAAGTATAAACATGGTCTGTGTCAAAAGTTTACTGTTTATAGAAGTTAGTTTCCTTTAATGAAGATGACTTTTACCTGCTTATTACATGGTATCATTATTTTACAAAAATGCCAGGTCTCTGGTGAGCAATTAAGCTTGTTGAAGTATCTAGTTTATTCAGTAAATACAACAAGAATATAATTTTAAACTACAATGTCTTTTTTGTGACTTTCCTTGATAGAAGTGATTTTCATAGACTTGGTCTACTTTCAAAATTCCCCCTAATTACTGTTGTTGCCCTCTAAGAAAAATAGGATGGAAAATTCCAGCATGTGCAACAGGGCTTGAAAAAAAATTAGAGCCAGACAGAATTTTTTTCAATGTTTCATCAAATAAATACTTGAGAGAAACATACAATAAGTTATGCAACCTTTGATAAAATTGAGAATGGAAATGGGGAATATGTCAAAGAGACAACAACCCGACCAAAGAGCAGACAACAGCCGAAGGCAACCAATGGGTCTTCAATGCAGCGAGAAAATTCCGCACCCGGAGGTGGTCCTCAGCTGGCCCCTAAATAAAAGTGTGTACTAGTTCAGTGAAAATGGACGTCACACTAAACTCCAAAACATATAAATGAACTAATATTAAAAAACGTACAAGACTAACAAAGGCCAGAGGCTCCTGACTTGGGACAAGCGCAAAAATGCGGCGGGGTTAAACATGTTTTGTGAGATCTCAACCCTCCCCCTATACCTCTAGCCAATGAAGAAAAAAGAAACACATAGCAATACGCACAGTCAAGCTCAATTTAAAAGAAGTCCGAGTCCGATGTCAAAATAGGTAACAAAAGAAACTAAGCAAAATGACAATGATACATAAATAACATAGGACTACTAGCAGTTACTGACATGCCAGCTCCAAACCTCAATTCAACTGATTGAAAGATTATGTCTTCATCATATGAAAATCAAGTACAATCCCTCCCGTTAGGGGTTTAGTATAATACCATCATAAAATATATGAGAAGAACATAACCCGTATCATGCCAACAACTGGTTTTAGAATAAATGTGTTATTTCCGATGCAAAGACCCTATGAGTGAATCAATATTAATACCAAAATATGCAATCCTTAATGACTTGACAACAGTATCGTAACTATATCCTTTCCCAATAAGTCTGTTTAAAGGATTGGTTAGCTTTTGAGGTGAATGCCGACATTTTTGTGCTTTGTAAAGAATATTACCATAAAATATTGGATGTGAAATACCTGAACGTATAAGATGTCTACATGTTGATTTATATTTACGAATGATGTCCTTGTACCGATGATAAAATTTAGTAAATGTTTTGACTAGTTTGTGATATCGAAAACCCTGGTGTAATAATTTATCAGTAATACAGAGATTTCTTTTGTTGAAATCAAATACGTTGTTACATACACGAGCGAATGGAACAAGTTGAGATACATAAACACCATAAGATGGCGACAAGGGAACGTCACCATCTAAAAATTTGATAATTAACAATAGGAAATGAAAAATCATCTCTTTTATCATAAATTTTGGTATTAAGTTTCCCGTTAAAGATAAAGATATCAAGATCAAAGAAAGGGCAGTGTTCATTGTTAGTATTAGCTTTATTTAAAGTCAGTTCGGCAGGATAAATCTCTTTAGTGTACATACTGAAGTCGTCATTATTGAGAGCCAATATGTCATCTAAATATCTAAAAGTGTTATTAAATTTTTGAATCAGATGTTGTTTCAATGGGTCTTTGCTGATTTTAGTCATAAATTGTAACTCATAACAATACAGAAACAGGTCCACAATAAGTGGTGCACAGTTAGTCCTCATGGGAATTCTGATAACCTGACGATATGACAATTGACATAGTTCTTTTGTTTGTTGTTACTAAAAAATGATCTAAAAGAGTTTGAACATATATATTCGCATTCCGACTTTTTAAATGCCCATTTAATCAGATGTGTGAATTTTTTCTTAAAGGGAAAATTCGCGAATTTTCACTTATCATCTTATTATGTTCATAATACCATAAAAACATATTCACCAAGTTTTATTTTGATATGAAAAGTAATAAAGAAGAAAATTGGGAATTATTAATTTTATTTATCCAAACTTCCTGACTTATGTGACGCATGCCGGGAGTGAAATTAATCTCATTAAAGTCTTGTTCGTTAACCATCTAATAACGCGATTTAAAGCGCATCGACGACTTTCGGTGTAGCTATTAACCAACTAAAAATAGGTGATAGCCATGCAACTTTTAAAATTAGGTTGTAGAATTTATGTTTTAACGATTTTTGATACGAATTTTAGTAACAAAAGTAAATCATACAATAAAACAGTTTTATGATTTTTTTCCCGACAAATACGTTAAAAAAACATTGGAAACTGACATGATCGATAGTGTATTAAAAATACTTGTTTGTATTGACCTTTTTGCTTCAGTCAAGCAAATATTACTTGTACTGTGGAAATAGAATGTGTATTGTTATGTGATACTTAGTGAATGTTGAATTCGTGGTTAAACTCAAGGTAATCAAAAGATTAGCATTCTGTAATTGTAATCTTTTGATCTTCATTCAGTGAATTGTAGCCGTCACGGTTTACCGTTCCATGTGTGAACAACATTTTGTATGAATGATAAACAGGAGTGCTGGTTTTAGACACAGAAAATATAAAAAAAAAAGAATTAAAATTAATTTAGTGGAGTAATTAAGTCGCACAATAACTGGATAGTCATTTATGATATATTACAGTACACAGAGGAACACGAAATACAGGGTTATTACTATTGATTGATTTTGAAAGTATTCCATATCATGGGACTTTTGATAAATGTTATGAAACTTTCAATATTGGCGATCTATCATTAATTTGGTCAAAGTTTTTTACAATAATATCAACTCTGCTGTCATCCAGGGGGGGAACCTTCCAGATTTTTTTACTATTGGTAGAGGCTGTAGACAAGGGGACCCCTGTCTCCATATCTTTTATTTTATGTGTTGAGATTCTGGCATTGAAAATAAGGGTATAAAGGTCACACAGGTTGAGCATAAATTGTCACAATTTGCTGATGACACCTCTTTGATTTTGGATGGGAGTGAAAATCTCTGCAAGAATCACTAATAGAATTAGACTGGTTTGCAAAAATATCTGGACTGAATATTAACTTCACAAAACACAAGTTATTTGGTTTGAGAGCAAAAATATAGAATAGATACATTATGTCCTAACAGAAATCTGTCTTGGGGTGAAACTACTTTTAAATTACTAGGAATCAATTTTGATGTGGATCTTGAAAAATTGTTAAGATAAATTATTCTGAAAGAATTGTACAGATTAAAAATACTTTAAATCAATGGTCTAAAAGGAATCTAACTGTAATAGGTAGAATAACTGTGATTAAAACTCTAGTCTTGCCTATTGTAAACCATCTCATTATCTCTCTGCCAAATCCTTCAGATGATATTGTTAAGAGAATAAATGAACTTATTTATACATACATATGGAACTCACCTATACATAGAGTTAAGAAGGATATCCTAATCAAAGATTATTTGGAGGAGGTTTGAAAATGCTTGATTTGAATATGTTCATTACAGCCCTTAAATCAACATGGATTAGAAGGATTTTGCAGAGAGATAGTAAATGGCAAAATATTTTCATGCCAAATATAGTTAAAAGAAAGTTGTTTAGTTGTGGTGTTGATTATATTAGACAACTTTACATGACAGTTAACAACCATTTTGGAAAGATGTACTAAGATCCTGGGAAATGATTATTCAAAAGAAAGAAACTTGACTTATGATTCATTTTATCAAATCCCTATGGCTAAATAATAATATTAAGATTGGTCATAAATCAGTAATTTATCAAGAATGGTTCAAAAGTGGTATTAGATTTGTAAATGATATAGTTGACCAAGATGGATTGTATATTTCATTTGACCAATTTAAGCAAAACTATAACATTAACACAGATTTTCTTAAATTTAACAGTGTTATTTCGGCAGTGAAAGAGGCATCAAAATCTTTCACTAAAGGATCTTACAAATTAATTTGTCCTTTTATACCATCATGTCTGCAAGTATTTTTAAAACATTGTAAAGGATCAAAAGATATTTATTCTGTACCGACAAGAAATAATGTTACTCCTACTGGACAGCTTAAGTGGGTTAAAATTTTAGGTGAACAGAATCTGAACTGGAAAAAGATCTTCAGACTGCCTTTTGCTGTTACAAAAAATAGTAAATTACAGTGGTTGCAATATAGGATTAACCATTGCATTATTGCAACAAATCAGTATTTAGTTAAAATAAAATTGACCGATGATCCTTTATGTACATTTTGTAAATCAGAGAACGAGTCTATAGAACACCTATTTTGGAATTGCAATACTGTACAAAATTTTCTACAGAATATTGATAACTGGTTCCTTTCTGGTGGAATAAGTCTCCCAATGAATAAATTAAACTTTCTTTTTGGAGACTTATCCAAGATATTCCCAACAACCCATACAACATGATTTTCCTTTATATTAAACAATATGTGTATAATTCTAGATGCTTTAAAAGAATCTCTCATTGCAAGCAGCTATAATAAAGCTGAAAGATATGTATAAATTAGAGAGTATGATAGCTGTAAAAATAAAAGATAACTGAATTTGACAATGTATCGAATGTTTTGAAAAACTTTTATTGAATACCAGCTAATGTCTATTTTTGTTACAATAACTTATGACTATTTAATTATAATCTATTTTAAAGAAAATATTATTGTCATGTTATGTACTTTATCTGTGTTGATGGCTGTTACGAAAGAAATATGTCTAGTTAATTTTTCAAATATTTTCAACATAAATATTTGATATTTAAAATATAGATAGGGATGTAACTGGATAATCCTTTTGTTTTTTATTTGTTTTTTTTTTTTTTCCTTCTTCTTTACTCAACTCCAATCTGTTAATTATCATTATTTATTTATTTATTTATTTATTTATTTATTTTTTATATTTTTTTTTTTTTTTTTTTTTTTTTTTTTTCAATAGAAAATGTAAAATATTTCAATTAGATGTAACTATGATAATGACATTGTATATATTTTATATGTATTATATTGTATGTATGTCATGTATATGTTGTAATTGTTGGAAATAAAAATCAAAAGTTAAAAAAAAATAACTGGATAGTCGTTGTATATTTTTATATTTTGCGTAAGCTCACTTTTAAATGAATTATGACCGCCGATACTTTTGTAACGATGAATTACTGAAATAATTTAATTGAATAAATTTATAAATAATAATAGCCTTCTGAACACGAGTGTATGAACTAAAAATTGTGCTATTTTAAAATAGAATCGGTAACCTTGAATATTTGAAACAGATCATTACCAATTGCAATTATAGAATTTAGTCCATCCAAAACGATCTTAATTTACATATTCAGGAATTAATGTTCTCATCAAAATATTTCAAATCTCACAACGCATAAATACTTCAGCTATTTGAAAAAAAAATTGACAAAAAATTTAAGGATCTTCTTGGAATGGAATCGAAAAATTACGAACAAATATTCTTTTCAGTTGTGAAAAACATCAACAAAATTTATACATAATCGGGAATGTCCCTATTAAAATAGTCTTCGTCTCACAACGTATAATACTTTAGTTATTTGACCAACGATGTTTGAAAAGAAGACAGAACCAATTTGATGTCATCTTTCCCTATTTTTGTATATAATTATAAGTCTGTTTTAACTGGCAAGAATACCCCTAAAGCGGACAAGCAGTTTATTCTTTAAATTTCTGTTATTGAATACCAATAAAGAAAATAAATCCCGAAATTAATTTGAAACTTTGATACTCAATAGTTTTACCGGAAAAAAAATCACATCCCTTGGGGATAATCAGTTTACGTCCAGTGACATATATATAACATACATGTCGGAACAGGAAATTTGGCATAAAACACTTTCAGAACAATGTTCACATTATTATCCATTATACCCAACAATTGTGATGATGACGAATTTCTTCCTTTGTTCCGAGAACAATCTAATTGAAATATAAATCTGTGATTTTACTATGTCCATAACTTCGATGAACCAAAGCAAGTTAGATATCGACCTGTATTTAAATCAAATTGGTTCTCTTCTTCTTCTTCTTTTGGTATACAATAGTCCATTGACATCCGATGATTACATACTGTTGGCATACGTGGACTAGTCTATTTACAAAACTTTTACCCCAATTTAAACAAAATGTATGTTTCTTTCTTATGTTCAATGTATACATGTATATTTTAAATTGCGACTATCTATAGTTCCGTAACTTTCTATCCAGGTGTATAAACGAATGATCGACAAGTGTGTACATTTTGTTAAATCAATACTTCTTGTATGTTTCAAACTGTCCTTCACTATTGACAACAAGTATATACTTACATTTTCCCAAATTTACCCGTGGAAAAATATGTAAATAGATTTTATTTTATCATTTTTATATTTTTTTTGAATTATTAAGATTTTTTGTAAATAATATTCTTTAAACCAGAAATGTTATTTATAAGCAAGCGTATGAGTTAAGTAATGACTAGTATATCACTATCGGACACGCAAGACAGAGATGTATATTATACACCTTATAGTTCAAAATAGAAAGTTACAAGTTATCGGCCGTGTACACTGATCAATACCCTCAGAAATGAAACGATGCATGCCCAACAGGAAATCGCTTGAATACCTGGACGTGTCACCTCACAATACCTTTGGGAGTAATACCTTTAGCCATGCTGGTGATCAGATAAGGGAAGGTCCAAATTTATTTAAATAAGTTTATTGCATAATAGAATTATGAACAAATTAAATTTTCGAAAATAATTTTCACGGAACACTTATTCGTGATCATTAATAAATTTGAACTTTGACTTTTTAACTAATTTCCATATAAACAGTTTAAAAACGACAGACCATGGTTATTTAAAAAATAATAACATTTTCCGTATCAAGTTAGTAAGTCGGATAAAACAACCGTACAATTGAAAAGATATCGACACGCAATTACGACTACAATAGGTTACTGTAGTTTTGGTCCTTTGTGGTTTATAGACCTATCGTGGTTTCTAAACGGAGAAGATATCAAAATGGCGGCACGCAGAGAATTGATACTCTAAATTTAAAATCGATGGTGATCTCTTATCTAGCAGAATAAAACTTTAATACTTATGAATTTGAGCTTTTTTACACAGAATGGACATAATATCAATTTTTGATTTTTTTGCGAAGTTTCCCTTTAATAAGATTATGAGGCAATGTGGTATATAGGGTAGAAAAATCAAAACTTAGAACAGATTCGAAATCACCAATATAAGCATGCAATTTATCAAGTACTTCCAACGAATTTTTGACACTCCAAAAGTAATTAATTCCACTATTTTCAAAGGCCTTATTTGAACAATTTATTACCAGGTTTTTGATTGTACCAAGTGTACTTGTAAGTAGAATAGATAGTTTAGTAGTGGAACAATGGCTTGAAGACGAAATAAATCTATATTTGTAAGGAGTTTTATGCAGCTTGGGAAGCCAGTACATAATTGGAACTTTCATTGTATTTGGTTCTGCTTGTAAAGAGGTAGCTAAAAGTTTATGTTTGTTACAGATGTCATTTTCCGAAAATGGAGTCAGTTGGAATGTTGGTGAATTCGTGATTTCCTTTTGTAGAACATCAATGTAAAATTTACGTCAAACAATAATGATATTGTTAGCAGCCTTACCAGTCTTGACCAAAATATATTCCTTGGCGAGTTCTTTTAGCTATTGTTTGATACGGGAAATTGGGCTATTATGGTTGTTGTTAGGAGTAAAATGATCTTTAAAATGTTGAATACGTATATCAACTATGTTCATTACCGAATTAAAAAAAGAATCTAATGATTTCTTGTCAGCTTTTTCTCGTTTTATCCATTTAGAGCAGTAGGTACGGAGTGAGTCGTGGATGATGTTACGACACTCATTCCAGTTAATAATTGACGGGGGACGATATTTAGGCCCTTTACTGAGGAATGATTTCAACTCTCGGTCACGAACGATGTTAAGGTCTCCTGTTATAACATGGGAACTGGGGCCATAAATGTATTTGGATTTACTTCAATTTCATGAGGTAGGTGTATTGTCACTGATATTAACATCTTTACACACTTCGCTGTAATTAAACACATATTTCCGGGTAGATTTTTTGTAAACATAACAAATAAGAGGGAGTTCAGTATTATCAAAATAGCCAGGAATTTGTTCTTTAACAGAATGATATTGAACCCCCTACTATAGACCTCTAATTTCAAAATTCTAGCTATTCTAGCTCCTTTACATAGTTATAATACTCCAATAAGTAGTTTGTATGTATTTAACATGCTGGAAAAGATGTTTTGAAAATTTAACTAGCCATATTATTTTGACCCCCCCTGCCATGGTATATGGAACCCCCTACTATAGACCTCTGATTTCAAAAATTCTAGCTATTCTTACTCCTTTACATAGTAATAATACTCCAATTAATAGTCTGTATGTATTTAACATGCTGGAAAAGATATTTTGAAAATTTTACTTAGCCATGGTATATTGAACCCCTTACTATAGACCTTTAATTTCAAAAGTTCTAGCTATTCTAACTCCTTTACATAGTTATAATACTCCAATAAGTAGTTTGTATGTATTTCACATGCTGGAAAAGACATTTTGAAAATTTTACTTAACCATGGTATTATGACCCCCCTGCCATGGTATATTGAATCCCTACTATACACCTCTAATTTCAAAAATTCTAGCTATTCTTACTCCTTTACATAGTTATAAAAGTCCAATAAGTAGTTTGTATGTATTAAACATGCTGGAAAAGATGTTTTGGAAATTTTACTTAGCCATGGTATTTTGACCCCCCTGCCATGGTATATTGAACCCCCTACTATAGACCTCTATTTTCAAAAATTCCAGCTATTCTAACTCCTTTGCAAAGTTATAATACTCCAATTAGTAGTTTGTATGGATTTAACATGCTGGAAAAGATGTTTTGAAAATTTAACTTAACCATGGTATTTTGACCCCCCACACACACACACACACCCTTGCCACAAACCCCCTTTATACATCTCCAATTTCAAAAATCAAATTTTTTCAAACTACTTTTCAAAGTTTTAATACTCTAATTAATATATGGTACATATAAGTCATATTGTAAAGATGTTTTAACAATTTTACTGAGCCATGGTATTTTGACCCCCTCCCCCTTTTTTACCACGGGAAATTTAACTCCCTTTATATGTTAGGATTTCAAAATAATCAAAGCATTCAAGGTACAGGTCTAGTCGTAATGCTTCAATAAGTATTTTGAATGAAATTTTGTTGGTAAAGACTACAGCATGTTCAGAGCACTTATACCAATAGAAAATGAAAGGATATGGAGTAAATGTACATAGGACAAAATCGCACACAATACATAGAAAACATAGAAAATTATCAATGAACAGGGCTTTTATTCCTGTTCTTCATCTTGAGCTGATGTAAGGTCTTCAACAATGAACGAACCATTCATACCCTACAACA
The DNA here is from genome assembly GCA_017311375.1 of Mytilus coruscus. Lineage (NCBI taxonomy): Eukaryota > Metazoa > Mollusca > Bivalvia > Mytilida > Mytilidae > Mytilus > Mytilus coruscus. Next base: position 75,802,643 of record CM029603.1, on the reverse strand, counting down.
AGGTCAAGACGGCCCCTAGCGTCGACTTAAGCGGTACTATTGATAAAAATAAACCACAGTTCACCTTCTTGCTGCCCACCCTCCTCGGAGTGCCAACTTGTGCGATGCTTGTTTACTACGGTTCTCCATAGCGGTATTTTGACCCCAGGGTCAATTTTCCATGGGGTTCAAAATACCATATGACACCCACAATATTTACAAAATCAAAACCTTTATTGACATATTTAATTTTAATAAAATGTTTTTGATGCTTATTTAGGTTTCACACCTGTGCACACACACACACACACACATATGCACACAATGTTAGTTCTGTCAAATTTGATTATCAGTAGTTTTTATTTTATTTTGACAGACTAAATCATTTAATGCTAAAATAAGTTAATAACAAAGCAGTAAAATACAAAAGACAAATTCAAAAAGACTGATCGATGTCTTATACTTTTTTACCTAGCAGGTGTGCTGGTAAATTACAGCTGCCAATTAACCATTGCTAGTAACTGTTTAATGACCAGGTATTTTATAAGAGCTTGATTTTACCATTATTACTCTTTTGTGTCACTTTTATAACCATAAAGGGTGCATTATTTTATTTAACACCATTTTGTCCCAGGTTAGAGTTGTCTTTTTGACATTGTTCTACAACTTTTTAGCTCACCTGGCCCAAAGGGCCAAGTGAGCTTTTCTCATCACTTGGCATCCGGTGTCTGGTGTCATCCGTAGTCGTTAACTTTTACAAAAATCTTCTCCTCTGAAACTACTGGGCCAAATTTAACCAAACTTGGCCACAATCATCATTGGGGTATCTAGTTTAAAAATTGTGTCCGGTGACCAAGCCAACCAACCAAGATGGCCGCCATGGCTAAAAATAGAACATAGGGGTAAAATGTAGATTTTGGCTTATATCTCTAAAACCAAAGCATTTAGAGCAAATCTGACATGGGGTAGAATTGTTTATCAGGTCAAGATGTATCTACCCTGTAATTTTCAGATGAATCAGACAACCCATTACTGGGTTGCTGCCCCAGCATTGGTAATTTTAAGGAAATTTTGCCGTTTTTGGTTATTATCTTGAATATTATTATAGATAGAGATAAACTGTAAACAGCAATAATGTTCAGCAGAGTAAGATCTACAAAAAAGTGGACATGACCAAAATGGTCAATTGACCCTTAAGGAGTTATTGCCCTTTAAAGTCAATTTTAACAATTTTTGTAAATTTTTGTTATCTTTACAAAATCTTCTCCTCTGAAACTAGTAAGACAAATTTAACCAAACTTGATCACAATCATCATTAGGGTATCTGGTTTAAAAATTTGTCCGATGACCCGTATGCTAACCAACATGGCTAAAAATAGAACATAGGGTAAAATGCAGTTTTGGCTTATATCTCTGAAATTAAAGCATTAAGAGCAAATTTGACATTTGTAAAATGTTCATCTGGTTAAGTTCTATCTGTCCTGAAATTCCAGACTAATCAGACAATCCATTGCTGGGTTGCTGCCCAGCATTAGTAATTTTAAGGAAATTTTGCCATTTTGGTTATTATCTTGAATATTATTATAGATAGAGATAAACTGTAAACAGCAATAATGTTCAGCAGAGTAAGATCTACAAAAAGTTGACATGACCAAAATGGTCAATTGACCCTAAGGAGTTATTGCCCTTTAAAGTCAATTTTAACAATTTTTGTAATTGTTATCTTTACAAAATCTTCTCCTCTGAAACTAGTAAGACAAATTTAACCAAACTTGATCACAATCATCATTAGGGTATCTGGTTTAAAAATGTGTCCGATGACCCGCCAACCAACCAACATGGCTAAAAATAGAACATAGGGGTAAAATGCAGTTTTTGGCTTATATCTCTGAAATTAAAGCATTAAGAGCAAATTTGACATTTGTAAAAATGTTCATCAGGTTAAGTTCTATCTGTCCTGAAATTTTCAGACTAATCAGACAATCCATTGCTGGTTTGCTGCCCCAGCATTGGTAATTTTAAGGAAATTTTGCCGTTTTTGGTTATTATCTTGAATATTATTATAGATAGAGATAAACTGTAAACAGCAATAATGTTCAGCAGAGTAAGATCTACAAAAAAGTTGACATGACCAAAATGGTCAATTGACCCCTTAAGGAGTTATTGCCCTTTAAAGTCAATTTTTAACAATTTTTTGTAAATTTTTGTTATCTTTTACAAAAATCTTCTCCTCTGAAACTAGTAAGACAAATTTAACCAAACTTGATCACAATCATCATTAGGGTATCTGGTTTAAAAAATGTGTCCGATGACCCCGCCTGCTAACCAAAATGGCTAAAAATAGAACATAGGGGTAAAATGCAGTTTTTGGCTTATATCTCTGAAACTAAAGCATTAAGAGCAAATTTGACATTTGTAAAAATGTTCATCAGGTTAAGGATGACCCTGCCTGCCAACCAACATGGCAGACATGGCTTAAAATAGAACATAGGGGTAAAATGCAGTTTTTGGCTTATATCTCTGGAAATAAAGCAAAAGTATAACGGTTGCATTGATTTATGCATCAATTGTAAATAAAAATATCAGGTGAGCGACACAGGTTCCTTGGAGCCTCTAGTTTTATTAATATTGTATTTATATTGTGTCATAGATCAAACTTTTTCTTTCAGTGTATGTTTACCTGTTTTTGTTTATATGTCTTTTTGATCGTGTTAAGCCATTTCAATTGATATTTTATAGTGTGTCTTTTTATGTTGTAATGTTACACTACTGTTTCAGGTTAGGGTGAAGGTTGGCACCTGTTAAAACGTTTAAACCCGCTGCATTTGTATGCACCTGTCCTAAGTCAGGAGCCTGTTGTTCAGTGATTGTCGTTTGTTGATGTGGTTCAAAAGTGTTTCTCGTTTCTTGTTTTTTTATATAGATTAGATCCGTAGGTTTTCCTGTTTGAATTGTTTTACACTAGTCATTTTTGGGCCCTTTATAGCTTGCTGTTCGGTGTGAGCCAAGGCTCTGTGTTGAAAGCAGTACTTTGTACTAAGGATGTCAATGAGTACTCAAGTACTCGAGTATCACTTGGTAGTACTGAGTATCGAAAACCAAAATCATACTCGACTAATCGGCCTCCTGTTAGAATGTTGTTGCTTTCTTAAGCTTAAACAAAAAAAATGTTTATTGAGAGCGCCTCCCGGGAAATAAAATATTAATCAAAATTAATACAAATTAAAATACGATTCGAATGTTTGCGTTTAACTGTCATTTAAAATTCTCCCAAACAGAGGTAGGCTATGAACAAGAGCACTTTTCCAAATCTAACACTTTTAGCTAATCTTAGTCATTCCCCCACCTCTATACCATCAAAGCATATATTTTAATCAGCAGGACTGTTAGTTACCTAACAAAGTTGAGAAATTGCCTCGTCCCAGAAAAAGTTGTCAAGATAATACTTTTAAATAAGAACAAATTTGATGCTCCCTGTGTCAACCTTCATAAAATGATTAAAGGCATCAGTAAGTTCTAATCATCACCCCTTTGTTAATTATTAAATGTGTTCTTTTACGGTTCCCAAATACTGTTGTTTGAGTAATCATTTTTCTATAGATATTAATTATACATCCGCTTTAAAAAAGTTGGGTATACTGTTTTACCTCTGTCTGTCCGTCCATCCATCCGTCCGTCAGTCCGTCGTACCGTCCGTCCGTCCATTCCATGAATATTTTTCGTTGCATCTTTCTCAGGAACTACACCATAAGGATTTCTGAAATTTGGTTTCAGGGTTTATATAAGTCAGCTATACCGTGTGATGCGTTTTCAGATTCATCACTCAACAACAAATGCATATTTGGGCTGGGGGTATCATCAGTGAGCAGTAGCTAGCAGTTTCACTTGTTAATTACTTGATTAGATTATTGCCAGTTTACATAATTAGTACATGTAGTAAATGAGCTATTAATTATGGTATAAAATTCCTTGGACTATTATCTAGTCCTAGGTAATAATGCTGAGGGTTTTATGTTCATAAGACAACAACCCACAATACATAAAATGGGTATAATTTTGTGTTTCCATTTTGTAAATGTTTTCCCGAGCGAGTACTTGAGTATCGCTCGGTAAATCCAACGAGTACTCGATTAGTAAATCTTCACAGAGTTGACATCCCTACTTCATGTACTTTGTACACATTGTGACTTGGATGGAGAGTTGTCTCTTTGGCACTCATACCACATCTTCTTATTTATATGTATTAGGGTACACTGTACCACAAAAAAAAAAATCGTCAAAACCTTGAATTTTTTTCTTTCTTAATCAAATGAATTTTTCAGCAGATCTGGTTCAGAATTACTGTATCTTGACATTTACCATTATTGACAGAAACGCTCTCAATCTGTATGAAATTTACTGACCGTGAATATATCATTTTAGGTCACTGACAGTCTTTGTAATAGATAGTACATGAAAACAACACAATTGTAATTCCAGAATGTTTATATATGCTGGTATATATATTTCAGTTTGATGAAGACTTGCCACTCAGTGTTTTTTTAGATGATGACATTGATGTTCTTACAGACACCTTATCTTTGAATTTTAATAATTCCTCAGCTACAACCTTACCTTCTCAATCTCAGCATAGCAGTTGTGTGAACACTTGTCCAGGAAAATTCACTGAAGTATCAAATGTCAATCTTAATAATATTACATGTTTAGATTCAAACATAAAAAATGAATTTCCTCATCAAGACAAAAGTGTACAAATGAGTTCACTCAGACAAAGAACTTCAGATAAATATGAGGATGTAACCAACATGAATTTTGTGGATGAAGACTTTGATGATGACTTCGACATGTCAGATTTCTCTAATTCAAGGACCAAATTAGATACTGATTTAAGTACAAAGGAAAAATTACAAGTTGGTATCACAAAGAAGAGGCAGTTAATATCCCCGTTAGAAAACCAAAATTGCAAAAGGAGGTCATATATGTCAAATTCAGATGTAGGGGAGTATATAAAACCTGATTTATCAGCAGCAGATCAGTGGAAAGGATCACATCAAAAACCTGACCTGAACATTAAATTAGAAGATGCAGTTGTCAGTGGTACATCTGATTTAAATATTGATATGAATATGGAAGTAGCTTCTTCACTTGAAAACAACAGGGAAAGACCTTTATCACAGGAAGGTAACTTGTAAAGTCAGTCATGTATTAATTTGTGATACAATTTATTGAGTTGTTTAAATAAAATACTATCTGTAACAAATTCTTGGCAGATGATAACTTAAGTTCTCTTTGGAGTGGGTCCTTATCAATATGCAATATTACTACCAACTGTTAGAGTTTATTTATCTCTGTAACAGCAGTGAAAATTCCACTTTACCTGCACATGTACATCATGTTTAGTAATGTTGGACGGTAGTAATGTTACAAATTTATAAGGTCCTATTACAAACTACCTTGAAACAGATGGTACCTAGTTTGCACGATCTGTTACGAATCATTTGATAATTGGTGCCCATAAACTATTTTGAAAAGAGTTATGCCCCCTAGAATGTATGTGCCTCAAACCATCTGGTCTTGTAAGTGCTCCAACATGTACAATTCTTTCCAAATTAAAAATAATTATGATACTTTAATATCAGCAAGGTCTTGGACCAGTTCAATAATCATTGCCAATCAACTTTTTGTCTGTCCTTATTTGATTATCCCCTTTGGGTCTCCTTTTGTTTTATTTATGGTCCCTCAACACAAGGCAATAGATCCACAAAGTAACATTCGTTTTCCACCTGTTCTTTAGCCCGTCTCTCTGCTCAACACTACGCTTTCAGTTGAAATACTTGGACATCTTGCCATCATGTGTATTTGAGGTAAATAAATTGTTCATGGTACTAAAGAAAAAAATATATTATTGTACCCCCCCCTCAAAGGAGTTTTTTTCTCTTGGAAATAGAAATATATGGAAATTAACTTGTAAGTGATCTCATGCCAACATTTCTTTGAATGTATTTATTAATTGATAAAATATATGCACCGCAGGAGACATTGGAACGCTTTTCTTTTATTTAATATTAATTATTTTTATAAATTTTACAGTCTTTGATTATGTTAGAATGCATTAGAATAGATAAATATTTTAAAGTAAATACCAAAGTGGCATATTTTTGCAAAGTAAGCAATTTCAGACTACATAAAAAAATTAAAAAATTAAAACAATACGTTATAAATTTAATGTGTCAGAAGTGATTTTTGGGATTTACCTTCATCAGGAACACTCAAAGTCAAATATTTGAAAGCCAAGTATGTATAAGAAATGAAAAAGTTGGAAGAGCTATATGACCAAAAAAGGCCTTTAAAAAAATGGCCAAATCCAACTAAAATTTTTTAGTTATAATAGTTGGATTTAAAATTAGTAATTATAACCCACGAAACGAATTTGCGCAGGGTAAAATGTTTTTGACCCGTCCGTTTGTCTGTCCATCCGTCCGTTCGTCCGTCCGTCAGTCTGTCAGTCCTGTTTCTTGTCATCGCAACTCCTCTCAAACCACACAACAGAATTTCATGAAACCTTTTTAGATAATAAGGACATACTATGTAGTTGTGCATATCGACAGGAAATTATGATTCAATTTTTTTCTAGGAGTTATGCCACTTTGAACTTATTTGCTTCAATGTACTACTGCAACAGTTTGTCATCGCAACTCCTCTGAAACAACACCACATAATTTCATGAAACTCTGTAGATAATAAGGACATACTATGTAGATGTGCATATCGACAGGAAATTACAATTCAATTTTTTTTAGGAGGATTTAGGCCCTTTGAACTTATTTGCTTTAATGTACTACTGCAACAGTTTGTCATCACAACTCCTCTGAAACCACACAACAGAATTTCATGAAACCTTTTTAGATAATAAGGACATACTATGTAGAAGTGCATATCGACAAGAAATTACGATTCAATTTTTTTTCTAGGAGTTACGCCCCTTTAAACTTATTTGCTTCAATGTACTACTGCAACAGTTTGTCATCGCAACTCCTCTGAAACCACACCACAGAATTTCATGAAACTTTGTAGATAATAAGGACATACTATGTAGATGTGCATATCAACAGGAAATTATGATTCATTTTTTTTCTAGGAGTTGTGCCCCTTTGAACTTATTTGCTTTAATGTACTACTGCAACAGTTTGTCATCGCAACTCCTCTGAAACCACACAACAGAATTTCATGAAACCTTTTTAGATAATAAGGACATACTATGTAGATGTGCATATCGACAGGAAATTACGATTCAATTTTTTTCTAGGAGTTATGTCCCTTTGAACTTTTTTGCTTCAATGTACTACTGCAACAGTTTGTCATCGCAACTCCTCTGAAACCACACAACAGAATTTCATGAAACTTTGTAGATAATAAGGACATACTATGTAGATGTGCATATCAACAGGAAATTACGATTCAATTTTTTTTCTAGGAGTTGTGCCCCTTTGAACTTATTTGCTTTAATGTACTACTGCAACAGTTTGTCATCGCAACTCCTCTGAAACCACACAACAGAATTTCATGAAACCTTTTTAGATAATAAGGACATACTATGTAGATGTGCATATCGACAGGAAATTACGATTTAATTTTTTCTAGGAGTTATTTTTGCTTCAATGTACTACTGCAACAGTTTGTCATCGCAACTCCTCTGAAACCACACAACAGAATTTCATGAAACTTTGTAGATAATAAGGACATACTATGTAGATGTGCTTATTGACAGGAAATTACAATTCAATTTGTTTTCTTACACCTATTTTATTTCTCCAATGACAATGTGGGGACGTGGGGTATGTGAGCGCGCTCATTAAGGTTCTTTAATTGTGGTATTATGTATATTTGTCAATGAGATAACTTTCTTTATTTACCGGCTTTGTAATAACATGAGCAACGCAATGGGTGCCGCGTGTTGATCAGGATCTGCTTACCCTTCCAGGGCACCCGAGATCACCCCCAGTTTTTGGTAGGGTTCGTGTTGCTGTTGTACCCCTATTTGTGACATTTTTATCTATTGTATCTGTTTGTTTTGTTCACACATCGTTGTCAATATAATGGAATTTGATGCGACTTTCACACAAGTGAGAGGTTTAGCGCTTTAAAACCAGGTTTAATCCATCATTTTCTTTATAAGAAAATGCCTGTACCAAGTCAGGAATATGACAGTTGTTGTCCATTTGTTTGATGTGTTTGTGCTTTTGATTTTGCCATTTGATTAGGGACTTTCCGTTTTGAATTTTCCTCGGAGTTCCGTATTTTTGTGATTTAACTTTTTTCTACGAAAGACCAAACAACAGTGTTGTGAACATTACAGGTTATTCTACAACAAAATCCTGTAACAGATAGTTGGATTTATAATGTGCCAAGATATAAAAGCAATTGAATAATTCAATTATTAATAATTAGAAGTTGTTTTTATAGTTCCTAAAAATAGTTCTTCTCTGTGGCTCCCTTGTTTCACTTCTCAATGTTGACATTCTTCTCTTACAGCTAAACATTATTAGCACATGCGTAAACCTTCTCCAGCTAAACATGCTAAAGGTTAAACTGAAGGTGGCTTGAAGACAGATTCAAATGAGGTTGAATTATTGACTTGCATGCCAATGATATATTAGCAATATTTTTTCAGATTATTTTGACAAAATTAAACCAAATTTGATTGCATATAGCCAAATATAATTTCAAAATTCAACTTTTATAACTTTTTGAAACAAAAACAAAATGTTTTGATTTTTTGTCTGAATCATTGCTAATGCCCATTTAAATCTAGTTAAAAATAATTACTTGTAGGTAACAATGAAATGTATTGTTCAATATCAACAAACATTTAAACCAGCAACAGAATTGTAATGTGTTTTCTGAATTATAATGATTTAAAAAATACCCTATCCCTCTACTTTATTGTAGAGGAAAACTGTTAAGCATCTTTACATGATTTCCTTGATAAAGGGCTGTTGCTTACAAGAAAATTATTGAACCAAGTGGTAGAGGTTGAAGTCATCCCTTCCAAAGTTTAACTGATGTCACAATTGGTTGACAGTTATGTGTCACAGGTGACCATGGATATATGTTTCAATTTTCAAAAAATTCAGTCCTTTTTTTCTTGATTGTTCCATAGCCAAATGAGACTTTATACTGAATCTGTAATTGCCATGAGTAATACAAATGATGCCATATGTGGAGCAGGATCTGCTTGCCTTTCTGGGTGCATCTGAGATTACTCCCTGTTGTTTATAGGGTTATCGTTGCTCAGTCTTAAGTTTTTTATGGAGAGTTTTTGAACTGTTGTTTGTTTTTTGTTGTTTTTTTTTTTTTTTTTTTACCATGATAAAGTCAGTTTTCTTCAGCTTTTTTGTTGTCCCTTTGGTGTCTTCTGCCTATGTTTTACAAAAAGCAGAAATGATCATTTATAAACAGATATTTTGAACATCACTAAAAAGGAAGAGCTAATCCACATTATATACAAATAGAAATTACTTGATAGAATGTTATGTTGTTAATACTTTCTGTTCTCCAATTTTTGCCATCTTGTATTGAGATTTTTTTTACAGTTAATTTGAACTATGATCCATGGACGTATTTGAGTGTTGTCAAGAAATATTTACAAACACAGCAACTTATCAGTTTTAAGGTCAAGGTAAGATCATAGGTTGCAGAAACTGAAAATTATTTCAAGGTTTAGAAAATTTTTTGATAATAAAAATAATGTTTTCAGTGGCAGTTCTGAAATATAGAAAATTTCAAGGAATATGGTATAATTGCCAATGAGACAACTCTCCACCAGAGACCAAATGAAATAGAAGTTAGTAACTATAGGTCATCGTACAGCCTTCTGAAGCACACAGTTTCTTGGTCCAAAACTGTGAAGGGATCTGAATCCTGAGGAGCAGTTAATGAAAAGTTTAATGGTGGGTAAGTAAAATCTTGATCCTATTCCCAAGGAGCATAATTCGTTTGAGGGAGTTGGACCAAGATTTTACTTCCCCACTGATACAAACTTCATTAATTGCTCCTTGGGATTCAGATCCCTCAGCAGAATTTGGATTGGGATGCACAGTGTGTGGAGGCACACCACTAATTCTAGGTCTCATGACTTTCTATGTAAGATCCTCCAATTTTAAGCATTCATAGCTCTTTTATCTTAAGTTCAAATAAAGTGACAGCCATTTCATGTCAAAGCACTACCTTAGCTTGTATTGTGCTGAAAAGATCAACATGCCTTTAATTGCATACAAGAGCATGCTGGTTCCTGGAAAATAAGGAAGTACCAAAACAGGTTCTTCAGATCTGAGAAACAGGCAAAATTTATAATTCAAAATAATCAGTCGAAATGTGTTCTACAATGATCACCAGTCTGTTAGCTTTCATTTGATACCAAAATTACCAAATTTCTTCATACTTTGAAAGACACCCTATGCCTAGGAACTATTTAAAAAAAAGTCTCTACTACCTTCCAGTATGTTCATTTTGACCAGTCCTAAATTAGTGGTGTTACACTTTCAACAATGAGCAGCAAAACCTGTACCGCATAGCAAACTTCTTTAAAAACATCAAAAGGGGTGCTTTGGTCATTACTAAATATTGGAATTTCTCATAAAGTTCACTGAAGAAAAAACAAAATGATGACAAGCAATAGATATTTTGTATGGTTTGCATTAGCATCCATTTAACTTATTTTCAAGCAGATGTGTCAATATGCACAATTCCTTTCAGGTAGGTAGCAATGGTAACATTATTGTTTATAAACTTGGATATGTATGATGGCTTTTTGTAAAGTATAGACATGTTCACATATGTGGTTTATTGTAAGGGTACCATCTGAAATTATATTTTACACAATTTAGCAAACCCCAAAAAGAAAGTGAAAAAGCCCTATTTTCACACATAGAATTCTTTGGAAACTCAGTTCTTTGCAAACATTGAATAACACCATAGTTTTTAGATCATTATTCTTTGGCCCTCTGCTGTTCAAGCTTCCTCCAATAAAAACTGACCACCACGAAATAGCACAATAGTGCTGAAAGTGGTGCCAAACACCAATCAATCAATCAATCAATCAATCTACACTTCAAAATATCATGAGTGGTTAAACTTTAGTAGTTCATTTGTTCAGTAAATTTGGTTGGAATGACACAAATTTTACGTGATTTTAAAATGAGAAATAATTAGTTCCCTTTCCATTTAGATGCATAGTAAAAATTTTAATAAGTGTTTGATTTGACACACAATAATTGTCAAAGTTCTGTAATTTTTGGTGTCAAATGATTTTGTAATATTGTTTTGAAAAATTATTTCATTAGGGCATAACATGTAAAACAACAGTCATTGTTTGAGACTATAGTGCTTTCTTGATGTCTTTAGGTTATTATACCCCTTGAAGTTAGCACACAAAGGTTGAGAGGGAAGGGTAAAAATAAGAATTAATTTGTCTGTCAGTCTGTCCAGACCAACATTTTTATCCTGTGTTTAATTCACTTCAAACTTTGTAGAATAATTGATCACTATATTCAAACATCATCATGTGAAAGATTTGTTATTCTGTTTATTGACAGTTTAACTAGAATTATACACCTTTCATCTTAGAATTGTTGACCTTGTCACCACAACTCCCTCTTCATGGTTTATCATATCTACATGAAACTTAGAGCATTGTTAGATTCTTATATGTGCATGTGGGTAGGATGTACCTGTCCTTTGAGTTTTTTTTATAGTTATGCCCCTTTCAACTTAGAAATTTTGACCTGTCATGCACTGACCTTGTCATAGCGACTCATGTTGAGTCATATCTATGCAAAATGTAGTGTATTGTTAGATCCTAATATACAGATGTGAGTAGGATGCTCTAGTCCATTGAGTTTAAGCTTAGAAAATGTTGACCATGTCTAGCACCTACCTTGTCATCATCTTTATATAAACTTAAATTGAAGCTTATATTCACTTCATATAAAAAAAACAGATATTTATACATGTATGTTGACATTTTTTTTAACTACCGAAAAATTTAATGCACGCAAATTTAAAGGCAACACCTAAGCCTTGAAAATAAGCATACATGGGGAAAAAACCCAAAAACCAGTACCTGATGAAGGTAATTCCAGAAGTGTCATGTACAAATTAAAATTGATATATATATAAAAATAAGTAGATGTGGTATGATTGCCAATGAGACAACTATCCACCAAAGTTCAAATGAAGTGGATTTAAGCAATTATAGCCAACCGTACGGCCTTCAACAATGAGAAAAACCCATACCGTATAGTCTGCTTTAAAAGGCCCCGACATGAAAAATATGAAACAATTCAAAAGAGAAAACTAACAGCCTAATTTGTAACAAAACAATTTACGAAAAACAAATATGACAGACATGAACCAACGACAACCACAGGCTCCTGACTTGGGACAGGCACATAAAGAATGTGGCGGGGTTAAACATGTTTGTGAGCGCTCAACCTTCCCCAACCTGGGACAGTGGCTTAACAGCACAACATAAGATAAAATGCAGTTGAAAAAGGCTTAACTCATCAGATCGATACAAAGCAGAAAAACATCAAACAAAACACAGACCGGACTTGGCAGGATAATTATCCATCCCTCATCCCTAACAACAAAAAATACACTTAGTACAGATCTGAGAGTACTTGTTACTGACAGCTTATTCAAAGCCAATAACAACTGATGAAAATATTTATATTGAAAAAGAACTATCTGCTCTAAAATTTATATGTAATCACACTATTTTCTGCTTTTACAAATTTGTTTAATACTGTACATGCCTCTTATATTACATATTCATAGGCTTATATATCAACATTAATTGGAAAACTTGAATGTGCTGATTTCAAAAGATGGTTTTTACCTGTCAAGATAAATGATGGAACTGCCAGCATGGATGTTAATCTTTCTAACAAGGTTATTTTATGATTTATCAATAATATCAGAAGTCCATTACTAGACGAATTGTGCAACCCGCTATATAGTAAGGTGATCATGTTGTCCCCGTACTTCCAACTGTGATTGAAACAGGATTTGAGCGAGATTGCTAATAAATGTAACAAAAATCAATGGCCAATTTTTTTGTGATGCATTTTGGGTAGAGATAATTTATACAAAACACCCTATAACTTAATTAGCACACAGTTGAAAATAATGTTTGACCATCGACGTGTTAATGAATAGCAGACCCTAGATGCCATATTATATCAGTGTCAAGAGTCAATATGATGGTTTTAATAATTAAATGATAAAAATGTTTGTATAATTTATCAATTTAAAAACTACAATTATAACTGTAGAAAAATTGTCAGACGGAATAAAAAAGCTCACTTCTTAATACAATAAACGTTTGGTTTTAGAGTTAATTGATATAAAATTGCCATTAAAAAGTTGGCAAGGAAAATTAGATCGGAAAATTGTGTATCCGTATACAGTATACAAGTCACAGTTCACAACACGTGCGTTCGACATATACATTTTATAAGTTAAAATTGAAGGAAAAATTGCGATCACGATCTTTGTAAAACAAATGAGTAATAAATATATTTTCTTTATGTAAGTATACTTCATACTGAAATATGACGAAGTCCTACTTCAAAAACCTAGCTGTAGGACAATTTGATTTAATTTGTTCAAATACTACATCAATCTCAAGGGTTAAGTTGTGCTGTAAAGAAAAAAAGAAATCCCTGGAATTGTCCAATTCCAACAGTAAAACCCTTTCTTACAAGTGTGGGGTGTATAGATTAATAGCAGCCGGGTCACTGGCAGGTCGGAGGAGGGACTTTAAATCCAGTATCTCACGTATTCAGGATGAATGTTACGATCTCTGATGTTAAATAACACTTGCCACAACTCTTTGATGGGATATGCATAATATATTTGCCACTCAGAACGTTAAGCTAGCAACACACGATAAATCAAATTTTTGTATCCCCATGATCTACAGATGTCTTCAGTCTTGTGAGTATAAAACGACAGAAAAGGGACTTTTACACGTTGCAACACTGACTTGAACGTATACATCTTATGATGGCGAACGTAATGACGGACAGACAGGAGATAAGTCTGTCTCTTAATCTAAAAAAGCCACACAAAAAAACAAGAGACTTTTGGAATTCGAAATGGTTTCGAAGTCATCTGAAGCAACAAATGGTCGAATATTTTTGACAAATGATTTTCAGTAGAAGCGAAGAAAAATCCCGTCTTTTGCTTATACATCACCGTATATAGCTTCCTTGATGTCGTAAATAACACATAGACATAATTCGTCAACACAACATTCTATTTAAAAAAAAATGCAATTATGAACAATATTTTGACAAAAACAACTATATCTTTTAAATAGATACTGTAAATTCAGAAATTATTGCGTGCATTTATTATTGCGAATTTTGCTGAATGGACTAAAATGTGAGATTAATTATTGCGATTTCAGGAAAATCTGCATACAGTTATATGTAGAAGATATAAGAATGCGAGTTCTTATTATTGCGATACTCATTCAGTCGCATTATTCGCATTAATAAAAACCTCGCAATAATTTCTGAATTTACAGTACATTTTTAGTCCGACACGGCAGATTTTATAGTTTGCCTTTGCCTCTGAAAAATGGTACCAATCAATTCGTTTATAAAATTTTATTTCATTTTCTAAATGTTGAATTAAAATGAAGAAGTTACATAACTGGCAATAAGAAACCACCGCACTAAGTCGGCTCACTTTATTTACAACAAATTGATAATTAATCAAACACTCAAGGAGACTAATTAACAGCTATCTGTTTGATGATAATATTTTTACCCATGATTCCATAGTTATAAAACGAGATTTGGGAGGACCACCTATGGAGCTTTCCACTGATAATGGGGACATCGTGATCGCCTTACTATATAGTACAGCTTGCACACTTCGTCTAGTAATGGACTTCTGATAATATGTATGTTCTTACATAACAGAGCTTTAACAGCAGCCTAGCTAGGTACTGCATCACTGCATGCAAAATAGGTCGACAGGGGGTCTGGGGTCCACTTGCAATTCAAGAAGAGCGCTATGGTACGGTTACAAGGGGGCAAAGCCACCTGGAAGCTCCGCCTTCTCAATAGTTCCTCTGTTCTGTCTTATTTTCTTTAGAATTGTATGTAATGGCAGGGTCTATTTATACCTGGATAAAAGGACAAGAATACTTGATTGATTCATTTTCTTCTTAGGAAGAAAGAATAGAAGTTAGCAGTACCCTTTACTTCATTTTCCGCTATATAGATGATGTTCTCTCACTAAATAATTCAAAATTTGGTGACTATGTTGAAAGCATCTATCCCATCTAACTTGAGATAAAGGATACAACAGATACAGATAAGTCTGCCTCATATCTTGGCTTACATCTAGAAATTGACAATGAGGGTCTGTTGAAAACAAAACTTTATGACAAATTCAGTTTTCCAATTGTGAAATTTCCATTTCTATGTAGCAACATTCCAGTAGCGCCTGCAAATGGAGTATATATCTCCCAGTTGATACGATATTTCTTTTTCTTTTTTTTTACGAAACTTCATAGTGATAGTGGCACAGTTTTAGCTGTAAAAGGAGTTTTCTGTGGGAAATTGCATTGTCTATATTTACAGAAGTGCAACCTTTAAGAAATATTTTGATAAATGTATTAAAAAACATTTTGATTGTATAAAAGTGAAATAAAAAATTTATCAAGAATGAAATATTTAAGGTATCCTTTAACTAAAGACCAATATTGTTACTTACTGCATGAAAAAGTAATGTACCAGTTATTAACTGTTTGAAATAATAAGTCGACATGAAAGACAACAACACTTAAATTTTACCGCATGGTACTCGTTTTATTGGTTGACATGTTTCGCCAGCAAGCGTGGCGTCTTCAGGACAAATATATACCGGTACATGAAATTAAACAGTGAAGTACAAATTTTGCAGTTATTGCGTTTTAACGGAAGTTATATCAGATTATTTTTGACAGTTTTATATGCCATGCTTTATGCTAATTTTAACATGGGTAGGCATTATATTTGTCAATATTTTACAAAGCGAATGTGTAAAATATTGACAAATATAATGCCTACCCATGTTAAAATGAGCATAAAGCATGGCATAAAAGAATTATTTCTAAAGTATTATCAGCCTAAGAGATGAAGCTTAAGGGGTGATATTGACTGAGGACTGATAATACATCTAATATGAAAAATGTCATGTTATGATCTTTTTATCATATACTTGCACTTGTAAAAATGTCATTGTATATAAATGTTTATACTGCATTAGTCAACAGCATATGCAGTTGAATATATTTGATCATATTTAAGAAATATTTAGCTGTAGAATACACAAATGTACATATATTTTTAGAAGTTTCAAACTAGTGATTTTGGACTGAAGAAAAAAAACATTTCAGACAGACTGTATTTGCTGAAATAGTTTGAACTATGCAGGCACTTTCATAGAGCATACCAAAGTTAGTTTTTTTTTCCATTGAAAAGGTAGATTTCAAAATTTGTTTTCTGGAATTTGCAGAGTGACAATGAATTGCCATGGGATAAAGTTATGAACAGGAATGCATGAGTAACCAGAAGCACTTAATCATTTTCATATTAGCCTGCTAAGCACCATTTTGGAAAATAAGGAAATTTCTATAAAATATAAATTATTTACTCTAGAAGTAGATTGAAGTGAAATAAAATCAAAACATCATTAGATTTTTTTTATTCTCTCATCAATGGCAAAATGTTTTAAAAGATGCTCTCATTTAGGTTTGAATTTCAAAGAAGACTATGAAGCATACGTTTTAGTTTCCTAGTTGTGTTTATACCTATAAAAAAGAAGATGTGGTATGATTACCAATGAGCAACAATGAACACTATAACTTTTATACATGTAAATTGATTTTGCCTAATAGTATAGACGGGTTTATCTGTAATTGACCTAGAAAACATGGGCGCATCCATTAACCTCTCACGTGACCGATCCGCCATTACAACCGTGAAAAATAACGCACTTGTATCATAGTTGCCAACTGACATGATATTCGCGTTTACATTTTTCAACGGTTTACACGCGAGGATTTTATCACATGGCGTGTACACGCTTTTCACCACTCTACGCAATTACACGCTTTTCGTTGTTTTGATTTTTGGTCGTTAGTGATATCGCGATTCTCGGGTTTTTCATTATTACGATAAATACTGAAAATTTGGAAGTAATTGTTTGGTGGCCATTGTTTATTTTCTATATGGACGAACAGCAAAAGCTCTTAAGGTAAGTAGTTTGTGATTAGTTTTACGATTTTGGGACTTTCTTTCTTTCAAATTCACTTAGGAAATGTCCACAGAAAGAGGTAGCTTTCAGGACCTGTACCGTCGTCTAAAGAGCCGATTTCTAAGCGAAAACGATGTGTACGTACTAAGATTTATAAATTATTTTGGGAGTTCCAGTTTAAATGATCGAGGATGAGTAACGCATTGTGCACTCTGTGTTTCAATCATAACAATACATATGAGAGGAGAACTATAATACATAGCTATTTTATTAAGCATTTAACAATTATAAAATATTTTCTTTTCAGTTTCAAATGTAGCCAACAGATTTCCACAGGCCATAGGGATGGAAATATCACGGAACTGTTGGATCAGTTCTCATAGTATTAGCTGTCTTCTGATGAACTACCCAGTTTTGACCAGGCAATAACAACATATATTGTATAGTTTGTTGGGAGCAATGGCAGAGATCAAAGATGACATTTTAGATGGCAAAAAAACATTATGACACTCTTTCAAAGCTTCATGCATGAAGCTATTTTAGTTCAGCCAAATATCAATTCTGACTGTGATAAATCATTTTCAATTATAAAGAAATTTACACTGAATTCTGATCAGAACTCGACAATGATATATTGTGTGCCTTGTTATCAAATAAATGTAACCAAACCAGCAGTTGTTTTGACTATGTGCCTAGTGGTGTTGCTTTAAAAGCAGCAAAACAGACCACTGTTGAATACAATAAAAGTTTACAGTAGAATATTGTTTTTATATAAACATATTTTATCATTTGCATATAATGTGAAATTTATGAACATTGTTCATATTAAAAGTCCGCATCACGCTGATGACTTTTGACATGTCATGTCATGTCATGACATGATTTCTCATTGTCAGAGGTTGGCAAGTATGACTTGTATTGATCAAAACATCATCGATTTTCTGTTTACATTTGTATTTCTTTCATTTTCTGATTTATTTTACTATGGATGCTGCAAAGTTATAAAGTGGAAGCGGTAAAATGTCTGAATTAACCATAAATGAAGCTAATAACCAACCTCGAGGCTACATGTAGTTATAATTGCAAGCAAATCAACCCAGTGTGAAGAGACGAACTTTTTTCATTCATGACTAAGTGACGCCTTATTGTATACTTATGTAACTAAGTTTTCTTAAGTTTAGTGGAATTACTACACAAATTTAATTTTCAACTACGATATTGCAGATCAGCTGTTGCTCGATCGTACTGATGAGGTTAACACTTAGTTTGACATTTGGTTATTTGGGACGGCGCTTTAATATTTGAAAAGTAAGGCTTGTAAAATATTTTATTCCTGGGTGCAGTTCTTGCTGAAAAACTTAAAGGTTTAAATATATATATATGTAGGCCTGTGTGCTTATAGTATATATTCACTTTTTCTTTATAAGACCTATACAGTTACTTCTGTCATAGGCGGAACCAGGGGCGGGGGGGCGTTTTTGTGGGAAAAATTTGGTTGATTATATAGGGAATCACTGAAGCATGACTGGAGCCCCTCCCCCCCCTTTAGCCGGTCAGTCAGAGGGCCCCTTATAAAAGTTCTGTATCCGCCACTGTTCTGTTGATTTGAACTTTCCTCAGTAGATTATTCTGTGCATGAATTCTAAAATGTTATTCATTAGAAAGGATTTTCAAAGGTCTAACTCTTGGTAATCAAATAGTTTACTAGAACCTCTGAAGCGTAGCTATAATCCGACAACCCGAATTTCCGACAGTTCAGTAGTCCGACGGTCCGATATACACCCTAATGTTATACTGTAATACTGTATCTCACTGTATTATATACATCGGGACTTATATAAGAGTCTATTACGGATTAAGGATGAAAATCTACGAGACCTCTGTTTTGGAGTGGTTGGGAGGAGTTGGCAAAACACTAAATGACACTTCTAAAACATAACTAATCATCGCTTTGAAATTACATGTTAGAGTCTTTGGTGGTTTAGGCATTCATTTATATTAAGCACGGGCTGGATCATGATGTTTTATACTATACATACTATATTTGACTTGGATGGAGAGTTGTCTCATTGGCACTCATACATATCTATAGTAGTTGTATGTCGAGTAATTTTCTGCAAAAGAAATTGGAATCGAACACATAATAACTATAGGAATGCATGGGCCGTGAAAGTTCAAAACTTCTCAAGCCCATATTCTAATCGCAGTTATATCTACATATGGCCCGACGATCGATAGCATAAAAGCGCAATTCATGCGGACACCAAAGTAATCTGAAGATGTCACTCAATTTTGAGCATTATACGCAAGTCAAGCAAAAGCAAAAACTCTTGTCTCTGTAGGAACGTTGGATTAGTGGATTGTTAAATTTTAGGACTGTCTCACTATAGGTCTGACCACAGAAATTTCGATGATTTGATAAAATGGTACCTGGTTTTTCTGATATATCACATTCGACCGGTCAAGACTATTTAATTTTTATTTATGTATGCGTTATAATTATTAATATTATGATTACCAAATGATTATAATCGACATGTAACCTGGGATTAGTATTCGTATATAATGTATTATGTCCCGCTTGTAACATATCAAATACAGTTATATTTTAAGGACACGACACCTGGCCTGCAATACACTTAGAATCCTTATCTAATTACTTTATTATTTATAGCACATATAATTTTGCCGAGGTCAAGTACGACTTCACATTCTTGTGTTTACATTTAATTATATGCGGTCAGGGCATTTAGATCTACTATATCTTGTTTATATTTTTTCACGGTTGTAATGGCGAACGTACTACGACGACGCCTAGGAGTCGCGTCACAAACTAAGGCAGATAATCGGAAAAACCTGTCTATACATTCAAAAATATTCTAGATCTTTATCTGCAGTTTAGATAGAATGAAGATTGTTTCATTTCATTTGTGTACACTTGATAATTTATAAGTGCAGATGGAATAATACATGTATTGTCCACCCCTTCCAGCATCAACATGTTACACACTTAGTCAAGTATATCTTGATTTCTTCAGTGATTCAAGCTTCCACCTTCCAGCATCAACATGTTACACACTTAGTCAAGTATATCTTGATTTCTTCAGTGATTCAAGCTTCTCCAAATTATTTAGAAAAGTCAACTCAAGGTCTGTAAAAAGTTAGTCAAATTCACTTTTTGTTTCTTTTTTTCAATTTGTTTTTCAGTAGCCAGGCTTTCACAATCCCTGCACATCACCACCTGACTATGGTGTTAAGGGTTTTGATGAATAAAAACAAAATTTAAATAATTTTTTCTACTACTTTGAATATATATTATATGAATATCAACATTATAATAAATAGGGGAAATGAACAATCACACACACATACACACACTTTTGCACTTGACTTGCATTTACATAACATACATCAACTTGTGTATTGCAAAAAAAAATGTTATCTTTGTAAAGATCTGCTCTTTATAAACTGCAAGTTCAATTTTTTTATATGATTTGAAAGTAATTGTTACGAATCAGTAAAAATGTAATCTACTGGGTCCCAGAATGTTTGAAAAAATTGTGTGGTACCATTTTTCTTTGCTATATAATGTCCATTTCCCTGATATTTTCATTTTTTTGCTATTAGCTCTATAATACTCGGTTTCTTTTCATACAATTTACATTTGTATATATAGTTCTTTGCAATTATAATCATCAAATTCAAAAGTAAACTCTCATTTTGTTGAAGGCCAAGTTCACAAAATATTGTTTCGATTTTCGTGAAAAAGATTGCCATATAAAATGTGTTATTGGACATTCATAGAACAAATGCTCCATGGTTTCATCATGAACCTTATAAAATGTACATAGCTTTGAATCTTTAAGTTTAACTTTATACAAGAAAGTATTAGTTGCAATTATTCTATGCAAAAATTTGTATTGAAAAGTTCTTAAATAAGTTTCTTTACAAGATTCTTAAAATAATATAATATTCTGACCAATCTGCAATTTCAATACCTAGTAATTCCTCCCATTGCAAAAACTTTTCTGTTGGTAGTTGCACATTTCTGTCAACAAGATCTTTGTTTGTAGGTGTAGCTCATGTAAATGGTCGATGTTTTTGTTAAATTTAATTACCACTTTTATAGACTCTGGTGATTTAGAGCTTGGCACCTATTGGTTATTTTTGTTGTTGGTTGCTTTCATTGACCCCACATCACCTCTTATTCACAATCAATAAAGAGAACTGTATTGTTGCATAAAGGCAAGTTTAAATGTGAAGTCTAGAGTTCTTTAGACATACAAGCAACTATATTGTTTTTATAACTTTTCTAGCTTTTAAAATAAATAGTTACTTGGAAAATGTTAAAGAAATGCTTAACCATACAAAAATTTGGTTTTAACATTTTAATACATTAAGAACAAGAGGAGTCATTGTAATCAGAACTATGTGTTAGTATCTATTAATCAGAAGGCATATATTGTATTTGTTCTTACAGGTTTTAACAGAACTCATTGGATTTTCTGCAGCAGAAAGCCAGGTAAGCAAAAATTTCTGTTCATTTTATAAAAACTGTATATTTATAATTATGGTTTAATTCCACCCATATGGGAAAATACTTCATTTAGCATAGAAGGGTTTATTCCTTTAATGCCAACATCCTTTGATCTACCAACAATTTACCTGTAAAATTATGTTGGCGTTCGAGGAATAGGTGTAAGTAGTTATCACAACAAAAGTGCATGCTTATCAAAACAATCATACTTATAAAACAGATAGGTAAATTACAGTTAGCCAAATCTAGTTCATGTTTGTCAAGTTTTTGAAAATCATTTTTTGCTGTTACTGCTTGAACAAATATGGATTCTCTTAAAATGAAACTTTGAAAAGTGTTGCATCACAAAGTCAACATGTGCATATTGTCAGGAATTCCAGTTTGCACAAATTCTACAATAGACTCTATGGACTTTGATGGTTTTTTTTTTAATATTTCTATAGTTGTGTGTGCTGTAATATCCACCATATTACTTGCTGGAATTTCTTGAAACTTTGTATCTCGTGTTAGATTACTATGTTTTATTTTGTTCAGTTGTTCAGGGTATTTTTCTTGGTTATAATATTACACCCTTTTTTATTGTAAGTGATTCATAATATATTGTTTGGGTGTTTGTTATGTTCGCAACTCATCAGAATTCTTGTTACTCTATTTTATGGATTTTCTTGAAACCTTGTAGAGTTGTGGAAGATATTTTCATACTTTTTTTCATAGCATAAAAAGAAGAAAAAAATCAATTTTGCATAATATATTATTTATTTGTACACAGAGCACACGGAATTATACATATAACATAAGCAAACATTTAGCAGATTGACAAAAAGCACTACATATGTGATCTGATAACAATTTGAAGTGGGTGCTGAATATCACGATACGGTCTTGGTCTCCATCAGCAATGAGTAGGAAGTTGTTGTCTCTCTCCATTTACCCTCTAATTTGATCTCCTGTCTTGAACTTGGCAGTTGAGGTATGGTCTTACTGCGCTGGTTGTAGAGTGATGTCTTGCCGGTTGTAAAGGTGGGTATTCCCTGGACTAGTCATTCAGAGTTGTTGTCCCAGTCTCTGTTGCAGAGTTTGACTAATTTGTCTTCATATATTGTTGGTACTGGATTGCTTTTAGCAATACATCTTTCTTTCATTCTTTTGAGTACTTGATCAACATTGAGTTGAACTGGATCTGATGGTTGATTATGCTGATCTCTGATGTTAACTGGTATTCTACTGAGTGTCTTGATGGTAGCTGTGTAGTCAGACTTTATACATCTCCAGTAGCATCTGTCTCCCCATTTAGTCTTTACTCTGTACTTGTATAGTTGTTGTTTCTTATGATTTTTAAAGTTCAATTATTTGTTTAATTGAAAATCATATAGTTCATATTAACTAATAAAATATTTAAAATGATATGGATATAAATAAACCTCTATAGTATCCTTTTTAGTTTGAAATAATTGTATTTAACTAAAATTTCTTTAATATTTCTAATATGTATTATGTTAATAAAACTTTCCATTCCCAATTTTTTTTTAAATAAAAAGTAATAAAAATGTTTTAATTTTCTTTATTTCTTTAAAATTCATAATAATTTTAACCCCAAAATCTATTATTTTTCTTATCAAAAGGTGATAAAATGTTGCAATTTTATCAAGTTCACTAATTATTTTAACAGTTTTAAAATACTTATAAAACATTTAAATAGTTATAAAATCACCTATTGTTATCATATAAACATCTATTGAAATATTTTTGTTGGCGTTCAAGGAATACGTAACATATAAAATGTTGGCATTCGAGGAAGACACCCATAGAAGGTGGGACTAAACCATGATTATATATAAGGTAAAAAGAAAAATGTATATATATATATAATCATGGTTTAGTCCCACATTCTATGTGAAATGAAGTTTTTTTCCATAGGTGTTGAACTAAACCATGATTATATTATACACGCAGACAGACAAACTTTTTATGATAAATTTTATTCTTTTAAAATAATCATATATTTGTGACATATTTTTCATTCTTAATGAACCATGAACCATTATACCCTATTGTAGTCTGACTTAATGTTATATAGGGGAACTAAACAATGATATATAGTCTCCTATTATATCCCAATTAATGCGATGTGTGAGAAAGAACCATAATCCAAAGTATCCTACTAGGCCTAAAATAATATTAAGTTTGTTTGCCCATCTCCGACCGACCCGAAAAAAATGGCCCGACCTGAAATATTTTATTGCAAAATTAAAAAAAAATTTTTTTTATTTATTTTGTCCGTCATGGACCCTACTATTAGAATAACCATTTTGATCAATGACGGAAATGATTTTCTTGTATAATTGTTAATCATCCATTTTTTCAAACGTCTGGGTAATGACTTGTTCAGTCATTGGGAAAGCTTTGTGTCTGTTGGTAGCTTTGTTAAGAAAAATATGTTGTGTTCCGATGTAGCACATTCTAAACACATGGAACAAGTCAAGAAAATGCACTGATTTTCGAAAAAATGATCGTAAAAAATAAATGAACAAATAACTAAAGAGATTAATAAAATAATGTATGAGTTTCTTTTAATAATCCTGAGAGGTGATTGTTTCATCGACGACGAACTCGTCAGGGTCTTGGAAGTTAAGGAAAAGTCTGAGGGTTGAAATTTTTTTCTGTCTTTGAGATAAAGCTGTGATGTTTTTACCGCAAAATACATATTATACAATACAAGGGCTTTTACCTGGAAAATTGAGATTTAAAATAATGCAACAGTTGAATTCTGTGGCTAGTATGAAGACACTTTAAGAGTTTATAAATTTTTTTAAACGCGATTCACAAGAGTGAGGGACCTGGAACTTGAAACAGTCTGACTTTCTTGCACCCAACCCTCTTTAACCTGTAACAAAATAATTTTAAGGGTATGTATGGAGCTTGTTCATTGAGAAATTGGATCATATATGAGGACATATATTGAAGGTTTTTATTTTTTTTCATATTCTTTATAGGTACGATAAGGTGTATGGTTTCATGTTTTATAAATGAACCTGCCCCACACCTATCGTTTTCTTTCTTGATTCCCATCTGTTTGGCCTGGGATTTACATGGTAGGTGTAAATACACATTTTCTGAGGGAAGTGCTGCCCAATTTTTTATCAAGTTTGGACTTTTGTAATTTTTCAGTCGTTTTTTTATATCCCACTACCAAGCAGTTAACGGGATGTCTTCGCAAAGAATGTTTTGAGAAATAAAATGTAAAAAAGTATTCTAATGTCTAAAACACAACTCTAACAGCTGTCCAACATGATGTTTTTCAAATGCTTTAAATTTCTGATTGATTTTCTTAAGGTCTGAGGGTCATGCTGAGGGGTCATGCTGCAAAATTTGGGATGTTCAACATTGAATATACTGAAAGATTAATTTTAATATCACTGTGTGCCTATAGATAGATGGACTCTTGAAAGTATTGCTTTTGAAAACCAAATATTTGGTGTTAGATTGTAGTTAGTTTCAATTTTCTTACCAAATCACTGACCACAGATGTCCATTTCCATGTACAATACCATAGTGGTCATATAAGCAGATACTTTTTAGTTTTGTTATGATTATGATTAATTGACTTTTATTCAGATTGTGTATAAACATAGATATTTCAAGATTTTGTCTGAGTTGATTAAGGAAATTAATCCCAGTATGCCTTTAATTGAGTGGTTATTGTCATGATTGTCCCTAATTGATGGCCTTGCAGTTTTGATTTCATTCGGCATTGTTGTACAAATTTCAACTGTTTTTTTTTTTTAACTTATAACACAAAACAAAGAAATGCATTTTTGAAGTTCTGTATTCCTGAAAATAAGAGCTTATCAAAATTAATTTTTATCTTGAAAATTATCGTTTCTTTGGGTTCC
The DNA here is from genome assembly GCA_017311375.1 of Mytilus coruscus. Classification (NCBI taxonomy): domain Eukaryota; kingdom Metazoa; phylum Mollusca; class Bivalvia; order Mytilida; family Mytilidae; genus Mytilus; species Mytilus coruscus. The sequence goes on along the minus strand of CM029603.1, from coordinate 75,776,918 downwards.
TTTTCTTCATGCATTTGATTGACCTGAAAATAATACCTCACTTTAGATAGTAATATATCTAAAGGATGACAACCTGAATGAAGGGATTACCTTGCCAGCTAGGATTTAGAAAGTCTGCTTTTAACAGACTGTCTCTAAATTTACCTACTTGTATCACAATTTTATAGGATTTTGGCAGTCATCTTTGCACCCAGTATGTCTGCTTTTACGAGATGCATACTGATATGAATTGATTTTATAGGTCATAATAATGTTAACAGAATTGATGCATTTTTTGTAATGGATTTTTTTTTCTATGCATTTACTTGCTTGTACACCTGATTTTATCTGGCAATCCCAAATCCCTCAGATTTTTTTTCTAGGAAAGCACTTATCATAAATGTCTGATTTTGAAAAAAAAAATATCTGAAATTTGTCAAATAAATTAAAGTTCCACTCTTTCGTGATATACAATGTACCAGCTAAAAATGAATTGCAACTAAACTGTAGACAGCATCTTCCATCTTGACAAATTTTTTACAAATTATCTTTTTATGATAATAAAATAAAATAATTTGACTACCTACCTACCCACATCTAAAATGATGGGTCGGAGATGGGCAAACAAACATATTTTTATTATTTGCCCTACCAAATGCGAGGACAGAATGAAGCACATGAGTTTTACATTATTCTGATACATTTATTTTCTCTAGTCTATTTTATCATCATGCTTTATTCCGTCCTTAATCTAGAGTATCCTACTAAAGGCCCACTGAATACATGTATATTTGAAAATAAACCATAATCTGTAGTATCCTACTATAGTCCCACCAAATGTTAAATATGTGGGAATAAACCATGATATATGGTATCCTACTATAGTCCCACCAAATGTTATGTATGTGGGAATAAACCATAATCTTCAGTATCCTACTATAGTCCCACCGAATGTTATATATGTGGGAATAAACCATGATCCATAGTTTCATATTAAAGGTCAATGAACTGGCCTCCGAAGCTGCACAAAACTCCTTACAAATATAGATTTATTCTGTCTTCAAACCATTGTTCCACTACTAAACTATCTATTCTACTTACTAGTACACTTGTTACAATCAAAAACCTGGTAATAAATTGTTCAAATAAGGCCTTTGAAAATAGTGGAATTAATTACTTTTGGAGTGTCAAAAATTCGTTGGAAGTACTTGATAAATTGCATGCTTATATTGGTGATTTTGAATCTGTTCAAAGTTTTGATTTTTCTACCCTATATACAACTTTGCCTCATAATCCTATAAAGAAAAAATTCACACACCTGATTAAATGGGCATTTAAAAAGTCGGAATGCGAATATATATGTTTGAACTCTTTTAGGTCTTTTTTTTAGAAACAACAAACAAAAGAACTATGTCAATTGAACCTGCTTTGATACTATAACTGCCCTTGAATTTTTACTAGATAACATTTTTGTTCGCTGTGGAGATTCTGTATATCGTCAGGTTATCGGAATTCCCATGGGAACTAACTGTGCACCACTTATTGCGGACCTTGTTTCTGTATTGTTATGAGTTACAATTTATGACTAAAATCAGCAAAGACCCATCGAAACAACATCTGTTTCAAAAATTTAATAACACTTTTAGATATTTAGATGATATATTGGCTCTCAATAATGACGACTTCAGTATGTACACTAAAGAGATTTATCCTGCTGAACTGACTTTAAATAAAGCTAATACTAACAATGAACACTGCCCTTTCCTGGATCTTGATATTTATATCTTTAACCGGAAGCTTAATACCAAAATTTATGATAAAAGAGATGATTTTTCATTTCCTACTGTAAATTCAGAAATTATTGCGATTTTTTAAAAATGGACAAAAATGCGAGATTAATTATTGCGATTTCAGGAAAATTTGCATCCAGATATATGTATCAAATATCAGAATGTGAGTTCTTATTATTGCGATCCTCACCCATTCGCATTATTGGCATTAATAAAAACCTCGCAATAATTTCTGAATTTACAGTAGTGTTAATTATCCATTTTTAGATGCTGACGTTCCCTTGTCACCATCTTATGGTGTTTATATATCTCAACTTGTTCGATTCGCTCGTGTATGTAACAAGGTATTTGATTTCAATGAAAGAAATCTCTGTATTACTGAAAAATTATTACACCAGGGTTTTCGATATCACAAACTAGTCAAAACATTGACTAAATTTTATCATCAGTACAAGGACATCATTCGTAAATATAAATCAACATGCAGACATCTTATACGTTCAGGTATTTCACATCCAATATTTTATGCTAATATTCTTTACAAAGCACAAAAATGTCGGCATTCACCTCAAAAGCTAACCAAACCTTTAAACAGACTTATTCGGAAGGGATATAGTTACGATACTGTTGTCAGGTCATTAAGGATTGCATATTTTGGTATTAATATTGATTCACTCATAGGGTCTTTGCATCGGAAATAAACACATTTATTCTAAAACCAGTTGTTGGCATGATACAAGTTATGTTCTTCTCACATATTTTATGATGGTATGATACTTAATCCCTAACAGGAGGGATTGTACCTGATTTTCATATGATGAAGACATAATCTTTCAATCAGTTTAATTGAGGTCTGGAGCTGGCATGTCTGTAACTGCTAGTAGTCCTTTATTAATTTATGTATCATTGTCATTTTGCTTAGTTTCTTTTGTTACCTATTCTGACATCGGACTCGGACTTCTTTTAAACTGAGTTTTACTGTGCATATTGCTATGTGTTTTTTTATTCTACATTGGCTAGAGGTATAGGGGGAGGGTTGAGATCTCACAAAACATGTTTAACCTGCCACATTTTTGCGCCTGTCCCAAGTCAGGAGCCTCTGGCCTTTGTTAGTCTTGTATGTTTTTTTAATTTTAGTTCCTTTATATGCTTTGGATTTTAGTGTGACGTCCATTTTCACTGAACCAGTACACAATTTTATTTAGGGGCCAGCTGAGGACCACCTCCGGGTGCGGGATTTTCTCGCTGTGTTGAAGACCCATTGGTGGCCTTCGGCTGTTATCTTTGGTTGGGTTGTTGTCTCTTTGACATATTCCCCATTTCCATTCTCAATTTTAATATATGTGGGAATAAACCATGAAACCAAAGTATCCTACTAAAGCCCCACTTAATGCAATAAATGTGGGAATAAACCATGATCTATAGTCCCTGTTTAATATATATGTGGGAATAAACCTAGGCCTATATATAAAACACTACTATAGAAATACCAAATGTCAGGACAGAATAAACAGCATGAATAGAATACAATTTTCTTTTTTTCTGATCAATAATCCTACTTTAGTCCCACCGAATGTTATATATGTGGGAATGAACCATAATCTATAGTATCCTACTCTAGTCCCACTGAATGTTATATATGTGGGAATAAACCTTGATCTATAGTATCCTACTTTAGTCCCACCGAATGTTATATATGTGGGAATGAACCATAATCTATAGTATCCTACTCTAGTCCCACTGAATGTTATATATGTGGGAATAAACCTTGATCTATAGTATCCTACTATAGTCCCACCTAATGTTATATATGTGGGAATGAACCATAATCTATAGTAACCTGCTAAAGTCCCAACGAATGTTATATATGTGGGAATGAACCATAATCTATAGTAACCTACTATAGTCCCAACGAATTTTATATATGTGGGAATGAACCATAATCTATAGTATTCTACTTTAGTCCCACCGAATGTTATATATGTGAGAATGAACCTTGATCTTAAGTATCCTACTATAGTCCCACCGAATGTTATGTATGTGGGAATGAACCATAATCTATAGTATCCTACTATAGTCCCACCGAATGTTATATATGTGGGAATAATTTAAACCATGATCCATAGTCTCATATTATAGGTCAATGAATGCAATATATGTGGGAATAAACCATGACCCAAAGTATTCTACTTAAGCCCCACTTAATGCAATAAATGTGGGAATAAACCATGATCTGTTGTCCCTGTTTAATATGTAATTGGGAATAAATCTAGGCCTATATATAGAACACTACTATAAAAATACCAGATGCGAGGACGGAATAAAGCGCATGAATAGAATACCATTTTCCGTTATTCTGATCAATTCTTTTTTTTCTCTTTAGTCTTAACTATGTCATGAATAATAGATTTAAAATCTGCACTATTTTTCAATAAAACCAAAGTGCTACTGAGAGCACAACTTTATATTCATGTGTTTTTATCCATCCTTTCCATTGATTCTTTGTTGACATTAGAAAAAATAAGCATAAAGTGCATATGCTTTATTCTGTCCTTGCATTTGTCCCACTATATAAACAATACATGAGAATAAACCGTGAATCATTTTATCCTGCTTTAGTCACACTTTATGTACATAAACCATGATCAATTTTATCCTGCTATAGATCCATTTTATGTAATATATTTTGAAATAAACCACGATTAAAAGGATTCTACTATAGTGTGCTTTAAATGTAAAATGAAGAACCAACCATGATCCTACTTTTGTTCAACTTTATGTTATAAATGTTAGACAACCAAATAAATCCAACTATAGTTTTTATGTAATATATAATGGTACCAACAAACAATGTGAATTGTTTGTGAAAACCAATACGGATCTTAAGAAAATTCTTACTAAACTTTCACTATGCACCTTGCATGTTGAAGCCTACCGTGTCTTTTGAATGATTCTAAAATCCCAGTTTATTGATATGACTGTATATATACGTCTAAGAAGTGTAAAAAAACAACACCAAAATTAAAGAAAAACAGAAACAGTATCAATAAATATTTCGGATAACCGATATCCATCAACAGTATGATGGTAAATGAATCTTCGCAATGCATATGTATATATTAAATATATTGGAGTCAACAGAGATATCATGTATCGAAATAAAGTCTCATAATGGAGGATCAATTAGTGAACAAAAAATAAATGTCTTATTGGCAATCATACCACATCTTGTTAAATTGTTATAATTATATGTATTACTTTAGTACAACTATGTATTAATGTACAATAATAGGACAAAACAGGTTTTGATTCTGACCATGATGCCACTTTGTAACTTGAAATAAGAATTAAAAAGAAAAACACAATATATACTAAAGTACCACTATGGGTAGTTCAAATTTATAATCTATCAATGATATAATGTTTGAATAGGAAAGTGTCTCTTGTCTCTTGTCTTCTGTCGCTGACCAAAATCTGTAAGTTAGAAATATATAAAAGATAAATTGTTTTGCAAAAAATATCTATTATGGAATTTCTTAGTATAATCTGAATGATCGCTTTTATTCAAATATCCTATCATACTTTTGTATTTTATCATCTGTGATTTATTGTGATTAACAGTACAAACACAACCTTATACTAGTTTTCTCTGTAATTTCATTAGATGGACATGAACAAGTTTCAGAAAAGATGAAGAACCAAATATAAAAGTTAAACTACTACAATGCAATGTGAAGTTAACATTAAGACTTACCAAGAATGTCACTTATAGACTGTTATCATCTGAAATGAGTTGAGAAAGTGTTATAAAGCATGTAAATGCACAAACAATTTCATATATAACTATACTATTATATTTATCAAATGTCTTCCAAGTTTTATGGTAGTCTTAGGCTGGCATTGAGGAGGGGCGTTTGTTTCAAATGACTCACAAGATAAGAACAGAAATAAAAGCATTCTTCATTGCTTCTGTGTTTTTAGCTGGATTTCCGAAGGAAAATTTTGTTATTGATTTGGGGATGTATGGAGGGTGGGCAGGCGGACATCCGGGCGGGCAGCTGCCAAACAATGTCCGTGCATTTACTCATGAACCGTTCAACCAAAGCTTTTCAAATTTTAATATGTTGTTACTGATGACAAAATGGAGGTCAAGTTCAATATTGACGATTTTCACTTTCACTGTTCAGGAGTTATGGTTCTTGAAAGATTGAAAAATGGTGTTTCCAGTCATGTCCATGCTTTAACTCATGAACCGTTCAACCAAAGCTTTTCAAATTTTAATATGTTGTTACTGATGAAAAAAATCAGGTTTGCCGTCACTCTGACAGCCTCTTGTATAATTTATTGTAACAATTTTTGTAATGAATTCATGCACAACACCCTTTTTCCAATTGTCATGATGATTATAATATATAATAATTTTACTTTCCTCTGAAAATAACAAAGCTTAATATCTTAAATGCATGTGTTGCTGTGTTAATGAATATGATGAGCTGTTTTAATGAATGTGATGAGAATCATTATTAGGACAGTATTGGACCATGACTTGTTGGCTACTTATAACTTTCAGATAAAAGAGAAAACGTTAAGTTCTTATTTAAAAAAGATATTTTTGAATAGCTCAAAACAATTTTGGACTATAAAATTATTTATTCAATCTCCTTAATTTATGATTCTAAACACTGACGACAAAATATAGTTTACATTCACTATTTCTCATGAAAAAACTTATGCACTCCAGTAATCATACAAATATGTGCTGTTTACTTAATGTATCTTAACATTTGACACTCGACATTATTACCTTTATCAATTATCGAAATCGTCATCGGACGACTCAAATGCCACAAAATTTATTTTACTATAAGGGTTGGGAAAACGCTCTCTCGTTTGTACTTGTTTAAACCCTTCAGGACACCCATCCTTCTTTCTTGCTCTGCCTCTAGTCATGGGTAGAGAAGATGACCTCCTTTTCTGATTCTCTCCCTTTCGCCCTCCTCTCTTTTCTTTAGAGGTTTCTGGAACTGATAGGCTGTCAGACACCGCCTTGTCAGACACAGTCTGCACAGACACAGCATGCATAGACACCGCCTGCACAGACACAACTTGGTCACTTTCACAATCGGACGTATCGGACACATCTGACATCCTTATCACCTTTTCGTTTTCAGACATGTTGAAAGTCTCTTTGAAAATTGGATGTTCATATCTGAAGATGAACATAAGGTTCAACTTGACAACTAGTTAAATATGTCCAATCCTAACTCTTGTAAGAACCGAAAAGCATGACCTTATTATTTATATAGACTCCGACTACAGTCAAAGCTAAATCTTCTATTTAAGATAAAAATACATAAGTTGGCTTCTGTCAGAGTGGAAGTAAGGTCATTAATTGGATCATATTTTACCAATTGTCAATTTGAATTATAAAGTGCTCATATATAATAGCATTTGGTAAATACAAATACATTCACACAAAAATAATAGTTTTATTTCTTTTTAAAGCAATTTATCACATTTTTCAAGTCAGTGTTTCAACACCTGGACATTCCTCACCCCTTTATTAAAAAAGAGGAGATCATAACATTTAGCTGTATTTCAACATAAATTGTCATCTTTTAAAATTAGTTTAACTTTTACTCTTGAATAACTAAAGTTTAAGATTTTAAGTGATGTTTATTAAGCTCTAATGGCATTGTCAAATAAATTAAACCATGTGAGATATATAGAATTGCTTTTCAAGAATGATGCTTACGTAAATTCTGGAACGTCTTTCAAATTGTACACTCCTTTAAGTCCGTCGAAGAATGCCTGGTAAATGTTTGACTTAGAATGGTGATTTCTCCACACAATCTCAGACAAGTGACTTTCAAATGTTGAAAGTTTTACTCCATTTATTTTCTACAATTTGTATTATTTTCAGTATTGAAAAGAAAAACAAATATCCTTAAAATTGTAGAACCATTCGTTTACTAGTAAATTTATTTTTAATAATTCATTATACAATGATATATGTTTAAGGTTAAAAGCTATGACAGAATTCAAGACGTTTATTTTAAAACTTTATACACTTACATTTCAGAATATTTTGAACAAAAATTCTGATTTTAATGTATCAAGTATGTTGTAAACACTTTCTCAAACTTTTTCAATGATTGTGAGTCAAGGTGCATTTGAAAAATTATTTTAAAGTGCATAATGTAATTATCACAATACCCTAAAATAATCTTTGCAGTGTTTCCAAGCCCCCTCAATTGTATTTGTATCTACGTCTACTGTCTCACCAGTGCTGGTATTTTCATAGGACTACAAAATGTCATTATTTGTTAACATTGCTGCTTTATGAACAAATCAATGATATAAATAGTGACAAAATCATATCTTTAATTAATATGTTTGGTTAATTATTCTTAATACAAAACATACATGTATGTAAGAAGTTCGCTTTGGATACATACATGTAGTAGTCACAGTTCACACTTCATACAAAGTTGGTATGCCTAAATTATTGGCTATATATTTTATTTAGACACTATGGGTATTTAAGAAATGTTGGTCTATCTGTATGAGGCAAATGAAATATAATTCTCTTGTCACACCCTCATTTTAATTTGTTTAATATCAATTAAAACCGCAAATTTATCATTTCTTGTATTATTTTCATCTAATTTAAAATAGAAATTACTATCTTTAGATGTATAATCATAGGAACATACAAATGGCATGAGAACGTTAAGATTTGTTTTGCATGGCCCGAAGAATTTACTGGCTAGATTATTTATTTGATTTGAACTGATGGACCAAAAAAGCGTGTATATGCTTTTATAGCTTGCTGTTCGGTGTGAGCCAAGGCTCCGTGTTGAAGGCCTTACTTTGACCTATAATTGTTAACTTTAAATACATTATGACTTGTATGGAAAGTTGTCTCATTGGCACTCGTACCACATCTTCTTAGTTATAGCGTATAACATTATACTTCTTTACTCGTTAAACTTTAAGTGGAATAATTTATACATATGCATTTAAAGTAATACCTGTCGAAATGTTGTCTTGTGGGACACAGTGAAGTGGCTAAACCCTTCATCATTTAGAGTTAAGTATGCTGCCCAACCATCAGAAAATATTGTTGCACAAGGCTTAATATGCATTTTAATTAAAGGAATAAGCGTTTGCTTGTTTCTTCTGTCTACCAGATACAGTATCAACCGGTTGGTGGATCTCTCTACAATTCTGAATATCCAAACTTTACACCCGGTGTCCTTTCTTTTGTGGTATTTACACTTTTTACCAAAAAGTGACTCATCCAATTCCACCTCTCCATCAAATTTCATTGAGAAGATGTTATCAAAGACATACTGTATAAAAAATTGTCTTAACTGTTTTGCCCAGAACACTGCAGTTGTATTATAAGATATACCGGCGTTTACAGAGCAGAGATGTAAGGAATTTCTTTCCAGATACCCCCTAATAAATTGTAAAACATCCCGGCAGTCTGCATGTGATTTGCTAAGGTATGAATACGTAAATATTGAGTATTCATGATTTTTATTTTGAATACATCTGAAGCTTTGACTACCTTGCTTATCCTTGCAGTCACCTATCCGGCATGGCTTACTGCATTTTGTGCAGTCATATTCTGTGAGAAGAATTTTTCTTATCTAAGCCAATTGTTTACAAATTTGTCATTTTGCTAAAAAGACCATAAAAGGTCCAAGGATTGGTGAAATCTGAGACTGATATGTCATCCCCTAATTTCCTAAAATTATAGTTACCAACACTTAGAATTTTTTTTGTCATAACTTTTTTCACTCCTCCATCAGCCATTATCAAAACGAAAATGAAAACAATTGTAACAAAAATCGTTTGTGAGCTTGGTTGAACAAATACTCAAACTTGAGGCTTATAATAAACAATTAATTTTGGATATGCAAATTAAGTTCAACTTGGTTATAAACATCTATTCAAAGTTGAGTTCACAGCAATTAATACGGTATTTTTTTTAAAACAAAGCATTTATTTATAACGCTATATTTATTCACATCCATACTTTCACAACTCTCTTTCACTTATTTAAATCCGATTTATCCTTTTAATCTATCATTTCTGAACTTATAAGTATCCTTTAAGTTTAGATTTTGTCATTTTAAAAATACAAAAAAAATTAAGATCATCCAATGGTAGAAATATCTTATAACGGCATATTTATAACGGAGTGGAGCAATGCGATATTAGTAAGAAATGTAAGCACATTTACCAATAATTTCAACAGTTTGCATCTCTTGTTCTACAGAAACAACTGATGCAAAAGTATATGATGCTGAAAGAAAATGCTGTGTTAATATCTTAGTTAATATGCATACTCAACCCAAAACCTTCTCCGTTCCATCCACATATTCATATCTTTGCCTCTCGACATTCCAGGCTAACTGTCTCGACTGGTGCCTATTGAATAGCTTTATCAAAGCTCGGAAATGTCGAACGGCACCAGCGTCTTCGCAAATTCCTATCATCATTGTCCATTGGAAGAATAAGGCCAATGGAAGAGAGTTCACGTACACAAAAGTTGCAATTCTAAGCCTATCTCTATATTGTAACTTCTCGGTCCAGAATAACCGCTGTATGGATCTAGGCCATTGCACAGCAGGACCTATACAGCTTTGAATTCTCTGCCATAGCACAGCTATGATCCTGCTTCTGCTTCTTGCTATTTTTAAATGATCTTGTTTATTGATTTGTGAAATCAACTCACAGTGTTGATATAGGTTCAACAATTCATTTTGTGTATTTCTTATGTATAATTTTGGACTAATATATTACAGGAATACTAATACAAATAAAATCTGAATTTAAGGATTTTACTGGCACACATATTCATTTTCATTAGATTTATTCCGTCCTAGCAGTTGTTCCTAACTTAGAACTTATACTCCAAAAAGCATATAATAATTATACCCCCGCAAACAAAGTATTGGGGTTATATAGGAATCACACTGTCTGTCTGCCTGTCCATTCAACCGCCCATCTGTCTGTCAGATGTTTCTCCGTCGGTATGCTGTCCGTTGTCCGTCCGTCTGTCTGTCCAAATATCTTGTTGTAAGTGCAGCCCCTCCTTAACAAATGGACAGGCTCAATTGTTTTCGTGGTATTCATGATGTCAAATCGTCATCTTAAAGAAGGAAAATATATTATAAATGTAAAAATATGACTTAGTTATGAATTGTATTTTTTAAATTAATAGTTAAGATGAAGCGTACTATAATCATAGCTTGTCTTGGATCATGTGGTAGTTGAGGTATACCAATTTCATTATTTTTTACGATAATTTCAAGAATATAGGTCAAACGTTTGAACTAACATTGACCTATATAGATGTCAAAGAACAACGACATACAATTTGAAATGCAAGTTTATAATATCCACAAAACTCCCATACAGGGCAAGTCCTTTCATGTCAGCACGACCTATAAATTAAAGAGTAAAGGTCAAGGCCATACAATTTAAAATGTAAGTTTTATGATAAATTCACCCACAAATTTCTAAAAAGGTCAAATGTCTGACCTGACATTGACCTATATTGATTTAAAAGGTCAAGGTCATGCAATTCAGGAATCAATATTTCATATTAGATTCCCCAAAAATGTATAAATAGGTCTAATGTCTGACCTAACATTGACCTATATTGAAATTAAAAGGTCAAGGTCATACAATTCAGAATGTAAAACTTTATATTAAATTCCCCAAAAATTTCACCTCGAAATAGGTAAAACTTCTGACTTGATATTGACCTGTATTGAAGTTAAAAAAATCAAGGTCATACAATTCAGAATGTAAAATTTTATATCAAATTCCCCCCAAATTTTTATATAGGTCAAACGTCTGACCTGACATTGACCTATATTGAGGTAAAAGGTCAAGGTCATGCAATTCAGAGTGTAACATTCATGATATTATTCACAAAAACTCAAGCATGACCTATATAGAGGTTAAAGGTCAAGGTCATACAATAATAAAATGCAATTTTTATAATTTTTCCCCCAAAAAATTCCTTGCCCCTTTTTTTATAAGAATGTCCCCCCCAAAAAAAAACCTTTTCAAGGCGTTGGATAGAAATAAGTGTCATACTATTTTAAACAAATATATCTATACTTATCATAAAAATGTGTATTAATATAATCATGGTTTAGTCCCACCCCTATGGGAAAATAATTCAATTTGCATAGAAGGTGGGACTAAACCATGGTTATATATCTACAGTTTTTTTTAAATGAATCCTATATATAATCATGGTTTAGTCCCACCTTCTATGCTAAATGAAGTATTTTTCCGTATGGGTGGGATTAAACCATAATTATATATATAGTTTTTAAAGAATGAATCCTGTATATAATCATGGTTCTGTTAACAATAACTCCATACAGTAAGCTATTCATATCTCTACGTGGTATTAATTCTATGTTCAATTTAAGAAATAATTTGGGTGTGTTAAAACATTGATGTACTACTAGTATATCAGAGACATATAATACAATTATGTCTCTACTAGTATAGTATAATATATTTAGTATACCATTGTCAGGTCTATGCACAAGATTCAAAATATAATACTATATTTTATTTTAGGTAGATGAAAAAAAATTCAAACTTATCTGACTGAAAATTCTGAGCGTTAGAAAGAGAAATATAAAATTTTATTTTTTAACGTTGATCTTTCAAATATTTACTGATTTTTTTTAAAGATCTTTCGAACATTAAATTTCATTTATATAGCGGAAACAGATTACGATTGGATTAAAAAGATCCACAATTAGGCACAGTTATGTGATAAAATTTGCTTCAGTTATTGAAAACCGCAGCACAGATAAATGCCTCATGAGCGTGTTGTCACATTCTTGACAAACTGAGTCAGTATCTTTCATTTCCTTAAAAACTCAGTAGGGATAGGAATGTGCTAATTTCTTGTGTGAGGTCCTGTCAATATATTACATAGTAAACACATCACATGATGCACTACTCTCACAGAAATTATTAAATCATGCAGTCAGAAAGTATTTTTGGTCACTATGATCAACTTTTAGATAACAAAAGTCTCTATTTTTAAATGTTTCATGATTGATGATTAGGATATCCTCTCAGACAATTCGTATTCACTGATGATTAGCTGACAACCATGGAAGAATCGCACTTATTTCCCATTGAAACCTTATTGGAAATCTAATTTTTATCCATTTCTATGAAACTACATGGCTAAATAATCCAGGTATTTACTTAACAAACGTTCCTCATTTGGTTCCTCAAAATGGAATTCAATTTTTTATTTTGATTGGCAAATGTTCAAAAATCTTCTCTGAAACTATGAAACAAAATGTTTTGAAATGGTATAGGATTGGTGACTGAGAAACCCTCTACTAGCTGTCCTTATTTGAGGAGATATAGTTGTAACAGAAAAGTGCCACATAGTTCCCATTGAACTCTATGAAAACATTGTTTTCTCTGAACCCAGTAGGCTAATGTGAAATACTTGGCAGGGATGAAATGATCTCTGCAAATTATCCTCATTTGGTTCTGGTTTGAAGAAAAGCATGGCTACCATAGGCAATCATTGATTCTGACTTTAATTTCCAGAGATCTTCTCTGAAACTTCCAGCAAAAATTTTGATGGTGATTGACGATTGGAAGACGTTCTACAAACCATCATGGTTTAAAGGTAAAGCTTCCTCCACCAATAAAACTTGGCCACCACGATATAGCTTTGTGTACTGAAAGTGCCATTGAACACCAACAGTCAATCGAAAAAGGGTTGATCATTGTAAGCCTCAAATTGTTTTAGAAATAATTCACTGGGGCTTGAAATTATATTGATTTGACCACTGGTTGGCCGTTTATGCTAAATATTTTAACTTGAGCGATAGCTGACATTTTTATATGTCATATTTTCTTTAAATGATTTAATATTTTATGTTTTTATTGATAGGTAATGCGAAGAATGGCAAAAACAGATTGCCATATGAAGGAAAGATTGACACAGGTAATTGATCACATCAGTTGATTTACATGAAATAAAAATATGTAAAAAACAACACATTAAACTGCATTGTGTTGTCAAGTAGCAAGACATCATAGCTGTCAACTGACCCGTATCCTGAGTGACACCCATAAATTTCACGTCTCACCCAGGGTTTTTTAAATACCTAACAGGGTTGTTAAATAACAAGGTAATTCGGAAAATGACCCGTTTTCACCCGGATTCTAGAGCGTTTAGACTGATTTCATAAGTGATTTTCCTTTGAAATACCGGCAAATTCGTAATTCTTCCTGAACAGAAAGTTCAACTAGCTGTGTAAACTGTCAAATTAAGTGACCCATTAAGTGCATGGCTTCACTTGACAGCTTTGGTGTCAAACACACTGTTAATTAACACCAATTACCTTAGCTTAAGGTCATATATAATTTGTGTATTTCAAAGTTGTTTGACAAAACATTTGAGCTACTTCCCCTTTTTGCCACCTTTCACAATATACTCCTTAAATTTATGGGTTTTTTTTGTGAAAAGATTAAATCTATGGGAAATTGAATGCAAACACATATCAGAATATCACTTTCTATTATTTTTCTACCTTAGAACAATTGAAAAATTAATATTTTGAAGAAAAAAAAATTGATCTCTACTTCCTTTAAATGCTTAAATTTTTTATTATATTCTCCATTGAATTATATTTAATGCTGTACAAATTGATGCACACTTTGAAACATGTGGCTTGTGAATAGATTTAAAACTATGAATGAAACAAGAAGAGGGGTTATGGCTTGGCTTGAATTGATAAAGTAAGATACATTAATATATCAATGGCTTGTAAATGCAATAAAAAAATAAAATTAAAGTTTTCAATTACATTCAGTTAATACTTAACCATGTGAACATGTTTTGGAAACTGTTCGATTTAAAATTAAAATTATATGTATTATAATTGGAGTTTATAATGAACTTGTCAGCTCACTCTATTGGGTAGTTAATTATCTTTGCACACCGTCAATGACGTCACAATGCACATTCCATTCTAATCTAATTTTGCTACGTTGTTACTTCACACAATGTTTGCGTATGATAAGTAACTGCAAGTAATACATGAACTTCTACTGTTTTGGTCTGCTTTTTGACTTATCAATGTGTTCTTTGTTTCTATATAAATCACGAAGGATTTATTATCATATGGAATAACTTGGCTTATAGTGATGTTTTTATAAAATTAGGACATAGAATTACAATCTTTGTAAAAATGTTCGTCTCATTATGGCTTCCAAAAGGACTGATGGTCTAAAAAGAACATGTGGTCCAGAGCTAGACCCTAATTATCCCAATAATTGGACATCAACAGAGTTGAAAGCAAAATTAGCAACATAAGGAATTAAAATATCGGAAAATTTTACAAATAAACAATTGAAACGTATTTTCTTGGATAACCAAAAAAGTAGTGCAGAAAGTTCCGACAATGGAAATACAGAAACAAACAACAGCAGTGCCACTTTGAATACTTCCCAAGCATCAAATGAAGAAGATGATGTTATTTTTTTGTCTACAAGTACGCAGAATTCTGAACTTTCCAGCCAGATTCCCACTGCATCTACCTCGAGTATGAATACTGTTGAGCCAACGCCTTTACCAGTAGTAGATGCTTCTGCACATCCAAACCACACATTTCCACCCAGGGCTGATCTTAATACTCTTGACTATGCTCTTGTCAATAATACATTACAATTATGTCAACAAGTCATTGCCAGAGTTTCAAAACAGACAAGCAAATTCAACTTGCATTCCGCCATGAACTTTAATTCCAGATCAACATTTCCTGTCCACCAAAACACAATTGGTGTTCCAAACCCTACGTTGGGAGAATTTGTTAACCCCAACCAGATGAATTTCCTGAACAGTTTCAGACAACAAGTTCCAATATTTTCCATGCAAAACCAACAAGTACAAATGTCTAAACATGGATATCCCGCCACAGCGTTTTCTGGTGTTGATATGGTATCTCCAGAAATTTCGCACTAAAATTATCTCAGGTAAACACATCAACTTAAACATTCTCCTTCTCCGAACTATGAAACACCCAATATCCAAAAGTTTAAAGAGAACGAAGACCGCTTAAAACAAATTTAACACTTGACCAGATATATAAAAATGTCCCCTAAATATTTAAATTCAGCTGAAAAAAAGTTTGTACACGTTTTGACCTGAGATTTTCTTCTTCAATGTTTCATTTTCATAGATTGACAGGTATGAGACATGAAAAGGGGTTTTAAATATGGAGATACCCTTCCACTAATGAGAATGATCAAGACTTGAACAATTGGAAACTTATCTCAATGATTTCATTATTTCATTAAGTGTGCCTAAACTAGTGTATCTTAAAAACATTTTCATTTGCAATATAGACTTATTCATCTATATGATTGCTATTTTCCAGGGCTGATTTCATACATTTTCAACTTTGATATTCACTTATTTATTGATTTTAATTATTGGTTTAGAGTTTTATCAAAACTTGACACTTTCATCAATTTTATGATTACACAAAATTGATGAAACACAAGACAGAACGTAGGCTATCCAATACACAAATAATGGGACCACCTTAGAGGTCTTGTGGTAGCGTGTTTGCCTCGAGTGTTGGAGGTCTTGTGGTAGCGTGTTTGCCTCGAGTGTTGGAGGTCTTGTGTTTGCCTCGAGTGTTGGAGGTCTTGTGGTAGCGTGTTTGCCTCGAGTGTTGGAGGTCTTGGGTTCGAACCCCGGCCTGGTCAAACCAAAGACTTTAAAATTGGTATTTGCTGCTTCTCTGCTAAGCATGGGGCATTAAGGAGTAAGAGAAAAGACTTGTTGAGTCAGAATAATGTGTCTGGGTAAGGTGACATGCCTTCCTTTGAACTGTTACCTTGTGAACTGGCACATTAAAAATCCGGCTCAGGGTGACGGTCAAGTACAAAGCAGGGTAAATATTCATATTATATTAACATATTTTCGTCCTGATTATGCATATTAATTTGCTGCTAGACATTAAGCAGCCATCCATCATCACAAATAATCGGTACAATACAAAATAAAAAGCTATTTTACATGGTTCTTAGTATAGCATAATTTTCATTTCATCTTCAATATAACTGAAATACACAAAACAAAGGGTTTGTGTGACTTAGGCTGGAATTGGGAATGGAAACAGGGAATGTGTCAAAGAGACAGCAACCTGATTAAAGATCAGCCCAAGGCCACCAGGGTCTTTAATGCAGTGAGAAAATCCCGCACCCTGAGGTGCTTAGGTGGGCTTCCGCTGGCCCTAAACAATAATTATATATACTAGTTCAGCAAAATGGATGCACACTAAACTCCAAATAAAATTGAGAATGGAAATGAGGAATGTGTCAAAGAGACAACAACCCGCCCAAAAAGCTGAAAACAGCCCAAGGCAACCAATGGGTCTTCAACACAGCGAGAAAATCCCGCACCCGGAGGTGTGCTTCAGTTGGCTCTTAAACAAAAATGTGTACTAGTTCAGTGAAAATGGACGTCACACTAAACTCCGAAACATATAAATGAACAAAAATTTTAAAAACATACAAGACTAACAAAGGCCAGAGGCTCCTGACTTGGGACAGTCGCAACAATGTGGCAGGGTTAAACATGTTATTTGAGATCTCAACCCTCCCCCTATACCTCTAGCCAATATATAGAATATACAAACACACAGCAATACGCACAGTAAAACTCAGTTTAAAAGAAGTCTGAGTCGGATGTCAGAATAGGTAACAGAAGAAACTAAGCAAAATGACAATGATACATAAATTAACAAAGGACTACTAGCAGTTACTGACATGCCAGCTCCAGACCTCAATTAAACTGATTGAATGATTATGTCTTCATCATATGAAAATCAAGCACAATCCCTCCTGTTAGGGGTTTAGTATAATACCATCATAAAATATACGAGAAGAACATAACCCGTATCATGCCAACACCTGGTTTTAGAATAAATGAGTTTATTTCCTATGCAAAGACCCTATGAGTGAATCAATATTAATTCCAAAATATGCCATCTTTAATGACCTGACAACAGTATCGTAACTATATCCCTTCTGAATAAGTCTGTTTAAAGGTTTGGTTAGCTTTTGAGGTGAGTGAAGACATTTTTGTGCTTTGTATAGAATACTACCATAAACGATTGGATGTGAACCTGAACGTTTAAGATGTCTGCATGTTGATTTATATTTACGATTGATATCCTTGTACCGATGATAAAATTTAGTAAATGTTTTGACAAGTTTGTGATAACGAAAACCCTGGTGTAATAATTTTTCAGTAATACAGAGATTTCTTTCGTTAAAATCTAATACGTTGTTACATACACGAGCGAATTGAACAAGTTGAGATATATAAACACCATAAGATGGTGACAAGGGAACATCACCATCTAAAAATGGATAATTAACATTAGGAAATGAAAAATCATCTCTTTTATCGTAAATTTTGGTATGAAGCTTCCAATTAAAGATGTACATATCAAGATCCAGGAAAGGGCAGTGTTCATTGTTAGTATTAGCTTTATTTAAAGTCAGTTCAGCAGGATAAATATCTTTAGTGTACATACTGAAGACATCCTTATTGAGAGCCAATATATCATCCAAATATCTAAAAGTGTTATTAAATTTTTGTATGAGATGTTGTTTTGATGGGTCTTTGCTGATTTTAGTCATAAATTGTAACTCATAACAATACAGAAACAGGTCTGCAATAAGTGGTGCACAGTTAGTCCCATTGGAATTCTGATAACTTGACGATGTACAGAATCTCCATAGCAAACAGAAATGTTATCTAGTAAAAATTCAAGTTCAGTTATTGTATCAAAGCAGGTCCAATTGACATAGTTCTTTTGTTTGTTGTTACTAAAAAATGACCTAAAAGAGTTTGAACATATATATTCACATTCTGACTGTTTAAATGCCCATTTAATTAGGTGTGTGAATTTTTTCAGCATATAAATGAAATGAAATAAATATACGGTAATTAATGTTAACATATTTATTTATGGATTTGACCAGTTTTAGGAAATTTCATCAGAAACTCCTTACCAGAAGAAGAAAACTGTTGCAGCGGTGAAGTCAACTACTGTATTGTGTGTTTTTTCCTATGGTGTTTAATTTTACTTATTTTGGGGGATAAATGAAAATCGCAAAAATTTATGCATACCGTCCATACAATCTAAAGCGTTCTTTGAATATCTATTTTTCTCCGGACGTCAGGTCAATAACGGTATATATTAGTTTTAACAACATGAATGTTAAAGGGAGTTGTAAGTCACTCTTGATGATAATGTAACCAAATTAGTACATCAAAGGTCCAGTCAATTTCCTAATCAACTGTAACATTCACAAGAAACTTGTACATGGTATGTCTTAACACTGCTAAGGACTCCTTAGTGCACTAAGGACGTATGATATGCCACTAAGAACTAGAAGGGGTACTGTTACATGTACATTTTTTTTCATTTTATGGAAGAAATTGATATTTAATGCATAATTTTCAAATCTTATACAGATAAATGAGTAATTGAACAATGTAAAGGCACATGCTGGTTTTTCTTTGATATTGCCGAAAATCAGTGAACCGATTGACACGAGCCAACTTACATAACAACTGATTAAACAATCATAATCTTTTTATTTTAAGTAATTAACAGTTGTATCTAAAAGACTAGTGCTAAATATGTATAATTAAATGTTTTGTTCTTATTTACAATGATTAAAAGGACAAGTCATTTTGCTTTTGTTTTATTTCTCTTCCGACAAAATTATTTGCCATAGGTGCACAGCTTTGAAGTGCGTCAACTAATAAGTTAGCGCAGTCAAGCGTATAACTCTATATGGTTATTAGAGAAAAATAACATACATTTGTTATTTTGGACTAAAAAATCCAAAAACTGTGATAACATATGTATGTTACATGTTTCAAAGGGGCAATATACATCCTTTGTTTTGTTAAAATGTATATGTTACAGGCAGTTTCTAAATTTAGGCATTTTGTAAAATGACTGAATTTTCAGTCAATTTAAAAAATGCCTAACCTTGACAGGCATTATATAAAATGAGTAAAAATACCTAGTCATTTTGTAAAATGACTGAAATTTTGAAACAAAATTCAACAAATTGCCTGTTCAGTTTCAGGCAATTTGTAGAAAAAGGATATCATTGAGATGCATTTGACAAAAAGTGGACAAAAACACAACATCTTGCAAAGAAAATAACTAATGGTTCGGTAGAATTAATTTATGCTTCAAAAAGGTTTGTATATCATATGATATGTTCTTTTTATTGAAACTACGTTAAGTATGTACTCACTCTGTATTTCAGATACTAGTAGTAAATTTATGATTATTTTGTCAACATGGCAGAAGGACAAATTGTTCTTTCAATAGAACAAAATTTACAAATGAATTTTTAGAAAATCTAGATTCAAAACAGTGAAGTGAAACATATGAAACAGAGAAAAAGAAGTTTGTTTTTAATTGACTGATTGCTGTTTGTTTGCTTTCAGTAGCAAATATTTCCTGCATTTTTAAGACAAGAACAATTTGGTTATAATTTATCTGGGTTATTTCTACAGTGGATTGACCTGGATAAAGGACAGGAATTTCGACTGCCGCTTGCAATTGAAATGAAGGTATTTTGGATAGGGACAGAAAATTCCACCCTGCAGAACGGTCATAGAGATTTTAACGTGCAGAGAGTGTTGCACTTTACTAACATGCGGCAATATATCTAATGTCCCTATTCAGAAATAATGAGAATTTATACATCCACATCCAAACAAATGTCCCTCTATAGCATGGGTTTCGCCATACAAGGCCGTGTTTGATTGTGATGCCCTGTGAAAACGAATTGCCTTTTATGCATCAGTCAATGTGCCTCACACAAAAATGTGCAAGTGAGACTGTTGCTTACAAACGTCAGTTTTCTAGTTAATGTTGTATTATCATCTGTTGTCTGAAATTTACAATGAAATGTCTTTATTTAATTTTGAATTTACAATAGGTAATTTCTGCTGACTCTATTGGCACCTGGAGTTTAGAGGAGCACTCCATTTGCTTATTACTAGTAACCTCTGATGCTTCTATAATGTTTATTTCAGGGAATCAAAAGTTGTCAACAGAAGTTGGTGGAATTACTTTGTATAATGGAGATTGAAATATCACCACATGTAGCCAAACCAGAAGTTATCTCCTTAAAACAAATAACAACTACAGATGTATCAGTGTTAGCGGATAGACTTCACAATGCAAGGAGGAAAATACAGTCATGTTTCTCTAATTGACAGAATATTAATATATCATTATGTCAGTCAATATTTTTCTCTATTGGGGTCTGAAAATTTTTCAATGTGAAGAATTACTTTAACATCTGTTAAAACATTTAAACCCGCTGCATTTGTGTGCACCTGTCCTAAGTCAGGAGCCTGTTGAGTGGTTGTCGTCTGTTGATGTGGTTCATAAGTGTTTCTTGTTTTTCATTTTTTACATAGATTAAACTGTTGGTTTTCCTATTTGAATGGTTTTACACTAGTCATTTTGGGGCCCTTTAAAGCTTGCTGTTCAGTGTGAGCCAAGGCTCCTTGTTGAAGGCTGTACTTTGACCTATAATTGTTTAGTTTTTACACATTGTGACTTGTATGGAGAGTTGTCTCATTGGCACTCATACCACATCTTCTTTTTTCTATATACGAGTGGAAAATCTAGTGGCCAAAAACCTCCCCTGCAAACACTGAGAAACAGAACTCTCCAATGTTTAGAATGTCCTCCCTGATGATGCTACTGATTTTTAGTTCCCAAGAAAATGTTTTGTTTTAATGAAAAAATGAAATCAAAACAGAGTTACCACCAATAAGGCCAGGATTTTATATTTTGTTGGTTTACAGATTTTTAATGTCAAAAAGTCTGGTCAGTTGGTTTGGGAAAAAAAATACCTTACAAGACAGATATGTAAAGTGTAGCCATTTCAAAGAGATTTGTGGTAGTCATTGATCCTCTAGTTTTACATATAACACTGATGTGGTTCACAATGGCAAAATAGTTTAATATCCAAAATAAGACAGTATATAGTCCAATAATCCAAAACCTATCTTTTTACAATTAACAGAAAGTTAGTGTAAAATTACTTTTTTCTATTAATTTATTTGTTTAAATAATAAATAAACTTTTTTGCCTCTAAAGGAGAAGGTCTGGTAAGGGCTAATTTTGGCCATAAATTTGAAGTGCATCTCATGGAAGATTTTTTATATCTTTTAAACACTTAAATGTCTACCTCAGTCGACCCAATTAGTGTATGTAAAAGATTTCAACTGATTTGGTCATTAAAGACGCTCAAATTCAAGCTGAAATATGAAAAATCTATCAAATCAGGGCTCGACATTACCGTTTGTCCGATTGTCTGGGACAAGTGGACACAGGCGTTGGGCAAGTAGACTCACCATACTACTTGTCCGACGGGACAAGTGAAAAATCGATGTCAGATATAGAATAGATCAAATTCAAGACTTATACATTCCCAAAAAATTGAATGATTGTTTTATTGATCATACAAAATGAAATAAATATCCATTGATTGAACGTATTTGAACATGCTGGCAGCGGCTGACCAGAGGAATATAAGTAAGGGGGAAACAATTTTAATGCTTCTTAGTATAAGCCTCCTTGAATTAGGAGCACCTCCATATGGAGTTTTACCTTAACTTAAAAATTTTAAATTAAGGTATGTTTCATTTGATATTGCTTTTATGCATAACAATACATTAAAAGAGTTTTTATTTAATAAGATCAATGTATTAAAATAATAAGTTAAGATGTAAAAATTAAATAAAATCTAAAAACGCAGATTTTCGCAGTGAAATGTTTTATGTACTTCATGATCATGTATCAATGTATATAAAAATCAAAATAAAATTATAGAGCTTGTTTTGCCACCATCAATAAATTAAAAAGCCAAAAAGGTTGAAATATACAAGGTGGCCAGGTGTATTTACATCCTTGGTTTAACCCATACCACTACTACAGAATGAATAGGTCCATAGCCTTATGAGAACCTAGTGATTTGGGAAGTGATGTCATGATGATTTAATGATCGACACATGATAGTGACATTGAGTCAGAGAACTCAGTCTTGCATATAATATTTCAGTCTGAAATAATAAAATGAATTTTGATGTGGTATTCTTTTAAAATTAGTTACAAACAAATTCATATAGCATAACAAAATGCTCCCATCATTAGGTACAATCAAAGCCCAAGTGTTATTAGTGCATATCATCAATATGTAAGATTTTCAATTATAAATTCGGACAAGCGAGTTAAGAGTTCGGACAAGTTGATTTTCTTGCAACTTGTCCGAAGGGACAAGTTAGAAAAAATGATAATGTAGAGGCCTGCAAATATGCCATAAAACTTCACTTTTCAGATGGTTTTTGTCTAAAATGTAAGTGGCCGCATTCATGTTCAGTCTCAACCTTTATATGTGTTATGTATTATCATCCAATACAACATATATTTAAATATTAAGACTGAACACAAGTGCTGCCACTTCCATTTTTTACAAATGCTAAAATTGTGAAGATTTTAGTGATTTTGCAGGAATTAATGATGCTAGTTACTGACGCATGTGCATTGTATTGTAAAGAACAGCCCATAGATATGTAACAGAAGTATTCTACTTTCCAATAAATAGCTTAAATATTACATTTTAACGAATTTGTAAAAAATGCTATATTTTGGGTCCAAAAAGGGGTCTTACTGGGCCCACTCCTTTGTCATCTTGTCCTTAATTTTGCTTTTTTGTCGCTAAACTTTACTTCTTAGTTGCTAATTAGTGAGACCGTCTTTTGAACTCTTTAAATTTTGCACTTCTTCTGAGATGACCCTTAACACATTCATAAGTCGATTGCAGGACATGCCTCTACATTAATGGTTCCGTCTTGAGTAATTTGAAAGAATTATTCTTCAGCTTCTCTTAAACTGTCATTCAATTTGTTTACCATGTTCTACATAAAAATAAGGAAATGTGGTATGATTGCTAATGAGACAACTATCCACCAGAGTTCAAATAAAGTGGATTTAAGCAGTTATAGGCAAATGTATGGCCTTTAACATTGAGAAAAACCTGTTCCATATAGATGGGTATAAAAGGCCCTGACATGAAAAATGTAGAACAATTCAAACAAGAAAACAAACAGCCTCATTTAAAACATATCAATTTACAAAAAACAAATATGTAGACAAGAACCAATGACAACCTCTGAACTCAGGCTCCAGACTTGGGACAGGCACATAAAGAATATGGCGTGGTTAACATGTTTGTGAACACTCAACCCTCCCCTAACCTGGGACAGTGGTGTTAACTGTCAATTTCAAAGGCCACCAGCTATTTTGACTTCCAGGAGATTTATTTTCTCTAAAACTACATTTTCGTGGGGGACAGTATTATCATCACAAAATGTTTTGACCTGTATTAAAAGCAGAAAGAGGATTGAGATACGAATGATTACACTGTCCCATGTTGTCCATCTTTAACTAAGAAACATGAAAACTTGATATTCTGTTCTTTTTGTTTGTTAAACATAAAATTAATAATATTAACGTTTTATCCTGCTGGATAAGTGAGAAAAATTTATTTTTAATCTGACTACAGATACCAGACTGTTAGCCGTCTAGGTTTCAAATAATCATGTGATATCTTATTAGCATAAAGTCCCAAAACCAGCATGACATACAGTGGGTCTTCAATCAGTATCGGTATGACATCCATTTTAAGTCAAGAAATCTGTGATTGACAAAAAAAGGATTGAGACTTATCGTCTTAATATTCTCTTCTGCAATGTCCAGCATTTAGCAGGGTTTTTAATGTCTTAGGTAATCTTTTCTTTTCTTCTAAACAAAGATTTGTATAAAAAGATCTTACTATACAAATCCTTGGTCTAAATGATATCAACCACACAATAAATAACATGTGCTAATATGAGTACCCGGTAGTCAGATTTTCAAAAGTTATTGTTCTGAAGATATATTAATCAATTGAGAAGGAACCATTTCAAATGTATCATATTTGTGTCCTTTTAGTTTGCTTGATGTCTTCTCTGAAATTAATGGGCCAAATTTAACCATAGTTGGCTACAGCAGCAGCGACGGGGTAAACTATTTGTATAAAGCTTATATTTCAGAAGACCTGGATGCTTCATGCCTTATATGTAGATACCTTATGTACCGTAATAAAGTTTATATGTCGTATGTCCATTGTCCTTTTCATTTTCATGGTCAAGCCACTGCGTGATAAAAGTCTTTTTGTCATGTGAATTCCTCACTCATTATGAGTAATAGGATAACTATATTTGGTAAATGAGTTCCTTGCAACGTCTACATGTCTGTCAGACAGGGTTCACCTGACCTCAACCTCATTTCATGGATCAGTGATCAATGTTAAACTTACATGATTATGTCCATTTCTCAGCAGTATGTCATCTATATATGGTGTATGGAATGATTGGAAGGGGTTCATGTCAGTCTGGTAGATTTCATCTGACCTTGACCTCATTTTCATGGTTCATTGGTTAATGTTAAGTTTTGTTTTGGTCTGTTTATCAGATATTATAAGCGATAGGTCAACTACATTTGGTATTGCAATGATTGTTAGGTGTACATGTCCATGTGGCAGGTATCACTTGACCTTGACCTTTTTTTCATGGTTCATTGGTAAAAGTTACGTTTCCGAAGTTTTGTCCTTATCTGATATTCTATATGCAATAGGTCAACTATATTTGGTTTACGGAATGATTGTCAGTTGAACATGTCTGTCTGGCAGGTATCATATGACCTTTATCCAATTTTGGTTTACAACAAATATAGAATTTTGTGACTTCCGGCCGGGGGGGCGGCGTTAACTTACTACTTAAAAACTTTATATTTTGGAAGGTAGAAGACCTGGATGCTTCATACTTTGTATATAGATGCCTTATGTTATGAAGTTTCTGTCTGTCATATGTCCATTGTCCTTTACCTCATTTTCATGGTTCAGTGACTACTTGAAAAAAGTTAAGATTTTTTGTTATGTTAATTTCTCTCTTATAAGTAATAGGATAACTATATTTGGTATGTGCGTACCTTGCAAGGTCCTCGTGTCTGTCAGGTAGGGTTCACCTGACCTCGACCTCATTTCATGGGTCAGTGAACAAGGTTAAGTTTTCGTGGTCAAGTCCATATCTCATACTATAAGCAATAGATCTACTAGGTGTATGGAAAGATTGTAAGGTGTAGATGTCCAACTGACAGGTGTCATCTGACCTTGACCTCATTCTCGTGGTTCAGTGGTTATAGTTATGTTTTTATACGATCGCAAAAAATTTGCGGTCGTATATTGGTATCACGTCGTCCGAAGACATTTGGTTTCCCCACAATAACTTTAGTATAAGTAAATAGAAATCTATGAAATTTTAACACAAAGTTTGAAACCACAAAAGGAAGGTTGGGATTGATTTTGGGGGTTATGGTCTCAATTTTTCTAGTTTCCAGACAATAACTTGTGGAACAGTGTATGGATCTCTCTGAAATTATACCACAAGTTTCCATACCACAAAGGGATGGTTAGGATTAGCTTTGGGGGGTTATGGCTCAAACTGTTTAGGAATAAGGGGCAAAAAAAGGTGGAAAACAAGGGTTTCCTGGTTAATGGACAATTACTTAAGTATTGGTCTTTGGATCTCTATTAAATAGATATTGGACCATTAAGCATTATATAAGGGATAGCATTCGATTGATTCATGATATTTTACAGTATATAGAAGAGAATAATATTTTTGGATTTTGATTTTGAGAAAGCTTTGATTCTTTATATTGGGACTTTTTGCTATAAGTATTACAATTTTTTTCATATGCTGAATCTAACTGTGTATTTGGTTGTCGGGCCCATTTTTTAATTGGTCCAAATTTTGGTCCTAAGGCTTTAAAATTTGTTTTGTTTGATTTAATAAACATTAAATAAAATTTAAAAGATAATAATTACAATGTTATATTTGAATTACCTCCCTTACATTGCTTTTAAATTTTATGTTAACTTGTCAGCTAGTTCTAGTATGAATTATTTTTTAGCTGTTTCTAGAAACATCAAATACTGTGATGGAAGTATATATAATATAATAATAGTGTATATCAAAGGGTTCAGTGGTAATAAATTTTCATATTCAGAATTGTTTATTTGTGATCAATAACATTTGTTTGGGTTTTTTTAGCATTAAGAGTTACCTTCCTTACAATGGTTTTGTTATAAAGAAATGTTGTATTGTCTTGAGATGATTAGCTGTCATTTTTTTTTTTTTAGAAGTTACTATTAAATGCTGATGAAGGTATATTTATTTTAGTCATGATTATGTATGTCATTTTCTATTTTGATACTTTTATGATGTATTTAAATGGGTTTTTATGGTTGCAAACTCCATTGGAAATTTGAATTGAGATTATGACCATATCATGAGGGAAAGAATTTTCTTTTTGAAAAAGGGGGTGAGGTTAGTTTGGGGGGGTCAATTTTTCTTCAAAATTTAAGAAATTGTCTATTTTTCAAAGAAAAATTATGTGTCACAATTGCGAATTCTTTGTATATCCTCTGAAAACAGATTTACTAAGTATTGCGCAACAGCACAGTGCATTGCACAAAAGCAAGAACTTGAATATAAATTTAAATCATATAACCAATTCTAAGTTCTTTGACTACAGTTATTCTGTGTCAGAAACTTATTATGTGTCAAATATTTAATAACAATCCAAATTCGGACCTGTATCAAGCGCGAATATTGTGTCCATTGTTGCCCCAACTGTTCAGGGTTGGACCTCTGCATTCGTATCCAGCTGCGCTTGGCGAAGCAATTTATTGTGTTTTGGTCTGTTTTTCTAATACTATATGCAATAGGTCAACTATATTTGGTGTATGGAAATATCTACATGTCAATCTGGCAGTTTTTTTGTTTACCTTGACCTCATTTTAATGGTTCATTGGTCAATGTTAAGTTTTCCTGGTTAAAATTATTTCTAAGATTCTATATGCAATAGGTCAACTAAATTTCGTGTATGGAATGATTGTAAGGTGTACATGTTTGTCTGGCAGAGTTCATCTGACCTTGACTTCATTTTCATGGTTCATTGGTCAATATAAAGTTTTCATGGTTTGGTCTGTTTCTTGAATACCTTAAGCAATAGGTCAACTATATATGGTGTATGGAATGATTGTCAGGTGTACATGGCCTTCTGGCAGGTTTCATCTGACCTCGACCTCATTTTCATGGTTCATTGGACAAGTTTTAGTTTTTGTGGTTTGGTCTATTTTGCAGATATTATAAGCAATATGTCAATTATATTTAGTGTATGGAATAATTGTGAGGTGTACATGTCTGTCTGGCAGGGTTCATATGACCTTGACCTCATTTTCATGGTTCATTGGACAATTATTAATTTCATGAATTAATCAGTTTATCAGATACTATAAGCAATAAGTCAACTATATTTGGTTTATGGAATGATTGTCAGGTGTACATGTCTGTCTGGCAGGGTTCATATGACCTTGACCTCATTTTCATGGTTCATTTGTCAATGGTCAGCTTATGTGATACTTGTAGTAAAACCTTTATATTACAGAATTTCAACATAAATTCAATGATAAGTAAAACAGGCGAGATATTTCAGCGTGTGAGCTCTTGTTTCAGTCATGTTGCATAGATTAGAAGTGCTTTGGAAGGGGGTCTTCATTTTGTATTCTTTATTTTTTTATGCCATTTTTATTCATCTTAATGTATTTTGACAATTATTCTCTTTTTTTATATTTAACTCCCTATTCTTTACCTTTTAGGTCCATTTTTCTGTATTCTTTGGTTTTTAAACCATTATCTCTTCTGTAAACCACATCCAGACCTTTCGCTGACATGGCTATGGACAGGAAACTGAAGTCTTACTATTCAGATCACTCAGGTGTATTCTATAGTGACAGTCTCAGATCAAAGATGCTAGCAGCTTTATTTTCAGGCAAATATCAGCTATTTAACATGTCAAAAAATTACTTTTTAAATGTGATATGCATCTTTAGTAACATAACAGTTTGTTTTATTTTAATCTTTATTGTTTGATTTATTTGTATACTACTGAAATGATGAAAAAGAAAATGAAAGAACACATTAAACGTTTTTTTTTTTTTGGCATGTATTAAAGCCCATGTAACAACTGCCCTAGACTTTTGTTGTAACCCAAAAAGGTTGGTTTTGTATACGTAAAAGTGACTAAAGCCCTCAGAATCATAACTTAACCCCTGAACAACACATCAGCAAACACATGCACATGAACAATGGATTAAGGGATATACTACATTGTTATAAAATTGAGAATGGAAATGTGGAATGTGTCGAGGAGACAACAACCCGACCAAAGAGCAGAAAACGTACATGTAACATGCAATACAATATACTGGCGTACTATATACTATCAATAGCTTGATACTGTTATTATTTCTTTAATGTAGTAATTAAGCAACGACAAGAGCAGGCCATAGAAATTTGTATAAAAATCGTTTAAAAAATTCTTACATCTATTTGAATATTTTCTTGAATTTCAAACGCGCGATTTTACGCCAGTACTTAAAACCTTCCATCCTTTATAGGTGGATTTTACATAGATAAATAAATTGTATAATATAAGCATAATGAGGATGTTAAATTTGATGTATGCCTTTTTGTGCTTCTTCGTTACATTTGTTTGTTTTTATAGTGATTAAGATGATAACACATTGTTGACTGCTAGCTGTAACCCTATTTTTTACATTTTTACCTATTGTGTCTGTTTGTTTTGTTCACGCATCGTTGTCAATATAATGGAATTTGATGCGACTGTCATACAAGTGAGAGGTTTGGCTAGCTATAAAACCAGGTTCAATTCACCATTTTCTACATAAGAAAATGTCTGTAAAAGTCAGGAATTTGACAGTTGTTTTCCATTCGTTTGATGTGTTTGAGCTTTTGATTTTGCCATTTGATTAGGGACTTTCCGTTTTACAGTTAAGTCTGCCTCATATCTTGACTTACATCTAGAAATTGACAATGAGGGTCGGTTGAAAACAAAACTTTACGACAAAAGAGATGATTTCAGCTTCCCAATTGTGACCTTTCCATTTTTAGTTCCAAATGGAGTAGTTGAAATCATCACTTCGTAAATTTTACGGACGCCATCACGAATTGGTTGACCGTTATGGAATATCCGTTTCACAGATGATATCGGATATGTTCCTTATGTCGTAACTACAATCCCGTTCCCTTTTCACGAATGTGACCTACCGAATTAGACTATTTACCGACTTTGTAATAACATGACCAACACGACGGATGCCACGTGTAGGACAGGGTCTGCTTGCCCTTCCGGAGCACCTGAGATCACCCCCGGATTTTGGTGGGGATCGTGTTGCTGTTGTACCCCTATTTGTGACATTTTTACCTATTGTGTTTGTTTTGTTCACACATCGTTGTCAATATAATGGAATTTGATGCGACTGTCATACAAGTGAGAGGTTTTCTAGCTTTAAAACCAGGTTTAATCCACCATTTTCTACATAAGAAAATGCCTGTACCAAGTCAGGAATATGACAGTTGTTATCCATTCGTTTGATGTGTTTGAACTTTTGATTTTGCCATTTGATTGAGGACTTTCCTTTTTGAATTTTCCTCGGAGTTCAGTATTTTTGTGATTTTACTTTTTTCTTCACGTAACAACCACATTTTTTTCCCTAATGGCTGTATGTATATGTCACTGGAAATGCGTACATAAAAGCAGTTAGTCCAGATAGGTTCAGGAAAAAATATCTCATCAAAATAGATTAAAAATGAGCAAAGATTTACTTTTTTTAAATTAAAATCATAATGCTAATTCAAACATACCTTATTCTGGTATATTTAATGCTATTATATGGAGAAGACCATTATATGTGTAAAAAAAATCGAGATAATCTATTATCTCAATTATACAATAAAAACCAAAAAAAATTCAAGAATTGTACGGCTATATAGAGATGCGGCCTGCGAATGAAGATCAGGGTATTTAAAAATCAGAAGAGATGTATGGTGACCTTTTAGTTAAGTTATTACAGGATGTAAGACTTTTTTATTCATCAAAGAGTACGTTTAATAACTTCGACGACGAGGGTTTTTATTTAACGACCTTGACTACCCATGAGAGACTTCACGAAATTTTGCAATCACTTGACATTCAAAATACCCTTTGCTGTTAATCAATTAATATCCCACATAGCAAAAGAAGCGAAAGATACCAAAGGGACATTCAAACTCATAAGTCGACAATAAATTGACAACGCCATGGCTACAAAAGAAAAAGACAAACAGACAAACAATGGTACACAAAACACATCATAGAAAACTAAAGACTGAGCAACACGAACCCCCACCAAAAACTAGGGATTATCTCAGGTGCTCTTATTAAGGGTATTAAGCAGATCCTGCTCCACATGTAGCATCCGTCGTGTTGCTAGTGTTAGTACAAACCCGGTGATAGGTCTAATTTGGTAGGTCATATACAACTGTTGTCCTCAACACGACGGATGCTACATGTGGAGCAGGATCTGCTTAATACCCTTAATAGGTAGGTTTATTCATCTAAGAGTACTTTTAATAATTTCACAACAGTTGGTGATGTGGGATATTAAATTATTAGTAAAAAAAAGGGTATTTTTAATTTCAAGTGATTGCAAAATTTCTTTAACCGCAGTCATTATTAACATGCAGCATTCAGTAACTAAGGAACTAACCTGTATATAGGAGCTAGACTTTACAATCAATAAACCAATCTACGTGTCTTATATTGCCAAAATGACACGAACTTCTACGGGGTTACGTCACCGTGCCCGTTAATGTAAAAGTTTAGGTTTCAGCTCTGGAATTCCCAATGAAGACATCATGATTTTATGTAAAAATATTTAATGTACAAAGTTCACATATAAACAAGGGAGAGGACGTCACTAATGTTGTTATAACTTGTGTCCAATCCCTTTTACTACTTTTGTAAATAAAATATGTTTAAACTAAACCAAAAGGTGAAAATGTAATATGTTTTTTTTTTCTTGTGCTGAACATCGTAGACATCAAATTAAGTCATAAAGCACACGGAAGCAAGAACTTTATTCTTTTTATATAGGATATCTAGGAGGCTTTATTCTTTCGCAAAGAAATGTCTGAATTTGAAATAGACAGAGTTGCCTTTCATACAACTTTGACACGAAATATTCCTACAATAGCACCTGAAAAATGTCTGAATTTGAAATAGAGTTGCTTATCATACAACTTTGACACGAAATATTCCTATAATAGCACATGAAAAATGTAAACAGTAGGTCATATTTCAGTATCAAAGAAATAACGCAGCTAATAAAGTTAAGCCATTGGGTTTTTACGAAAATAATACAATACGATTTTACCAACAAAAAACACGAAAGGAACTATATTTGAGGACAACCGATTACGAGCGACCAAAGAGCCAAATTCTAAAGTCTTAGTTTTCAATTTTTTACTATTGCTTTGTTTTTCTCAATATACATATGAAATCATATATAAATACACATTTCCTGCGTGTAAAATGATGGCTATATTATTTTTTTGTTTTCTTTTAATTTCTTTTAATTGTCGAATTTAAAGCAATTATTATACTTTGTTGAACTTGCACTTTTAATATAAAGCTCTTGAATCAACAAATGAAATATACATTCAGCTTCTAATACCAGATTTTTCTCTTTGTTTTCGATACATCCTGCATGGTATAGTCATGTTACACGATGGAAACCAAAACTATATATGTAAGACTTTTATTGATCCAAGAGTACGTTTAATAACTTCACGACAACAGTTGGTTATGTGGGATATTAATTTATTAATAGAAAAGGGTATTTTTAATGTCAAGTGATTGCAAAATTTCTTTAACTGCATCTCTCAGTCACTATTAACATGCACCATTCAGTAACTAAGGAACTAACATGTATTCAGGAGCTAGACTTTACAATCAATTATCCAATCTAATTGTCTTACGGTATATTGCCAAAATGACACAAACTTCTACGGGGTTACGTCCCCGTTAATGTAAAAGTTTATGTTTCAGCTCTGGGGTTCCCAGTGAAGACACTATGATTGCATGTACAAATAGTTAATGTACAAAGTTCACAAAAACCAAACTGTGAAAATATGATAATATGTGTGTTTTCTTGTGCTGAACATCGTAGACATCAAATTAAGTCATAAAGCACACGGAAGCAAGAACTTTATTCTTTTTTATATAGTGTGGCGTGGTCAATTACATCAAATAGTTGATGATCAATACTTAATCAGTTTAATGATCTTTCATCTTGATTAATGTGACAGTTTATACGGTACATGAGTTGCACAGTAGAGATGCAATAACATTTATATAAGTTTATCAAAATACTCTAAGACCATAAAGCAATGTTTAATTTAAATTAAGAACAGATATTTATAGCACGATCTTGTGAGAAATATTTTATTGGTCAGTAGTAGCTTGAAGTACCAAGTTGTATGTCCGAACGTTTATTGAAATTATCATTGTGAATATTTATTATACATGTACTGTTATATGAAGATGATATATATGATTAAACATGTGAACATTAAACAGACTTCGTTATATAGACAGTACTTCATGAGCTTACGGAGAAACTTTACATTAGCTAGTTCCGTATGTTAACGGGCAATATGGATTACGATCCCGGATAAGTAGATCCAAAATAATGAGTAGTCACAAAACGTACAGAATAAAGCCCCGTTACATGTGGTGGAGGATTCGGACTTAATGACATACAGTTTAAGAAACAGACAAGTAAAATTAACTGAAATGGCTGGAGACGAACATAAATCCGCAGAAGCTAGTAGTGGAAAACCAGAGTCAAAGGAACCCCAATTGGATAAACTGTTAATTACTCTCAATAGAATGACACATGTAATGGAAATAAATACAAGACGTGGTAACAGTGCTTCAAATATTTCAATGGATACTTTTTCAGGACACCCATCAGAGGATGCAAAACAATGGCTAGAAAAATTTGAGGCCTGGATTGTGTTTAACGGATGGTTACAAAATGTAGATAAAACTGTCAGTGCAATGCAACTAAAACTTGAGGGAAATGCACTCTCCTGGTTTCAGATTCTACCGAACCATACAAAGCAAAGTACAAGTGCATTGTTCAAGGGATTTTCGGACCATTTTTTATCTCTCCATCCGACGTGGATGCTGGAGCAACAACTATACTAACGCTCATTAAGTTCAGGTGAGGGTCTAGAAGAATACATCACGGACATACAAAGACGATGCAAGAGATTATTGAAAACCGACAGAGAGACAGTGACAGCATTTATTCGTGGTCTCCCCGCATCTGTTCGTTTATTTGTGACCAGAAGAACCCAAAGGACTTCAAGGAAGCAATTCAATCTGCAAGACTAGCGCAGGAGTCTTTGGCAGATTTTCCTTCTTTCGATGCTGGATCTAATAACATTATTCAGCAAACACTTAAAGAACAACAGGAAGCAATTCAGCTGCTTACAAAGTCAATACAAGAAATGAAGGCAGCAGATGACGGTGCGCGTATACATTCCGCTAGTGGAAGAAACTCTAACATTAAATGCCAGTTGTGTGACCGATTTGGACATGAGGCAAAAGCATGCCGAAAGTATAACGTGAGTGAAAATATGAGGAATTCGCAAAGGAATGGTGCGTGTTATAAGTGTGGAAAACCAGGACATTTTGCGCGTTCGTGGACGGAAAACTAAAAGCGCCTAGCAAAGACGGGCAATTTGTTAGGCACGAGATAAACTTGGATAATACTCGCCCTGATGTTAGTGACAAGCATGGAACTTTTGACAATAATTATGTATCAATGTGTCAGTCATCTTTATTGAACAATTTTATTAATGTAAATATAGGTAGTTTATCAATGCATGCAATGATTGACACAGGTGCGGACATTAGTGTAGCTAATCCGTCAATTTTATCTAAACTTGACTCTGTGGGTATTAATGTTGTTGTTAAGCCATCTGATAAGAAAGTTATAATTACTGCAAATGATGAATATGTAGAAATTGTAGGGACAATTAATGTTGATTTGACAGTAGATGACGAAAGTTCAGATGTTAAATTTTATTTAGTACCTTGTTTGAGCCCACAGTAAATATTAGGTTTAGATTTTTTAAATCATCAGGGCGCTGTTATTGATTTTAATGCACAGAAAATTTCTTTTGACCCCGACGTGTATTAATTGCCAAGTCAGATATAACTGTTCCGCCAAAGTCTGAGGTGGTAATTGCGGCAAAAATTAAAGGTGCGCAATTACTGGAAAATGTTCTAGCGTCAGAATCACCTAGTTTGGCTTCTCGTGGGTTATTAGCCGCAAAGTCGATTGCACATGTTAGCAATGGAACAGTTATGCATGGCTTGTGTAATATTT
This sequence comes from Mytilus coruscus, assembly GCA_017311375.1. Lineage (NCBI taxonomy): Eukaryota > Metazoa > Mollusca > Bivalvia > Mytilida > Mytilidae > Mytilus > Mytilus coruscus. The sequence goes on along the minus strand of CM029603.1, from coordinate 75,741,588 downwards.
TTGATAAGCCTATAAAAATTAAGAGAAACTCAAATGTTGGGAAATTTGTATGCATTTCAAGAGATGATAAGTTGTACGATGTCAATTTGGAGAATACACAACCAGTGGGCAGAGATAACAAGAGAGACATTCATTTGCCAGATGTATCACGTGATTTAAAGGTTGAGGAGCGTGGTCAGCTGAATGATTTACTAAGGAAATACTCTGACGTATTTGTAAATAAAGAGGGCAAGTTAGGTCAATGTGATGTTATCGAACATGAAATACACATCCCCGACACGTGTAAACCGATAAGGCAAAGACCATACAAACTGGGCGCAAAACAAACAGAGGTATTAGAAAATGTAGTATCAGACATGTTGAAAGACGGTATTATAGAACCAAGCACTAGTCCGTGGGCAGCACCATGTTTATCGGTCGCTAAAAAGAGTAGTAGTACCACAAATACAGATTATCGATTCGTGGTTGACTTTCGAAGAGTGAATGAATGCATTGAATTAAACGCACATCCTTTATTAACTACAGAAGATGCTTTAGAAAGCGTCGGCGCTAAGCAACCAACGTACTTTTCAGCTCTAGATTTAAAGAGTGGTTTTTATCAGTCCAGTATACACCCTAAGTCTAGACCTTATACTGCATGGAGGTGTCATTTGGGACGGTTTCAATTTCGTCGTTTACCCATGGGTCTCAAAAACTCAAACAAATATTTCAGCGTCTCATGGAAACTGTTTTGCATGGGTTGACATTTAAATTTTGTCTGATATATCTTGACGATATATTAGTATTCTCAAAAACTTTTAAAGATCATGTTCAACATTTGACAGCAGTTTTTGAACGTTTGAAAAATGCAGGTTTGAAGCTGCATCTTAAAAAGTGTACATTTGCCAAGCGACAGATTAAATATTTGGGACATATTGTGAGCAGTGACGGTATATCACCGGACCCGGATAACATAAGTGCTATCAAAGACTATCCACTACCAAAACGTCTCAAGGACGTTCGTGCATTTCTTGAACTATCAGGTTCCTACCGCAAATTTATTAAAGACTATGCTAAAATCGCATTCCCCTTATATGCGCTTACTTAGAAGAATGTGGATTTTACTTGGACTGAACAGTGTGACAATACGTTTAAACTACTAAGAGAAGCTTTAATTTCATTATCTTTATTGGCTTATCCAGATTTTGACGAACTGTTTCAACTGTAAACGGATGCAAGCTCATTTCCTGTCGGAGCCGTGTTATGTCAAACACAAAACGGGATAGAAAGAGTGATTTGTTATTCAGGACGATCGTTAAGTAAACAAGAGCAACAATATGGAATAACGGAAAAAGAATGTTTAGCGTTGGTGTATGCAGTGAAGAAATTTGACTGTTATTTGCGTTTTACCAAATTTACTGCGTATGTAGATCATTCGGCACTAAAGTGGCTATTAACTTTGAAAGAACCAACTGGAAAATTTGCTAGATGGATAGCTTCGTTACAGTCTAATAATATGGAAATACCATATCGCTCCGGGACTACTCATGGAAATGCAGACGGAGTGAGTCGCCGTGAATATGAGAATGTCACTGATCAGGACATGGAGTCGTTAATAGATATTTTGCCGTATGGTGCTGTAATTGATAAAACTGGTAATAACGTTAAAATAATAAAGATTAGCATTCCCCATTTGTACGTAATATTACGGATAATGACATATCGAACTTGACAATACTACTATAAAGAAAGTGTGAATATGTTCCTTATGGCGCAACTGAAAGTTGAACAGTGAAAAGACACGTACTTTAAGAACATTATTACATTTCTTGAATCCGGTAAACTTCCCGAAAATTCTAGATGGCGAAGAAATATATTAACTCTGCAACCGTTCTACTTCATCAACGACGGAATACTTTACCATATCAACAAGAAATATAAAAGACATTGTAAAGACACTGAAGTAACATTTCAAATCGCAGTACCGCAGTATCTGATGTTGCGGACTGGGTTAAATCTTGTTAATTATGTAGTCAGCGTAAGCGACCTCAAAAGTCAACGAAATCGCCAATTACATATATGCCAATAGCTTCACAGCCGTTTGAACGTGTCAGTACAGATATATTAGGACTGGTATCAAACTCGGGAAAATCAAAAAACCAGTATGTATTGGTGTTCATTTGTTATATTTCGAAATATGTAGAACTAATACCGTTAAGTGACATCAAATCAGCAACTATTGCTACAGCGTTTTTACACAACGTAGTGTGTAGACACGGAACACCATTATTTTTACACTCGGATAGAGGTGTGAACTATTTGCCTAATATTGTTAAAGAGACATGTAAATTACTGGACATTCAAAAGACTCAAACCACCATGCAGTTATAGACCGCAGTGTAATGGACAAAGTGAACGAATGATGTCGACAATCAAAGATATGTTGTCAAAGTATATTGAAGGCAATTCCGACTGGGACAGATATATACCATTCATACAATTCGCATATAATACTTCGCCGTCAATAGATTCAACAGACTATTCTCCGTTTTTCTTAGTAAATGGTCGTCACCCGAAATCGTTTTAGATACGCATTTGCCAAACATGGACGTAAACGTTACTGCGCGAGAGTATATTGTGCAAACTTTAGAAAAACATCGAAAAAGCCAGAGCTGTAGCACGTGAAAATCTTCAAGAACACAAAACCGAGATGTTGAAAAAAGGCAATAGAAACCGTGGTAAGTCGGTGATATTGTTTATTTGTATACGCCAGCCACAACTCCAAATTTAAGTAGGAAGCTACGACGCCCTTTGACGGGACCTTTTTATATTGTTGAAAGATTGTCCCAAATACATGTACGACTGAGAAGAAAGTGTGACGGCAAACTGCTTAAAAAATCGAGTTCACGTCGACAGGATAAAAACCTGGTTTCGTTTGGACCGGCGAACCTCGCGATCCAACACAAACCATCCAATCAACTAGTACCGTTGGAAATAAATGAAAATGACATTCCTGGTGACAATTTCGAACAAGTGGAACCGCACGTTCAACCGAGTCAAGTTCCAATAAATGAACATGTTGACAATATTAACAACAATAACGATAATAACGTCTTTTCAATAGAAAAAAATCCCAAAAAGGAAGAAAGTTGGAAACAAATGGATTTACAGAGTCAAATGGTTAGGGTATGGTTCCGCTGAAAATTCTTGGGTAGATTTTGAGGACTTGACCCCGGAATGCCAGGAATATGTGAAGGAAATGCATAACAAAATCCCTTCATCAAAGTAAATTTTTCAAAGCGCTCCTGATTCATTAAGTTTCATTTTTGTAAATAAATTTTCAATTTTCATTTTTATTCATTTAGTTTCTTTTTATGCCTATGTTTAGTTTTTTGTATATTATTTTTTGCGTTCAATTTTGTTTGATTTTGTGTATTACACATGTTTGATAAAGCTAGTTTTAATCTCTTTTCGTTACGAGAGTGGGCGTGTTGTGTGTAGTTAAGTAACAAGGGTTTCTTATACTATTTTAATGTACATGGGAGTGCCCATGAAGTTGATTGACAGTTTTGGTCATTATAAGGTGATACGGTCACATAGAAGTGAAGAAATTGCAGCTAATGAGATGCTGATTTTCTTAATTTGATTGTCCAGAGATAATGATAAGTTGATTATAATTGACGCTTTTAATTATTTAATCATTTAGTTTACGCTTGGATTAACGGTCATAATTCATGATAGACCTTACCATAATGTATTTGAATAGATTAATGATTGTAAACTTGTATTATATTTTTTTTTTTGTGTATATCTTATTTTATGATTTTTGTTTTAATACCTCATTTTGTAGTTATAAATATCAAGAGTTTGAAGTTGAAAGGATAATTGTCAATTTAGATTTTAAGAGTAATCTTTTTGCAAGTTTTCCACAACTATTCACGACGTAAATTGATAAATAACATGACATAACAATTATCATTATTTTTTTTATTTTTAGTTTAGATTTTTTAAAAGTAGTTTTAGTATAAGAAAAAGTTTATTTTTTACTGTTCACATTGCCTCCCTTTATTTTTTTACTTATGTAATAACTTTTGATCTGATTTTTTAATTCGAGTGAAAACGAATTTTGTTGAGCGGGAGTGATGTGGCGTGGTCAATTACATCAAAGAGTTGATGGTCAATACTTAATCAGTTTAATGATCTTTTATCTTGATTAATGTGACAGTTTATACGGTACATGAGTTGCACAGTAGAGTTGCAATAACATTTATAAGTTTATCAAAATACTCTAAGACCACAAAGTAATGTCTAATCTAAATTAAAGGGAAACTCCGCAAAAAATGAAAAATTGATATTTTATTCTTTAAGCATAATAAATCACATGTTCATAAATAAAAAAGATATATTCTCTTTGTAAAGATATCAAAATCGATTTTTTGAAATTGACTATCAGTTCTCGACATGCCGCCTTTTTGTCGGCATCCCCGATCTAAAAACTCGCGAGATATCTATAAACCACAAAGTACCAAAAGAATCGGGGATTTACCGACCGTGCGTTAAAAACTCCCATCATCAATCGGGGATTACCGTAGGCGTCATTCAGTGTCAAAATGTCTTGTCATATATAGGATAATTCCATATTTAGACGAGATAATTTTTTTAATTAATAAAGTTATACGTCGGATGAATAACATTTTTTTTATTATGATAATTATCAGCTAATGACAAGGAGCAGTGTTAGGAAGAGGTTTAAGCTGGGACATAACATGTTGATATAGTATAATATTCCCAGGTTATAGATATGTAAATGTCGGAATATCGGACATCTCAACTTTTATCATATATGGTGTGTTTTATTAAGTGTTTTTTTTTAAACTAAGCTTTATATGATATTAAATTGATACGGGATCAGTTCAGAACGGTCACTTTTAAAGATGCTTTACATGTTTTAATTCTGTTTAACGTGTGACCATATCTGGTATGTTAGATGTAAAATTAATAGTTTTTTTTTTCTTTTAAAATTTTATTTACGTTATCTTTTTATAAATGTTTTGGCTTCCTCCCGAATTGATAATCGGCATGTCAAACTAAATGAATTATTGATTGAGGTCGTGTCAAAGTGACACATTCAGGTAGGTATTCCATGGCCAGTGGCATCCTGTCGATTAAAAATTTGTATTACACACAATTACATAATACAGGTCCATGCATGGCCTCTCTATTGAGGTACGCGGCAGTGTGTTATTGAACCATAAAACTATCAGCTGTAATATACATCATGTGCACATTTATATATTTGTGTCTGAAAAGGCATAATGAACGTTGTTGATCGTGTGCGTGATTGAAATGATAAATTCCACCTGTTAATGAATGATATTCTGATATTAATTATCCATTATTTTTTGCTGATAAGTAAAAAACAAAATTATAAACATGACCTTTAAAAATTGTCGATTGGCAAACATGCAGATATAAAGTAATGCAGCACTTATCGTCAGTATCGAAGATTAGAGAGCCCCTTCCATGTGTAATGTCCCTATCTTTATAAGGATTATGACGACAGGGGAAATAGTCATTGTAAAGGAGTGGAGATAAAGTGTGGCATAGTGAAAAATAATAAATTAACCGAATAGAGAACAATATAGAGAATGTGCGACGAAAGGGGAAATAGTGATTGTAAGGAAGCGGAGATAAAGAGATGCATTGTGAAAAAAAAATGTTTGCTTGACAAAGTTATTTCTGGATTATATATTTTGTTATACAAAATCACACATCTTGTACTTAATTGGTGTTCACGTGCACTACACTTGATGTGTTAAGTTTCTGCATAGCAAAATAATTATGTATCTCATTTGTTATATCGTAGTTTCACTGTGTTTCTTTGTTAAATTTATTTAGTTTGTTAATGATTGTGTAAATAAGAATAAATCTGTATGCAAACTTCAAACTCGTTTAGTTATTGCCTAGGAGTTTGATTAGTGTTACATTAAAGATATATATATATATAGAACCTTTCATACTTCTTAAAGTAAGAGATGTGTGTCGGAGTCAAATGACATGAGAATCCTGTAATACTTGTACGAGTATAGCATGTAAAAATTCCTACTCAATATGGTTGTATTGGAAAAAAATCATAACGCTCATATTTCTTTATACCAGTCTCATCTGATTCATCAAATATTGCTGTTAACAAATATTAGGAGTTATATACAATCGGAGCTTCTCCGTAGTATACACCTGTGAAAATATATATATATACGAACTTCGGTATTGAATCTACATCTCACAAACATTATTTTTGAATTACGATTTTGAGTGAACTTCCACCAAACCAATAAAAACGTATGGCAAGATATAACCATGCAGACATTTGGTTTTCGTCAGGCACAAGATAAATAATCACTATCATAAACGTACATGCATGCTGTTTATAATATCAAGAATTAGAGATCGATGTCTGTAGATCGTCGATATCAGAAATACATTACTAAGCTATGCCTTTAATTACTACTATTACTAGTTTGGATTAATGACGGCTACCTTGTAAAGCATTGCACTAAATTATCATAGAATATAAAAATGGTTATATTTAATTTTCATGTTTTCAAACTTAAAGATATTTATAACACCTCATAAAAAAGGATTATAAGAAAACGAATAAGCTGGGAACAGTATATCTAACGGGAAATGAATCTGATAGGCTTTTCAGTATAAAATAGATAAAATCTCGGACTCCACGAGACTTCGCGAAATTTATGGATTTTGGTGGCGTCTGACTAAAAGACTATCGGAACTGCTCAATAAATTAACCACACAATTCTAATCGTAAATAAATACAAGTTTTATCATAAAGTAGATACATTTTGTCATATAAAATGACCATAATAAGTGTAAATTATTTGATGTGAAGTGTTTAATAATGTTTTTGAATTTGGGAAGGTAATCGGCGCCATTTTTTTATTACCATGTTTGCATTCTGTACCATTCTGTGATAAAATGAATGCGATTCTAACAAATTTGAAGTGACAGAATACAAGTATGATACACTGGCATCACTGTTAAACTAGTTTAAATGTCATTTTATTGATATCAGAAATTATTAGGATAATAGCGAGTACGTTCTTAACACATGTCCGTTTCCGTATCGTATCTTTATTACCTATGACCCGACGATAAAATCGGCTACAATTAGGTAGTGTCAAGTCCCGTCAATATATATGTAATATATATGTTCCTGGAATAAGCGAGTAAAAGTTCATTTGTTGGGAAATTAGTCTCCTTTGATCTCGAATTAACTTGTAAAAAATCATTATACAAAATAAATAATTAATTCAATAGCTTAGATTTATAATGAATGTGAATCCATTAATGAAATAAATGATAATTGTCATTCTTTTCACAATAAATTCGTCTAAGATTTAAATACAAGTCAAAGAATTCCAGTAAAGTTAATTAAACAGATGTGCAATGGTATCTCTCTATTAAATTGGGAAAATATAACATAATTTTTTAAGATTGAAAGTACTATTCTTTTAACTTCATATTTGAATCTTTATGCTAATTGCATAGAACGTAATAAAAAATTGTTTCATTTTAATTTTATACACTTCCGGAATTAAAAAGTTGAATGTTATTTTCAAATAATTTATACAATTTTATTATTGTATCTTTATTGTCATCGGGTATTCGATCTTGGTGTATTTAACACGCCATGCATACTCTTTCTGTTAATCCATTCAAAATGACAACATTCACACCTGTGTACGCTTGAATTCACACCTGTGTACGGCTTGAGGCTAAATTGCTCCAAGGTAAAGTTCAAACGAATTGTCCTCAAATCGAGAAATAGACAATGACTTTACAAAATGATATACACTCTTTATTCATACAGATTTTGCTTTGAAATGGTTGCCGAAATTATTAAGGAAAATAAAAGCGGAAAATATTTTCAGTTCAACATCAGTAAAAATGTTCAATAGATATTTTATGCAAAAATGTCAACAATAATTTATGAAATTAATTCGGAAATAATTATATATTTCATAAAGGAAGTTTTATTCAATCAATGCAAAATGGTGCACGTGTGTTTATTTTCTTTCATTCTTACATTGTGGTTATAAGCTACGAGAAATGGTCATTTGTGCGCTTTTAGTTACGTAAAATAACGATAAGCAATTAAGACTTTAACAGATTTAATTTTTTCCCAGCATTCAATAAATCGGGTTAAAACGTCACAACCCACTAATGCATGTCAATCAAAAAAGTTACAAATACTCGATTTTCTCCGTTATTAGAAGGAATACAAATTTAAAACTTTGTGAATGTGTTTTTTATGTTAAGATGAACATATTTAGATGATAAATAAAATATCGCGGATTTTCCCTTTAAGAACAGATGTTTATAGCACGATCTTGTGAGAAATATTTTATTGGTCAGTTGTAGCTTGAAGTACCAAGTTGTATGTGCGAACGTTTATTGGAAATTATAATTGTGAATATTTATTTTATATGTACTGTTATATGAAGATTACATATATGATTAAACATGTGAACATTTAACAGACTTCGTTATATAGACAGTACTGATGAGATTACTGAGAAACTTTACATAAGCTAGTTCCCTGTGTTAACTGGCAACATGGATTACGATCCCGGATACGTAGATCCAAAATAATGAGTAGTCACAAAACGCACAGAATAAAGCCCCGTTATAATAGGATATCTAGGAGGCTTTATTCTTTCGCAAAGAAATGTCTGAATTTGAAATAGACAGAGTTGCCTTTCATACAACTTTGACACGAAATATTCCTACAATAGCACCTAAAATTGTAAACAGTAGGTCATATTTCAGTATCAAAGAAATAACGTAGCTAATAAAGTTACCCCATTGGATTTTTACGAAAATAATACAATACGATTTTACAAACATAAAACACGAAAGGAACTATATTTGAGGACAACCGATTTCTGACATGTCCTTTTTCACCACAGCGAAAGCATTTATTCTTTGAATCAACAGACATTCCAACTACTTCGTTAGTTAAGATATGATACCTTATTCTATCTGCTTGGTTAAAAGTATCAAATCTAATTGCCAAAATTTCAGCTTCATTGATATTTTTAGGCCTTGGTTCTCGTATTCTGAGACCATTTTAGGGTCGTGTAATGCATCTATAAACTGTTCCAAAGCCAGTATATCTGTAACAGAGGAAGGAGCACCAGGATAAGCCCAGCGAGTACTTTTTTTAACCACTGTTTCATCACTGGCAATTGGTGATCTATCAGTTGGATGTAATTAAATTATATCAAAGAATCATCCATTTCAAAATGATTTTTAGTTTTTCAAAATTACACCAGATAATTTTAAAAATAAATAATTTTGAATCCCACTTCTGACACCAGTGTAACGTTCCGGTTTTTTCGAGTCAGGATACCCGTGTTACTTATGTGGGTCTCTGGTAAAGTACGTAATAATCAAAACCATAATGGAAGTTCATAAATTGTTTAATTTTCTACTTCAGTAATTGATATGCAATACAGCAAATATAGTGGTTCATAAAATATATGAGATGAAATAAAAAACATTTATTATATAAAATAATACAGCAAGGTGCATTACTTGCACCAGGTTTAATAAAACAATTCTTCTAGCGCTCGGTGCAAGAAAATCTACTTGGGACACTGCATCCTAATACTCTGCATACTTGGTGCAGGAAAAGCTGCCTGGTGCACTGCATTCAAATACTCTGCATACTCGGTGCATGGTTAGCGATTTACCCGAGCAAACAGTACGTCAGCATTTTGATATGAAGACTTGGTTAATTATCAAGTCAATTAAATATTATCACCAAGCACTCTTACTTGGTGCAGAAAACATGGTTTGAGATATACTGCTAACCGCTTGGAGAATCTTGGAGAGTTGGAACATTCCATTTATTCAAAAGCGTCATTTACTGGTGACGTAATACACAAAGTATTCACAAACAAGAACTGAAACACGTAACGTAACATTTGGCGCGTTACAATGAAACTTAATGTTAACAAATACAAAATTAACAATTACATTCATAAATTAAAAACCAATTGTTCAGAGAATAATTGAAGGTCTTTCCACCAGTAAGGATCAATTTTGATATGAAAAATATTAAAATTAGGTTTTAAATGTCAATTCCAGCGTCAAATGACAGCTTAATGTACGCTTATTCCAAAAATATATGGTTTCTATACAAAAAAAGATAAATAAGGGAGATAATTTTTGACTTCCGGTTTAAAAAATGTCACTTCCGGTATTGTTTGATAGTTTGCTTGACACTGATTCCAAAAATATATAGTTCTATATACTTTTACATTAATTTAGTACAATAAATAGCTACTTCCGGTTTACAAAAGGTCACTTCCGGATGGCTTTTTCAAGGTCAAATGGCTTGCAACCTAATGCAAAAAGTCCCATGGCTTTATCATGTATATATATGAGGTAAAAGCAAAGGTCAAAATATAGAACGTCGAATCAACCTTTGACCTTGACCCCAATTTCAAGGTCATGAAACAAGGGCTTCAAATCAAAATACCCTAGGTCTCAATTATATATGATGAATGAGTTATATCACCATACGTGTAATTTTGAATATGATAGGGGAGAAAACTCCCATTAAATGTCTCCGTACCCTTTCAACTCAAATTTACGTGTTACGACATGTCACAACTAACAATTCTGTAAAAAAATTTGTCGATATCTTATAAGATTTCTGAAAATTAGTGATAACAAGCCAAAATCAAAATTTTGAACATGACCTTGACCTTTGACCTTGACCTCATTTTCATTTTAATGGACCAAGGACCTCAAATCAAAAGACCCTAGGCCTCTATCACTTATGGTTTTCCAGTTACAAATACATTTCACATTTATCAAATACAAAAGGGGAAATAACTCTCATATGGAGTCTTCGTAAAGCTTCGGTCTAAATAAAATCTTACATCCTGAGGATATAACGAGCAATTTAGAAAAATAAATTTGTCGCTTTCCTTTACGGTTGCGGAGGACATCTCATAACAAGAAAAACAGTGTTTGGGGATATAACTCTTACAAAGAAAAGTGTTCGGTTAAACAGGGTCAGTTTCAAAAGCGTATAGACTGTATGATATCATATACCAAAAAACTAAGCGACATCTTTTGAAACAAAAATACACCGCAAGAAAAAATAGAACGTCAAATTAAACTTTGACCTTGACCCCAATTTAAAGGTCATGAAACAAGGGCCTCAAATCAAAAGACCCTAGGTCTCAATTATATAAGATGAATGAGTTATATCACCATACATGTAATTTTGAATATAAAAGGGGAGAAAACTCGCATCAAATGTTTACGTACCCTTTAAACTAAAATTTACGTGTTACGACATGTCGCAACTCACAATTGTGTCAAAAAATTTTGTCGATATCTTATATGATTTCTGAAAATAAGAGATAACAAGCCAAAATAACAAAATTTTGAACATGACCTTGACCTTTGACCTTGACCTCATTTTAATTTTTTTGGACCAAGGACCTCAAATCAAAAGACCCTAGGCCTCTATCACTTATGCTTTTCCAGTTACAAATACATTTCATTTATTTCAATACAAAAGGGGAAATAACTCTCATATGGAGTCTTCGTAAAACTTCGGTCAAAATAAAACCTAACATCCTGAGGATATAACGAGCAATTTGGAAAAATAAATTTGCCGCTTTCTTTTACGGTTGCGAAGGAGATCAGATAACAAGAAAAACAGTGTTTGGGGAGATAACTCTTACAAAGAAAAGTGTTCGGTCAAACAGGGTCAGTTTCAAAGGTGTATAGACTGTATGATATCATATACAAAAAAACTAAGCGACATCTTTTGAAACATTTTTACACCGCAAGAAAAAATTAGGCGGAAGAAAAAAAAAATAATAATCAGAACAAAATCAATAGGTCTTTCCACACGGAAAGGTGGAAAGACATAATAAAGTCGATTTGTAGTTTGAAGAAAGTCATTAGATAATGTAAGGTAAGCTTTTTCTTCTGTAAATTACGGATCAGAACACAACAACGGACTTCTGCCTGCATCAAGCGTGGAACGGAGACCACAGTGATAATATGAACACAACTGTGTAACTTACACCAGTTAAATTCACAATAGTATTGATATAAACTGTCAAACCACAGGGGCGTAACAATATATAAATACACATTTCCTGCGTGTAAAATGATGGCTACATTTTTGTTTTCTTTTAATTTCTTTTAATTGTCGAATCTAAAGCAATTATTATACTCTGTTGAAATTGTACTATTAGTATAAAGCTCTTGAATCAACGTAGGAAATATACATTTAGCTGCTAATAACAGATTTTTCTCTTGTTTTCGATACATCCTGCATGGTATTGTCATGTTAACGTTACACGATGGAAACCAAAACTATATATCGAACGTCAACATAAATTTGTTGTTTTTTTTGGTTTTTTTTCAAATTATTTTGTCATTGTTTATTTCAAAAGTGCCATCTTCACGACTTTTCTTGCATGAAAAAAAAACAAACAAACAATCAAACAAAATCATTTGCATTGTTCAGGCTTAATCTTTTTATCGGCAAGTGACAAATTTTACAAACAGAAAATTAAAAAAATCCATGTACTTTACAATTGATTTATAATTTATAAAAAATAACCGTGTTAAAACATAAAGAAGCTGAAAATATGAATACTTATTTTTTTTCATTATTATTGTGCTGATATTTTATCCTGTGTCGAGTTTGGAATTTGATATTTGGAAGAATTTCCCGGGGGCAAAATATTTCGTATATTACTTAAAAATTCTAGAAATAACTTTGTACACGGGATGATTTTAACAAATATTGGTCATTTGGTTTGGCATACGTTTCCTGTGTAATACCTGAATAATTGGTTTACTTTTACAAATTGTGACTTGGATGGAGAGTTGTCTCATTGGCACTCATACCACATCTTCTTATATCTACTTATCTACCCGTCTATAACTTGTGAGGCTTACCTGTCATTTTACTTTTCTCAGAGACATACATTCAATGGACTTTTTTTGGTCAATTTTGTATTCTTGTCTTTCATTTTTGCTTATGTACTTTGTCTATAGAGTGTCTATATGCCATATTGTGTTTCTTTTTTTAAATAGTAATTTGTTTTATAGTGATTATGATTATATTACCATCACTTAAAACCTTCCATCCTTTATAGGTGGATTTTACATAGATAAATAAAATCGTATAATTTAAGCATAATGAGGATGTTAAATTTGATATATGCCTTTTTGTGCTTCTTCGTTACATTTGTTTGTTTTTATAGTGATTAAGATGATAACACATTGTTGACTGCTGTACCCGAATTTTTTACATTTTACCTATTATGTCTGTTTGTTTTGCTCACACATTGTTGTCGATTTGATGGAGTTCTATGCGACTGTCATACAAGTGAGAGGTTTAGCTAGCTTTAAAACCAGGTTCAGTAATCCACCATTTTCTACATAAGGAAATGCCTGTACCAAGTCAGGAATATTACAGTTGTTTTCCATCCGTTGTTGATGTGTTTGAGCTTTTGATTTTGCCATTTTGTAAAGGACTTTCCGTTCTGAATTTCCCTTGGAATTGTATTTTTGTTATTTTACTTTTCACATGTAGATATACGTCGATCTGTGCCTTTCCATATTTTAATGCAAATATTATAATATGTATGGACTGTAACAACAAATATTTTTTGCACCGAAAAAAACTTCTTTTAAATAAAACATGAACAACGCAGGCAACCGTCATGAAAATGCCGAATAAATAATGAGAAAGGCAAATTTATCTGAAATATGAACAGCCGCCATTTTGAAAAATCCCGCCATCGTAGAAAAACTCATGGTCTTAAATCGATTAGGGACTTAATTTGCCAACGAATTAAACTGTTGAAAATAGGATGCACCGCTAGACATATGTTTCAGATATTACAATATAGGTGCAAAGTTATTTGTTTCAGGAATTTGTGATTGTGAAATTGAAGACGAAGGTTTGTAAGTTTTACAATACAGTCAACGGACAAAGAAGGAGAAAAAAGAGCAGTATTTACGATTGATCAGGGACGTAATTTCATCTAAATTTAAACTGTCAGGATCAACATTTTAAGATAGATTTACGTTCGAAGACAAAGTTAAAAGGTGCTTAAGTTAGAAAACGGATTAACGGAAAAAATAAAGTTTATTGAAAGGTCTTTGCAATATCTATAAGACAAATTTTCTAAAGATGGCGGATTCCTACGTCGTCGAAGTCACGTGATGTCTTACTTAGTTGGATATGGAGTTACATCCCCGTTAATGTAAAAGTTTGGGTTTCAACTCTGGAGTTCCCAGACTGGCAGTGAAGACATTGTGATTTCATTACAAAGTTCAAAAACAAAAACACAAAAGGCGACACACAATCCTATAGTCATCATTAAGAAAACAAAAATCACGTTTTGCATCTATAATGGTCACATTCCTATATATCATAATGTATTTGAAACTTAATCTTTAGTGTATCAGATAGTCCAGTAAAAAAGTATGTTGTTACTTGAAAAAGTTCAAATCATTTTTAAGAAGTATGATTTTGTTGATTTTTAATCGATATTGACCGTGAAAGATCAGGCATTGCATTATTTTGACTGTGAAAGACAATGCGTGACCGGACTTAACGATCAGAAAACAACATATCTCAGTTTTACCAATTGATATACTTGTAATTTTTTGAAGCGTGTAATTACTTACTAACTTGAATGCTTTCATTTTCATTTAGACCCACATTTAGACCTGTTTTCATTTAAAAGGCAATGCTAACTATGCATCCAAGATAGTAAGACCCGGCCTAGGAGCGTAAATTGTTGAAAAGTAAATATCTTTGTATCTATAATGCTAAATGCATCCACGAATGAATGAAGCCAGAGGGGGTCTGGTCTTCCCCTGGAAATATCTTAATGTGTACGTTTTTGTTTTCGTAAGAATCTTTGACAAACGAGATGATTTCAATTTTGAAATTATAAATTTTCCTCACCTCAGCAGCAATTTACCAACTTCATCCGCGTTTTTGAGTATATATTTCTCAACTCATACGTTATTCGGAAGCTTAAACGCTGCTACTCAGAATTTGTAAAACGTCATCAGTGTATGAGCCAAAAATTGGTTAGCCAGGGTTTTGTGAAACCACGTCTCGTCTTCTTTGTCAAAAAATTCATTGGAAAGTACCAAAGACCTAATAGACAAATATCCCATTGTCTACTTCACAAATGGTACAGGATGGTCTTTTGTGAAATCACGTCCGTTCTTTTTTATCCAAAAAGTTCATTGGAAAGTACCAAAGACCTAATAGAGATATATATATTGTCTACTTCACAAATGGTACAGGATGGTCTTCAGATTGAAGGTGTAGAATTGCATCTACTTTACAGTTTTACCTTTATTTGTCTTTGTATTAATATGTTCCATTTGGTCGTATATATAACTCTTGACATGGTTTAGTATACGTCTATCCAGCTTTCGGGTTTTTTTTTTTTTGGCTTTTGTCGTTCGTTATGCGGGTGAGTCCAGAGATAGATTCGGACACAAGAGGTTTTTATAATGTTGTTTTCATTTTGTTGCTTCGCATCACGGTGCGGAGCTATTAGTTTCAATCGAAATACACGCCATCTTGAATAAATTACTTTTCACGTATAGATTCTGATTGGATGCGGCTGAGATACAGCAACAGCTATTGGCTTAAATGAGATAAAGAATTACAGACTTTTCTCGGCCAGGATAAGACATTAAATGCCGCAAAATTGACTATGTGTATTTCAGTTCCGATCAACTGTCATTAATTCATGTTCGTTTAATTATGCATACATTTCACAGATGAATTCAATATTGAAATATCAATTATTAATACGTGTTTATTTGCTTTGTTACTCTGCAATTTGCACGATTTGCTTTTCTAAACAATGTTCATATACAATGTTTACAAAAATGCATTATCTGTAGTTTGTAACTTCTGACAATCTAGGCACACCTCCAGAGTCGTGTCTATTTATAATTGTTTTAATTTTCAACAAGAAATTTAGATTTTTTAAAAGCATGGGTATATAATGCATACAGACACTCTTAAAGAACATCAATTTGTTATCAATCAATATCTAAAAATATCACATTTCCAATACTATTTAACAACCACATGCACACATATTACCTTAAATTAGGGTAGAGCGAAGCAGTCCATAGCTTTTTAGAAAGCTAAAACTTGTATACCCTTGTATATTTAACTTATTTTGTATTTTATCGGGAAAGTGTATATGTCACTATGCTTTACTATACTGGCTGTATTATCAACTACAAAAACTTTTTTGTTTGTGTCTTTGTTTCATTTAATTGTAAATGTGCTTGAACGTTTAATTCAGTTGTGTTATATATCTGTGTTGTATGTTTACATAGTTTTGGCCACGTTAACCAATCATGTCTGTTTGGGTTGCTCACCCAATTTGGCAATATGAAGTACTATATATACCATGGTTCTTACGAGTTAACATATTTAAACAAACGAATCCGAAGGACGAGTTTGTTTAAATATGTTAATGAGTAAGACACGTGGTATATATAATTTGTAATATAAATAGAATGATTGACAGCTTGAACTAATACAAGACACTGATCTGACACACATGCAAATTTGTAACAAGCAGATGCAGATTCAAAAATTTGAAAGGGGGCGGCAAACAAGGCAACATTTGGAGTGGAACATGTAAAAAAATCTTTGCATTAACCATATATATTTATCTCCATAAAGGGGGTCTAGGGCCCCTTGCCCCCTCTAAATCTGCATCTGACAGGGATATTAAACATTATTCTAATGACGGTCAGTTTTGTTTTATTGATAAGATATTGTACAAATACTTTTATTTTACAGGTTGTTCATTTCATTTTACCTTTTAGCTTTTCGTACAAACGGCTTCGTTATTTAGCAGGCCTTTAAGTGAGCATAAAATAAAAAAAATCACAACTACATTTATGTTTTATTAAAAAAAACATTAAATGATATGGGTTTTTGTCCTTATTTTTTAGGGTTTGTTAATGGTTCTCATTTAAAATCATATTTAAAAAAATTCTTGAGAAGCGATAACACTGATTATAACCAAACAATTAAGACAACACTAATATTAAAAATTATTGTTTTTTTTTTTCTTTCTCGGTTAATCTTTTTTTAGTTTCCTAAATAGTTGAGAGGCGGATATATTTCAGAAAATGGGTTGGAGCTTCAGCCATGGAATAACATCAAAATGACCATGTTGTACCATAGCTAAGCTCCGCCTACTTTCCTTTAAGATTCTAGTTGGGTTTGTTTTTAGTTATCAAAGTATGGTACAACTTCAAATTGAAGATAATATATAGACTATGGTTTTCCATCAACACACTTTTTAAGCAAATTATTTCATTAAAACATCAAAAGAAAAGTTCAATTTATTTTACAAGGGACATTAAACAATTGTCACAAAAGTGGGCGTTTTAGCAAGCTAGAAAACCAGGTTTAAACCACCATTTTCTTAGGGAAAATGCCTGTGCCAAGTCAGGAATATGACAATTGTTTTTTCTGTGTTTTTTTGTTAAACATTATTTTTTTTTTCCAACATCACAAAACTTCCATCAACAAGGATCGTCGTTTTATAGATATGACTGTGCATAAAAATTAATAGAAATCAGATGAGACATATGCAGGACGGACAGACGGACTTGTATTATAAGGCAACTAATCGGTGTGGGATTATCAAATAATCAGATCCAATGGCATTGAACCATCATAGCCCTATTCACAAACAAAAGTGAAGCGGAATACGTCATGCAAATCCAAACTTTTGCTATACCATTACAAATATAAATTATCGTGTGTTTAAAGAATGATCTGATCGGTTTTCGTGGATTTTTGCAATAACGATTAAGCGACAACATGTGCAGATCTTTCACGATCCGAATAATATTTTTTTTCAAAATATCATCCCATTTTTGCAAACTTTTTGATTGAAATATATCATAATATCTCTAAGAATCATTCTAAACAGTAATATGGAACGATATTTTTAAGAAAAAAGTAGTTAATGCATTCAAAATATGAAAAAAATAATGCCGGTAGTTCGTTTAAATTTTTTTAAATCTCGATGAGTAATCTGTCTTTTGTAGTTTTGTAAAAACGGTGTACTTTAAACCTTGATGTTTCTGGGATACTGATCATAATGAACCATTTTGACAGTCAGTTTTATTTTTCCAACTTGTATTTGTCATTAAAGTTAGATTATTTACTGACGTTGCATGTATCTTCTCCATAAGATTTTCTTCGCGATCCAATACCAGATCTGAAACTACTATAACGCATAGTTAAACATGTGTTATAGTAGTCTCAGACATAATAATAATAATAATAATAATAATAATAAATACTTTATTTAAAGAGGGTAAAATCAGTTAGTACAATACTAATAATCTCCCCTGATGCCCTCTGAATAACTCAAAATATAATAATAAAATATATACATATACATACTGTACATACATACATACAGCTTTTTATGCAAAACAAATGGTGAAAAACATACAGATTCGTTTCATGAACATATTTTCTTAATGATGCACAAGACAAATATATGGATTTTTAAAATATAGATAAATTTCTGTAATAATCATCATTTGGTTGGTTTTACATGTTTGTTTATGAATCTGACAATTAGCTTTTTTGTTCTAGAAACAAGAAATTATGATACCTTTGTTTGAACTGTTCTATCTTTTTTATTTCTACGGGAATACTGTTCCAAAGAACAGTACCGGAATATTGAAATATCTTTTTCATAAAATTTGTTCTCGGACGTGGTATGCCTTGAAAAGACAATTATTGTCCGATGAACGCAAAGAATATCTTGCATTGGGATTTTAGATATTGTTAAATAATTGACACAGATAATCAGGTGCAATACTATTTACACACTTATACATTAATACTCCTTTGTGATATATGATTCTTTTTCGAAAATTTAACCATCCTAATTGTTTGAATACAGTTTTAGACGGTGTATCATATGCTTTGTTAAGAATTATTCTGGCTGCCCTTTTTTGTAATTTTAACATTTTTTCCATATTTGAATTACTTGTGTCTGTCCATATTGTACAGCAATAATCAAAGAGAGGAAGTACATATCCATTATAAAATAAACATAAACCTTTTTGTGGAATATAATGCTTCAATCGATTTAGTAAACCTAGTCTAGTTGAAATTACAGTACATACTTTGTTTATTTGTTGATTCCATGAAAGCCTGACAATCATCGATTAAAACGTGCCCAGTAATTTTTCACTGTTTACATTTTGTAAAAGAATTCCACTGTATTCTATCTTCAATGTTTCTTGTATGCTTTGAAGCTTCCTGTGTGATCAAACCAAAATAGATTTGGATTTTTTAATATTTAAATTCATATCATTATTTTCACACCATGTTTTAAAAGTTGCTATTTCGTCATTAAGTTTATCACATATATCATCAACGGAATTTGAAGAGTATTTAAGTGTTGTGTCACCCGCATACAAATCAGACTTTGTATGATTTAGTTGAAGTGGGAGATCATTAATATATATATAAAAGAAATAATAAAAGGGCCTAGAATATTGCCCTGCGGTACACCAAATGTTACTTTTTTACCTGAAGATATATGTTGGTATTTATTTTTACTTTTTGATAAATATGATTTGAACCATTTAAAAGAAAGAGAATCAAACTTATACATTTCTAATTTTGATAATAAAATTGAGTGATTTACAATATCAAAAGCTTTTTTTTAAATCTAAGAATGAAACTCCCGTGCAGTTTCCTTGATCCATGTTAATTAACAATTCTTCAACAATTTTCGTTAGAGCTGAGTGACAGGAATGGCCGTGTCTAAACCCAGACTGGTACTTATAAATCAAAGCAAATCTTTCACGATCCAATCGCAATAACTGAACACCGCTACTTATTCTAAATAATTTTCCTCGATATACCGAATGAAAGCCGTGAAAAAAGAACACAAAGTCTAATCGTAGCGCAAACAAAACACTATAACGTCCGATAACTCCGTTTTTGTTTACAGATTTCTGAAATCATCTAATCCCAGCAGACGAAATTTAGCATGGGATTGCATTGCGTTGTTAGTCTTTCTTTCTCCCTTTTTTAAAAAGCGCTCATTTAATCATTAACAATCTACATAATAATGTAATATGTATAAAGTATGAAAGTTTGACATTGCACGGCACTGAATTTTTTTTACTATATTTACAGATTAATGTCTGATTTTTAACCAATGGGATTTGAGAAATTTATCCAATCCAGTCCTGTCGAGCATCAAAATATTTTTGTCTGCAAGTCGGATCCCGTAGGTATTCTGCAGCTGATAAGTTACCAGTTCAAATTTCTTTTTAAATTCAGTGTAAGTTCAATCAATCACAACTTTTCAAATTAATACATTACTTTTGAATATATGCAGTAATAATAACATTCTACTTAATTTTATATAAACAATACCAGGACAATACTTGTATACAATACTTGTACATTAATTATATACGAGTATTGTTGACAATACTGGTATACAAGAATTGTGGTCGCCAAGTTCAGGTGATCCCTTTTTACAGAAGAAAATGTCAAACATAAGTATTTGATCCGCTTTTCCAGCAAGAAATAATCCAATATTTCTTGAAGAGTTTAAAAAATCTGCAGTATCTACATGTACTGTTGATATACGAAGATAACAACATGGCCCAAAGTTGAGCTAACTTGACACCTTTTCTCTGTCATGTCTTTTAATCCT
Organism: Mytilus coruscus; assembly: GCA_017311375.1. Taxonomy (NCBI): domain Eukaryota; kingdom Metazoa; phylum Mollusca; class Bivalvia; order Mytilida; family Mytilidae; genus Mytilus; species Mytilus coruscus. The sequence continues at coordinate 75,720,763 of CM029603.1, read as the reverse complement.
TCTTCTTTCAAGGTAACATGTGATAGACTGTGAATCTCAGACGAGGAGATTGGGAAATTTTGGTCAGGAGGTTTTTAATTGTCATTTTAACTTAAGTGGCATTTGTTTTGTCGTAATTAGTAACCATCTGATGTAAAATTGTCTTTATTGTGTGTATTTCTTCAATCTTCTATCTGAATGACATACCATAGTGTTTACCCTTGAAGCCTGTCTATTTAAATGATACAACATGAAAGACAAATTAAGAGAAGAATCTTGTTCTTGGTTTGTTTGTCATTGTTGATTGTTGACGGCTCATGAATATTAAAGCACCATGATTTGAATTTTCTTTGAGTGCATAGTGTTGTACTCATGCTTTCATCTCTTTTTATTTGTATTCATTGTCATATTGGCTTTATAATATAAAGTTCCAAATTGAATAAATATTCTGGAACAAATATCACAGTATTTGTCCCTAAAAGGAATAAAGGGTATAGAATATTTGTTCCAGCAGGAACAGCTAGATATTATTGAATTGTTTATAACAAATTTCTTTTTCTTTACGCCACCTAATTTTTATAATCGTAAAAATGGAAGCCATTGTAGGGATGACATGCAGTCAATTTAGCTCTTGAAAACTGATAAATTTATCCACATAGCATTATTACGATCCTTATATACCAGTTGTATTTTAAAAGACAAATATATCTGCTAGCTATTAAGCATCATTTAATGTACTTTTATGCATTAAGTCAACTTAAACTATTGTCTTATGGGTAGTCGGCCCTGTCAGGGGGAATTATCCAAGATAAAATTTTGTTTAATGTTATATTGACCTATATATAGCCTAAATATATATAAAAAATAATAGAATCTTAAGCGAGATGATGTACATGTATCAAATATTTTTCTTTTATACGTTTTCAAGACAGATTAATCTACTCAAACACATCTGAACATAAAAAGGTGTACACGACTTTCTCTTTTCGATGAAATTATTGCCCATTTTGGGGATTTTTTCCCAAATAACTGTCGCCGATGGCATAGATGCAAATTAATGCTTTAAAAAGATCAATCTATTATCTTTCTATGGAATTTTTGTATACACATAGAAATAAGAAGATGTGGTATGAGTGCCAATGAGACAACTCTCCATCCAAGTCACAATGTGTAAAAATAATGCACATATGAACTTTGAAAAATTTGGGTTATATCTTTGCAGCAGTTCATTCCGGTATGTACATATGCTTGTCTTTAAATTTTGTCAATTTGGAGGCTATTTTTGTCATTTTAATTAGGTAAGTACTAAGAGTGATGATACAATACCAGTATGATTGACAACTGCCATGATCACTAAACAATCAGATAATTTGGGGCCTTAATTACAGTGTCCCACCTCCTTAAATGCCAATCATATTGACCAAATTACTAATCAGCCATGTCTTACATAATTAAACAGACCCTTCATTATACATTTCAATACTCAAATACTTGTCCTCATTATTGAATACACAAATATATATATTACATGTTGGATATATAGATCATTGCCTTTCACTTTTGATCTACACTACATAAAGGGATTCTATAAATTGTGTCTGAAAGATAAATGATTAAGGATTTAACAAGATCTTCTTTTTAAAGGAAATGACAAAATATGAAATCTTAATATAAAAAAGGTATTTAAGTAATTTTTAATGCCCTTTTCTTGATAATATTAAATCATGAATTGAATTAAATACACTCTACAACTTATAATCTACAGTGTCATATAATCATGATAATTTTTTATGCCCCCGCCGTTGCGGAGGGGGCATTAAGTTTTACCCTTGTCCGTCTGTACGACCGTCCGTCCGCCCGTCGTCGTCCCAAAGTTGGTTTCCGTTCTCTAACTTTAGTTTGCCTCAACCAAATGTTATGAAACTTATACGCAATGCTTATTACCACAAAACACAGATCAAGTTTGAATTTTGGTGGCGTCACTTTAACTGTTCTAGAGTTATGCCCCTTTGCAAATGGAAAAATTGCTGAATTTTTCGTTTCCGTTCTCTAACTTAAGTTTGCCTCAACCAAATGTTATGAAACTTATACACAATGCTTATTACCACAAAATTCAGATCAAGTTTGAATTTTGGTGGTGTCACTTTTACTGTTCTAGAGTTATGCCCAAGGTTGGCAAAAAAGCGGTCAATACTAGTATTGACCATGCCGGCGGTAAATACCGGTAAATACCGGGAAATACTGGCAAATACAGGCAAATACTGGTCAATTGAAATTTTGATAGACTTTACTATAAAAACTAGTCCCTACCTCAGGTCAGTTACTTGGTAAATGAATAGATATAGTCACAAGGCAGAAAGTCACTTATATAATACCTTGTACAATGTTGTACTAGGACAAAAAGTCACAATTAATTAGTTCATGAACATGGTTTAATTAAGATTTTCAAATATTAATTTAATCATACAACAGATATAGTCATTAACACCATGAAGTCAGTCACTTAAAAGAGACTATATATATATAACATCTGGTTTTCTTAACAGTTATTTTGAAAGATGCAATTAAAAAAATTTAAAATTGTTTTATATATATATTATATATTTAATAAAAAACATTTCCTGCCTTTAGAAGATTTTTCTCATGCTGTTGAATAGTCAGGAATTAATTCATTGTTTAAAACAATCTTCAGAAATCACTTTTATGACTTTTTTCCTGTTATGTCAACATTTATTAGGGGACAGTTGTTAAAGTAATTAGACTTTTGACACCTGTTAGCCATATAATAGGTAATGCTCTGATAATCTATATTGCTAGTCACTTGTAATTCTATTTACCTGTAAAATTCAAACCGTTTCAAGAAAAAAATATTTTGATTTATACATGTTAAAATAACTGATATATAGCATTTTATATGTTTACCAAAAGTATGCAATATCATTACCCTAAGAACTAAATTAGTCATTTTAATGTTTTAATAGTTAATTACATACCAATATCATTACCCTAAGAACTAAATTAGTCATTTTAATGTTTTAATAGTTAATTACATACCAATATCATTCATTTTATTAACTGAATCATGCTAAACATGCTAAAGGAATAAAGTTTTCCCTCATCATCCAATTTTTTACTAGAATTGATAGATAAGTCAGTCAAAAGAAGCATGAAAATTTCAATTGACCAGTATTTGCCAGTATTGACCACTTGGGAGTATTGTCCAGGGCGGTAAATACCGTAAATACCACTGGTAAATACCGGGGCGGTACTGCCCAACCTTGGTTATGCCCTGTACAAATGGAAAATTGCTGAATTTTTCGCTTCGTTCTCTAACTTAAGTTAGCCTCAACCAAATGTTATGAAACTTATACACAATACTTATTACCACAAAACTCAGATCCAGTACAAATTTGGGTAGCGTCACATTTACCGCTCTTCAGTTATGTCCCTTTATAACTTTATATGATATGCAAGTTGGCATCATCTGTGTCCCATGGACACATTCCCCATTTATTTTCAAAATCAATCAACAATTCTTAGAGGAGAAAAATTGTTTTAACTTTCAAAATGTCCCCAAAAAAACCTTTTTAGAGTAATTTTTGAAGACAATAAAGATCTTAGTTCAAGTCTATCTATTGGTCACTTGTCCTACAAGGATGATTGATAAACTTTATTAGAAGACTCTTTATTTGGTAGTTTCTAAAGATAAGATGTAAAAGGTGAAACATGTAATAGGGAGCATTATTTGGTTAAGGTTTGAAAATGCAATTTAAACGAAATTGCTGTGCACATTAAGGGACCCGCTATCATAGATTCACGTTTACTGTAAATTCAGAAATTATTGCGTGCATTTATTATTGCGATTTTTAAAAATGGACAAAAATGTGAGATTAATTATTGCGATTTTCGGAAAATCTTCATACAGATATATGTATCAGATATCAAAATGCGAGTTCTTATTCAACCATTCGCAATATTCGCATTAATAAAAACCTCGCAATAATTTCTGAATTTACAATAGCTCATTTTATCAACTGAAAAAGTGCTTATCCTTCTAAAGACATGTCATGCAGTTAATGCAATTGTCAGCAATAGTGCTAAATTAATGTTCTTTTTTTGTCCACACCAAACCTAAATATGATTTGAAATTATTCAAACTACTCTTTCAATCTTTCCATGAGTGATTTCCATCACTTTGATTTGTTAGGATATTGTCCCCTTCTTGTCATAAAATTGATTTTTTTGTGAAACCCCTTCAGAGAATTACAGTACACACAGAGAGTATGGATTCTCATACTCCAAACACTGTAAAAACTTGGTGTCACACCAAAAAACTCCAGCAACACTCCCAAAATCTTGGGAGAGAATTGGGAGAAACTTGGTGTAATTCCTCCATTTAATCCCTTTATTGTCTACTACCTTTGGTGTCTTTTCTCCCAACACCAGCCCTCAAAGTAGGTTAAAAAATCAGGTTGTCATTTGGCCACCAGATAAAAAATTTCAGTGGCCAATTCAAAATTCCAGGCAGTAATTTCAGGTCGCCTTAGAAATTTGCTATGAAAGAGCATAACATGAAGACTAGTCATAAGTCTCTAAGAGAGCATATTACTTAATATTTTTCTCTAGAATTGAAGTAAGTATCTTACATAATCATGTATGGTAGTTGTTAATAAAAAGTTTATAGATATAGGAAGATGTGGTGTGAGTGCCAATGAGACAACTCTCCATCCAAATAACAATTTATAAAAGTAAACCATTATAGGTCAATGTACGGCCTTCAACACGGAGCCTTGGCTCACACCGAACAACAAGCTATAAAGGGCCCCAAAAGTACTAGTGTAAAACCATTCAAACGGTAAAACCAACGGTCTAGTCTATATAAAAACGAAACGAGAAACAAGTATAAATTACATAAACAAACGACAACTACTGTACATCAGATTCCTGACTTAGGACAGGTGCAAACATTTGCAGCGGATTAAACGTTTTAATGGTACCAAACCTTCTCCTTTTTCTGAAACAATAGTATAACATCACAACATAGAAAACACACGATAAAACATCAATTGGAAGGCTTAACTCAATCAAAACGTAAATTAACACACTATGAACGAATAAATTCGATCTGTGATACCTGAAAGTAAATACATAGTTAACAAGTAATCCTGTGTTAGGATGCTAACACAAAAGTCGCCAAAACGGCCTCAACCATTGTTCTGCTGATTCCATGGTAACGGCAGCCATTTTGAAGTTTCATAGTCGGATAGCACATCTACACATGACAGGTCACATTACTTACAAGTTTCTTAAAAGTTGGACCAATTTTCAAATTTAGGCATTCGTGTTTCCATGGTTACGGTGGCCATTTTGAAATTTCAAAGTCAAATGCCACATCTACATAAGACAGTCAACATTTGTGTAAAGTTTCATTAAGTTTGAAGCATTTTGAATTTTTGACATTTTGCAGTTTCCATGGTAACGGCAGCCATTTTGAAAATTCCAAAGTCGGATGGCACATCTACACATGACAGGTCACATTACTGTGAAGTTTCATAAAGATTGGACCAAATCTAGATTTTCATTTTGTTGTTTCCTTATATGTGTATATTTTTTACTTCTTCAAGTAAATAAAATTAACTTGTACAAGTAGTACCCTGACTGTCTTAACAGTTATTTTGAAAGATGCAATTAAAAAAAAATATTATATATTTAATAAAAAACATTTCCTGCCTTTAGAAGATTTTTCTCATGCTGTTGAATAGTCAGGAATTAATTCATTGTTTAAAACAATCTTCAGAAATCACTTTTATGACTTTTTTCCTGTTATGTCAACATTTATTAGGGGACAGTTGTTACAGTAATTAGACTTTTGACACCTGTTAGCCATATAATAGGTAATGCCTGATAATCTATATTGCTAGTCACTTGTAATTCTATTTACCTGTAAAATTCAAACCGTTTCAAGAAAAAATATTTTGATTTATACATGTTAAAATAACTGATATATAGCATTTTATATGTTTACCAAAAGTATGCAATATCATTACCCTAAGAACTAAATTAGTCATTTTTAATGTTTTAATAGTTAATTACATACCAATATCATTCATTTTTATTAACTGAATCATGCTAAACATGCTAAAGGAATAAAGTTTTCCCTCATCATCCAATTTTTTACTAGAATTGATAGATAAGTCAGTCAAAAGAAGCATGAAAATTTCAATTGACCAGTATTTGCCAGTATTGACCACTTGGGAGTATTGTCCAGGGCGGTAAATACCGGTAAATACCACTGGTAAATACCGGGGGCGGTACCGCCCAACCTTGGTTATGCCCCTGTACAAATGGAAAAATTGCTGAATTTTTCGTTTCCGTTCTCTAACTTAAGTTAGCCTCAACCAAATGTTATGAAACTTATACACAATACTTATTACCACAAAACTCAGATCCAGTACAAATTTGGGTAGCGTCACATTTACCGTTCTTCAGTTATGTCCCTTTATAACTTTATATGATATGCAAGCGGGGGCATCATCTGTGTCCCATGGACACATTCCCCATTTATTTTCAAAATCAATCAACAATTCTTAGAGGAGAAAAATTGTTTTAACTTTCAAAATGTCCCCAAAAAAACCTTTTTAGAGTAATTTTTGAAGACAATAAAGATCTTAGTTCAAGTCTATCTATTGGTCACTTGTCCTACAAGGATGATTGATATGGACAAAATGTGAGATTAATTATTGCGATTTTCGGAAAATCTTCATACAGATATATGTATCAGATATCAAAATGCGAGTTCTTATTCAACCATTCGCAATATTCGCATTAATAAAAATTCAATAATTTCTGAATTTACAATAGCTCATTATAACTGAAAAAATGCTTATCCTTCTAAAACATGTCATGCATAGGAATAATTCAACACTATCACATGACTAATCACATGACTATTGTTCTAGAATGTTCCATGAAAATTGACCCCTAAAATAATGCCAAGATGACCCTGGGCTGAAATAAAAATGGGAGAGAATGGACACCTGAATTCCTCCATTTAATCTCTTGTATTACACAAAACTTAAAGGTGTCTTTTCTCCCAACACCAGCCCTCAAAGTAGGTTAAAAAATAGTTGTCATTTGGCCCCAGATAAAAATTTCAGTGGCCAATTCAAAATTCCAGGCAGTAATTTCAGGTTGCCTTAGAAATTTGCTATGAAAGAGCATAACATGAAGACTAGTCATAAGTCTCTAAGAGAGCATATTACTTAATATTTTCTCTAGAATTGAAGTAAGTATCTTACATAATCATGTATGGTAGTTGTTAATAAAAGTTTATAGATATAGGAAGATGTGGTGTGAGTGCCAATGAGACAACTCTCCATCCAAATAACAATTTATAAAAGTAAACCATTATAGGTCAATGTACGGCCTTCAACACGGAGCCTTGGCTCACACCGAACAACAAGCTATAAAGGGCCCCAAAATACTAGTAAAACCAAAACGGTAAAACCAACGGTTAGTCTATATAAAAAGCGGCTTGAGAAACAAGTATAAATTACATAAACAAACGACAACTACTGTACATCAGATTCCTGACTTAGGACAGGTGCAAACATTTGCAATTAATTTAATGGTACCAAACCTAAACAATAATAATAATAAAAACACATAATAAAACATCAATTGGAAGGAACTCAATCAAAAGTCCTATGAACAAAACTCCGATCTTTGGCGACTTAATAAAATATTAGGGACAAACATTCAAGGCCAAAAGCAAACAAACAAGTCCAAATAAAGCCATGGCAATACACCACCGCGAAATATTTAACCCTTAGAAAATAATCACTTTTGAAAAACCGGTTTTCATAATATATACAGGTAAATGAAAAATAACTTTGTCGTTTTAGGTATACTTTTCTGTCTATATAAAATCTTCCAATAATTAGGAATACCAAGAAAGGTCTGTCATATAAATACCTAATTTAACACTAGATACATAAGGGTAAATATCAACAATAAAACTTCCTGTACAGATTAAAGGAGAATAATCTTAATGTTCATACAAATGTAGTATGAAGAAGTGAAAATTAGTAGATATTCCAAATAATCAAAGCTGGTATACAGACAAGATCCATATTAATATAAAATAACAAAAAGTATTAAAAATAGTATCAACAGGTCGAATTAAAAGAAAGTACGATTTGAGAGTACTGCAGTTACTGACAGCTAGTTAAAAGCCAAAACAATTAATGATAAAAATCATGCATCAGAGACTAAAATCAACTAAAACACATCCCAGGGATTTAGTATTTTAACGTCATGAACAGTCAGAGAAGACATGACTTGTGCAATGCCAAAATAAATGTATCGACAGGTAGTAGGATAGTGAGGAGCTACTTCTTAAGAGATAAAAATAAAACTAACGTGTGTGTGTCTCTAAACATCCGCCTCAAAAGAAGATACAACTTAGTTATGTTTTAATTTGCTAATGACAAAATCGATATTAGTGCCAATGTAAACTATATTCAGAGATCTAATTACAATATTGGTACGATAACCCTTACTTATAAGTTTGTTTAAAGGTTCGATGAGTTTACACGGATCACATAGTGATTTCCTCGCTTTAAGTACAATATTACCGTAAAATTTAGGATGTGAAATACCATTTTTAATAAGTTTTCTACAGGTACAGCCAAATTTACAAATTAAACAGCTTATATCTGATGGTTATTGTGTCAGTGTTCTCCCCAGGGCCTTTTACCATCATGGTAATGTGATGCTATATTGCTTGAATGTGATGCTATCTGAGATAATTACAGTGTTCTCCCCAGAAATTTGGATAGCATCACATTTGGCGTAAAAAAAAAAAATTGAATTTTTTTTCTATTTCATTTGTTGCGTCAAGGTGATGCTCTATTTTTTTTTTAAGTAATGTTAAGTTTGTTCAATTCAGCTGAGAATACAATTAAAGTATAACAGTTGTTTCAGTGTATGTCTTCAATATTCCAAATTATATTTTTCTTCTTGTCAGAAACTACCAACTAATTATCTAGTATAAAAGAGAACTGTTTTTATATCAAAAAGGAAAAGAAAGTATCATATAGTAATAACATTTCAATTAAAAACTAGACTGTTTATCAAGTTTATGAAATTCTGTGTTTCCTGGGACTCAATGTATTAGTCCCAGTTGTTTCGTATCAAAAAGATATATGTTTTTAACAAAGTTAAGCTACTTTAATCAGTAAATTGAATCAATGCATTTACATAGAAATAAATACATTTAGGAAGCAGATCTAACAAATTGTCTGTAAATTCGTGTGGAATGAGTAGATTTCCCTTTTTGGGTCATTATTATTATTCTGTCAGCTGTGCCATTTGTGTGTCTGTAGATACAATGTATTAATACTATTATCGTAAAATGTGGATTTTGGTCATAGCTTGTCCGCATCGCGGTACCGCGACGCTAAAACGGCCTGGGGAGATCACTGTATTATGTTAAAGATTGTGTTATGGATGTGATGCTATAATTTCTAAAAATAAGATGGTATTTTAAAATTCCCTGTATACCAGGATGCTATATGAAATTTGTGGGGAGAACACAGTGTGTACTTTGGTAAAAAAAATGTAAGTGTGCTTCCTGTTGCATACCCTATAATAATAGGGTAGGTTGGTGATTTTTTTTAACTTTTCTTTTTGGCCAGCTTAACTGCTTGCATTGTTTTTTGTGCACCAGAATCCCTCATCAACACCACAGAACGGCATTGGGAAAACTTTACCTAGACCCCTTTCTCATGTTTGAGGTGTTTTTCATAGTGTATCCTTTTGTCTTATCTACAGCGATATAGACAATGATAGCCAACATATTTGTCTCTGTTCCCCCTTCTCAAAATTGTGACCATATCATTTCAAGTGTCTTCACATTTCAACATTTATTTCGATTAGCAAAGTTTGTTTTTCGTATCAATGGCTGTCTTTACTTTTGGTCGATGTAATGCTTTGACACTTATAAAAATCGCCGCATTTGCAGGCGCATTGCTGATCCGAGGGTAAAACGTTTTTTGAAAACAGCCATCGGGATAGTGCCTGAAAAAAATCTGGAAGAGAGATATTTACTGTAGCCAGGTTTAAAAATTTATGTTCCCTAAATGGCCACCAACAGTGAATTGTGGGCTTTTAAGGTCGCCCAGTCGACTGTTTTAGTAGTCTGAATTGAGGGCTGAATACCATGATTTTTATTGCCATAATTACCTTTGAAGTGAGCCAGTAGTTGTTGACCTTGACTACAATAAACATTTCTTGTGTTTCCTTAAATGACAGTCACATTTGTAACATTTAAAGTACATCAAATTTAGATAGAAACAATTAGAATATCACATGTAAAAAAATGTATATATAAGTGGAGTATAATTATTGGAAATTAAGACATGTTAAAGTAAAAATTCTTAAGGGTTCCATAGAACCCAGTGTCTCACCTACTTTTGCTGTTAGTCGCAGGCTCAACAAAAATGGGGAAAAAATTATTTAAAATTTTCCTCTAGATACTATCTTTTGATTGTAAGAAGTTCTGTTCAAGTTTAGTAAAAATCCAAGAAGGTTTATGAATCTAATAAATGTTTTAAAAACTTTAACTGCAGACTGTACTTAATGTTAACTGGAATAAAACTAAGTCCATTTATAAGTAATATACGGAAAAACAGGAAATAAATTTTTACAAAATTTCCTTCTAGATACTAGCTTTTGATCATAAACAAGCTTCTGTCCAAGTCTGGTACAAATCCAGGATAGTTTAAGAAGTTATTAAAATTTTGAAAGCTTTAACCACAGAGTGAATGTAATGTTAACTGGCAGAAAAACTAAGTCCATTTATAAGTAAAATACGGATAAACAGGATTTTTTTTTAACAAAATTTACTTTTGAATACTATCTTATGATCACAAACAAGCTTCTGTCCAAGTTTGGTACAAATCTAAGATAGTTTAAGAAAGTTATTAAAATTTGAAAAACTTTAACCACAGAGTGAATATTTGTGGACGCCGACGGAATGTAGGATCGCTATGTCTCGCTTTTGCGACAAAAGTCACAGGCTCGACAAAAATGAAAATTAATTTTTTTTATTCATTTATAACTTATTGGCAAGCCTGCAACATAGGGAAAGTGATCCGGCAGCAGCGGCCATGACGGTGTTAACAAACTTTTTAAAAGCTTAATATTTCAGAAGGTAGAAGATCTGGATCCTTCATACTTTGTATATAGATGCCTTATGTTATGAAGTTTCCGTCTGTCATATGTTCATTGTCCTTGACCTCATTTTCATGGTTCAGTGACTACTTGAAAAAAAGTTAAGATTTTTAGTATTCTTGATTTCTCTCTTAGTACATGATATCAGCATCGTCTGAAGACATTTGGTTTCCGGACAATAACTTTAGTATAAGTAAATAGAAATCTATGAAATTTAAACACAAGGTTTATAACCACAAAAGGAAGGTTGGGATTGATTTTGGGGGTTATAGTCCTAACAGTTTAGGAATTAGGGGGCCAAAAAGGGGCCCAAATAAGCATTTTTCTAGTTTCCAGACAATAACTTGTGGAACGGTGTATGGATCTCTCTGAAATTATACCACAAGTTTCCATACCACAATTGGATGGTTAGGATTGGCTTTGGGGGGTAATGGCTCAAACTGTTTAGGAATTAGGGGCCAAAAAGGGGGAAAACAAGGGTTTCCTTGTTAATGTACAACTACTTTTAAGTACAATGTTTTGTGTTTGGATTACCTCCCTTACACTGCTTTTAAATTATGTATAAAGAAATGTTGTATTGTCTTGAGGTGATTAGCTGTCAATTTATTTTTAGAAGTTACTATTAAAAATGCTGATTAAGGATGTATTTAAATGGGTAATTATGGTTGTAAACTCCATTGCAAATTTGAATTGAGAAAAGGGGGTAAAAAGAAATTGTGGGGGAACATTTTTTTCTCATTTCAGATTTCAGAAATTAAAAGAAAATTTCTTCAAATATTTTTTTTTTCGGAGGGGGTCAATTCGCAACAGCATAGTGTATTGCACAAAAGCAAAAAAAAGGGGGGTAAAAATTTTGTTTATTTTTTTGGGGAGGGGGGGGGAGGGGTATAATTTGCAACAGCATAGTGTATTGCACAAAAGCAAAAAAATTTAATATAAATTCAAATCATATAACCAATTCTAAGTTCTTTGACTACAGTTATTCTGTGTCAGAAACCTATTATGTGTCAAATATTTAATTACAATCCAAATTCAGACCTGTATCAAGCGCGAATATTGTGTCCATTTTTGCCCCAACTGTTCAGGGTTAGACCTCAGCGGTCGTATCCAGCTGCGCTCGGCGAAGCAATTTAATATTGTTATTATTATTTTTTATCTGTCTACAAATACAACTTATTGTAAACATCAACTTGCCATTCTTGATTATGAGAAAAGGAAATAATTTTCCAATCTTACAACATAAACAAAACAAATATCAACGAATACAGTCATGCTTTTTTGTTTTTTGTCTCGCCTACGATGAAAGTCACGAAAAGCGAGATATAGGGATTGCTTTTCCAGAGACGGCGTCAACAATTGTTAAGTTTTCTGCTTAAGTTAGTTTGATAGGAAATACTGGTAATGGATCATTGATATTTAATATAAAGTTGCATTACTATGAGTACATAGCAGTTTGATGACTATTTTGAGCCCTGCCCCTATGTCATGGTCCAGTGACTTTGAATTAATTAGCAATTTTCAATGTTAAGTTGTCTGCTTAAGTTAGTTTGATAATATCTACTTGTGATAGATCATTGATATTTAATATAAAGTCGCATTACCATCAGTACATATCAGTTTGACAACTATTTCGAGGTCCTGCCCCTAATTCATTGTCCAGCAACTGAATTAATTAGCAATTTTCAAAGTTAAGTTTTCAGCTTAAGTTAGTTTGATAGGATCTTCTTGTGATAGATCAATGATATTTTGTATGAAGTCGCATTACCATTGGTTCATATCAGTTTGACAACAATTTTTGGCCCTGCTCCGTTGGTCATGGTCCAGTGACTTAAATTAATTAGCAATTTTCAATGTTAAGTTGTCTGCTTAAGTTAGCAATGATATTTTGTATGAAGTTGCATTACTAATACTATCTATACATATCAGTTTGATGACTATTTTGAGGCCCTGCCCCCTAGGTCATGGTCCAGTGACCTCATTGAATTAATTAGCAATTTTCAATGTTAAGCTTTCTGCAAAAGTTAGTTTGATAGGATCTACTTGTGATAGATTAATAATATTTTGTATGAAGTTGCATTACTATCAGTTCATATAGTTTGACGACTATTTTGAGGCCCTGTCCCCTGGTCATAGTCCAGTGACTTTGAATTAATGAGCAATTTTCAATCTTAAGTCGATTTGATAAGAACTACTTGTGATAGATCAATATTATTTTGTATGAAGTTGCTGCATAACTATCAGTACATATCAGTTCATGCAGTTGGACGCTTATTTTCAGGCCCTGCCCACTAGATAATGGTCTAGTGACTGAATTGATAAACCATGTTGCTGTCCAACAGATTGTCTTTTTCTGAATTTTATGCCGACAGCCGAGACATCTCTGTGTCAACAGTTTATTATTACTTTTACCTGCAATTAACGAGTCATAAAATCCTCCCAGATTGGAGTATTTTGGGTAGAGAAATCTGTGTTTCACAGTGTGATACTGTGTTACACCAGAATCAGTGTTAGGAGTATGAGAATCTGTCCTCTCTGTGTGTAATACATATAGCAATCACAGATTAGTCACAGTTGTTAAATCATTTTTTTATGTTTTTGCAAATTGATGTTCAAATGATGTCTCCAAAATAAATCGTTTTCATGTTTGAAATACTTTACTCGAAGTATTGACAGTAAAACATCAATAACTTGGTAAAAACCCAGAGTTCTCGAAATCTTTTTTTGCCTGGTGGTCCTTGAAGAAAATATGCAGGTCCTCACTATCATTTCTATTGCAAATTACCAAAATTGTGTTGGTCCTTCCCAAAAATGTGGTGGTCAAATCCCTAGAACCACCACTTATCGAGAACTCTGAAAACCTTCATGGAATTTAATGAAACTTGGACAGACGCCTACGATGTTAGACAATGGCCATTGTTGAAGTGCACATAGATCCAAGTGAGCCACACTAGCTCTTTAGAGCCAAATAGTCTCGGAATGCGAGACATATGGATCACAATCCAGCAGCTTTGTAAACTATTTATATAACGCTTTATATTTCAGGGAGTAGAAGACCAGGATGCTTCATACCTTGTGCATGTATACAGAAATGTTTTGTTGCAATGGTTCGTCTGTCTAATGTCCATTATCCTTGACCTCATTTTCCTGGTGTTGAAGGCTGTACTTTGACCTATAATTGTTTACTTTTTACACATTGTGACTTGGATGGTTAGTTGTCTCATTGGCACTCATACCACATCTTCTTATTTCTATATACAGTTGCTTAAATCTCTATTTTTCTTTGACTTCAACCAAAGAAAAAGAAAAATAGGCATATGTGAAGAATACTAGTGAAATGCATTTATGATCAGTGGCAGAGTGCATTGGACTATGTTGAAATATGATATAAATTTTGTGCGTTGCTATAGAAACAATAAATATGCTAAAGTTTGCCAATTTTTTGCAAAAATTGAATATATTAAGAATTAAAGAGTCAGATCAGCAAGTCTTGCAACAAATAAGCTTATTTTCATAATTAGGAAATGGAACACTCTCTCTAAATGTTGACTGTTTTGATGAAAATGGTAAAAATTTAGCTGATTTTTCATTGACCGTCTCATATAAAACTGCACATTACAAACAAACTATGACTTTCAAGTATAAAACTAGGACTGTTTGACCCTAACTATATATTAGGCTTACTACAGAATTGGTCAGTTTTATTGATGTCAATATTTCATTGTCCAAAATTACCTTTTTGTATCATTTTGTTGATTTGGTATCAAGTTATGCACACTTTAAGCAGTTAAAATGATAATAAATGAAGGGTTAACTGTACTTTTAATAGAAAAATTGGAATAAAACTGCACAATCTAACACTGTCTGTCATATGAACCATCATTGTAGCAAATATTATGAAGTTTAAACTAGATGTAGATCTACACAAACTAAGGAAAATCATGTCTTTCTTTAATATAATTACATACTAGCCTGTAACATGACGCCAATATGATAAATATAAAAAAAATCTTTATAATTCTCCAATGTTTTGTAGAAGGTCTATCAAATAAACCACAATTTGAAGATTTTTGTTGCTTAATTCCTTCAGGTGTACACTTACCCTTGACAGAAACGGGGACCCAATAATTTCCCCCATTAACGGTACTTCAATGCAATTTTATCAAAATTGAGGAGCAGATTTTTTATTCCCTATATTAGACTGCAAAATTTCAATTACTTTTTCATATTAGTAGCCCCCTTCATGGTTTCTTGGAGAATTCTTGAAGGGTCATGAAAATTAGGTGCTTAAATTTATAGTATATCTATAGGTTATTCATTAAACTTTCAACTTCTGTTTAATTTTAAGTACATTTGTAATTCTGAAATGTATAGGGTGTAAATGGTCCAAATTTTATTTTTTGATTTAAACCAGGAAGTTAATAAAATGACCCTATTACTACTCAAAACAGTATTGCTCTCACCTTTACATAATTTTCATCTCGGTACAATATCCCATTTAAAAGATGGTAGATTTATTAAGGAAGTTCATTCGTGGGTACTGGACTGGGATCCTACTCCATGTTTGGTTTACATTGTATCATAGGTCAAATTTATTTGTTCAGTGTATGTTCAATGGTATTACTATGTCCTTTGATTGAGTTAAGCTATTTCAGTTGATATTTTATAGTGTGTCTTTCTATGTTGTGATGTTACACTATTGTTTCAGAAAAAGGGTGAAGGTTTGGTACCATTAAAACGTTTAAACCCGCTGCATTTGTTTGCAGCTGTCCTAAGTCAGGAATCTGATGTTCAGTAGTTGTCGTTTGTTGATGTGGTTCATAAGTGTTTCTCGTTTCTCGTTTTTATATAGATTAGACCGTTGGTTTTCCCGTTTGAATGGTTTTACACTAGTAATTTTTGGGGCCCTTTATAGCTTACTGTTCGGTGTTAGCCTAGGCTCCGTGTTGAAGACCGTACTTTGACCTATAATGGTTTACATTTATAAATTTTGACTTGGATGGAGAGTTGTCTCATTGGCACTCATACCACATCTTCTTATATCTATTGGTTGTAAAATAAACAGACATGTTATGTTTTTAGTTAATTTTGTTGCATTCTGTTAAAAATTTGTTGCATTTTTAGCCGTAATGGATACTTCTAATGGAAATTCAGATGACAGAAGTCTGTGAATTTAATTATTGAAATTCACATTCTACAAAATGGGATTGTTTCTTTTTCAGAAATGGAAAAAAAGTTCTAGGGTTGGGGGGGGTTTAAACTAGGGTCGGTTGGGTAACTGGAACCACACATGTATTTTTATTTGGCCTAATGATCGTTTCCAAATACTCATCTACTGATAAAATTACAAATGTACTTTTCAAAATTTGATATTTTTTGCACTGAAAATTTATATCCCATTTTGGCTAAAATATCCAAATGGGTTATTATAACTTATTATAACCCATTTGAACCCCAACCTGATTAAGGAGTTACTTGTTGTTGAATGTTCACTAAACAGGTTGAAGACATATTGAATTATCTTGACATAATCTATAATACTAAAATAACGAGGTCCAATTTGTTAGCCGGCATGACGTAAACACAACGAATCAAAGAATTCAACTTTATATTTAACCAATATACGACAATGATGTAGATTAAAAATTACACCATTCAAGGCCCTTTTGTTTTTGCACATAATTAATATTACCAGTAATTAACAAGTTCTGGGTCGATTCCGATACAGATACATAGTATATGTCACATGTAGTTTCTGGTTGTAGTATGTTTGTATGTTATGTATCTTCCTCCTTTAGTAGGAGCACCACCATGGGTTATGGTGTTAAGGAGGACATTTAACACACTGTATCGGTACAGATTTAATACCAGCATTGCTTACCCAGTTTCCAAGTCTGGCCATCCTCTAAATATAGAAAATGAAAAATTATAAAAACATGTAAGAAACCAAGACGGGTTCGAACAAAAAGATTTTCAAACCAGAGAAAACTGTGCACATTGCAAGCAGTATGAATTTATCAGATGACAATACGAATACTAAAAATTGCTAAAATTAGACATAGGCACTTTTATTCAGGTACGGACCCGCGATGTCGCGGGTGTGTTCTAGTTGTTTATTATAAATAAAAGGGGATTAAGGGCATGCATCAATCATACAGAACCCATCAACACATAACCAGACTTAATCTATTACATGTATTCATGGCACCATAATTAAATAAAGAGTATCATACTACCATCAGTCAGGGTACTACTTGTACAAGTTAATTTTATTTACTTGAAGAAGTAAAAAAATATACACATATGAGTAAATAAATAACGTTTGAATAATCTCCCTTAATTTTCTCAAAATTTACTTGTATAAGTAAATTTTTCTTACAATCCACAAAATCCTCAAGTTTTGAGATGTAAAATCATGCCTTTAATGATTTTTCCCAGGTTTGCTCAAATTTTTATTAAAGTTCAATGTTTCATCTCATTAATTCAACAAAGAAACTGATTGAGCAAAGATCTTGTATATTTACGCAAGGCCCTCAAAATTGCTCCTTTGGGGCTTGTAAATGAGCAGTGTTATGAAGATAACAGACAAATGGGATTTTCATTGTCCATGAAATTACACTTAAATGATTAGTAAAGACATCTGCAAAGAAATCTTAAGAATTCAAGAAAAGAAGAAAGGATGACTTTTTACTTATACAAGTAAAAATTTTGAATGTCTAAGGGACATAACTAAGACAATTTTTTTACCTATACAAGTAAATAAAATTCACTTGTATAAGTATCCTACAAATTTACTTATATGTGTATATTTTTTTACTTCTTCAAGTAAATAAAATTACTTGAATAAGTAGTACCCTGACTGACCATATACTCATTGATTTCATCCTTTTTTTGAGGGGGCCTCAGTGGCCGAGTGGTCTAAGTAGTTACTACTGTAATCACTAGCCAGTCAACACTGAGGTTGTGAGTTCGAACCCCGCTCGTGCAGGTGCACTCGACTCCAATCTTAATTGACTAGGATTGTCAGTTTTCCTATCGAAGGTCAGTGGTTTTCTCCAGGCACTCCGGCTTCCTCCACCAATAAAAACTGGCCGCCACGAAATAGCCCAAAAGCGGTGCTTAAAAGTGGCGTTAAAACACCAAAAATCAAATCAAATCAAATCCTTTTTTTGACCAGTGTTGAAAATATAGAATTTAATAATGTAGCAATCATGGGGGTCTTGTTTTTCTGACAAGTGTTTTTATCATATTTTTCTCAGATACTACTGAACAGAAGTACTCCACATTTGGTCAGCACCTTAGTAGTGACAAGCTGTAATCTGTGAGCTCTTTTCAGATCTGTCCGACACCAACTTCCTGTTTGCTTATACTTTAAATTGTTAATATATGTTGAATGTGTACCAGAAAGTTAAATGTCCTCATTAATATTATCTGTTAAACAAATTTCAAAGAAAATATTGTGTGTAGACAATATTTTATAATGAAATACTGTCCAGAACAATATTTTATTATGAAATGTGTCCAGATCTTCAAGACAATATTTCACTGTGAATTTCTGTTCATTACAATATTTCTCAGTGAAATACTGTTCATGACAATATTTCTTAATCAAAGTATGTCTTCCTAGAGGAATCATACACCATGAAATTGTGAGAGTGTTTCTAGAATCTTTGAAAAAATTTTCTTGGAAAAGGATGTGAAATGCTGCATCAAATAATTCTTACCTATACAGTACAGTACAGAAGCATGAAGCATGCACATTTTTTATGCCCTGACCATGACCAATGAAAGTGATGGTTTTCCATTACCCATTAAAAATACAAAGTCATGGAAAACCATGATTATGAACTGTTACTATATTTAGGGTCAATGGGAGTAATTAGTTTTAAAAAACTAATACCAAAGTCATGGCAATCCATGACCCTTTTATTATTTTTTTCAGTAGTCATGGAAATCCATGACTAATGAAATGAAACAAGGTCATGGGTTGTCATGACTGTTTAACTTCTCAAAGTTATAAGGGACCTCCATGCCAAATATCCTCTTCCTAGGCCTTCTAGTTCTCCAGTAAGATATGGACTTAAGCAGTAAACTCGAATGCAAAATTGTCAAAGTCAATCAACCATGAAGACAAGGTCAAGGCCAAATGACATGTGTAAGACTGACTTCCCCTGGAAGTGGGGGACCTCCATGCCAAATATCATCAGCGTAGGCCTTCAAGTTCTTTAGGTATGGACTTGAGCAGTAAACTATGTAGCAAAATTGTCAAAGTCAGGCAAGGTCAATGCCCAATGCCACATGTCGTCGGACATCCCCTGATATTGGGGGACATCCATATCAAATATCATCAACCTAGGCCTTCTAGTTCTTAAGATATGGACTTAAGCAGTAAACTCAAATGCAAAATTGTCAAAGTCAATAAACCATGAAAACAAGGTCAAGGCAAAATGCCACCTGTCAGACTGACATCCCCTGGTTGTGGGGGACCTCCATTTCAAATATCATAGACTTGGCCCTTCTAGTTCTTGAGATATGGACTTGAGCAGCAAACTTTGTTGCAAAAATGACTAAGTGCTTCAGGGTCATTCAAGCATGATTAGTAGGTCAAGGATTAATGATACATAACAGAATGACAAGTACTTGTTGTGGGGCATCTGCATACCAAATATCAAAAGCCTACTCCTTATACTTCATGAGATATGGACTTAAGCAGCAAACTTTGATTTAATGTTAACGCCGCCGCCGTCGCCGGTAAAACCATACCTATGTCTCGCTTTTGCTGCGCAGGCGAGACAAAACCTAATTTCATTAAAATCAGAGCATTTTTAGTTTTCAGACACTATTTTGAATCCAAAATCGCTGTAGTAACTTTTGATACTGGAAATAAACTTGCCACACCCAGTCCTATATCTACTTGAATATCAAATTTCATCAACAACAGAGCATTTTAAGATTCTGGCGGCCGTTTTGAATCCAAAATGGACACCAACAGTTTCAATGTCCAAAATAGACTCGCCAAATTTGTGAGTTGGTGTTGTCTTTGTGCCACTGACCCATAAATGTTCTTCTTCATATTGCATGTATATTCTAAGTTTCATCAAAAGTGGATAATTTTAAGATTTCTGCCGCCATTTTGAATCCAAAATGGCCATCCTATTTCAGAAAAATGGTAGCAATATAGTTTGCATATTGTCATGCTATCCAGGGTTGGCAATAACCCAGATTTTATTCATATTTTCAAGCCCAGTGGGAAATACTGCGAAAATCTGGATTTGACTGGGTGATAGTGGGCAATACTGGGTAATATGGCAAAACTTGCCAGATCCCTTTTAAAATACATTTTATAGTGTAAAATTCAAGATGTAAGAGAATAAAACAAGAGGTTGAACATGTTGTTATGCTAAGACTAATAGGTTCTTACACGAGTGAGGATCAAAGATCCAGCTATCTTTCACGAGTTTGAGAAATTCAAGTCTTTTTCACGAGTGAAGTGCAGCGGAACGAGTAAAAAGACCAATAATTTCTCACACGAGGGAGCTAGCAGGGAAGCAGGGGCCAGGTGGTAGGGAAGCTGGGGTCAGGGGGACGGAAACGGGGAGAAAGGGGATGGGTAAAGTGGCAGGGAGCGGGGGTTAAGTACCCCCCTGTCGGACCTCCCATAATAGCAAACAATTGTGTAAAGTTTGAATTATATTTAAGTACAGCTCTTTGTAAGAACCAGGCAGAGTGCGATTTATGAAGGTTTCAGATTTTATCTATAATTGGCCTAGTAGAAGAAGTAAATGAATAATGCTCAAAAATAATTTTCAGTGGAAAAATACGAGTGGTTGCCATGGTAACGGACACTCTATTTTTTGGTTGTTAAGCGTGGTAAAATCTTTCCAAAATCAGCTAAATCACTAGAATTCAGAGCCTGATTATGAATAGAATCATGCATTTTTCATTAATGTTCATATGTAACATCGATACAACTTGGTTTAAGCTTCATTTTAGTGAAGATTGCATGTCAACCAAATTTGTAAATTTTTTGAAACATTTTGCTAAAAAATGCATATTTTCAACTTTTCTGAAATAGGAATTTTTGCGAAATTATCAAATTTTCTGTGGTGTTTTTCAGAAATGTGCAAATGTGTACAGAATAGTTAGCACTGTAGTTATGAAGTTTGGATACTACTTTACCAAATTAAATAGAAAAATGCGTGGGACTTTCTTTAGTTTTATCACCATAGCAACCGATTTTTTCTTGAAACGGAATTTTATTTGCAGAATATTGCAGTTTAAGAGCTTAAATGTCCTTAATTGTTTCATTACCGATAAGAATATACATAAAACCTAACGCAAACTTTAAATTACTATCGTCAAGTGTTGTTGACTTGATTGTTACAATGGAAACACATATTATCCATAGCAACATCCATTCAAAAACTGCATAAATAGAAATTTATGTAAAAACATACATAAATAGAGGGTGTTTATTTTCAAATTGGAATATGACTTCATTCTTTGCTTCACTCACAGTCTTGTCTGGTATTTTCTTCAGATGGTTCAATAAATGTAATATATGATGTAATATTGGGGTTGGGGGGTTTGGAAAAAAAGGGGGTATGTTGATTTTTTAAATGTTTCATACAAGTAGATCCTTGAAAAGATAATTGCGTTTGGTTGGACTTTGTTTGAGTTCATTATCTGATAATCAATTTTTGAACGTTGACAGATGATGAACTTCATGGGATTGCAGGGCCAACCTGGCTTATGGTAAGGCAAGATAGATATGGCTCTTAACAATTGTAAGAAAATTCTTAATTTCTTAGGGCACACACCGTCTGAGATGTTATTCCACCAGCATAAATCACAAAATTGACCTGTAACATAATATTAAGCTTACAAATCAATAATAGAATCATTTGGTCAAAGCAATTCTAAACTGAAACTGAAGTGTGATGGACGGACGGATAGACGGACAGGCAAATTGAACAATTTTAAGTTGGTGGGGACTTAAAATAATAATAGTCAATTGTTGATTGTGAATATCAGAAGTCCAGTATAATGGAATCCTCTTAATATATAGCTATTAACATATCATTAATAACTCCTTTGTTGTACTACTATCCCGCAATTGGAATTCAGGATCTCCGAGATGAACAAATAGATACATCTAATAAGTTGGAATTGTGCTAATCCCGGTTAAATAATTATGCTATTACCGGTAAAATTATCAAATCAAAATTATTGTGCTAAATGATTGTATTAATTATGAATCATTCCTTACTATGCATCGTACTACATATATCTCATAAAATTATGATTCCGATAACATTAGATCTTGTTTTGTGTGTGTTGTGGGGGTCAGCTGAAGCACACTTCTTATCCTCTGAAATCCCCTCCTCTCTTTTAAGATAGTAAACATGTAAAAAGGTATCCTTTTTTTTAGGTTGAATCTTCAAAAAAAATCGTTTTGCTACTCTCAACTTTTTTTTAACCTTTACATGAATTACGTCCCTATTTTCTGTATCTGTCTCTGTAACCTTTATAAAAGACTTTGCATTAATCCGAGATTTGGAATGAAACCACTAAGCTGATAATGTCTGCATAAATACAAGATTAATAACAGTAATAATTTGAAGACAAATTCCACACATGGTCTTATTCAATTAACTGCAACACTAGAATCAGCGCAGTACATACCAATCTTTTTTTTTTTTCTTTGTAACTATCAATGCTTTCTAGTCCCAACAAGTTGTAATCTTTCATGAATACAAGACTTTAGTGTCCCATGTGAAATAAAAGAACAAATTTCCAATGTCCGTGCATTGCACACATTTGATTTCAAGGTACAAGGGCAAAACTAAAATAAACACTTTTATGGCACGCCGCAATTGGGGGTAGCAGGTTTAACCCATGTCCTCTCAGTACAATAGTCGTCACAAAGTTGGTTTCCATTTTATAGTTTTTGTTTGCCTCAACCAAATCTTATGAAACATATATACACAATGCTTATTACCACAAAACAGAGATCAAGTTTGAATTTTGTTGGTGCCACTGCATGTCAATTGTATAATTTGCCTTAAAGTGACCATCTTATGAGAACCTTTCTGGAGCCCTTTTTTTCTGTCATACATACCATATAATATTTTTCGACTTTCATCTAGATTTTTTCATCTCCTCTGTTAATTTAAAAAAGGAGATGTGGTATAATTGTTAATGAGACAACTCTCTACAAGAGACCAACATGACACAGAAATTAACAACTATAGGTTATCATACGGCCTACAACAATGAGCAAAGCTTATGCCGCATACTCAGCTGTAAAAGGTCCCAAAATGACAATGTAAAACAATCCAAACAAGAAAACCTAACGGCCGAACTTTGGTGTTGGGTTTATATCAATTAACATAACCTCCCTTTAGTTTTTCATGAATATGGAACTACACCACTTTCAAAGTCTAGGATCAGCCCTTTAAGGTATGAGTACATTTGAACTGTGCAGTATATCTGAGGTAGTTAATGTACACCTTAGCATTGCATTATCCTGATTGTAGCACAGTAATAACAAAGAGATTTTACCTTTGTTATGTGTGAAGTGTTCTTAAAGACCATGACTTTATATGTTTTCTTTTGGTCTGTCCGTCCATCTGTCTGTCCTTGTCACTGCAGTTTCAGTTTGGAAATGCTTAAACCAAATGTTTCTATTATTGGTTTGTAAGCTTATATTTATAAGTGAGATTTCAAGTTGAGTCTCTTGCTGTTTGGATTAAATTTGTGAAAGTTATTGTGCTAGGAAAATTAGAATTTTGCCAAATTTCATAATTTCTTCCCATTGGTGAAGGACATTATATTGTCAGAGCATTACTTTCAAAATTACATGGACCTTCACAAAAGCTAGAATGTGCTATTGCAATTCCATGAAGTCCATCATCTGTTAGTAACATTTCATGAATAATTATAGATTACCAGATTGAAACCAAATGTTGTAGGAAAAAAAGTAAAATAACAAATATACGGAACACTGAGGATAATTCTAAACAGAAAGGCCATAAGCAAATGACAGATCAAAAGCTAAAACACATCAAACAAATGGTTAAAAACTGTCATATATTACTGACTTGGTACAGGCATTTTCTTATGTAGAAACTGGTAGATTAAACCAGGTTTTATAGCTAAACCTCTCAATTTTCCTTATATGGATTTATGAAAGATTCAAACAAAAACTACCAAACCTCCACTTCTCCCCCAAAATGCCACAGTGTATATATTCAAATTTTTGTTTGTTGAGTCTTCTCAAGGAGCAAAGACAGGACTGAGAGTTAAACAGATTAAAGCATGCAGTTATATTCCCATTAGAAAAATGAAAATTATTAACATAGTTTTTTACATAAAATTATATTATATATCTTTTGATTGGATGTTGTTATGGGTGATATTTGTTACCATGGCAACTGTTGTAATAATACTTAGCCGTTGTAGTTTAGATTTAGAGTATATGTATGTTTCTATGTATTTTCTTAAAGGTTTAGAAACAATTGAGAATATTGAATTCCCTATACTGCAGAAGTCAACAAATAATAACGCTGTTTCCAAGGGGAAGATACGTTAATATGGTGATAAAATTCAAGAGAGCCCCACGCAATATTCTATTTATTTTGGTTAAGTAGTATTCAAACTTTGTTACTACAATGCTAGCTATGCTTTACTTATTTACACTTTTCAATAGAAAAAAACACATGAGAAAATTTGATAATTTCACAAAACTCCATGATTCAGAAAAAATGAAAATAAGTGTTTTTTTTTGTATATTTTAACAAAAAATCTAAAAGTAGGGTTGAACTGCAATCTTAAGGGAGTTCGCTTCTCAGTTTCAAATTAATTAACTTTTCAAAACACTAGTTAATATCGATAGGGATTAATAAAGGAATCAAAAGATTTTAAAAATGTACAGGTTAATGTGCTTGTTTTCGAGATATTAGCCATTAGAATTTTGGCGGGAAAATATTCTCTCTTGACTTTTCATAGCTTTATCCATGACAAGTTTACATTCTCAAAAACTTTTAAAGAATAATTGAAATTTTATAAGACTTTTACAAATGGCTTATCATTATACATGTAAAAGATTTATAAAAAGAAAATGGGGTCAATGGCCAATCTTTTTAGGCATTCAAATGAATAAAACCAGAGGTTTCCGAAAACCTGACAAAATCCCAAAACATGACAAGCGAACTTCCTTAACTAAGCTCTGAAGCTAAAACCTAGTATCGATGTAATATATGAAATTTCTGAAAAAAATTGATTCTATATAATAATCAGGCTCTCCGACCAAACGTTATCTTTTCAAGAATCTACATGTATGATATTTTAAAAAAATAAATCTACCCCACCCCTTTTTGTCCCAACCTTCCAACCCCAATGTTAAATTATATATTACATTTGTTGAACCTTATGAAAAGAACAGACAAGACTGTGAGTGAAGCAAAGCATGCAGTCATATTCCATTTTGAATATAAACACCCTCTATTTATTGATTTTTTACATAAATTTCTATTAATGCAGTTTTGAATGGATGTTGCTATGGATAATATGTGTTTCCGTGGTAACTATTGAAGTCAGCAACTATTAACAATGGTAATTTAGTGTTAGTGCTTTTATGTATTTTCTTATCGGTTATGAAACAATTCAGGACATTTAAGCACTTAAACTGCAATATTCTGCAAATAATAAATCCGTTTCCAAGGAAAAAATTGGTTGCTATGGTGATAAAATTAAAGAAAATCCCACGCATTTTTCTATTTAATTTGGTAAAGTAGTATCCAAACTTCATAACTACAGTGCTAACTATTCTGTACACATTTGCACATTTCTGAAAAACACCACAGAAAATTTGATAATTTCACAAAAATTCCTATTTCAGAAAAGTTGAAAATACGCATTTTTGGCAAAATTTTTCAAAAATTTACAAATTTGGTTGACATGCAGTCTTCACTAAAATGAAGCTTAAACCAAATTGTATCAATGTTACATATGAACATTAATGAAAATGCATGATACTATTCATAATCGGGCTCTGAATTTTAGTGATTTAGCTGATTTTTAAAAGATTTTACCACGCTTAACAACCAACAAATAGAGTGTCCGTTACCATGGCAACCACTCATATTTTCCCACTCAAAATTATTTTTGAGCATTATTCATTTACTTCTTCTACTAGGCCAATTATAGATAAAATCTGAAACCTTCATAAATCACATGTATATGGCACTCTGCCTGGTTCTTATAAAGAGCTGTACTTAACATGTCGTTCTCAATTCATGGTGTGGCATGAAAAATCCCCATTTTTTAAGTCACATTACTTTTTTCAATTAAACATTAATTAATATGGATTTTTTTCCAAAAAGTATATAGACCTATTGATTATTATAAGACCCAATTGTGTAACATTAAATAAAACATTCTCAAGTAACGGCGTAACATGTAAAATCTTGCCCCCCTTTTTAAAATAACTTCAATATAAGCATGTTTGCAATGTATTCTCCCTGAATGAAACAATCAACGGTCATGAAAAATCATGACTTTGATCCAATCATGATTTCCCATGACCTGTAACAACACTTATAATATTTAAACTTCAAAAAATATGCGTCTTTGGTCCCAAAAACATCGCGTAACTCGTATAAAACCGAGCGTAACTTGAATAAAACAATGCAAAAGTGTACAACGAGCAACGTAGCACATATCGGTAGTCTTGGTAACCCCAAAACACGATACAAATAGCCTCCATCAGGTGTTTATACGCCTGTCAATTTTCGACGGGAGGTATTATGGTATACAAATGTCCGGTGTCCGTCCGTCCGTCTGTCTGTCCGGTGTAAACATGTCGCACCGTAACTTGAGAATGACTTATCCAAATTTCATGAAACTTAACATAGTTGTTTCTTATGATGGTATACTTTTTGGTGAAAATAAGATTAAAACTTTTTGAGTTACGGGACTTAGTAACTAAAACAGGTGTGTGTTTTTTTTTCACATGTCGCGCCGTATCTCAAAAACAATTTATGATTATTGCTTAAAACTTTACACACTTCTTAGTTATATTAATCTTAAGATCTGTATACTTTTTGGTGATGATTCAAAATTTTATTTTAGAGATATTGAGTATTTTGTTAAAAAAGGGGGAGGGGTTTTTCACATGTCAGGCCGTATCTCAAAAACAGTTTATGATTATTGCTTAAAACTTTACACACTTCTTAGTTATATTAACCTTAAGATCTGTATACTTTTTGGTGATGATTCAAAATTTTATTTTTGAGTTATTGAGTATTTTGTAAAAAAAGGGTTTTTTACATGTCGCGCCGTATCTCAAAAACGATTTATGATTATTGCTTTAAATTTTACACACTTCTTAGTTATATTAATCTAAAGATCTGTATACTTTTTGGTTTTGATTCAAAATTTCATTTTTGAGATATTGATTTTTTTTTTTTTTAAAGGGGGGTTTTCACATGTCGTGCCGTATCTCAAAAACGATTTATGATTATTGCTTAAAATTTTACACACTTCTTAGTTATATTAATCTAAAGATCTGTATACTTTATGGTTTTGATTCAAAATTTTATTTTAGAGATATTGAGTTTTTTGTTAAAAAAAAAGGGGGGTTTTCGCATGTCATGCCGTATGTCAGAAACTATTTATGCTTATTGCATAAAAATTCACACACAAGACGACGGGCGAATCATGCGCTCATGGCGCAGCTGTTTATTTGATCAACGTTGACTTTCCACTGTTATATGCAGGAAAAGCTATTTTTTGACATTCAATCACATGACATGGACGGTCACATGATCAGGAACAGCTAACAAAAAGTACGACGAACCGAACCCGACTGGCATTGCGCGCCGTAAAATATGGAGAGAGTCCAAAATCGCTCCAAAACCCCGATAATGATAATTACGACTTGGTCATGGAAAACCATCACTTTCATTGGTCATGGTTTATCATGTTATCCCTAACTGCTGGAGGGGGCATTAAGTGTTAACCTTGTCCGTCGTACATACGTCCAAATTTGGTTTCCGTTCTCTTACTTTAGTTTGCATCAACTAAATGTTATATAACTTATACACAATGCTTATTATCACAAAACAAGATCGAATTTGGTGGCATCACTCTTATTGTTCTAGAGTTATGCCTCTTTACAATTGGAAAAATTGCGGAATTTTTGGTTTCCATATTCAACTTAAGTTTGCCTCAACCAAATGTTATGAATGTTATATACAACACTAATTACCATAAACTCAGATCAAGTTTGAATTTGGGTGGCGTCACTTTTACCGTTCTTGAATTATGTCCCTTTATAACGTTGTATGCAAGTAGGGGCATCATCATTCTTTATTTATAATTTATTCTTAATACATTCATTGTGTTGATTTGGAATATAATGGTAATTGGTTTTAGAGAAACATGTCCAAACCAGTTTTTGTAAAATATGTGTAAAAGGAGATGAGGGGTAAAACAATCAATTGACAAAAAATCCAAAACTTTAGAGATAGTAAAAAAGCATGTCTCCATTTCAATGTTGTTGTTTTTTAAATATTTTTACTTCATCTAATTATTCCCCTTTTTATGCGCAAATTTCGTAAATGTACACATCAAATAATTAATTTTCAAAAATGGTCAGGTGTAATATAAAAATGCAAACCACATATCGTATCTTAGCAGATAATGAATTGCTTTAAACAATAGGAAACTGAGTAGATAAAATTTGAAAAAAAATGGTGAGATCTACCTATTGTTGATGAGTATGTACATAAAAACTGTCAGATGACTTCTTATAGTTGTCCTTAAATGACGGAATTTACCTTTTTTTTTCAATTTTGCCTAGTATCTTGAAAACTATAATAGATAGATAAACACTTTCTTAAGCAAAAATGATCAGCAAGTTAAGACCGGCAAATAAGTCAAACGTAGGCCAAATTGTCTGACGAATCCTTATTGGAGTTATTGCCCTTTATTTACTATTTTCAACAATGTTATGCATTTTTGCTGAAAAACTCTAATAGATAGATAAAACTTCAGTAAGCAAAAATAATCAGCAAGCAAAGATAAGATACACAATTTAGTCAAAAGTTGAAATCGTCAGCCGTCTCCATATTGGAGTTATTGCTCTTTGATGACGATTTTTAGTGTTTAGTGCCTATTATCTTGAAAACTATAATAGATAGACAGACACATTATATAGCAAAAATGATCAGCAATATAAGATCTACAAATAAGTCAACATGGCCGAAATGGTCTGTTTCCTCCTTATTGGAGTATTTTCTCTTTAATTACAATTTTTACCATTTTTATACGCCCGTTTACGGGACATATTATCGTACACCGTTCACCGTCTGTCCGTCCGTCTGTCCGTCCCTCCGTTGTCAACATGTCGGACATTAACTCAAAAAAGCTTTAACCAATATGCATGAAACTTTGGTGAATTGTTTATATCTATTGACATGAGCTCCCTTTCATTTTTTATAAATTTCAGCTGTACCGTTTCCGAGTTTTGGGGTTTTATTCATTAAAAAAGGGGTGATTTTCCAATTTTCCGACAATAACTAAAAAATGCTTTCAGCAGTTCTCATGAAACTTTGGTGAATTGTTTATATCTGTTGATGTAAGCTCCCTTTAGAATTTTATAAATTTTAGATTTTACATTTCTGCGTTATGGGGTTTTATTCATTAAAAAAGGGGAGATTTTCCAGTTTTTGGACAATAACTCAAAATGGCTTTCAGCAGTTCTCATGAAACTTTGGTGAATTATTTATAGCTATTGATGTAATCTCCCTATTGATTTTCATAAATTTCAAATACATGTATGACATTGAGAAGAAATTGAACTTTATTTGTTTATAGTCTGACAACAGATTTACTAAGTATTGCGCAACAGCACAGTGTATTGCACAACAGCAAGAAATTAATTGAATATAAATTCAATTCATATAACCAATTTCAAGTTCTTTGACTACATTTATTCAGAATCCTATAATATGTCAAATATTTAATTACAATCCAAATTCAGACCTGCATCAAGCTTGAATATTGTGTCCATTTTTGCCCCAACTGTTCAGGGTTGGACCTCTGCGGGTGTATCCAGCTGCGCTCAGCGAAGCAGTTTATTTTGGTTTTTTGGCCTATTATCTTGAAAACAATAAACGGTAGATAGGCACTTTAAAAAACAAAAATGATCAGCAAGACAAATTTTGTAGAAATCATTAGTAGACTCTAAATAGGAGTGATTGTCCTTAAATGACAATTTCTTACCCTTTCCTATGTTTTAGGCAAAAACTAAAGAAGATAGAGACTCAGAGGAACTGTGAACAGAAAAAATTATCAGCAATACAATTTTTGTTTTTTTAATCTATTCTTTTCCAATATGTTGAAGTATGTCCATTGTTGAAGATGCACATAACTTCTATGTCATTTGGTCTCTGGTGGAGAGTTGTCTCATTGGCAATTATACCACATCTTCTTATTTTTATACTTAAACCTAGGTGATCAACACAGGCCCGATATATTTAATTCTGAATAATACTGTAAATTCAGAAATTATTGCGAGGTTTGTATACCCCTCTATACTGATTTACCTCTGTCTGTCCGTCCATCTGTCCCATGAATTTTTTTTCATCGCATCTTTCTCAGGAACTACAATACAAGGATTTCTGAAATTTCGTTTCAGGGTTTATATAAGTCAGCTCTACTGTGTGATGCGTTTTCAGATTCATCACTCAACAACTTCCTGTTTACCGAACACTTGTATCATTTTACACATGAAAGCCAAGTTGAAAATTTTCGTCACATTTTTCTCAGGAACTACAATACAAGGATTTCTGAAATTTGGTTTCAGGGTTTGTATAAGTCAGCTATACTGTGTGATGCGTTTTCAGATTCATCACTCAACAACTTCCTGTTTACCAAACACTTGTGTCATTTTACACATGATAGCCAAGTTGAAAATTTTCGTCAAATTTTTCTCAGGAACTACAATACAAGGATTTCTGAAATTTGGTTTCAGGGTTTATATAAGTCAGCTATACAGTGTGATGCGTTTTCAGATTCATCTCTCGACAACTTCCTGTTTACCGAACACTTACATATTTTTACACTATTAAAATTATCCAGTTGCGGTGGGGGTATCATCAGTGAGCAGTAGCTCGCAGTTTCACTTGTAATTAATGTGAATAATAATAATGGGACTGGATGGGTATTGCAATAATAAAAAATTGCATTCGCATAGGTGATACTTATATCTGCATGCAGGTTTTCCTGAAATGGCAATAATTAATC
This sequence comes from Mytilus coruscus, assembly GCA_017311375.1. Lineage (NCBI taxonomy): Eukaryota > Metazoa > Mollusca > Bivalvia > Mytilida > Mytilidae > Mytilus > Mytilus coruscus. The sequence continues at coordinate 75,689,239 of CM029603.1, read as the reverse complement.
TCGCATTTTTGTCCTTTCTTCAAAATTCGCAATAATTTCTGAATTTACAGTACTTAAAAGATATTTGATCAATATTACTCTTTGCTTATTATCAATTATCATTAATTGACTAATACATGTATCAATGTGATATACTATGTGACACGATACACACACAAAATTAATTGATGTTGTTTATACAATCTTTGTAAATTATGTAGAAATGTAAAAATGTTCATCTGATGTTCACTTCTCAAAATGATTTGAATGAACTGAAGAAGAACATTGAAAACCTTTCTTTAAATCTAATGGAAATCAATTCTGTGTCAGAATATATAACTTGATTTACAATAATGGTAATAAATAATACCCTTTTAAATATAATTTAATACGCTTGCTTGTTTTGACCTGAAAAGTGTCATTGTTAACATTAAAACAATTTACAAGAGAAATTAATACCTATATACCTATTGTAAACAATAACTAGTGTGTACACTAACACCATAGGATTAGAGGAAAAGCAGATTATAATGATCCATCATATAATATTGACTATTTCTACCTGGTATTGATTTGGAGTAATTATTGTCTTAAACATAAGATAAATCAGACATGTATGCTGGAGAACCCCCAAGGTAAATATTCCATTATTTATTGTTGTTTCTTAAATATTAAAAATTAGCAGGCAATAATGGAATTGAATGGATTTTTTTCAATTTTGAAATGTTTCCATGACAATAAGCCACTATGTTGTATGCATGCAGCAGCCATGTTAGTCATGTCAATAATAAGCAGTATATTTTATAAAATGCTGTCAAAAGTAGATTTTGACAGAATGATTAGTCTCATTTTGCCTCTGTATAACAATCTGTAAATGTTATATTTTGTAAATTTGAAATATTGTTTACAGTTCTGCTTGAATTTTTTTTTTTTTAGATAATCCCTTATTTATATTTATCCTCATTGTTAAAGAAAGACTATGCTTATCCTTCAAAACTCAATGTAAAAGCAAGATAACAGTTGATTGTTGAAAACAGTATTTGACCCTAGGATGTCTAAACTTCTTGTAACCAAGAAAAACTCTCACTGATATTACCTTGCATAATCCAATATTGTGTTTAGTGTACGTGTATCCTTGTGTTGTTTTTTCAATGTAAACCAGTTTGTAGCCATAATTTAAATATAAAAGAACCAGTGCTAAAAAATATTTATTAAGATATAATTCTAAACTAAAAAGAAATATTACATTGGAAAGGGTGGGGACTAACAGCTGCATACACATAATAAACAAAAAGAGTTATCCCCCTTTTGACATATAAATAAAAATTAATATACACAAAACTTGGGGGATAAGATAAAAATTGTGGATAAAGGTATACAATTTTATTGAAAAGTTTAAATACAGATGCATAGCAGCTGTAGCTCCAAGTTAATATTAAATGCTCCATTACCCTACCCCTCCTTTCGAAAATCAAACAGTAGTCCTCTAAAGACACTATACTAACTTGCACATCAGAAAAGCTATTCTTTAATTTTTTGGCTTAAGCACTTCGCATGTACTCCATAAAAATGTGTAAACCCATAATTTGTCAATAAATACTTAGTATTCAAGTTTTGTAATATTGCACTTTATAATGATATTGTAATTTATAAATTTATAGAAGTTTTATTTGAAAGAATTTTCATAAATTCTTGTAAATTTGCATTAAATGTATGCACACTCCGTTGTTTGAAATGATTGCAAGGGGAACTCAGTGCTCTAGCAGAGTTCATCAGACTTTGAATTCATTTTTATGAATCATTGATAATGTTTAGTTTAGGTATACTGGTAGTAAAACCTTATCTTTTAAGATAGTCTTTAAGATTTCAACACAAAATTGAATATAATCAGTAAAGCAGAAGAGACATTTCAGCACGTGCACTTGTGTTTAAATTAGAAGTTACCTTTTTCTCCCTCATTTAAGAAACAATTTTGAACCTGGAAAAAATGATGACTTCAATTCTGTAGATCTTTCTTAAAACCAAGTCAAACCTGAATTATCAACAAATAAATTGAAATTTGTTAGATATTTCCACAAAAATGTTTATGGTTTTGAAAGTGAAGTATTGCAGTACCGGTATGTATGCTTTCAAATACGCAAAAAAGGGCAAAGATTTAGTACTAAACTGCTATGAGAACAGAAAATGTTACAGTTCTCATCAGTAATGTAATATGAAATATCTCCAGAAAAATTTTGTCATATATATTATTCAAAAAAATTTGGCTTGAAGTTCTTTTGGTACAAATTAACAATGTGGATTGGAGTTAAATCTTGTTACGCTGGTCTTAATTATTTTTGTCTTCAGTTCAGCAAATATAAAAACTATTTTGCATAAGCTAGTTAAATTGACAATTATTTAAACTGTTACCAAAAGCATTCAAGCACTAGTAGTATTCATTGCAGTGACAAGTTCATTATTGTATGGTTTTTGTTTACTTTATAGACTATTGTTATTACACATTGAAATATGTGACAAAGTAATTTAAATGAAACCTTTCTTTGTGTCTATATATCTATACATATATATACACAGGTATATATATCAGATCCATTATTTCTTAGTTATATCAGATATTAAGAAATATCTGTATTTATACTAAGAGTGCATAATAAGGGATGTGAATTGAGTGTTCTTTGTTATCAGCTGATGATATTACAGAATCAATAAGACTGGATCAGTAAAACGTTTTGATAAAGTAAATACCTGGATCAATAGAGTTACCTGTAATAGCATGTTGACAACCATTTAGCGTCACAAACTAAGATGGCCGATTACACTTCCTGATGACTTGTTTTGGGCTTTTGTCTCAGGTTTTTTTAAAGATATAAGATTCTGTTGATAAAATGGAACCCAGCTATAAAATGGGAAAATGGAGTCCCCAGGAACAACACAGGTACATGTAAACTCTACTTTGGTCTTGTAATATCTTTATTTGGAAAATAAGATAAGTGCTAGTTAACCTACATATTGACATTTTGACATTACAAAATCATTCTTTTTCCAAATAATCAGTACTTATTGTAGTGAGAATAATTTTATAAGGTTCATTGTCACAATTTATCTAGTGTATAACAATGGGCTGTAATTGCAAGTCATTCCAAATGTATACATGTACTTGTATGATCAGACTTAAAAAAATACATATAAATATATATATGGAAAGTACTGGTTCTAGTCGAGGCCATACATACAGTATGTTTGTATATATATATAAAAAGGTAACCATTTATGTGCAACCTTGGAATAGTACATTATATTGAAAGTATTCAATGCCTGCAAGCTTGACCTTAATTGATAGTTACTTAAAACTGTTTAGTTGGTCTGTTGTAGAAATGAAAGCTGTTGTATTGAGATTAAGATTCATTGATTGTTGTTTGCTTTATGTCCAGTGGCAAATATTTCATGCATATTCATGAAGTAAACAAAGAAACAATTAATACAATAGGTAGACTCTGAAATAGCATATCAACCAAGATGAAAGTTGAAAAATTTTGAATGCCACTGGAAAATGAAGGTATATTAATTGGTAAGGGACAGAAATTTAGCCTTGCAACAGGCCACCTATGGATCCCTGAAAGAGTTGTTACAAGGGTTCTTAACATGCATAGAGCATGGCCCTCTCTTCAATAGGCATTAAATTTAGCATCCCCATTTTGACTGAATGTTACTGCAAATTTATACCTCCTGCACAGCTTAACAGATGCCATACTTTGACGAGGATTTAACTGCTGGTCGGAAGAATACAAAGGAATGACCCTAATTCTATACCCCATTCAAGCCTTGGGGTTTTGAGAATTTATAATTTTCCTACAATGTGAGAAAATATTGATTTATCCTGCAATTTAACAATTACGCTTAATAGATTTTTAGCAGGTGCGGATCCAAGATTGGAATAGAAAATGGCATTTAGGGGGAGGCTGGCAAGCCAACTCTTGGAGTGATACTTGTAAAAAGTCTATGCATTTATCATATATGAAGCTCTATTAATCCGCCTCTCTTAAGTTTTTTACTTCCTAACTGTTGAATTTAATTTTGATAATGAAATCCACTTGGCTAATAGCGGACCACCAACAGAACACCTTTGATGTAAACAGTCATTTGAATATAAACATTCTCTCCCAACAGTGGCAGGATACAAGGCGATGATATATGTAGCATAACTTTACATTTATTGCCTTACATGTAGGTCTATTTGTTGCAAAGTAAAATGGTCAAATGTAGGATTATAAAATTTGGTTTAATAGTTGGTCTGACCAATATAAACTTCTCTTGGCAGCATAGTTCCTAAGAAGAATATCCTGTCCGCTACTATCACATAAATAGAATTAAACAGAACTTTTCTACACTGAGACTAGGGAGCTTAAATAAGCTCAACTTTCACACAGTCTTGGTAAAGATTTATAAGCTTTTTTGTTGTTCTTAGGGCTGAACTGATGAGTCGAGATAGTTCTTAGTTACTGATTTTTGTCTTGCTTCATTGAAGTCTAAAAGTTATTTCTGGCAGCCAAAGTGTCAACAATGTATTATTTTGTGATTAGGTCATTTTAAGGGGAACCAATAGTGGTGGGTCAATGATATTTGGTGTGCAGTAGTACATTTAGTATTAGCATTGGCACATCTCATTCCCATGGATATTATTTGGCCTAGTGCTATAAGTCATGGTCCTTTGACTTAGAATGTTTTGCATAGTTTACATGTTAGTTTGTGGTTAGGTCAGTTTAAGATGAACCACTATGTTAGTTTGTGGTTAGGTCAGATTAAGATGAACCACTAATAAGTCAATGATATTTGGTATGCACTTGTAATTAGCATTTGCAAGTCTCATTTTCGTTGAGATTATATGGCCTCTCCCTTCATCAGGGTTCATTGAATCTGAAACTTTTGCATAGTTTACATGTAAAAATTAGTGTTTAGGTCAGTTTAAAGGGAACCACTTATGATAAGTCAATGGCATTTGATATATGCAGTTTCATAAGCATTGGCATTTCTCATTTTCATAGAGGTTATTTGACCCTGCACCTTTGAATGTTTAAATATTGCTATTTTAATTTCAACATTTGCATTTTACTATTAAAATTACATAAAGGGGAGACATTTATTATAGTTTGTTCTTATGTTATGCTGTTACACCATTGTCCCAGGTTTGTCTGAAGTCAGGACCCTGTAAACCAAAGGTTGTCATTCTATGCTGTCTGTCTTACATTTTTGTTGAGTCTGCGACATTTATGTCGTGAAAGCTAGACATAGCCATCCTAGATTCCATCGTCCGCTTCGACAGAGTCAACATTTAGATTCAGTCTGTGGTTAAAGTTTTTTTAGACATCAATAACTTTGTCAAACTCTCATGGAATTTTATGAAATTTGGACAGTTCATGACCAGAATACAGTATCCAGTGCATAAATTTGAAAATATTTACTTTCATTTTTCTGTAATTTACTAATACCTGCTCTAAAAAATGAGGTGGAGGAGGTCCCAGAGTTACCCATCTGTAGACCCAACTGTTACCACTTACCACATTTTCCAAACCTGCAAATTGTAGATCTTGTCAGGCCCAGAGTAAGGGCCAAAACAAATTATACCCCAATCACTACCAGTCTCCCTGGAACGCCACATGAGAACTCAATTCACCCCACTGATCTGACTTGGGTTCTCACCTCCACAAAATTTTAACTATTGAAGCATTATGGAAATGTTGCTTGTATTATGCTAAGAAAAGACTATAATTGCTTACATCCACTTCATTTGAACTCAGGTGGATAGTTGTTTCATTGGAGATCATACCACATCTCCATATTTTTATATCAAATCCCCCCTGTAGATTACTGTAAATTCAGATATAATTGCATGCATTATTATTGCTATTTTTAAAGAATAGGCAAAAATGCAAGATTTATTATTGCAATTTCGGGAAAAGCTGCATACAGATGTATGTATCAGATATCAAAATGCAAGTTCTTTTTATTGTGATACATGTACTCACCCAGTGTATTATTCGCATAAATAAAACCTTGCAATAAGTTTCTGGATTTACATAATAATAATAATAATAATAAATTCTTTATTTAAAGAGGGTAAACACAGTTAGTTACAATTACTAATCTTCCCTGAGGCCCTCATATACAATACAAGTACAAAAAATAATATAAGAGAAAAAAAGCAAACATACAACATATTAACACAATTCAGATAGACATAATAGTTCAATGTACATGTACCATAATTAAAACATATAAAACAGTTACAGATTGCATGTAGTAAATATATATAATATACAAATCAAAATCATACATTCTAAAAAAGAGTAATAGTTGCAATCATTTCAAGAATGAATATTGGGACTGTCTCAAGTATTGTTTTATAATTTGTTTAAAAGAATAAGTGTTTTGCACTTTACGCATTTCATAAGGTAGTCCGTTCCATAAAACTGATCCAGAATAAGCAAAAGATTTTTAAACAGTTCAGTTTTCGCTCGAACTATCAAATTACCATGAGTAACACCCTTAAAGCATAAGGATTATTAACAGATATAAGTTGAAACTTTTGAAGTAGGTACTGTGGTGCTTCTTTCTGCATACATTTAAATAGCAATAAATATTTGTGGTATTTGATTCTGTTTTCTACTGTCATCCATTCAAGTTTTTAAATAAGGGGGCTGATGGGGATAATGGGTCTGCATCAAGAATTAATCTTGCTGCTCTTTTTTGAAGTTTTAATATTCTTACTATCCCTTCATTTTTACAATTTCCCCAAACAATACAGCAGTAATCGATGAGAGGCAGAATATACCCATTATAATATGCTTTCCTGGCATTAATATCTAAAAATTTCTTTAATTTAGATTTTTACAGTATTTAAGAAAAGAAACTTCCCTTGTCCTAATGTTCTCATGTAAAATGGCTTTTCCTCTATTTCCAAATATATATCTCTATAACTTGAGAATAAGTGTATGGATCTCTTATGAAATTGTACCACAAGGTTCCATACGATAAAAGGAAGGTTGGGATTGATTTTGGGGGTTATTGTCCTAACTGTTAACAAGAAGGGGCCAAGAACAATCTTTTTTTAGTTTCAGGACAATAACTTGTGTATAAGTGTATGGATCTCTATGAAATTGCACTACGAGACTCCATAGCTCAAAAGGAAGGTTGGGATTGATTTTAGGGGTTATGGCCCAAACAGTTTAGGAATTAGGGGCCAAAAAGTTAATTTCAAAGAAAAATTAATTTTCAGAATGCTATATATATTTTTTTTTAATCAAGCAAACCCCTTTAAAAAAACTTAGCTAATATTATCCATTGATAAATAAATAAATAAAATTCTTGGTGTACTTAATTATATCTAACCATGTATTTAGATTTTTTATATTGGACCATAATAGGTAAAAGTCTAATTTCAAATTTTTCAGTTCTTTGACCACATTCATTCTGTGTCAGAAACCTATGCTGTGTCAAATATTTACTCATATTATCCAAATTCAGAGCTGTATCAAACCTGAATGTAGTGTCCATACTTGCCCCAACTGTTCAGGGTTCGACATCTGCGGTCGTATCAAGCTGTGCTCCACAGAGCATTTTATTTATGACTGAATTCACTCAATTCAACTTCTGCTCTATGATGGGATCAGCATTTAAAGGTGCAAAATACCAAAAACTGCGCTTTAGCATTGAAGACCATATATTATAACAACATTTTTATTGACTTTATTCAATTCCAAACATTAAGTACAAATTTGAAATAGTTCTCAAAAACTTTATTTTCTTTGGGCAAAAACAGGCCTTTTGCCAAACTTGTTAGTAGACTCATTATATAAGTGATTGCCCTCAAATGCTGACTTTTTTTTAACCCTTTTTTATGGCAAAAACTAAAGAAACTACTTTTAAACAGAAAAAATTATCAGCAATACAAGATTAACAAAAAAGATATTTTTTTTAATGAATTCTATTCTAGTCCACAATGTTGGAGAGTGTCCATTGTTGAAGATGCACAAAAAGCCTCTAGTTCATTAAAACTGTTAATGGTCCCATCTTACACCCCTGAGGGTTCATGCAGTATATATTGGACGACCTCTGTAGTCTTTCGGAACACCGGAAGTCTTTTCGGAATACATCTGTTCTTTTCTATGGCCAACTGCGTAATAGGTAATTAATTTGATCTAATGAATATGCATTAGCGTTTTGCAGTTACTATAGAGATAAGTGCTTATAGACATTGAATGATATCATACATCATTAGTTAATTAATTAGAAATGCATGAGTAAAAGTTTCTGAAACCCATGCTGAGTTCACATTGGAGATGAGATTTTAAGATTTTAAAAGTTAACGTCAATGGAGAGGGCATTTTCAGAATTTTAAAATCTATCCGTTTTATCAAAATTAAAATATAGTGCGCAGTCCATTTAAACAAATAACAATTAAAATGACTTAGTGGGTTACTTTTTATTTTCGTTTCAAGAGGAAAATATATAATATAAATTCTTTACCGTCATCAAAGTAGAAACAAAAACAGAAAGTAAAATACGGCCATGAAAGCCATACGGATGCCAATAATTGCTTATAATAATTTATCCTCTTCATTTGAACTCTAAGTGTATAGTTGTCTCATTGACAATCAATCATACCATATCTCCTTTTATCAATCTCATACAAAAAAAATCCAGTTCATCCTGGAAATTTAGATGAAATTCAAAAGGCGCCTTTTGGATTTGTTAAATCAGAGACATATATACACATCTATATAGTCTCTGGTTAAATCAGGGACATCTGTGGTTAAATGCAAATATACCGTCATATCTAAGCAGTTAATTAATGAATATGCATTTGAGTCCTAAAATTATTATTTAGATATAAAATGAATCACGATACTGAGTGATAATCTTTGGAGTGAGGCGATGACGTTCTATTTATTTAAATTTTTTGGTCATTGCAATTTAGTAAATGAAGTATATTCCTCGATGTTTGGCATCACAATTATCGTAAATTACTTCTGGTATGTGGTTTTTGAGAATAGATTAGTAATTGTTTAAGTACTAGTAATACCAGGAAGATTAAAGTTATTTTAGTTATGATTATTTTATCAAACTAGAGATCCGTTTGTCTTTTTGTGGAGAGTTTTCCAAGGATATCTGTGTCAACTACCCTCTCTAATAAATATATTTAAAATGGCAAAGTCAATTCTTTTGTTTTGGTGCATGTATGTATAACCCTTCCCCGTAATAAATAAGATTAAAATTAAATGAACAGGTACACAACTTCATGTCCAATCTATTATTGCAATTTTCTGGGATTTTCATCAATTCACTTTCGAGAAGTCGCGACAATCTATATTCATAGGCCAAGCCACGGTTAGGGAGTCTAGTTGACAGATGCATGGAGCGTGTTTTGCGACAAAATATGACAACATGTTAACAAGATATGCGATTTAAAAATCGTTTGTATTCATTACACACACACACTCACACAAACAAACAAAAAAACCCAGAATAGTACATATTTTTTTCTTTAAAACAACATCCATATACATTCAACGCCGACAGGCGATTGCAAAAACAGCATTTATTAATTGCGTGCAAAACGTGAACTATACTGCAGTGTCCTTTTTATTCCTGTTTCCTTCTGTCTGTCACACAAAGAGATGGAAGATGAATTCCATTTTATCATAATATGTACAGAACTTAATAAACCTAGGATCAAAATGTTTAATGAAATTTCTAATATTGTCCCCTGTTCAATTCAATGAGTAATGGAAACAAATAAGATTTTATATTTTCTTGTGAAGAATGTGATTTAGTAATATCATTATTAACAGTATAAGTGAAATGTATAATGAGAGAAACAACTATAATGTCAATATATGAACTGTGAATGATTCATGATTTATATTATAATGTGGTATATATAATCAAGATATTTGAAATGATTACTTTATAGAGGAGGCATGTTGTCAAAAATAGTATTGTTATAAATATTAACCTTTTTTTTAAAATTTAATGCTACATGTTTTACTGTCTTCTGTCTATTGTTTTATCTATTTTTTTTTTTATTTAGTAACAATCCTTTACTTGCTATTGTTTGGATTTTAGACTAATAAAATTCTTATTTTTATTCTTATTCTTATTCACAACCGTATAAAAGCAACAAAACAACAACTTCATTTTATTTTTGCTTATTTACATAAGGACAAGCTAGAAATGAAAAGTGAGATTTGTTTGAACAAGTATAAAGTTGTAAATGTTTGGTTGGAGTTTGTTGTCTGTGATATAAATAGATTGAGGTCAAACATATCTTGAATATGCCATGATAGCCAAAGACTAGTTTGATTGATTTTCCCCCAAAAAAGTTAGTTCGGGATAATCAATTAAGAATACAGCTTAGAATTTTGAATTAACTAGCTACACAAACAAATAATTTTGATTAATTTCATTAAATTTCTTCACATTTGCATTTCGACTTTAGCCAGAAAACTAACTTTTAAATAAAAAAAACAGCACCTCAGATTGATCATCCAGAGGTTGACTCTTATAAAGAATGTTGTCATGTTATCAAAAGAGAGGGAGCAGAGATAGATAAACAGATTCTTTTAAAACATTGAACAGCAGTTACATAGTCAATCAATTCCATGTCAGTTTCTATATCTCATAGAGTGTTTCCCTCTGTTTTAGTTTGTTCCCCGTATTTGTGTTTGCTTAATGAAATAATAGCTATTGAACAGCGGTATACTATTGTTGTCTTTATTTATACAACAGAAAGAATTAAGGTACAACCATGAATCTTGATTTAACTATTATCTGATCTTTCGTATCAAACAGGCATTTGGGTTCATGATTGCATTTCTTTTTTTAAAGAAAGCAACTTGTTTAACAATTCTATGAGCTGTTAGTTACAGTGAATGTTTTCACACCAATAAATATGATTTTAGTTGATAGATGTTGTCAGATGATTAATGAACAGACAATCCGGGACCTTTGACCTTGATTTGACTCTGTTTGCACTGTACAAACATTTGACAACCAAAAAATGCAACCTGGCAAACAAAAATATGCTTTCAACTTGTAGAATATGAATAACCATGTGCTATGTTGGTGCATTATAAATTGAATTGTATGCCAGATGTCATCCACTGTATATATGCGATTATCTGTTTGAAGAAGCTTTTGTCTGTTAGATATTGATTTTTTACTGTACTAGTCCTAATAACTCACCTATGAGTCATATATATATAAGTGGGTATAGGGTTAATAAAAAAGACAAATAGTGAGTGTCTTCGGTTATGGTCTAAAGGAGATGTACTTACAACTCTTCATATTTGAAAAGCATATTTAATTATATGTGCTCCACAAAAAAAATTCTAAAACATATAAATGGTAAACACTTCGTCTGTCTGTCCATCCATCTATCATGTGTTGGAAACAAAATGTTTTTTGGATGAAAGCTAGAGTATCTCTTGCTTGATTGAATGAAACATATGTGCATATGGAAGATATAAGGAAGGGGACCAGAAGAAAGCTATTGGTTTTTTGGTCAATAGTTCACTGTTATTAACAATAGACATTTTTTTGAAAAATGGTTTTCGGATGGAAATTTGCATGATTTTTACCATTTTTTGCATTCTTGACAAAAAAATATTAGATAAAGAAATTTAGAAAGAGCAAATATGATCAACCGGTCAAAATCTATAAAATTGTCAGTCGACTCCTTATAGGAGTTATTGCCCCTGAATGACAGTCTCTACCAAATTTGGCTTTTTGGCCAAAAATATAGTAGATAAGTTAAACTGTTAAAAACAAAAATGATCAACAGGACAAGATCTTCGAATTTCTCAAGAGGGCTGAAATAGTGGGTTGACTGCTTGTAAGAGATATTGCCCCTAAATGATGATTTTTATCAATTTTATCAATTTTCCAAATTTTCAGTCTATCATCCTGGTCGACCCCCTTATGATTTATGCAGAACCTAACTATTGTATTTATTGTTAATTTGTTCTCGTCCTGAACATGCATAAAATATTTTCCACTGAACATTGAGCAAACAACAAATGGCAGCACCAGACAGTACAGTCAATTATATATAGTAATCCTGACTTCATAGCAAATAAGACATCATGACATTCAGCGAAAAGTTTCCATGTTTTTTAGGCGTAAACTGAGAATTAAAATAAAAAAAAGTAGTGCTTAAATTCCCATTTATAGCATAACTTTGGATTTAATCCTTTGTAAAAAATGGAAATGAACAGTGTCAAATTTTGAATTTTATAATAAAAATGACACATTTTAAATAACAATACTAAGAATTAATAAAAATATCAAAGTATAAAAATTGATTATGTTCAGGTAATAAATTTTTGTGGAAGACTTCTACTTCTACCACTAAGTGACCACCGTTATTAGGTTGACTATCCTGTCACTGTTTGATGTGCGCTTGCATACTTAACAAGTCCAAAATAATTTTAACAGAAATGAAAAATAAGACTTGCTAACAGGTAGCTGCACCAGTGAAACATACTTTTTGGCCCCCTTGCAACGCATTGCTGGGGGGACATAGAAATACCGGGGGTGCGTCCCTCCATCCATCCATCCGTCCCGTCTAGTTAGTGCTCTCACGTGTAAAATTCTTGCCAGATTTTTGTGAAACTTATATCATAGGTTTAAATCAGCAATGTCTTGGATGAGTTCGAAAATCAGTGCAGATCAATTATTTTTAAAAGAGTTATGCCCCTTGGAAACATTAATTATATGGAGAATTGCATTGTTAGCACTCTCGTGTACAATTGTTGTCAGAATTTTATGAAATTTAAATCATGGGTTTATATCAGCAATGTCTTGAATGAGTTCGAAAATCAGTGCCGATCTCTAATGTATACAATTCTTGCCAGATTTTTATGAAATTTATATTATAGGTTTATATCATCAATGTATTTGATGAGATCAAAATCAGTGCAGATCAATTATTTTTAAAAGAGTATGTCCCTTGAAAATATTGATTATATGGAAAATTGCAATGTTAGCGGTCTCATGTGTTCAACAATTCTTGCCAGAATTTTATGAAACTTATATCATAGGTTTATATCAGCAATTTCTTTGACACTTTCGAAAAATAAGTTCTGATCAAATATTTTTAACGAGTTATGCCCTTTGGAAATATAAACTATAAAGGAAATCACATTGCATTTTCTCTGAAGCCTTCATTTCTCTAAAGATTTAATAAAAGTTTTAAAGAACAAAAAAAAAGTGCTTTTTTTAGTTATTGCCCTTGTACCTTGGATAGATAAAATATGTGCAACACGGGGGCTTTAGAACTCTGTTCTTTATCAGAATTAATCCAATACATTTTTTTTCAAATTAATTTGCTTAACTCATTGTTTATGTCAGAGAGTAGATATTGATTCATTTTTTCTATTATTTTTTTGTTATAAATGTATTATCTAGTTCTAAAAGTAATGCTTCCTATGAATTTATTGAGTATCATGTGAGGTCAGTTCACACTGTATGAAAACATCCTTTTTTACCTTGTCATTTGTTTACAATTTCAGTAATATTTTATTTCATGATAATTAGAGGTTAAACAGAAAATATTAATTACTTAAGTTCATTAGCACTCATATATAAGAGCTTATATGACATATCATTTTTCAACATTGATTTCTTATCATGTGACACATATACATGTAATTAATGAAATTAAGAAAATCCAATTAACCTATTGGTATAACTACATGTGTAGACTTGTTTATTTGTCCATTTCATAATAATAGTAGGATAAAATCATCATGGTATTTGTATTTGACAAAAAGGATTTAATCAAGTAAGTGTACATGTATATATATTGTGGAACCATGTTTTCTATATATATATATTATATATAGAGACAAAATAGCTGATCTGAAAGGTACACCATTTACTTGCCACTGTACATCATGTACTATGTTACAACCCTAGATAAAGCCGACGAGGAAAGGCATTACATCGACCACCGAAAGCTATAGTTTATGTAGCCTAGGTGGTCGAGTGGTCTATGGTGCAGGCTGTGTTGCCACAATGTCACAGAAGCAAGGGTTGGAATCCCGCTGAGGGAAGAACAAAAATTTGCTAACACAAATTTGAAGATCTAACATAGTTGGGTTAAATTTGAGACAAATTATATATATATTATGGTGTTAGCCCTGTATATAAATCAAATAATATCCTTCAGATGTGCTAAAGTCATTAGTCTGTCCAAGGATTTTTATAAACCAAACAGATCAATAGTCTGTCAATAGGGCTTTAAACTGCAAAATCTGCTGAAATAGCCTCATTTTGAGATTTTGTCATTAATATCTAGATATTAGCCAAGGCTTTATCAAAAGAGATATTTTGCTAAAAGATGTCTTTTACAAAGATGCCAATGTGGGTAAGATATCTTATGGGTAAGGCCTTGACTCATATTAATTTTACCCGAAACTATGAAAAATGGCCCTTTTGTCTCGCCTGCAACAAAAGTCTCAGAATACACCTTATCGCTATTTATTCCCATCTGGATAAGTTAATAAATTTCACAACTTTTCAAACCAGTTGAAGCTATCTGGGGCCTTGTTCAAACAATGAATTGTGCATAAAAATTTTCTTAGAGACCTGTTTAAACCATCGTAAAAACATCAAACAAAGCCTTTTCAATGACTTTAATTTGTCTTTTAAAAATTGCTTCTAAAACTATCAAAATTTTAAAATGTTCACTTTCCAAACTTTTTCCTCCTTCAGCTCATTGCTGATGAACTTTGATTTGCTCCACTTGACCTCAACAGGAAGTTGTTTAAGTAACTGTTTTCCCCGGATTGGATTAAACAGCTATAAGGTGTATATGAGACATGACTACAATCTGTTGGCAGCATAAACTATTTGTATAAACCTTTATATTTCAGAAGATAGAAGACATGTAAGCCTCATACCTTGTATGCAGATGTCTTATGTTACGAAGTTTCAGTTGGTTCTTTGTCCATTGTCTTTGACCTCATTTTCATGAATCAGTGACTGCTTGTACAGTTTTTTTTTTAATAAAAATGTGAAATACTCATCTATTATGAGTAATAGGATAACTATATTTGGTATATGGGATCTGTGCAAGGTCTACATGTCTGTCAGACAGAGTTTACCTGACCTCATTCTCATTTCATCGATCAGTGATCAAGGTAAAGTCCTTATCTCAGATACCATAAGCAATAAGCAATAGGTCAACTACCTTTAGTGTATGGAAGGATTGTAAGCAGGTTTCATCTGACCTTGACCTTTTTTCATGGCTAATTGGACATTGTTTAGTTTTTGTAGTTTGGTCTATTTCTCAGATACTATAAGTAGGAGGGCCACTATATTTGGTGTATGTAAGGTAAACATGTCTATCTGGCAGGGTTTGTATGACCTTGACCTCATTTTCATAGTTACTTTATCAATGTTATGTTTTCATGATTTTGTCAGTTAATCAGATACTATAAACAATAGCCTAGGTCAACTATATTTGGTGTGAATGATTGTCTGTCTAGCAGGGTGGTCTGACCTTGACCTTGTTTTCATGGTTCATTGTCCAATGTTCAGTTGTATGTATTGTTTCACATAAAACCTGTATCCTTGTTCATATTATGTAATAACACTTCTTTCTTTTTCAGTCCATCGTCTGATCCTTTTGGAGACAACAGTATGAGTGGACCTCCTGGAAGGTATAATCAGATAATAATACAAACTTTATTAACAATGTTTTACAAAATTTATTTAGAGTATTATTAATTAGAACTGGTTACATTAATCTTTGATTTTGATTGGACAATTTTTAAAAACCTCTTGAAAATACAAGGTGTAATAATTTGAAACTTTAAACACACTGTTCCAATGAAAACCTTAATGAAAATACTTTGTGTTCATCTACTCTGAAACCACCTGGTCAATTTTGTCAAACCAAACTTAGCAGAAATGATAACTGGAAGGTCCTCTACAAACATGCCAAATGGTCCTTGTTTGGTTCAAATTGGATTAAAAAAATTAGGCTGCTGTAGACATTCTATGATTCAAATGACCAAGTTTTAAAACAAAATTGGATTTTGTTATGGCAGTATTGATCTTTATGTTGTCACAAAGATCTATACCATATCGGTCACTGACAGCAGTGTTTCCCTAGAGGTTTTATGCATAGTGGTGCGCCCATGCTTTACTTTGGACCCCCATCCTTCAAAATTCATGACCACCATCCTTTCAGTCAATCCCCCATGCATCCTTCAACAAAATTTTTAATGAAAACACTGTTGGTCAACAGGTGATCATACCTATAAATGGTATTATTTATTCCAGATGATTATGCAGTGAACTACATGTAGTGTATTATTATTTTTCATTACAATTTGTTTAATTCTTTAGTTGTTTCAAGATAAAGTCAAAATGTGTCTATTTTAAGGGGTAGAATTTTTTGTGGAAACTATACTGGAGTACTCCATTCAAGAACTCAAATACTCAGATAATGATGGTAATAAAAGTTTAAAGTGTAAAGTTCCCTTGTTATTGTTTTTTCACTTCACTCTTCAGATCATTGTATTACTCATAATTGAGCAATACAAATAAGATTTTAATTAATCAGTTTAAATTTTTTTTATGACTATACGTGAATCGGGTAAATCTGGGTATGAGAAACCTCTGATCAAATATTTTTATTAATAGTTTCAATTGATGTGCATTTTTAAGGTACTTTCATCTGCCAAAAGCAATATGCTCTTTTTGACATCTTAAAGGAACATAAGTTAATGTTATGTATATTTAATATGTAACAGGTGAGCAAGACAGGCTTCTTGGAGCCTCTAGTTAATCTACTGTGGATTCATTTATCCATGAAAAATAATGAATCAACAGTATTATACTTGAACTTATTTTTTCTTTATATTTCAGTGTTGGTGATGATTATA
Source organism: Mytilus coruscus (assembly GCA_017311375.1). Lineage (NCBI taxonomy): Eukaryota > Metazoa > Mollusca > Bivalvia > Mytilida > Mytilidae > Mytilus > Mytilus coruscus. Next base: position 75,672,308 of record CM029603.1, on the reverse strand, counting down.
ATAATGCAATGAAACAGCAAAAGCTAGAAAAAGAGGTATGAAGTGAGAGTAAGAAAACTTGACAGCTCAGAAATTAAGGATTTCCCATCTTTTTAAAACTTGAGATCATTCAATATTGTCAGATTTATTTAAAAAAAAAACCTTATAGCTCAACCTTTTTTTTCAATTTTGAATTTTATAACAAAATCAAAATTTTATCACTAATCGCCACAATGAAGAAAATAAAGGTTGTTTCATATGCAGATTAAAAAAACAATTATTAAGGTTGTCTCTTATAAATATAAATGAACTCAAATGCTATAACAGTGTCTGAATTGAACAAAAAAATTTTGAATTTGTTAATATTTGAAACAAAAATGAAAATTAAAATTAACTTTCTCAGTCACCCCAAAAAAGAATGAAGGGTAATAGTCATAGATGATACATTTTTTCAATAATGATAACAAAGTATGGTAAACTTTATAAATTTGTTTATTCTTGCATTTCAAGTTGACAAACTTTTTACATTTTCAGAGAAAAAGAATTGAAGACCAAAACAAGAAAAAAAGACAACAGTTAGGACTGTTCCAGCCAAATGAAGATATCGGACGACCTAATTCTGGTGGTCGTAGGAGAGGTCGAGAAGAACATCGCCCTTTAGTGGGTAATTCTAAACCCTCCACACCCACAAGTTTTGGTAAGACATAAATGATATTAGATGTACTGGTGGCCTCAGTGGCTGTGAGATCTAGGTAGTTTATCTAATGTATCACTAGCCTGTCAACACCCAGCACTTGGCAGGTATTTTCGACTCCAATCTTAATTGACTAGAAATGTCAGTTTTCCTGCTGAAGGTCGATGGTTATCTCTATGGAATCTGGCCTTCCTCCACCAATAAAAAACTGATTGGCACAATCATGTTGAAGACCGTACTTTGACCTATAATGGTTTACATTTATAAATTTTGACTTGGATGGAGAGTTGTCTCATTGGCACTCATACCACATCTTCTTATATCTATATACAATATAGCCAATAGTGCTGAAAGTTGCTATAAGCACTCAATCAATTAAACGTGTTCATTTAATTAAGATTGGGGTGTTAAGTCTTATATTTAGCTTCACCTAAGTAAGTTACTTTTTTAGTTAAGATAATATTATTTCTTTTGTCTATTGGTTACTACTTTACTTAAATAGTAATTGTATTAGCTAAACTTTTGTTTGAAAGTTTCCATATAATTGCGAATGGAAATGGGGAATGTGTCAAAGAGACATCAACCCGAATAAAGAGCAGAAAACAGCCCAAGGCCACTAATGGGTCTTCAACACAGTGAGAAAATCCCGCACCAGATGATGTGCTTCAGCTGGCCCCTAAACAATAATTATACTAGTTCAGCGAAAATGGACATCACACTAAACTCTGAATAACTGTCTTGCCTCAATGAAATTAGGGAGGCAAGTCTTAGGTATGCTTTTTCTGGCATTGGCATAAATAAATTGTTGATAAGTTTGAGATATGATCATTTTAAGGCTAACAACTTGTGTTGAGTCCATGATATTTTGTATGCAGCTGTATTAGCATTGGCACATTTCAATGGAGATCATTCGACCCTACCCCTTCAGTCATTTTTCTTTAGATTTTGAATACTTTTGAATATTTGCTATACAACTGAATATACACACAGAGGAGACATATCTCTGTTGTCATATTAAAAAACAGTGATGACTACTTGAACCAAGAAAATGATTTTTTTAACAATTAACCACTAAAGAATGTTCTTCACACTGTTCTCTTTTGTTGCATCATTATTTATCAGAAGAAATAAATATTTTGATTTCATTGAAGATCAAGAAAAATTACCAAAAAGAAAGGAAAATAAGTCATGATGAGTCTAAGTCAGTTTCACATTTGGCATTTTTAAGTCTTGCAATAAACCAAGATTAGCATAACAAATTGTTATATAATTTTTTTACGAAGTTGGCAGAATTGCAGAAAAGAAGCATGTGAAGATTTATGGAGATGATTTTCGACAAAAAATCTTTTTGTTTAACAAAAAAAAACCATCAGGTTTTCTTTTTATATTAAGAATTTTGGATGTCTTGTTTAAGAGTTATGTGACTTTAATCACCAAAAGTACAAATTGTTTCAACATCATAAAATAATTCAAGTTTGCCTTAATAGATTTTCAAAACTTGTATATACTATGTTTGGATGGGAAAGCAAAGTTCTCATTTGATTTTGAAAATTTGATTATGTTGTTCCAGAGTTGTATGATTTTAATCTGTAAAAAGTTATGAATTATTTCTTCATCATACCATAAACATGTTTTTGGTCTGTAGATATATCATGTAAACAATTGATATGAATAAAGAACTTTATTAAATTTTCTGAGCTTAAGGAAGCTTATAAAAATAAGGAGATGTGGTATGATTGCCAATGAGACAACTATAGTTCAAATGAAGTGGATGTAAGCAATTATAGGCAACCTACGGCCTTCAACAATGAGAAAAACCCATACCGTATGGTCGGCTATAAAAGGCCCCGACATGAAAGATAATGAAACAAATCAATTGAGAAAACTAACGGCTTAATTTATAACAAAACAAGTATGTCAGACATGAACCAATGACAACCACTGAACTACCGGCTCCTGACTGGTGACAGGCACATAAAGAATGTGGCGGGGTTAAACATGTTTGTGAGGGCTCAACCCTCCCCCTAACCTGGGACAGTGGTGTAACAGTACAACATAAGAACAAACTTAGGTTAAATATGTAAATGTATTTTTCAAATACATGTACAATACATATCCTAAATGTTTGATTTTTTTCTAATTTTTTGTTTGGCTTTCATAAGAGGATGAGTCTAAAAATGTTCTTTATTTTCATCATTTAAGTTGAATTGTTTAATTTTTTCCTTCTTTTGATTTGATACAAGACTTGATTTTATTTTATTTAAATAATAACAATGCATGAGTTTACCTTACCATCAAAAGTTGAATAATACATATAGTAAAATTTAAAAGCAATTCCAGTTTTTTCTAAATTTACTAAGGAGCCATGGCAGCTATCATAAATAAACATAATAGTATCTACATTTTTCTTCGTGTATTGCTTGTGATACTGAATTTTATCATGCAAATGCTACATTGATTAGGGACTTTCCTTTTTGAATTTTCCTTGGAGTTCAGTGTTTTTGTGACTTTACTTTTTGAGAGGAACTCTTATAAAAAGTATATACATCTACACACCAAAATTCCATTGATAGATAAAATGCCAATTTACACATTCATGATTATACATTTGCAGCAGAGTGACCGGTATCTTGCCGTCATGGGATAGACTAAGACATTATGCCATTTATATACATGTATTAGCACTATACTTATGTAAATCTGGAAGTCTGAAAACAGACGAAGAAATTGATGATCAACGATTGAAATAAATTCATAAAACACATTTAAAGCTAACAAGTTGTTATTGTTGGCATTTGTTTTTGTATAGACCAATGGAAGTAGGTTCTTAATACTAAGGGTATTGAAGACTTGATCACTTTGATAGGCAACTAGTCTAAATACCACATGTTAAGATAGTCGGTAAGATAAATTCGTTACACAGTGTGCTAGTGACCTAATACGATATATATGGGGTCAGTAAATTCCACATGGGGATTCAAGCTTTCGCTCTCACTCCATACGGAATTTACTGACCCCATATATATCGTATTAGGTCACTAGCACACTATGTAACTAATAATGCTATTGCACAATGCTAGCAGCGCCTGAAGATAATTTTATGCTTGACCTGTTTTGGTCCTTCCTGGACCTTCTTTAGAGGCAAAATCAAAATGGATCCTCCAACTCAGAACTCTCAAAACTTTGAATAAATAGTTTACAGTTTTGTATTATGTGTTTTTGATGCATAAACAAAAATGATTACACATCGACTGCTGGGTTGTAAGAATGAAAAAACTAAAAACAGCTAATAGCAAGTGATTGGGATATGAAGTTTATGCAAATAATTTTATGTAACAAAATCTATGTTAGGCCAAATAAAATAATACATGTGTTTCCGCTAACGTGCCAAAAAAAATAGGCTAGGAAGGTAGGCAATAACATTTTATTTCACAAACATTTTTTAGCTGGTTACTACTAGGGAATCAGTATGACTTTAACAGTGCTTGTTCCAAAACTGCATAAAAAGTGTTAGGGTAGGCACTAAAAATTAGGGTAGGTAGGGTTGCGGAAACACATGTTTTATTTTTTTTTGCCTTACAAGTCTATATCCATTGATAAGCTCATTCTGTTCTTTTTTTTTTTTTTTTCATTCCATCAGATTTAGTTTGAAACATTTTTATCAGCATTTTGAAAAATACAATGCATGCCACCATTATAGATGAAACAGGCCCAACTAGAAATAAACTACAAATGACAACTATTTGTTTGATTTTTGTATGTTTTCCAACGAAGGGGATGTCAAGAAATCTCTGGGTGTATGCATATGCAATGAGATTGAAATACAAAGTTATAAAGTAATATACATTTATGTTTTATTTTGTTTTTTGTTTTTTTGTCGCGCCTTGACCAAGTCACAAAAGCAAAGCTTTGAAGTGTTGTCCGGTAGCAACAGCCTCAACAATGTAATTAGTTTGTGATTATTTTATTTTAACAAGAACCACTAATGGTAGGTTAATAATATTTGGTATGCAATTGTATTAGTATTGGCCATCTCAATTTCCGTTGAGATTACTTGGCCCCACCCCTTCAGTCATGGTCTATTGACTGAATAGTTTTCAATATTTTCTTTACTACCGAAAAAACTCACAAACCAGATATATCTATATTATAACTACTGGAACCAAGAAACTGATTTGTTAAACAATTAACATCTTAGGAATGTTCTTCGCACTGTTCTCTTCTCTTGCATCTCATATCTTATATTTAGCAGATTACTAAACATGGAAGTGTGATAGATCAAGGAGGGCATGGTTCCTATAGACACATATTCTTGTTGAAAAAGACAATCAGATTTGCTTTTTGTATTTGATAAAAAAAATATTAGATAAAAAAAAATCAGATTACTGTTGTTTGCTTGATAATTTTTTTTTTTCATGTGTTTTTTTTTTATGTTATACTGTTCATCATCTGTCTATCCCATCTTGTCAAGGGATAACATCAACATTTTACACGATGTGAATTTCCACTTTGAATTATTATTAACATTGACTTCTTTTCAGATTAATATGATGTCCTGCCAATTAATTTTGACTTTTTATCTAGTTTATATACTGTAAACGAACTTATTTTCGCAGTTACTTTATTTCTAGCCCACTTCTTGGCAATTGAATTTCGCAATTTTCAAATTTACTTGATGTAGTTAGATAAGGAAAGATCCAAGTTTTAAATTTTCGCGATGATTTATATTCACATTATTTTTCTACTCGCAACAGTCACAAAATTAAATTGCTTGCGAAAATTAGTTGGTTTACAGTGGACAATTTAACATGTATCTAATGTAAATCAAAATAGCTTTTTGTTTACTTTTATGACATGTAATTGTTAGGTTAGATGTTATAAGGACCTGAAATTTGAAGGATTTTGACTATGGCAATTTTCATTCATATTTTATTATGAACACTTTGTACCATGATTAAGGGCTTATAAAAAAAGTAATCAAATGGTTATTATGGCAAAGCTGTTTATTATGTTATAAAGGTATTTTTATTTATTTTTATAATGAAGGAAACATTTAGTTCAGCTATTCACTATGAATGTAGTTTATATGTAGTAGAATTGTAAAGCTTAATATTAGATGTATATTCAGTATTTTTAGTTATTTCTTGATAACCTTTTTATAAGATAATCTACCAACTTTTGATAATCAATTTCCAAGATATTCTACCAACTTTTAATTAACTATATCCTAGATATTCAACCAACTTTTGATAAACAAGTTCCTAGATATTCTACCAACTTTTGATAAACAATTTCCTAGATATTCTACTAACTTTTGATTAACAATTTCCTAGATATTCAACCAACTTTTGATTAACAATTTTCCCAGATATTTTACCAACTTTTGATCAACAATTTTCATAGATATTCTATCAACGCTTACCATCTGTGTACTTTTGATATTTTGATATTTTTTGCCAATTTTATGAAGCCAATGAGACCAATCTTAGCTGAATTCTTGTTAGGATAATTGTGCAAAAGGTTGCTTCTTTGACAGTAGAGATTCAGAGGACTCCTCACTGATCTGAAATTAAAGTATTTTTCTGATAGAAAGTTGCTTTAAATCACAAACTTGAATTTAAGGGCATTCATGGAGACATTGATACTTTCTCTTGCTGAAATTTTGAAAACCCTTATACCAAAAGAAATTTAATGTCACTGAAAAGTTTTTTGTTAGACACTTATTGGTGTTGTTACTACAAAACAGATTGGCATAATAATATGGTCATCAGTGGAGGACTTGGTTTTATATCTGATTTAACCCCAGTTAGTTTTCATTATATGTTAATGGAACAGTATATTACTATACCCAAAACTTTGAATTAGATCAATAACATTATCAAAATATATTGATCACAAAATCACTGCTAAAAACTTGAGAACTTTTAGGTGTTAATGATATTTGAATTTAGGTTTTGTATTTCAGAATATGTTAATCCAGCTGCATATGAGGACGAATCATTTCCAGAACCACAGCGCGACACAGTTACAGTGTTGAATGTTACAACAGATAGTCACAGTGATGATAGTGATATACCAGAAATATCTGCAGGTCAGTCATAATACTAATAATATTTCTCTTGACCAACCTCAGGTCAGTACATCGTACCCTTCATTGAACAAATACCACCATGTTAATACTTCTCTAAGGTCAGTAATATATCATATATGGATTAGAATATTGCCATTAGACCTCTCTGCTGTTTGATTTTAACAGTATAAAGATATTTACATTTTGGTTTTAAGAGATATCTTTGTAAGTTATCTACAGTTTAGTTGTAAAGGATATTTCTACAAATTTAGTACAATATCCACAGTTTGGTTGTATATGCTTGTAATTCAGGGATTATCCACATTTTGTTTGCAATAAACAGTTCCATTCATTTAGTGAGATATGTACAGTTTGTTTGCAAGGGATAGTTCTATTCATTTAGTGAGATATCTACTATTCGTTTGCAAAGGATGATTCTTTTCATTTAGTGAGATATCTACAGTTTGTTAACAATGGATACTTCTATTCATTTAGTGAGATATATACAGTTTGTTTACAAGGGATAGTTCCATTCATTTAGTGAGATATCTATATTGTTTGTTTACAAGGGATAGTTCCATTCATTGTAGTAAGATATCAACAGTTTGCTTGTAATGGGTAGCCCTACACATTTAGTAAAATATCAACATTTTGGTTGTAATATATTGTTCCATACAATTAGTGAGATATATACATATAGAAATAAGGAGATGTGACAATGAAACAATTATCCACCAGAGTCCAAATGATATGGATGTTAGCAACTGTAAGTCCTCAAACAGCCTTCAACAACAAGAAAAAACCCATACTGTATATTTGACTTTATAAGGTCCATCCCTGACAAAATGTGAAACAATTCACAAGAAAACAAGAAAAATCAACAGCCTGATTTATGTCAACCACTGAATTACCAGCTTCTGACTTGGGACAGGCACAATAAGAATGTGGTTGGGCTAAACATATTTATGAGTGATCCACCTGGTTAAGTGGTGTAACAGCACAACACAAGAACAAACTAAAAAATCAGTTTGAAATGGCTTGACTTATCAGATTGGCATGAAGCACAAAAATACATCTAACATAAATACAAAAGACACCAAGTAGCTTTCTAAGAGTACTTGCAGTTATTGATAGCTAGTTTAAAGCCAATTTAAACTAATAAATGAATCATGTTCTCCTAGACAATTTGGTTGTAAGGGATAGTTCTATACACAGGATTTTATGTTTGCAATGTTGTCTTTACTTTATTACTATTATAAAGAGGAACAGGAACATTTGAAGAAAATTGACAGATAAAACTTGAATACATACATGGTTTATATTTTGTTTTTATTAAGACATTTGTCTTTTGCAGGGTAAGTCTAAATCAATATTTCAGTCATTGCTTTCTGCAGTACCCTTTTTCGGTGTTGATATTTTGTAAAATTATTGTTTTTTTTAAGAGTTATTTAGTAGATAGATATGTTTTATGATGTTGTCAGTAAAAAAAGTTGACGTTACGTTTTCTATTATCTATCCCTAAAAGTACTTATGATTTATATGCTGATTTAATATTTAAGATGGTTGGAACTATAAAACAAAATTCACATAGGGTCCTAATGGAAATAAATATGCAAACATTTTAATGATTTTGTATTATGCATAGATAATTAAGTATTGAGTAAACTGCCGACTGTGTGAGACCCTCATGGGTAGTCAAGGTCTTTAAACACCCCTAGTAGTAGTAAAGTAAACTGTCTTGTTCCAGAGTATGTATCTCATTGGATGTTTTATTGTGTGGGTGTGTCATACTGTCCTTCTGTAGAAAATTTGTTAAGGTCCTGGAGTCACAAAGTAAAAAAATCCTCTAAATAATAGAATGCTGAGGCGGCATTAAGCAACATCAATCAATCAATCTTAATAATAGCATCAGGTGTGTGACGACAGATTTGCAAACTACTTAACAATTTCCAAGCTGTAATGTGTGTGCACATTGAACTCTTCTGTTGTGACATTATGCAGTCATATCATAATGGGATAAGCATAGACCTCTAAGACAAGCTGTTTTGGAGAATTTTATCATCAAATTAATTATAAGATGAACTGCATTAAATGGAATTTTATTTTATTTGCTATAGTTGTTTCCTGCTTCTTTTGTTGGTGTTATGTTTTAGAGGAGCTGGATTGTTTCCTGCTTTATTTGTCGGTGTTATGTTTTACAGGAGCTGGATTGTTTCCTGCTTTGTTTGTCGGTGTTGTGTTTTACAGGAGCTGGATTGTTTCCTGCTTTATTTGTCGGTGTTGTGTTTTACAGGAGCTGGAATGTTTCCTGTTTTGTTTGTCGGTGTTATGTTTTACAGGAGCTGGAATGTTTCCTGCTTTATTTGTCGGTGTTATGTTTTACAGGAGCTGGAATGTTTCCTGCTTTGTTTGTCGGTGTTATGTTTTACAGGAGCTGGAATGTTTCCTGCTTTATTTGTCGGTGTTATGTTTTACAGGAGCTGGAATGTTTCCTGTTTTGTTTGTCGGTGTTATGTTTTACAGGAGCTGGATTGTTTCCTGCTTTGTTTGTCGGTGTTATTTTTACAGGAGCTGGAATGTTTCTTGTTTTGTTTGTGGATGTTATGTTTTACAGGAGCTGGAATGTTTCCTGCTGTATTTGTCTGTGTTATGTTTTACAGGAGCTGGATTGTTTCCTGCTTTGTTTGTCGGTGTTATGTTTTACAGGAGCTGGATTGTTTCCTGCTTTGTTTGTCGGTGTTGTGTTTTACAGGAGCTGGAATGTTTCCTGCTTTGTTTGTCGGTGTTATGTTTTACAGGAGCTGGATTGTTTCCTGCTTTATTTGTCGGTGTTGTGTTTTACAGGAGCTGAAATGTTTCCTGCTTTGTTTTCGGTTTATTTTTCAGTGTTATGTTTCCTGCTTTGTTTGTCGGTGTTGTGTTTTACAGGAGCTGGATTGTTTCCTGCTTTGTTTGTCGGTGTTATGTTTTACAGGAGCTGGAATGTTTCCTGCTTTATTTGTCGGTGTTATGTTTTACAGGAGCTGGAATGTTTCCTGCTTTGTTTGTCGGTGTTATGTTTTACAGGAGCTGGAATGTTTCCTGCTTTGTTTGTCGGTGTTATGTTTTACAGGAGCTGGATTGTTTCTTGCTTTGTCGGTGTTGTGTTTTACAGGAGCTGGAATGTTTCCTGCTTTGTCGGTGTTATGTTTTACAGGAGCTGGATTGTTTCCTGCTTTGTCGGTGTTATGTTTTACAGGAGCTAGAATGCTTCCTGTTTTGTTTGTCTGTGTTATGTTTTACAGGAGCTGGAATGTTTCCTGCTTGTTTGTCGGTGTTATGTTTCACAGGAGCTAGAATGTTTCCTGCTTCGTTTGTCGGTGTTATGTTTCACAGGAGCTGGAATGTTTCCTGCCTTATTTGTCTGTGTTATGTTTTACCGGAGCTGGAATGTTTCCTGCTTCGTTTTTCAGTATTATGTTTTACAGGAGCAGGAACGTTTCCTGCTTCGTTTGTTGGTATTATGTTTTACAGGAGCAGGAATGTTTCCTGCTTCGTTTGTCGGTATTATGTTTTACAGGAGCTGGAATGTTTTCTGCTTCATTTGTCTGTGTTTTTTACAAGAGCTGGACTGTTTCTGCTTCGTTTGTCAGTATTATGTTTTTACAGGAGCAGGACTGTTTCTGCTTAGTTTGTCGGTGTTATGTTTTACAGGAGCTGGACTGTTTCTGCATTGTTTGTCTGTTTTATGTTTTTACAGGAGAGGGCATGATTTCCTGTTTCTTTCATGACTTATACATTCCTTAATAAAGAATGTAGGAATCTCCTGTTCTCAACTGTTTATTGATGTATTTCCATTTATTGCTTTATGTTTGCTGATTTCTAAAAATACAATTGTCATTTGTCAGATGGCGTTTATAAATTAACAGGAGAGAGTGACAGTGTTTTTATTGAATTATATTTGTTAAAGGATTAAGAGAAAGGTGTTCTGTCATTGAAATGCATCATGCTTCTTTATTTTAAAAAACAGAAAAACCACATATTTTAAGAATTAAATCTCATGTGGATAAAATGTTCTTTTATTGTTCTAAAAGAGGTCTTTTGTGTTTTACTAGTGACTCGTACATATTTGTTTATGTGTGTCAATTTCAATTTTTCTTATACTGGTCTTCTCATAAACTAAAATAATTGTTTGTTAGAATATTTTGATCAATATATATGTACATTTATACAGCATTAATAAATGTGAAAATAGGAGAATTCTGTGTCTCTAAAAGAGGATGCAAATATAAATATGAATAAAACAATGGAATTTTTGCATGCTAATATTTATGATTGTTGTTGTACAATGGAAATAAGTCTTGCCATAAATTTGCATGGTAATATTATTGCATGTTTGTCCTAAATATTTGGTGCAGGTGATGATATTCATACTAAAAAAGGAAAGAAAAATAAACATGCTGGTCAGTGGACATTACCGCCACCATCAAAGGATAGTGTTTCTTCACAAAACACAGATCCTCGTAGAAGAAGCCCAAGTAGGAGTCCTATTCCTCAAAACACTTTTGAAATACCAAACATAGATCATCAGCAACATTCACCAAAAACAATGGAATACTCACCACAGGATTATAATGGTGATAATGATGTCTCTATTCCTATGTTAGAAGGTATTGGTTAATAGGTTCTTTGTAAAAACACTTGTCATAATGGTTCATTACTAATTCATTTTATCTATTTAAAATTAATGCAGAAGTTCAAAGAAATTATTTTATTTACTCTATTTTCCAAAAATTAAAGGTATCATTTTATTTATGCATATTATAAACATGACTGACATGACAAGTGTTTATATCTAATAATTATAATGATATTATACTACTAATTTTAGTTATTAGGTTTTAGGCTTCAAAACTAACTCTGCTAGAATTTTTGGTGAAGGTTTAAATGGATGTTTATTCAAAGTTTGTTTCTTTTTGTACAATTTTAGCACATTTTATGTAAATTCATGCTTAATGTTATTAGGTAAGAAAATATTGTGTTTTATAGTCCTGACACATCTAGTTTTTAAATTCATAGTGAATAATTATTATCTTTTGCTTCCAATTTGTACCAAATTTGGCAAGTAATTTGATTCAGGGTTTGTTGCTCGTGCTGTGTGGATGCAGTAGAATGTGTCCCCATGCTTGTAATGTATGCCCTTATATTTTACAGTTATGGATTTTTTGCTTGTGAGAGAGCGGTCTACTGTTAGTTTTTATTATTACATTTGTTCTATTTCTTTCTTTGGTGGATAGTTGTCTCATTGGCAATCATACCACATCTCCTTATTTTTATATTGAGATGGTTTATCTATCCTGTTAAAATTACATTTCCAGATAGCTATCACTGCTTACAATAGTTTTATCATATCTGAAATATTCTATTTTTTTTAATCTTCTTTGAAACCACTTGCTAATATGAAATTGGTTTACAACTTTACACTAATTTTGACAGGAGTAGCATTAATATTGTACATTTCCAGATTAAAATTGATTAACATTGAATTCCAAAATCAAAGATAACTGCCAAAGAAGACCATAGTTATTGCTTTGGACCGTATGGGAAAATTCTAGAAACTCTTCATCTTCTTACCACTATGTCCAAAAAAGTTGTTTTCAGAATGCTAACTCATTATTTTTTAAATCAGATTACAAACTTACTTGGATATATGTCACATACATGTATAACATGTATTATGAGAAGAAAAGTTCTTATTGATTTTGCGGTCACCACTAATTATTTAAACACTGAAATTTGTGCCAAAAAGTGGTTTATTATTAAAAAGTGGTTTATAAATGCTAAATTGAATACTACATATGGGATTGAAACCTTTCTTGGATATATTATCACATATTATGAGAGGATGATCCTTTTTTTATTCATTTTGAGGTCACTATGTCTAAGGTCAAAATCATATTTACTAAAAATAGACAGAAATTTGTGCCGAAAAGAGGATTCTTGATGCTTAATCCATTACTACATTAGGGATTGTATAAACTTTACTGGGATTCATCATCAAATTTAATAAGGGTAAGATCTTTATAGATTTTGAGGTCACTATTTCAAGTTCAAAGTAACTAAAAAAATACAAAAATTGAAAAGTGGTTTCAGAATGTACAATGTTTCATATGGGATTGCAACCTTACTTCGATTTGTAGTCACATGTTTTAAGAGGGTCAAGAGGAAGATGCCAATTAATTATCAAGTCACTTGCTATAAGGTCAGGGTCATAATGAATAGATTGGCATAAGACAATGTTACTGTCTACAATTGTAATTTATATGGGGGTGAGGGATACATGAACTTGCTCACCCAAGATTCTTTAATAAGGTGATCTTAGGTTTGATGGCAGTAAGCTCAAATTTGATTTTGAGAAATTTTACTTATTTTATTTCTTTACCGGAACACATGAAAGAAACAAATTTTTCCCAGTATTTCGTAGTTATTGATTTAACCCAAAAAATTGATGAGGATTTGAATGCTCGGAATGAAGGCATCATATCGTGTTGATAGCAGTGCTTTTCACTATACTAGCTAAAATTCCTGACAAAAGTGTTCATATCATAAAAGTTCTGAGCTAAATTAGCTCCAAATTATTTTTTTTTTGGTTTAACTGCTTAATGTTTTTAACTTCGTGAAAAGAAGTGAACTCATATATAATTTCATGTGTAATATTGATAAAGAACATTTCCTATTTTTGTAAGTTTGTTGATATGAATATAAACCAATCTGACAGGCAAACAATTGGGATAACAGAACATTAAATTTAGATAAATCAGATTTACAGGTAAAATAAGGTAATGAAAACTCTAGAAACTTATGATTTCAAAATATAAAAATGATAGATAGTTTTTGAAATAAAACACATAATATTTCAGACGTTGATTTATAAAATTTGCATTTAATTTAATGTTTGCCGATTGAGATGTATTAACCTTTTGTTTTATAATAAATAGACATTCTTGAATAGAGTGTTGTAAGACTCAAGTCTGTACATGTTCCTAGATCCTTTATATCTTGGGTTCACCATTGAGGTATATATACAAACATGGCTACTGCAAATCATTTAGTTGTGAAAGAGTTGAATGATTTGACAGGTGAATTACAGGCAGTGACAAACCCTGGATTTTACATGGAGGATCCAGAACTCTTTGATTTTAATCTTGGTAAGACTTTTGTACTGCAGTCTGCAGTTATAAAAATAAATGTTTTATAAAAGACTCTCCCAACAGATTTAATTAAGTATTTAAAAAGTTTCCAAGAATAATTAAAGAACATGCACAATTTATAGCATGAGAAAAAAATCCCAGCTTGTAAGACCTAAGTCCATCTTCTAATCTTAATTGATGTAGCATAGTGGAAGAGATTGAAAAATATATAAATAGATACATGTAATTTCTTTTGAAGAAAGAAATGAAGCCTAGTAAAAGTGGTTTGTAAAGACAAAACTATTATAACTTTTATTAAAACATCTATTTAATTTAATAATTCACAATTGACTATCTGTCAGAAGTCTTTATTACCCAGTTCTTCTGTAGTTATATAAATACAACATCTGTTCAACCATACACATTTTTGTTTTGATGTATTGTATAATGAATGTTCTTTTGGAAGGTTTGTTTAAATGGTCAATATGTTATCTTCTTTATTCAACTGATATGAAATAAAGTTTTAAAGTTTGGAACAATATCAAAAAGTCTGTGTAACTTCAGAAAAAGATCTTATTTCCTATAGGTTTTTGGTGTCCTTAATTTCTTCTTCAATTTTTTATTTGTTTTAGAGCTGTATAAGTGATGTACAAAGAAATAAATTAACCCAAAAAAAAAACTAGTGACCATTAATTACCTATTACTATATTTTGCAATTTTGAACCTGGCCTTAACTTAATAACAAAATGAACTTAGTTCTTGTAAACATATGCTGTAAAAGTTTGAACTTTGGTAAATCTACATGTGAGTGACATAGGTCATTGTTATCAAAGAAATGGAGAAATACCATCCAAAGGCTTCACATTTCCTACATGCCAGTTTCTGGTGGTGAAGAAAAGTGGTATATTACTTGCATTAATGATTTGTTAAAACAATAATGATTTATAATAACATGACCACCAGAGTGGGAAGATTTTTTTTTCAAACCACTCAAGTGATGGCAAAAAAAAATTATAAAAAGATTTGTATCTATTTTTCACTTAGTTACTTGAATCATCAGGTGTGAGTTTACAGTGATCATTCAGAGGAAAATAAAGTTATAATCAAAATTATTATCTCACTCATAAACATTTAATGCACCTGCGACTCTTTTCACAAAAAAACTTACGATAAAAGTTGATCGTAAGTTTTACTGAAATGTATATGACTTACGAGTATTTTTACTCTTAAGATTTTTTGTGAAAAGAGCCGCTGTAGTATAATATTAATGTGTCCTTGAACTGTTGTAGTAATGCCAATCAATGATGGTTTTGTTTATCTGTTTTTTCCAATGTTTGTCTGGGTATTTTCAAATTTGATTTAAAAGCTCTTTTTATATGACCGCAAAAAAATTTGGTGGTCGTATATTGGTATCACGTCGTCGTCGTTGTCGTCGTCCGAAGACAGTTGACAGTTGGTTTCCGGACAATAACTTTAGTATAAGTAAATAGAAATCTATGAAATTTAAACACAAGGTTTATAACCACAAAAGGAAGATTGGGATTGATTTTGGGGGTTATGGTCCTAACAGTTTAGGAATTAGGGGCCAAAAAGAGGCCCAAAAAGGCATTTTTCTAGTTTCCAGACAATAACTTGTGTTTAAGTGTATGGATCTCTCTGAAATTATACCACAAGTTTACATACCACTAAGGGATGGTTAGGATTGGCTTTGGGGGTTATGGCTCAAACTGTTTAGGAATTAGGGGCAAAAAAGGGGGGAAAACAAGGGTTTCTTGGTTAATGGACAATTAAGACAATTTTAAAACAGTGTAAGGGAGGTAATCCAAATATATTTAGGTAATCGAAACATATGTTGGATTACCTCCCTTACACTGCTTTAAAATTATGTTGTATTGTCTTGAGGTGATAAGCTGTCAATTTACTTTAAGAATTTACTATTAAATTTATGCTGATTAAGGAATATTAATTTTCTATTTTAAGACTTTTATGGTGTCTATGTTTTAGGGGGGCAATTCGCAACAGCATAGTGTATTGCACAAAAGCAAAAATTGAGTATAAATACAAATCATATAACCATTTCTAAGTTCTTTGACTACAGTTATTCTGTGTCAGAAACCTATTATGTGTCAAATATTTAATTAAAATCCAAATTCAGACCTGTATCAAGCGTGAATATTGTGTCCATTTTTGCCCCAATGGTTCAGCGTTGGACCTCTGTGGTCGTATCCAGCTGCGCTCGGCGCAGCAATTTATTTTAATTTTACACAATTTTTGTATCTTTTAAGACAAATTCCCTTAGGATTTTTGACAATTTTGAGATTTGTCATTCAAGAGTTATGTTTTTATCTAACAAATATTTAAGTAACACAGGGGTTGGTTTTATAAAGAAAACCTTCTTTTCATTTTGATGATATTTTTATAAATTGTTCCAAAGTAAATAAAAATTTTAGTTTTTAAAAATTCAAACTAAATTATATGCTGAGGGATACTTTTGAAAAAATGGACAATTTTTTGTTCCAGAGACGGACTCCCTTTCAATATTGACAGATTTTAAATTTGTTGCTCCAGAGTTATGCCACTTGAGTCATTTAAAAGTTTACACAATAGTGAGCGCAACTCTTTTACAAATGTATGCTTAAGATCTGTGCATTGAATTTTTATGCAATGTTTGGTTACATGAAGGTTACATCCGTTTTGATTTTAATTGCATTTAGATTTGCAATTTAGAGTTATGAGATATAACATATATGCAGATGTTTTTGATGTGTCTTGCATAAATGTAATTATTTTTTTGCATTAGTCCCAAGAAAATTCATAATAAACTTACAATCTTTAAAAGCTATCTCCTTTTGGACTCGCCTGCTATAAAGTCAGTTGCTGAAGGGAGACTTAGGCTTGCTGTTTCTAGCATTTGCAGCATCCACAATTGTTAAAGTTTGTGAATAGGTTGGATTAAGGGTAACCACTAATGGTTAAGTCAATGATATTTGGTATGCATTTGTATTAGTGTTACTGTTTGCACATCTGATCTCCATGTTGATCATCTGGCCATGGCTCCTCAGTCATGGTCCATTGACTTTGAAATTTTTGTATAGTTTAAACTTTAAAATTTTGCCATTTGAATTCAAACATTTGCACTTTACTATCAAAAGAACATACAGGTGAGAGGTATCTCTGTGTAAACAGTTCATTAATTTTTTAACATTTGAAAATGTGTTGCTCATGGATTAAAGGACTTAATGATCAAAATTAGGATATGGGGATATAATGCACTCATGGTACATCAGTTTATTCAGATTTACTATGTAAGATCTTTTTGTAAGCCCAAATTGATTACAAAGTTGTGGAGTATTAAAACTAAAATCCCAATAAGTTAAGTCGAATCTTTCTATCGTGGTGGGTCAAGCGAAATACTTTAAAATTGATATTTGCTGCTTCTTCGCTAATCATGCAGTATTCAGCAAAACCTAGTCAGCTTACAGTCAAAATAATGTGTCGAGTTAGGGTGACCTGTGGATTGTTACCTTGTGAACAAACAACCTGCTCAGCATGTCAGTCTAGTTAAAAGCAGGGTTCCTATTCAAATCACATTTATATGTTCTCAACCTGAATTTGCATTTAATTCTCTGGATATTAAACAACCATCTATCATCATCATCACCAAATCTGTCTTATGGCCATCTATGCCTGGAGGTTGAAATATTAAATAAGTATTCAATGAACAGTAAATTTACAGTAAATGACCGCATCAATTATATTACATGTCAGCACAGAAGGTTCAGGTGATGCCCTTTTTAACTGAAAATGTATAATAATTTTTTTTAAATTTAACTATATGGCACTGCTGTGAATAAGTTCTTTCTAAGTTAAGTTTTGGGAAAGGACTATAGACCACTGATACAACATCTCTTGTTAAGGGACTATTCAGCTTTATACATTGACAATATAACACAGCCCATCATCACCAGCTTTTAATATTTGCAGAGCATGCTAAACAAGACATTATGTCACTTTCAAACTTCAGACGAAATCTTTGGTAGTAAATCTCTTATTTACATCAATGTAAATATCCCTTGTAGTACTACATAGTTCTGCTTCCATTTTTATACAATAATAATGTTAATCTTTTTACTTTATTAGCTTAGTAATGGTGTAGGTTATATAATCAGTAACAGTAACATCTAAACAAATATCTTCTCAAACCAAATTTTTTTTTTATGATTTTTTCTTTTGCAAGTCTGATTGTTAAAAAATATGTGTAGTTAAATGTATTTCAATATCATTTTTGTCTTCCTCCATTAATATCTTACAAATATAAATTGGGAAATCAGATTCATTGCAACTCTTTTTTGAATTAACTGTTGATTTAATGATTATGAAGAAGAAACACAGTTTTGATAAATTGCATAGTTACAGAATGTATTAAAAGGATTTTTTACCATTTTTTAAGGGCATACGATACAGTTACAGGGGAGTTAATGATGTTATTTTTCGCAACATCAAACTGCGACATATCGGGAAAAAGATGCATTTTGCGAGTGATTTTAATCATTAGCAGGAAAACGAGAACAATGACACCTCTTTTTTTAAATGACATTTGACTTGATACTGTATGAAGATTATTTATTCCAATTTTTATGAAGAAATCACCAATGATTTTTTTTTAAATTGGATAAATATACAGCAAAGTTATACTGCTTATATATATAAAGTTATAGAATGCTGTTATTTCTAAAATCATGAAAATTTAATAAAAATGAATTATTTCCAAAGAATTGTTACACAAATTAAAAGTATATTTTTGTAAAGAAGATATTCCAAATCTTTTTACAAAATACTGCATGTGTTTATCTCTTGAAGTATGTCTTTCCAAAGGATAGAAATGTCAAAGAAACTAAAATTTTAATTAAATGTCTAAAATTTTGACCCCATTTATTTCTAAATTCAGCACATGATGGTATATTTTTTATTACTTATTTGAATTGACTATGTGAAAAATAGCTTTATGCAAATTTTCGTAAAAAATCACTGTGGGATCAAAACTGTATCATATGCCCTTAATAGTTTGCATACAGAAATTTAAAAAAATCAATATAACTATGTTTATTTCAGACACAGGAAAAAAGAGCAAAAAGAAAAATAAGAAACCAAACAGACCTCCACCTCCTCCATCACAAAGTGAAATGATAGCTGGTGGTAATCAGGGATCTATGGGTAGTTTAGAGGACACAAGAGAAGATGAGCCAGATGAGATCAGTGTGCCAGTTGCTCCACAACCCATGAAACAATCTCCCAGTACAGCTAAACTGAAAAATATGTATAATAGTGAGGTTAGTATTGAAAAATAGATGTAGTCATTTAGCTTAATTGAATGTCAGGCTGCCACCAGTGTCATATGCTTAATTTCATTATGTTCTCTTCGTGTTGGTTATGTCTGTAAGGCTGCCACCAGTGTCATATGCTTAATTCCGTTATAGTCAAATCATGTTAGTTATGTGTGTAAGGCTGCTGCTAGTGTCATATGCTTTATTCCATTATGTGCTCTTCATGTTGGTTATGTGTGTAAGGCTGCCACCAGTGTCATATGCTTTATTCCATTATGTGCTCTTCATGTTGGTTATGTGTGTAAGGCTGCCACCAGTGTCATATGCTTTATTCCATTATGTGCTCTTCATGTTGGTTATGTGTGTAAGGCTGCCACCAGTGTCATATGCTTTATTCCATTATGTGCTCTTCATGTTGGTTATGTGTGTAAGGCTGCCACCAGTGTCATATGCTTTATTCCATTATGTGCTCTTCATGTTGGTTATGTGTGTAAGGCTGCCACCAGTGTCATATGCTTTATTCCATTATGTGCTCTTCATGTTGGTTATGTGTGTAAGGCTGCCACCAGTGTCATATGCTTTATTCCATTATGTGCTCTTCATGTTGGTTATGTGTGTAAGGCTGCCACCAGTGTCATATGCTTTATTCCATTATGTGCTCTTTATGTTGGTTATGTGTGTAAGGCTGCCACCAGTGTCATATGCTTTATTCCATTATGTGCTCTTTATGTTGGTTATGTGTGTAAGGCTGCCACCAAGTCATATGCTTTATTCCATTATGTGCTCTTTATGTTGATTATGTGTGTAAGGCTGCCACCAGTGTCATATGCTTTATTCCATTATGTGCTCTTTATGTTGGTTATGTGTGTAAGGCTGCCACCAGTGTCATATGCTTTATTCCATTATGTGCTCTTTATGTTGGTTATGTTTGTAAGACTGCTACCAGTGTCATATGCTATATTCAACTGAAAATGAAAGATTTTAATTTTTACACTCATGAAAAATCTAATATTGATACAATTTATACTAGGATGACTGTGAGGAAATCTGATGTCATGCTATCCCTAGAATTTCAGCTTTTTCGAACCATCCCATCTCTTTGAGCAAGTCAGCAGAAAAGACGAAAGGTGATCAGAATGGATTTCTAAATAACAATTAAATTTCAAAATCAGTTTTTAGTTTTGATAATGTTAATGATTTTTGTAAAAAGCAGGATAGAAAGACCAACTGATTAAGTCTATTTTTTTTAGATAGGGGTCCAATTATCAGTCTAACCAATGATTGTGAAGCAAAACCTCATTTCCATGGCTGACTCAATCAGAAAATTTTAAATTGACTATTGTAATTTATTCAGTTTATTGGTAATTATAATTAATGGGAACATTGTTGGATATATATTCATGTCTATCTAACAGAGGTCACATTGAGTCCTGGACCTTTGCCTCATTTTTAAAGTTCTTTGATTTACATTAAGTTTTTGTGACCAAGTCAGTTTCTCAGTTGATAGATTAGTTACATATTTGGTTTATAGATTCATTGTATGACAAGACTTCCATACGATACACCCACAATACGGACAACACAATGTCACTTTACAGTTTATTTTTTTTGGGGGTCAAATGAAACTGTTTCTAATTGTATGGTGAACATGCCATTTCACACAGATCTTTGACCTTCTTCATCATTCATTTATCAAGTTGTTAATAGGTCAGTTTCTTATCTAAGGTCATTTTTATGTCAACTCTGATTATTAAGTGTGTTGTTATTTGAGCATGATTGTCCGACACCTTGGTTCTATGATTTATGTGAGGTTTGGACAATTAGGTCAGTTTCTTGGTTACAATAGATCAACTGAGACTCATCCTGTCCCTGATTTTTTTTTCATTTTGAAAGATGTATGAATCAGATATTACCACACTATCTTAAGTTACCAACTCCAGCAAAAGTTACACAAAATTGCTTCAGTATGCTATAATCTAAATACCTACAGGTATTTTACACCAAAAGTCCAAGTTATTGCTAGTCAAACTTGCAAGTTTTTAAGTATTTCAAGATTCGAAATTTCCTCCCAGTATTTTATATTTGTAATTTTGGTCTTTCAGCAGGCAGATATATCTGAAGGAGTAAGTGAAATTTTGTGATGACCTTTACACCCCGTATATTGGATTTTAATATTTGCTGCTATTCACTGTTTACATGTATTTTGTCTGTTTATCTGCACATTTGATATTACTCACAGCTTTTTAACAATTGCTACCAGGGAAGAATTACAAAATTTAAATCATACTATGACCTTAGAGGATTGTTTGCTTTATTGTTATTATTATAACTGCTGGTATTTAAAGAATTGATGAAAAAAAGCTATTGAAAGCTAAATTTGTAATAAGTTGTCTTCTCTACAGCAGATGGGTTTGAATACAGTATGATTACAAACTGTACAAAGCCTTATCAAACCATTGGTATATACCAGTACATAGATTTTAATCAAGTGCTGTAAGGACATTTTTTTTTCTAAGGGCGTTAAATTTCACTATTTCTTGTTGGTGTTATTCGCACAGTAAGTAATTTGGTTTATTGCACAGACTATTTTAGATAGGTTCAGATATTTCACATCCCATCTTTTATGGTAATATTCTATACAAAGCATAAAAATGTTGTCATTCACCACAAAAGCTAACCAAACCTTTAAACAGACTTATTTACTAGGGACATAGTTATAATACTTTTATCAAGTCATTAAAGTTGGCATACTTTAGAATTAATATTGATTCACTCATAGGGTCTTTGCATCCATAATTAACAAGTTCATTCTAAAACCAGTTGTTGGCATGATACAGGTTATGTTCTTCTCATATTATTTATAATGGCATGATACTAAACCCCTAATAGGAGGGATTGTAGTTGATTTTCATATGATGAAGACATAATCTCTCGTTCAGTTTAATTGAGGTCTGGAGCTGGCATGTCAGTAACTGCAAGTAATCCTTTGTTAATTTATGTTGATTATTGTCATTTTGCTTAGTTTCTTCTGTTACTTATTCTAACATTGGACTCAGACTTCTTTTAAAATGAGTTTTACTGTGGGTATTGCTGTTTGTTTGTTTATTCCACATTGGCTAGAGGTATAGTGGGAGGGTTGAGATCTCACAAAACATGTTTAACCCCACCACGTTTTTGTGCCTGTCCAAAGTCAGGAAACTCTAGCCTCTGACATATTAGTGGCCTTTGGCTGTTTTCTGCTCATTGGTCAGGTTGTTATCTCTTTGATGCATTCCTAGTTGCCATTCTCTTTTCTATTTGCATTGGGGGATATTTATGCAGATTTTACGTGATCTCCAACTTAGCAAAAATAACGAAAATTTCCACATTTACACAGTTTGCTTATCCAACTACTTGTATTAATGATATTTAAAAAAGTTGGAATGAAATATTCATGCATGATTTAATGATCATATGTAGATTACTGCTTTGACTATAACATTTAGGATCAAATTTCTTAATAATGTTCTCATTTTCTGGCCTACAATATCAACTATAAAGCTCAATCTTTTTTTATATTTTAGGGAACCACAAATGGGGATGATTCTGAATTAGGAGCTACTGGTCGTAGCTTTACACCAGAAGGAATAGAAAAATTAGATGACTATGTATTACAGCCAGCACCTCAGGGTCAAGTCATCAAATGTCGAATAACACGAGATAAAAAAGGCATAGATAGAGGAGTTTATCCCACATACTACTTACATCTAGAAAGAGAAGATGGCAAAAAAGTGAGTTATATAAAATGGTATTTGTTTCATTTTTGACCATTGCCGTTGAGTAGACATAGCTATGCTGATATTTATATAAATATTATTATTATTATTTTGGTGGAATAGGTAAATAAGAGAAACGAAACTTTGATATTTGAGTCAAAATATTTATTTATAGATATAATTAATCAGTTGAAATTCATTTGTTGTGGCCCTTGATGCATTATTAGTCAGAAGACATATATAAAAGTCTTTGTCTGTAGACTTTGCCCATAAAGGTTTCATACATTGTATAATTGTATGTTAACATCAGCAATTGACCAATTGTATGTCAACATCAGCAATTGACCATACTGTATCAACATTTTTGTCAAGCCTGTGAAATTTATTTCGCAAAAGTGAGACATAGCGATCCTAGATTCAGTCCTTCGGCTTCTGTGGTGTCAACATTTAGGTTCAGTCTGTGGTTAAAGTTTTTTTAGGCATCAATAACTTTGTCAAACCTGGAATTTTATGAAATTTGGACAGAAGCTTGTTTATGACCAAAAGACAGTATCCAGAACGAAATTTGAAAATATTATTACTGATAAATGGACTTACTTTTTTACAGTTAACAAGTAGATACAGTCTGGGGTTAAATTTTGTTACACATCAATTACTTTGTTTTATGAAACTTTGGCAGAAACTTTTTAATGATTAAGAGATAATGTCTGAAGAAAACCTTTGAAAATATAAGTTTTTCATTTATAGTATTTTTCTTATAGAAGGACTTCGTTTTTGGGTAAAAATTGCATGAAATGCAATCAAAATCCTATGATACTGACTTGATATCTAAATCTTCCAAGGTTTATCACTACTTATGAGATACACAAAATATAGTGCATTGATCATATCATTCTAAACATCCTATCCATGAACATTTCCAGAAATTTATCATTGAAATATATGCTCAGATATTCAAGTTACAAAATGATGTTATACTTGTCAAGAAAATTACATAACTTGTGCAAGGTGCAGGAATCTAATATCTGTTCTAAAAATATCACTGATGTCATTTTTTAAGTAATATTTAAATTTGGAGTTATCTTCCTTTGTCCATAATTGTAGTTGAATCCTTTATACAATGCAATGTTTAATTTTACTTCCCACTGATAAATTAAAGCAATCTTTACCCTTCAGTGCTTACAAGCACTTTGATTTACAGTAAACATTTACAGACAGTCTGGGATTAAATATTTTTGACATGATAAATTTGTAAACCTTCATGGATTGTTATGAAACTTGGACAGAAGCTAATCTTCAAGACCATGAAATAGCATCTAAAGAAAAAGTTTGATTTTTTTTTTAAATTCTGTGTTTTACTGATAAATGGACTCAATTTTTAAGTCAACATTACACTTTTACACTGACAGAAGCAATCGCAGGCGAGACCGAGGGTTCCGTGGAACCCCTTATGAATTTTTAATTTTGCCAATTTTTATACGACCGCAACAAAATTTTTGTGGTCGATATTGGTATGACGTTAGCGTCGTCGTCCGTCGTCGTCCGACGCATTGGTTTTCGCACTCTAACTTTAGTTTAAGTGAATGGATCTCTATGAAATTTTACCATAAGGTTCAATATCACAAAAGGAAGGTTGGGATTGATTTTGGGGTTATGGTACCAACAGTTAAGGAATTAGGGGCCAAAAGGGCCAAAATAAGCATTTTGTAACTTCCAGACATAACTTGTGTGTAAGTGTATGGATCTCTGACATTGTACCACAAGGTTCCATATCACAAAGGGAATGCTGGGATTGATTTTGGGGTAATTGCCTCCAAATTTTAGGAATTAGGGGCCAAAAAGGGCAAAAACAAGCATTTTCTAGTTTCATGACAATAACTTGTGTGTAAGTGTATGGATCTTTCTGAAATTGTACTACAAGGTTCCATACGACAAAGGAAAGCTGGAATTGAGTTTGGGGTAATTGCCTGAAACGTTTAGGAATTAGGGGCCAAAAGGGCAAAAACAAGCATTTTCTAGTTTCATGACAATAACTTGTGTGTAAGTGTATGGATCTTTCTGAAATTGTACTACAAGGTTCCATATGACAAAGGAAAACTGGAATTGAGTTTGGGGTAATTGCCTGAAACGTTTAGGAATTAGGGGCCAAAAGGGGCCAAAATAAGCATTTTCAGGTTTCAGACAATAACTTGTGTTCAAGTGTATGGATCTCTCTGAAATTGTACTGCAAGGTACCATACCTCAAAGGGAAGGCTGGGATTGAGTTTGGGGTGATGAATCATAAGGGGTTCAAAAATTTTGGGGGATTTTTTTTTCCTTTTTTCCTTTTTTTCTTTAAAATTTTCCATTTTAAGTTTTTATTTCTGATTTATATTTAAAAGCAAATATTAATGATATGGCAGGAGATACACACCAAACAGGATGTGTAAATTATTATATAATAAGTATTGTGCAATAGCAAGAAATTTTCAATTGCACAGTATTGCGCAATAGCAAGAAATCTTCAATTGCACAGTATTGCGCAATAGCAAGAAATATCCAATAGCACAATATTGCGCAATAGCAAGAAATTGTCAATTGTACAGTATTGCGCAATAGCAAGAAATATTCAATTGCACAGTATTGCGCAATTGCAAGAAATATTCAATTGCACAGTATTGTGCAAAAGAAGATACTTTGTATAAATTGCTTATTTCTTGACCAATTTCAATGGGGTTTTATTCTTGAACTCTTGGGGTTCTTTAATATGCTGAATCTAATCGTATTAAGTTTTTGGATTTTGGGCCCGTTTTAAATTGGTCCACATTGAGGTCCAAAGGGTCCAAAATTAAACTTTCTTTGATTTCATCAAAAATTGAATTATTGGGGTTCTTTGATATGCCGAATCTAACCGTGTATTTAGATTCTTAATTTTTGGTCCCGTTTTCAAATTGGTCTACATTAAGGTCCAAAGGGTCCAAAATAAAACATAGTTTGATTTTAACAAAAACTGAATTCTTTGGGTTCTTTGATATGCTGAATCTAAACATGTATTTAGATTTTTGATTATGGGCCCAGTTTTCAAGTTGGTCCAAATCGGGGTCCAAAATTAAACTTTGTTTGATTTCAACAAAAATTGAATATATGGGGTTCTTTGATATGCTGAATCTAACCATGTATTTAGATTTTTGATTTTTGGGCCCGTTATCAATTTTTTCCACATTGAGGTCAAAGGGTCCAAAATTAAACTTTGTTTGATTTCATCAAAATTGAATTATTGGGGTTCTTTGATATGCTGAATCTAACCGTGTATTTAGATTCTTAATCTTTGGTCCCATTTTCAAATTGGTCTACATTAAGGTCCAAAGGGTCCAAAATTAAACTTAGTTTGATTTTAACAAAATTGAATTCATAGGGTTCTTTGATATGCTGAATCTAAACATGTATTTAGATTTTGATTATGGGCCCAGTTTTCAAGTTGGTCCAAATCGGGGTCCAAAATTAAACTTTGTTTGATTTCAACAAAATTGAATATATGGGGTTCTTTGATATGCTGAATCTAACCATGTATTTAGATTTTTGATTTTGGGCCCGTTATCAACTTTGTCCATTGAGGTCAAAAGGGTCCAAAATTAAACTTTGTTTGATTTCATCAAAATTGAACTCTTGGGGTTCTTTGATATGCTGAATCTAACCATGTATTTAGATTTTGGATATTGGACCATAATAGGTGAATGTCCAATTTAAAATTTTAAGTTCTTAGACCACATTCATTCTGTGTCAGAAACCTATGCTGTGTCAAATATTTAATCACAATCCAAATTCAGAGCTGTATCAAGCTTGAATGTTGTGTCCATACTTGCCCCAACTATTCAGGGTTCGACCTCTGCGGTCGTATCAAGCTGCGCCATGGAGCATTTTATTTCAGGAGTTATTGGATTTTACCATTTGTATACCCCCCTCCTCCACCCCAGTTGTTTGTTCAGTTGACCTCATCATACCACCATTTTGATTTGACAGTTTTTTTATAAGTGTTAAAGGAATTTCTTAATTTTTGGCTCATTGTAACATACATGTATTGACACTCTCAGACCATTGATATTTCTCCTAACCCTTGGAATTGTCTGACATTTCAGTCACCAATCAGTGTAAATGTGTGATGGTAGTTTAACATGTGTAGACATTTTTATTAGACTAGTACACTGTATTATAAAAAGTTAGGAACATTTGGCGATGATGCCGATGTCATATTTGAAGTGTTCTTTTATGTTAAATTAATTTTATTTTACAGACATTTTTATTAGCTGGTAGGAAAAGGAAGAAAAGCTATCCATCTAACTATTTAATTTCAACAGATCCAACAGATTTATCACGTGGTGGAGAATCCTATGTAGGGAAATTGAGGTATTGGTGAAGTTTTTATATAAGTATAATGTTGCATCCTATACACATGTTCTGTTGATGTTACATCCTATACATATGTTCTGTTGATGTTACATCCTATACATATGTTCTGTTTAAGAACAGAAAAATTAATCATTAACTTTTAAGATGATAGACTGTATCATATATGTAGTGTGTAATTTCATTAGGAATGTTTATATTAAAAAATGTGAACGATGAAACTATTGGTAGTGCAATTTATTGTTTTGTGCAGTTCTTGACCTGCCTCTTAGTGCAATTTAGTTACAAGTTTATGTAGTTTCTTTTTTATGCAAAATTAAAATTAGTCCTAATGTTCCATAAGTAGTCACAATTGGTATTCTTTGTGTGCAGGTATGCAATATGAATAGAAGGAAGAAGACATTTTTATAGTACTACAGATCATAAGTTAATCATTTATTTTATGACAAGTTCAAGTTTTTCTCTATTTTGTTTTTACATCTGAAATAATTTTGAACAGTATAATGACTATACTTCGCTATTTAAATAAACGTTCAAAATGTTATGTACATAAACCATGCATAACGTGGCACAAGATAGTCCCGATGTTCAGAGGGGAATATGAAGTTTATTTCACGTGGCATAGTTCACCAATCAAATGTTGATTTTGTATCTCATTCATAAAAAACAACTCAAGATTGGTGTATTGATCATTTTGTTACACACATCAATATAAAGGCATTTTGATCACATTTCACATGCCAAAATGACTGGTTATAAATGTTTTATTGTAAGGTGTCTTCCTAATGTGTAAAAAAATATGGTAGGGTTGTGTAGGGCAGAGATCAGTTTTAATGAGATGTCTGGACAGCCAGTAGAAATGGTGTTGCAATACAAAATGCTTAACTTATATTTGTAGGTCAAATATATTGGGAACACATTTTACATTATTTGACCATGGATGCAATCCTAAGGATAATTATGAAAATGCAAGGAAAGAACTGATAGGTGTAGTTTATGTAAGTATAATTCTTTGAAATTTACTGTTCTGATCTCAACCATGAATTCCTTTTTAAATAATGTTCAGATTACTTTGAATGTCAATATATAACATACATGTCAACATAAAGTTAATTTGTTGCTTGACATTCTTTTTGCTGAAGTTGATTTTTTAATAATATATAATTTCAGTTGTTCCTGTTTTCATTGTTTTGTAATAAACAACAGGAAATAAATAAAATGATTACATAAAAGCAATCTACAAGAATCTATTACAGTGCCCCAAAAAAGCTGTAATCATGATTACATTTGGATTACCTTTATATAATTAGTTCCTGGTTACAAATTTTGAAAAATTTTGAAAAATTGTGAAAATTGTTTCTGATATACTAGCATGAATAAAAAATTTATCAAACAAGTGTTTTCTACGGTCAAGCATGGTTCAACATGATTGATCTTATTTACTATTTAACAATTTTTGCAATTTTAGAGAATAAAAATAAACTACTACATGGACATTCAATTGCATAGAAAGTTAATTTGGGGGATTTGATTCCAATTTTGAAGGGGCCTCGGTGGCGAGTGGTCTAAGTAGTTACTACTGTAATCACTAGCCAGTCAACACTGAGGTTGTGAGTTCAAATCCCGCTCGTGGGTGCACTCGACTCCAATCTTAATTGACTAGGATTGTCAGTTTTCCTATCGAAGGTCGGTGGTTTTCTCCGGCACTCCGGCTTCCTCCACCAATAAAACTGGCCGCCACGAAATAGCCCAAAAGCGGTGCTCAAAAGTGGCGTTAAAACACCAAAATCAAATCAAATCCAATTTTGAATTTGATAATCAACATAAATGAGCCCTCTTAAATAATTATGTAATTTAGAGCCAAATTCTTTTTTGTTTACATTTGTATAAATTTAGTTTTTCATAAGAAATTTGTGTATGTGTTTTTAAGTATCCAATATAGATTTTTGTTTATACAATTGTATACATAATGAACATGATAAACTACACAGATCCTTATTGGTTTTTGCAATTAATGCAGTTTGTTTTTTGATTATCCAAAATTCTTTTGTATCACTGTATACAATGTAATCATATGTAATCAAATGTAATGATTACTTTAAACAAAAGTAATCTAATGTTATCGATTACATTTGAATTTAGGTGTCATTGTAATGAAATTAATTGCATTAAATTAGTGAAGTAGTTGTAATCTAATTAATTGCTATTTACAGTAAATAACCCCATATCTGGTTCTGCTTCTTTTGGCTCTAAGTAAACTATATAGCTAAATGTAAATAACTTGTTTATAGTCAAATCTATTCATCAATAAAAAGTCCAACAAGCTGAATATCCCTATTGATGAACATTCTTTTGAAAATTTCAGCTCATATTTTGGATGTCATTGTCATGCTTACAAATTTCCAATTTTTTCTATTGCAATTTATCTCTTTGTAACAATTAATATCATTTATTGTTTTAACAGGAAACAAATGTGTTAGGATTTAAGGGGCCAAGAAAGATGACAATTATCATACCTGGTATGAATTTGGACCATGAACGAGTTGACATTAAACCCAGATCTGTAAGTTTTTTTACAAACATTTGGCCCAAACAGCTATTACATTTGTACTATTAATTTGTATCAGTTTTGTTTTAACTTTCATCATCTCCTCTGTAGCAATTAGGCTTATTTTATCAGTACTGTACGGCAAATACAGCTGGTGTCAATTTTGATAGTTAAGATTTTTGATTTTGGTGGATTCCAAATTTTTAAATGATTTTTTTGGTTGATGTGGAACTGAATGTAATTCAAAGGTAAGGTAAATCCAAGGTAAATCTTCGAACACACAAATCTGATGGCACCTTTGATGTACAAATGAATGGTGTTATTTTAAGAATATTTAATGGACAAACAACTGTATTTTAAATAATACACTAATTGATATTTGGACAAATAATACTTAATATAAAAGCCAAGATAAATAAGCTGTAGCTTGGCGGAGGATTATGAATTGGAGATGTACCCTCTGGGATTCATATTGTATAAACTTGCATAAGTACAGATGTAGGTAGACCTGCTGTATTATATATAAAAAAAAGACATGTACATGTAAATATAAATTGGTGGAATTTATTTTGGTGGCTTTGGTTTATTAGCTAAAATAAAGGAAAATATACACTCTGCGAAAATAACCTCCTTTACAGTACTTAAACACTCTTTATTTTCATCAAATAAGACATACAGTTCTTGATTCCTGTTCAAAACTTAATATGAACAATGATTGGGAGACTCTTGGCAAAATGTTCATCATATAGTGACAACCAAGTTGCATGCATGGTGGACAATATACCACATTGCTAGATTAACATTATACTCTGTGTTCTGATACTGCAAAGCCACTTTGAATTAAATTTTGATGGAATGATGTAAATGTTGTTTAATTCCTCATCCATTTTGTCTGTTGTCTCAATGACAAGCACACCACATAACCTCATTTTTGTCGTGCCTGCAACCAAAGTCACAGAATGCAAGACATAGGGATTACAATCCAGCGGTGGCAACAGTATATACTATTTGTATAAAACTTTATATTTCAGAAGGTAGAAAAACATGGATGTTTCATGCCTTGTATGCAGATACCTTATTGTACGAAGTTTCGGTCTGTTATATGTCCATTGTCCTTGATCTCATTTCCATGGGTCAGTGACTGCTTGAAAATACTCATTTATCATTGGAAATGGGATAACTATATTTGGTATATAGGATCCTTGCTATGTCTACATGTCCGTCAGACAGGGTTCAACTGACCTCAACCTCATTTCGTTGATCAGTGATCAAGGTTAAGTTTTTGTGGTCAAGTCCGTATCTCATATGACATCAACCTCATTTTCATGGTTCATTGGTGAATGTTAAGTTTTCATGGTTTTGCCAGTTTATCAGATACTATAAGCAATAGGTCAGCTTTATTTGGTGAATGGAATTATTGCATGGTGTACATGTTGTCTAGCAGGGTTCGTCTGACCTTGACCTCATTTTCATGGTTTTTATGGTTCATTGGTCAATGTTCAATATTTTTTATTAGGTCTTCTCAGATACTATAAGAAATAGGCTAACTATGTTTGGTGTATGGTTTGATTGTATGTAAGGTGTACCTGTATGTCTGGAAGGGTTCATTTGACCTTGACTTAATTTACATGGATCATTGATAATGTTAAGTGTATGTGAAACTTGAAGTAAAACCTTCTTATTACAGATTCTCAACATTCAATCATGATAAGAAAAGAAAGCGAGACATTTCAGCATGTGCACTCTTGTTATATATATATATATATATATATATATATATATATAGAATTCTTAATGAAATCAATTCATTTCGTTTGGATTGGACCATAGACATGACTGCTAGAGACTATCTGACTATTCTTTATATTACTTGATCAGTTTTATTCAGCAATAATGCTTTAAAGATTCCCATTTAACCCTTTGGGAAGTCTCATTTACCTTTGTTTTCTGTGTTAAGACAAATTTCATATGTGTGTATGGGGTTCTATGGTGAAATGATGTTTTCAAAGTAATCAAATGAAAACCAAAAATTTTTTTAGAATATAAAACATGTTTTATAATTTGCTTGTATATTGTGAATGTACCAAAATGGTCCATATTTAAGTGGTAACATGCTGGTGACAAAATTTATTAAAAAATTACTCATTTTAATAATTATTAATGTTGAGGTTCTGATTTCTTTCGTCAATTGAGTATACATTTTCAGTCATTACTGTCCTTTCCAGACCCTTAAAACCGGCTTTAAAAAAGAACAAGCTACAAAGTTAAAATTGTTGCACCCATAGATGCTCTTAAAACAATATCTTAATTAAGTCGTAGATTTGATTAAAACAAATTACTGAAAACCTTAGCTAAAGTGTCATGGGTTAAAAGATTTGATTAGACAGGAGAAGGCACATTTTTGGGGTTCATTTGGCCGGTAAATTTACCAGTGATTTTACAATCGCAATAAAACTAGAAAAAGGAGCATTTGTGATTACTGTGATTAACTAATTGGAACAGTGATATTGTTTATAACCGCTGACAACATAATCTTGATTGTTTACAATTCTGTTTTAGGATAATGATGGTTTAATAAACAGATGGAAAAGGAAAAACATGGAAAATATACTTGAGCTTCATAATAAAACACCTGTATGGAATGATGGTTAGTAAAGGCTTAAAATTGCATTTATCCTTTAAAGTCATATGATCCTTCAAATTTAACAAAAAAGATGTTTTATACACTTGAATAGCTATTTTTATGCCCCACTTAGGGGCATTATGTTTTTTCGTCTATTCGTCCGTCCGTTCGTTCGTTCGTCCATCTGTCCCGCTTCAGGTTAAAGTTTTTGGTCAAGGTAGCTTTTGATGAAGTTGAAGTCCAATAAACTTGAAACTTAGAACACATGTTCCCTATGATATGATCTTTCTAATTTTAATGCCAAATTAGAGTTTTGACCCCAATTTCACGGTCCACTGAACATAGAAAATGATAGTGCGAGTGAGGCATCCGTGTACTATGGACACACTCTTGTTACTTTTTATTCCCTACGTCCCGAAATTGGTTTCCGTTCTCTAACTTTAGTTTGCCTAAACCAAATGTTATGAAACTTATACACAATGCTTATTACCACAAAACACAGATCAAGTTTGAATTTGGGTGGTGTCACTTTTACCTTTCTAGAGTTATGCCCCTTTACAAATGAAAAATTGCTGAATTTTTCATTTCCGTTCTATAACTTAAGTTTGCCTCAACCAAATGTTATGAAAGTTATACACAATGCTTATTACCACAAAACTCAGATCAAGTACGAATTTGGGTAGCGTCACTTTTACCGTTCTTGAGTTATGTCCCTTTATAGCGTTATATGCAGTTGGGGGCATTATCTGTGTCCCATGGACACATTCCCCATTTATTTTTACTAGTATTACTATAAAAACATGTGTACATAAACTTTCTTTTATTAAAAAGAAAATCCTTAATTTCATCAAAATCTTCAGAAATGTACTGATATTAAATTATTGTCTTCCCCTTACTGTAATTCACCAACTACTTTTCTGTATGTAGTGACCTTAACCACAACATCTCTCCTCGTCAATCAAACTGTGCAAGTGCAAAAGGAAAAAATGGCAGGAGAATATGGAAACAAACGTGGAAGAAAAGAAAAATTTGTATACACCAAATCATTTAACAACTGTTATTACAAAATTTGATTTACAAATAGGAACAAATGGAAAATGTTAAAAAAACAAAACAAATAAACATTGCTCTATTATCTCACTTATAGGTCACATGCTGTTAACTTCTACACAAAAACCCCAAAATTGATTAGCAGCCAAAAATATAAGTACATAGAAGACTAAGATAAGTTTATATGCATACAGTGGTTTAATAATTTCCTTAACATTAAAATAACCAGTAAATTTCATATGATAAAATAGACTACTATGAAAATAAGGACATGTGGTATGATTGCCAATGAGACTATCCACAAGAGACCAAGGGACGAGAATATAAACAACTATAGGTCCCTGTACAGCTATAAAAGGCATGACAAAATCTGAAACAATTCAAAAGATAAAACCAGTCAAATGCTAAAAACAAAAGAAAAACAAATATTGGCATACCAGCACATAAAAAATTTGTTGGGGTTAAAGACCAAACAGCTATTGTTTGTGTGCATTAGCTAGCACAACTTGATTGTGACATAAAAGATCTATGACATTGTTTCCAGCTGAGCAGATTAGAATATCTTGTTTCGGGTATTTCAACGCATTCGTCCAAATACGTTTTATCAAGAAAATTGGGATTGAGCTCCAAGAATAGCTAGTGAAAAATAGTTTTATACTATGTCTTAGTTGGGACGTATTATGGTAAATCGTAGTCTGTCCGTGACCACAGTGGCGAACGAGTAGACTGAAAAGTGTACCGGGGCAAACTTCTGAAAGTGACGAGCAAAAAAACAACACTTCTATAGTGTGTAATGTAGTCCAAAAGTCTAGAAGCTAATCAGTGTCATCTTTTATTAGCTCACCTGGCCCAAAGGGCCAAGTGAGCTTTTCTCATCACGGCGTCATGGCGTCTGTTGTTAACTTTTACAAATATCTTCTCCTTTGAAACTACATGGCCAAATTTAACCAAACTTGGCCACAATCATCATTGGGGTATCTAGTTTAAAAAATATGTCCGATGACTCCGCCTGCCAACCAAGATGGCCAACATGGCTAAAAATAGAACATAGGGGTAAAATGCAAGCTTTTGACAGAAATACCGGATGTCCGTCCATCCGGTCTTGTTAGCGCTCTCACATGTACAATCCTTGGCAGATTTTTATAAAACTTATATCATAGGTATTTATCAGCAATGTCTCGGACGAGTTCAAACATCATTGCCGATCAATTATTTTTAAAAGAGTTGTGCCCCTTGGAAACATTAATTGTATGCAAAATTGCATCGTTAGTGCTCTCATGTGTGCAATTCTTGCCCGATTTTTATGAAACTTATATTGTAGATTTATATCAGTCATGTCTTGACGAGTTCTAAAATCTGTGCCGATCAACTATTTTTAAAAGAGTTATGCCCCTTGGAAATATTAATTATGTGGAAAATTACCTTGTGAGTGCTCTTATGTGTACAATTCTTTCCAGATTTTTATGAATTTTATGTTCAATAATTTTGAAACAAAGACGGAGCAAAAATAAACTTTCCTGTTAAAAGCGGAGTAGAAGGTGATTTCAAACAATTTTACATTCCAACAGACGGTGTTTCTGAAGGTTGATTTTGTACAGCAACAGAATCAGATATGACAAATACTGATACATAAATTTAATCTCTTGTATTGCAGGATAATAAAGTAGGTGTATATTGTTGTTATTATTGAAACTTTTAATGTGGGTTTCAAACGTCCAATTTGCCATATTTGTGAAAATTGTGGGACACTTGTACTAGTCCGATTCGGTGTTCCGAGGAAAGACAACTCTATTCTTAAAAACTAATGAGAAAAAAAGCAAACGAATTACTATTAACTTTTTTGAAAGGTCAGTGACATACACTTTTTTGGACTTTATTTGAAAGAGTACACAAAGCACTTTACTTCTTGACATTTTTATGAAAAAATCACTGGTAGATATTTGTTAATACTGGAAACATTTTTCATTCTTACATATTATTTTTCACGGGAATGAAATAAATTATACTTTTTAAGATCAAAACACCAAAAATCGTAAATTCTAGAATCTTTAATTGATAGATACTAATCTTCTGTTTTACGTGAAAAAAGAATTATGCTGTATGTTAGGTATTATTAGATTATTTGGATTTTTAAATAACAACTAAATATTGTTCATATTGTAGGAAAACATGAAACTGAGGTTGCTATAGTGAAAAACGAAGTCGGTGACCCCTAATTTTTTCATCATATTTTGTTTCTAAAATCATGAGTTACCTTCACACAAAATTTAAAGAAAAAATCATAGGTACAACTGAATAGGCTGTTTGGTCTTTAAACATGTTTGTGAGTATTCAACTCTCCTCCTACCCTGGAACAGTGTTGTAACAGCACAACATAAGAAATAAACTGTAAAAATTCAGTTTGAAAGGGCTTGATTAATCAGATGGTCATGAAGTACATCAAGACACAATAACCAAAGTACCTTTCTAAGAGTACACACAGTAACTGAAAGTTTGTTAAAAGCCAATTTCAAGTAAAAGTTAAACTATGTTTTAATAATTACACCATGTTTTTTCCAGGACTAAAATATCAATCAGTACACATCCAACAGATTTAGTGTTGGTTTAATCTTATTTTTCACAAAATTATTGATATGTTTAAATATGATACTGTAAACCAACTTAGTTTCTTGCGGGATTTAATTTCAGAAGTAGGAAAACAATGCAAATATAAATTGTCCAAAAATAGAAGTAAGTCTTGGTTCTTCCCGGGTTTTCATATATATTTTTTTTCTTAGAAAATCAAGAAAATAAATTACTTTGAAATTGGCTTAAAAGGGCATAACCTAAATAAAGTATCATTGAAAATAAGTTGGTTTACAGTAAGTTATCAGATATGAGTTGTAATTGAAGTAGTTACTTTCCTGCTTTTTAATTTTATTATTTCATGGCTCCTGTATTCAGTAAAATTTTGATGTAATTTCAGAAACACAGTCATATGTATTAAATTTCCATGGTAGAGTAACCCAGGCTTCAGTGAAAAATTTCCAGATTGTTCATGATAATGATGGTAAGTTAAATATTGTATATACATAAAACATATTGGTAAGTTTGCAGAAAGACAGTTTCATACCTGCCAACATCAATAATTAAGTTGATTGATGACCATTTATTTTTCCCAGTTCATCTACCATGAAAAAGCCTTTTACAAAAAGGTTGTTTATTCCCAATTTAGCCTCATTCTAAAAGGGGAACAATGTGATCATCAGTGATCAGCTAAAAATTTCAAATAATGGCACTGACATTTACAAAGAAAAACCTTGTAGACAACAGAACTTTCATCATTTTCCTTATAATTGCTGGACCCATTTTGATAGTGAATAAATTTTTCCTAATTGCCTTTTCATCCATTTTAAATGAAGACTGAAGAGTGTTGCATTCAGTCTGCATACTTTACAACTGCCAGGATTTTAATATGGCCAATGGGCTGATTAACATTAACTTCAAATGTCTGGATAGTCTGGTTTTTATATCAAATATGAATAAAAAGAGATGAAGTGTTGATGCCAACAAGTCACCAATCCAATGACAAAAAACCAAAAGACAGAAATGTGTCCTTACAATATTTTAGCTGAGTATTTTAGGTTCTGGATCGCCAAGAGACTGAAAGTTCTGCCATCAATTTAAAATTCCCTAAAAGACAAAACCGTAAATATATAACAAAGGACACCACTGATGTTGTTCCTGACTTGGAACAGGTGGTGTTAAACTAAATATTGCCAGATCTCATGTTCACATAGTAATTTTGTCCCATGAATTGATACATCATATCCCTTCAATTCCATTTTAGATTTTAAACAAAATTATAAATTCTAGTAAAACAGTAATCAATAGATACACATAGTTCACTGAAAAAAGCTCGAAATCATGAAATCAAGGCTTTCATTATAATATCGGTAACTGTACCTAGGAGTGATTTCAATTTGCACAATTCAGGACGACAAAATTTTGTTCATCCCCAAAAATACCAGAAACAATGATTGACAAACATGAAGCCAAAAATAAAAATTACATCCTGCAGGCTGAATCATACTTCTGCAATAAATCTCTATATCTCATTTAAAAGAAAGTTTGAAACAAATTTGTAAGAAAACACTAGATCCTAAAATAAAAAAAACAAAGCTTTCATTATTTTGTTTATTACCCAATACCCATAGTGTAGTATGGTAAATCTCCCTTCAAAACATCTTTGTCAGAGGGAGATCTCTCATTTTGGAGCTTGGAAAAATTTAAACATAGGAAAGAATATATTCTTGAAAAAAACAATTATTTATTTTTCAGTTGAATATATAGTGATGCAGTTTGGACGTGTTGCAGAAGATGTATTTACAATGGATTTTAATTATCCTTTATGTGCATTACAAGCTTTTGGAATAGCAATTAGTAGTTTTGACAGCAAACTTGCCTGTGAATAAATTCAGTGTGAATGTATAAAATATCAGCTTTAAACATATTAAAAGTGCTCATCTCCAGAGTTGGATACAGGATATGCATGAAGACAAATTTCTTAATTTAAAAAATTGCATTATCTGTTTATTGTGTGAAAGATTAGAATATGTGTCTTATTTTTACATACAATTTTATCATCAGGTTATTATTTAATTCAGCAACTTATGTTTCATTTTACATTCTGACAATAAGCAGAATAAATTGAAATCTTTTTAGCCAAAGGCTGTTGATAAAAGCATTTTCACTATCTGGATTGCTAGCTTTCCAGAAATTGGTAATGTATTAGTAATATTTGGGATTTTTAGTGACCTGTTTTTTTCGAAACTAGCAAAAGTTTGATTTTTTAGTAGTTGTAAGGTAAATATTTGAGTTTACCCCTTCCTATGTGTCTCTTTTACTGAGTGACACTAGTTGTAATTATTTTCATATCCTTCATATATATGCTGCATTAGGGTTTAATTTAATTAGGTGTTAAGAATATTCAACTTAGAGATTTACTCAAGAATAGAGGTAAACTTCAGTGTTAATTGGATGTTATTGAAGACTCCAAGGTGTTGGATTTTTTATTGATTTAATGTTAAATTTTTGTTTAACAATACTTAATGTACCAAAATCCAATGAAATGCAAATTTGGAAAGCATGGAATAGTTTGTAAATGGATTGTATTGATCATACCATATGGGAATGACATCTGTTGATACTTCATTTTGAGTCACATTAGTTGGTTGTAGTAATGTTTACCCCTATTATGTTTTAAAGCAAAGGTGAGATTTACAGAGGTTCCAAATACATCAATTTCAGTAGCAGCTATAAATGTTGAAAGATTAGATTTAAGTTACCATAGAATGTCATAATTCAATGAGGTTGTATGAAATGTAACAAGTTATTATGGACATGTGTTTCTCATTAGTCACTTTTTTAAATGTTGGTTATGTGCAATTATTTCATGTAAATTTGTTATATGTAAGAATCCTTATTTTCAACTCTTAACTGGACAAAGTTGAGGGGTTATTGTTTAGGCGGCAAAGAGATTCTGAACTGTTGACATATGGATAAAGTTAATGATCCACGTATTTGACCTAAAATTCCCCTTTTACTCATAGTTTATAATCAAAATATTTTTGAGCAACAGCACCAAAAAATATATTTTTCACACATTATGATTTTTGTAAAATGTATTTTGTAGCAAACCATCTTTTTGGGTAAAGCTGTTCCACGTATCCAAAAATGAATGACTAAGTCTGAAAATGAGGCTAATTTGACAGTTTTTTCTGTTTTGCACTAAATGTAAGAATTGTTAGATTTCAATTATTTTAAATTTTCGATTTCAAACGGACAAAAAGTGGCCTTTTTATACCTTTGATCAATTTTACGGGTACCAAATGGGTGCAAATAATACTTATATCTGGTTTCATGGTATATATTTGTGTTTTTAAGTGATATATTGCAGTATATGAATTAGCAGTGTGCGATGTCTATAATATTTTGTCTTACTTTCAATTATTCTGGTCCAATTTTTTATTTGAATTGACTATGAAAATACAGTGGGTATACAAGATAAGAGCTGAAAATAAGGTCTGTTTAATGACTTGATGTTCAATTTTTTTATTAATGTCGTTATCTTGTTGATTCTCATGATTATATATATTATTATATAGTATTTATTTTAGATTATAGATCAAATTATATGTAATTATGTAAACATTGTAGATAATTTTATATTGAAATGTCCTTGCATGTACATAGATGACTTGTAAATACAGATGTCACTACTCCAGTCAATGAAAAATTGTCAATTAATTATTCAAATTAGCTCGGTAGTTACCCATCTTGAGATCATTTTACTACAAGCTGATAAGCTCTCTCATCTGGAGAGTGCCATCAAAATCTCGATTAGTGACACGTTTTATTGTATAAAGTGTTCAGGGCCCAGGAGTGGGAGAGTCCATCAGGGGAAGGACTGAATTATTCAGGTTACGTATATTGTAAATTATTTTCTTCCTTTTGTTACTATTTCAGTTTTTTATACTTTTTTTGGGGACATATTATTTTACCCTTGTGAGTGTGTCTATGTGTCCATCCGTCCCCTAAAGGGTACATAGTTTTTCTGCATAACTCCTTCATTTTTTAGGTAGTAAATTTTACTTATTGTTAAGATTTTATTTTTTTTTAGAACTCAACACCAAATTTAGAGTATTTGAACTCAGTCAAGTTTTGTTCAATTTTGAATATCCCCTGCTGTCCATGCACCGTTTGTCTGCTCAACTTCTTGTAGAACTTTTCAACAGGAATGCCAAATTACTATGCATTTCATCAGGATCTTGATTTAGACCAATAAATTAACTAGATGTTGGTCAGAGGAACTATGTCTCTTATCCACCAACTGTTATTACTCACACTAACTAAAAGTAGGCATATTGTCACTTTGTCGTTTTCTTGAATTATTCAGAAATTTTTGTTAAGATAAGGTTTATTTTGCATTATGAGACACTGTTTGTCTGATCAACTCTTCCCACAACTTTAAAGCTTTTGTAGAATATATGAACACACACTTATGAAATGCATATTGTCAGGAATTTCTGTGGATGAATGAGAAACAGTTGAACTTTTAAGAAAAAAAGTTTCATTGCTTTTTTCTCCCTTCATTTCGAGAGTTTCAAGGCTAGAATATTTTCATTTGCTTAATGTGTGTATAGATATAATAAAACATATTGTTGTCCAGAATCAATCCGTTCCTCAATTTGAAATAGGCTAAGTCATCATTTGTGCATTAAAGACACAGAATACTTGCAGGGCGATCAACTAAAAACTGTTCACTCATTAAATTTTATTTACCACAGACTTTGTTGGGGAATACTTATGTTTTACTAATTTTAATTTTGCATGTTGTCATTGTTTGAATTAGACTGAAGGATACGTTTATACATGTCCCCATTTTATCCATGACTAATTAATAAATGTTTATAAATAATGATAAAAATTGCACTCATGATTTTAAGAAAATTTAAGTATCTACTCAATGTTTAATTTTAGAGCATTCTCTTCAACTTTCAAGATTAATTAAAACTGAATATGTACACAACGGCTGATCCAAAAGTTTGAATACAAATTGCATAAAATTTAAACTTTTCATTCCTAATTATTTAAACTTGGTATTCATATAAAATTACTATGAGTGCTTTGTTTTGCCAAATTTCATGCATATTAGATTGCCTATTCAAAATGTGTGTTATGGTTGTGAATGTCACTGGACCATTTTTTTAAACACAAATTTTTATATGTATTATATGTTAATGATTTTTTAATTATCCAAAAGGCTTGTCATGGTATCGAAAGAAGTTTTCTGCTTAAGTCAGTTTAAAAAGAACTACTTGTGATAGATCATCAATGATATTTTGTATAAAGTTGTATTACTATCAATACATATCAGTTTGACGACTATTTTGAGGCCCTGCCCCCTAGGACATGGTCCAGTGACTTTGAATTAATAAGCAATTTTCAATGTTAAATTTTCTGCTTAAGTTGGATTGGTAGGAACTACTTACATTAGACAACAATATTTTCTATAAAGTTACATTACTGTCTGTACATCTCAGTTTGTTAACATTCCGAGGCCCTGCCCACTAGATCATGGTCCAGTGACTTTAAATTAATAGCTTATTTTAAATTGGATTTTTGACTACAGAACTTTTTAAAATCTGAAAAATTTACACTGAAAACAGATCAACTACCAATATATTTTATATTAAGTGCAGACATGTTTAGTAGTTTTAAACTAAAAATATATTTCACAAGTTAAATATTATGAAAAAGATTAATTAGGCCATCTATAACGATTGCCTTGTAGTGATATGTCTTTATTTTTATTTGGGTTTGCGTGTCAGACAACCCATATCCGATATAACTTGAGTAAAGTTTGGACTCTATGGATTGTTATTAATATTTGTATTCACCAGTACCAAAGCATGTGTTTAAAAAAGATTTGAATCTAGCATAAAAGGTCAAGGTTACAGACAGTTTAGCCACAATTTCTTTATGTTCATAAATTATGTCCACTCCATATCAAATACCCCTTGGAGTTAATAGATGATTCTGAGTTTTCACCCCTTTAGAAGGTGTGTCCTGAAAAAGATTTGAATCTTTTAAGTTTAAATGAAAAGGTTCAAAGCTGCATTCTCAACCCAACTGGAGTTTAGACTTTCTGATCCAAGGTAAATGTTTACTCCATTTCTTAATACCCTTTGGATTTAATTTTAAGTGTTAAAGTTTTTAAAAAACTTGAGTGTGGTCCTGTGACAAAGCTACAAACTTATCTTTCATCCCAACCCATTTTCTTTTTTCCACAATGAAGATTGTTTTGGATAGGCTGTTTGATACCTATTAAGACATCATAAAGTCTTTTGTGTTGTTACAAAGTCTGGTGGTTATCATTATAACCAATAGATCCAAGTATTCATCTTTAAAATGAATAGTCAAAAGTATATGATAGTAGTCTTTGTAATTTTAAATGTTATCTTTACGAATTGGGATAGAGTTTGTGTGTATCATGCAATTAATCCCTTCTTAAATTGAATTTAACAGTGTTGTCCATGATGTTTTAAATCAGCCCACAATTTACTTAAAATAATGCAAAAACTCATTAAAGATACCAGGCTTATAATTGTGTACACCACATGCAAAATTCATGCAAAATGGACAATATTAAAGAAGCAGAAAACATTAAGGTGTGTTACCTAAGACAGGTTTCATATTAAAATGTTCCCCATATACCCATGTAAACCACAGAAAAATAAATGTTTTTGTATACTTAGCCTCTGCCCTTAATTCTTAGACAGAACGCTGAGAATAAGATTTCTATGGTACCACACATGTCCCAATAACAAGATGTGCCTATGGTACCACACATGTCCAAATAACAAGATTTCTATGGTTTCACTCATGTCCCAATAATAAGATGTGCCTATGGTACCACATATGTCCCAATAACAAGATGTGCCTATGGTACCACACATGTCCCAATAACAAGATGTGCCTATGGTACCACACATGTCTCAATAACAAGATTCCTATGGTTCTACACATATCCCAATAACAAGATTCCTATTGTTCCACACATATCCGAATAACAAGATGTGCCTATGGTACCACACATGTCCCAATAACAAGATTTTTATAGTACCACACATGACCTAATAACAAGATTCCTATGGTTCCACACATGTCCCAATGACAAGATGCCTATGGTTCCACACATGTCCTAATTAAAGACTCCTATGGTTCCACCCATGACCTAATAACAAGATTCCTATGGTTCCACACATGTCCCAATAACACAATGCTTATGGTGCCACACGTCCCAATAACACAATGCTTATGGTGCCATGCACACATGTCAAAATAACAAGATGTGTATGATGCCACACATGTCCCAATAAATCTTTATATGAGATTTTTGATGTTTTGAAAATCTGAAAGGTTGAATAGATTGTTATTGATGCATAATTATGAAATGATATGCCCAAATAAACTTTAGGTGCAGAATACATATGGTGTTTTTAGCATAAATTCATAAGGCCATGTTATGCAAGAGCTATACAGGAAACTGCATCTGATACTATTGATTTTGTCTTCAGCTTTCTTTCAAGTATTTCATAATCTGTATTTGAAAATAAAAGAAATTTGATGCACTGAGTAGCAGAAATGATACGAATTCCAAATATATCAATTTGATTTTCACCCTTTCAGTAACCATTGAGACATTTATTATCAATCATAATAGAGAAAAATAAAACCTGACTCAAAAGTTGATCATATGATTTGCATGATAGTTAGTATTTTATTTGTTTTGTTTTCTAGTCTTTGAATATTCCACCACTCTAAAAATCCGTCCTATTTTTATGAGATTATTAATATCTATATAATTTATATTTCAAAAATGGTTGTAATAATCAACTCATACCTCTTGATCAATCCACAAATCAAATAATCCTTTCATACA
The DNA here is from genome assembly GCA_017311375.1 of Mytilus coruscus. Taxonomy (NCBI): domain Eukaryota; kingdom Metazoa; phylum Mollusca; class Bivalvia; order Mytilida; family Mytilidae; genus Mytilus; species Mytilus coruscus. The sequence continues at coordinate 75,628,227 of CM029603.1, read as the reverse complement.
TACCAAAAAAAAGAGTTTTCTGACTCTTAGTTAAGTGTATGTTCCTTATGAGAAATCATGTAGGGAGGTTTTTATGGTAGAATATTTTTGAAACTTTATTGAAGAGAAATGTAAATTATAAGAAAACGTTTGAAATGCACTGTGCAGTTTTTTGTACATAAGAAGCAGAACACCTTATTTTCTTAAATATGTCCTCTTTTACAAAGTTGGAAAAAATTTCACTATAAAATAATACCAATTATCATATGTTGATTATTCATTTATAGATGATTTGTTGTTTTATCTTATATTGAAGTATAGAAAAAGTAAATGCTTATAATAATGGTAATGGTACTAAGATACTGATTGTAATGTTAAGTTTTACTTTGGTTTTATATCACAAGCAGGAAACTGAAAAGTTTCTTAGTTTAGGTATAATTTTGTCAAATATCTCATTTATATAAGATAATTTATTAGTATAGGGAAAAATGACATTCCATCAAAATTACACCGTCCATGTTATGAAAGTGCTTTCTTGTGAACTGTCACAAGAATATGATCTGAGGAAAATAAAATGTTCACATAATTTGTGTTGTGTTACTTTATAATTATTACATTGGTTGCTATGACATACTGTAAAGTATTTAAGGTCTTTCCACTCCGTTAGGAAACACCTTATTGTTTTTCTTCTGTTTTTTCTTTTTTTTCTTCCAACATTTGTTTGACATGCCCTCCCCCGTTTCTGTTGAAGTTATCAAGACTAAATATGGACCATCGATATACCTAATCATGAAGTATTACCAGATGACGTTGTTAAGGATTTCATCATCCCCTTAAGAAGTTATCTCCCTTTATTGGTTTTTTTCGACATGGCCCCCCCTCGTTGTTTTTAAAGATATCATGACCTTATTTGGACAATAGGTAGATCTCATCATGATGTATTACCATATGAGGCTGCGTAGGATTTCATCATCCCCTTTGAGACTTATATCCCCTTGAAATAATTTCTGTTATTTGCATTTTTCTTAAAAAGTATTAGAGATAGAATCAAATTGAAAATTGCAGTATGTACAAGAACAGATGGCAATGTTAATAAACATAAACAATTAGTTTGTTATCAACCCTTATAAGGAGTTATTTCCCTTTAAAAATTGTACACAATTTTTGAAAAATTCTATTTCGAGAACCGGAAGTCGTAGAGACTTGGGACCTTCACAATAATCTTTAATTCATGTGACCTTCAATTTGCACCTAAGGTCAAAGGTCATTGAGTGCAAAAAAATTTTACGCTGCAATTTCATGCTGACATATTAAGAAAACGATAAGAGTTTGCTGCATACATACTGTGTGTGAAATGTTCCTCTCGACGAGCTCTACATTTTATACATTAAGCTCAAAACTGTACGACCTTCTGTTCAAAAGTTACAACGAGATAATTCTTAAAAGTAAAGTATTGTGTGCATATCTTTTTAAAGGTAACAGATATCAACCTACTATAAATTGCAAAAATGATCAGTATTTTAAGACCTTCACTTTGAGGTCAATGTCAGGTCATGATGAAATTTTACCTTGACCTTCAAAGTGTACTATGACCTTGACCTTGTGACATTTGAAAGGTCAAGTGGTCCTGAGTTGAATGGTGGTAGTCCTATGTCTCTATGACTTCCGGTTCTCAAGTTTGGTATTGCATCATATATTTGATGATTCATTGTGACCTTGATGAACTTTGGAATTGTCCCAATTTTTTTTTTTACAATGTTGTCCTTTCACTGTAGACCATTTTACTTTTAACAGATTTGAGATATCTGTTGTCGTTTTAGAGATAATGCACTTTGAAATTTTGCGAGCGGCAGCATGTATTTCTGAATCAACAACAGGTAACCACCTGAAATTTTCAGAAATTGAAGACTTAAACATGGTTATATGTTTGATTAATTACCAAAACGTTTCAATGAAAACTAAAAAAAAAATCATTTTGAAATTTTCATCTTTTACATTGACTTTGTTAGTTTCATAAGTTCTATTTATATAATTGATATTGCATCATTTTTGGCACTTTGCCAAATGCGGTCATTATGTGTATCAAATTGAACGTCTAAATGAGCTCTACTCAAAAATTAAAATTTCAAACCCCTTTTTCATCCAAGTGGGAAGGGTGGGGTCATTTAGTGCAAAAATTTCCAAACTTCTCAGATGGTTAGGTTGTCGCATATCAAATGAAAGTCCATAAAGCGTACATTTCAAATATCAAATTGACGTCCCCAAAAAATGGGTTGGGTGGGGTCATTGAGTGCAGAAAATAAATTGTCTTCTAAAGTAAGGTTGTTGTTTATCAAATGAAAGGTCATAATGTGTACATTTCAAATATCTAATTCCTGTACTACAAAAATGAGGTGGATGGGGTTATTAAGTGCAAAAATCAAACTTTCTAGAACATGGCGTTGTCGCATATCATATGAAAGATCATCAAGTCTACATTACATATATAATACTTCTGATATCAAAAATGTAGGCGGATGGGGTCATTAAGTGTAAAAAGTGAAAATTTTCAGAAGGTATACTTGTCGTATATCAAATGAAAGCTCTTAAAAAGTACATTACAAAAACATCACTTTTACAGGAAAGACCTTTCAATTGTTTTACAAACAACTGAGATACTAGTTTAGATATATTTTTTGTTTTCTCTAAGCAAAATGGATTGACACAAGTAAACCATACTTGGCAATCATACCACATCTTATTTTTACATTATGCAGTCTTCTCCAGAGTATAATATACATAACTATACAAAATTAAAATGAGCATGCATAATATGTTGTGTACAGCATTAATATTACGAAACTGGAATGAATATGGGAAAGTTGATAAAGAAAGAATGACAAAGATAATGATGACCATGTGTGTTTTATCTTTGTTGATATTATACCACAAGGAATCTTTTTGAACTCTTTATATAAATTTTAAAACTTATTTGACAATTGAACATTTTGGTCATAGGAAAGAGTAACTTTTCCCTAAAGCAAGAATTTTATATCTAGATTGCAGCCTTGGGGAAGCCAGCTGAGATTATTACACATTTTAGCCCTTTCATTTGGACAGAACAGTAAAAAAAATGAAAGGGTTTATATCCTCAATACCCAACCAACATTGACATGTTGATCAAATATAATATTAGCCCCCAATAAGTCATAGTTGAAGAAAGATGCCTAACAGCTAAATTGAGTTAGAGTTATAATTTCCTAGGATCATACAAATAACCTAGAAGTGGATCATCAGTGCTGTTTGTTTTTTATGCCCCTGCCGCTAAGCGAAAGGGGGCATTAAGGTTTAATCTTGTCCGTCCGAACTTACTTCTCGAAATTGGTTTCCATTCTCTAACTTTAGTTTACCTCAACCAAATGTTATGACACTTTGCCTATTACCACTAAACACAGACAAAGTACAAATTTGGGTGGCACCACTTTCACCGTTCTTGTGTTATGCCCCTTTTTAAATGGAAAATTGCTAAATATGATGTTTTGCGCACTCAACAGACTGAAACAAATGTTTTTAAGCTTCAAAGAAAACAAAATGTCAAAAGGTTTCAAGTAGTAAATTGACTCTTACACATTTACAAGAAGAGGCATACATGTCCCATGGACACATTCTTCTTTTATTTTTTTCTGATTTGAATTTTGATATTACAGTGGCGGATCCAGAGGGGGGGTTCCGGGGGTTGGAACCCCCCTTTTTTTTGGACGATCAATGCATTTGAATGGGGACATATAGTTGGAACCCACCCCTTTATCCTGGGTTGAGAACCCCCCCTTTTTAAAATGGCTGGATCCGCCCCTGCATATATTATAAATAAAGTGTACATTGTATTTGCTATTTACTATCAATTCCAAGTTAACCATCAACGGCGGTCATATATTGCATGCTTAACTTTTACTTTCTTTTTGGCTACTTATTACATGTTTATTTGATCCAACTTATTGTGTACTATACACATATGGATATCTATTATTTTTTTCTCTCTCTTTTTGGGCTGTTTGTTTGTTATCTATATCAACCACACTTGCATTAAAATGCATTAGATATTTATAAAAAAAAAATATTATAGATTCTTCATCTAAATATTCTTTAAGAACTTAAATAGTTCTCATTAATCCTTTTTTTTTTTATCTCATTGTTTGTATTGTAATGAAAATTATTGATGTTGTAATGTTTATGCCCTTTGGGGCCCATAATTGGAAAATAATATATCTTCTTCTTCTTCTTCTATTATATAGAGATTATAATATATGTGTGTTCACAGTATATGGAAAATTAATAGAAAAAAAAAACAGATTTGGAAAAAAAAGGGGAGGGCTAAAATAAATTGCTCTGCCACCAAGTGCTTTTGACTTTTGATACATTTCCTGAAATTCTCCAGTCATAAAATCTTTTACAAAAATTCACCCTACAACAGTTTACATACTTTCAACCAAGCTCTAAATGCCCGCGATTTCGCGGGTGTGTTCTAGTATAGTTTTACGTCTGAAGGATTTCGCATGTTACCTTTTCAACCAATCAAAATTCGAGTTATCGAATCTGAACAGTGCACGCGGAACATAAACGAGGGTGTGGATGGAGGCTTACAGAATATATATATAGAGAGAATAATGGGCAAATAATATAAAGAATAGAGAAAAATGGACCAAAAAATAAAGAATAGAGAATAATGGGGTGCTAAAATGTAGAGAATAATGGGCAAAAAGTATAAAGAATAAAGAAAAATGGCCTAAAAAATTGAAGAATACAGAAATGGAGGACCCCATCCCGACCCTCATAACCTGTATGTGGTTCATTCAAAGGTCCCGAGGGTATCCAAAAAATAAAAACAATGGGACGAATGAGAAGTTTATCGCTTCGATTGGTACATTGGTTACAAATATTTTTTAGATTTCTTTCGTCGTAATGACATCATACAATACCATTCAATACAAAATATTCTGATAGTAGATAGTTATTATATATAGCTATGAATATTTGAAATCAGGGGCGGATCCAGCCATTTTAAAAAGGGGGGTTCCAACTATATGTCCCCATTCAAATGCATTGATCGTCCAAAAAAGGGGGTTCAACCCCGAACCCACCCTCTGGATCCGCCACTGAAATATGATAGCTATATGTATTTTTTTGTTAAAAAATATATGAAAGGGTAAATATGTATATTTGTTATTCAACATAAAATGAAAATTTTGGGGTACTGGATCAACATAGTCTCAGCTGCTCACACTACCACAAAAGGATCAAAATGCCCCTCCCCCGTTTATGCCTTGAGCACCCTGTTGCTAGTAACATCCTATCCCGAGGCTTTGTTAGGATCAAGAATATCAAATGTATCTACAATTTCCTTGAAACTAACATGTATATCAAAAATTTACTGTCAGTTTTGCTTTCAAACTACTCAGTGTAAATTGACATTTCGGCATTAGCTAGAATTTAGACCAAAAAAATAATTTATGATTTTTGTTTCAACAATTTATTTTACCAGAATATTGAAAGAAAAATTCGCTATTTTAAGTAAAAAGACTCAGCTAAGAAAATTTTGTTTTTAGCACTTTAGCACTATCAAATGATTACTCTAGACGGGTTGTTACTCCTTTGGGAATAGTTCCCCATTTGGTGGGTTGTCCCGAATCTGTTTAATGAAAAATGGGGATTTGAGTGTCAAATCAAGCTAAGATTAAAACAGAAACCCACAGTAAAATATCGATTACTCTTTCTTTGTTTTTCTTTTAAATTGCCAAATAAACATAGTGTTGCCCCATTTACTTTTGAAAGTAACGCGGGGTGTAATTATGCCTCTTGTTCTTTCCCGCAGCTACTACGCCATTGCGTGTTATGATTGACACATTACATTTGTGCGCATTTGAGGATTAAAATTGTGTACGTTTGCACGCAGCTTTTGGTTACATTTGCGCACATTCATTTTACAGGTATCACAGGTAAAAATAAAGGTAATGCATAATAGAATAAATTATTAATTTTCGTAATAAATATGACTATAAATGATTAAATTTTTTTTCGTATTAAATTGTAAAATAGAATATAAAGTGCATGATCATGAGAAATCCCGCAATAGCTTAAGGCATACATGTAAGTTAACTGCGAATATTTCAGATCGAATAGTATTCTGTTTCCTAATTTTACCGAATAGTAATCGCTTTTAAATTAGTAAATAATCGAAGTCAGTTTGTAAAGTTGCGTCAAAACGATGTACCGCAAATGATGACAAATTAAATTAGGCAGGATCAAAATTGATGAACATTCAACAGCCATTCTAAATGGCAAAAGTGAACATACACATGCATCCGATTCTAGAAAACTTGAGATGCAGGTTATCCGTGGGGTTGTAAGGAAAAAAGCGACAGCCGGCATAACTGCTAGACTAACGGAAGGGGTACTTGTACTTGTAAATAGTTAATTAAATAAATAAGTATTATTATCTGTATTTACATGAGTTAACCTGTAAAATAAATGCGCGCGCGCAAATGTAATCAAAAGCTGCGCTCAAACGTAATGATTTTTGCACGCAAATGTAATGGTAATGCGCGCAAATTTAATGCATTGGTTATGTTGCTCTTTATTATTTACAAAAAGCGCTTAACTACTTTTAAAATCCATAAAACCTGTACTAAGTCTATGAAGACGAGCGCATCCTACAATGTGTACTTGAATATGGCATATGTTTACTAGTTTTTCAATTATATATTTACTACCAGAGACATATAATACACATATTCTATGTCTCTGATACTACATACATTGTATATTTAAAAACTTGTTTTAGGAAATCTTTTGTAGCACTTAGGGGCGGATCCTGTGACATAATATATTGACGTTGGTATAATAGTCCCAGGCGGACCCAGGCGTAATTGCAGAAAATGCTTTTTACCACGGAGCGAGACGATAACATTTTTGGACGATTTTATACTAAAAATTGATATATTTTCTTATCAAAGGGGACGTACGGCTTCTACAGACCTCCTCCCCAGCTGAATCTGCCACTGGCACTTCTGTTACATAAAATATTGTCCCCATGAAATATTGTCCCTCGGACATAATTTCATATAAAATATTGTCCACGGACACTATTTCATTATGAAATAGTGTCCTTGTCCATGAAATTTTGTCACCACCTTCTGGACAATATTTCACTATGAAATACTGTCCATGACAATATTTCATAGTGAAATGCCGTCCATGACAATATTTCGCTATGAAATACTGTCTATTATGACATTATTTCACTGTGAAATTCTGTCCATGACAATATTTCACTGTGAAATACTGTCCATTAAAATATTTCTTAATCAAATTATATATTACAAAATTGGAAATAAAACACAAGCTTGTAGCATGCACATTTTAGATTTTAACTGAAATTATTTTGTATTTTCATATTTCAAACTAATATTTATTTTAACATAAGCTAGTGTTAAATTTGCATAGATACTTTATAAATGGTTAATTATAGATTAAAGAATTGTCTAACGTATGCTCCACTGTACTACATTATACTGTATAATCTCTTATTTATTTTCAAAATTGAATGTACTAATAGTATTCGTAAATACTAGATTGGCAAATCTTTTGCAACGGCGTTTTGGAGGTACAGGAGTAAAATGTAACTGAAATATTAATTTGTGTTTATTTGTTATTATCAGTCAAATAAAAATATCATTATCATGTTGATAACCTACCCTTCATGAGAGAAAATTGCATGACAATCTGTCTATGAAATATTGTCTCAATGCACACAAAATATAACCTCCCTTTAATAGGACAAAATTTCATAGTATTCATCTGTGAAATATTGTCTATATACAGACAAAATTTCACAATGGTTCCTTCTCTGGACATTTTTTCATAGATGAGGACAATATTTCATGATACATGGTCATGAAATATTGTCTTGGGGACAATATTTCATAGGACAATATTTTGCTTTACACTTGATCCAGTAATCCTCTATTGACGAATTACCAGATTGCCAACTTTAAGAGTGCAAGGGAAAGACTCAATAAAAAAGTAGGACCAATTTCCTCTGCATTTATTTCACACCAAGGCCATTTTCAAAAGTCTTTCAATGAATTTATACTGAATTCATAGTATCACATCTTTATGTGATTACATTAAAGTTTTAACAATATTATGGCATATTTCTTAACATATCACCAAAAGGCGCTATTCAATAAACATTTATAATCAATCGACTTTGCCGCTTGTGGAACTTCATTGAAAATGTCATTTTAGTTAAAATACAGAAAAGGACTTTACGGAAAACCTAACTATGAGAAAACGTGGGATTTATGTTTAGGCCATTATCTAAATTAAATCATATATTATCTTTCTAACCTCTGACAATTAAACGTATTCTTTAAATTAATGATAATTGATTGATTTCGTTTCATTTTGTTTTATTTCATTTCGCACTTTTCAGGAACCCTTATTCCTTTAGGCCAGACATTTTTATTATCTGTTTAACGAGATCCGCCGACTCCACCTTTCCTGATTTCAGAATAAAAATAAAAGTAGTGCTTCTTACTTTTATTTTTATTTTCCCGCCGACTGTAACAAAATCCTCAGAACAAAATAAAATCTGTATAAATCGGTAATATTTAATTTTACCAAGTCGATGAAACAGCAATTTTCATTAAAAGTAAAGAAATTCAAGGCAGAAACGATATATTTTCTTCAAAAGACTTTAAAGCCGGTGGCATGTTTTTCATACTTGTTTAATAACACGAGAGCGTACATCAAATCATTCTAACTTTCGGCAAAATCAGTTATTACTTCATCAGATCTATGAAATTAGCCAGGAGTAAACTTATTATCCATGTATTGCATTAAAACGTCATATTCCTTTCCAAATAGCGTATCAAACATCGTTTATTTTGTAAATTTTACTTCGTCCGACATTTATATTATTGGGCATATTATTCTAGAAATACGGATCGAGTCGGATTTCATCGGAAACGGACCCGCTATGACCGAAATCCGGATTCTTGCGATAATGACTACGGACGTATGAATGGCACTGCTGACATATAAAATTGATCCAAAAGGAAAACACCCATTAACATACTTTTGGTTAGATCTTCTTGATTAATGTATATATTTCCATGTATATGCATTGTTTCAATTTATAAGTTAATTTGCTCAAATCTGGGACTATTACACCAGAGACATATATATATATATATCAAGTTTCAAGTTTCAAGTTTTTATTATTTTTTATCAAATTTAATATACACATATGTATAAATGTCTCTGCATACACTAATTATATAAGAGGTTCCTGACTGGGTGACAGGTATATTTAAGGAATGACTGTAATATTTTTTTTCTGTCTTAATGAAGAAATAACAAAAAATGTGGTGCACACGGCGTAGCGGGTTATTTTAAAGTGTGCACCACATTTTTTGTTATTTCGAATAGACAGAAAAAATATTACAGTCATTTCTTATAATTTAATTCTAGATTCAATTTTAAACTGGAGTAAAACATAAAAAAAAACGTTGATGACGTCACGGTCACGACAAAATTATGTCTATCAGCTGATAAACAAAACAACGTCAGCCAATCAGAAGACGCGTTACATCCGAAATTAAATTATACATATATAGTGTATATGCAGCAGGTTGATATATTTGCCTGGTGTCATGGATCTATATTTGTGGAAATAAAGAATCAAAACATAGTTTTTATGTTCATATTAATAGAAGGGTTACTATGCTGGTCTGTTCTCATTTCATTGTTCTTGTATTTTAATAAATTCAAAAAAAAAAAAAGGTCACGTATAACGGTTTTATTTTTATTTTTAGTGTCGACTGGACCAATTTTGCACTTTTATTTTTTTTTTTTTATTTCGTCCCCTCGACCCTAATTTTTTACAAATTTTCTCGTTAAACAGATAAAAAAAAAGTCTGGCCTTAAGTTTTTTTCTAAGTTTCAGGCGTTTATGATATACCTATAGTTGCGACATTTCTAGTACCAGTAGATGGATTCAAACGAAATTTCAATATTTTTCAGTACCAATTGACGACCATAGGCATTGACCCTTTGCTACAGTCAGGAATTGTATCTCAACAATGTATTGGGGTTCTAAATAGTAAACTAAATTGATATCAAAGTAGTTTCAGGATTGAGTATTCACAAAACTAGTCTAACCTTGCCATAATTGTAAATGTCGGCATTTCGCTAATTTCACTTACAATACGACTAGTTGGTGTCGTTCATGATTTTGTCAACTGAGAATTTGCTGTTGATATCATCCTTTTAATGCTACTTAAATGATTAACGACTCGTCAAGTATTGGGACGATTTAGAGCGTAACATTTGATATGACCAATTAAGATATCTATCGGTGAAAACCGTAAACTATGTTGACCTCTAGCATGATGTATATTTATGGTTTGTATAAGTGTTGCTAGTTAAATTGTTGCTTCATTAATGTTTACCCCAGATCTCCTTTGAGTGCTATTTGTTGACATCACTTTGCTTCCATCTTTCGTCACCTTTAAAAAATCCTCCGAAACCATTTAAAATCATGTAAAGGCTAATTGTTTATAACTTTGAGAAAAACGGCAGATTTATTATTCCCTTAAAATGGTTGATGACACACAGCCATCACTATGTTATTAACCGTTACTGAATATGAAAATTTCCCACTTTGCCAGAAATCTTTTGTGGCTGCAATTATCAAAGATACAATGTATGCTGCGTTAGAAAGTTGTGTCAGGTATAAGTAACAATGGAATTCAAAACTGGCATTATATGTCTGGTGGGCCAAACTAGTATTATATGTCTGGTAGACCAAACTGGTACTATATGTCTAGTGCGCCAAACGAATATATAATACTGGTATTATATGTCCGGTGGGCCAAACGAATATATAAAACTGGTATTATATGTCTGGTGGGCCAAACGAATATATAATACTGGTATTATATGTCTTGTGGGCCAAACGAATATATAAAACTGGTATAATATGTTTGGCGGACGGCAAACTGGTATTATATGTCTGGTGGGCCAATCGAATATATAAAACTGGTATTATATGTCTGGTGGTCGGCAAACTGGTATTATATGTCTGGTGGGCCAATCGAATATATAAAACTGGTATAATATGTATGGTAGGCCAAACTGGTATTATATGTCTGGTGGGTAGGCCAAACTGGTATTATATGTCTGGTGGGCCAAACGAGTCAAAGAGGGACAGACACAATCATGACAAATAACGAAAACGACGAACGACAGTGGATCAAACCAATACATGCATACAACAGACTGAGGGTGATCTCAGGTGCTTCGGACTAAAACTCAAGCTTAAATTTATAAAATTTGAATGAAAAGACAGTTTTCTAATGCATTTTTGTCTCTCCTTGTAGGAATCAAGCTGCTAATTCAATTTTTGGAAAACCATACTATTGTCCTCTATTGGTCCTGATGTGTTGAGATGGATGACGTTTATAATTATAATGACCCTTATAAGCCGGAGTTACAAAACCTATAGTAGCAGAAAAGGAGGGTCATGGAATAATGGAATGTAATATTAACAACTTTCATGAAAAGTAACGTAGTATATAAACACTAAGCCTATATTAAGGTCAAAACTTCGTCAACTAGACCGAAACTCAAATGTGGTAAGTACGGTCATCTACTCATGAAACTATTGTCAATTCTATAAAATGAGAATAATTCAATTCAGAGGACCTATCTTTTACGTTATCATGGCAATTGGACATACTATTTTTTCCAATATTTCACGGGAAAAAATGCAACTCCATACTGTTTGTCATATTGATGTTGCTTTATCAGTGATATGAATAGGAAATGACTACACTTCAAAGTAGTATCAAATGTCTTTGTCTCAGTAAGCTGAAGAAAGGCTTCTTGATGAATTGCTAAAATAAGAAATATGACTGTTTATGTTATTGTTGCCCAGTACGTTTCTGAACGTCTATTATGTGTAAAATGTAAATCATGTTGATTCCATGCAACGTCATTGTTGTATATGCACATAAGAGAACTTTTTAGCGGTGAAATATCCTAAACTGTATTATTTCTGACTGGGTACAGGCACTTTTGACGAGAAGGTGGTTAAATAAATCTTTTTATTTGTCGCCTAAAATCCCACTGTTTAGGTTCCATAAGTTGAAATACGATACAAAAACACATACCAAAATTATATGAAGTGATTATGAGCACGAATCAACGTAGCACCTTGAACTTTTCTGATAATTTATTTTTTGTGAAAACATCATAAAAATTATAGTCTTTTCTACGTTCAACGTGACAGTTTACTCTTTAAATCAAATTCTCTTGTGCGATACTGTACTGCTATGTCATATGGTTGCAATGATAACATCAAAGGAGTAGGAAATTTGTCCAGCCTGCAGTGCGTTAAATGTAATGAGCTTATTTAATACTAAATTAAGACCCCAGCGTAGTCATGGGCAAACACATTACCATCGGCCCAATGTAAAAAGACTTCCAATCTAGATCGCCCTCTAGGAGCTTTGATGACCTTCTTCAACATCTTTATCATCCACTAGGTTTACATTACATTAAAAGATCTTAAAACTATTCTTTTTTACTACCTGTTAATTTTCTAAAATGTTTGAGAGATAATGCACTTGACAAGGGATGCATACATACATTTTCTCCAATATACAGACTGGTCAGTATAATTTGTGATTTAGCTCTTTCCGTCTTTTAACCAGTAAGATCGGAACCATTACATGAAGAAATTAGGAAATTCCTTCCAGTTAAGTTTTCTTATAAAAGTAGTGTAAAAGGGGATTCTGCCGCACTGCCAATTTTATAGTAGAAATTCAGTATCTCACCTCCAAAATGCAACATAAAATGGTAAACGAACAGCGTTTAGATGACTTGCTAAGTAAATATACAACATGATGGTATTTTTTAAACAATTGGAATAAAACACTTTAAAAGGAGGTGTTGTTATAAGTAAATACATAATTATGGCTTTTTTAAACAATGTTAGAGACACCTTAAAAGAAGGTGTTGATACAAGTAAGATGGAATCAATTGAAATAAATAAAAGAATGACAACTGATAATAATAATAATATGGATTTGAACACCTTAAAGGAAAGTGGTCATAGTAATAAAATGAATATGAATGCAAATATAATTGACGACGAAGAAATGCCTGGTCTGACATATAAATTCATACCACGTGAAAGCGGCTGTGCCAAATTTGTTAAAATGTCTGGCGGCGCAAAACTGAATAGGAATAATGGGTTTTAAAAGAATAAACCTGGAACAGACGGACTGTGCTGAAAACAACCATCCAATCAGGATGATGAGAACATCCCCATCGGAGGAAAGACTAAGAAGGAACTCCATCAAATAGCTAAGAATAAGGATTTGAGGAGGTACAGCAAGATTTCAAAGGAGAAGTTGATAAAGCTCATTCAGGAAAAACCTATTGAAAATGTATCCAAAAAGGGGCTAAAAACACTTAAAAAGACACATAATATGAACAAGTACTCTCGGCTAAGAAGAGACGATTTGCTCGAATTGGGGAAAAACAACATCACAAAAGAATCACCGTTCATCCCAAAAGAATCACCGTTTACTTTTCTAAGTAGAGTTCCATCTGCATTTAATGTAGGTGAATTAATTGACGATGAAAAAATGCCTGGTCCATCTGGGCTGACATCTAAATTCATACCACACGAAAGCAACGATGCTAAATTTGTTAAAACGGAAAATGCTCCGGTTGAAGATGAGATCAAAGTAACTGATAGACGCGAAGCGCTAAATGGTGTATTCGGTACGGTGACCATTGAGCCTTTAAAAAGTATTTAAATACGTTTTTAAGGTAAGTGGAAGAACCATTTCAGTAAAATTTCGGATGCACTTACCAAAAGAAGGGTTTGAAGGTGCAATTAGTGCTTCAAGTGGAGTTGGTAAAACAAACCCGCGACTGGAGAGAGTACCTACGTTACTCCTTCTTTAGCTATAACTATCACTCAATTAACAGACCTTGAATTGGAGATCGAATTTATGGTGGAAAAAATAAAGAAAATATGGCAAAGTATATGCGTGAAGGAAGTGGATGGACATTTGGTTACATTAAGAAATTAGAAATTCATCTAAATAAATTTAATTCACTCAAGGGGGGTTCGTACATAGCAACTCCATCAGAACTCTCCAAAAAGAAGGCCATTATCAACGTACAGAATAAGGATCAGGAATGCTTTCGTTGGACGATTCTTTCAGCACTCCATCATGATGAGGTAGATCAGAAAAGTACCAGCCGTGTAAGTCAAAACACACAGTGGGTGGATGAGCTCAAATTGAAGGTATTGAATTTCCAGAGTCACTTCAGGCAATCGACAAATTTGAAAGACAGAATGCAGACATCAACATCAATGTTTTTGGTTTCGATGGCATTAAGAAGGCTGAGGATGAAGAAGAGGATGTCCAAGTACCGGTATTTCCTTAAGAATATCTAAGAACATCGGTTACGACACACGTAAACACCAGCAAACAACATTACTGTTGGGTTAAGAGCTTATCACGACTTTTGACTTCTCAAGTGACAAATCACAAAGGATCAGTATTCTTTTGTCGAAAGTGCTTGAATCACTTTTCTAGACAGGTCATTTGAAATGATCACATGGAATATTGCAATCAGAAGGATGCAGTTAGAATTGAGATGCCAGAAGAAGTAACCTTTATACGCTTTTAAAATCACAAACGTAAAATGAGAGTTCCATTCACGATTTATGCAGATTTTGAATGTTTCACGGAAAAGATTAACACCTACCAGCTCGATTCGTCGAGGGCATACACGAAGGCGTATCAACGACACCGACCATCAGGTTTTTATTATCGTGTAAAGTACACTCACGGAGACTACAAAGAATCAGAGGTCTACTGTGGGAAGATGTAGCCAAACAGTTCGTTCAACAAATAGAGCATAGAGGAGATTTCAAAAGTTTATAAATAAGAAAGAGATGGTGATGACTGAGGAAGATAAGAAGAGCTTTGAAGCAAGTACACACTGCCACATTTGCGGTGGCGCATTGTGTGAGGACAAGGTTCGAGATCACGATCACCTAACAGGTAAGTATCGCGACGCAGCACACACCAAGTGCAATTTAGAGTTTCAACTTCCAAACCATGTGCCCGTCGTTTTATCGCAATCTTAGTGAGTATGCCGCTCATCTGTTTGTGAAGGAATTAGGATTTGGGAAGGACAGATCAACTGTATCCCGAACACGGACGAAAAGTACATCAGTTTCTCCAATATAGTGGATGGAGACTTGGAGATGAGATTCATCGATTCAATGCGGTTTATGCCAAATTCCTAGAAACCTTGGCAAAGAATCTTAAGAATGATAAATTCAAGGCGGTTGAGAAGTGTTTCGACACAATGTATGAAATGATGATTAGGACGGGAGTGTATCCCTATGATTACATGGATGGTCCCGCGAAGATGAGGGATACAGAACTACCACCCAAAGATGAGTTTTTTAGCAAACTTTACGGTGAGCACGCAGTGATATTAAGGCACTTTACCAAGAAAATGCGTAAAATGCATGTTATATAGAAGTGCATATCATAAGAAAATGGCAAAAATTCAGAAAACAGAGATCGTAGAATGAAACATAAAGACCTATATTTAATCTTGCATAGGTTTTCATATCGAAAGTGAAAGTAGTCACGTGACCCGAGTCGCTAATGAAGGTCGTACATTACATTTTCAACTCAAAAGTCCAGCGTGTTAAAGGAATCTTTGAATGTGAAACAAAGTATAATACATTCGTTTGATTGTATATTTTCTAAAAATGCTATCCAAAGATTGAACTATACTGTCTTACGGTAAAAATAATGTAAATCCGTTGAAAATGTGATTTTTACGAAATCCCCATTTGATACCATGATATTTCATTGATATGAACGCATACCAGTGTTTGGATAGCAGTTTTCTTTTAAAAGAAATATCAGTCGTTTTAAATCATGTCCAATCAAGTAAATCCATCTTCAGTAACACGCTGGACTTTTTAATGTTTTAATCATGTACCGTTTAATATTGTTTTACGTTCATTATCAACAAACGCTTTGATGACGTGATCAGCTGTACTCAATAGCGGACAAAACTCCGGAAAAGTATAAATGCCGAGTAATTTAAACGACGGACTTCATGTAATGTTTTATGTATTAACTTATACTGGAGATATATTTTCATTTGTTCATTAAATATATATATTTGCAACTTTTATCATTGTAAGAATAAAAATAATTTGTTAAAAGACAAACAACTGCATTTTTTTAATTAAATTGTTCGTAAATTTAATTAAGGTTTACACAGGAACATATATATTGTTAGATATACTGTTCCCAGGTTTACACAAGATAAATTTGTGAGAAAAATTGTAAAAGGATTAATGAATCCTCCTTTAGTCTCGCCTGTGATTGCTGCCATCAGTGTGTGTGTGTATGTGCGGGGGCACGGTCATCAGTGTAATTATTAAGTGTAATGTTGACTGCCAAAATGTTTTAGTCCATCTGAGATTCTCAGATGGCATCTAATGACTATTATCAAAATACAAAATTAAAAGATATCGAAATGTTCTCTACAAATGTTATTTCTTGAACTTGAAGAAGCTATAAATGTCCAAGTAACACAACATTTCATGAAGCACCCCTTCCCACCATGTATTTAAATGTAAACTGAAAAACAAAGTCCATTCATCAGTAAAATTCGGTATTAAAAATAAAAATTTTAATTTTGCTAGATATCTCCTATATATTATAAATAAAAGAGCTAATCTGCCCAATAAAATAATAATCTATGAAGGTGGGAGACTATCTTAATGTTAACTGTAAAAAAAATTCTTCATTCGTGAAATATAAAAAGAAATCAAAATTTGGCTATCGCACTGTCCCAAGTTTCGTAAAAACTCTGTTTTTAATTGTGCAACACCTACCTGAATCCAGTCATAATTCTTATTTGTCTGGATATTTGCCTGGATTACAGTTGACCTGCAGTCATATTGTCTGCATTTTTTAGACAACAAAATTTTCAGCAGACACCACTCTCAAAGTCAGTGTGGAAAATTATGTACTTTGGTAAATGTTTGAAGTGGCAGAAATTGGTAATGGAAAAGAGAATGTAGGTAAGAATCACACAACTGAGCTAGGCTCTCAGAATATACAAATTATTTCCTGTACTATAAAACACTCCCACAACTGGTTCAGTTTTTTAATTATATTTTCTGCTCCACTGATCCAGCAAAATTTACACTGCTGAAAATTTCAATAACACACTGAAATCATGTGGTCAATATTAAAGTGAAATTTATGAAATTATTCTATGCTGTGTTCCACTACTCTTCCAGGTTAGAGTTTGAGCACTCACAAATATGTTTAACCCCACCGCATTCTTTATGTGCCTGTTCCAAGTCACAAGCCTTTAGTGCAGTAGTTGTCGTTGGTTAATGTCCGTCCTTTAATGTTTCACGGAAAGATTAACACCTACCAGCTCGATTCGTCGAGGGCCTACACGAAGGCGTATCAACGACACCGACCATCAGGTTTTTATTATCGTGTAAAGTACACTCACGGAGACTACAAAGGTCTACTGTGGGAAGATGTAGCCAAACAGTTCGTTCAACAAATAGAGCAGGAAGTGAGGGAGATTTCAAAAGTTTATAAATAAGAAAGAGATGGTGATGACTGAGGAAGATAAGAAGAACTTTCAAGCAATTACACACTGCCACATTTGCGGTGGCGCATTGTGTGAGGACAAGGTTCGAAATCACGATCACCTAACAGGTAAGTATTGCGACGCAGTACACACCAAGTGCAATTTAGAGTTTCAACTTCCAAACCATGTGCCCGTCGTTTTTCGCAATCTTAGTGGGTATGCCGCTCATCTGTTTGTGAAGGAATTAGGATTTGGGGAAGGACAGATCAACTGTATCCCGAACACGGACGAAAAGTACATCAGTTTCTCCAATATAGTGGATGGAGACTTGGAGATGAGATTCATCGATTCAATGCGGTTTATGCCAAATTCCTAGAAACCTTGGCAAAGAATCTTAAGAATGATAAATTCAAGGCGGTTGAGAAGTGTTTCGACACAATGTATGAAATGATGATTAGGACGGGTGTATCCCTATGATTACATGGATGGTCCCGCGAAGATGAGGATACAGAACTACCACCCAAAGATGAGTTTTTTAGCAAACTTTACGGTGAGCACGCAGTGATATTAAGGCACTTTACCAAGAAAATGCGTAAAATGCATGTTATATAGAAGTGCATATCATAAGAAAATGGCAAAAATTCAGAAAACAGAGATCGTAGAATGAAACATAAAGACCTATATTTAATCTTGCATAGGTTTTCATATCGAAAGTGAAAGTAGTCACGTGACCCGAGTCGCTAATGAAGGTCGTACATTACATTTTCAACTCAAAAGTCCAGCGTGTTAAAGGAATCTTTGAATGTGAAACAAAGTATAATACATTCGTTTGATTGTATATTTTCTAAAAATGCTATCCAAAGATTGAACTATACTGTCTTACGGTAAAAATAATGTAAATCCGTTGAAAAATGTGATTTTTACGAAATCCCATTTGATACCATGATATTTCATTGATATGAACGCATACCAGTGTTTGGATAGCAGTTTTCTTTTAAAAGAGATATCAGTCGTTTTAAATCATGTCCAATCAAGTAAATCCATCTTCAGTAACACGCTGGACTTTTAATGTTTTAATCATGTACCGTTTAATATTGTTTTACGTTCATTATCAACAAACGCTTTGATGACGTGATCAGCTGTACTCAATAGCGGACAAAACTCCGGAAAAGTATAAATGCCGAGTAATTTAAACGACGGACTTCATGTAATGTTTTATGTATTAACTTATACTGGAGATATATTTTTCATTTGTTCATTAAATATATATATTTGCAACTTTTATCATTGTAAGAATAAAAATAATTTGTTAAAAGACAAACAACTGCATTTTTTAATTAAATTGTTCGTAAATTTAATTAAGGTTTACACAGGAACATATATATTGTTAGATATACTGTTCCCAGGTTTACACAAGATAAATTTGTGAGAAAAATTGTAAAAGGATTAATGAATCCCTCCTTTAGTCTCGCCTGTGATTGCTGCCATCAGTGTGTGTGTGTATGTGCGGGGGGCACGGTCATCAGTGTAATTATTAAGTGTAATGTTGACTGCCAAAATGTTTTAGTCCATCTGAGATTCTCAGATGGCATCTAATGACTATTATCAAAATACAAAATTAAAAGATATCGAAATGTTCTCTACAAATGTTATTTCTTGAACTTGAAGAAGCTATAAATGTCCAAGTAACACAACATTTCATGAAGCACCCCCTTCCCACCATGTATTTAAATGTAAACTGAAAAACAAAGTCCATTCATCAGTAAAATTCGGTATTAAAAATAAAATTTTAATTTTGCTAGATATCTCCTATATATTATAAATAAAAGAGCTAATCTGCCCAATAAAAGAATAATCTATATGAAGGTGGGAGACTATCTTAATGTTAACTGTAAAAAAATTCTTCACTCCTGAAATATAAAAGAAATCAAAATTTGGCTATCGCACTGTCCCAAGTTTTGTAAAACTCTGTTTTTAATTGTGCAACACCTACCTGAATCCAGTCATAATTCTTATTTGTCTGGATATTTGCCTGGATTACAGTTGACCTGCAGTCATATTGTCTGCATTTTTAGACAACAAAATTTTCAGCAGATACCACTCTCAAAGTCAGTGTGGAAAATTATGTACTTTGGTAAATGTTTGAAGTGGCAGAAATTGGTAATGGAAAAGAGAATGTAGGTAAGAATCACACAACTGAGCTAGGCTCTCAGAATATACAAATTATTTCCTGTACTATAAAACACTCCCACAACTGGTTCAGTTTTTAATTATATTTTCTGCTCCACTGATCCAGCAAAATTTACACTGCTGAAAAATTTCAATAACACACTGAAATCATGTGGTCAA
Source organism: Mytilus coruscus (assembly GCA_017311375.1). Taxonomy (NCBI): domain Eukaryota; kingdom Metazoa; phylum Mollusca; class Bivalvia; order Mytilida; family Mytilidae; genus Mytilus; species Mytilus coruscus. Next base: position 75,608,181 of record CM029603.1, on the reverse strand, counting down.
TATTAAAGTGAAATTTATGAAATTATTCTATGCTGTGTTCCACTACTCTTCCAGGTTAGAGTTTGAGCACTCACAAATATGTTTAACCCCACCGCATTCTTTATGTGCCTGTTCCAAGTCACAAGCCTTTAGTGCAGTAGTTGTCGTTGGTTAATGTCCGTCCTTTAATGTTTCACGGAAAAGATTAACACCTACCAGCTCGATTCGTCGAGGGCCTACACGAAGGCGTATCAACGACACCGACCATCAGGTTTTATTATCGTGTAAAGTACACTCACGGAGACTACAAAGAATCAGAGGTCTACTGTGGGAAGATGTAGCCAAACAGTTCGTTCAACAAATAGAGCATAGAGGAGATTTCAAAAGTTTATAAATAAGAAAGAGATGGTGATGACTGAGGAAGATAAGAAGAGCTTTGAAGCAAGTACACACTGCCACATTTGCGGTGGCGCATTGTGTGAGGACAAGGTTCGAGATCACGATCACCTAACAGGTAAGTATCGCGACGCAGCACACACCAAGTGCAATTTAGAGTTTCAACTTCCAAACCATGTGCCCGTCGTTTTCGCAATCTTAGTGAGTATGCCGCTCATCTGTTTGTGAAGGAATTAGGATTTGGGAAGGACAGATCAACTGTATCCCGAACACGGACGAAAAGTACATCAGTTTCTCCAATATAGTGGATGGAGACTTGGAGATGAGATTCATCGATTCAATGCGGTTTATGCCAAATTCCTAGAAACCTTGGCAAAGAATCTTAAGAATGATAAATTCAAGGCGGTTGAGAAGTGTTTCGACACAATGTATGAAATGATGATTAGGACGGAGTGTATCCCTATGATTACATGGATGGTCCCGCGAAGATGAGGATACAGAACTACCACCCAAAGATGAGTTTTTTAGCAAACTTTACGGTGAGCATGCACATAAGCTACGGAGGATAATGCGCACGCTCAACATGTGTTCAAAGAATTTGGATGTCAATCTATGCAAGACTATCACAATCTGTACCTGAAAAGCGATGTGGCTATACTAGAGGACACCTTTGAGGATTTTAGGATATTTGCATAATAGCAGAGTTAAACTAGAACTCCTCTCAGAATCAGACATGCTGTTGATTGAGAAGCAAATTAGAGGAGGAATCTCCATGATCTCCCATTGACATGGTATGACTAACAACCCATAAATGAATACACATGACGCATCACAACCTACCAAGAATTTATCTTATGTGGATGCTAACAACTTGTATTGGTGGGCCATGACACAACCCCTACCTACAGGAGATTTTGAATGGGTGGAACTAGAGGAGATAAAAACATCTTGATCTATCCAGACAATCATGAGTATGGGGCGTCGGTGGAATGTGACCTGAAGTATCCCAAGTCAAGGAGACAACAACCCGGTCAAAGAGCAGAAAACAGCCCAAGGCCACCAATGGGTCTTCAACACAGCGAGAAAATCCCGCACCCGGAGGCGGGCTTCAGCTGGCTCCTAAACAAAATGTGTACTAGTTCATAGAAAATGGTCGTCACACTAAACTCCGAAACATATAAATGAACCGAATTTAAAAAAATCCATGCCTGTCATATGGAACGAAACAAACAAAGGTACACCGCATCATTAGATTCAATCAATCTACGTGGCTCAAGACATATATTGACCTCAACACCAATCTTCCCGCCAAGGCTAAGACCGACTCTGAGAAGGATTTCTTCAAGTTGATGAATGTATCGCTGTTTGGGAAGACCATGGAGAACATTTGCAAGAGAGTTGATGTGAAACTGATAACATCAGAGTAGCAGACATTATATTTGCTTGTAGCCAAACCTAACTTCGATCGTCGGGTCGTCTTCCACGGGAACTTGGTAGCAGTCCACATGAAAAGGATCAAGCTCAGGTTTGATAATCTAAAATAAGGAGATGTGGCATGATTGCCAATGAGAACTATCCACCAAAGTTCAAATAAAGTGGATGTAAGCAATTATAGGCAACCGTACGGTCTAAACCTGTCTACTTGGGAACATGTATCTTAGATCTCAAAGACCCTGATGTATGAATTCCACTACGGTTTCATACGGAGGATGTACGACGACAACGCCCGATTGCTTTTTACCGACACCGACAGCTTGGCCTATGAAATCCAAACCGAGGATTTTTATAAGGACATTGCTCCGCACGTTCAGTACAAGTTTGACACCTCAAACAATCCAGCCGTACACTCTTCGGGAATCGCAACAGGTGTGAACAAGAAGGTGCTTGCAATGATGAAGGATGAATGTGGAGGGAAGGTTATGAAAGAGTTTGTCGGCCTTCGGGCAAAGCTGTACGGGTATCAGATGGATGACGGTAAAGCCAACAAGAAAGCCAAATGGGTTAATAAGGCGGTCGTCGAGCGTAACATCGCCTTTGAGAACCACAAAAGATGTCTCAAAACGGAGCAGGAGATATACAGTCCCATGAATATCATCCGCAGCCATCTTCATCAGATGCAAACCGAGGAGATCAACAAAGTTGCCCTCTCAGCCAAGGATGATAAACGTCACATCCTACCGGATGAAATCCACATCCTCGCACACGGACATTACAAAATTGAAAAGACCTTAGAGAGATTCAACTCATAAATTAAAGAATGAATTTCTTAGTATCAGTTGATGGACCCGTTGGAATTGGTAAAAGTAAATTGTTAGATTCGTTAACAAAAGAAACAAAACACGTTTGTTTGCCAGAACCCTTTGAACAATATATGCTTTTAGAAGAATTTTACAATGGCTCGTTGGCTCATACGAAAACAGGTATTTTAGATTACGCATTTGCATTTCAGTATCAAATTTTACTCGCGCGAAAGGAATTAATTCGACCGTTGTGGAATGATCGGCACTTAAAGTTAACCAGCGAGGGACGTTAGCCACCGAGGGTAGTAATGAATATTCATCTTTACTGGATGATTGTAAATAAAACATGAGTGTAATTGCCGGAAGTAGTTGCAATTACTGTGTGTCATCGTCAGAGCACATTAGTTCATTTTAATTGTTAGAAATCATGTTTTTGATGAAAATTGAAAAAACAAAAATGAAATTGAAATTGAAATTGAATTGAATTGAATTGAGCTATGTACAATACAGTAACAGTAGACACTTAGCATATTTTGCATGATAAATGCTTTTTTGCATGCATATTTGGTTATACTATGTACTCATTGTTTCCATACTGTTTTATGTTCAAATAAGACCTATATGTGAAACATTTATACACGATTAATATAAAGAAATGAAGTGGATTCATACAGGATCATACAGTTAACGATTTTATAATGTACGAAAACTAATACTACAATACTGTTTATCAGTAATCAACTTTCAATTGCATGAGTCGTTTGCAACGAAAATCGAAATACATAATAAATGCTTATGCAACTGTTGACATATCAGCGGAATTTTAAAACAATAAATATATTTATGTTTTAAGAAAAATATTTTAAATTACATTTTCAAAATGATCTAAATTTGTTTGATATTTGATAACCGCGTCCACTCTACAATATATCATATATTTTTTATTAAAAAAAAGTCATTCTTTTCCCTTTTCATGTTATGTTACGGTTGCTGCCACGTTGAGAGATCTGATTATCATGTTTACATATATTAAATTAATGTCTGGATTTTCTTTATGACATCCATAAGTTAAAGTAAATGTTCGGGTAACAGAAGTGTTTAATAATTAAATCAATGAGCTCAACATGTATCTATATACATGTATCTATAACATAGACATGTACTCATTGAACTGCTGCGTTTGGTTAACCTAAGTGAATGTAATTATCTAAAATGTATCAGATCTAACCCGTTCGAATTAATTTGGCGCAAATAAAAAATTGATAATTGGCGCAAATGAAAAATAAATATGATATTTCGATATTTTCAAAATTGGCGCAAATGATATAAGCACATAATTTACCGATCACACTTAATTGGTTAGATTAAAAATAATATGATATTTAGATTTAAAAGCACCTCAGGAAATTGATTAATTGTTGTTTGCCATCAGTCCAGCGGCAAATATTTCAGCCAAGTTCGGGGAGAGAACTAAACAATTAATTCAATAGGGATATAATGTTCCTGTAATCGGTCAATCGGAGTGAAGTGAGATAAATACGGAAATTTGGACTGCCACTTGCTAATAGTTTGTTTGGATATATCTTTGGAATCGTCCCCCTTTTTTGGATTGACAAGAACTTTAGTCTTGCCAGAGGCGACCTCCGGATACCTCAACGATTTATTGATAGGGTTCTCTAATTGCGGATTTTATTGCACTCTCTACTCGAAGCTAACGATTAGACATATTCCTTATTTAACGTGGATACGTATGTATACATCCTGTACAGCAAAAGGACACCCCTTTTGGAAATAATTTTACCAGCAAATTTGAAAATGCTGATTATTTTACTTTAATTTGGACACGTATGTATACATCCGTACAGCCAAAGGATATCTATCCCTTTGGAAATATTTTTACCAGCAAATTTAAAACCCGAGTATTCTAACTTTAATTTGGACTTTACCGTTTACAGATGAAACCTGCATTTCAGCGTTAGGTAACAGTAATCTAAAATAAGACATCTCATGGATTTGAATAGAATCAAGAAACTAAAACAAATGAAACTGTTTATGAATATCGTAAAATTATATTTGTAATGTTAATACTTTTCAATGCAAAAGGGATTAGAATTGTTGAGTTTAAAATTAAATTATCGGTATTATTTAAGTAGGTGTTTCTACATGAATTAAATTTCGAATATATATAAGCAAGGGTAGTTAATGCCAGATGCTGTTTATAGACTGCATATTGAGTACTGTATTGTATTGTATCATATCCGACGGTAAGCATAAACAGATACAACCATTTCACTCCCTAAAATTTAGAACGTATGTAAAAGTAGCCCTACTCTGACAAAAAATAGTGCTTTTGGTGTCATTGTTTACTTTAACTAACCAAATAAATTCCAGAAATGAACTTTTGGTGAAAGAAAAATAAATATATATATAGACTATTTTGAGCTAAAAGTTACTTGTCCATGAGTTTGTATCTAAAATTAGGGATTAATGCGCTCCTTAGATTCCAGAAAACATAGGGACTTAGCTTCCTAAAGGCAGTTGATAGACTGTGTAATGGAGCACTGTATTGTATGTTAACCACCGACGGTAGGTATAGACAAATACTGTTGATATACGATATATAGGAGTACTATATTGTATGTTAACCACCGACGGTAGGTATAGACATATACTGTTGATAGACGGTATATAAGAGTACTATATGGTATGTTAACCACCGACGGTAGGTATAGAAAAATACTGTTGATAGACTGTGTAATGGAGCACTGTATTGTATGTTAACCAGCGACGGTAGGTATAGACAAATACTGTTGATATACGGTATATAGGAGTACTATATTGTATGTTAACCACCGACGGTAGGTATAGAAAAATACTGTTGATAGATAGTGCATATGAGTACTATATTGTATGTTAATCACCGACGGTAGGTATAGACATATACTGTTGATAGACTGTGTAATGGAGCACGGTATTGTATGTTAACCACCGACGGTAGGTATAGACAAATACTGTTGATATACGATATATAGGAGTACTATATTGTATGTTAACCACCGACGGTAGGTATAGACATATACTGTTGATAGACTGTGTAATGGAGCACTGTATTGTATGTTAACCAGCGACGGTAGGTATAGACAAATACTGTTGATATACGGTATATAGGAGTACTATATTGTATGTTAACCACCGACGGTAGGTATAGAAAAATACTGTTGATAGACTGTGTAATGGAGCACTGTATTGTATGTTAACCACCGACGGTAGGTATAGACAAATACTGTTGATATACGGTATATAGGAGTACTATATTGTATGTTAACCACCGACGGTAGATATAGAAAATACTGTTGATAGATAGTGCATATGAGTACTATATTGTATATTAATCACCGACGGTAGGTATAGAAAAATATTGTTGATAGACTGTGTAATGGAGCACTGTATTGTATGTTAACCAGCGACGGTAGGTATAGACAAATACTGTTGATAGATAGTGCATATGAGTACTATATTGTATGTTAATCACCGACGGTAGGTATAGACATATACTGTTGATAGACTGTGTAATGGAGCACGGTATTGTATGTTAACCACCGACGGTAGGTATAGACAAATACTGTTGATATACGATATATAGGAGTACTATATTGTATTTTAACCACCGACGGTAGGTATAGACATATACTGTTGATAGACGGTATATAAGAGTACTATATGGTATGTTAACCACCGACGGTAGGTATAGAAAAATACTGTTGATAGACTGTGTAATGGAGCACTGTATTGTATGTTAACCAGCGACGGTAGGTATAGACAAATACTGTTGATATACGGTATATAGGAGTACTATATTGTATGTTAACCACCGACGGTAGGTATAGAAAAATACTGTTGATAGACTGTGTAATGGAGCAATGTATTGTATGTTAACCACCGACGGTAGGTATACACAAATACTGTTGATAGACGATATATAGGAGTACTATATTGTATGTTAACCACCGACGGTAGGTATAGACAAATACTGTTGATAGACTGTGTAATGGAGCACTGTATTGTATGTTAACCACCGACGGTAGGTATAGACAAATACTGTTGATATACGATATATAGGAGTACTATATTGTATGTTAACCAGCGACGGTAGGTATAGACAAATACTGTTGATATACGGTATATAGGAGTACTATATTGTATGTTAACCACCGACGGTAGGTATAAGAATACTGTTGATAGACAGTGTAATGGAGCACTGTATTGTATGTTAACCACCGACGGTAGGTATAGACAAATACTGTTGATAGACGGTATATAGGAGTACTATATTGTATGTTAACCACCGACGGTAGGTATAGACAAATACTGCTGATAGACGGTATATAGGAGTACTATATTGTATGTTAACCACCAACGGTAGGTATAGAAAATACTGTTGATAGACTGTGTAATGGAGCACTGTATTGTATGTTAACCACCGACGGTAGGTAAAGACAAATACTGTTGATATACGGTATATAGGAGTACTATATTGTATGTTAACCACCGACGGTAGATATAGAAAAATACTGTTGATAGATAGTGCATATGAGTACTATATTGTATATTAATCACCGACGGTAGGTATAGACATATACTGTTGATAGACTGTGTAATGGAGCACGGTATTGTATGTTAACCACCGACGGTGCATTTGAGGATTAAAATTGTGTACGTTTGCACGCAGCTTTTGGTTACATTTGCGCACATTCATTTTACAGGTAACACAGGTAAAAATAAAGGTAATGCATAATAGAATAAATTATTAATTTTCGTAATAAATATGACTATAAATGATTAAATTTTTTATATTAAATTGTAAAATAGAATATAAAGTGCATGATCATGAGAAATCCGCAATAGCTTAAGGCATACATGTAAGTTAACTGCGAATATTTCAGATCGAATAGTATTCTGTTTCCTAATTTTACCGAATAGTAATCGCTTTTAAATTAGTAAATAATCGAAGTCAGTTTGTAAAGTTGCGTCAAAACGATGTACCGCAAATGATGACAAATTAAATTAGGCAGGATCAAAATTGATGAACATTCAACAGCCATTCTAAATGGCAAAGTGAACATACATGCATCCGATTCTAGAAAACTTGAGATGCAGGTTATCCGTGGGGTTGTAAGGAAAAAAGCGACAGCCGGCATAACTGCTAGACTAACGGAAGGGGTACTTGTACTTGTAAATAGTTAATTAAATAAATAAGTATTATTATCTGTATTTACCTGAGTTAACCTGTAAAACAAATGCGCGCGCGCAAATGTAATCAAAAGCTGCGCTCAAACGTAATGATTTTTGCACGCAAATGTAATGGTAATGCGCGCAAATTTAATGCATTGGTTATGTTGCTCTTTATTATTTACAAAAAGCGCTTAACTACTTTTAAAATCCATAAAACCTGTACTAAGTCTATGAAGACGAGCGCATCCTACAATGTGTACTTGAATATGGCATATGTTTACTAGTTTTTCAATTATATATTTACTACCAGAGACATATAATACACATATTCTATGTCTCTGATACTATACATTGTATATTTAAAAACTTGTTTTAGGAAATCTTTTGTAGCACTTAGGGCGGATCCTGTGACATAATATATTGACGTTGGTATAATAGTCCCAGGCGGACCCAGGCGTAATTGCAGAAAATGCTTTTTACCACGGAGCGAGACGATAACATTTTGGACGATTTTATACTAAAAATTGATATATTTTCTTATCAAAGGGACGTACGGCTTCTACAGACCTCCTCCCAGCTGAATCTGCCACTGGCACTTCTGTTACATAAAATATTGTCCCCATGAAATATTGTCCTCGGACATAATTTCATATAAAATATTGTCCACGGACACTATTTCATTATGAAATAGTGTCCTTGTCCATGAAATTTTGTCACCACCTTCTGGACAATATTTCACTATGAAATACTGTCCATGACAATATTTCATAGTGAATGCCGTCCATGACAATATTTCGCTATGAAATACTGTCTATTATGACATTATTTCACTGTGAAATTCTGTCCATGACAATATTTCACTGTGAAATACTGTCCATTAAAATATTTCTTAATCAAATTATATATTACAAAATTGAAATAAAACACAAGCTTGTAGCATGCACATTTTAGATTTTAACTGAAATTATTTTGTATTTTCATATTTCAAACTAATATTTATTTTAACATAAGCTAGTGTTAAATTTGCATAGATACTTTATAAATGGTTAATTATAGATTAAAGAATTGTCTAACGTATGCTCCACTGTACTACATTATACTGTATAATCTCTTATTTATTTTCAAAATTGAATGTACTAATAGTATTCGTAAATACTAGATTGGCAAATCTTTTGCAACGGCGTTTTGGAGGTACAGGAGTAAAATGTAACTGAAATATTAATTTGTGTTTATTTGTTATTATCAGTCAAATAAAATATCATTATCATGTTGATAACCTACCTTCATGAGAGAAAATTGCATGACAATCTGTCTATGAAATATTGTCTCAATGCACACAAAATATAACCTCCTTTAATAGGACAAAATTTCATAGATTCATCTGTGAAATATTGTCTATATACAGACAAAATTTCACAATGGTTCCTTCTCTGGACATTTTTCATAGATGAGGACAATATTTCATGATACATGGTCATGAAATATTGTCTTGGGGACAATATTTCATAGGACAATATTTTGCTTTACACTTGATCCAGTAATCCTCTATTGACGAATTACCAGATTGCCAACTTTAAGAGTGCAAGGGGAAAGACTCAATAAAAAGAAGTAGGACCAATTTCCTCTGCATTTATTTCACACCAAGGCCATTTTCAAAAAGTCTTTCAATGAATTTATACTGAATTCATAGTATCACATCTTTATGTGATTACATTAAAGTTTTAACAATATTATGGCATATTTCTTAACATATCACCAAAAGGCGCTATTCAATAAACATTTATAATCAATCGACTTTGCCGCTTGTGGGAACTTCATTGAAAAATGTCATTTTAGTTAAAATACAGAAAAGGACTTTACGGAAAACCTAACTATGAGAAAACGTGGGATTTATGTTTAGGCCATTATCTAAATTAAATCATATATTATCTTTCTAACCTCTGACAATTAAACGTATTCTTTAAATTAATGATAATTGATTGATTTCGTTTCATTTTGTTTTATTTCATTTCGCACTTTTCAGGAACCCTTATTCCTTTAGGCCAGACATTTTTTATTATCTGTTTAACGAGATCCGCCGACTCCACCTTTCCCGATTTCAGAATAAAAATAAAAGTAGTGCTTCTTACTTTTATTTTTATTTTTCCCGCCGACTGTAACAAAATCCTCAGAACAAAATAAAATCTGTATAAATCGGTAATATTTAATTTTTACCAAGTCGATGAAACAGCAATTTTCATTAAAAAGTAAAGAAATTCAAGGCAGAAACGATATATTTTCTTCAAAAAAGACTTTAAAGCCGGTGGCATGTTTTTCATACTTGTTTAATAACACGAGAGCGTACATCAAATCATTCTAACTTTCGGCAAAATCAGTTATTACTTCATCAGATCTATGAAATTAGCCAGGAGTAAACTTATTATCCATGTATTGCATTAAAAACGTCATATTCCTTTCCAAATAGCGTATCAAACATCGTTTATTTTTGTAAATTTTACTTCGTCCGACATTTATATTATTGGGCATATTATTCTAGAAATACGGATCGGAGTCGGGATTTCATCGGAAACGGACCCGCTATGACCGAAATCCGGATTCTTGCGATAATGACTACGGACGTATGAATGGCACTGCTGACATAAATAAAATTGATCCAAAAGGAAAACACCCATTAACATACTTTTGGTTAGATCTTCTTGATTAATGTATATATTTCCATGTATATGCATTGTTTCAATTTATAAGTTAATTTGCTCAAATCTGGGACTATTACACCAGAGACATATATATATATATCAAGTTTCAAGTTTCAAGTTTTTATTATTTTTTATCAAATTTAATATACACATATGTATAAATGTCTCTGCATACACTAATTATATAAGAGGTTCCTGACTGGGTGACAGGTATATTTATGAATGACTGTAATATTTTTTCTGTCTTAATGAAGAATAACAAAAATGTGGTGCACACGGCGTAGCGGGTTATTTTAAAGTGTGCACCACATTTTTATGTTATTTCGAATAGACAGAAAAATATTACAGTCATTTCTTATAATTTAATTCTAGATTCAATTTTAAACTGGAGTAAAACATAAAAAACGTTGATGACGTCACGGTCACGACAAAATTATGTCTATCAGCTGATAAACAAAACAACGTCAGCATCAGAAGACGCGTTACATCCGAAATTAAATTATACATATATAGTGTATATGCAGCAGGTTGATATATTTGCCTGGTGTCATGGATCTATATTTGTGGAAATAAAGAATCAAAACATAGTTTTTATGTTCATATTAATAGAAGGGTTACTATGCTGGTCTGTTCTCATTTCATTGTTCTTGTATTTTAATAAATTCAAAAAAAAAAAAGGTCACGTATAACGGTTTTATTTGTATTTTTAGTGTCGACTGGACCAATTTTGCACTTTTATTTTTTTTTTTTATTTCGTCCCTCGACCCTAATTTTTACAAATTTTCTCGTTAAACAGATAAAAAAGTCTGGCCTTAAGTTTTTTCTAAGTTTCAGGCGTTTATGATATACCTATAGTTGCGACATTTCTAGTACCAGTAGATGGATTCAAACGAAATTTCAATATTTTTCAGTACCAATTGACGACCATAGGCATTGACCCTTTGCTACAGTCAGGAATTGTATCTCAACAATGTATTGGGGTTCTAAATAGTAAACTAAATTGATATCAAAGTAGTTTCAGGATTGAGTATTCACAAAACTAGTCTAACCTTGCCATAATTGTAAATGTCGGCATTTCGCTAATTTCACTTACAATACGACTAGTTGGTGTCGTTCATGATTTTGTCAACTGAGAATTTGCTGTTGATATCATCCTTTTAATGCTACTTAAATGATTAACGACTCGTCAAGTATTGGGACGATTTAGAGCGTAACATTTGATATGACCAATTAAGATATCTATCGGTGAAAACCGTAAACTATGTTGACCTCTAGCATGATGTATATTTATGGTTTGTATAAGTGTTGCTAGTTAAATTGTTGCTTCATTAATGTTTACCCCAGATCTCCTTTGAGTGCTATTTGTTGACATCACTTTGCTTCCATCTTTCGTCACCTTTAAAAAATCCTCCGAAACCATTTAAAATCATGTAAAAGGCTAATTGTTTATAACTTTGAGAAAACGGCAGATTTATTATTCCCTTAAAATGGTTGATGACACACAGCCATCACTATGTTATTAACCGTTACTGAATATGAAAATTTCCACTTTGCCAGAAATCTTTTGTGGCTGCAATTATCAAAGATACAATGTATGCTGCGTTAGAAAGTTGTGTCAGGTATAAGTAACAATGGAATTCAAAACTGGTATTATATGTCTGGTGGGCCAAACTAGTATTATATGTCTGGTGGACCAAACTGGTACTATATGTCTAGTGCGCCAAACGAATATATAATACTGGTATTATATGTCCGGTGGGCCAAACGAATATATAAAACTGGTATTATATGTCTGGTGGGCCAAACGAATATATAAAACTGGTATTATATGTCTTGTGGGCCAAACGAATATATAAAACTGGTATAATATGTTTGGCGGACGGCAAACTGGTATTATATGTCTGGTGGGCCAATCGAATATATAAAACTGGTATAATATGTCTGGTGGTCGGCAAACTGGTATTATATGTCTGGTGGGCCAATCGAATATATAAAACTGGTATAATATGTATGGTAGGCCAAACTGGTATTATATGTCTGGTGGGTAGGCCAAACTGGTATTATATGTCTGGTGGGCCAAACGAGTCAAAGAGGGACAGACACAATCATGACAAATAACGAAAAACGACGAACGACAGTGGATCAAACCAATACATGCATACAACAGACTGAGGGTGATCTCAGGTGCTTCGGACTAAAACTCAAGCTTAAATTTATAAAATTTGAATGAAAAAGACAGTTTTCTAATGCATTTTTTGTCTCTCCTTGTAGGAATCAAGCTGCTAATTCAATTTTTTGGAAAACCATACTATTGTCCTCTATTGGTCCTGATGTGTTGAGATGGATGACGTTTATAATTATAATGACTCCTTATAAGCCGGAGTTACAAACACCTATAGTAGCAGAAAAGGAGGGTCATGAAAAATGGAATGTAATATTAACAACTTTCATGAAAAGTAACGTAGTATATAAACACTAAGCCTATATTAAGGTCAAAACTTCGTCAACTAGACCGAAACTCAAATGTGGTAAGTACGGTCATCTACTCATGAAACTATTGTCAATTCTATAAAATGAGAATAATTCAATTCAGAGGACCTATCTTTTACGTTATCATGGCAATTGGACATACTATTTTTTCCAATATTTCACGGGAAAAAATGCAACTCCATACTGTTTGTCATATTGATGTTGCTTTATCAGTGATATGAATAGGAAATGACTACACTTCAAAGTAGTATCAAATGTCTTTGTCTCAGTAAGCTGAAGAAAGGCTTCTTGATGAATTGCTAAAATAAGAAATATGACTGTTTATGTTATTGTTGCCCAGTACGTTTCTGAACGTCTATTATGTGTAAATGTAAATCATGTTGATTCCATGCAACGTCATTGTTGTATATGCACATAAGAGAACTTTTAGCGGTGAAATATCCTAAACTGTATTATTTCTGACTGGGTACAGGCACTTTTGACGAGAAGGTGGTTAAATAAATCTTTTTATTTGTCGCCTAAAATCCCACTGTTTAGGTTCCATAAGTTGAAATACGATACAAAAACACATACCAAAATTATATGAAGTGATTATGAGCACGAATCAACGTAGCACCTTGAACTTTTCTGATAATTTATTTTTTGTGAAAACATCATAAAAATTATAGTCTTTTCTACGTTCAACGTGACAGTTTACTCTTTAAATCAAATTCTCTTGTGCGATACTGTACTGCTATGTCATATGGTTGCAATGATAACATCAAAGGAGTAGGAAATTTGTCCAGCCTGCAGTGCGTTAAATGTAATGAGCTTATTTAATACTAAATTAAGACCCCAGCGTAGTCATGGGCAAACACATTACCATCGGCCCAATGTAAAAAGACTTCCAATCTAGATCGCCCTCTAGGAGCTTTGATGACCTTCTTCAACATCTTTATCATCCACTAGGGTTACATTACATTTAAAGATCTTAAACTATTCTTTTTTTACTACCTGTTAATTTTCTAAAATGTTTGAGAGATAATGCACTTGACAAGGGATGCATACATACATTTTCTCCAATATACAGACTGGTCAGTATAATTTGTGATTTAGCTCTTTCCGTCTTTTTAACCAGTAAGATCGGAACCATTACATGAAGAAATTAGGAAATTCCTTCCAGTTAAGTTTTCTTATAAAAGTAGTGTAAAAAGGGGGATTCTGCCGCACTGCCAATTTTATAGTAGAAATTCAGTATCTCACCTCCAAAATGCAACATAAAATGGTAAACGAACAGCGTTTAGATGACTTACTAAGTAAATATACAACATGATGGTATTTCTTAAACAAATGGAATAAAACACTTTAAAAGGAGGTGTTGTTATAAGTAAATACATAATTATGGCTTTTTAAACAATGTTAGAGACACCTTGAAAGAAGGTGTTGTAACAAGTAAGATGGAATCAATTGAAATAAATAAAAGAATGACAACTGATAATAATAATAATATGGATTTGAACACATTAAAGGAAAGTGGTGATAGTAATAAAATGAATATGAATTCAAGTATAATTGACGACGAAGAAATGCCTGGTCTGACATATAAATTCATACCACGTGAAAGCGGCTGTGCTAAATTTGTTAAAATGTCTTGCGGCGCAAAACTGAATAGGAATAATGGGTTTTAAAAGAATAAACCTGGAACAGACGGACTGTGCTGAAAACAACCATCCAATCAGGATGATGAGAACATCCCCATCGGAGGAAAGACCAAGAAGGAACTCCATCAAATAGCTAAGAATAAGGATTTGAGGAGGTACAGTAAGATTTCAAAGGAGAAGTTGATAAAGCTCATTCAGGAAAAACCTATTGAAAATTTATCCGAAAAGGGACTAAAAACACTTAAAAGACACATAATATGAACAAGTACTCTCAGCTAAGAAGAGACGATTTGCTCGAATTGGGAAAACAACATCCCAAAAGAATCACCGTTCATCCCAAAAGAATCACCGTTTACTTTTCTAAGTAGAGTTCCATCTGATTTAATGTAGGTGAATTAATTGACGATGAAAAATGCCTGGTCCATCTAGGCTGACATTTAAATTCATACCACATGAAAGCAACGGTGCTAAATTTGTTAAAACGGAAAATGCTCCGGTTGAAGATGAGATCAAAGTAACTGATAGACGCGAAGCGCTAAATGGTGTATTCGGTACGGTGACCATTGAGCCTTTAAAAAGTATTTAAATACGTTTTTAAGGTAAGTGGAAGAACCATTTCAGTAAAATTTCGGATGCACTTACCAAAAGAAGGGTTTGAAGGTGCAATTAGTGCTTCAAGTGGAGTTGGTAAAACAAACCCGCGACTGGAGAGAGTACCTACGTTACTCCTTCTTTAGCTATAACTATCACTCAATTAACAGACCTTGAATTGGAGATCGAATTTATGGTGGAAAAAATAAAGAAAATATGGCAAAGTATATGCGTGAAGGAAGTGGATGGACATTTGGTTACATTAAGAAATTAGAAATTCATCTAAATAAATTTAATTCACTCAAGGGGGGTTCGTACATAGCAACTCCATCAGAACTCTCCAAAAAGAAGGCCATTATCAACGTACAGAATAAGGATCAGGAATGCTTTCGTTGGACGATTCTTTCAGCACTCCATCATGATGAGGTAGATCAGAAAAGTACCAGCCGTGTAAGTCAAAACACACAGTGGGTGGATGAGCTCAAATTGAAGGTATTGAATTTCCAGAGTCACTTCAGGCAATCGACAAATTTGAAAGACAGAATGCAGACATCAACATCAATGTTTTTGGTTTCGATGGCATTAAGAAGGCTGAGGATGAAGAAGAGGATGTCCAAGTACCGGTATTTCCTTAAGAATATCTAAGAACATCGGTTACGACACACGTAAACACCAGCAAACAACATTACTGTTGGGTTAAGAGCTTATCACGACTTTTGACTTCTCAAGTGACAAATCACAAAGGATCAGTATTCTTTTGTCGAAAGTGCTTGAATCACTTTTCTAGACAGGTCATTTGAAAGGAACACATGGAATATTGCAATCAGAAGGATGCAGTTAGAATTGAGATGCCAGAAGAAGTAACCTTTATACGCTTTTAAAATCACAAACGTAAAATGAGAGTTCCATTCACGATTTATGCAGATTTTGAATGTTTCACGGAAAAGATTAACACCTACCAGCTCGATTCGTCGAGGGCATACACGAAGGCGTATCAACGACACCGACCATCAGGTTTTATTATCGTGTAAAGTACACTCACGGAGACTACAAAGAATCAGAGGTCTACTGTGGGAAGATGTAGCCAAACAGTTCGTTCAACAAATAGAGCATAGAGGAGATTTCAAAGTTTATAAATAAGAAAGAGATGGTGATGACTGAGGAAGATAAGAAGAGCTTTGAAGCAAGTACACACTGCCACATTTGCGGTGGCGCATTGTGTGAGGACAAGGTTCGAGATCACGATCACCTAACAGGTAAGTATCGCGACGCAGCACACACCAAGTGCAATTTAGAGTTTCAACTTCCAAACCATGTGCCCGTCGTTTTATCGCAATCTTAGTGAGTATGCCGCTCATCTGTTTGTGAAGGAATTAGGATTTGGGGAAGGACAGATCAACTGTATCCCGAACACGGACGAAAAGTACATCAGTTTCTCCAATATAGTGGATGGAGACTTGGAGATGAGATTCATCGATTCAATGCGGTTTATGCCAAATTCCTAGAAACCTTGGCAAAGAATCTTAAGAATGATAAATTCAAGGCGGTTGAGAAGTGTTTCGACACAATGTATGAAATGATGATTAGGACGGGAGTGTATCCTATGATTACATGGATGGTCCCGCGAAGATGAGGGATACAGAACTACCACCCAAAGATGAGTTTTTTTAGCAAACTTTACGGTGAGCACGCAGTGATATTAAGGCACTTTACCAAGAAAATGCGTAAAATGCATGTTATATAGAAGTGCATATCATAAGAAAATGGCAAAAATTCAGAAAACAGAGATCGTAGAATGAAACATAAAGACCTATATTTAATCTTGCATAGGTTTTCATATCGAAAGTGAAAGTAGTCACGTGACCCGAGTCGCTAATGAAGGTCGTACATTACATTTTCAACTCAAAAGTCCAGCGTGTTAAAGGAATCTTTGAATGTGAAACAAAGTATAATACATTCGTTTGATTGTATATTTTCTAAAAATGCTATCCAAAGATTGAACTATACTGTCTTACGGTAAAAATAATGTAAATCCGTTGAAAAATGTGATTTTTACGAAATCCCATTTGATACCATGATATTTCATTGATATGAACGCATACCAGTGTTTGGATAGCAGTTTTCTTTTAAAAGAAATATCAGTCGTTTTAAATCATGTCCAATCAAGTAAATCCATCTTCAGTAACACGCTGGACTTTTTAATGTTTTAATCATGTACCGTTTAATATTGTTTTACGTTCATTATCAACAAACGCTTTGATGACGTGATCAGCTGTACTCAATAGCGGACAAAACTCCGGAAAAGTATAAATGCCGAGTAATTTAAACGACGGACTTCATGTAATGTTTTATGTATTAACTTATACTGGAGATATATTTTCATTTGTTCATTAAATATATATATTTGCAACTTTTATCATTGTAAGAATAAAAATAATTTGTTAAAAGACAAACAACTGCATTTTTTAATTAAATTGTTCGTAAATTTAATTAAGGTTTACACAGGAACATATATATTGTTAGATATACTGTTCCCAGGTTTACACAAGATAAATTTGTGAGAAAAATTGTAAAAGGATTAATGAATCCTCCTTTAGTCTCGCCTGTGATTGCTGCCATCAGTGTGTGTGTGTATGTGCGGGGGCACGGTCATCAGTGTAATTATTAAGTGTAATGTTGACTGCCAAAATGTTTTAGTCCATCTGAGATTCTCAGATGGCATCTAATGACTATTATCAAAATACAAAATTAAAAGATATCGAAATGTTCTCTACAAATGTTATTTCTTGAACTTGAAGAAGCTATAAATGTCCAAGTAACACAACATTTCATGAAGCACCCCTTCCCACCATGTATTTAAATGTAAACTGAAAAACAAAGTCCATTCATCAGTAAAATTCGGTATTAAAAATAAAATTTTAATTTTGCTAGATATCTCCTATATATTATAAATAAAAGAGCTAATCTGCCCAATAAAAGAATAATCTATATGAAGGTGGGAGACTATCTTAATGTTAACTGTAAAAAAATTCTTCACTCCTGAAATATAAAAAGAAATCAAAATTTGGCTATCGCACTGTCCCAAGTTTTGTAAAACTCTGTTTTTAATTGTGCAACACCTACCTGAATCCAGTCATAATTCTTATTTGTCTGGATATTTGCCTGGATTACAGTTGACCTGCAGTCATATTGTCTGCATTTTTAGACAACAAAATTTTCAGCAGATACCACTCTCAAAGTCAGTGTGGAAAATTATGTACTTTGGTAAATGTTTGAAGTGGCAGAAATTGGTAATGGAAAAGAGAATGTAGGTAAGAATCACACAACTGAGCTAGGCTCTCAGAATATACAAATTATTTGCTGTACTATAAAACACTCCCACAACTGGTTCAGTTTTTTCAATTATATTTTCTGCTCCACTGATCCAGCAAAATTTACACTGCTGAAAAATTTCAATAACACACTGAAATCATGTGGTCAATATTAAAGTGAAATTTATGAAATTATTCTATGCTGTGTTCCACTACTCTTCCAGGTTAGAGTTTGAGCACTCACAAATATGTTTAACCCCACTGCATTCTTTATGTGCCTGTTCCAAGTCACAAGCCTTTAGTGCAGTAGTTGTCGTTGGTTAATGTCCGTCCTTTAATGTTTCACGGAAAAGATTAACACCTACCAGCTCGATTCGTCGAGGGCCTACACGAAGGCGTATCAACGACACCGACCATCAGGTTTTATTATCGTGTAAAGTACACTCACGGAGACTACAAAGAATCAGAGGTCTACTGTGGGAAGATGTAGCCAAACAGTTCGTTCAACAAATAGAGCATAGAGGAGATTTCAAAGTTTATAAATAAGAAAGAGATGGTGATGACTGAGGAAGATAAGAAGAGCTTTGAAGCAAGTACACACTGCCACATTTGCGGTGGCGCATTGTGTGAGGACAAGGTTCGAGATCACGATCACCTAACAGGTAAGTATCGCGACGCAGCACACACCAAGTGCAATTTAGAGTTTCAACTTCCAAACCATGTGCCCGTCGTTTTTATCGCAATCTTAGTGAGTATGCCGCTCATCTGTTTGTGAAGGAATTTGGATTTGGGGAAGGACAGATCAACTACATCCCGAACACGGACGAAAAGTAAATCAGTTTTTCCAAGAAAGTGGATAGAGACTTGGAGATGAGATTCAATGAGGTTTATGCCAAACTCCTTAGATACCTTGGCAAAGAATCTTACGAATGATAAATGCAAGGCGGTAAAGAAGTGTTTCGGCGACCGTTATGAAATGATGATTAGAAAGGGAGTGTATCCCTATGATTATATGGATGGTCCCGCAAGGATGAGGAAAACAGAACTACCACCCAAGGACGAGTTTTTAGCAAACGTTACGGTGAGCACGCAGTGATATTAAGGCACTTTACCAAGAAAATGCGTAAAATGCATGTTATATAGAAGTGCATATCATAAGAAAATGGCAAAAATTCAGAAAACAGAGATCGTAGAATGAAACATAAAGACCTATATTTAATCTTGCATAGGTTTTCATATCGAAAGTGAAAGTAGTCACGTGACCCGAGTCGCTAATGAAGGTCGTACATTACATTTTCAACTCAAAAGTCCAGCGTGTTAAAGGAATCTTTGAATGTGAAACAAAGTATAATACATTCGTTTGATTGTATATTTTCTAAAAATGCTATCCAAAGATTGAACTATACTGTCTTACGGTAAAAATAATGTAAATCCGTTGAAAAATGTGATTTTTACGAAATCCCATTTGATACCATGATATTTCATTGATATGAACGCATACCAGTGTTTGGATAGCAGTTTTCTTTTAAAAGAGATATCAGTCGTTTTAAATCATGTCCAATCAAGTAAATCCATCTTCAGTAACACGCTGGACTTTTTAATGTTTTAATCATGTACCGTTTAATATTGTTTTACGTTCATTATCAACAAACGCTTTGATGACGTGATCAGCTGTACTCAATAGCGGACAAAACTCCGGAAAAGTATAAATGCCGAGTAATTTAAACGACGGACTTCATGTAATGTTTTATGTATTAACTTATACTGGAGATATATTTTTCATTTGTTCATTAAATATATATATTTGCAACTTTTATCATTGTAAGAATAAAAAATAATTTGTTAAAAGACAAACAACTGCATTTTTTTAATTAAATTGTTCGTAAATTTAATTAAGGTTTACACAGGAACATATATATTGTTAGATATACTGTTCCCAGGTTTACCAAGATAAATTTGTGAGAAAAATTGTAAAAGGATTAATGAATCCCTCCTTTAGTCTCGCCTGTGATTGCTGCCATCAGTGTGTGTGTGTATGTGCGGGGCACGGTCATCAGTGTAATTATTAAGTGTAATGTTGACTGCCAAAATGTTTTAGTCCATCTGAGATTCTCAGATGGCATCTAATGACTATTATCAAAATACAAAATTAAAAGATATCGAAATGTTCTCTACAAATGCTATTTCTTGAACTTGAAGAAGCTATAAATGTCCAAGTAACACAACATTTCATGAAGCACCCCTTCCCACCATGTATTTAAATGTAAACTGAAAAACAAAGTCCATTCATCAGTAAAATTCGGTATTAAAAATAAAATTTTAATTTTGCTAGATATCTCCTATATATTATAAATAAAAGAGCTAATCTGCCCAATAAAAGAATAATCTATATGAAGGTGGGAGACTATCTTAATGTTAACTGTAAAAAAATTCTTCACTCCTGAAATATAAAAGAAATCAAAATTTGGCTATCGCACTGTCCCAAGTTTTGTAAAACTCTGTTTTTAATTGTGCAACACCTACCTGAATCCAGTCATAATTCTTATTTGTCTGGATATTTGCCTGGATTACAGTTGACCTGCAGTCATATTGTCTGCATTTTTAGACAACAAAATTTTCAGCAGATACCACTCTCAAAGTCAGTGTGGAAAATTATGTACTTTGGTAAATGTTTGAAGTGGCAGAAATTGGTAATGGAAAAGAGAATGTAGGTAAGAATCACACAACTGAGCTAGGCTCTCAGAATATACAAATTATTTCCTGTACTATAAAACACTCCCACAACTGGTTCAGTTTTTAATTATATTTTCTGCTCCACTGATCCAGCAAAATTTACACTGCTGAAAAATTTCAATAACACACTGAAATCATGTGGTCAATATTAAAGTGAAATTTATGAAATTATTCTATGCTGTGTTCCACTACTCTTCCAGGTTAGAGTTTGAGCACTCACAAATATGTTTAACCCCACCGCATTCTTTATGTGCCTGTTCCAAGTCACAAGCCTTTAGTGCAGTAGTTGTCGTTGGTTAATGTCCGTCCTTTAATGTTTCACGGAAAAGATTAACACCTACCAGCTCGATTCGTCGAGGGCCTACACGAAGGCGTATCAACGACACCGACCATCAGGTTTTATTATCGTGTAAAGTACACTCACGGAGACTACAAAGAATCAGAGGTCTACTGTGGGAAGATGTAGCCAAACAGTTCGTTCAACAAATAGAGCATAGAGGAGATTTCAAAAGTTTATAAATAAGAAAGAGATGGTGATGACTGAGGAAGATAAGAAGAGCTTTGAAGCAAGTACACACTGCCACATTTGCGGTGGCGCATTGTGTGAGGACAAGGTTCGAGATCACGATCACCTAACAGGTAAGTATCGCGACGCAGCACACACCAAGTGCAATTTAGAGTTTCAACTTCCAAACCATGTGCCCGTCGTTTTCGCAATCTTAGTGAGTATGCCGCTCATCTGTTTGTGAAGGAATTAGGATTTGGGAAGGACAGATCAACTGTATCCCGAACACGGACGAAAAGTACATCAGTTTCTCCAATATAGTGGATGGAGACTTGGAGATGAGATTCATCGATTCAATGCGGTTTATGCCAAATTCCTAGAAACCTTGGCAAAGAATCTTAAGAATGATAAATTCAAGGCGGTTGAGAAGTGTTTCGACACAATGTATGAAATGATGATTAGGACGGAGTGTATCCCTATGATTACATGGATGGTCCCGCGAAGATGAGGATACAGAACTACCACCCAAAGATGAGTTTTTAGCAAACTTTACGGTGAGCATGCACATAAGCTACGGAGGATAATGCGCACGCTCAACATGTGTTCAAAGAATTTGGATGTCAATCTATGCAAGACTATCACAATCTGTACCTGAAAAGCGATGTGGCTATACTAGAGGACACCTTTGAGGATTTTAGGATATTTGCATAATAGCAGAGTTAAACTAGAACTCCTCTCAGAATCAGACATGCTGTTGATTGAGAAGCAAATTAGAGGAGGAATCTCCATGATCTCCCATTGACATGGTATGACTAACAACCCATAAATGAATACACATGACGCATCACAACCTACCAAGAATTTATCTTATGTGGATGCTAACAACTTGTATTGGTGGGCCATGACACAACCCCTACCTACAGGAGATTTTGAATGGGTGGAACTAGAGGAGATAAAAACATCTTGATCTATCCAGACAATCATGAGTATGGGGCGTCGGTGGAATGTGACCTGAAGTATCCCAAGTCAAGGAGACAACAACCCGGTCAAAGAGCAGAAAACAGCCCAAGGCCACCAATGGGTCTTCAACACAGCGAGAAAATCCCGCACCCGGAGGCGGGCTTCAGCTGGCTCCTAAACAAAATGTGTACTAGTTCATAGAAAATGGTCGTCACACTAAACTCCGAAACATATAAATGAACCGAATTTAAAAAAATCCATGCCTGTCATATGGAACGAAACAAACAAAGGTACACCGCATCATTAGATTCAATCAATCTACGTGGCTCAAGACATATATTGACCTCAACACCAATCTTCCCGCCAAGGCTAAGACCGACTCTGAGAAGGATTTCTTCAAGTTGATGAATGTATCGCTGTTTGGGAAGACCATGGAGAACATTTGCAAGAGAGTTGATGTGAAACTGATAACATCAGAGTAGCAGACATTATATTTGCTTGTAGCCAAACCTAACTTCGATCGTCGGGTCGTCTTCCACGAGAACTTGGTAGCAGTCCACATGAAAAGGATCAAGCTCAGGTTTGATAATCTAAAAATAAGGAGATGTGGCATGATTGCCAATGAGAACTATCCACCAAAGTTCAAATAAAGTGGATGTAAGCAATTATAGGCAAC
The DNA here is from genome assembly GCA_017311375.1 of Mytilus coruscus. Taxonomy (NCBI): domain Eukaryota; kingdom Metazoa; phylum Mollusca; class Bivalvia; order Mytilida; family Mytilidae; genus Mytilus; species Mytilus coruscus. The sequence goes on along the minus strand of CM029603.1, from coordinate 75,584,732 downwards.
CGTACGGTCTAAACCTGTCTACTTGGGAACATGTATCTTAGATCTCTCAAAGACCCTGATGTATGAATTCCACTACGGTTTCATACGGAGGATGTACGACGACAACGCCCGATTGCTTTTTACCGACACCGACAGCTTGGCCTATGAAATCCAAACCGAGGATTTTTATAAGGACATTGCTCCGCACGTTCAGGACAAGTTTGACACCTCAAACAATCCAGCCGTACACTCTTCGGGAATCGCAACAGGTGTGAACAAGAAGGTGCTTGCAATGATGAAGGATGAATGTGGAGGGAAGATTATGAAAGAGTTTGTCGGCCTTCGGGCAAAGCTGTACGGGTATCAGATGGATGACGGTAAAGCCAACAAGAAAGCCAAATGGGGTAATAAGGCGGTCGTCGAGCGTAACATCGCCTTTGAGAACCACAAAAGATGTCTCAAAACGGAGCAGGAGATATACAGTCCCATCCGCAGCCATCTTCATCAGATGCACACCGAGGAGATCAACAAAGTCGCCCTCTCAGCCAAGGATGATAAACGTCACATCCTACCGGATGGAATCCACACCCTCGCACACGGACATTACAAAATTGAAAAGACCTTAGAGATTCAACTCATAAATTAAAGAATGAATTTCTTAGTATCAGTTGATGGACCCGTTGGAATTGGTAAAAGTAAATTGTTAGATTCGTTAACAAAAGAAACAAAACACGTTTGTTTGCCAGAACCCTTTGAACAATATATGCTTTTAGAAGAATTTTACAATGGCTCGTTGGCTCATACGAAAACAGGTATTTTAGATTACGCATTTGTATTTCAGTATCAAATTTTACTCGCGCGAAAGGAATTAATTCGACCGTTGTGGAATGATCGGCACTTAAAGTTAACCAGCGAGGACGTTAGCCACCGAGGGTAGTAATGAATATTCATCTTTACTGGATGATTGTAAATAAAACATGAGTGTAATTGCCGGAAGTAGTTGCAATTACTGTGTGTCATCGTCAGAGCACATTAGTTCATTTTAATTGTTAGAAATCATGTTTTTGATGAAAATTGAAAAACAAAAATGAAATTGAAATTGAAATTGAAATTGAATTGAATTGAGCTATGTACAATACAGTAACAGTAGACAGTTAGCATATTTTGCATGATAAATGCTTTTTTGCATGCATATTTGGTTATACTATGTACTCATTGTTTCCATACTGTTTTATGTTCAAATAAGACCTATATGTGAAACATTTATACACGATTAATATAAAGAAATGAAGTGGATTCATACAGGATCATACAGTTAACGATTTTATAATGTACGAAAGCTAATACTACAATACTGTTTATCAGTAATCAACTTTCAATTGCATGAGTCGTTTGCAACGAAAATCGAAATACATAATAAATGCTTATGCAACTGTTGACATATCAGCGGAATTTTAAAACAATAAATATATTTATGTTTTAAGAAAAATATTTTAAATTACATTTTCAAAAATGATCTAAATTTGTTTGATATTTGATAACCGCGTCCACTCTACAATATATCATATATTTTTATTAAAAAGTCATTCTTTTCCTTTTCATGTTATGTTACGGTTGCTGCCACGTTGAGAGATCTGATTATCATGTTTACATATATTAAATTAATGTCTGGATTTTCTTTATGACATCCATAAGTTAAAGTAAATGTTCGGGTAACAGAAGTGTTTAAATCAATGAGCTCAACATGTATCTATATACATGTATCTATAACATAGACATGTACTCATTGAACTGCTGCGTTTGGTTAACCTAAGTGAATGTAATTATCTAAAATGTATCAGATCTAACCCGTTCGAATTAATTTGGCGCAAATAAAAAAATGATAATTGGCGCAAATGAAAAATAAATATGATATTTCGATATTTTCAAAATTGGCGCAATTGATATACGCACATAATTTACCGATCACACTTAATTGGTTAGATTAAAAATAATATGATATTTAGATTTAAAAGCACCTCAGGCAATTGATTGATTGTTGTTTGCCATCAGTCCAGCGGCAAATATTTCAGCCAAGTTCGGGGAGAGAACTAAACAATTAATTCAATAGGGATATAATGTTCATGTAATTGGTCAATCGGAGTGAAGTGAGATAAATACGGAAATTTGGACTGCCACTTGCTAATTGTTTGTTTGGATATATCTTTGGAATCGTCCCCCTGTTTTGGATTGACAAGAACTTTAGTCTTGCCAGAGGCGACCTCCGGATACCTCAACGATTTATTTATAGGGTTCTCTAATTGCGGATTTCATTGCACTCTCTCTACTCGAAGCTAACGATTAGACATATTCCTTATTTAACGTTGATACGTTTGTATACATCCTGTACAGCAAAAAGGACACCCCCTCCCTTTGGAAATAATTTTACCAGCAAATTTGAAAATGCCGATTATTTTACTTTAATTTGGACACGTATGTATACATCCCGTACAGCCAAAAGGATATCTATCCCTTTGGAAATATTTTACCAGCAAATTTAAAACCCGAGTATTCTAACTTTAATTTGGACTTTACCGTTTACAGATGGAAACCTGCATTTCAGCGTTAGGTAACAGTAATCTAAAATAAGACATCTCATGGATTTGAATAGAATCAAGAAACTAAAACAAATGAAACTGTTTATGAATATCGTAAAATTATATTTGTAATGTTAATACTTTTCAATGCAAAAGGGATTAGAATTGTTGAGTTTAAAATTAAATTATCGGTATTATTTAAGTAGGTGTTTCTACATGAATTAAATTTCGAATATATATAAGCAAGGGTAGTTAATGCCAGATGCTGTTTATAGACTGCATATTGAGTACTGTATTGTATTGTATCATATCCGACGGTAAGCATAAACAGATACAACCATTTCACTCCCTAAAATTTAGAACGTATGTAAAAGTAGCCCTACTCTGACAAAAAATAGTGCTTTTGGTGTCATTGTTTACTTTAACTAACCAAATAAATTCCAGAAATGAACTTTTGGTGAAAGAAAAATAAATATATATATAGACTATTTTGAGCTAAAAGTTACTTGTCCATGAGTTTGTATCTAAAATTAGGGATTAATGCGCTCCTTAGATTCCAGAAAACATAGGGACTTAGCTTCCTAAAGGCAGTTGATAGACTGTGTAATGGAGCACTGTATTGTATGTTAACCACCGACGGTAGGTATAGACAAATACTGTTGATATACGATATATAGGAGTACTATATTGTATGTTAACCACCGACGGTAGGTATAGACATATACTGTTGGTAGACGGTATATAAGAGTACTATATGGTATGTTAACCACCGACGGTAGGTATAGAAAATACTGTTGATAGACTGTGTAATGGAGCACTGTATTGTATGTTAACCAGCGACGGTAGGTATAGACAAATACTGTTGATATACGGTATATAGGAGTACTATATTGTATGTTAACCACCGACGGTAGGTATAGAAAATACTGTTGATAGATAGTGCATATGAGTACTATATTGTATGTTAATCACCGACGGTAGGTATAGACATATACTGTTGATAGACTGTGTAATGGAGCACGGTATTGTATGTTAACCACCGACGGTAGGTATAGACAAATACTGTTGATATACGATATATAGGAGTACTATATTGTATGTTAACCACCGACGGTAGGTATAGACATATACTGTTGATAGACTGTGTAATGGAGCACTGTATTGTATGTTAACCAGCGACGGTAGGTATAGACAAATACTGTTGATATACGGTATATAGGAGTACTATATTGTATGTTAACCACCGACGGTAGGTATAGAAAAATACTGTTGATAGACTGTGTAATGGAGCACTGTATTGTATGTTAACCACCGACGGTAGGTATAGACAAATACTGTTGATATACGGTATATAGGAGTACTATATTGTATGTTAACCACCGACGGTAGATATAGAAAATACTGTTGATAGATAGTGCATATGAGTACTATATTGTATGTTAACCACCGACGGTAGGTATAGACATATACTGTTGATAGACTGTGTAATGGAGCACGGTATTGTATGTTAACCACCGACGGTAGGTATAGACAAATACTGTTGATAGATAGTGCATATGAGTACTATATTGTATGTTAACCACCGACGGTAGGTATAGACATATACTGTTGATAGACTGTGTAATGGAGCACGGTATTGTATGTTAACCACCGACGGTAGGTATAGACAAATACTGTTGATATACGATATATAGGAGTACTATATTGTATTTTAACCACCGACGGTAGGTATAGACATATACTGTTGATAGACGGTATATAAGAGTACTATATGGTATGTTAACCACCGACGGTAGGTATAGAAAATACTGTTGATAGACTGTGTAATGGAGCACTGTATTGTATGTTAACCAGCGACGGTAGGTATAGACAAATACTGTTGATATACGGTATATAGGAGTACTATATTGTATGTTAACCACCGACGGTAGGTATAGAAAAATACTGTTGATAGACTGTGTAATGGAGCAATGTATTGTATGTTAACCACCGACGGTAGGTATAGACAAATACTGTTGATAGACGGTATATAGGAGTACTATATTGTATGTTAACCACCGACGGTAGGTATAGAAAATACTGTTGAGACAAATACTGTTGTATGTTAACCACCGACGGTAGGTATAGACAAATACTGTTGATATACGGAGTACTATATTGTATGTTAACCACCGACGGTAGGTATAGACAAATACTGTTGATATACGATATATAGGAGTACTATATTGTATGTTAACCACCGACGGTAGGTATAGACAAATACTGTTGATATACGGTATATAGGAGTACTATATTGTATGTTAACCACCGACGGTAGGTATAAGAATACTGTTGATAGACTGTGTAATGGAGCACTGTATTGTATGTTAACCACCGACGGTAGGTATAGACAAATACTGTTGATAGACGGTATATAGGAGTACTATATTGTATGTTAACCACCGACGGTAGGTATAGACAAATACTGTTGATAGACGGTATATAGGAGTACTATATTGTATGTTAACCACCGACGGTAGGTATAGAAAAATACTGTTGATAGACTGTGTAATGGAGCACTGTATTGTATGTTAACCACCGACGGTAGGTATAGACAAATACTGTTGATAAACGGTATATAGGAGTACTATATTGTATGTTAACCACCGACGGTAGATATAGAAAAATACTGTTGATAGATAGTGCATATGAGTACTATATTGTATATTAATCACCGACGGTAGGTATAGACATATACTGTTGATAGACTGTGTAATGGAGCACGGTATTGTATGTTAACCACCGACGGTAGGTATAGACAAATACTGTTGATATAAGATATATAGGAGTACTATATTGTATGTTAACCACCGACGGTAGGTATAGAAAAATACTGTTGATAGACTGTGTAATGGAGCACTGTATTGTATGTTAACCAGCGACGGTAGGTATAGACAAATACTGTTGATAGACGGTATATAGGAGTACTATATGGTATGTTAACCACCGACGGTAGGTATAGAAAAATACTGTTGATAGACTGTGTAATGGAGCATTGTATTGTATGTTAAGCACCGACGATAAGTATGAATAAATGCTGTTAATGGACAGTGTATAGGAGTACTATATTATATTACAATTTATGACTAAAATCAGCAAAGACCCATCGAAACAACATCTGATACAAAAATTTAACAATACTTTTAGATATTTGGATGATATATTGGTTCTCAATAATGACGACTTCAGTATGTATACTAAAGAAATTTATCCTGTTGAACTAACTTTAAATAAAGCTAATACTATCAATGACCACTGTCCTTTCCTCGATCTTGATATCTATATCATAAACGGGAAGCTTAATACAAAAATTTATGATAAAAGAGATGATTTTTCATTTCTTATCGTTAATTATCGATTTTTAGATGGTGACGTTCCCTTGTCACCATCTTATGGTGTTTATATATCTCAACTTGTACGATTCGCTCGTGTATGTAACAACGTATTAGATTTTAGCGAGAGAAATTTATGTATTACTGAAAAATTATTACACCAGGGTTTTCGATATCATAAACTAGTCAAAACATTTACTAAATTTTATCATCGGTATAAGGACATCATTCGTAAATATAACTCAACATGCAGACATCTGATACGTTCGCGTATTTCACATCCAATCTTTTATGGTAATATTCTTTACAAAGCACAAAAATGTCAGTATTCACCTCAAAAGCTAACAAAACCTTTAAACAGACTTATTAAGAAGGGATATAGTTACGATACTGTTGTCAGGTTATTAAAGATTGCATATTTTGGCTTTAATATTGATTTACTTAAAGGGTCTTTGCATCGGAATTAAACATATTTATTCTAAAACCAGTTGTTAGCATGACACGGGTTATGTTCTTCTCATATATTTTATGATGGTATAATACTAAACACCTAACAGGAGGGATTGTGCCTGATATTCATATGATGAAGACATAATCTTTCAATCAGTTTAATTGAGGTCTGGAGCTGGCATGCCAGTAACTGCTAGTAGTCTGTTGTTATTTATGTATTATTGTCATTTTGTTTATTTTCTTTTGTTTCCTATTCTGACATCGGACTCGGACTTCTCTTAAACTGAGTTTTACTGTGCGTACTGTTGTACGTTTGTTTTTTCTACATTGGCTAGAGATATAGGGGGAGGGTTGGGATCTCAAAAAACATGCTTAACCCCGCCGCATGTTTGCGCCTGTCCCAAGTCAGGAGCCTATCGCCTTTGTTAGTCTTGTATCATTTTTAATTTTAGTTTCTTGTGTATAATTTGGAGTTTAGTATGACGTCCATTATCACTGAACTAGTATACATATTTGTTTAGGGGCCAGCTGAAGGACGCCTCCGGGTGCGGGAGTTTCTCGCTGCATTGAAGACCCATTGGTGGCCTTCGGCTGTTGTCTGCTCTATGGTCGGGTTGTTGTCTCTTTGACACATTCCCCATTTCCATTCTCAATTTTATATGGTTACCACAGAGGGTGTTTGGATATGACGGTATACTCTATAGAGACTGAAGATACAAGTACTGTTATATATGGTAACCACTGAGAGTAGGTATGGTTATAACGGTATACTTTAAATAGACTGTAGATACAAGAACTGTTATATATTTGGTAACTACTGAGGGTTGGTATGGACATAACGGTATACTCTATATAAACTGTAGATACAAGTACTGTGATATATTGTAACCACCGAGGGTAGGTATGGACATAACGGTATACTCTATATAGACTGTAGATACAAGTACTGTTATATATATGGTAACCACTGAGGGTTGGTATGGACATAACGGTATACTCTATATAGACTGTAGATACAAGTACTGTAATATATTTGGTAACTACTGAGGGTTGGTATGGGCATAACGTTATACTCTATATACTGTATATATAAGTTCTGGAATATATGGTAACCACTGACGGTAGGTATGGACATACAAGTATACTCTATATCGACTGTTTATACAAGTTCTGCATTGCATGTTAACCCCTGAGGATGGGTTACATTATAATTTCATCTGTTGTTTCCTTTTTTAGCCACACACACATTATCGACTGTTGATATGCTTTTCGTGATCATGGAAACGTTGTACCCGCCACATTATGTGTGTACCTTTCCCAAGTCAGTAAGTAGTCTTTAATTCAGTGGTTGTTGTTGGTTGCTGTCTTTGATATTGGTTTTACGTTTATTGTTTCAGCATTACTCGGGCTGTTAAGTTTTCGTTTTCGTCACATCTAGTCAGGAATGGGTTTTAATAACATTCTACATCATTGCATAGGAGTACTACAGTCTATATTAGTGCATGTGTACGTATGGGTTACTCATTGTTGATTCACGTTCGTTTGTCTTCGGTGGATAATTTTCTCATTGGCAATCATACCACATATCTTCTTATTTTCATTGCATCATCTAAACATGGAAAATACGTATACAGAAAATATATACGTATAGATAATATATATATATATAAGATCCATACAGTACATACAGACCATATATCGAAACCAATATATACTAAGCATTCCGGCAATCATACAAAATGCATCTTAGAACCAGAGATTATTTTGACAATGTATATGGGTCAGAGATACAGTTTGTATACAGACTGTATGTAAAAATTAGACCCATAGACAAAGCATACAAAAAATGCATACAGACTGTATTTAAGAACCACAGGCAATGCACACACTTTATCTTACAGTAACAAGCAAAACATACAGACTGTATCTTCAACTTAGAACAACTTACAATGCATACATACTTTATATCTGATCCATAGACAGTGTATACCGACTAAATCTAAGATATACCGACAACAGAAACTGTATCTTAGAATCATAGTCAAAGCATATAAACAATGTATATAGACTAAGAACCACGAACAATACATAAACTTAATTTAACTTACAACAAAAGACAATGCATACAGACTGTATCTTGGAAGCACAGACAATGCATTGATTGTGTCTAATTAAAGAACCTTTGTGAACAGGCTCACATACCCCACAGCCCGACATTGTCACTTAGCAAGCAAAATCTCAACAGATTATTAAGTTCAAAGACGCATAACTGCTTCAAAAGCCAACTGATACAAATTTCTTGTGGATATGCACAAAGTTCAAAGACATAATTCCTAATTCCAAACAAGAGTGCACATGCATGCTGAAAAGTCTCGCCTTCTTTACTAACTATTGATATTATGTTGATAGTTCTAAATATAAAGCTTTACTACAACTATAAACTTAACATGACAGTGGCGGATCATATGACCTTGACCTCATTTTATTGGATCATGTCCAAGAAGATGAGGTCAAGGTCATATGACCAAAACGAGAAATACATATACACCTTACAATCATTCAATACACTAAATATAGTTGACCTATTGCTTGTATTTTCTAAGCAAACAGACTAAACCAAGAAAACTAAACATTGACAAATGAACCATCAAAATGAGGTCATGGTCAGATGAACCATGCCAGGCAGACATGTACAGCTTACAATTCTTCCATACAACAAATATAGTTGACCTATTGCTTATAGTTTAAGTAACCAAAACAGACCAAAACACAAAAACTTAACACTGAGCAATGAACCGTGAAAATGAGGTCAAGGTCAAATAAAACTTTCGAGACTGACATGTACATCATAAGATATTTCCATACACCAAATATAGTTGACCTATTGCATATAATATTAGAAAAAAGAACAAAACTCAAAACTTAACTTTGATCACTGAACCAAGGAAATGGGGTCAAGGTCAGATGATACCTGTCAGTTGGAAATGTACACCTTACAATCATTCCATACAACAAATATGTAGACATATTGCATACAGTATAACAAAAACAGACCAAAACACAAAAACTTAACTATAACCACTGAACCATGAAAATGAGGTCAAGCTCAGATGAAACATGCCAGTTGGACATGTACACCTGACAATCCTTCCATAAACCAAAAATACTAGACCTACTGCTTATAGTATCTGAAATATAGACTTGACAACCAAAACTTAACCTTTTTCACTGATCCATGAAATGATATCGAGGTCAAGTGAAAACTGTTTGATGGGCATGAGGACCTTGCAAGGTACGCACATACTAAATATAGTTACCCGATTAATCATAAAAAGAGACAAATTTACATTACAAAAAATCTTAACTTTTTTTTCAAGTAGTCACTGAACCATGAAAATGAGGTCAAGGACAATGGACATGTGACAGACGGAAACTTCCTAACCTAAGGCATCTATATACAAAGTATGTAGCATTCAGGTCTTCCACCTTCTAAGATATAAAGCTTTTTTAAAAGAAGTGAACTAACACCGCCGCCGCCGTAGCCGCCGCCGCAGCCGGATCACTATCATTGTGTCTAGCTTTCTGCGACGAAAGTCGCAGGCTCGACAAAAACAAGAATGTGTCCACAGTACACGTTTCCCCACTCGCACTATCATTTTTTATGTTCAGTTGACCGTGACATTGGGGTAAAAACTCTAATTTGGCATTAAAACTAGAAAGAACATATCATAGGAAACATATGTACTAAGTTTCAAGTTGATTGGACTTCAACTTCATCAAAAATTACCTTGACCAAATAATTTAACATGAAGCGGGACAGACGGACGAACGAGCGGAGGACGCATAGACCGGAAAACGTAATGCCCATCTACTATCGTGAGTAGGGCATAAAAAATTAATCATAATTTTCTGTCGATATGCACATCGACATAGCATGTCCTAACTATCTAAAAAAATTCATGAAACTCTGTTGTGTACTTTCAGAAAGTTGTAATGACAAACTGTTGTAGGAGTATATTTAGGCCAAAATTCTGATAACTAATAGAAAATCAATGAATCGATAATTTCATAATTTCCTGTCGATATTATTTACAAAGATTTATAAAATTCTGTTATGTGGTTTCAGAGGAGTTGAGATAACGAGAACATGACAGACAGACTGATGGGTCAAAAACATTGTACCCTTAGGAACTTTGTTTGGTTTGGTATAATAAAGGGTCTGCTAAATAATGTAAGGCTGAGATTAATTAGTCAATTGGTCACACCAGTTTTTGGTGAAGTTCGTTTTGCTCAGTCTTTAGTGTTCTTTGTTGTGTTTTGCATACTGTTGGTTGACTTTTAATCTTTCTCTTTTTTGCCGTGGTTTTGTCAGTTTATTATTGACTTATGAGTTTGAATGAGCCTTTGTTATCTTTCGCCTCTCTCTTCGATTAATTTGATTGGGAGTTAGGACATACTGATTTAGGCCCAAACTTGTCTCTGATTGTTCAGTGATTATTGCAGATGTAAATCATACTAGCCTTTACAAGGTTCTATATGGTATGTTTTTGCTCATTGTTGAAGGCTGTATGGTTGCATATAACTGCTTACATCCACTTCATTTGAACTTGAGTGGATAGGTGTCTCATTGGCAATCATATCACATCTCCTTATTTTTACAGTATTGTATTAGTACTGCTACAAATCTGGCTACTTCCTGTTTATGAGGCCGGTGCCTAAGAAAAGAATTGTAACAATAGATCCAATCTTTCAATAAAATGCTCCGCAGGGCGCAGCTTGATACGACCGCAGAGGTCGAACCCTGAATAGTTGGGGCAAGTATGGACACAACATTCAAGCTTGATACAGCTCTGAATTTGGATTGTGATTAAATATTTGACACAGCATAGGTTTCTGACACAGAATGAATGTGGTCTGAGAACTTAAAAATTTTAAATCGGACATTCACCTATTATGGTCCAATATCCAAAATCTAAATACATGGTTAAATTCAGCATATCAAGGAACCCCAAGAGTTCAATTTTTGATGAAATCAAACAAAGTTTAATTTTGGACCCTTTTGACCTCAATGTGGACAAAGTTGATAACGGGGCCCAAAAATCAAAAATCTAAATACATGGTTAGATTCAGCATATCAAAGAACCCCATATATTCAATTTTTGTTGAAATCAGACAAAGTTAAATTTTGGACCCCGATTTGGACCAACTTGAAAACTGGGCCCATAATCAAAAATCTAAATACATGTTTAGATTTAGCATATCAAAGAACCCTAAGAATTCAATTTTGTTAAAATCAAACTAAGTTTAATTTTGGACCCTTTGGACCTTAATGTAGACCAATTTGAAAACGGGACCAAAATTAAGAATCTAAATACACGGTTAGATTCGGCATATCAAAGAACCCCAATAATTCAATTTTGATGAAATCAAACAAAGTTTAATTTTGGACCCTTTTGACCTCAATGTGGACAAAATTGATAACGGGCCCAAAAATCAAAAATCTAAATACATGGTTAGATTCAGCATATCAAAGAACCCCATATATTCAATTTTGTTGAAATCAAACAAAGTTAAATTTTGGACCCCGATTTGGACCAACTTGAAAACTGGGCCCATAATCAAAAATCTAAATACATGTTTAGATTCAGCATATCAAAGTACCCTAAGAATTCAATTTTGTTAAAATCAAACTAAGTTTAATTTTGGACCCTTTGGACCTTAATGTAGACCAATTTGAAAACGGGACCAAAATTAAGAATCTAAATACACGGTTAGATTCGGCATATCAAAGAACCCCAATAATTCAATTTTGATGAAATCAAACAAAGTTTAATTTTGGACCTTTTGACCTCAATGTGGACAAAATTGATAACGGGCCCAAAAATCAAAAATCTAAATACATGGTTAGATTCAGCATATCAAAGAACCCCATATATTCAATTTTGTTGAAATCAAACAAAGTTAAATTTTGGACCCGATTTGGACCAACTTGAAAACTGGGCCCATAATCAAAAATCTAAATACATGTTTAGATTCAGCATATCAAAGAACCCAAAGAATTCAATTTTTGTTAAAATCAAACTAAGTTTAATTTTGGACCCTTTGGACCTTAATGTAGACCAATTTGAAAACAGGACCAAAAATTAAGAATCTAAATACACGGTTAGATTCGGCATATCAAAGAACCCCAATAATTCAATTTTTGATGAAATCAAACAAAGTTTAATTTTGGACCCTTTTGACCTCAATGTGGACAAAATTGATAACGGGGCCCAAAAATCAAAAATCTAAAATACATGGTTAGATTCAGCATATCAAAGAACCCCATATATTCAATTTTTGTTGAAATCAAACAAAGTTAAATTTTGGACCTCGATTTGGACCAACTTGAAAACTGGGCCCATAATCAAAAATCTAAATACATGTTTAGATTCAGCATATCAAAGAACCCTAAGAATTCAATTTTTGTTAAAATCAAACTAAGTTTAATTTTGGACCCTTTGGACCTTAATGTAGACCAATTTGAAAACGGGACCAAAAATTAAGAATCTAAATACACGGTTAGATTCGGCATATCAAAGAACCCCAATAATTCAATTTTGATGAAATCAAACAAAGTTTAATTTTGGACCCTTTTGACCTCAATGTGGACAAAATTGATAACGGGCCCAAAAATCAAAAATCTAAATACATGGTTAGATTCAGCATATCAAAGAACCCCATATATTCAATTTTGTTGAAATCAAACAAAGTTAAATTTTGGACCCTGATTTGGACCAACTTGAAAACTGGGCCCATAATCAAAATCTAAATACATGTTTAGATTCAGCATATCAAAGAACCCTAAGAATTCAATTTTGTTAAAATCAAACTAAGTTTAATTTTGGACCCTTTGGACCTTAATGTAGACCAATTTGAAAACGGGACCAAAATTAAGAATCTAAATACGGTTAGATTAGGCATATCAAAGAACCCCAATAATTCAGTTTTGATGAAATCAAACAAAGTTTAATTTTGGACCCTTTGGACCTCAATGTGGACCAATTTAAAACGGGGCCCAAAATCCAAAAACTTAATACACGGTTAGATTCAGCATATTAAAGAACCCCAAGAGTTCAAGAATAAAACCCCATTGAAATTGGTCAAGAAATAAGCAATTTATACAAAGTATCTTCTTTTGCACAATACTGTGCAATTGAATATTTCTTGCAATTGCGCAATACTGTGCAATTGAATATTTCTTGCTATTGCGCAATACTGTACAATTGACAATTTCTTGCTATTGCGCAATATTGTGCTATTGGATATTTCTTGCTATTGCGCAATACTGTGCAATTGAAGATTTCTTGCTATTGCGCAATACTGTGCAATTGAAAATTTCTTGCTATTGCACAATACTTATTATATAATAATTTACACATCCTGTTTGGCGTGTATCTCCTGCCATATCATTATTATTTGCTTTTAAATATAAATCAGAAATAACCAACTTAAAATGGAAAATTTTAAAGAAAAAAAAAGGAAAAAAGAAAAAAAAATCCCCCGCAAATATTTTGAACCCCTTATGATTCATCACCCCAAACTCAATCCCAGCCTTCCCTTTGAGGTATGGTACCTTGCAGTACAATTTCAGAGAGATCCATACACTTGAACACTATTGTCTGGAAACTAGAAAATGCTTATTTTTGGCCCTTTTGGTCCCTAATTCCTAAACGTTTCAGGCAATTACCCCAAACTCAATTCCAGCTTTTCCTTTGTGATATGGAACCTTGTAGTACAATTTCAGAAAGATCCATACACTTACACACAAGTTATTGTCATGAAACTAGAAAATGCTTGTTTTTGCCCTTTTTGGCCCCTAATTCCTAAAATTTTGAGGCAATTACCCCAAAAATCAATCCCAGCATTCCCTTTGTGATATGGAACCTTGTGGTACAATGTCAGAGAGATCCATACACTAACACACAAGTTATGTCTGGAAGTTACAAAAATGCTTATTTTTGGACCATTTTTGGTCCCTAATTCCTTAACTGTTCGTACCATAATCCCCAAAATCAATCCCAACCTTCCTTTTGTGATATTGAACCTTATGGTAAAATTTCATAGAGATCTATTCACTTAAACTAAAGTTGAAGTGCGAAAACCAATGCGTCTTCAGACGACGACGACGACGACGTCATACCAATATACGACCGCAAAATTTGTTTGCGGTCGTATAAAAACCAAAGACTAACTTTACTAGGAGCAGCAGTTAGTTGTCATAGATACTCATGTATAAATAGGAAAAAAAAACCATCTGCCACTTTTATAAAAGGGACTACACATAGTTTTTGAAAGGGTATAATCGGTTTGTGCCGAAAATACTTGCTTTTGTCCCGAAACTCATTTGTGCTTAATGGTAATCTCCACCCACATTTTCGTGTTGCTTAGTCTTTAGTTTTCTATGTTGTGTCTTGTGTACTATTATTTGTCTGTTTGTCTTTTTCTTTGATAGCCATGGCGTTGACAGTTTATTTTCGATCTATGAGTTTGTCCCTCTGGTATCTTTCGCCCCTCTTTTATGACTGGCAGTTCCCTTTGCAATAAGGCTGATATTTGTAGTTTTTATCAACAGCTTGCACTTTTCTAAATTATATTTGCTTCTTAAGACTGACCAAAACTGCTTTTTAACAGTGTAATTTGATTAAGGTAGACTAAGTGTTTATCAAACGACTGTTGGAAATATTTTGGACAACCCTCTTATTTACAATATTATTTGATTAACACCTAGTGATCTTTGATGGTATCTTGCATAACATTAATAAAGTCTTTTTTAACAGGCAACTTGAATTTATTGGCCCTTATTTATGTGCATCTATAGCACATGCATGTACTGCTGATCTGCATATATGATAGCAATATATTCTTATGTTTTCAATCACCCCTTATTTCTTCACTCCATTTTATAAGATAACAATCTTTTTTATTCCATATTTTATTGGTTTTTTAAAAGGTATCATTATTTAGACATAAAGACAAAACTAAGCACAGTGAAAAGAGTCTACTCTGTCTTGTAAAATTTTAGATGTTTTTGTCGTTCAATCTTTGACACTTGTATGGAAACACTAAATCTTGATTACCTACAACAGAAATATTATCACTTTTAATAAATAAGTCCAATTCAGTTGCTGCAATTAACATACATTTTTATTATTAATTGTTTTGGCTTTTAACTAGCTGTCAGTAACTGCGAGTACTCTCAAATCGTACTTTCTTGTTTATTTGACCTGTTGATACTAATTGTAATGCTTTTTTGTTATTTAATGTTATTCAGGGTTATATCTGGTCTATATACCAGCTTTGATAAGTGTTTGGTACTAATATAAATTTCCACTTCGTACTATGAATATCAAAATTATTTATTTTGTTAAAATATTTCCTTTCTCTATTGTAACTGTACACGTATACCTAACAACAAACTTATTTTCATTTACCTGTGTTTAAAGTTATTGCAAATGGCTGATATTTTTGTTCGAGCATATTGTTTTCTTAAATTGTTTAACATTTCATATCGATATAACATGTTACTTTTATTATTCTTCCTTAGTTTATTTATTTTGAATTTACATTGTATCATAGGTCAAATTTATTTGTTCAGTGTATGTTCAATGGTGTTAATATGTCCTTTGATTGAGTTAAGCTATTTCAGTTGATATTTTATAGTGTGTCTTTCTATGTTGTGATGTTACACTATTGTTTCAGAAAAAGGGTGAAGGTTTGGTACCATTAAACGTTTAAACCCGCTGCATTTGTTTGCACCTGTCCTAAGTCAGGAATCTGATGTTCAGTAGTTGTCGTTTGTTGATGTGGTTCATAAGTGTTTCTCGTTTCTCGTTTTTATATAGATTAGACCGTTGGTTTTCCCGTTTGAATGGTTTTACACTAGTAATTTTTGGGGCCTTTTATAGCTTACTGTTCGGTGTGAGCCTAGGCTCCGTGTTGAAGACCGTACTTTGACCTATAATGGTTTACTTTTATAAATTTTGACTCGGATGGAGAGTTGTCTCATTGGCACTCATACCACATCTTCTTATATCTATGTAATAAGGAAAATGACAAAATTTAATAGACAAGATCAGATCTCCACGTGAAGAATATTCAAAAATATATCAAACATAAAAGCCAAGAACAGTAAGTTTTATTTGCCATTTAAGGACAAATAGGACCATTCCACCATTTGAAGGGAAAAAAACGAAATGGACAGATTACATAAAATTTCAATGCAGAAATACAATTTATGTGCAACACTTTTCATTTAAAAAAATTAATTCTACACACAGTATTTGTCTATCCCTACCATCGGTGGTTACCATACAATACAGTACTCCTATACAAAGTCTATATACAGTATTTGTCTATACCTATCGTCGGTGGTTACCATAAAATACAAGACTCCTTTACAAAGTCTATATACAGTATTTGTCCATACCTACCGTCGGTGGTTAACATACAATACAGTACTCCTATACACATAATATATACAGTATTTGTCCATACCTCCCGTGGTTAACATACAATACACTACTCCTATACAAAAGTCTATATACAGTTTTTGTCTATACCTACCGTCGGTGGTTACCAGACAATACAGTACTCCTATACACAGTCTATCAACAGTATTTGTCTATACCTACCGTCGGTGGTTAACATACAATACAGTACTCCTATACACAGTCTATCAACAGTATGTGTCTATACCTACCGTCGGTGGTTACCATACAATACAGTACTCCTACACAAAGTCTATATACAGTATTTGTCCATACCTCCCGTGGTTAACATACAATACAGTACTCCTATACACAGTCTATATACAGTATTTGTCCATACCTACCGTCGGTGGTTACCATACAATACAGTACTCCTAAACACACTCTATATACAGTATTGTCCATACCTACCGTCGGTGGTTACCATAAAATACAAGACTCCTTTACAAAGTCTATATACAGTATTTGTCCACACCTACAGTCGGTGGTTAACATACAATACAGTACTCCTATACACATAATATATACAGTATTTGTCCATACCTCCCGTGGTTAACATACAATACAGTACTCCTATACAAAGTCTATATACAGTTTTTGTCTATACCTACCGTCGGTGGTTACCAGACAATACAGTACTCCTATACACAGTCTATCAACAGTATGTGTCTATACCTACCGTCGGTGGTTACCATACAATACAGTACTCCTACACAAAATCTATATACAGTATTTGTCCATACCTCCCGTGGTTAACATACAATACAGTACTCCTATACACAGTCTATATACAGTACTTGTCTATACCTACCGTCGGTGGTTACCATTCAATACAGTACTCCTGTACACAGTCTATATACAGTATTTGTCCATACCTACCGTCGGTGGTTACCATACAATACAGTACTCCTACACAAAATCTATATACAGTATTTGTCCATACCTACCGTGGTTAACATACAATACAGTACTCCTATACACAGTCTATATACAGTATTTGTCTTGTCTATAAAGTACTCCTATACACAGTTTATATACAGTATTTGTCTACCGTCGGTGGTTACCATTCAATACAGTACTCCTGTACACAATCTATATACAGTATTTGTCTCAATTACTGTTTGTCTAATTAAGATGGAGATTTACATTATTTTGCCCCAGGTTATAATTGTACTCCATTGGCAGTTTTATAACCTATAATCAAGGTGGTTATCCATCAAAAGGATTAAATCATGTCTGTCATTATAATTATAAATTTTGATCTTTAAAATTAGCTGAACTAATTAATAATTCTACTTTTTATATTTTCTTCAGAGAAACTTCCAACATTTGTTTTACAACTTGTAAATAACTATGCTAAAATATACCTGCTTTTAATGAATAAAACAAAAAGCTAACTTAAGTCAGTACGAAAGCAAAATTATTGAAAAAACCTTAAACATATATATAAGTGATTGATGGAATGCAATGTCATCTCTAATTCATGTTGAAAGTCAAAATTTCAAGATTTTTTTTAAATAATTCTGATCCTCAGTAAGAGATTCCATCTAGATAACAACTGTCAACTTATAATTTGGAAACAATGCTTTAAATGCTGTTTTTGGTAAAGTTCTTGTCCATACCTACCGTCGGTGGTTACCATACAATACAGTACTCCTATACACAGTCTATATACAGTATTTGTCTATACCTACCATCGGTGGTTAACATAAAATACAAGACTCCTATACACAGTCTATATACAGTATTTGTCTATACCTACCGTCGGTGGTTACCATACAATACAGTACTCCTATACAGAGTCTATATACAGTATTTGTCCATACCTACCGTCGGTGGTTACCATACAATACAGTACTCCTATACACAGTCTATATATACAGTATTTATCCATACCTACAGTCGGTGGTTACCATACAATACAGTACTCCTATACACATTCTACTTACCGTCGGTGGTTACCATACAATACGGTACTCCTTTGCATAGTCTATATACAGTATTTGTCCATACCTACCGTCGGAGGTTACTATCAGTACAGTACTCCTTCACACATTCTATATACAGTATTTGTCCATACCTACCGTCGGTGGTTAACATAAAATACAAGACTCCTATACACAGTCTTTATACAGTATTTGTCTATACCTACCGTCGGTGGTTACCATACAATACAGTACTCCTATACACAGTCTATATACAGTATTTGTCCATACCTACCGTCGGTAGTTACCATACAATACAGTACTCCTATACGCAGTCTATATATACAGTATTTGTCCATACCTACCGTCGGTAGTTACCATACAATACAGTACTCCTACACGCAGTCTATATATACAGTATTTGTCCATACCTACAGTCGGTGGTTACCACACAATACAGTACTCCTATACACAGTCTATATACAGTATTTGTCCATACTTACCGTCGGTGGTTACCATAAAATACAAGACTCCTTACAAAGTCTATATACAGTATTTGTCCATACCTCCCGTGGTTAACATACAATACAGTACTCCTATACAAAGTCTATATACAGTTTTTGTCTATACCTACCGTCGGTGGTTACCAGACAATACAGTACTCATATACACAGTCTATCAACAGTATGTGTCTATACCTACCGTCGGTGGTTACCATACAATACAGTACTCCTACACAAAATCTATATACAGTATTTGTCCATACCTCTCGTGGTTAACATACAATACAGTACTCCTATACACAGTCTATATACAGTACTTGTCTATACCTACCGTCGGTGGTTACCATTCAATACAGTACTCCTGTACACAGTCTATATACAGTATTTGTCCATACCTACCGTCGGTGGTTACCATACAATACAGTACTCCTATACACAGTCTATATATACAGTATTTGTCCATACCTACCGTCGTTGGTAACCATACAATATAGTACTCCTATACACAGTCTATATACAGTATTTGTCTCTACCTACCGTCGGTGGTTACCATACAATACAGTACTCCTATACAAAGTCTATATACAGTATTTGTCCATACTTACCGTCGGTGGTTACCATACAATACAGTACTCCTATACACAGTCTATATACAGTATTTGTCCATACTTACCGTTGGTGGTTACCATACAATACAGTACTCCTATACACAGTCTATATATAGTATTTGTCTATACCTACCGTCAGTGGTTACCATACAATACAGTACTATACACAGTCTATATGCAGTATTTTTGTCCATACTTACTGTCGGTGGTTACCATACAATACAGTACTCCTATACACAGTCTATATACAGTATTTGTCCATACTTATCGTCGGTGGTTACCATACAATACAGTTCTCCTATACACAGTCTATATACAGTATTTGTCCATACCTACCGTCGGTAGTTACCATACAATACAGTACTCCTATACACAGTCTATATATACAGTATTTGTCCATACCTACAGTCGGTGGTTACCACACAATACAGTACTCCTATACACAGTCTAAATACAGTATTTGTCCATACTTACCGTCGGTGGTTACTATACAATACAGTACTCCTATACAAAGTCTATATACAGTATTTGTCCATACTTACCGTCGGTGGTTACCATACAATACAGTACTCCTATACACAGTCTATCAACAGTATGTGTCTATACCTACCGTCGGTGGTTACCATACAATACAGTACTCCTACACAAAATCTATATACAGTATTTGTCCATACCTCTCGTGGTTAACATACAATACAGTACTCCTATACACAGTCTATATACAGTACTTGTCTATACCTACCGTCGGTGGTTACCATTCAATACAGTACTCCTATACACAGTCTATCAACAGTATGTGTCTATACCTACCGTCGGTGGTTACCATACAATACAGTACTCCTACACAAAATCTATATACAGTATTTGTCCATACCTCTCGTGGTTAACATACAATACAGTACTCCTATACACAGTCTATATACAGTACTTGTCTATACCTACCGTCGGTGGTTACCATTCAATACAGTACTCCTGTACACAGTCTATATACAGTATTTGTCCATACCTACCGTCGGTGGTTACCATACAATACAGTACTCCTATACACAGTCTATATATACAGTATTTGTCCATACCTACTGTCGTTGGTTACCATACAATATAGTACTCCTATACACAGTCTATATACAGTATTTGTCTCTACCTACCGTCGGTGGTTACCATACAATACAGTACTCCTATACAAAGTCTATATACAGTATTTGTCCATACTTACCGTCGGTGGTTACCATACAATACAGTACTCCTATACACAGTCTATATACAGTATTTGTCCATACTTACCGTCGGTGGTTACCATACAATACAGTACTCCTATACACAGTCTATATATAGTATTTGTGTATACCTACCGTCAGTGGTTACCATACAATACAGTACTCCTATACACAGTCTATATGCAGTATTTTTGTCCATACTTACCGTCGGTGGTTACCATACAATACAGTACTCCTATACACAATCCATATATTGTATTTGTCCATACTTATCGTCGGTGGTTACCATACAATACAGTACTCCTATACACAGTCTATATACAGTATTTGTCCATACCTACCGTCGGTAGTTACCATACAATACAGTACTCCTATACACAGTCTATATATACAGTATTTGTCCATACCTACAGTCGGTGGTTACCACACAATACAGTACTCCTATACACAGTCTATATATAGTATTTGTCTATACCTACCGTCAGTGGTTACCATACAATACAGTACTCCTATACACAGTCTATATGCAGTATTTTTGTCCATACTTACCGTCGGTGGTTACTATACAATACAGTACTCCTATACAAAGTCTATATACAGTATTTGTCCATACTTACCGTCGGTGGTTACCATACAATACAGTACTCCTATACACAGTCTATATACAGTATTTGTCCATACTTACCGTCGGTGGTTACCATACAATACAGTACTCCTATACACAGTCTATATATAGTATTTGTCTATACCTACCGTCAGTGGTTACCATACAATACAGTACTCCTATACACAGTCTATATGCAGTATTTTTGTCCATACTTACTGTCGGTGGTTACCATACAATACAGTACTCCTATACACAGTCTATATACAGTATTTGTCCATACTTATCGTCGGTGGTTACCATACAATACAGTACTCCTATACACAGTCTATATACAGTATGTGTCCATACTTACCGTCGGTGGTTACCATACAATACAGTACTCCTTTACACAGTCTATATACAGTATTTGTCCATACCTACTGTTTGTGGTTACCATACAATACAGTACTCCTATACACAGTCTATATACAGTATTTGTCTATACCTACCGTCGGTGGTTACCATACAATACAGTACTCCTGTACACAGTCTATATACAGTATTTGTCCATACCTACCGTCGGTGGTTACCATACAATACAGTACTCCTAAACACACTCTATATACAGTATTTGTCCATACCTACCGTCGGTGGTTACCATACAATACAGTACACCTATACACAGCAGACTTGGGGTAATTGTAATTGTAATCATTAATCAGCTGTAATTGATTACAATTTTTTAAGTAATCAATGTAATCATTAATCAGCCACAAATCTGATTACATGTAATTTAATTTAATCAATTACTTTTCAAAATAGCCTGTAATCCTGATTACTTTTTGATTACATTCTGATTACAATGAAAAAAAAAATCTAAAACTGTGTTGATGGTCAATAAATGAACCTTTTTGTTTTTCATATTTAATAAATATTTTACATGTTAAAATATTTTTGTTTACTTGAAGCATGTTAATTGATTTGTATACTTCAGTAAAAAAATAAACTGTTACAGTATTGAAAAGTCATCATTAGCCTAAGCAGAGACATATAATACTATTACTTGTCTCTGGCCTTAGTAAAAGATATTGTACATATATTCACAATTTAAAGATGTACATATATATATATTTGAGAATAACTGTTACATTCAAGTAATACTTTTCTTTAGAAACTCTGAATTATATTCTTTTGTCAATATTGTGATTTTTGTCAACTTTGAATTGACAGGTAGGAGACCAATTAAGGTTTGTTTTTATTGCAATTACGAATTGAGTATAGCTGTAGGGCAATATATATGATAAAAGATAAATCAGACATGTGAAAATTTATCTAATTAGCACAAACAAAATT
Organism: Mytilus coruscus; assembly: GCA_017311375.1. Classification (NCBI taxonomy): domain Eukaryota; kingdom Metazoa; phylum Mollusca; class Bivalvia; order Mytilida; family Mytilidae; genus Mytilus; species Mytilus coruscus. The sequence continues at coordinate 75,561,635 of CM029603.1, read as the reverse complement.
AAAAGTTGGACAAATATGTTGTTTAAAATAAACAAATTTTGGTATGTAATTGGACTGGACATGTAAAATGCAATAATTTTTAGTACTTATATTTTGTTTACAATTTGATTAACAATTCTATTAAAATTTTACATAGTTTTTAACTGGTAACTTAATTTCATCCATATTTTAACTTCCATAAACTGCACCTTGAAATACATATAAAGTCTGGAAGAGGTCAGAAGACAAACAGCAAATTCTTTATTATAAACCTTTATTCAATTGAAGTCAAAACAATTCAGAGATCAATGATGATAAAGTGTAATGGGTCATAACCAGTGACACAATGTTCATGTATATATGTAGTGAACTTTTGTGGTCTATTAAATAGATGAAGTTTGAAGTTATCATTTTATAATATATATAAAAAAAATATCCTTTTTCAAAAATGCTATAGTAATATTAAACGTTTATTCATTCACATCATTCATAATGTTTTTCTTTTAATTCATTGTAATCAGATGTAATCATGATTACTTTGCCAATGTAATCATTAATTTAATCAGATACTTTCAGAAATGATGTAATCGTTAATTTAATTTAATCGTACAAATGACAAAGTAATTGTAATTTAATCAATTACATTGAAAGTAATCAGACCCATCTCTGATACACAGTCTATATACAGTATATGTCTATACCTACCGTCGGTGGTAACCATACAATACAGTACTATACACAGTCTATATACAGTATTTGTCCATACCTACCGACGGTAGTTACCATACAATACAGTTCTCCGATACACAGTCTATCTACAGAATTTGTCCATACCTACCGTCGGTGGTTACCATCAATACAGTACTCCTATACACATTCTACTTACCGTCGGTGGTTACCATACAATACAGTACTCCTTTACAAAGTCTATATACAGTATTTTTCCATACCTACCGTCGGTGGTTACCGTCAATACAGTACTCCTTCACACATTCTATATACAGTATTTGTCTATACCTACTGTCGGTGGTTACTATACAATTCAGTACTTTACACAGTCTATATACAGTATTTGTCCATACCTACCGTCGGTGGTTAACATAAAATAGAAGACTCCTATACACAGTCTATATACAGTATTTGTCTATACCTACCGTTGGTGGTTACCATACATTACAGTACTCCTATACACAGTCTATATACAGTATTTGTCAAAACCTACCTTCGGTGGTTACCATACAATACAGTACTCCTATACACATTCTATATACAGTATTTGTCCATACTTACCGATGGTGGTTACCATACAATACAGTACTCCTTTACAGTCTATATACAGTATTTGTCCATACCTACTGTTTGTTTTTTTTTTTTTTGGTGTTTTAACGCCACTTTTAAGCACCGCTTTTGGGCTATTTCGTGGCGGCCAGTTTTTATTGGTGGAGGAAGCCGAGTGCCCGGAGAAAACCACCAACCTTTGATAGGAAAACTGACAATCCTAGTCAATTAAGATTGAGTCGAGTGCACCTGCACGAGCGGGTTCGAACTCACAACCTCAGTGTTGACTGGCTAGTGATTACAGTAGTAACTACTTAGACCACTCGGCCACCGAGGCCCCCCCTACTGTTTGTGGTTACCATACAATATAGTACTCCTATACAGTCTATATACAGTATTTGTCCATACTTACCGTCGGTGGTTACCATACAATACAGTACTCCTATACACAGTCTATATACAGTATTTGTCCATACTTACCGTCGGTGGTTACCATACAATACAGTACTCCTATACACAGTCTATATACAGTATTTGTCTATACCTACCATCGGTGGTTACCATACAATACAGTTAGAGTATTAGGAGTAAATCATATATGTATGATAAGTATCACAACTATTTTACGCAACAAATGGTATGAATGAATATTGTATTATTATTTAAAATATTATCATTTTACCCAGTGAATTTTTATTTGGTCTGTTGATTAGTTTTCATTGATAAGTTTATCAGGACTGGATTGAAACTAACCTTCAGATTTTGAAGGCTGTATCAGGTACCAGGATTGTAGTATAAAATTTTACTACCTGTTAACCCATGAGTTAATCAATTTTATAAATCAACAAGCTATCAGCTTAACAGGCTAGGTAAAATTGTTCAACGATTGTTTCATTGTTCTTTTTAATAAAAAAAAATACCTGTTTCAGTAGACTGAAAAAAATATTATTTTATAAAGGAGGATGCATTTAGATCAAATTGTGACATGAAAATGTCAAGATTCATTCCAAATTATGGACAAATGATAATGCTTTTAATAAAATTAAGTCGTAACCATTGCCTTTCTCTTTTCTATTTACATTATTTATGACTAGGTTATAATGATTACTTTTTTCAACTATTTTCATTCTCTTTTGTTTTCTCTACTTTTCTATCAAGGACATAATTGTTTATTGCAAACTAAACATCTGCATATTTAAACTATTCCTGACTATACTCTACCTCAAATTCTGGAAACTGCAAAATTTTTCTTATCATGCTTATGGCATAAATGGTAGCTGAAGAATTTCTAGTTTTTGGTAATCTGGATTAGTCTTTTGCCACTGTTCTGCCCATTCTGGGGCTACATAAAAAAAACCATGACAGAATTATTAAAATTATTTGTGTATAATGTTTGTGTACAGTCATGTTCTTAAAAGGACAAAAAATATTTTTTGTGTACAAATAAATAATTGTGATTTTAATATCTTAATATTATAAAAGAAAAGATTCAATTTATATTTTAATTAAAACATGAATGTGCACATATAAATCAACTTTTTACTCAGATTTAAATCTACCATCAGTTATTATTATTACTAGGTATGACTATCATTATCTAATTTTACAAGACAGTATTTATTTTGGTGGCACATCCTGCACAATTAGTATGATATGCCTTAGGTGTCATTTTGATGCAATCACATTGCAAGTGGTTCATGTCTTGGGTTTTTATTAATGAATAAATTACAGTTTTGGCTGACCTGAGGTCAATAGGCATAAACAATGTCATCATACTATCGGTTTTTACTGTAATATAATGATACGTTTTGACAATTAATGATTCTTGAAAGTAACAATAATTATTTCTTATTGACTATTGTTACTTTGTGCAGCGAGCGCGATGGCCGATGTGTGGTTCTCGAGTTATTTTTTAAAAAGGGGGAGTGTTTGTTACATATATCAAATTTACCCAGTTTTGATTCAAGAAAGAATTACAATCTAACCATAAACTCCAAGGTTCCTGCTTTTCTGAGCAGAACAAAACACGAGGCATTCTCGTCTCTAACATAAACAATGGTTAACTCATTTCTTCTTACCAGCTTACAGGTTACTTTAGATCAGCTGTTTATCTGTTTACCCTGGGACTATTATACTAACGGGACTGAAACTGATCGATGTCCCGATAGCGGATTATTGATTTTTGTTTTGATTGACAGCTTATCGTGCCACGTGGTTAATTAGCCTTCGGTACATGTAAACAATTGATTTTGGCGAACAAGTCAGCTTATAGAATACCGTTAAAATTGGTGGATTTGAAATTGAAATTAAATTAAATGCAAAAAAAAAAAAATAAAATATATGAATAATAAAACTATTTTAACAAATTAAATATATTTACTTGAAATAAATGTTTTCACAATGGAATAAACTAATGCCGGTTAAAACTGGGATAAGTTCTTGGAAAAGTAGTTTTGAAAGATAAATACTTTTCTTATTGTTAACGAAAATTATTAATAAGTAGTCAATATATTAGTGTTGAAAATAAAACAAATAAAGTCGAAATGCCGGCGCTTTACTTGACCGCTAAGAAAACAACGTGTTGCCGAAAGTTAACAGATCATAATTAATCCTAATAAAAGCAATAAATGTGCAATAAAACCAATGTTGACAATTTCAGTTCATAATTAATCCCTATAACAAAAGTTACCTGGGTCTAATAAAATATAGCCACATTGTTTTGAACTTTTCTAAACTTCGTGTTTACACATAAATTTCAATATGGCAGCAATAGCAGTGAAAGGGCCTACTTTTGTAGTTCTGATTGTGGAACTTATTGAACATATTCTCACGAAGTCATATGCTTATGCCACCCGAAGACCATTACTAAGCAAAAACACCCTGATTTTAATACAAATATTGCACATATAAATAGGAGTAAGCAATTTTATAGGAACAGTATAATTTATTTGAACCCTGCATGTGGTTTCCGTTTGTAATGAGAATAAGATTAATATTCCACTTTTCACTTTAAAAAGTGACAATAAAAAATAGGCCAATCCAATCTATAACCTATAAATATGATTTTACAACAAACCGAACTCGCGTATCTCTTTTCAGTCAACAGTTTTAAGAAATTTTATGAATCATACTTATTTTCCCAGCGTCCCGACGCTATTATCATCCTGAAAAAAATTCAACCTTTAGATGTCGTTTTTTACACTTAAGCCGGGATTTGGTGATTAATAACAACTGTCAAAGATCGAGATATCTTTTATCATTAAAGTAATCGTGTTTACATTAACGATTATCATTTCGAATAACTATTAAAAATAAAAGCAAAGATTATACGATCAAGACACGCTGTCACTGTCAAAACAATATGGCGTATCGATAAATCTCGCGCAGGTAAAGTCTCGTTCTAACGACCGTGATGTTGAGTATGATTACACTGATTGGTGTAACAGTTTCCAGTCCCGTTAGTATAATATGTTTAAACTGGTCCGCCATTCCATCGTAGTGCAGCGATAAATAAACACAACAGGGGTCCAGTTTATTTACGGGTAACGTCTGTAAACCAAGAACAATGATAAAACATTGTCGACAGTCCCTCAATTCCGTATACTTTTCTTATCTTCATACTAAAGAGCTCCAAAAGTAGGCGTGCATTGTCGCACTGGGCGTGACTAAAAACTGACCCTCGGTGGTTAACGTCTCTCGCTGGTTAACTTTAAGTGCCAATGTTGTGGAATACAACTCATCCAATAATCATAGAAGAACGTGGGTTGTGGTGTGGTCGACAGATTTTGTAGAACATTTAAAAGAAAGAATGGTAGAGGGATCTTTTCAACTTTTAGATCATTATTATAATTTGTGGACGCATACACTTGACGTGTTAATCGTGTTAACAGCTCCAAAAGAAGTCATTTTAATGGTATTAATAATCGCTGTCGGACAGCCGAGAAAAACGTCTCGAAAGAGTATTTGCAAACACTTATTACGGCGTATGACCATTTAGTAACACTTCATCCTCGTGTCATACAAGTGGACACAGGTTGTAGTGCTGAAGACGTCTTGGTAAAAGTTAAAACTATAATTGAGGTTTTTTGCTTAGAACACCTTAAAGAGAGGTGTCGATAGAAGTAAGAATGACCAGATCAAACAATCTTAAAAAAATAATATATAAAGAACAAAAACAATTTAACAATTATAAACAGATGCAAAATGTTATCGAAAACGATTGCAACTCCGCAGTCGTTGGAGAATAGAAGACTTAACATAAATGATACGAGTACACAACATAATTTTTCCCAACACACCCCTATCGAACAGAGAGCTCGAGAGAGCTGTCGACGCTCTTGAGGTACCCCATTTTAGAGGAGTGTTTATGCGAGATACCCTACCACCCGAACCACACATAAATGAGTGTGGTATTTTAAACCATGATACTTCGATGGGTCTAGGAACACATTGGACTTGTTGGTTTAAGTATAAAATCACAAAGGTGTACTTTGACGCTTATGGGCTCCCACTATCCAACGAGATGGTTGACTAAGTATAGCCTAAAATCTACTACAACATCGATGAACTACAGAAGAGAGGAACGGAGGTCTGTGGACACTGTTGTTTGTATGTGTTGAAATTGTTGTCGAAAGGTCAACTTTTTGATGAAGTCGTGTTTTCATTGTAGCTATAGATAAAACAATGGTAGACAAGTTTGGATTATATGGGGGAAAGAAAAGAATGAGCATGAGTAGTTTGCTGAAAGACTTGAACATGAACGACAATCGTATTACCAACCTGAAACCTCCGAGTCACGATGCGGATGCTGCAACGAAACGATGGGTTATGCAACAAGTGAAAGACAGTACGAGACAATTAGAATTATAATTACAATCCGAGTGTGACCAGATGAAGACGGATATAAAACGAAAAGAGAAAGGATATGATACAAAGAACTCGAGAAAAAAGTGGTTAAGTCTGAATCCACCCTGCAACAAGAACTCGAGGAAAAAGTGGATAAGATTAAAGACACCATGCAACAAAAATTTGATACACTGGCGGAACTCTCGTTGAATGTGGATGAGGAAAGCAGGGAAAATTTGAAATATCTAAGGAGGTTCGTTCAATTGAAACATGCCTGGGGTTAACCTTTTTGTTCTTTGGGAATGATATAAGAAGGAAAAACTTACACATCTATTGCATGTCTGATTGTTTAATGCAAGAATTAAATGATTTAGGTTCGTTTTTGCAAAGCTTTTTCGATGCGGTACAGTTCTTCATTAGGTTTTTGAAGTTCGGGCTCGTAGAAGGAACCTTGTATATCCTCGTCATTGAAATCCTTGATACGATAGGTTTGGGGTTGATTGTTTAACAGGTGGGACACAGTAAATACTTCTTCGGTCCACCTAGGGGTGTATCCCTTTTCAAAAGTGCCTTTCTTTCTGGTGGTTCGAACCGTATCCCTACCTTAAACCTAGCCTGTTGCATGGGAGGAATGCCACCATACAAGTTCCAGTACACTTTGTTTTCATGTTCCTTCTGACTTGCAACCACGGGAGTCATTTTGATGGATCTGTGTTTGGAAGTGTTGTACTGGTGAACAAGATCATCCAACACATCAATGTAGGTGCGTGTGGAGTTGACTGAAAGGTATTTGAACATTTTCTCCTTATTGGTGCGGTTCCAACGTTCGACCACACTCGACTTTTCTTCATTCTCGGTAGAGTACAGTTCAATGTCATGCTTCCGAAGTAACTCCTTGACCTCCTTGTTATAGAATTCAGTTTCTTTGTCTGTCTATAGCTTCTTGGGAATGTGTGATGATTTGAATACCGCTTGGAAGGCATCTCTGACCGTGACACCTTTCTTGTTTTTGAGCGGTATTAGCCAACCGTATTTGGAGAACACATCGATGATACTAGTACTCAAAATAAATTTAAATCTTTTGTTGTCGCTAGAGAAAGAGGTTATATCGACTAGATCCGCAGTCCAAATGTCATCCACACCTCCAGTGATCACACGTCTTTTCTTGAATTTACGTCGAACTGGTTTGTGTAATTCTTCTGTCCAAAGAACTTTTTTTTTAATCCCAAAACCAAATCGGATGATAGGTCTTACAATACCGCGGTCCATCTTCTCTCTTATGGTTGGATTGTTGAAGGTGTCCAGCTGACTAAACTATTTTTCTCACTCACAGAGTTGCGAGTGGTTGTATCTTTGTTTTGAGCATAACAGAGATCATGACGATACGCAGCTTCATCCACTCTATTAATGGGTTTGGACCAAGGTTTTGGTGATCCATTAGCATTGAGTCGTTTATTCAGCTTAGTGCCAGATCACGTGTGAAGTTGTGTCCCTGAAGATGCATTTCCACTGGTAGGTTGTTGATGAGTTTGTTCATGAAACCACCACCGGTAGTAAAGTGAGATTTCTTTGATCCACACACGGCCAAATTCCACCTTTCCACCGTCGTATGTTGCTAGTCGTAACTTCAAAGCGACTTTTCGTCTCTGTATTCCTCTTTCATTTTAAACTATATATTGTTATTTTACTACATGGACGTTGAAGATATCTCATACAATGAAACAACTGCGAAGAGAAGTAATCACTTTCTCTTTCCACAGCGGTCGATTTGAGGACTGATTATTGGAAAGTCAGACTGCGGTAAGACGACGGCTGCTCATCAACTTTTTTCTCCAGTTGGGATGGCTGATTGCTTGTATGTCTTTGGGAAATCTCTTCACCAAGACATCTATCAGCTCTTGCAAAAAGCATTTAGGATATGTTTTTCTCAAAAGAGGATATACGTGATCTCTTATCCGTCAAAGTTAAGTGTCCCATATCACTGATCGATGTTGTTGATGTATTGCCCCACCCAAACAACGCAGCGGCATTGATGCATTCTTCTTTGAGCAAGGGGAAGATGTGCCAGACCCTCGAGAGCTTGACCCCATCGTAAGAACTGAATGGTGTTTGATAATTTGATGCTGGGCAAACATAACAAATGCGAAGACTACTATGTCCGAGGTTGACACAACGCACTGTTTCTATCTGTGTCAGAATTACTTCAAACTCCCACGCCAGACGATCCGGGAAACACTAACTTTATATGTCTCTTTCCACAAGACGCGAAGAATCTTCAACACATTCACCGTTATCATTGTTTTGATCTGACCTTTGAGGAGTTTAAGACTTTGTGTGCAACCACTGTTGGTCTCACCATCGATCTCACAAACACCAAGGGGAATGGAAAATACAGATGCAAATTAGAAGAGTACTATGTCGTTTATTATAAAGAATGGATACACTACTAAGGGATTTTGAAGAAGATTCGACTGTTTGGTGATAGTAGCAGTGAAAATGATTCGTCGTCAGATTACGATCCTTCAAGAATGGTGTGTAAGCATAAGTGGGAACGTGATAATATCAAAAAAGGATACGACTTTCTGCCAGGTTACAAGTGTCCTGAATGCGGTGCTGAAAAGGTTGACGTTCCTTTTGATCGCCAGGATTTCGATACGTGGAATGCAGGAAGGACCTACCACCATCTCCAAATCCTCAACAACCCCTATGCAGTGCAATGACAGAGGACATCAGTGTGTGAATCCATGTCACCCAAACCAAGACCTATGCATGAACCACTTGCATTTTAAGAAGATGGAAATTTACCCCGTTGTTCCATCAACTCTTCCATCGCTATTCATCGCTTAGGGGCGTTCGTTCCATCGCTCCGTCGCTTAAGGGCGTTCGTTTCATCGCTCCATCGCTTAGGGGCGTTCGATCCAACGCTATCCAACGCTAAGATGGCGTTCGATCCATCGCTATAGAGCGTTTGTTTCATCGCTTCATCGCTATAGAGCGTTCGATCCAACGCTATCCAACGCTAAGTGGGCGTTCGATCCATCGGTATAGAGCGTTCGATTCATCGCTCTATCGCTTAGGGGCGTTCGATCTATCTCTCCATCGCTATAGGACGTTCGTTCCATCGCTATAGAGCGTTCTTTTCATCGATCCATCGCTTAGGGACGTTCGATAGCGTTCGTTCCATCGCTATAAATAAATGACGTTTATCAAAATCACTGACCCTAAACAACGTGAAGCTCTTGCTAAGGAGTTTCAAGATGTAAAGCGTAGCATTCAACCTAGCAACTTACAACGACGACCTGACAAACAAGGATTGAGTCGTTGAAGCACAAGAAAAAACGGCTTCTTAAATCACCAAGACAATTGAAGAACTCCCAGCAATTCTACCGCTACCTGCATTGCCTCCTCCACCTCCTCAGTTTGCAGATCCATCACCTACCAAACCAGCCACAGACCCAACCCTTGGTCCTCTAGCACAAAAGTATTTACAACTCGTTATAACCCGTCACGCTGACCACACCTTTGGATTGCGTTCTAAAGACAATGGAATCTTCATCGGGAATTCACCGGTGACGTTTAATGGGGATGATATCTTCGTCAATGGAGTAAGGTACAAAAGAACACCCGGCTTATGGGAACTCAAGGTGATGAAGAAACCAGACACCTACGAGTCTGATGATATGGACCTATGTCGAGATCTTGAAAAGCACCGGCGCCATGTACCAGGGCAACTCGATCCTTTCCCGAACTCATAAAGCGAGTAAGAGTTACAAATGGGGAAATATCGTCTCACGCCTCTACAAGCTAGATAAGTATGGTAGTGGGGTGGTGTTTTTACCCTCAAATTTTAATCAGCTCCTAGATCGATTGGACCTATGTGCCGCCTCTTATCGAACTGGTAACAATGGTGTACGCAATGAGATCGTAGCCATCCTCGACGACATGAAAATGAGTGGCTTCATTAACAATGAGGAGTACAACCAGATTCATCGTCAACTCCTATAAATAAACATACAATGCCTCATGAAGAAATGGCAAAAGTGTTTCAGATAGTAGGTATCTCACCACCTCCTTTGTTGCAACTTGCTTCACTAAAAAATGGGAAGTGTATCAACTTATTGGTGATTTACAAACCCATCCCAACACAACTCATCAAGTGGGATGGTGTCATACGCGATGGAGTGACATTTTTGACGCAAAGTTTAAAGCGGATAATTACGACATTTCTGCGGAAATTGAAGGTGTACTTGAATATAAACATTGTCATTCAAAAATGTGTTGTAATTCAAAACGGGTAAGAGCAAGCAACAAGAAATGGGTTGTTGCCACCTTAGCTGCTTCGTCAACAGTGGGGAGTCACCGTCGACTCCTATAAATAAATGTTACAAATTAATAAAGGATAATGTCGAAAGTATGTGTATGGTGGTAGAGGTCTCTGTTACACTATCGCTAATTTAGCTGGACGCGTGTTTATCTCTTCTACCGCAAAGACTGTCACCAATGCAGCTCTTAAAGGTGTTGAAAAAGGAGCCCCAAAGCTGTGGATCATGTGGTTCATAAAGTGAGTAGGAAACCAAAAAACAAAAGACTCCTCTGAGCTCAGCAACAAGCCCGTTTGAACAACATCATCTCACCTAAAAGCAAAAAGACTTCTCAGCAGCAAGCCCGTTTAAACAACATCATCGGCAGTGGTGTTGCAACCATTCATGACTTTGTCAATCGCTAGTCATAAATAATGACTAATATTCTTCAACTTGAAAGTATTCACAGGAGAACCAAGTCCATGAATACGAACCCCAAACTGAAGCATCCTTGAATAGTTCCGGTGCTGATATACGAATCAACATCGAAACCCATGATCTGTTTGTCCATTCGGCTGAGAGTTATCTTTTGATGGAAGGACGGCTTTTGAAAACCGACAACACGGCTTATGCCGATGCAGATCTGGTATCCCTTGTAAACAATGGTATCATGTTTCTCTTCAAAAGCATCGACTACAAACTGTCCGCAGATTGAATACCTAAATGATCCAGGTATAGCGACTACCATGTTGGGGTTGTTGATGTATCCCGACGACTTTAGTAAATCGCGAGGTCTCAAACAGTTGTGGTATAAAGATTCTACGACTGACGTCGAAGCTGAAAACACTGGTTTTGCAGCTAGGCACGGTTACATCATCACAAAACCTACAACAAAAGGAATGTTCTCATTCACCATACCTTTAAAACACATCTTCGGTTTCGCAGAGGACTATAACAAGATCGTGTATGGATTTAAACACGAACTCACACTCGTGCTAGACTCTGATGCAAACGCAGTGTTAAGAGCAGCGTCAGTCAACGATCCAGCAAAAATTGTACTAAGTAAACTATCCTGGTTTGTTCCTCATGTGGTCCCCTCCGATGAAAACAAGATGTCTCTGTACAAAATAATACAGAGTAAAAGTAAAATTAGCTGTGGTTTCCGCATGAGACAGTCCGATCCATATCCATTCCCTAAGGTACAGATTTCACTTGGCGATTATCTGCCAAAAGTGGACGGGAGAAGCCCAGATATATCATTGTAGCCTTCCAAACCGACAAAAATAAAGACCAAACCCATAATGCAGCCGTGTTTGATCACTGTAAATTAATAAATATCTACAATGTATGTCACCCTGAATGCTCAACGTTATCCAGCCGTACACTTCAACACCCTCTTCACCCAGTGCCACGTATCTAGGGTGTACAAAGAAGCCGCCGACTTTCGCAAGAAGTTCTTCAACATGGATCATGGATCACTATCTCATTAGTAATAGTAACATCAACCCCTCCGACCAATCAGACTCATACCCTTTGTTCGTCATTGACGTGAGTCACCAATCTGAGAAGCTAAACGAGTCTGTGGAATGTCGAACCAAACACCGAAGCCTTCGCACTGGTTACCTCAGATAGAGTCCTACAGTTTGAGTCCGACGGACAAAAGATGAATGTTGTGATTTAAAGCGTAAATAAATGGATAATCATTGCACCCCTATTTTTGACATTTTTTCCTATTATGTCTGTTTGTTTTGCTCACAAGTCAATATAATGGAATTATATGCGACTGTCATACAAGTGACAGGTTTAGCTAGCTATAAAACCAGGTTGAATCCACCATTTTCTACATAAGGAAATGCCTGTACCAAGTCAGGAATAAGACAGTTGTTTTCCATTCGTTTGATGTGTTTGAGCTTTTGATTTTGGCATTTGATAAGGGACTTTCCGTTTTGAATTTTCCTTGGAGTTCGGGATTTTTGTTGTTTTACTTTTTGTTACAACAAATTGTTAAAAATACAGATCTGCTAATAACAGCAGAATAGATACCCGGTTTAACCCACCTTTTCACCTAAAAGATGGAAAAAGTTATGAAATGGCTCTGGTGAATCTGGAGACTTACTACTCTTTCCCAAATATTCATGCAGGAAACAACACCTTTCGTTATTCTGATGATAATGGTGGCACCTTGTTAACCGTTGCGTTGAACACTGGCTCTTACTATATTGAAGACATTAATGATGGGTTGCAAAGACACCTGCGACTCAACAAACACCCTACCAAAAAAATCGACATCGATGTCAATCACAGTACACTTAGAGCAACACTCACCTTAGCCAAAAACTAACAAGTGGACTTCAATGTGAACAATTGCGTCAATACAGTGCTGGGTTTCGAACAAAGAATCTACACACACAATCGAGCCACAAACGGTTACACGGAGGGTGAGACCATTGTGAATATCATCAGCATCAACAGCATTCTCATCAACAGTGATATCATCAGTGATAGCTATGTCAATGGATCACAACAACCCACCATCTACAGTTTCTTCCCAAATGTATCACCTGGTATGAAAATCATTCCAAACCCTAAAAACTTGGTCTATTTTCCAGTCACACTGAAAACCATCAATCGCATGAGTACTACTCTGACGGATCAAGACGGAACTCCCATCGATCTGAGAGGTGAACATTTAACCATACGTTTTCATCTTCGTGAGGTATAAATAAATGAGTAATTACGCAAATAGCTGTTTTTGTGCAACAAGGCTGTCGATCCCTCAACCGCTGTGCGGTGCCCTGTTGACAGCAAGTATCGGTCCACTTTTCGTGCCATTTGGTGAGACCATTTGATCCGCTGTCTGGAACCTAACACGCATGACTATGTGGTCTCTGAGCCTTTCTGCTCTTTTAAATGTTGCATTGCATTCGTTGATGAGCATGTTTTCAATTACAAATATGCGCAATCTAAACGTCTGTTGCGCAAAATTCAGTTTTTAAAAGAGGATGTTTCCACCTCAGAACCCGTGCGCATAATGCACAAAAACGGTGAACTAAATTATTCCGAGTACGGCTACCCCCACAAAAATGTGCACCAATCTATTCATGAAAATTGGAGTTTTTCCAGTTTTCATAAATAGACGCTTTCATCTTCGTAAAAGGTATAAATAAATGAGTTATCATACATATATTACAGATCGAATTTATTCGTTCATAGTGTGTTAATTTACGTTTTTTGATTGAGTGAAGCCTTCCAATTGATATTTTATCGTGTGTTTTTCTATGTTGTGATGTTATACTATTGTTTCAGAAAAAGGGAGAAGGTTTGGTACCATTAAAACGTTTAATCCCGCTGCAAATGTTTGCACCTGTCCTAAGTCAGGAATCTGATGTACAGTAGTTGTCGTTTGTTTATGTAATTTATACGTGTTTCTCGTTTCTCGTGTTTTATATAGACTAGACCGTTGGTTTTCCCGTTTGAATGGTTTTACACTAGTAATTTTGGGGCCCTTTATAGCTTGTTGTTCGGTGTGAGCCAAGGCTCCGTGTTGAAGGCCGTACATTGACCTATAATGGTTTACTTTTATAAATTGTTATTTGGATTGAGAGTTGTCTCATTGGCACTCACACCACATCTTCCTATATCTATATATGGTTTGAACCTGACACAAGGTCAGGTTAACAACGATAAATACAATTGATCGACAACCTGAAAAAGAGTGATAAAGGTGATATGGTCTAAGAGCTGAGTGTAAAACAGCTTAAATAAAACATGCAAAAGGAAGGTGAATTCTTACCCATGTTGGCCGATTTGGCTATGAGAGCTCATCTCGTGTAAGCAAAGAGTGTACTCCCTGCTTTGGGAGTTGGTGCATTGAGTGGTTTAGGTAGTGCCGCCATAAGCAAAGTCGTTGGGTCTGGAGTGTGTTGTGTGAAAGCTCACGGTAAAGGTCTGTATCTCAACCTTGGTCAATTAACTTCTACCTATGGGAATGGTCTGTACCTGAAATATGGCAAACAGTTCTATGATGGTCAGGGATTGATTCTAGGTCCTAACAGTCTCTTCAAAAACATTCCTCTGTTAAGTATGCTTCTATAAATAAATGGATGAAGTAGACTCTGGAAAGCAATCGTATCGAGACGCCAAAATCCGATCAGTTGAACAGAAGCTAGAGGTAGAAATGCATAATTACACCAAAATTCTAAACATATACGACAGATTGGACAAGGTACTTTCCATCGCATTAGGAACCTGTTCTGTTCTAGACATCATTTGTACAACCGGTGCACTCAGCACAGTTGCAACAGGAATCGGAGCTATTGCTTGCATTCCTTTAAGTTCACTAACGGTCATTAATTCGTTGGGAATGATGGGATTATCGGTGTTATCCAAACGTATCAACAAAAAGCGAAAAAAAAACATAAAGATACTGTACACCTTATCAGACCCTCCAAATCCAAGATTGAAGATGAAGTCAGCAAGACTTTGGATGATGATGACATCAGTGACATAAAATTTACAGGTATTGTTAAATTTGTGGACTTTTACTACGATGAAAAAAAACACATACGACAACCTAGGAAGGACCTTACTGCGCATGCGCCGTAAGGTAAACGTTCCATCACCACTACCCACATCACTCCTCTACGCTTCGTGATTATGCTCCGTTAGGTGATGGAACGTTTTTACACAAACACCACTATCAAATAAAATTTAATCCAGCAAAACACTGGATTAGAAATTATTATTATTTTACTTTCTAACAATATCGTATGAGAAATACTCCTGTTTGGTCTTTTTACTTATTTTAAAACCTGTACTTCTCACAAAGGCTCCTTTCAAAGGTTAATTCTCTCTGTTTAGTCCACTACAATCCCATACCATAGTTGTTTCCCCTTCTCTATTTTTTTAGAGAAAGTATTCTATTCTTACCAAATTTACCATCCTCTTCTATCACCTCCAAAATTTTATAAATCACTCTGGTGGGGAGTTCTTTCCATTTTAGAGTTTCCTGATTTTGCTCCTGTGCCTTTTCCTCGAAGGCGTCGTCGTTGATAAAATCATCTTCCTGTTTCATCTTTTCAACTTCACACTTTTGTAAGAAAGTCATATGACTTTTATCAGCACCTCCCTTTAAGGTGTTTTTCTTAGCATAATTAGACTGTTTGTTTAAAAAAAAAAACATAATTAGACCTTTGGGGACTGTTGTTTTCGACTAAATCAAAACTTCTTCCATCACCAATATTACTACTACTCATATATAAGTCATATATTCCCATAATTATGTATTTATTTATAATAACAACTTTTATCTATTTCAATTTTTAAAATATTTTTACCATTTTCGTTTTTAAAAAATACCATCATGTTGTATATTTACTTAGTAACTCATTTAAACGCTGTTCTTTTACCATTCTATGTTGCATTTTGGAGGTGAGATGCTAAATTTCTACTATAAAATTGAAAGTGCAGCAGAATCCCCCTTTTTACACTACTAATAAAGGAAACGATGCTATCAACATCAGCAACGTTCTTCATCACAAAGAGGTAACATTCAAAATTCCACTTTTTTCAAATCAGTCTGTTACTATTGTATCCTACAGTTACACCAAAACCATTGCACCTAAAGTATTGAACTATAAGCAAGCATTGCAGGACCTTGGTTTAGAAGAATACCTAAAAAAACTCTGACATGTGACTGTTCCCACTCGCCATATATTTTTAGCCCCTCTGGCCGTGTTGTTACTGGGGGTCTAAACATAATTCAACATGAACATCTAAGTTCAGAGAACCCCAACACATCAATTGGAACCATAACTTCAACATAATTATGGATTCCATTGAGGAATACGCCAGAGCATGGGCTAAACGAGAAGTTTAACTGGACACTTTTCATAATGGGTTAAAGCAATCAGGACTCTGATAAAACGTCGAATCCAAAAGTTGAAAAACCGCGTGAATGATCGACCAAAGTCCGTATGCAGAGACAAAGAAGCTGCGAAATGTCTATCATCTCTTCACGATAAATATGTTGTTTTTAATGTGGACAAAGCTTCAAATAATATTGTTTTTGTATGTAAATCGTACTACTGCGAGTGTCTTGTGAAATGATAAGGAATAAATGAGCACTCAGGTAATCCCACATACAAATACATATCGTTTGACATGGATGAGATTTTGGCGAATCATAAGTCCTTCATGGCTTCAATGAACATTACATTTAAAGCAAATCTGTTACCTTGCTTGTATTGGATACCTAAGCTTCGTAAAATTCCGTACAAACAACGGTACATTGCCGGCTCATGATCATCTGCATGTTCTACGAAGAAATTGTCCATTAGATTAACAAAAATTTTGACCGCAGTGAAAGAAGGTATTCAGAAATACTGTGAAACTGTAAACTCGCGTAGTGTTATTAACCATATGTGGACTCTTAAAAACTCTAAAGAACTTATGGATAATTTTAATTCTCGATCTTTCTCTGAAATTAGTTCTATGAAAACCTTTGATTTTTCAACCCTTTATACCACCATTCCGCATGTCAAATTGAAAAATCGTCTTGACAAAATAATCCACTAAAAATGGTAGCAAACGCTATAAATTTATTGCTTTTGGGATACCATACGGCATATTTTGTAATAGTGAACAAAAAGGTAAAACATTCTACACTGAGGAACAAGTGATCAGTATGCTGGAGTTTCTTATTGACAACATATTTTTTAATTTGGAGGTAGACTTTTTCCAACAAATTGTCAGCATTCCTATGGGAACGAACTGTGCGCTCCCCTTGCCGACCTCTTTTTATTTTCATATGAGTCTGAGTTCCTTCAGACACTTGTCAAAAATAAGAAGATCAAAGAAGCCAGGGCTGGTATGCATAAAACCACTTAAGTTAAGATATCCAATCGTAGTACTAATTTATCGTAGGACATGTAGAAAAACCGTCCGTTCGGAACAAATCTTAACTTAAGTAGTTTTATGCATATCAGCCCTGATCATTTAATTTCACATTCAGATATATTGATTATGTTATTTCCATTAATAATCCAAACTTTTCTGATTGGGTTCCATTTATATATTCTCCAGAACTAGAAATTAAAGAAAAACAGACACGGATATCTCCGTCTCATTTTTAGACTTATACCTCGAATTTGACATTAGCGGTCATCTCAGTACTAGAATCTATGACAAACGAGACGATTTTAATTTTGACATTTTAAATTTCCCCCACCTTAGCATCAATATACCAACTTCACCTGCATATGGGATATACATTTCCAAACTCGTTCGGTATTCAAGGGCTTGCAGCTGATGCTCAGACTTTATAAAACGTCACCAGTGTATGAGCAGAGAGTTGATGAACCAGGGTTATGTCAAAGAGCGTCTCGTCCTTTTTCTAAAAAATATTCATCGGAAGATACCAAGACTTTGTTGATAAACATTACGTATCAACTTCACAAATAATACATGATGATCTTGAAGTATAGATTCTAGGTACTGAAGTTGTTAATCATCCTAATTACGTGTTATAGTGGTTTTTTTATTTGTCTTTGTAAATTTTTAACCTTACCTGTTTTAAAAAAAATAAACCATTTTTTGGTAATATCCTGTTGGCGTGGCTCGGCGTTTATTCATTCTGCCATTGTGTTATTGTGCTATGGTAATTTTTTTGTATTCTAAGACTTGTCTTTCATTTTTGCTTATGTGCTTTGTGTATAGAGTTTCTATATGCCATGTCTATAGAGTGTCTATATACCATTTTGTTTTTCTTTGTTGTGATTAAGATTATAACACAATGTTGACTGCTGTACCCCAATTTTTGACATTTTTACCTATTATGTCTGTTTGTTTTGCTCACAAATTATTGTCAATATAATGGAATTCTATGCGACTGTCATACAAGTGACAGGTTTAGCTAGCTGTGAAACCAGGTTTAATCCACCATTTTCTACATAAGGAGATGCATGTACCAAGTCAGGAATAAGACAGTTGTTTTCCATTCGTTTGATGTGTTTGAGCTTTTGATTTTGGCATTTGATAAGGGACTTTCCGTTTTGAATTTTCCTTGGAGTTCGGTATTTTTGTTATGTTACTTTTCACCATATATCATTCGTTGTCGCCCATTGTATATTTGTTTCTCTGAAACCACTTGCAAAAATTGACGCACAACTATTTGAATGTTTCCTATGCTTCAAATGGAAGGGTATGTGCTTAACGTTTAGTGGCAACTATCACATTTTTATTTTGTTCTAGACTATCACGCTGAAAATATGAACCTCCAACGATTGTCCAGTTTTATAGTATTGCAAGAAGTTCAATATAGAATATGAACACCAACCACCGCTTGTTGAGGGAAAGGGGAGGCAACTTCCGAAACTGCACAAACCTCACTGCAAACACACATACTACGTGCCCAACCGGTTACTTCTTGTAAATTTTCAGTTGATGCACGAGCCTTTAAAATGTCAAAATATCGTGAAATATCATGCTTTCATGAGGTGACCTAATCTACGTTTGTAATGATGTCGTTTGTTCGTTAACAAAAAGAACAAAACACGGTACATTTGTTGAGATGAAAATTATGTTCGAAAACAATTGCAGAAAGATTTACGACTTAACGTACAGTAAAAATGCTAGGTCACATTTGTTGTAAGTACAGAAATTTTAACGAAAAAAAGATTTCCAAGAGAACGAGGTTCACACAGTTTAAGTCGTTGGTCCAACTTCCAAGCAAGGACCGAAGCTCGTAAATTAACTCGTCAATCGCTTACAAAATCTGTATGTTGAGAAGAATAAGTAATCACAATGATTTTTAAAGTTTCTGCATCACCCAGTTATCCGTTCAGATTGTTAACTATGAATAGCCAATTAGGCATGGTTGATACAGCTTTAAAACGTACAACGAAAATATTCATGGTAATAACACATTAAGAAATCACTGACTTTGGTACGATATTTACATTCGAAATTTCGCATGTAACTGAGGTTACAACTCACTAATTTGCGTATTATATACTAATAGCCTGTTCTGAAATAGTTAGATAAAACATCACAAACTCATTTAACATCATCATAAACAACTCGTGTCTTTGCATACGTAAATTAGCTGCAGCACAATCCATCTCAAATATCAATCAGTACACCTCCAACGGATTTAGTGTAAAAAAACGTCATGAACAGTTTAAAACGCATGACCTTGTGCAATGCCAAACTATAAATTTCGACAAGATGCAGAACTTTCTTTATATTCAAATGGTAGAATTCGAGACCATAAATCAAATAATAAATATAATGTCCGTATTTTGACAGATAATTGGGCTAAATATTAGAGCATGTGAACATGATTATTACAAACGTACCACTGCAGCGCTTAGTTTTTGGAACTTCAATACCTTTTTATGTGAATTGATTTTTCCGAAATTTGCAGAAGTTTCTATCAGAAAAAAAAATTGAAAAATTTTGAACATTTTTCCTTCATGATTTTGACAAACAAATGCTATCATGGGTTTTGCTCACTCTCGAAGGCCGTACGATGATCTATAGTTGATAACTTCTACGTCGTTTGGACTCTGGTGGAGAATTGTCTCATTGACAATCATACACATCGTCTTATTTCACGGTGTATTATTATATAATATGGCAATGTAACTGTAGTTTTCAGATTATGCTGTCGTCTAAAGGTTCCATACAACCGGTCAAAATTTCATAAGCTTATTTGGACAAAAGTGCCTTCTGGGCTATTGTCATCACTTACCTTCCGTCCGTCCGCCTGATCGTATGTATGAGGTAAATTTTACACATGATCATCTATGGAAACTGCGGCCAATAATAACCAAACTCGCAACTGAATTCATGTGATGGCCTCTTGTAAAATTTATTGCAAAAAAAGTACAAATATATCTTGTAAAAAACAA
The DNA here is from genome assembly GCA_017311375.1 of Mytilus coruscus. Taxonomy (NCBI): domain Eukaryota; kingdom Metazoa; phylum Mollusca; class Bivalvia; order Mytilida; family Mytilidae; genus Mytilus; species Mytilus coruscus. The sequence continues at coordinate 75,541,321 of CM029603.1, read as the reverse complement.
AAATTAATTAACCGTCTCTTAAATTTATTTAATTTGAATCACGAATTGCATTGTATATCGCTAATTTGATTATTTCGTCTAAAAATAGCCATCGATCTTTGTCACTATACAGACAACAATTAAGCACTGACCTCTGATAACTGTGAAAGATGAGTACACAGAATTAAGAGTTTGTTACTAAAACGTGAAGATCTAAAATTTTATAAAGTGTTAAGTTTTTTTAATATGGTTTGCGTTTCAGTTGAAATTCCAGTTAAAATTTGATTATGAGTTGTATGTTGAATCAAAAACATATACAATAATATAAAGTTCCACACTATATAATGTTCTACACTATTTAATGTTCAATAGAAGTTTTCGCTGAATCTTTGTACCACTGTTACATATGTATCAAAATCTTGTATTGTGTATATACATATATGTTCTAGAGTGTACGAGGAAGAAGATTGGTGTAATCCATGTCGAAGGGTTTTCCTTGGACTTTGTCCAAAGGTAAATTAACAAAAAAACGTCGAAATAGCAAAATATACTGAAAACATTAACAAAATATAGAGTACCTAACCTTTTGAAAGTGAAAATATTATTATATTAAACTGTTATTTCTTTTCATTCATAAACTGTATAAAACCATTTAGAATTACTAGTTACTGAATATTTATTTTAATCTTTATTTTTTCTTTTAACAGGTGCTTGGAAAGCAATACGATATATCTGTCCCAATGCAAGCATCAAATGTTGTGCTTACCATTTTTGTTAGGCCATTTGGCGGAAAGTGTAAGATTTAGGACTGAAAACAACCTATAGTCTGAAAGGAGTGGAATATCGGTACATTCGTACCTTGGTGGCCTTGCCTTTCCTGCCCAACTCAGATATCAATCAGACCAGCATCCAATACACAGAAAGAACGTTTGATTGCCCAGGAAAAGGTGCATGATGGATGACTGTTTAAACGTCCAGTGGCAAATTAAATGCATATTCAGGACGAGAACATGTTTATGTAATATGAATATTAACCCTGCTATGTACATGTCCGAAATTTTTAACATGATCGTAAAAGTCCAGAAGAAGACATGTCACCCTACCCAGACACATTATTCTGACTCCGAGTCGACCAGACTGTCTTTGCTCTTCATGGCTCCTTAATGTCGCGTGCTTAGCGGAGAAGCAGCAAATACATATTTTAAAGTCTTTGGTTTAACCTGGCCTGTAACAAGTGTAATTTATTTTCATATCTGTTTACGGATTAATTTCCACAATACAATACATTTATCTACTTATCATATATATGTTAAATGGATCTGTACACTGGGACCTAATATATATCTATATTATGCTCTAAATGAAAACTTGAAAAAAATAAAGTATTTAGACATTTGCATTTTAAGGATATGGCACACCCGCATAGATTCCTAAGAGGCGAATTTTAGCTTTTATGTCCTATAAGATAAGATAAAAAAAAATATTTTGATTCGGCATAAGTCAAATATACAACACAAGCTCTAAGGAGCTTTCGATCGAATATAAAAACATATACAGAACATAAAAACAGTCCAAGATATAAAAATCTGCAAAACAAAATTAGAATCTCACACATAGCATGCAATAAAAGTTTAGCAGCAAATTTAGAATGAAGTTAAGTATTTATTTATATGATTTACCTCTTTAAAAGTTCTAAAAAAATTTAGATCAAAATATGGCAACTATTTAAATAGATAGATTACTTTTATAAAAATCAAATGAAAAAGTTTTGAACTATAATATATGCTTCGAGGTCTACAAATTTCAAGGAACAAAATATTTTCCACCTGCATTGATAACCCAGGTAAATTATGGAAAGATGTGTCAAAAACTAAAATTTAAAATATATAAAAATTCATGCAGAAATACATCAATACTAATCCAAAGCAACAAAAAGCAACATAAATAGTAAACAGCTCAGCAAAAGAATTATCTGCAAGCAGAATAGCGACATTCCAAATCGTTCCAGGACTGAATAAGACTTTTAAAATGTCCGATTGTGAAAAAAAACTATTTTCAGTCCTGAAATGGTTAGGAAGGCCATTCCATAATATAATATGTTGCGGCAGCAAATTTGAATGATTTTTTTACCGTAACGGGTCGACTTTACCTGTGGCACATCCAGAACATTTACATACCTGTTTAACCCCGCCACATTCTTTATGTGCCTGTCCCAAGTCAGGAGCCTGTAGTTCAGTGGTTGTCGTTGGTTCATGTCTGTCATATTTGTTTTTCGTAAATTGTTTTGTTTTAAATTAGGCCGTTAGTTTTCTCAATTGAATTGTTTCATATTTTTCATGTCGGGGCCTTTTATAGCCGACTATACGGTATGGGTTTTTATAATTGTTGAAGGTCGTTCGGTTGCCTATAATTGTTTACATCCACTTCATTTGAACTTTGGTGGATAGTTGTCTCATTGGCAATCATACCTTATCTCCTTATTTTTATACTGAAAGAATATTTAGATTTTTTAACACGGACCAAATTTTGTAAGCACACGGGACTGAGCTATATTGTTCATAATCTTGAAAGTTTCTACAGCCATGGTTCTTATCCGTCTGATCTGCTAGGAAGGCACCTTAGCTTTATGTAAAAGATCCTAGTAGGAGCTGCTATAATCCTCGTTTACAAAACGGAGTGCTCTTTCCTGCACCTTTTCAGCTTTTTTGAATTTTTCTCAGTGCAAAAGTGCCATGCCAAAGGGCAAAAATTAAAAATTACTAAGAATAAAAGTATAAAAATAGTAAGTTTACTAAGTCTATCCAAATAGAGTCCAAATGTTTTAAAACATTTATAGTTGCAGTGAGGCCTTCCTGCAAATCGAGCAGTACTAGAGTTGACGAGGGAAGCTGAGATCGTTGATATAGTATTCTTTTTTATCACAAGTAATCATTATATAATAAACACAAGACACAAGATTTGTGTTTGTTAAAGATAGATGTATTTTCAATGTAATAATTATTCTTATTATCATATAAACCTGGGACTATTATACTAAGTTAGTATAATAGTCCCAGTATAAACCGGTCACGTTCTTTTTGATAAAAAAAAAAAAAACATCTCTCACCTATGACACAATATAAATTATGTCCCAGTTCTCACTTAGGATAAACATTCATTCATGATTTTTTTTTCATAATAATTAAAACATAATATTACTTTTAGAATAAATATGAAATTCATGAATATGAACCATTTCCATCAATGAGCCGAGTTTGTAAAGGTCGATTTTGTACTGTGCCGAAAAGTCCTGTATTCGCCTGGGTTCCTGACACAAAATACTCACTACCGTCTGTTTGAAGTGAAGCTTGAATATTTCACCTGGATACCAGGTTACAGCCACTATGGCATCTGGAGGCATGGCGGTAAATTCAGGTGATTATTACTATTTTTTAAAGTCAGTAAGTACGAGGCAAAGGATTCCGTTTAAAAGACAATCTTTTAAATGGACGACAATTTTATTGTTCGAATGTGTCTTTTGTCTGTGACATATTTCCTGTAGAAGATGTTTTATTTTTCCATTAGATGGGCTCACAATGAGCATATAATTTACAAAATTATATGACATTATTTAAACAACAACATAAAACAATAATGAAGTATACATACAAAGAAAAGAAAAGCAGTTTGAACATGAATGATCTACACACACATATAAATGAATATATATATATATATATATATATATATATATATATATATATATATATATATATATATATATATATATATATATGCCTAAGAATGTAACTATAACACACTAATGAGTGTTATAAAATTAGTTGTTATATTTTATATTATTCACGCAATATTTCGCTAAACAAATTAGCTTCATCCGCGTGTGCATCTCTCAAGGTGAAATCGGATGCATGACAAAAAATATTTTGTAGCTTGAACTACACAAAATTTGAGTAAAAGTTTAACAAAATTTATTGATGTTCTATAAAAAATATATGTTTGTAAATTGTCTAGAATATATAAAAATATTTTTGCCGCTTATTGTACATAGCAATTCTTAAATCAAAACAAATAGTTGTTTTAGTTAAATAGAATGAAGTTCAGGATTTATTCCTTTGGTTTTGGGTAGAACTGTTTTTCATCTCTCTCATTAAGTCCATCAGGTTCAAGAGTACGTAGCTGATGCATCCAGAACCTTTCTCTGTTTTCTCCTTTGGGAGTCCCAATTTTGGTTTACCTCAATTATTTGAAAGGTGATATTTTCAAACGTATGCCCTGTTCTTAAGAGGTGTCTCGAATTGGACAGTTTCTTCCTTTGTATAAAAGACCGTGATTGTTAAGTCTGATGTTGAATTTCGCTTCTGTTTCACCAACATACTGCAGCTTGCAAGTTCCACAAGTAAGAATATAAATACTATTTTCCGCTTTTGCAATTAGATGTAACATAGATGTTGTATCGCTGCTTTGTTACTGTGCTGCTGAAAGAGTGGTCAGTGTTGGCGACTTTACAGCACATACAATTGGTTCTTCCGCATTGTTTGTAACACCCAATTTTAGAAGTCTCTTGTTTCTTTACTTTAGATGTGACAAGTATGTCTTTGAGATTTTTGGTCTGCGATAGGCAATAACAGGAGGTGATGGAAAAATTTCTTTTAAGGAAGAGTCATTTTCGATAAGACGCCAGTGCTTGGATAGTAGATGAAATATTTGTCAAATCGGGATGGAAGGTGACAACAAACGGAATTCTATCTGCTGGTCGCCTTATCTTTGTATTCCATGAGGATATCTCGATCTTTTCTTGGGCTTTATCAAAAGCGCCTGTGATGTTTTGCTTTTGTATCCTCTTGATTTTAGTTGTTTTTAGTTGTCCCAAACGATAGTTGAGTTTGGATTCGAGGAGCAAATTCGCTTTAGTCTGATGGCTTGACTGTAAGGTATGCTCCTGGAGCAGTGTTTCGGTGACAACTTTTGGAGAAAGGAACTGGTGTTTATCAGTTTTCTTTGTGTGGAGATCAGTTGTAATGACCCGTTTTTGCAATGTGGTGGTGTCGAGAAAACAATTTTCTCGCTTGAAAATTTAGATGTAAATTTAATTGAATGATGGAACTGATTACAATGATCTAAGAAATCTTGTAAATGTTCTGCAGTATGTAGTAACTGCATCAGTTTATTTACAAACTGATCCACACCTAGATAGATTGAATGTTGATTGTTGCTATTTTTAGACACTATATATATATATATATATATATAAATGCATTATGGGTTACACTAATGTCCTGACAAATTATGTCCTGACAAAGTCCTGACAATGTCCTGACCGATATGAAAATGCTTAATACTCTTCGTTATTGAAAGGATTTACTTTAAATTTGGAACCAAGCAAGATGACAACTTTTCTGAAATAAATACAAGTAAAAAAATAAAAATATATTTGTAAGAGTTAGAAAACTTGACCTGACCAACTTCGACATTGTCCTGACGATTGTCCTGACAGACATGAAAATGCTAAATACTTTTTATTATTGAAAGTATTGACTTTTAATTTGGAACCAACCAAGATGATAACATTTCTGTAATAAATACAAGAAAAATTTTAAAAAGTATTTTTAAAAGTTAGAAAACTTGACCTGACCAGTTTTGACTGTTGTTGACTAATGTCCTGACCGACATGTAAATGCTAAATACTTTTTTATTTTTAAAATGATTGACTGTCAAATTAACAAATAGGGTAATAATAAAAGGAGGGGTAAACAATACTCACAGTCAGCAACCTGTACTCATATTTCCCCTATCTTTTCATTTAACGATATTTTATTTGCTTTGGATGTTGTGTTTTATGGATAGGATAGATATAATTTTAATGATAATATACGGTAAGACCTTATAACGCTTATGCTTGTGCTTGTGCATTAAGTTTGGTAAAGTTGATGGTGGTCAGGTAAAATTGTTAAAAAAAACTTGACAGTTTGACATGGTTTCAAATAAGAAGTCAATCATACCCATAATAAAAATGTATTTAGCATTTTTATATTGGTCAGGACATTAGTCACGGCAAAGTCGATGTTGGTCAGATCAAGTTTTTAAACCTTATATTTTTTACAATTTTTTCAATAATAATTAAATGAATGTTATTAACTTGCTTGATTACAAATTTGAAGTCAATCATTTTAAAAATAAAAAAGTATTTAGCATTTTCATATCTGTCAGGACAATCGTCAGGACAATGTCGAAGTTGGTCAAGTCAAGTTTTCTAACTCTTACAAATATATTTTTTATTCTTTTTTCTTATATTTATTTCAGAAAAGTTGTCATCTTGCTTGGTTCCAAATTTAAAGTAAATCCTTTCAATAACAAAAAAGTATTTAGCAGTTTCATATCGGTCAGGACTTTGTCAGGACATTGTCAGGACATTAGTGTAACCCTGCATTATGACGTCACAATTTCCATCGAAAAAGCATGCATAGTACGAATTATTATGATGTACGAAAACATATGATCTGACCATATATCTACGTTTGCAAGTGTGATACCTCCGTCTCAGGCACACCCCAACATGAAAAAGTGGTTTTAATAAATTTTGCCATTTATTGGATATGTAACAACTGCAAATGCCACCAAGGGACGGGTGGGAGATAGACGCACATGGTATACATGTATGTAAATAGACAATTTGGTTAAAATATTGTGAGCAGATGCACAAGCTATAATTATAATGTGAAAAATTCAACATGAAATCTCTGACTATTACATTAGTCCTACTGTTAAAAGGCTTGTATAGTCTGCAGTTTTATTCTCCAAAATTGAACCTGCCAGAAGGGGTGCGGACTATAGAGTACAATAAGCAAGAAATAAGAGAAAAAAAATCATGAGGTGGTTTGTTTACGTTCTGCCATGTTTGTTATTGATATTGTAGAGGCGCTCTTAACATTTTTCATACTAATAATTTTACCTAATCCATATTAATAAGTTATTTTTATTCAATATCAAATTAAAACTGATAAATTTAAAAGTTAAACACTTCATTACAAATTTCTTGTTTCTTTTCAATGCATTGATTAAAATAAACTGGTATCTGCTTGAATGAAACAATACAAAAAAAGTAAAAAAGACAACCGTAAACCAGCTTACGATGTGTAAATTACAAAACGTAATCGGTTATTATTCGTTCCGTTTCCGTGTTTCATAACGACAAATATGTATTATATTAGCTTAAAACCCTTCAAACATTAATGTAATAGATATATTAAACACTGTTTTACATAAAGATGGAACTGTTTTACTTTCAAAGTCGTATTATAGTGATATCTATGATGTACGGATTTTGACTTTCACTGTTTGTTTTCCTTCTTTTACACATGCTATTCAAACTTGCGGTTTAAACATACACTAGTTTTTAAATTGTTTTTTGTGTGATATAGACTTATTTTAACAATCGTGAAGTGTTCTAGAATCATTTACAAGCAGTTTCAGCTTCTGTTTGATGATGGAAAACAGGTTTTTCCAAGAAAATACCACAAACGACCATGCACGATTTGAAATTATCGGAGTTTCATTAGACCTTTTCTAACAGTTACAAAAAGTTTTTTTACCTGAAATTTCGTGGGGAGAAGGGGGTGCAGACTATGTACCAGTGCAAACTATACAAGCCCGATTACGGGTAGATGAAAATCATCACAGGTACAAAACGAGAACTATTCAGTATAACTATATATATATATATATATATATATATATCTATTAAAAAATCTTGTCTTGTATCTGTGCATGAAATGATGAATGGTACAGCGGGGTTCAAACCCTCAATCTTGGATCTAAAGGCAGCGCTTTTTCTTTATTTAGATATAAATTCAACATTTATATACAATAATTATATAACACAAGAATATTCACAAACAATGGTTAAATGCATAATGTCATATATCATCAAATATTGAATGCAATGAAACCTTCAGTCTCGTGTACAAGTATATTGTCTTTTAGAAAGTGTACACAAATTGAATGTAGTGTACTGGCTAGGATTACCCCCTAAGAGTAAAAATAAGAAATAATTATTGTTACATTGTACCTCTGAAACTAATTGCAGAAATGTATTTCTGGACAGGGACAGGATTTCATATGGAAATTGCAGGTACATGTAAGAATAATATCATTTTTATTGTTATTGACTACCACAGAGTCTTTCATTTGGAAAACCTCGGGTCAGTTTATTGCATGTGTAATGGTGGTCACTTTGTTTAAAAGGAATTATTTGAATCTGGAATAATTTTGAATTCTGGAAAATTGATAAAAAATATGATGAAAACTAACCCAACTAAATAGGGTTAGCCATGTGCGCATGGCTAAGGGGGGTTAGTTAGTTCATGCTGAAATATCAGTGAAAGTGAAGTTAACCTTAGCCATGCGCGCATGGCTAACCCTATTTAGTTCGGTTAGTTTTCATCATACATTTCTAAACAATTTTCCAGAATTCAAAATTATTCCAGATTCAAATAATTCCTTTTTTTTATTTGTTGATGCTATTTATTTGGGGAAATTGGTTAAAGTTAGTATCATTTATAGTTCCGTAACTATTTCTCCCGAGACCAGCCATTCTTGTCGGGTTACTTCCTGTTTCTTGCACGTGTCCGACATCTCGGCTTCTTAATTATTCCAGTGTCTGACAGAATATGGGAGAAATAGCTGTAATTGTTTCAGTGTGTGGATAGCTGGCCACAGTGAGGGAGCATATGGGATTTCATTTCAGCCTTTTTGCCTATAAGTTGAAACATTTGAACGTAACCTAACCACACGCAATTAACTGTTCAGTCTTGAAGACTACTACTTTGACTACTACACAGATTTTGAAAATCTTCTAGATAACCTAGTGTTCTCCCCAGGCCGATATGATGCTGCGGTCCAGCAGCACCTTTCAAATATTTTTGTTGTCCCGTAAGCACTTACATTGGCACGCAGTGCCTTAAAAGATAATCCCACAGCATGTTAATTTTCATATTTAATTGATAACTTTTGTAAAGTTAAAGATCGCAGCTGAGAAGAAAATCAATATTACACCAAATTATGCAATTATTGATCGACTCCAGTCTATCCTTTACCACTATTCAGTCGGGTACTACTTATACAAGTGATTTCATTATCACCTATTTCAGTGATTTGATAAATTCAGTTATCACCTATTTAACATGTTTAAGTGATTTCGGTGTTTCCTTTGATCTTCAAATGCTAATTTCATTAATTTTCCATATTTTGACAAATTTTTCTGTAATTTTCCTACATAGATCAATTATCCCTTTCTCTTGTATATTAATTTCACCAGTGCGCTTGGGCAGTAAGTTAGTGCACTAAAGCTTTTAAAAGTACCCTTGGGAATTTTTCTGTAATCAAATATTCATTAACTACTCTAACAATCAGACAAAGGTCAACAATTTTAAGTAACCTAATTGGTTTTCTTTAGAGTTAGAATGATCTACTTCAAGGTTATGTCCTGATCTACAAATTATTCCAGTTTATGCATATTTTAAATAAACTGTAAAAACTGACAGGCTCATCAAGCAAAGGATCATTTCTGCATGAATATAGTTGTTTTTTCAATGGAATCCTTGTGTTTTTACCAATAAAAAATTTAAGCTTATGGTAAAAATATCAAGAAAATGTTTTAAACACTTATTGAAGTGATTACATTTTTACTTCTCAAATTACTTGTTTCAGTGATTTTAAAAAGTCTGTGTCTATTTTTGTGAAAATTTTCAATTTTTCAAAGCCAAAATCACTTAAAGATGTGATTCTGAAATCACTTGTATAAGTAGTACCCCTGACTGCTATTTGCCTTATCAGATCACGTAATTGCATAGATTAATCGTTCGAGTAAATAAATGTTTTTCTTGGATACTTATTTCATTGTTTCAGGGTTAGAAATAAGGGAAAAATCAAAGTACAAATGCAAAAAAAATTTTACGCATGGCTTTGCAGATTAATTGCCAACTAAATAAATAGTTTTCTCATTGGTCAATAATAAAAATTTATTTTAATACGACTTATGAACATGATGAAAACACTGGTAACTTTGCAATATACAACTACAAATATTTATGAATGGAAGTCGTTTTACGTAAAAAACATAAAGTAAACTAACATTTTTGATAAATTCATAATGTGAATCGATAGTTTGGGTCAGAATGTGAAATTTTGTTTTAGCAATTAAAATTCGTCCTTGATTGTCATGTTTGAAAAAATAAATCAATTATGTCTGTTTTTGGTCCTTACACCACAAAACTATGACAATAAATTTAAACAACTCAATGTCAATAGTTGGGTACCGAAATGCAGAATCATATATGTATAATGTCACTTAGTCTAGTAAATAATTTTGTAGGACTAGTACTTTACTTTGAAGAATTTGTCAGGTTTCTACCTGCCAAACAAAAGATTCTTGGTTCAAAAATTCCAATAGGGAACATATATTACATTATTGTAGTAATAAACCATTCTTTCCAGAGACCGGCCATGTAAATATTCAAAATTACAAAATAATCAAACAAACACACATATAATGATACACAAAGACAACAACATCCTAGATTACTGCAAGGAAATTCTTTATTATGGTCTACATGTTTCGCCACTTACGGTGGCGTCTTCAGGACAATTTAATGATAGGAAACAAATACTGAAGTACATAAAATGTGGTGCATATGGCGTTACAAAGGTTAACAAGACGTTACGTAATTCGGCAATCTCGGAAAGGGTTGTTATTTTGTCAATGCGGTGTGGTTGTCAAATACAACGCTGATTTGACAAAGGAGGATCGTCTAGATGCAGAGGTTCACAAAAAAATTAAAGATGCATCGAGTGAAGCAACACCTTCTAATGGTACAAGCTGCTAGAGTAATCAGGATGGATACCCGGAAGTATGCTGCGGTTGTCTTAAAACCTCACTTTCATTTTAACGACTACCATACATCTAACAATATTCCCGACGCAATTGGAAGCAGTACCTCTTTCCGAGTGAAGCCTTTTGGAATGGTACGGAATGTCCTGTGAGGTGTTGTCCATTTTGGAAAAGATACTGACAATTCATTATTAACTTTTACTTTCACTTTCATTTTAACGTCGTCAAATCTATTATTGTGACGTAACGTCTTGTTAACCTTTGTAACGCCATATGCACCGCATTTTATGTACTTCAGTATTTGTTTCCTATCATTAAATTGTCCTGAAGACGCCACCGTAAGTGGCGAAACATGTAGACCATAATAAAGAATTTCCTTGCAGTAATCTAGGATGTTGTTGTCTTTGTGTATCATTATTTTCCCGAGGTTTTAAGACAACCGCAGCATACTTCCGGGTATCCATCCTGATTACTCTACCATGAATACCATTTTCATTGTGTTTCAAAACTGTTTTAGAAACATACATGTTTACAGTAAAATACATCATCTTCATTCCAAAGTTCATTAAGAAATCAGGGCAAGTAACTTTTCTTCCGGACAAGTAAAATTTACAATTTCACTTGCCCGGGGACAAGTGGTCACAACAAATATTTCCACACCCCTGCCTCTTTGACTTTGCATTGATATTTAAAGTAAAGCAGACATAATATTTATTATGCACTCAAGTTTTTCATTTTGTCCTTGTTATTTGTTGTTGTGATTCTTGTACATGTTTATTGATATACATGTACTCTTGACTGACCCTTTATTAACATGAATAAGAGATAAAAGATTTGTATTACATGTAGTAACAGTAGAGCATAATTACCACTTTACTAGCCAGGGCTAACTCTGACTAAAAAGGTTTCAATTTACACTGATTCAAATTTTTAATCTGGATTATGGACTATTCTTGGCAGGATGGTTTGCCACCATATGTCTTGACCATATATATTGTACCATCATTTTGATTTGACCATTTTTAGAAATTAGTGGACTTCGACTATTTTTGGTGGGACTACAAAAACAAACATAATGACAACACAGAATTATTTGTTTCATATGCAGGATTGTTTGCCACCATGTGTAATTGATCATAATTTACTTTAAATTTGATATGGAGATTTTTATAGGATATTGACAGTTTTTTAGACTATCCTACTGCAAGACACCATTTGACAGAAAGCTCCCATACTTTGCAGGACTATTTGCCATCTTATATAATTGACCATATCATAATGATTTATTTACATGTAACCTGTTTTAAGGGAGTTATATGACTGTTGATCATATTTGGACTCTTTTGCAACTATGACACTTTGTGAATGCAACTCCTCTAACACCTTTTGACAAAAATTTAAAGCCCTTAGACTTGCTAGGGTTGTTTGCCATTACATTGTATATGGTGTTGACCATATATTCTCATTTTGACTTGACAATTTTTATTGGACTTCTGGGTATTTGACTTTTTTATATCCTAACACAATGACACCTTGTGAATGCCACCCCTCTGAGACCCTTTTACAGAAAGCTTTCATACTTGGTAGGATTGTTTTGTCATCATACATGCATGTAATTTACCATATGTTACTGTCATTGTGATTCCACAACGACACCATGTTCTGCCTTTTTAATAAAAGGACTCGCTCTTCAGCAACAGTATAGAAGTTCCAAATTGGATCTTTATATATATGTTGTATTCAAGTTATCATTTTGTACAGATTTATAGTTTGTACAAAAAAATTGTACAAATTATAATTTGTATGTTAACTTTGTACAAATTGTAATTTGTCCAAATAATAATTTGTACAAAATTTGACTAAAATTCACTTACTTCTTGTGCAAGGATACATGTACATTGTATATGATAATTTAACACATAATGATAGAAAAGATGGCCTTATATATTTTTAACAGTAATACATTTTAATTGCCTTGAGGAAAACATTTTTGCATTCAACTCTTCTTGAACACTTTTAGACTGTTTATTATTTTGGGGTCAGTTGTTTTGATAAATTAACAAAGATATATATCCCCGCTGTTTGTGAACACTCTTTGGTCTCTTTAAGCAGTGAATAATACATGAAAGCACAATTATGTGTTCACCAAGGATTTTTGGTACAGCATTGGAACAGCTGTATAGGAATTTCAACAGGACATTTGTCTAGAATTCAAATTGAAGCTATTAAAGACACATCTTTAAGCCCAGCAACGGTTCATGAGCTTCAACTTTCACTACGTGAAGCAGTTAAAAAGCTTTTAAAAACTGGTGGTCAGGGGTTTCTTTCATGTAAATGCAAAGGGGGTGCAGCACTTTTTAATGTAAAAACAAGAAATTATTTGAATCTGGAATAATTTTGAATTGTGGAGAATTAATAAGAAAAGTATGATCATCATACATGTACATTTCTAATCAATTTTCCAGAATTCAAAATTATTCCAGATTCAAATAATTCCTTGTTTAAGGGTAAAAAGCAAAAGATGATGTGCAATTCCTGATCCCATAATTCTCTCACATGCTCAAACAAATGATACAGAACTGTTTTTGTATTATGTAAATAAGGTTAACTGTGTGGTCATCAAATAGAAATGCTATAGTGTGTATCAATGCTTTTTTACCAAATCCATATAAATTATTTACAAGTTATAAGTAAATTCTATTTTATTATTAATTGTTTTGGCTTTTAACTAGCTGTCAGTAACTGCGAGTACTCTCAAATCGTACTTTCTTGTTTATTTGACCTGTTGATACTAATTGTAATGCTTTTTTTGTTATTTAATGTTATTCAGGGTTATATCTGGTCTATATACCAGCTTTGATAAGTGTTTGGTACTAATATAAATTTCCACTTCAGTACTATGAACATCAAAATTATTTATTTTGTTAAAATATTTCCTTTCTCTATTGTAACTGTATACGTATACCTAACAACAAAATTATTTTATTTACCTGTGTTTAAACTTATTGCAAATGGCTGATATTTTTGTTCGAGCATATTGTTTTTCTTAAATTGTTTAACATTTCATACCGATATAACATGTTACTTTTATTATTCTTCCTTAGTTTATTTATTTTGAATTTACATTGTATCATAGGTCAAATTTATTTGTTCAGTGTATGTTCAGTGGTGTTAATATGTCCTTTGATTGAGTTAAGCTATTTCAGTTGATATTTTATAGTGTGTTTTTCTATGTTGTGATGTTACACTATTGTTTCAGAAAAAGGGTGAAGGTTTGGTACCATTAAAACGTTTAAACCCGCTGCATTTGTTTGCACCTGTCCTAAGTCAGGAATCTGATGTTCAGTAGTTGTCGTTTGTTGATGTGGTTCATAAGTGTTTCTCGTTTCGCTTTTATATAGATTAGACCGTTGGTTTTCCCGTTTGAATGGTTTTGCACTAGTAATTTTGGGGCCCTTTATAGCTTACTGTTTGGTGTGAGCCTAGGCTCCGTGTTGAAGACCGTACTTTGACCTATAATGGTTTACATTTATAAATTTTGACTTGGATGGAGAGTTGTCTCATTGGCACTCATACCACATCTTCTTATATCTATCTAGTCAAATTTTGTACAAATTGTAATTTGTACAAGCACTTATTGACGAATTATAATTTGTACAAAATTAAAATGCAAATTATAATTTGTACAATTTATTTTGTACAAATTATAATTTGTACAAAATGATAACTTGTACACAACATATATATGATTAGCATGTTTAGGTTTAATTTTGAATGTCAAAGTGATGAGGTCAATATGTAGGATAAAGCTGATTTGTAGTTTAGGTTTGAAGCCATGCATCATAGAAGCCACAAGAGTAAAGGCCCTTCAGTTTCCTGCATTTAGCAGATTTGTGCTTCACAGTTGAAAAAGGCAGGAAACGATTTATTGTTTTAAATGGACCATACATACATGATCACAGTGGTGTGACCATACATACATGATCACAGTGGTGTGACCATACATGTATGATTACAGTGGTCTGACCATACATGCATGGTCACAGAAGATATGGTCAAAGAAGAGTATGTGGCCAAAGGAAAGCCTTTTTCAGAATAAAAGTAATGACAACACTGGAGTAACATCGCATGATCTAAACCTTTCCATTTTCTAGAATTCTTAATAAACTCTTAATCTAAATAATACTCTTGTTTAGTGTTAAAAGTATTCACTGGGGTTGAACTGATAACTGAAGTTATGGACATCCCAAGATGGAGGACAAAGAATAAAGTTACATGTAGAATAATTTTTTTGAAATTTGTAAATATTAGAATTTATTCTTCTGAATTTTGTTTTGTTCAAGTGGTAACACTATAACTAATAACACTGGAGTGTATCCCGGGCAGAAGTTACCGTTTAGTAAAGAAATCAATCGTTAAAAAGATATTGAATTTCAAATACTAAAATCTCATGCAGCAACTGAAAAAAAAATCTAAAAAAAGAGGTGTAAGATATCAAAAGGGACAATAAAATTTAAAATGACAAATAGAAATGACAACACTTGACAAAAAAAAAAGAAAAGAACAAAAACATGGAAAAGACACACAATGGTCTACAAAACACTACATAGAAAACTAAAGACTAAACTAAACTAGCCAAGGCTCCGTGTTGAAGACCGTACTTTGACCTATAATGGTTTACTTTTATAAATTTTGACTTGGATGGAGAGTTGTCTCATTGGCACTCATACCACATCTTCTTATATCTATAAACCCATCAATAACTATATGTGTTACTTATGTAACTGCCATCAATAACTATATGTGTTACTTATGTAACCACCATCAATAACTATATGTGTTACTTATGTAACTGCCATCAATAACTATATGTATTACTTATGTAACCGCCATCAATAACTATATGTGTTATATGTTACTTATGTAACTGCCATCAATAACTATATGTGTTACTTATGTAACTGCCATCAATAACTATATGTGTTACTTATGTAACCGCCATCAATAACTATATGTGTTACTTCTGTAACTGCCATCAATAACTATATGTGTTACTTATGTAACTGCCATCAATAACTATATGTGTTACTTATGTAACCGCCATCAATAACTATATGTGTTACTTATGTAACTGCCATCAATAACTATATGTGTTACTTATGTAACTGCCATCAATAACTATATGTGTTACTTATGTAACCGCCATCAATAACTATATGTGTTACTTATGTAACTGCCATCAATAACTATATGTGTTACTTATGTAACTGCCATCAATAACTATATGTGTTACTTATGTAACCGCCATCAATAACTATATGTGTTACTTATGTAACTGCCATCAATAACTATATGTGTTACTTATGTAACTGCCATCAATAACTATATGTGTTACTTATGTAACCGCCATCAATAACTATATGTGTTACTTATGTAACTGCCATCAATAACTATATGTGTTACTTATGTAACTGCCATCAATAACTATATGTGTTACTTATGTAACTGCCATCAATAACTATATGTGTTACTTATGTAACTGCACATCTTTAAATATTCATGTCATACTTTACAATATTCTGAAGAATCATGTTGGACCTGAAAATATTAACATACAACATGTACATGTACGAGTAAAAGTGTTAGATGAATTGAATGGTCAGAAGGCATAGAGATCACTACACTTTGAAATAAAAGTCACATACATTGTAATTGAATTAAATGGTCACTAATGTTACAAACCAAACATAGATATTCAACAAAATAAAGATTGGGTTCAAAAGGTACAAATGTATGACATTACAAATCTCTCAGAAAAATTTATCATTTTGTGTTTTATAATTGCTACAAAATATTGTCAGAGATTCATGCACAGTTCTTAAAAATACAATAAATTTCTGGCTTTATATTATTACTAAGAATAGTGAGAGTATGGTAAAGAAAGTATACAGTGAAAACTTTATGCATATTCAAATTCAAATTACATGTACTATGTGAAAGACAAAATTACTTATTTCATTTCTAAAGAAATTAGAGGAGGAATTCATAAAATCCTGGAAACAAGCTCTTTTTTGTGACTCTAACCCAGATAGTCATGGTAATAAACTAAGAATGTATTGAAAGTTGAAAATAATTTCAAATTAGAAAAATATCTCCTGCTAGACCTTAGAAAAGTTATTTCTAAAATGGTAAAAATTATAATTAGTAATAGCAAATTACTAATAGAAGTTGGCAGTTATACTAGAACACATTAAGAACAGAGAATTTGTCTACTTTGCAAGGATGAAATTGAAGATGACTTCCATTTCCTCATTAAATGTAAAGTGTTAGAATTTAATAGAAATATACTCTATTGTAATTTAAGTGATAAAGTTCCATCTTTTGTTAATATGTCTGAACAAGATAAATATATTATGGCGTAATCTATTTGTATAAAGTTTTATATTTCAGAAGGTAGAAGACCAGGATGCTTCACACATGTACCTTGTATGCAGATGCCTTATGTTATGAAGTGTCTGTCTGTCATATGTATATTGTCTTGACCTCATTTTCATGGTTCAGCAACTGCTTGAAAATATTTTTAGATTTTTTTTTTCAATGACATGAAAAACTCACTTATTGTGATATGAGTAATACATATAGGATAACTATATTTAGTATATGGGATCCTTGCTTTCAGACAGGGTTCACCCCAACCTCATTTCATGGATCAGTGATCAATGTTAATTTTTATGGTCAAGTATCTCATATTCTATATGCCATAGGTCAACTATATTTGGTGTGTCTAATAATTTGTAAGGTGTACGTGTCCAACTGGCAGGTTTCATCTGAACTTGACCTTGACCTCATTTTCATGGTTCATAGGCCAATGTTAAGTTTTTATACGACCGCAAAAAAATTTTGTGGTCGATATTGGTATGACGTTACGCGTCGTCGTCGTCGTCCGGAGACGCATTAGTTTTCGCACTCTAACTTTAGTTTAAGTGAATGGATTTCTATGAAATTTTACCATAAGGTTCAATATCACAAAAGGAAGGTTGGGATTGATTTTGGGGTTATGGTACCAACAGTTAAGGAATTAGGGGCCAAAAATAAGCATTTTGTAACTTCCAGACATAACTTGTGTGTTAGTGTATGGATCTCTCTGACTTTGTACCACAAGGTTCCATATCACAAAGGGAATGCTGGGATTGATTTTTGGGGTAATTGCCTTAAAATTTTAGGAATTAGGGGCCAAAAGGGCAAAAACAAGCATTTTCTAGTTTCATGACAATAACTTGTGTGTAAGTGTATGGATCTTTCTGAAATTGTACTACAAGGTTCCATATCACAAAGGAAAGCTGGAATTGAGTTTGGGGTAATTGCCTGAAACGTTTAGGAATTAGGGGCCAAAAGGGCCAAAATAAGCATTTTCTAGTTTCCAGACAATAACTTGTGTTCAAGTGTATGGATCTCTCTGAAATTGTACTGCAAAGTACCATACCTCAAAGGAAGGCTGGGTTTGAGTTTGGGGTGATGAATCATAAGGGGTTCAAAAATTTGGGGGATTTTTTTTCCTTTTTTTTCTTTAAAATTTTCCATTTTAAGTTGGTTATTTCTGATTTATATTTAAAAGCAAATAATAATGATATGGCAGGAGATACACACCAAACAGGATGTGTAAATTATTATATAATAAGTATTGTGCAATAGCAAGAAATTTTCAATTGCACAGTATTGCGCAATAGCAAGAAATCTTCAATTGCACAGTATTGTGCAATAGCAAGAAATATCCAATAGCACAATATTGCGCAATAGCAAGAAATTGTCAATTGTACAGTATTGCGCAACAGCAAGAAATATTCAATTGCACAGTATTGCGCAATTGCAAGAAATATTCAATTGCACAGTATTGTGCAAAAGAAGATACTTTGTATAAATTGCTAATTTCTTGACCAATTTCAATGGGGTTTTATTCTTGAACTCTTGGGGTTCTTTAATATGCTGAATCTAACCGTATTAAGTTTTTGGATTTTGGGCCCCGTTTTAAATTGGTCCACATTGAGGTCCAAAGGGTCCAAAATTAAACTTTGTTTGATTTCATCAAAATTGAATTATTGGGGTTCTTTGATATGCGAATCTAACCGTGTATTTAGATTCTTAATTTTGGTCCCGTTTTCAAATTGGTCTACATTAAGGTCCAAAGGGTCCAAAATTAAACTTTGTTTGATTTCAACAAAATTGAATATATGGGGTTCTTTGATATGCTGAATCTAACCATGTATTTAGATTTTTGATTTTTGGGCCCGTTATCAACTTTGTCCACATTGAGGTCAAAAGGGTCCAAAATTAAACTTTGTTTGATTTCATCAAAATTGAACTCTTGGGGTTCTTTGATATGCTGAATCTAACCATGTATTTAGATTTTGGATATTGGACCATAATAGGTGAATGTCCAATTTAAAATTTTTAAGTTCTTAGACCACATTCATTCTGTGTCAGAAACCTATGCTGTGTCAAATATTTAATCACAATCCAAATTCAGAGCTGTATCAAGCTTGAATGTTGTGTCCATACTTGCCCCAACTGTTGAGGGTTCGACCTCTGCGGTCGTATCAAGCTGCGTCCTGCGGAGCATTTTATTGTGGTTTGGTCTGTTTCTCAGATATAAGCAATTGGTCAACTATATTTGGTGTGTTACTGTGGAAGGATTGTAAGGTGTACATGTTCGACTGGCAGGTTTCATCTGACATTGACTTCACTTTCAAGGTTCAGTGGTCCGTTATTCGATACTACAATGTATAAGCAATAGGTTGACTATATTCACTGATATTTAGTGAATTGAATAATTGAATGGTGTTTGACCTTATAATGTCTGACAGGGTTCATTTGACCTTACCCTCATTTTTATGGTTCATTGGTCAACTCAATTTTTTTAACACTTGATTTCTTTAGTAAACGGTAACTTCTGCCTGCAATACACTCCAGTGTTGTTCCTGTTAAGGTTTATGGCTAAACAAAAAAAAAATCTGAAGAATTATTTCTTATATTTATTAATATGTAACAGTGATTCTAGAGTTTGTCTCTAGTGCTGTGTGGAGGCAGTAGAACGTTTCCCCGTGCATGAGGTGTATACTCTTATAATATTTACAGTTATGGTGTGCTTGTTCATGTGAGAATTTCTCATATTAATACACCGTCAAAATTTCATGTTTGGTTAAATTTCTTCAAAATACTGGTCTGGTCATCTGTTAATGTATATTGCCCTTTCATACTATTTTAAACTGCTAGGTTTTCTTACAAATATTTCGATGTGCCCGTGCTATCTATCATTTGTTGTTTAGTTTTATATGTATTGTCTATCATTTGTTGTTTCTAAATTATTGGTCTTTTGTTGGGCAATGTATGACAAAGATATGTTCAAAACCTCGCCCGTAATAATAAATTATGTAATTCATTGACCGCTCCCGACATGTGTAACTTCAAGGCATATTTTAGCGGCGATCGATGTCTTCAAAATTACTTTATTTTTATCAATAGTACCGCTTAAGTCGATGCTAGGGGCCGTCTTGACCTTGTTGTAGGGTATGAATGATTTGTTCATTGTTGAAGACCCTACATCAACTGTCAAGATGAAGAACAGGAATAAAAGCCCTGTTCATTGATAATTTTCTATGTTTTCTATGTATTGTGTGCGATTTTGTCCCATGTACATTTACGCCATATCCTTCCATTTTCTATCAGTTAAACCCAAGTGCTTATTGACTGGTATTGACCACTTGAGGACTGAGGAGTATTGACCTGGACTTTATTTATTGACCAACCTTGCATTAGTTTCTAAATTTTTACAAATATGATACTTCAGAAAAAAGGTCAATGAAGTAACTCAGATAATTATGAAAATATTGAAGAAAAAATAAATCAACCTGGGATTCTTATTTTATAGTTAGTAACCTCAACACAAGTGACAACATATCTCTTTTTTTGGACTTCATATAATATGAATATAATTTAGATCACACATGTATACATTATACTTAGGCTACTCTTCATTGTTCTCTTCATGTTAAAAATTACATAATGCAAAAGCAATATATTCTTGCAGAGGCCCAGCTATGGGGACCATATAAAGAACTGGAGAGAACAGTTGATGCAGCAGTTCGTAGGAAGCAGGTGGATGCAGTGCATGACCTTGAAGTGGCTTTGAAGAGACATAAACCTGATTTTATTTCTCTCCTTAGAAATCCAGTATGTATACATTGTTAAAGCACAACTCTTCATTTTAAGGAATTAACATCTGAAAAGGTTTAGTGGTGGTCCATTGTCAATTCACATTTTTATACGACCACAAAAAATTTTGCGGTCGTATATTGGTATCATGTCGTTGTCGTCGTCGTCATCCGTGTCGTCGGAAGACATTTGGTTTTCGCACAATAACTTTAGTATAAGTAAATAGAAATCTATGAAATTTAAACACAAGGTTTATGACCACAAAAGGAAGGCTGGGATTGATTTTGGGGGTTATGGTCCAAACAGTTTAGGAATTAGGGGCCAAAAAGGGGCCCAAATAAGCATTTTTCTAGTTTCCAGACAATAACTTGTGGAATGGTGTATGGATCTCTCTGAAATTATACCACAAGTTTCCATACCACAAAGAGATGGTTAAAATTGGCTTTGGGGGGTTATGGCTCAAACTGTTTAGGAATTAGGGGCAAAAAAGGGGGAAAACAAGGGTGTCCTGGTTAATGGGCAATTACTTAAGTACAAAACATAATTTAAAAGCAGTGTAAGGGAAGTAATTCAAACACATTTTGAATTACTTCCCTTACACTGCTTTTAGATTATGTATAAAATGTTGTATTGTCTTGAGGTGATTAGCTGTCAATTTATTTTTAGAAGTTACTATTTTAAAAATGCTGATGAAGGTAATTTAATTTTAGCCATGATGATGTATGTCATTTTCTATTTTAAGACTTTTTTGATGTATTTAAATGGGTTATTAAGGCTGCAAACTCCATTGGAAATTTGAATTGAGATTATGACCATATCTTGAGGAAAGAATTTTTTTTTGGAAAAGAGGGTGGGGAGGTTAAAAAAATTGGGGGAGGTTTAAAAAATTGGAAGGGGGGCAATTTGTTCTCAGGATTTCAGAAATTAAAAAGAAAATTTCTTCAAATATTATTTTTTGCAAAAAAGGGGGTTATAATATTTTATTTTGGGGGAAGGGAGGGGTCAATTCGCAACAGCAGAGTGTATTGCAGTAAAGCAAAAGAATGAATATAAATTCAAATCACATAACCAATTCAAGTTCTCTCTTTTGACTACAGTTATTCTGTGTCAGAAACCTATTGTGTCAAATATTTAATTACAATCCAAATTCAGACCTGTATCAATTGCGAATATTGTGTCCATTTTTGCCCCAACTGTTCAGGGTTGGACCTCTGCGGTCGTATCCAGCTGCGCTCGACGAAGTAATTTATTATCCCTTTCGAAGAGCTATGGATGTCATCTCAATATAAAAATAAGGAGATGTGGTATGATTGCCAATGAGACAGTTATCCGCCAGAGTTCCAAATGATGTGGATGTAAGCAATTATAGGCAACTGTAAGGCCTTCAACAATGATAGTCGGCTATAAAAAGCCCTGACACAAAAATATGAAACAATTCAAATGACATGAGTGAGAAAACTAACAGCCTAATTTATAACAAAACTTCACGAAAAACAAATATGACAGACATGAATCAATGACAAACACTGAACTACAGGCTCCTGACTTGTACTTCAAAAAGGCCTGGAATTTGGCATACCTGGAAAAGTCCTTTGTGTTGTGGCTTCTCTGACAAGTTGGTTGACTGTTATAAAATATTGGTGTCACATATGACCACTCACATGTTCCAATGCATAACAGGTGCCACTAGTGGAGCAGGATCTGCCTACCCTTCAGAAGCACCTGAGATCACCCCCAGTTTTTGGTGGGGTTTGTGTTGCTCAGTCTTTACTTTAGTTTTCTGTGTAGTGTTTTGTGAACTTGTTATTCATTGTTTTTGTCTCGCCTGCCTACGACAAAAGTTGCAGAATGCGAGACATAGGTATTACAATCTGGTGGCGGCAGATACTTTGTATAAAGCTTTATATTTCAGAAGCTAGAAGACCTGGATGCTTCATACCCTGTATGCAGATACCTTATGTTACGAACTTTCTGTGTGTCATATGTCCATTGTCCTTTACCTCATTTTCTTGGTTCAGTGACTGCTTGAAATTTTTTTTTTTGAAAAAATAAATACTCACTTATTATGAGTAAGAGGATAACTATATTCGGTATATGACTTCATAGCAAGTTGTGTTGCCATCAAAATCAGGACAAGTCGCACAGGTAAAAAAAAATTAGCTCTTACTTGGTTAATTGATATGTGATATGTCTTCATTTTTTGGCCTACAATCATTCATGAGAATCTCAAGTTACAACTGACACAATGTCCTGGACCTCCCAAATTTTATTTAACAAAATTATGAAAATTTGTGATATAAATCATTCTCCAAAAACAGATCAACAGAAAAGTAGAATATAAGACTGTCTATATAGGTCACCAATTTCAAAATTGTAATTCTACTATAAAAAACTCATTTTACTGCTGGTATTAAACTTTTGAAATTTTAACTTCTTTGTATTATATCTGGTTAAGGGTTCAGTTCCCAAAATCAACCCACACTCAATCATCTAAATTTATCATTTGAAAATAACCCAGATGAAACTGCTAGAAATGATGGGCTTAAAAGTTTTGTATACTTACCAACCACTTAGATAGCTTTGATTGATATACTAAAAACCCTAGACATTGTGAAATCAGTTATCAGCTAAAATTAGCAATGCTTTAATTGGCCAAGCAATTCTTGATAAAACAACAAATGATCAGATACACACTGGGGTAAGTTTTCAGGACTTTTTTTGCCCCCCCCTTAGCGGAGGGGGCATAAAGTTTTACCCTTGTCCGTCTGTACGTACGTACGTCAATATGTCCCAAAATAGGTTTCCGTTCTCTAACTTGAGTTTGCCTAAACCAAATGTTATGAAACTTATACACAATGCTTATTACCACTAAATACATTTCAATTTTGAATTTTGGTGGCGTCACTTTAACCGTTCTAAAGTTATGCCCCTTTATTAATGGAAAAATTCCAAAATTTTTAGTTACTGTTCTCTAACTAAAGTTTGCCTCAACCAAATGTTATGAAACTTATACACAATGCTTATCAAGTTTGAATTTTGATAGCGTCACTCTAACCGTTCTAGAGTTATGCCCCTTTATAATTGAAAAAATTACAAAATTTTTAGCTTCCGTTCTCTAACTTAAAGTTTGCCTCTACCAAATGTTATGAAACTTATGCACAATGCTAATTACAACAAAACACAGATCAAGTTTGAATTTTGGTGGGGTCACTTTAACCATTCTCAAGTTATGTCCCTTTATAAATGGACAAAAAAAATGCAAAATTTTTAGTTTCTGTTCTCTAACTTAAGTTGCCTCAACCAAATGATATGAAACTTATACACAATGCTCATTACTACAAAACACAGATCAAGTTGAATTTTGGTGGCGTCACTTTAACCATTATCGAGTTATGCCCCTTTATAAATCGAAAAATTGCAAAATTTTTAGTTTCTGTTCTGTAACTTAAGTTTGCCCCAACCAAACATTATGAAACCTATACACAATACTTATTACCACAAAACTCAGATCTAGTACAAATTTGGGTAGCGTCACTTTTATTGTTTTTATACGACCCCAAAATTTTTTAATTTTGCAATTGATATTGGTATCACGTCGTCGTCCGAAGACAGTTGGTTTCCGGACAATAACTTTAGTATAAGTAAATTGAAATCTATGAAATTTAAACACAACCACAAAATGCAGGTCGGGATTGATTTTGGGGGTTATGGTCCCAACAGATTAGGAATTAGGGGTCAAAAAAGGGGCCCAAATAAGCATTTTTGTAGTTTACAGACAATAACTTGTGTTTAAGTGTATGAATCTCTCTGAAATTATACCACAAGTTTCCGTACCCCAAAGGGGTGGTTAGGATTGACCTTGGGGGTATGGCTCAAACCATTTAGGAATTAGGGGCAAAAAAGGGGGAAAAACAAAGGTTTCCTGGTTGATGGACAATTAAGACAATTTAAAAGCAGTGTAAGGAAGGTAATCCAAACACATTTAAAGTAAAATGTTGTGTATGATTCGATTACCTCCCTTACAAATATAAATTCAAATCATATGACCAATTCTAAGTTCTTTGACTACAGTTATTCTGTTTCAGAAACCTATTATGTGTCAAATATTTAATCACAATCCAAATTAAGACCTGTATCAAGCGCGAATATTGTGTCCATTTTTGCCCCAACTGTTCAGGGTTGGACTTCTGCGGTCGTATCCAGCTGTGCTCAGCGAAGCAATTTATTGAGTTATGTCCCTTTATAATGTTGTATGCAAGCGGGGGCATCATCTGTGTCCATGGGGACACATTTTCTTTTTTTATAAATTGAGGTCATTGCACATGAGAGTATTGAACAACATAACACATTATTATATAGAGCCAATGGACTAAACCTAATTAATAGTACATGTAATAGAGTTAAATTCAAGTACAATTACAGGACCACCAAATTTTCTCTTGGACCACCAGATTTGTAATCTTGGTGGTCTGAATAACCACCAGGAAAAAAAGATTTTGAGGACTCTGTGTAAGGAATTATTTTAAGATGTACATGTCTGTCTGGCAGGGTTCTTATGATCTTGACCTCATTTTCATGGTTCATTGGTCAGTGTTAATTTTTCATGGTATTGTCAGTTTTTTTAGATCCTTTAATTAATAGGTCAACTATATTTGGTTTGTGGAATGATTGTAAGATGTGCATGTCTATCTGGCAGGGTTCATATGACCATGACCTCATTTTCATGGTTCATTGGTCAACGTTATTTTTTGTGGTTTGGTCTGTTTTCCATGCACAAAAGCAAAATGACAACTATATTTGGTTCATGGAATGATTGTAAGGTGTACATGTTTATATGGCATGGTTCATCTGACCTTGATCTCATTTTCATGGATCACTGATAATGTTAAGTTTATGTGATACTAGTAGTAAAACCTTCATATTACCGACTTTCAACATAAATTCAATCATAAGTAAAGTAGGTGAGACATTTCAGCGTGGGCACTCCTGTCTATTTTACAAAAGAAGACATAATAGTCAACACTACTATAAAGGTCACCTTCATTTAATGAAAACCAGTGGTGTCAGGTCATTTTCTTCCTGTGCCACTCTATTAATACCTATGCATTCTAAACCTCAGACCAAAGATCATCTTTTTTATACGACCGCAAAAAAAATTTGTGGTCGTATATTGGTATGACGTTGGCGTCGTCGTCGTCGTCGTCGTCGTCCGAAGACGCATTGGTTTTCGCACTCTAACTTTAGTTTAAGTGAATGGATCTCTATGAAATTTTACCATAAGGTTCAATATCACAAAAGGAAGGTTGGGATTGTTTTTGGGGTTATGGTACCAACAGTTAAGGAATTAGGGGCCAAAAGGGCCAAAATAAGCATTTTCCATAAGGTTCAATACCACAAAAGGAAGGTTGGGATTGATTTTGGGGTTTTGGTACCAACAGTTAAGGAATTAGGGGCCAAAAGGGCCAAAATAAGCATTTTGTAACTTCCAGACAATAACTTGTGTGTAAGTGTATGGATCTCTCTGACATTGTACCACAAGGTTCCATATCACAAAGGAATGCTGGGATTGATTTTGGGGTAATTGCCTCAAAATTTTAGGAATTAGGGGCCAAAAAGGGCAAAAAATAAGCATTTGTCTAGTTTCAGGACAATAACTTGTGTGTAAGTGCATGGATCTTTCTGAAATTGTACTACAAGGTTCCATATCACAAAGGGAAAGCTGGAATTGAGTTTGTGGGTAATTGCCCTAAACGTTTAGGAAAAAGGGCCAAAAATAAGCATTTTCTAGTTTCCAGACAATAACTTGTGTTTAAGTGTATGGATCTCTCTGAAATTGTACTGCAAGGTACCATACCTCATTGAAGGCTGGGATTGAGTTTGGGGGTGATGAATCATAAGGGGGTTCAAAAATTGGGGAGGGATTTTTTTCCCCTTTTCTTCCTTTTCTTCCTTTTTTTTCTTTAAAATTTTCCATTTTAAGTTGGTTATTTCTGATTTATATTTAAAAGCAAATAATAATGATATGGCAGGAGATACACACCAAACAGGATGTGTAAATTATTATATAATAAGTATTGTGCAATAGCAAGAAATTTTCAATTGCACAGTATTGCGCAATAGCAAGAAATCTTCAATTGCACAGTATTGCGCAATAGCAAGAAATATCCAATAGCACAATATTGCACAATAGGAAGAAATTGTCAGTTGTACAGTATTGCACAATAGCAAGAAATATTCAATTGCACAATAGCAAGAAATATTCAATTGCACAGTATTGCGCAATTGCAAGAATATTTAATTGCACAGTATTGTGCAAAAGAAGATACTTTGTATAAATTGCTTATTTCTTGACCAATTTCAATGGGGTTTTATTCTTGAATTCTTGGGGTTCTTTAATATGCTGAATCTAACCGTGTATTAAGTTTTTGGATTTTGGGCCCTGCTTTTAAATTGGTCCACATTGAGGTCCAAAGGGTCCAAAATTAAACTTTGTTTGATTTCATCAAAATTGAATTATTGGGGTTCTTTGATATGCCGAATCTAACCGTGTATTTAGATTCTTAATTTTGGTCCCGTTTTCAAATTGGTCTACATTAAGGTCCAAAGGGTCCAAAATTAAACTTAGTTTGATTTTAACAAAAATTGAATTCTTAGGGTTCTTTGATATGCTGAATCTAATCATGTATTTAGATTTTTGATTATGGGCCCAGTTTTCAAGTTGGTCCAAATTGGGTCCAAAATTAAACTTTGTTTGATTTCAACAAAATTGAATATATGGGGTTCTTTGATATGCTGAATCTAACCATGTAATTAGATTCTTAATTTTGGTCCCGTTTTCAAATTGGTCTACATTAAGGTCCAAAGGGTCCAAAATTAAACTTAATTTGATTTTAACAAAATTGAATTCTTAGGGTTTTTGATATGCTGAATCTAAACATGTCTTTAAATTTTGATTATGGGCCCAGTTTTCAAGTTGGTCCAAATCGGGGTCCAAAATTAAACTTTGTTTGATTTCAACAAAAATTGAATATATTGGGTTCTTTGATATGCTGAATCTAACCATGTATTTAGATTTTTGATTTTTAGGCCCCATTATCAACTTTGTCCACATTGAGGTCAAAAGGGTCCAAAATTAAACTTTGTTTGATTTCAACAAAAATTGAATATATGGGGTTCTTTGATATGCTGAATCTAACCGTGTATTTAGATTCTTAATTTTTGGTCCCTTTTTCAAATTGGTATACATTAAGGTCCAAAGGGTCCAAAATTAAACTTAGTTTGATTTTAACAAAAATTGAATTCTTAGGGTTCTTTGATATGCTGAATCTAATCATGTATTTAGATTTTTGATTATGGGCCCAGTTTTCAAGTTGGTCCAAATCGGGGTCCAAAATTAAACTTTGTTTGATTTCAACAAAAATTGAATATATGGGGTTCTTTGATATGCTGAATCTAACCGTGTATTTAGATTCTTAATTTTGGTCCCTTTTCAAATTGGTATACATTAAGGTCCAAAGGGTCCAAAATTAAACTTAGTTTGATTTTAACAAAATTGAATTCTTAGGGTTCTTTGATATGCTGAATCTAATCATGTATTTAGATTTTTGATTATGGGCCCAGTTTTCAAGTTGGTCCAAATCGGGTCCAAAATTAAACTTTGTTTGATTTCAACAAAAATTGAATATATGGGGTTCTTTGATATGCTGAATCTAACCATGTATTTAGATTCTTAATTTTGGTCCTGTTTTCAAATTGGTCTACATTAAGGTCCAAAGGGTCCAAAATTAAACTTAATTTGATTTTAACAAAATTGAATTCTTAGGGTTCTTTGATATGCTGAGTCTAAACATGTCTTTAAATTTTGATTATGGGCCCAGTTTTCAAGTTGGTCCAAATCGGGTCCAAAATTAAACTTTGTTTGATTTCAACAAAATTGAATATATGGGGTTCTTTGATATGCTGAATCTAACCATGTATTTAGATTTTTGATTTTAGGCCCGTTATCAACTTTGTCCACATTGAGGTCAAAAGGGTCCAAAATTAAACTTTGTTTGATTTCAACAAAAATTGAATATATGGGGTTCTTTGATATGCTGAATCTAACCATGTATTTAGATTTTGATTTTGGACCCGTTATCAACTTTGTCCACATTGAGGTCAAAAGGTCCAAAATTAAACTTTGTTTGATTTCATCAAAAATTGAACTCTTAGGGTTCTTTGATATGCTGAATCTAATCATGTATTTAGATTTTGGATATTGGACCATAAATAGGTGAATGTCCAATTTAAAATTTTTAAGTTCTTAGACCACATTCATTCTGTGTCAGAAACCTATGCTGTGTCAAATAGTCAATCACAATCCAAATTCAGAGCTGTATCAAGCTTGAATGTTGTGTCCATACTTGCCCCAACTGTTCAGGGTTCGACCTCTGCGGTCGTATCAAGCTGCGCCCATGGAGCATTTTGTAACTTCCAGACAATAACTTGTGTTTAAGTGTATGGATCTCTGACATTGTACCACAAGGTTCCATATCACAAAGGGAATGCTGGGATTGATTTTGGGGTAATTGCCTCAAAATTTTAGGAATTAGGGGCAAAAACAAATAAGCATTTGTCTAGTTTCAGGACAATAACTTGTGTGTAAGTGCATGGATCTTTCTGAAATTGTACTACAAGGTTCCATATCACAAAGGAAAGCTGGAATTGAGTTTGGGGTAATTGCCTAAACGTTTAGGAAAAGGGGCCAAAATAAGCATTTTCTAGTTTCCAGACAATAACTTGTGTTCAAGTGTATGGATCTCTCTGAAATTGTACTGCAAGGTACCATACCTCATTGAAGGCTGGGATTGAGTTTGGGGTGATGAATCATAAGGGGTTCAAAAATTGGGGGGAATTTTTTTTTTCTTCCTTTTTTCCTTTTTTTTTTTTAAAATTTTCCATTTTAAGTTGGTTATTTCTGATTTATATTTAAAAGCAAATAATAATGATATGGCAGGAGATACACACCAAACAGGATGTGTAAATTATTATATAATAAGTATTGTGCAATAGCAAGAAATTTTCAATTGCACAGTATTGCGCAATAGCAAGAAATCTTCAATTGCACAGTATTGCAATAGCAAGAAATATCCAATAGCACAATATTGCACAATAGGAAGAAATTGTCAGTTGTACAGTATTGCACAATAGCAAGAAATATTCAATTGCACAATAGCAAAAATATTCAATTGCACAGTATTGCGCAATTGCAAGAAATATTTAATTGCACAGTATTGTGCAAAAGAAGATACTTTGTATAAATTGCTTATTTCTTGACCAATTTCAATGGGGTTTTATTCTTGAATTCTTGGGGTTCTTTAATATGCTGAATCTAACCGTGTATTAAGTTTTGGATTTTGGGCCCTGTTTTAAATTGGTCCACATTGAGGTCCAAAGGGTCCAAAATTAAACTTTGTTTGATTTCATCAAAATTGAATTATTGGGGTTCTTTGATATGCCGAATCTAACCGTGTATTTAGATTCTTAATTTTGGTCCCGTTTTCAAATTGGTCTACATTAAGGTCCAAAGGGTCCAAAATTAAACTTAGTTTGATTTTAACAAAATTGAATTCTTAGGGTTCTTTGATATGCTGAATCTAATCATGTATTTAGATTTTTGATTATGGGCCCAGTTTTCAAGTTGGTCCAAATTGGGGTCCAAAATTAAACTTTGTTTGATTTCAACAAAATTGAATATATGGGGTTCTTTGATATGCTGAATCTAACCATGTAATTAGATTCTTAATTTTTGGGCCCGTTTTCAAATTGGTCTACATTAAGGTCCAAAGGGTCCAAAATTAAACTTAATTTGATTTTAACAAAAATTGAATTCTTAGGGTTTTTGATATGCTGAATCTAAACATGTCTTTAAATTTTGATTATGGGCCCAGTTTTCAAGTTGGTCCAAATCGGGGTCCAAATTAAACTTTGTTTGATTTCAACAAAATTGAATATATTGGGTTCTTTGATATGCTGAATCTAACCATGTATTTAGATTTTTGATTTTTAGGCCCCATTATCAACTTTGTCCACATTGAGGTCAAAAGGGTCCAAAATTAAACTTTGTTTGATTTCAACAAAATTGAATATATGGGGTTCTTTGATATGCTGAATCTAACATGTATTTAGATTCTTAATTTTGGTCCCAGTTTTCAAATTGGTATACATTAAGGTCCAAAGGGTCCAAAATTAAACTTAGTTTGATTTTAACAAAATTGAATTCTTAGGGTTCTTTGATATGCTGAATCTAATCATGTATTTAGATTTTGATTATGGGCCCAGTTTTCAAGTTGGTCCAAATCGGGGTCCAAAATTAAACTTTGTTTGATTTCAACAAAATTGAATATATGGGGTTCTTTGATATGCTGAATCTAACAATTTTTGGTCCCTTTTTCAAATTGGTATACATTAAGGTCCAAAGGGTCCAAAATTAAACTTAGTTTGATTTTAACAAAAATTGAATTCTTAGGGTTCTTTGATATGCTGAATCTAATCATGTATTTAGATTTTTGATTATGGGCCCAGTTTTCAAGTTGGTCCAAATCGGGTCCAAAATTAAACTTTGTTTGATTTCAACAAAAATTGAATATATGGGGTTCTTTGATATGCTGAATCTAACCATGTATTTAGATTCTTAATTTTGGTCCTGTTTTCAAATTGGTCTACATTAAGGTCCAAAGGGTCCAAAATTAAACTTAATTTGATTTTAACAAAATTGAATTCTTAGGGTTCTTTGATATGCTGAGTCTAAACATGTCTTTAAATTTTTGATTATGGGCCCAGTTTTCAAGTTGGTCCAAATCGGGGTCCAAAATTAAACTTTGTTTGATTTCAACAAAATTGAATATATGGGGTTCTTTGATATGCTGAATCTAACCATGTATTTAGATTTTTAATTTTAGGCCCGTTATCAACTTTGTCCACATTGAGGTCAAAAGGGTCCAAAATTAAACTTTGTTTGATTTCAACAAAATTGAATATATGGGGTTCTTTGATATGCTGAATCTAACCATGTATTTAGATTTTTGATTTTGGACCCAGTTATCAACTTTGTCCACATTGAGGTCAAAGGGTCCAAAATTAAACTTTGTTTGATTTCATCAAAATTGAACTCTTAGGGTTCTTTGATATGCTGAATCTAATCATGTATTTAGATTTTGGATATTGGACCATAAATAGGTGAATGTCCAATTTAAAATTTTAAGTTCTTAGACCACATTCATTCTGTGTCAGAAACCTATGCTGTGTCAAATAGTCAATCACAATCCAAATTCAGAGCTGTATCAAGCTTGAATGTTGTGTCCATACTTGCCCCAACTGTTCAGGGTTCGACCTCTGCGGTCGTATCAAGCTGCGCCCTGCAGAGCATTTTATTGTAACTTCCAGACATAACTTGTGTTTTAGTGTATGGATCTCTCTGACATTGTACCACAAGGTTACATATCACAAAGGGAATGCTGGGATTGATTTTGGGGTAATTGCCTCAAAATTTTAGGAATTAGGGGCCAAAAAAAAACAAGCATTTTTCTAGTTTCATGACAATAACTTGTGTGTAAGTGTATGGATCTTTCTGAAATTGTACTACAAGGTTTCATATCACAAAGGAAAGCTGGAATTGAGTTTGGGGTAATTGCCTGAAACGTTTAGGAATTAGGGGCCAAAAGGGCCAAAATAAGCATTTTCTAGTTTCCAGACAATAACTTGTGTTCAAGTGTATGGATCTCTCTGAAATTGTACTGCAAGGTACCATACCTCAAAGGAAGGCTTGGATTGAGTTTGGGGTGATGAATCATAAGGGGTTCAAAAATTTGGGGGTAATTTTTTTTTCCTATTTTCCTTTTTTTTCTTTAGAATTTTCCATTTTAAGTTGGTTATTTCTGATTTATATTTAAAAGCAAATAATAATGATATGGCAGGAGATACACACCAAACAGGATGTGTAAATTATTATTATATATAATAAGTATTGTGCAATAGCAAGAAATTTTCAATTGCACAGTATTGCGCAATAGCAAGAAATCTTCAATTGCACAGTATTGCGCAATAGCAAGAAATATCCAATAGCACAATATTGCGCAATAGCAAGAAATTGTCAATTGTACAGTATTGCGCAATAGCAAGAAATATTCAATTGCACAGTATTGCGCAATTGCAAGAAATATTCAATTGCACAGTATTGTGCAAAAGAAGATACTTTGTATAAATTGCTTATTTCTTGACCAATTTCAATGGGGTTTTATTCTTGAACTCTTGGGGTTCTTTAATATGCTGAATCTAACCGTATTAAGTTTTTGGATTTTGAGCCCTGTTTTAAATTGGTCCACATTGAGGTCCAAAGGGTCCAAAATTAAACTTTGTTTGATTTCATCAAAATTGAATTATTGGGGTTCTTTGATATGCTGAATCTAACCGTGTATTTAGATTCTTAATTTTTGGTCCCGTTTTCAAATTGGTCTACATTAAGGTCCAAAGGGTCCAAAATTAAACTTAGTTTGATTTTAACAAAATTGAATTCTTAGGGTTCTTTGATATGCTGAATCTAGACATGTATTTAGATTTTTGATTATGGGCCCAGTTTTCAAGTTGGTCCAAATCGGGTCCAAAATTAAACTTTGTTTGATTTCAACAAAATTGAATATATGGGGTTCTTCGATATGCTGAATCTAACCATGTATTTAGATTTTTGATTTTTGGGCCCGTTATCAACTTTGTCAACATTGAGGTCAAAAGGGTCCAAAATTAAACTTTGTTTGATTTCATCAAAAATTGAATTATTGGGGTTCTTTGATATGCCGAATCTAACCGTGTATTTAGATTCTTAATTTTTGGTCCCGTTTTCAAATTGGTCTACATTAAGGTCCAAAGGGTCCAAAATTAAACTTAGTTTGATTTTAACAAAATTGAATTCTTAGGGTTCTTCGATATGCTGAATTTTAACATGTATTTAGATTTTGATTATGGGCCCAGTTTTCAAGTTGGTCCAAATCGGGTCCAAAATTAAACTTTGTTTGATTTCAACAAAAATTGAATATATGGGGTTCTTTGATATGCTGAATCTAACCATGTATTTAGATTTTTGATTTTTGGGCCCTGTTATCAACTATGTCCACATTGAGGTCAAAAGGGTCCAAATGAAACTTTGTTTGATTTCATCAAAATTGAATTATTGGGGTTCTTTGATATGCCGAATCTAACAGTGTATTTAGATTCTTAATTTTTGGTCCCGTTTTCAAATTGGTCTACATTAAGGTCCAAAGGGTCCAAAATTAAACTTAGTTTGATTTTAACAAAATTGAATTCTTAGACTTCTTTGATATGCTGAATCTAGACATGTATTTAGATTTTTGATTATGGGCCCAGTTTTCAAGTTGTTCCAAATCGGGGTCCAAAATTAAACTTTGTTTG
Source organism: Mytilus coruscus (assembly GCA_017311375.1). Lineage (NCBI taxonomy): Eukaryota > Metazoa > Mollusca > Bivalvia > Mytilida > Mytilidae > Mytilus > Mytilus coruscus. The sequence goes on along the minus strand of CM029603.1, from coordinate 75,506,805 downwards.
ATTTGAACAAAATTGAATATATGGGGTTCTTTGATATGCTGAATCTAACCATGTATTTAGATTTTTGATTTTTGGGCCCCGTTATCAACTTTGTCAACATTGAGGTCAAAAGGGTCCAAAATTAAACTTTGTTTGATTTCATCAAAAATTGAATTATTGGGGTTCTTTGATATGCCGAATCTAACCGTGTATTTAGATTCTTAATTTTTGGTCCCGTTTTCAAATTGGTCTACATTAAGGTCCAAAGGGTCCAAAATTAAACTTAGTTTGATTTTAACAAAAATTGAATTCTTAGGGTTCTTTGATATGCTGAATCTAAACATGTATTTAGATTTTGATTATGGGCCCAGTTTTCAAGTTGGTCCAAATCGGGTTCAAAATTAAACTTTGTTTGATTTCAACAAAATTGAATATGTGGGGTTCTTTGATATGCTGAATCTAACCATGTATTTAGATTTTGATTTTTGGGCCCTGCTATCAACTTTGTCCACATTGAGGTCAAAAGGGTCCAAAATTAAACTTTGTTTGATTTCATCAAAATTGAACTCTTGGGGTTCTTTGATATGCTGAATCTAACCATGTATTTAGATTTTGGATATTGGACCATAAAAGGTGAATGTCCAATTTAAAATTTTTAAGTTCTTAGACCACATTCATTCTGTGTCAGAAACCTATGCTGTGTCAAATAGTTAATCACAATCCAAATTCAGAGCTGTATCAAGCTTGAATGTTGTGTCCATACTTGCCCCAACTATTCAGGGTTCGACCTCTGCGGTCGTATCAAGCTGCGCCCTGCAGAGCATTTTATTATAGGTAAGTTTTCTCTGGTCTTTAGGGTGACCTTTATTATACAAATTTGACTATATATGTTACAGGCATTTTCTCAATTTAGGCATTTTGTAAAATGCCTGAAAACTTTAGGCATTTTCTACTCAATCCATTTCAAAACTTACCTATTTGATTTATTATCAATTTGTTCTCGTCCTTAATAAGCATAAAATATTTGCCACTGAACGCTAACAAACAACAATCAGTCAATCAGACAGCATCCTTCTTTTTCTCTGCCTCATATTTCACACTTTTGTTATGAATCTAGATTTTCTAAAAATTTATTTGTTTAATTTTGTTTTATTGTGAGAATAATTTGTCCTTCTGTCGCCATGACAAGAAAGTCATAAAACACGTAAAATTACTATCTTAAATACAAAGTAAATACAAACTTAAAGTAGTTTCACTGACATACATACACACTTTCCCAGTTGGCATTTTATGATGATGATGATGATTGATGGCTGCTTAACATCAAGCGGCAAATTAATATGCACATTCAGGACGAGAACATGTAAATGTAATATGAATATTTACCCTGCTTTGTACTAGACCAACTCGCTGAGCTGAATTTTTAACGTGCTAGTTCACAAGGTAACAGTCCACAGGAAGACATGTCGCCTTACCTGGACACATTATTTCGACTCTTGACTCCAAGCTGATCAGTCTTTGCTCTTACTCCTTAATGCGGCGTGCTTGGCGGAGAAGCAGCAAATACAAATTTTAAAGTCTTTGGTTTGACCCAGCCGGGAGTTGGCATTTGAAGAATAAACTTAATTTGACTGTACCATTAGGTATTTTCTTTGCAAGATATCATGTTTTTGGTCATATCTCAATGATACTCTTTTTCTACAAATTACATGAAACTGAATAGGCAATTTGTTGCATTTTGTTTTTCATTTTATATAATGCCTGTCAAGGTCAGGCATTTTGTAAATTGCCTGAAAATTCAGTCATTTGTCAAAACGCCTTAAAAGAAAATGCCTGTAACATATATATACACTTTTGTACATTTATTTGGAAAACTTATCATTTTATGAATACTTTGCATTGCACATCGAATATTTTAGCCAAAGAGTCCATTGTACAGAGATGCAGTTAAAAAGTCTAACATTGATGGCCTTCCAGTAAAGGGGGAACAGATAAAGCAGACCTTTCCTAGAGAATTTATAGAGGAATCTCTTATTATAAGTGACCTTTTTGATATGAGTGAAATAGCTGCTGTAGAACTGTTAATGGCAGGTAAGTTCACTGAATATTTGAAATGATAAGTCAGGATAATAACTTTTAATATAATATTCATGCATGTACAGTCAACCCTCTATTAAGCATTCACCCATTTGGAATACCAAAAGTGACATATAAAGGGCTGAATAATAGAAGTATCAGATGCTGTGAAGTTTTTCATTTTATAAATCAGCTATCATCATGTTAATTTATCACTTATAGAAGTGATCATTTAGCTGTAGGTCCGTCAGGTAATATCACATCTGGGGTATATCTTACTATATAGGCCACTGAGCTCCAGATAAGCTGGATATTTATGTGATTATTCAATAGAAACAATAAAAAAGCCAATCCATTTCAGTGTTCAAAAAACACAATTCATGCAAAAGGAGAACCCAATAATATATCAAAACCATGTCTTCTAAACCCTTCTAGTTGCTGTCATTTGTTTTTATACAACTGCAAAAATTTTTTGAGGTTCGTATAATGCTATGATGTTGTCATCGTCGTCCGAAGACACATTTGGTTTCCGGACAATAACTTTTTAGTGAATGGATCTCTATAAAATTTTACAAGTAGGTTCAATACCACAAAAGGAAGGTTGGAATTGATTTTGGGGGTTATGGTAATAACTGTTTAGGAATTAGGTGCCAAAAAGGGGCCAAAAACAAGCATTTTTGTTGTTTCCGGACAATAACTTATGTGTAAGTGTATGGATCTCTCTGAAATTGTACCACAATGTTCCATATCACAAAGGGATAGCTTGGATTGAGTTTGGAGGTAATTGCCCCAAACATGCAGGAATTAGGGGCAAAAAAGAGGCAAAAAACAAGCATTTTTCTAGTTTCCAGACAATAACTTGTGTTTAAGTGAATGGATCTCTCTAAAATTGTACTACAAGGTTCCATACCACAAAGGGAAGGCTGGGATTGAGTTTGGGGGTAATTGCTCCAAGGGGGTGGGGGGGTTCAAAAAGTTTTGGAGGGTTTTTGGAAAATGACGCTATCAGCGGCATGTTTCCAATACCATTGACCAGAACTAATGGAAGTTGATTATGCCTCCGCCTTCCGCACTCGGTTTCATATTTACTATTTTACATACTAACTGGAATCTGCTTGTATTACGCTACACTCGAACAAAGTGTTGTAGTCGGACGGGAACCAGTTTACACAAATTATTTTATTTACCAAAAAGATATCTTGACCTGTCCATATGTTTTTTGTTATTAAATGGTATTTGGAGCTATCCCTTTGTTATATTTTTCATATTTATTCGAGCTTTCACTTTTATGCACATGTCTTACAATCGTAAACAATCGGTATGTATACATGATAAATAGATCCGTTTTGTTATGGTGTTGGACTTTTTACCCTTCAATGATCAGCAATCGCTAGACAAAATAGTTCTCCTAAATAATGTCAGCCTTTCATGCCATTTCAACTTTACAATCATTAAAAAAGTAATAATCGGAATCATTTGGATATCCCTTGGATAGAAACTGGTCTTTATCCAGATTTACGAAGATTTTAATAATCGGAAATAAGTAATACGGTTATACCCAGGCGGTGCGTATGAATCTTTGTTTACAAAGTTATAGCAGCAGAGTCTGTTACTGCATCATTATTAATTAACTACACTGTTATTGTACTTAATATGATGAAAACTGCATATGCAATATAAGATGTCAACTCGGCCAATACAGATTTTTTTCCGACATTGGCGAGTTCTGATCCGCCAAAACAGGATTTCGAACTTCTCTAGTTTTTAGATCGTAAGTCACGATAAACTCAAACTGAAAGTAAACAGTTGTTTGTACGACGCAGTTTTTATTTACTCACCATAAACAAACTGAAATGTTCAGTATGGCATATATTTTAGGTTAAAGACGGTCCCATTTTGAAAAGCATTTTGAAAGTAGATGATGGAATTATTTCAGGTTTGGGGAACAAGTAAATTATCACAAAGTTCATTTCTTGACGACCTCATATAATTTCATCATGTCGATTTTTACTGTTTACGTTTGCTTCTCATGTTTTGTAAACAGTCTTTTATTTTTAAACCCGAACCAGGCATATGCATTCTGTAATTGCGCAAATCTTCGTTCTTTGGTCAATTGGCTTATGGATAGTTGTATCAATTTCAACTCTTACATAATTTTTTTGAATATATTTGCATTACATGCAATGGCAGTACCTTTCAATTACTATTTATGTGTTGTGTCTAAATTAAAGTTGTAACACTTTATAGTGACTGGAAAGGGTAGAAAAATTCATCAGATGAGAAAAGGCTGAAGATACATGGAAACGGCACCAGATCATTAGTTATTGCATCTTATAAAAAGAAACTGAGATTTGGATAGTTCCACTTCAAGGTAAAAATGTTTATCTCTTGTGAAATGAAATAAAAAAATATTGTAACACTGTAGTTAATTAATAAAGATACTATTACATGTATTTCTGTATTGGCCTTATTGTTGGTCCTCGGCCAGCAGTATTGGACTTCGGCTTCGCCTCAGACCAATACACCAAGACATGGACCAATAACAAGGACAATATAGAAATACTTACGCAATAATATTATAGAATGACAGTATGGTTCATTAGCGGGAATCAGCCCCTCAACTACTTTTTACATAAATATTAACTTCTGGCTTCAACTCCTTGTTGGGCTTAACTGGAGATCTTGTTGTAGTTCCAGTTAGGCAAGCATTTTAGAGACGTATCCCGTCCATCCTCTCTTGACTTGTAATTTCTGGTGATAGATTTTGCCGCTTGACGTTGTATCCTTTCAAGCTTTTTAGCTCACCTGGCCCGAAGGGTCAAGTGAGCTTTTCTCATCACTTGGCGTCCGTCGTCCGTCGTCGTCGTCGTCCGTCGTCGTTAGCGTTTTACAAAAATCTTCTCCTCTGAAACCACTGGGACAAATTTAACCAAACTTGGCCACAATCATCATTAGGGTATCTAGTTTAAAAAATGTGTCCGATGATCCCGCCAACCAACCAAGATGGCGTCCATGGCTAAAAATAGAACATAGGGGTAAAATGTAGATTTTGGCTTATAGCTCTGAAACCAAAGCATTTAGAGTAAATCTGACATAGGGTAAAACTGATTATCAGGTCAAGATCTATCTGCCCTGAAATTTTCAGACAAATCTGACAACCTGTTGTTGGGTTGCTGCCCCTTAATTGGTAATTTTAAGGAAATTTTGCAGTTTTTGGTTATTATCTTGAATATTATTATAGATAGAGATAAACTGTAAACAGCAATAATGTTCAGCAAAGTAAGATCTACAAATAAGTCGCATGACCAAAATTGTCAGTCGACCCCTTTAGGAGTTATTGCCCTTTATAGTCAATTTTTAACAATTTCTCATAAATTTTTGTAATCTTTTACAACAATCTTCTTCTCTGAAACTACTGAGACAAATTTAACCATACTTGGCCATAATCATTATTAGGGTATCTTGTTTAAAAAATTTGACCCCGCCTTCCAACCATCATGGCCGATTTGGTTAAAAATAGAACATAGGGGTAAAATGCAGATTTTGGTTTATATCTCTGAAACTAAAGCATTTAGAGCAAATCTGACAGGTGGCAAAAATGTTCATCAGATTTAATAGATTTATCTGCCCTGAAATTTTCAGACGAATCCGACAACCCCTTGTTGGGTTGCTGCCCCTGAGTTAGTAATTTTACAGAAATTTTACAGTTTTTTGTTATTATCTTAGATATCATTATAATATCTAATATCTAATACTATTAATTATGATTTTAACCTTATTTTACATGATTTCCAAAGCATCAGTAAATACAGGTGAGCGACACAGGCTCTTGAGAGCCTCTAGTTTTTTTTGTTACCGTGTAGGTGTCCCATACTATGGCTCCATATTAAATTGTAAGATCCATTCTTAAAGGTCTAGATCATTGTTCTAATCTGACACAAATTTGAATAACTGGAATGCTACCCAAGTTGAATATATGGTGACCTACTAGAACAGCATTATCACTATTGAAATTGTGTTTAATACCACGCTTATTCAATGTCATTAACTTAAATGGAGACAGACATTTGACCTGAAAGGTGGTGTGGGAGTGCAAAATCAAAAACTAACTGACTATGATATATGGTTAAAGAATGAATATCAATTACATGGGTCAACATGGTCAAGGGCAGAGTTGTTATGAAATAACAATATGGCAGAGAAGTGGTTTCAAGTTTCATATAAAGCAACCTGACTGACATGAAATAAAAAATCAAAGGAGTATCCCTATTTGCCTAATCTTCAAGGTAAAATAAAACTAGTAAAACAATATTATACTATTGTCTAAATCTACAGAAATATAATTTGCTTCAAGTAACAGAAATAACTAGGTCACTAGTAACTTATTTAATGAGTATGTGGGGTATAAGAGCTTGATAACAACAGGCTCTTCATAATCATTTGGTTTGAAAAGGATACTAGTAGTCTATATTCTTGATTTAGAAAAATGTAATTGCAAGACAAAAATCACATTACTTAGAATACTTTAGATCATTCAGGTAGTCTTTATTTATATGTTCAAAAGAACAGCCAGTAGTCATTGGATATTGTAGATCATTCAAATAGTCTTGACCTATTTATTAGTACAAAAGAACAGCCAGTAGTCATTGGATATTGTAGATCATTCTTGTAGTCTTACACTATTTATTTATAGAAAAAAAACAGCCAGTAATCATTGGATACTGTAGATCATTCAGGTAGTCTTGACCTATACATTTGTATTAAAAAAACAGCCAGTTGTCATCTTCACATAACACACACATATACGAATATCAATTATATGCTTACGAGACATGTTGGAATGTTAAACTAATTACGGTATGTGAAAATCAAGACTTGCATAAAAAATATCACAATATTAGAAACAGTGGCGTCATTTTTCCTCAGAGCTTTCAGCTCTTTGATTTTTTTAAGGGGTTCATATTTTAATTTTTTTTATTTTTTGAAAAGTTCCAAGAAGAAATCTTCAATTAAACAGTAGTGTGCAATAGATTTTTAAGATCTTTGACCACATTTTTTTTTGGTCAGAAACCTATATTATGTCAAAAATTTGATAACAATCCAAATTCAGACAGTATCAAGCTTAATATTGTGTTCAAATTTGCCCCAACTGTTCAGGGTTCGACCTCTGCTGTCGTATTAGGCTGCGCTCAGCGAAGCATTTTATTTTTGTTCTAATCCATAAATTGTTGGGGCGTAATTAATCTGTTTTTGTAATTTTAGGAAATCTTCTTTTGTTTCAAAAATAGAGTGTCAAAGCAAATACCGAATAAAGGCTTGTATAGTCCGCTGTTTTATTCTCCAAAACTGAACCTGCCAGACAGGGGTGCAGACTATAGAGTACGATAAGCAAGAAATAAGAGAAAAAAATTTGATTTCTCGAGGTTGTTTGTTTACGTTCCGCCATGTTTGTTATTGATATTGGAGAGGGCGCTCTTCTCATTTTCCAAACTAATAATTTTACCTACTATATATTAATATGTTATTTTTAATCAATATCAAATATATACTGATAAATTTAAAAATTAAATGTTTCGCTACAAATTTCTTGTTTCTTTTCACGGCATTGTTTAAAATAAACTGGAATCTGCTTGAATTTAATGGAACGAAAAAAGTATGGAAGTCAACCAAGAACCAGCTTACAATGTATATACTACAAAACGTAATCGGTTATTCGTTCGTTTTTGGTTTTTCATACTGACGCATGTGTTTTGTTTTAGCTTAAGATCCTTCAAACATTAATGTGATAGATATATTAAACATTGTTTTACACAAGGATGGAACTGTTTTACTTTCAAAGTCATATTCTAGTGATATCTATTAAGTACAGATTTTCCGTACACTCTCACCATATTTATTTTCTTTTACATGTGCTGTTCAAACTTCCGGTTTAAACATACACAAGTTTCTAAATTGTTTTTTGTGTGATTTGACTTATTTTAACACTCGTGAAGTGTTCTAAAATCATTTACAAGCAGTTTCAACTTCTATTTGATGATGGAAAACGAGTTTTTTTGATAAGGGGGGTGCGGACAATGTACCAGTGCGAACTATACAAGCACGATTACGGTACCTGATTTGATTCTCAGTTTGAATTTAAAAATATTTTGGCCCTAACTCAAATTTTGTATCCCCATATAAACAGTTGGCACTAGCTCATAACATTTTCTTTGCCCTACCGTGAGAAGAGTGAGAGAAATAAAAAGAAAGCACCATTAATGCCAAAGTCGTATAGCCTATTGAATCATTAGACTGGCATTCCTACTGCATTAAGGAACATGGATTTTGCAAAGCTCTGACTGTCTGTTTTGCATGATGCATTGATTAGTTTTGTAGTGTCTTCTTGCCATTGTCCATTTCTTTTTCACATGTAGTTATATAAGCTGACAGAAAATGGAGGAGCACTTCAATTCAGCCAATGTACCCTGTAGTATTTAAATTTCAATCAAGATCAGCTAATACAATTTGTAAAAGTGTAACTTGACACTTTTTGACCAGAATGTACCAGGCATATTTTGACAGTGCCTGTTTTGCTTCTTACATATATCCTAGGTAATTGCATTGTTCAAAGAAAACTGTCCATGATGTTATTACACATTCACAGAACTCATCTTGATGCATCATGCACACAGAGAACAGATGTGACCCAAACTGGGACAATATATGTTTAAGAAAGTAAAAATGGGAAGGATGTAATATCAGAGATAACTTAATCTCTTTTTTCAAAGTAACTCATTCAATGATTAACTTTTACTTATATTCTTACTAATCAATACGACTTTTAACTGTATGCATCCAAACCATCCAGATGATGGTTCAGTACCTGTACATGTGTATTTGACAGTCTTTTTCTTCACCTTGTTCACACGGGATCAGTTAACGTTTCTGCCATTGTTTTCAGTGACTATTTAACATTATCTATAATGCTAGTTGGTTTTTCAAATCTAAACTGGCAGGAATGTTTAAACAAACCAAACACTAATAAAAAAAAAAAAGACTTGCTCATATAAACCAAATAAAACTGCTATCACATACCAGTATATACTATGTCTCAATACAATAACTTGTGATGATGAGAAAACCCAATTTATTCATGAATGTTGTGATGTAAAAGCAATACATTGTATATGCAATATATTCATGATCTAAGTGGGGGAAAAAAAACAATTTGATCTTTGCCTGAGGGTTAAACTGGAATTATTGATGCAAACGAAAAAAAATATTTCACTCATATACTTAAAAACTGGTGGGTAAAAAACCCAATTTGTAAATTCTCATCTCAAACTCTGATAGGTCATTGCTTAATTTGATTTAAATATGTCAGGTATTCTTTACCAAGACAGTATTCTTTTTAAACCTTAAGGAACAAAGAGTCAGGAAATTGTAAATCACGAATCACTATGTAAACAAATTATTTGCAGAGACAAAAAAATATTCCGTTTTCCATGTGTTGATAAATTTAACGAGTAACATACTGGTACTTCTGATCTCATTGGAGTTTATAATTAATCATACATGAATGTACTCATAGGAGCTTGCAAGAGTCTGTAGAAAAGTTGTTCCTGAGAAACATCTACTTGGTTGTGTGTGATGTAAAATTAGTTATCCAGACAATTGTTAAATGCTTTGGTCTTGAAGGTTGCTGTGTTTTGGGCACCTAATCATATATTTACATAATACCTGATCATCTATGGGTGGATGTCAAACACTTTGTTGTGCTACCATAAACATTTCATCTGGACATTACAATTATTGTAACTGATTCTTATATTGTCAATTTTAATTCGCATCAACAATTTGTTAAAGTTTGTGATTAGGTCAGTTTAAGATCATCATTGAGATGAGTCACTGATGGACTCAGTGATATTTTATGTGCAGTTGTATTACATGTAGCATTAGCACATCTCATTTCGATGGAGATTATTGGGCCCGTCCCCTCAATCATGGTCTATTGACTTTGAAACTTTTCAATAGTTGAAATGTTTAAGTTTCTGACTAGGTCAATTTGAGGGGCTCTGATCAGGGCAGTTTAAGGGGATCCATTAATGGTAGGTCAATAATATTTGATGTTGGTAGTTGTACATGTATCAGCATTATCACATCTCATATCAAAGTCATGGTCTATTGAGTTTAAAACTTTAGCATAGTTTACATGTTAAAGTTTGTGATTGTTGAGTTATAGGGGAAAAACTAAAGATATTTTTTTAATATTTGGTATGTAGTTGTGTTAGTGTTAGTATGTCTCGTTTCTGTGTTGATTATGTGACCCTGCCCCTTGAGTCATGGTTCATTGACTTTGGATGTTTTGCATAGTAACATGTTAAAAGTTTGTGATTAGGTCAGTTTAAGCGGAACCCATTATGATGTCAATGATGTTTGGTATGCAGTTGTTTTAGCATTGGCATATCTCTTTTTCGTTGAAATTATTTCACACCCCTTAGTCATGGTTCATTGACTTTGGATCGATGTTTTGCATAGTTTACATGTTATAAGTTTGTGATTAGGTCAATTTTAGGAGAACCTCACATAAGTCAATGATATTTGGTATGAAGTTGTAATAACATTGACATATCTCATTTCCACATAGATTATTTGGCCCTGAGCATCAAGTCATGGTTCATTGACCTTGGATGTTTTGCATAGTTTACATGTTAAAGTATTGCATTTTGATTTCAACATTTGCATTTTACTATCAGATTACTTACAGGCGAGACATATCTTTGTGTCAACAGTTTATTGTTATTAAATTAGGCGAACTAAAATTAATTACAAGATTTCATCCAACTTGTGGAAAAAATTGGGGCGAGTGGGAGGATTTTATTTTTGAATTTTTATTTCCTGTGAAACCCTTTTGTATGTTGTTCTTTATATGTTAGGGTAATGAAAATGGCTTCTATATAAATAAACTCATCATAGATACCAGGATTAAAATTTTGTACGCCATACGGGACGGGTGTTTCGTCTACTAAAGATTCATCAGTGACAATCAAAGAATAAAGAATTCTGCATACTTTTCAATATTTCCAGCTTCTTATATAATATTTCTTATTGGCAACAACTGTTCTAATGGGTCACTGCTTTAGAAACCAATTTTCAGTAAGTAGCAAAAATGTGGACGAATGCTCTTTTATACTACTTGCATCAATTTTCTTTCGCTTCCTGAGTTATGTTTGCAGTGCCCATAAAATGAATCAATGTTTGAGGAACACTGAGTGCCCTGCCAGCTAATTTACAGTGATAATCATCCATATCAGATTGATAACCACCATGCAAGATATCCAAAGAATGAATCACATCAAATATGAGTATGAAAAAACAAGAATATTGAGTACAGAGTGAACTTAAATGAAAATCAAATCTGTTTTGAAAATACTAGGGTTGATGCTTTGAAGATTCTTATGCAAAAAGTAAAATACATTTTTGTAACAAAAATAAGGAAAATTCAAAATGGAAGGTCCCTTATCAAATGGCAAAATCGAAAGCTCAAACACATCAAACAAATGGAAAACAACTGTCATATTCCTGATTTGGTACAGGCATTTCTTTATGTAGAAACTGGTGAATTAAACCTGGATTTATAGCAAAATGCAGCAACTGCCTGAAAAAAGTTGTTTAATGACTTTATTGAGTGGCTAGGGTTACAGGGTGTTGTGTTCTTGTCAACATATAAGGATAATTTAGAAGTAAATATAGTTTTAAGTTGGCCAACGTTTTGTTCTAAAATTTTATAGGATCCTATTAAAACAGTGAATAATACATAGCACAAGTTTGTGATTGGGTCAATTTCTTTACTCTAGTCATGTTTTTCATACCAATGTGTGCCATAATTTTTGCGTTTCGGATATCATATATGGGGGTATATTGTCCAAATTTGTGACATGCCATGATTTGTGTTCTTTGAAACCGCTGAATACTTGTAACTGGAATATTTCAGGCCCTTCCAGTTATCAATCTTTCCTACTCGCAATGTACATATAACTTGGCCATTGTTGATCAACCTTATTGTTCTGGTTAAACTACTCAAAGAAATATGAAAACCATGTCAATATTTTGCGATAGGAAATTTTGTATGAAACAAAATTATCAGGGCGGTTATATAATTATCAATAACAGAAATGAAAAAAATTTGGTAATCAAATTTTTTTAAATAAAATAAATCAGGGCAGAACGATTTCAGAGGGGTTGGAGGGATGAAAATCTATCAATTAATGTTTTATTGGCCTTATCAAATTATGAAAGCTATTATCTTTTTTCATAAGGTATGGAATAAATGTTCTTCTTTGTCAGCATTTATATGTGGAACAGTCAGTTATTTCTATACAAGAAAAGATCTTGCTGGTAATCTAGCTTCCATTTTTTCTACACAATAAAAAACCTCACAAGAATCATGCCAATTCAAAGAAGAAAAAAGGCTAATTATCTCATCATCAGTGTACCACAAGAAAAAGAAAAGATACAACACTATTATTTCTAAAGTAAAAGCCTTGAATACAAAAGATCTACAATATATAACCTTAAAAAATGCTGTAGCGCACTAAAACCCCTATGGAGATATTCAAAAGTTGGAAGGTATGTTTAGATATATGTACTGAATATCATGAAATTAGAATGAGATGAATTATAACTTGTTTTAAAATCTGACTTATACCACATCATTTTTCTGAATAAGAATTTTGAATGAATTCATTTATTTTCAATTTATTTTTTATGTTTTTAGGTGACCGTAAACAATCAGAATTTCCTGGATTAACAAGGGGCTTAATAGCTGTATTGTTATACTTTGATGGTCAGAAAAGTATAGTGAATTCATTAAGGACTTTATTACAGTGCAGAGAGGGACGTACATGGACAATGGAGCTTTCATCTGACCTCACAAATAAGATCACACAATACACAGACCAGTTGATTATCAAAGATAAACTTGTTAATAAGATTTTAGGTATGAAGGTGAAAAATAAAAACTCTTGGACTGTTCTGAATGTTATAAGAATACACTTCACAGTTTTCTTTTAAATACTACTGATTTTCTACTGTGAGCTATTGCCATCACTTGAGTCTGTTGTTGTTTTTTGTTGTAAACTTAAAAAAAAAATCTTCTCTGAAACTACTCGGCCAAATTTTATCTAACTTACCTGAATGTTCTAAGGAAATCTAGTTTATACATGAATCCAGGGATTTGATCTAACAACAAACATGGACACTGTTGCTTTAAATAGAACATAGGGTGGTAAACTGCATTTTTGGCTTATATCTAAAAAAAAAAAACTAAAGCAGTTAGAGCTAAACTGACAGTGGATAAAATGGTCTGCAGGTCATGGTCTAATTTCAATTAAATTTTCATCAAAATCAGACAACCCATTTTTTAGTTATTGCAACTGAAATGTTTGTTTTTAGCAAATTTCACAGTTTTTGGCTGGGTTGGACAAAGTCCAAAACAGGCTTATGGTACATGATTTTGGGTGGATGGGGAAAAGTGGGTTCTTAATTTGTGTGGTAATCAACTCCTCCTAGTTTTCAACCCAGATCCCTGATACAAGGAAGATCGGACATACGTTGGAGTTGTGCACCTGCTATTATGTAATTGTTTACAGAATTTTTTCCCATTTTTAACAAGTAGTATTTTTTGTCTCACCTATGATGAAAGTCACAGAATGCGAGACATAGGGATTACTATCCTGCAGCAGCTGTGTAAGCTATTTGTATAAAGCTTTATATTCCAGAAGGTAGAAGACCTGGATGCTTCATACCTTGTATGTATATACCTTATGTTACAAAGTTTCCGTCTTGTCATATGTCCATTGTCCTTGACCTCATTTTCATGGTTCAGCAACTGCTTGAAAAAAAAAAGAATTATAGTTTTTTTGTCATGTGAATTTCTCACTTATTATGAGTAATAGGATAACTATATTTGGTATATGGGTTCCCTGAAAGGTCTACATGTCCAATAGACAGAGTTCAACTGACTTTGACCTCATTATATGGATCAGTGATCAAGGTAAAGGTAAGTGATTAGGTCCGTTTCTCAGATACTATAAGCAGTAGGTCAACTATATGTGGTGTATGGAATGATTGTAAGGTATACATGTCTGTCTGGCAGGTATCATCTGACCTTGACCTCATTTTCATGGTTCATTAGTGAGTGTTAAGTTTTTGTGTTTTGGTCTTTTATTAATTACCATAAGCAATAGGTCAACTATATTTGGTGTATGGAATAATTGTAAGGTGTACATGTCTATCTAGCAGGATTTATCTGACCTTGACCTCATTTCCAGTGATCTTTAAAAATGTTAAGTGTATGTGATAATTGTAGTAGAACCTTTATCTTAAAGACTTTCAACATAAAATCAATGGTCAGTTAATCAGGCGACATTTCAGCATGTACACTCGTTATATTTATGAAAGAGGGTACAAGTTTTGTGTAATCAACTTCTGACAGTTTTGAACCCAGATCCCTGAAACATCACAGGAAGATTGCACATATGTTGAAGATGTGCACATGCTTTTATGGAATTGTTTAATCTTATCTGTGTGGTACAAAATTACAGGTGAAATTTAACCAGCATGTTGATAGTTACAACAGGTGATTGATTTACCTGATGAGGGTTACCTGTAGCTGATTGGATTTAATCAATCAATTAGCACTTGTAACTTGTTTCTTTTGTGTTTTAATTAATATGGAGATAATTTATGACTTCTAACAACAATTTTATGGCCTACTCACTACCTACATGACCCAAGCGTAGACCAGTGATGAAATCGGAAATTTTAATTTGGGCACTAACAATGCCGATAGTTGTACACATGCCGAAAAATTGTTTATACTTGATAAAAGATTAACTGTTGGCCCATTAAATTATAATAATTGACAATTATGTATATTTTTATTATGTAAGAAGCAATTTGTCCAAGCTAGCATTATATATTGTCTCTTTTAATGAGTCTTCCTTCTCTTTTACAACAAAAACAAAAACACTTTCGTTTTTGACCGCTGGTTTACTTCCAGTTTGGCAGTTGATTTAAATGAGTTTTATACCCCAGCCACAATTAATTTGGACCCTAAAGTGACTTCTATTGACAGTCACAGTCTGGGTACTTTTGAAAAGGTTCTGTCATTTCACCCAAAGGTATAATGAGTATTTTTTAAACAGCAAAAACGTTTTCATAATAAATCCATAAAGAGTTACTCCCCCTATTTTTGGCTATTTTGAAATTCTTATGTTAAAAATATGTTTACTCATAGGAATACTTATAGGTAAACAAATAACTGCTAACTATAAAAATGGAATGTAATATAATAAAAATTAAAATTCTGTAGGCATACAGGAACAATACATTGTAAATGAGAGGTGTTTTCAGTCACGTCTCAGTCATTACAGCTGAACGGAAGTGCTGGGTCAGCTCTCCTTTACCCGCTATCTACGATGAGGGTTTACAGATAGATGATGAACAACTTACTACTTTCGATGACAGAAACCAATCCAATGCTGTACAGACTACGATAGGCTATAATCCATGTAGGGCAAATACCCGCGTTAGCATACACTCCAAAACACATTATGGATGGGGGAATGTTACGCCAACTGACGTCCGAGGGCTGTATCCTAGGTGTTAGATAATGGACCGCCATTTCACTGTCTCACGACTTTGGTCCTGATAATGCTTCCTGTCATCATTATTACTATGTCTGAGACTCATCGACCAGTACTCCATCATCATGGTTAGCAGGCTGCCAAGCTGACCAACCTGGCCCTGAAAGCAGCCGTTGTGGAGTACAGACTCAAAAGAAACATCAAAATAATAAACTAACCAAAACAACTCACCAAAACCAAGATGGCCGCTTACCAAAATGGCGCCTTCAACCTGTTCCTGACCACCAACTGCAGAAAATATTTAAAGCTTACCAAATGCCCTCGGGCACCAAGCCGACCGTGCGAGGGATGTAAATCCAGTCAAGGTCGTTAAACACTTCCATCATCAGGCCTTTAAAGCCAGTCAAGGTTGTTAAAAACCACCCTTGCATTACCTATACATGTAGTAGTAGTAATTGTCAATTCTCTTCATGTCTATGACTGTATGGAGAATATAAGTTCTTTCACTGCAATAATGTAAACAAACCACAGTACAAAAGAAAAGAAAAACTCAAATGGATAAAAGGTAATAAAAAAAAAGAACCCTATGGGAACTAACCTTAAGGAGGATAGAGGAAAAGAGTTACAAGGCGATGCAAATTATGTTTCATGCTGGGGAGAACACTGAATTATGTAGTAACAAATTTATTTTGCAGAATATCAGAATCATTTGATGTTTGCTCTTGAGTGACTTGTACCAAAAGTGAGAGAAAATACTTCATAAAAAGTAGTTTCTTTGAAATAACATACAACCATGTCTTTTAGTCTCTATACTTATAAATGATGAAAGCAACTGAAGTCGAGAAAAGTCACCTAGTAGCGTGAGCCCAGGACTCGTTAAAGGAATTAATGCCCTTGAAAGACAATTTTACACATTGTATTTTAAGGACCTCTTATAGGAATTAATGCCCTTGAAAGACAAGTTTTATGCATTGTATTTTAAATAAACATTAAAAAGCACTACATGTATGTAAAACACAGTATATGTATGTTCTTGAGAGAATCAATCTATAAGTTAGTTCTTTCCTGGTAATTGTACCCCAGCAATTTATGATAACATTGGTATAAAAGATGTATAAATATCATTTCCCATCAGAATGGGTGTAGAGAGTTCCCTTCTCACTGCAAGTTAAGAACTCCTTGATCAACTCTTTGAGGGGTCTGTTGGTGTTCTGTTGCAAGGTTAAATTTCGGTTTCTATCTAATATACCCTCAGTTTTCAGTGGTAGTCCTAATTTCCTGCCTTTTTTGAACTATTGACTTGCAAGTACGCCAGTTATGTTTTTTTTTTAGCTAAAATGACAAAATTGAATCAAACTTATTGCTAATAGCAAAATATTATTTCTTTATTACGCTTAAAAAGATGTTTGAAACAAAAAAAAAAATCATATTTTATACTTTTGTTGAGTTCGTAGCTAATGCCCCTTTATGGACATTGATCTTGTTTCTATATATACATGATATATAAAAGACCCTAATAATAAAAAAGTGTAATTTTTTTCCTTTGATCTTGTAAGAACTACAGTAAATATTATTTACTTATTACATGTAATATCATCTCCTGTGCTGAAGTACTTTTACCAAATTTTAAATTAAAAAAAAATGTTGTAGTCACAGTAAATACACCACGTTTTTGTTTTAGATTTATTAACAGAGATGGATTGGAATAAACAGCTAAACAAATTACAATCTGCTCGAGCTGTTGGGCCTCCCAAGCATAAAAAACAGGTAAGAAGTTGATATGAAAAACAGAATCCAGAGATCTGACAAATACTCTTTGATCAGTAGCTTCATGTAAGTGGATTCATCTCATGGAATTAAACCAGTTTTTATGCCCCAACCACTAGGCAAAGGTGCATTAAGTGTTACCATTGACCGTCCTTCAGTTTGTCCCATTTTCTTTTCTGCACTTTTAAACTTAGTTTTCCTCAACCAAATTTTATGAAACTCATACACAATGCTAAGAACCACAAAACACAGAGTTTAGAATTTGGGCAGTGAGTCATTAACCATTATATAGTTTTGCCCTTTTTAACTTGGAAAATTTGGGTTAAGTGTTAAAGTGATGTCAGAAAAAATCTGATGCAAATCTGATCTTATTTTGTTACCTATTTTACAGCTTTTATATAGTGAATTACTTTTCTGTTATGATTTTTGTTCCCTGCTGCAACATTGTTCAGGGGATATAGAAATACCTGGAGTCCTATCATTTTCTTTGATGAGTTATAAAATCACTGCCAATCAACTATTTTTAAAGGAGTAATGCCCCTTTGAAATCAAAATTGTAAAGAAAATTGCATGTCTTCATTTGTTGTAGGATATTTTTGAAAAAGTTTAGAAATACCAAAATTAAATATATTGGAATTATTGCCCTTAAACAGATAAAATATGTGCATGGGTTCTTTTATTAGTCCCCTACCGACGAAGTCGAAGGGGACTTTAGGTTTGCACTCCTCCGTCTGTCTGTCTGTCCATCCGTCAGTCCGGCAAATCAGTTTTCCACACTTTTTTTCTTTGTGCTTGGATATTGATTTGATATTTGGTATATAGTTTTATCATGACAAGTTACAGATCAAGTTTGAATTATGTTCCGGTCTGATGATTTTGTGCAGAGTTATGGTCCTTGGACTTAGAAAATTCACTCAAATAATCAGTTTTCCGCACTTTTTTTTGTCATGCTTGAAGATATTGATTTAATAATTGGTATATAGTTTTATCATGACAAGTTACAGATCAAGTTTGAATTTTGTTCCGGTCTGATGATTTTGTGCAGAGTTATGGTCCTTGGCCTTAGAAAATTCACTCAAATAATCAGATTTTTTGTCATGCTTGAAGATATTGATTTAATAATTGGTCCTTACAGATCAAGTTTGAATTTTGTTCTCTATGAAAGTTATGGTCCTTGGCCTTATTCACTCAAATAATCAGTTTTCCGCACTTTTTTTGTCATGCTTGAATATATTGACTTGATATTTGTTATATAGTTTACACCATGACAAGTTATAGATCAAGTTAGCATTTTGTTCCAGTACAATGAATTCTTATCCGGTAGGGGACTATGTGTTGCCATGCAATACTCTCAGAATGCTTGTAGTATTTTTTTTTGGGAAGTTTGCTATAGCAATACTTTCCTTAGGCGTCGGCCTCAAACTTCCGGTGACAGACTATCGCAAATGTTCTGCTCCAAGATAATGTAGTACTAGTGTTTGAATACTGATTGTAAGAAGATTCTTTTGAAATTTTGAGTCCTTTTGAAAAGATTACAGCTTGAATGAAAAAGGAATGAATGTTCACCGACAGTTCAGATGAATTTAACTTCATTTTGAAAATAACTATCACAAACACTACTTCGCGGATCTGCCATGCGCCGAAGAGAAAATCAAAGAAATCTACGCGAGACAGTGTTTAATTCATTCATGAATATTTCATGAATAAACATTTTCCCGCGCTTTTTTTTACTATGTACGATATTTACAAATGTTTATTATTAAATAAGTAAAAGTCCGAGTGTATCGAAAGAATCCCGTATGGCTGACATTACTGATATGTTTTGACCAAGCCTTCGGATAATTGACAAGTGATAAAAGTTTGATTGAACAATTATACATAGGTGACAGAAATACTCGATAATCATATGGCTTATGTCACATGCCATCGATGAGTAAAGGTAAATACCGCCATGATAGAAAGGTGCATGTTTTGTTCAAACATCGATCAGAATGTTTTGATGCCAAAACATTTGAAAACTTTAAATTCCGCTATTTAAATACTAGCTATTTCACATTCCAATGTGGATTTAAGGACCTTCATTCGTCCAGCATGCTCAGTCACGTGGGTCAAACTGACAGCTGAAAAACATTGACTGAACGACAGTTCGTACATAATGCAGCCTCCTCAGTGTTACGATTAACAATTACATTTGTACACAAATCATTACAAGGATATATAAGGCAGACAAGTCAGCTTCTACTTAGAATAACTCAGTGTATCAAGACAAGTGCTGTAGCAATTATTTACATGATTAAATAAAATCTGTCCATGTAATAGCAAAATGACTTTCTTTTTCTTAGTGCTAGTCCAAATAATTATGACAAACCAAAATCTCAAATGTTATTGTCTCAATGCTAAATTTCACAGCATCAACTATAAAATGTGTTACAGTCGGGTTATTAGCACCTCTATGAATCTAGTGTATATCAACTTTTACCCCATGGGTGACCGGGAATAGAAGTATGGTCACCATTGGTCTTCCTACGACCGCGGTGAAACCCTCGTCAAAGTGGGCGTCCGTTTGGCTGTGCGGGATGTACAAATTTGCAGCCACGTCCGGCCAGAATGGGGACGTTAAATCCGATGCCTCGTGTAAAGAGAGTGCCACGCTCTTTGCACGTTAAGAACCCTGCAACAACTCTTTGAGGGGTCCGTGGGTGACCTGTTGCAAGGCTAAATTTCTGTCCCTATCCAATATACCCTCATTTCCGTGGCAGTCTAAATTTCTCCGACCTCAATCCCAGACGCCTCTATTACAGAACCTACCTATTGTATTTATTGTTAATTTGTTCTCGTCCTGAATATGCATGAAATATTTGCCACTGGACGTTAAGCAACCAACAATCAATCAATCAATATATAAACTTTTATTCATGTCGTCATACTGCTATTGTTATGTCTCCACCGTATTAAGTTTTACCCTTTTTCTTCTGTAAGTATTTACGTCCCTTACTTGTATGTACGTCCGTACATCCCATCTGTTCTCTAACTTTAGTTTTCCTAAACCAAATTGTATGAAACTTATACGCAATGCTTATTTCTACAAAACACAGGTCAAGTTGAATTTTGGTGGCGTTGATTTTACAATTGTAGAGTTATGCTCCTTAACAAATGAAAAGTTGCTTGAATTTTTGTTCACGATCTCTAATTTTAGTTTGTCTCAACCAAATGTTATGAAACATATACACAATGCTCATTATCATAAAACACTGATTAAATTTGAGTTTTAGTGGCGTCAGTTTTACTGTTCTAGAGTTATGCCCTTAACAGTTATGCCCCTTTACAAATTTAAAAACTGATTGTTGTCGAGCTTTCGACTTTTGTCGAAAAAGCGAGACATAGCGATCCTACATTTCAGCGGCGGCGGCGGAGGCATCCACAAGTATTCACTCTGTGGTTAAAGTTTTTGAAATTTTAATAACTTTCTTAAACTATCCTGGATTTCTACCAAACTTGGACAGAAGCTTGTTTATGATCATACAATAGTACCCAGAAGTAAATTTTGTAAAAAAAAAAAAACAACATTTTTTCAGTATATTACTTATAAATGGACTTGGTTTTTCTGCCAGGAAACATTACATTCACTCTGTGGCTAAAGTTTTTAAAATTTTAATAACTTTCTTGGATTTGTATCAAACTTGGACAGAAGCTTGTTTATGATCAAAAGCTAGTATGTAGAAGGAAATTTAGTTAAAATTTTGTTCTTGTTTTTCCGTATTTTACTTAATGGACTGAGCTTTTCTTCCAGTTAACATTACATACAGTCTGCAGTTATTTTTTAAAACATTTATTAGATTCATAAACTATCCTGGATTTTTACCAAACTTGGACAGAAGCTTCTTACAATCAAAAGATAGTATAGAGAGGAATATTTTATTAATTTTTCCTCATTTTTGTTGAGCCTGCGATTAACAGCAAAAGTAGGCAAAACACCGGGTTCCATGGAACACTTACGATTTTTTTCAATTCCGTGCTCTAACTTTAGTGTGCCTCAACCAAATGTTACGAAACTTATACAAAATACTTTTAACCACAACACCAAGATCAAGTTTGAATTTCGTGCCGTCATTTTACTGTTATGGTTAGGGTTATGCCCAGTTACTGAAGGAAAAAAATACTATAAAATCACAGGCCCTAGATATGGCATGGGCACATAAAGAAATTAACAGAGCTTATTGTATATTTGATTATTTTAGAACAACAGTTCAAGGTTGCAATAGAAAATATCAAAATTTTATATGACAAACTTTTATGAAAAAAAGTGATTTTTGATAATTGCTGAAAAGAAAATGGTTTAATTAAAAATATCAAAGCTGTGATTGAATACATATTTAAAATAATACACATCTATAACCTATTTGAAAAAATACACATCTACAGTTGCAAACTTCCCGGAGGTGCTATCCAGCACTTCGATTCATTTTCTTTTGTGAGTCCTCTAATTGAAGTTAAAAAAGAAAGGTGGGTGTTGTTAAGATTTAAAAAAAACTAGTTTACCCAGCCGCATGTTTATGTGCCTGTCTCAAATCATGAACTTTCCTTGTCAGTGGTGGATTTTACTGATAAATAAACTTGAGTTTTTTGCAGTCAACATTACACTTTAACACTGATAGTTTTTTTTGTGATATAGCAGAGAAGCAAAAATTGGATGTTTGATACATGTATACAGTCATATCCTATGAAGTTACAGATTATACTTATTATTGGTCCCATTGCTTTCTATGTTTAATTCTTCAATTTCAAGCGTTCATAGCTGTTTTGTCTTAAGTTCAAATAAAGTGACAGTCATTTCATGTCACAGCACTAATTTAGCTTGTATTTTACTGAAAAACTCAACATACCTTAAATTGCAGATAAGAGCGTTCTGGTTCCCAAAACAGGTACTTTAGATCTGAGAAACAGGCAAAATGTACCCCCCTCTTTAAATTTCATGATCTTTTTTTATTATTCTAAATTTGTTGTCAAAAGTGTTCTTCAATGATCACCAGTCATTCAACTTGCATTTGATACCAAAATTACCAAAATATTCTACATATTTTAAAAGTTACACACCTGCTTACTGGGTAGGTACTATTTTGTCTTTAATATGTACTACTTTCAGGTATGTGCTTTCTGACTGTGCCTCAATTTGTGGTGTTACACCAGAACAAATTTCATTATGTTTTTGTGAATATTGCAGAAGTTGTGGCCCTTGAAAATAGAAAATAGCTTTATACAAATTATATAATTTACATGGATCATTGAAAATGTTAAATTTGTGTGATACTTGTAGTAAATTATCTTTAATTACTTTCAACATAAATTCAATTGATCAGTAAAGCAGGGAAGACATTTCATTGTGTTGTTGGAGCTTAGAATAGCAGTAAGTGTTAGCTTCTTGTACAATTTAAGAAATTAATATTGATGACAACATATTTAAAACTTACATGAAAACTGATATTTCATGAACCTTACTTTGATTCTCTATCTGTTAATATTATTTTTTACAGCTACAAGATATTTACAGTGAGATCAAACTTATTCTGGCAGATTGTTTATTTTGTTTGGCCTCACAACGTCCTTTAGAGAAAGAGGATACCCTACGTTTAATAGCCTTCCTAAAACAAAATGGAAGTTGTATTGCTGATGGGACATTGGATTTAGTTACTCTCTGCCTAATCATAACCTTGTTGTATTGTTTTGATGTCAGTGTTCTAGAAGATGACAATAATTCAGGTAAACACCTAGCTCATTATAAGATAACAAAAAGTTTCATTCTGAATTATCTTATGGTTGGGTCAAACATGTCTATTTAGGTAGTATTTTGTGTAACAGTTGTAAATGAATAGATAGATTTACATAAGATAAACAATACATCTGTGGAACAATAGATTGAAATTGCTTGGTTTAGGCCGTCTTCCAGTGGCTAATATTAAAGGCATATCATGACAAGAATATATTAATCTGATGTGAATATGAACCCTGTTGTAGAGGAGACATGCTGAATCAGAATATTAACATGCTAGTTCACAGGTAGACATGTCACCCCAACAGTGCACATTATTCTAACTCAAACTGTCGAATCTATTATATAGAATCTCTTGAAGTCAAATATTATCCTCAAAGATGTTTCATGAATAGTAAAAATCAAATAAGTGTTGTCTTATTAATATGCTACATGTATATGAAAAGTGATAATCACAAAAAATAGAAAAGACAACAGATAGTATTTATAAAAATACTTCTTATTGGACCTGCATTTCAATTGATAGGTAATCAACCAGGTAAAAGTAGGTCATCATTTTTTCATGCTTCACTTTCATTAGTTTTTCTATATTTTCTCCACTCTTTGAATAAAAATCAAATGAAAAGTAAATTTTTTTTAATATTATTAATGATGTCAAGGTATGAAGTTCTTCCATGTGAAGATGAAAAACCCAAGTGTGCCTGTCAAACAGCAGAGCAATTGTGAAACAGCAAGTGTCACCCAAATTATTATGTAAAAATAAGAAAATTGGCCTCAAGTGGAGTATATGGGTCAAATGGTTCGTTAAAAATATTAAATTCATATGCCAAATATAATTTTGAATACAGACCATCAATCTTCACCTTATTCAATCTTTTAAATCTATTTAAAACTAATGGTTGACATTGGAGACAAGGTCGACAGGTCGACATGGTTGACAAGTTTGACATGGTTGACAAGGTTTACATGTTAACAAGGTTAGCAAGGTTGACAGGGTTGACATAGTCTGGTACCTGTCCCCCTTTTAATTTTTTGAAAAATTTTCAACTTTACTTTTCACCACAGCCATTCAAGTTCATGCAGCAACA
Organism: Mytilus coruscus; assembly: GCA_017311375.1. Taxonomy (NCBI): domain Eukaryota; kingdom Metazoa; phylum Mollusca; class Bivalvia; order Mytilida; family Mytilidae; genus Mytilus; species Mytilus coruscus. Next base: position 75,482,500 of record CM029603.1, on the reverse strand, counting down.
GCTTTCCAATTAACTCCTTTCCATGAATAACTGTATATATCAATGTTGATAGCATTCTTCTTTCAGAAATATTCAGCCAACTTGTTGGAGAAATTAGTTATTTAAATTTCTATGTTTTATTTAATTATTGGTAATAGTGTGCTCTTTTTTAAAACTATTTGCATCAATGCATTATGTGTATTTCTCTCAGTCAAATATTTTAATTTCATGAACACCATTAATATTTTTTTTGGGAATAAAATTGATCAATTCTAAATGTCAACCTGTTAACCATGTCAACTAGGTTATCATTTACCTGTAGACCCTATTAACCTGTAGACCCTGTCAACTTAAAAACAAGTTGAAATTATCCATAATGCAATAAGAATCCTGTCTACCATATCAACCTAACAGCAAGTAGACAATATTTGTCATGCAATAAAAACTGAATCTCACCTTAAAGAACATCATCACTCCTTTATCCTTTAGAAGGAACTACTTGTCCTAATACTCTACTTGAACCGAAAATATTAAGAAAATTACATTTTTACTGATATTAAGTTGAAGACAAAGCTTCCTGAAATTTGTGTCCAGCTTCATGTGAGCATGTTATACAGTGTAATGGGTTTACATATCAATTACTCACTAGACTTTTTTCTTTACAAAATACTTATTAAGGATGTACACCTCTGAGGAGCCAAAAATTTCTAGAATTAAACTTTTTTTCTTTACCTGATTTTTCGGTTCATATGAGTGTAAGAAAGTAATTGATGAAGAAAAAATCATACGGTGGTGCACTTCTTTTTTTGCTATGGCCATTTGAAAATACCCATTTTTAATGATTTTCCCATTTTCCATCAATTTTTACCTATTTTGGGGCTATTATCATGAAAAAAATCACAGATTCACAATTAAACTTTTTTTCTTACTTTCACTAAAGATGAAGTGGACCAATCTGAATAAATTTAATTAAAAAAAAACTATAGGTTGGTGTTAATATTAGAAAGTTTTATAAAATTTTGTTGCTTTTTCCTGTCAAATTGACCATGCTGTCAATTTTGTAAATTTGTGATTTTTCTCTTTTTTTTTTTTTAGAACAAAAAGCATATTATTTCAACTTCTTTGTTATAAGTGATTGGAAAAAAACACATATCTAAGAATTTTGAAAAGAAAAAATTGATATGGAGTACATGTTTTGGTAAAATATCATTTCTTTGTACTCCTTACTCATTTTCTCAACATTTTGGCTGATGACACGGACTGGATTGGTTACAAAATTTGAAAATTTTATTATACAAAAACTACTTATAGTAAGTAAACAATTTTTTCACAGAGTTTTGTTTGATTATAATATTTTTTAAATTCATTGATATTTTCCACTTGTATCACATGTTTTGGAAATAATTCCTGAACGAGATTTCAACGAGACTGAAACATCAGAAGAATACATCCTTAAGTTATTATATTCTAACCGATATGGGCCATGTATGAAATTTTTGTCACATTTTTCTCAGGAACTATGAATCCAAGCTTCCTGAAATTTGGTATCAAGCTTTATGTGATCATGCTATACTGTGTGATCACTCATCAACTTCCCTTTACCAAATATTTACTGTTATTTTAAGTGAGCAATAGCTAACAGAGCCATCTTATTATGTTAAAAATACATATCTGTTGTTGATATGATATGTTTTATTGTTCTAAAATGGAATTTTATCCATTTTGTTGCGCTTACTTACATGTTCTCATAGCAGGGATCAAATTTGATAGTGGTGTGTACTTACAGATTACATTAGAAGATTACCACTTATTACTGATGGAACATATATAGCTGATGTCCACAAAGAGTTAACAAATGACCAGACATGGTCCATTCCTGGTCTTCAAGGTGTTGCTCAACTTTCATGGGGATTGACATTGAGACAGTTATCACAATACCAAACACCAGCAGGTAAACCATGAAACGTTAGGAAATAGTTCTCACCATTTAATCTGTCTTTACAGTACCAGATCTTGTTTCAAAAACACAGACTTTTAACATTTATTATTTCAACATAAGCACAAGTTTTTCACTATTACTGTTCGTTGCATTGAATATATATTTCTCTTCAACAAAAAAATATATGTATCATTAAAAGAGATTATTAAGGCTTTCAGAAATTGTTAAGAGGGGCTTTATCTAAGCTAGAACTGAATATTTAGATGATACTAACATACCATAAGAAAAATGAAGAACTTTATTACATTTTGTATGTAGTTGAATGTTGATAAATATAGAATAATGGCATTTTTGTTTTTGAAACTGACTTTATCAGCAAGAATATCAAGCGAGCCCGCTAGGGCGAGCTGATATTCGAGCTGATGAAGTCAGTATCAAAAAATTAAATGCCATTATTCTTTTTATCGGCAATCTGTCTTAACTCTATGTTTTTGTAAAGAATAAGAAGTAAAATGAAATAATAAGTAAAACTACTTTTACGCTGCATAAAACGTTGGGTTCGTTGTTCGGTTGTATGAATGAAGTCGCGTGCATTTCATTGATAAATTGAAGCGGATGGACAAGAACATGTGACGTTACTGCACTAATACATGACGTCATTACCTAATATTTTCGAGTATCAAGTCCTGTCCATGATATTGAAAATATTAGGCAGCAAGATCAAAGGGAAATGTTCTAATTGCCGATAAATCATACAGTTAGTTAAACTATCTTCACATAATTGGTAAGCAATCATAGAATTGGACTAATCTGGGTTTTTTTTTAAAGGTGTAAATGAATATTGTGAAGAAGATGAAATAGTCATTTCAATGGCAACAGACAATAATGTTTTCCACTTTCTTGATAATGCTGTGGTGGCTGTTGAAAACTTCCATCATGAGGTAAATTTGAAAAATTATATATTATTGATGTTCCTTCTACTAGTGGTGAAACGATTCACTGAAAAATCTGTGAACCACACGATATTTTTGTATGTTTGGACTTTTTATTCATTTCATTCGTATTTCTGTTCAGTTCCAGTCATAATAAATTCTGAGTGTTACCAATTGTCGCAAACTTTTCCATAGACGTGTTTACCACTACAGATTTTCCATATTTTACAAGGATTTTAAATGCAAAATACATACCACAGATTTTATTCACTGCAGTACAATTTCCAGTTCATTTCAGAATTTCCCCACCCCCACCTTAGTGCTTGAATGAGCAGTGGAAGAGATCACATATAAAACATGAGGAGAGATAGAGATTTCAGCAGCTTTTGGAACACCTCTAATTAATTTTCTGTTTTACTGATCTTTCAAAGTATGTAATGACAGGTAGCTTTAAATTATGAAAAGATGTCAGCTACGAAGCAGAAAGCTCTGACTTTAAAAAGCTTTCTGAATGCAGGATTTCACATATAATTTTTCAAAATTTTTATGGGGGGGGGGTGCATGCCCCCAGACCCCCCTACCAGGGTCACTGGTGATTCTCCTGAAAAATACTGAGAAAACGATTAATACTACTGATATTACGTGACATTATATTTCAACAATCAAAGTTCATTTGTAGATCGGAAAGAAAAACTGCTGACAAGATTGCAGTAAAGAAATCATTTATATATTCAATTGTATTTTGACTTTTGACAAAATATAATTATGCGTTTTGATTTGAATGTTTATTATTAAAATATCAAGTATAATGATAACGCAATTATACAATTTAAGTTTTGAGACTGTCCCTGTACACGTGGTGTGTGTAGTATTTAATACAACATACTATTGTGTATTGTGACAGTAAACCTGGGAATAATATACTGACAATACTATGTCCTAGAATAAGCTGAATATTTATAAACCATTATGGTGTGATATTTTGTAGTTCATCACAGCTCGAGCAAAAGTCGGAAAGCAAGAAGAAAATATACAAAACGATATTTCTGTTAAAATTATTTATATTTGGTCGGAAACACACTGGTTGGAAAGCAGAAAGATAATTAGACAAAATGAAATTTCTGTAAAAAATATTTAAATTCATTAATATTAAGTTTAAACTGAAACTAGACTTATCATTAGTAGAATATGAGTTTGAATGTCCCTTTTGGTACCCTTGCCTCTCTTTTAGTAATGTTATATTATGTGTCAGGTTTTTAACTGAATTAATATATGAAAATTATATGCAATATGAGCACCAATTATCAGGGATGCACACAAAAAAATTATTATCTTAAATTTCAACTGTAGTGAATGAAAAAAATTAGTTGCATGGTTTCAATTCTCGAAGATTTTAAATCCTTGCATCTCACAAAAAAAACCGTCATTAATATTTTACAACAAACATTTAAGTGCTACGTTAATTATTTTATACCGTTTTAGTATGGTTTTATAAATCCCTGCTTATTTTTTGTATAGCAATAATTCATAAACTGGAAAGTTTTTTCCAAACATATCTTTTTATATATTATATATTATTAAATTGTTTTTTTTGGAGAGAATGTTTACAGGTATCCATAAAACTTCTAAAAACAAGACATTCTTCAAAACACCAATTTTGATTGATTAAAGTAACTTCAGGAAATCCTTAAAATTTGAGATGTTTTATGAAACCAAATTAATTGTCAGTATGTAAGATCTAGAGGTCCTAATGAAGCTGGTGTGTTACTCTCAAGAACAAATTACGAAATCCTATTATAAGTAGCATGCCACAGAGTCACATTTCACATGAAAATTGGACTTGCATTTTCTATATATCACCTCTACCATGAGTACAAATAGTTTTGATAATGAGTATAAGAATAATTGAAGGCATTCAGGAAACAAAATATGATAAAATAAATACATCCAGATTATAAAGCAAACTGAGTGTTAAAATTTATATTGAGATTGGTGCAATTTGCTTTCAACATCCAGTTTGCAGAAACTGGGAATTGCAATATGATTAGATGATTGTTAATATGACCTTCTTATTCATGGATTAGGTATGTGAAAAACATGTTTAATGTCATAATTTATTTGCAAAAGATAATGAAATATCCCATGTAGTTGCCATCCCCCCAAAAAAATGGGAGAATATTAAAATACTTTTTCAATCTGTGTGTATTAAACTCACATTTCTATATTATAATCCATCCAAAATGTTATTAACACCTGAAACTGAACCCTAGAGGCTAAAACGCACTCAGGTGAAGATCAAAAGAATAGATTTACAGAATGCCATCTCTTTTACCATGAATTTAACCACACTTTCATGAGGTATTGTCAGAGAATAATACACACATTGTATTAATTAACACAGGCCTAGTGAGGAAATGTTTGCTAGAATTAAAAGGTCAGAAAACCTTCATATATTGTCATCACAGTATCAGTTATATATTTTTGTTCATAAAAATATTTCCCAAAAAAACAATATTATATGATCCACTATAAACATATCAATAATCAAAAATTTATACTTGCCTTTACCATTGGAATTTTAACTAATGAATGTAAAAAGTTTCACATCTGTTCATTTTATTTTCTTAAAAGATGGTTTAATATTAGCTTTGCAAAACAGTCATTGACATGCTTTAAATGTTGTTAAAAATTGATAAGGAACAAGACTTTAAATGAAAATAATTCCACTCCTGAAACAGTCAGTCCAATAAATGAAATTGATAATTTTCAATTTTCTCCTTTATTAGTGTTCATATATATAGATAAAACTTGGTGAATACATATTTTATGTTATTATGAACATATTAAGATGAAAAGTCAAACAATGTTAGTTTTCCTTTTTAATTTTTATTACATTTGTAAAATTATAATTTAAGGTCAAATACATGTACTTCAGTTTCAACATATTTATGATATCATAGTGACATCACAAGTGACATTTATTATATGGAGTATCAAGATTATTTCATCCTAATCATGATTTTACTTGTTTTTTGCAATTTCAGGGGTGAAATAAAGGCTCGTATTATACCTTCTTTATATCTTTTGTACAATATGCCAATAAATTTTAATGATCTTCAAAATTCTTTGCAGTTTTTGTCTTGCCTGCGACTAAAGTCGCAGTATTTTGTCGCAGTATTCAAGACATAGGGATTACTATTCGGCGGCAGCTGTGTAACTATTTGTATAAAGCTTTATATTTCAGAAGGTAGAAGACCTGGATGCTTTATACCTTGTAAGCAGATACCTTATGTTACTAAGTTTCTGTCTGTCATATATCATTGTCCTTGACCTCATTTTTATACACCCGTTTACAGGACGTATTATGGTATATCGTTGTCTGTCCGTCCGTCTGTCTGATCTATTGACGTGAGCTCCCTTTCGATTTTTTAAAATTTAGATTTTACATTTCCGATTTATGGGGTTTTATTCATCAAAAAAGGGGGATTTTCCAGTTTTCTGCAATAACTCAAAAATGCTTTGAGCAGTTTACATGAAACTTGGTGAATTGTTTATATATATTGACATAAGCTCCCTTTCGATTTTTATAAATTTTTGATTTAACGTTTCCGAGTTATGAGATTTTATTCATAAAAAAAGGGGGGATTTTCCAGTTTTCGGACAATAACTCAAAAGTGCTTTGAGCAGTTTTCATGAAACTTTGGTGACTGGTTATATATCTATTAAAATAACCTCCCTTTAGTTTTTTTTATAAATTTCTGATGTGACATTGAGGAGTTATGGAACTTTATTCTTTGAAAAAGTGACGGGCGTATCATGCGCTCATGGCGCAGCTCTTTATTATAATTCAGCCACTGCTTGAAAATAAATTACTTTTTGATTGTCATGTGAATATCTTAATTATTATGGGTAATAGGATAACAATATTTGGTAAATGGGTCCCTTGCAATGTCTACATGTTTGTCAGACAGGGTTCACCTGACCTTGACCTCATTTCATGGATCAGTGATAAGGTTAAAGTTACATTATTAGGTTCGTTTCTCGGATACAATAAGAAGTGGGTCAACTATATGTGGTGTGTAGAATTATTGTAAAGGGTACATGTCAGTCTGGCAGGTTTCATCTGACCTTGACCTCATTTTCATGGTTCATTGGTCAATGATAAGTTATTGTGTTTTTGAAGTACTAATAGCAATAGGTCAGCTATATCTGGTGTGTGAAATAATTGTAAGGTATACATTTCTGTCTGACAGGATTACCTGACCTTGACCTCATTGTCATGGATCTTTAAAAAGGTTAAGTTTATTTGATACTTGTAGCGAAACCTTAATCTTTAAGATTTTCAACATAAAATCAATGATCAGTAAAGCAGATGAGACTTTTCAGCATGTGCACTCTTGGTTAGAAGTACTTATAATCAGTGAACTAATGTTAAATTCTGTTTCTTTTCAGGAATTTTATCTAAGGAAAATACATGGACTAATTACAGATTTTATTTTCTTCATGCCACTTAAGGTAAAAAAAATCTTTTTAGATAATATTTGTTGATAGATTATGAAGTAGATGTTGTAAAGTTTACAATTTCGAATCACTAACGTTTAGAGTTATCTAAAATGGATTTGTAACCTCACTTCATCAAAAGTACAAAATTGAAACTGAATTCTTTAATCAGTTCTTTTTTTGTCCTCTTTGAAAATTAGAGCCTTGATTTTTTCCTTTGAGAAAAGTTAGATTGGAATGTAATCATAATCCCCCACAAAGAAGAGTTTGGGGAGGGGATTAATTTACCCCGATTGATCCATCTGCCACGCTCCCCTATCTGTCGTTCATACTTCATTCCCCATATGACATCAGACCACATTTGTAAAGACTGTGCATTTGTGAAATAAGGACACATTTAAAAAAATCCCACTGTGCATGAAGTTCAATCTTACATCAGAAAAATGTTTAAAGGAATCCACCACGGCTTTCTCTCATTACTATTTTAATACAATTCTATATGGTTCAACTAACCACCAAAATTTAACGACAAAAATTAACTCTTAAGAGACAATTTATGACTTCTGTTTTCTGAATGTAAGTTTTGGGTTTCATAACATTTAATTGAATAAACAGAAAAAAATAGCCTTTTTAGACAAAATGCATAGACTAAAAAGTCTGGAAGAAATTACATATTTAAACTGGGATCTATATTTATATAAACTCTACAAAGGTAAATAATTATGGTCTGAAGCCGTATAGGGTATATGTCTGTCACTGAAGCCTTATAGGGTATATGTCTGTCACTGAAGCCTTATAGGGTATATTTCTGTCACTGAAGCCTTATAGGGTATATGTCTGTCACTGAAGCCTTATAAGGTATATGTCTGTCACTGAAGCCTAATAGGGTATATGTCTGTCACTGAAGCCTTATAGGGTATATGTCTGTCACTGAAGCCTTATAGGGTATATGTCTGTCAAACTTACAAACAAGATGGAACCTTTTTTTTTATGTAGAATAGTATCACATATATACTATAGATGTGAATGTTGACAGGGTTTTTATTTAACTTTTTTTTGCATTTTCCTTTAGGAAAAAAGGAAGACCCTTTTTGGCTCACTTGGTCAAAAGTAAGGGTCACAGCACTTATTGATAGACTGAAAGTTTGGATGTAAGAATAAATATTTGAAGAATTATTCATCAAGTCTTTACAAAAAATCCTTTATTTTGTTCTAAAGACAAAGGTGAAGGTCTTTTAGCACCTATTGACTTTAAATTCCAGAAATGAATAGGATTGATTAAATGTTTAATGCCACTTTCAGCACTATTGTGTTATTTCTTTGTGGTCAGTTTTTATTGGTGGAGGAAGCCGGAGTGCCTGGAGAGAACCATGATCTTCGGTAGGAAAACTGACAAGTCTAGTCAATTAAGATTGGAGTTGAGCGCACCTGCCACATTCGGGATTCGAACTCACAACCTCAGTGTTAACAGGCTAATGATACAGTAGTTAGACTACTTAGACCACTCTGCCACTGAGGTATAACAACAGCTTCAAAATGAAATATGTGTACTATAGAAAAAAACCATGGTATTATTTTATCTTGCATATAAAAAAATTATTACATAGCAAAAAAAAAAAGAATCAATACTTTACTGAAACCTAGGTCTAAAGTTTTTAACCTGATTTCCAAAGGAAAAATCAGTTATTGATTTGGGGATGTACGGTGGACGGCAATCCGGGCTGAGGGGCGGCTGCCAAACAGTGTCCGTGCATTTACTCATGAACCGTTTAACCAAAGCTTTTCAAATTTTGATATGTTGTTACTGATGACAAAATGGAGGTCAAGTTTAATATTGACGATTTTCACTTTCACCGTTCAGGAGTTATGGTTCTTGAAAGATTGAAAAATGGTGTTTCCAGTCGTGTCCGTGCTTTGACTCATGGACCGTTCAACCAAAGCTTTTCAAAATTTAATATGTTGTTACTGATGACAAAATGGAGGTCAAGTTCAATATTGATGATAGTCACTTTTACCATTCAGGAGTTATGGTCAAAAGATAATATTAGATGATGATGATGGATGGCTGCTTAACATTAGCGGCAAATTAATGTTATATTCATATTCGGGAGGAGAACATGTTAATGTAATATGAGTATTAACCCTGCTTTGTACTAGACCGACACGCTGAGCTGAATTTCTAACGTGCTAGTTCACATGGTAACAGCAGGAAGATATGTCACCTTACCCGGACACATTATTCTGACTCCGAGCCGACCAGTCTTTGCTCTTACTCCTTAATGCCATGTGGTTAGCGGAGAAGCAGCAAATACCAGTTTTAAAGTCTTTGGTTTTACTCGGCCTGGGTTTGAACCCATGACCTCCTGGACTTCAGGCGAACACGCTACCACGGGACCATCGAGGCAGTGGATAATATTAGAATTCTTAGTAAAACAATTGAAGGGGCAAATTTGATAAGCTTATAAATTTAAAGATATAGAACAACTATAATAACACAAAACTAATGATAGACAGTTTTCTGACAAGCAAAAACCCCATAACTGTAAAATGTAAGGGCATACCCACAAACAGAGGGACACATTCTACTGCAACCACACAGCACGAGCATAACACATTGTAATTGATATAAAAATGAAGAGATGTGGTATGATTGCCAATGAGACAAATATCCAAATTTAAATGTTTTTTCCAATGAAATGAGATTTTATCTACTGGTACTTATTGATTAAAAGATAACAAATAACCACATATTGACAAATATTTTATTTAAGGTTAAAGAATTAAGAAATAGAAGTGATGAAGTAGCCAGGTTATCTGCATCTCAGACTTTAGTGGAAGAATCTGATGTTGTATCAGCAAGCCATGGGTTTGAGTATCTTCTATTTTTGGTAAAACATAAATAATGATTTTAATGTCAGAAATGGTAGTAGCATTCACAACTTAATATATTTATAATACTCATGTGTCCTTTTTTAGGGGCATGGAGTTCAAAATCTTACCCCAAAAAATAGCCATACCTGAAATTAATGTAGCATCATTCTCCATAAAATTCAAGACTTCTTTATAAAAATGAGTACATTTATTTAATTAATGCAATCTTGTATTAATAAATTATGAAGGGACAGAGTACATTTTATGTGTTTTAGAAAAATAAATAGTACCTGTTATGTTGCAATTACCTTGTCCTTCCAACAAATATATTCTTCACCATATTCTCAGAGCTACTGAACAGAAAGTGCATTTTGACCTGTGAGACACCTACTTCCTGTTTTTATACGACCGCAAAAAAATTTTTGGGGATCGTATAATGGTATGATGTCATCGTCGTCTGAAGACACATTGGTTTCCGGACAATAACTTAAGTTTAAGTGAATGGATCTCTATGAAATTTTTTAAGAAGGTTCAATACCACAAAAGGAAGGTTGGGATTGATTTTAGGAATGATGGTCCCAACCGTTTAGGAATTAGGGGCCCAAAAAGGGGCCCAAAACAAGCATTTTTCTAGTTTCAGGATAATAACTTGTGTATAAGTATTTCGATTGCACTGAAATTGTACCACAATGATTAATACCACAAGTTGAAGGATGGGATTCATTTTAGGGGTTATGGGGTCAACAGTTTAGGAATTAAGGGCCAAAAAGGGGCCAAAAATAAGCATTTTTGTAACTTCCAGACATAACTTGTGTGTTAGTGTATGGATCTCTCTGACATTGTACCACAAGGTTCCATATCATATAGGGAATGCTGGGATTGATTTTTGGGGGTAATTGCCTCAAAATTTTAGGAATTGGGGCCAAAAAGGGCAAAAACAAGCATTTTCTAGTTTCATGACAATAACTTGTGTGTAAGTGTATGGATCTTTCTGAAATTGTACTACAAGGTTCCATATCACAAAGGAAAGCTGGAATTGAGTTTGGGGTAATTGCCTGAAACGTTTAGGAATTAGGGGCCAAAAGGGCCAAAATAAGCATTTTCTAGTTTCCAGACAATGTGTATGGATCTCTGAAATTGTACTGCAAGGTACCATACCTCAAAGGAAGGCTGGGATTGAGTTTGGGGTGATGAATCATAAGGGGTTCAAAAATTTGGGGGATTTTTTTTTAATTTTTTCCTTTTTTTTTTCTTTAAAATTTTCTATTTTAAGTTGGTTATTTCTGATTTATATTTAAAAGCAAATAATAATGATATGGCAGGAGATACACACCAAACAGGATGTGTAAACCAACGGTCTAGTCTATATAAAAAACGAGAAACGAAAAACACGTATAAATTACATAAACAAACGACAACTACTGTACATCAGATTCCTGACATAGGACAGGTGCAAACATTTTCAGCGGGATTAAACGTTTTAATGGTACCAAACCTTCTCCCTTTTTCTGAAACAATAGTATAACATCACAACATAGAAAAACACACGATAAAATATCAATTGGAAGGCTTAACTCAATCAAAAAACGTAAGTTAACACACTATGAACGAATAAATTCGATCTGTGATACCTGAAAGTAAATACATAGTTAATAAAATATTAGGGACAAACATTCAAGGCCAAAAAGCAAACAAACAAGTCCAAACAAAGCCATGGCAAGACACCACTGCGAAATACTTAACCCTTAGAAAATAATCACTTTTGAAAAAACCGGTTTTCATAATATATACAGGTTAATGAAAAATAACTTTGTCGTTTTAGGTATACTACTTCTGTCTATATAAAATCTTCCAATAATTAGGAATACCAAGAAAGGTCTGTCATATAAATACCTAATTTAACACTAGATACATAAGGGGTGAATATCAACAATAAAACTTCCCTGTACAGATTTAAGGAGAATAATCTTGATGTTCATACAAATGTAGTATGAAGAAGTGAAAATTAGTAGATATTCCAAATAATCAAAGCTAGTATACAGACAAGATTCATATTAATATAAAATAACAAAAAAGTATTACAAATAGTATCAACAGGTCGAATTAACAAGAAAGTACGATTTGAGAGTACTCGCCGTTACTGACAGCTAGTTAAAAGCCAAAACAATTAATAATAAAAATCATGCATCAGAGACTAAAATCAACTAAAACACATCCCAGGGATTTAGTATTTTAACGTCATGAACAGTCAGAGAAGACATGACTTGTGCAATGCCAAAAATAAATGTATCGACAGGTAGTAGGATAGTGAGGAGCTACTTCTTTAGAGATAAAAATTGACGTGTGTGTCTCTAAACATCACGCCTCAAAAGAAGATACAATTTAGTTATGTTTTAATTTGCTAATGACAAAATCGATATTAGTGCCAATTTAAACTATATTCAGAGATCTAATTATAATATTGGTACGATAACCCTTACTTATAAGTTTGTTTAAAGGTTTGATGAGTTTACACGGATCACATAGTGATTTCCTCGCTTTAAGTACAATATTACCATAAAATTTAGGATGTGAAATACCATTTTTAATAAGTTTTCTACAGGTACAGCCAAATTTACTAATCAAATCTTTGTATCTATGAAAGAATTTAGTAAAAGTTTTAAGTAATTTATGGTATCGAAGTCCCTGACACAATAATTTCCCAGTGATGCATTGATTACGTTCGTTAAAATCTATGACATCAGAACACACACGGGCATACCGAACGAGTTGGGATATATAAACACCGTATGATGGAGCCAAAGGCACAGTATTGTGCAAAAGAAGATACTTTGTATAAATTGCTTATTTCTTGACCAATTTCAATGGGGTTTTATTCTTGAACTCTTGCGGTTCTTTAATATGCTGAATCTAACCGTGTATTAAGTTTTTGGATTTTGGGCCTCGTTTTTAAATTGGTCCACATTGAGGTCCAAAGGGTCCAAAATTAAACTTTGTTTGATTTCATCAAAATTGAATTATTGGGGTTCTCTGATATGCAGAATCTAACCGTGTATTTAGATTCTTAATTTTTGGTCCTGTTTTCAAATTGGTCTACATTAAGGTCCAAAGGGTCCAAAATTAAACTTAGTTTGATTTTAACAAAAATTGAATTCTTAGGGTTCTTTGATATGCTGAATCTAAACATGTATTTAGATTTTTATACGACCGCAAAAAATTTTGCGGTCGTATATTGGTATGACGTTGGCGTCGTCGTCGTCGTCCGAAGACACATTGGTTTTCGCACTCTAACTTTAGTTTAAGTGAATGGATCTCTATGAAATTTTACCATAAGGTTCAATACCACAAAAGGAAGGTTGGGATTGATTTTGGGGGTTATGGTACCAACAGTTAAGGAATTAGGGGCCAAAAAGGGGCCAAAAATAAGCATTTTGGTAACTTCCAGACATAACTTGTGTGTTAGTGTATGGATATCTCTGACATTGTACCACAAGGTTCCATATCACAAAGGGAATACTGGGATTGATATTGGGGTAATTGCCTTAAAATTTTAGGAATTAGGGGCCAAAAGGGGCAAAAACAAGCATTTTCTAGTTTCATGACAATAACTTGTGTGTCAGTGTATGAATCTTTCTGAAATTGTACTACAAGGTTCCATATCACAAAGGAAAGCTGGAATTGAGTTTGGGGGTAATTGCCTAAAACGTTTAGGAATAAGGGTCCAAAAAGGGGCCAAAAATAAGCATTTTTCTAGTTTCCAGACAATTACTTGTGTTCAAGTGTATGGATCTCTCTGAAATTGTACTGCAAGGTACCATACCACAAAGGAAGGCTGGGATTGATTTTGGGGTAATTGCCTCAAAATTTTAGGAATGAGGGGCCAAAAGGGCAAAAACAAGTATTTTCTAGTTTCAGGACAATAACTTGTGTGTAAGTCTATGGATCTTTATGAAATTGTTCCACAAGGTTCCATGTCACAAAGGGAAAGCTGGGTTTGAGTTTGGGGGTAATTGCCCTAAACATTTAGGAATTTGGGGCCAAAAAGGAGTTTTGATCCCAACAGTTTAGGAATTAGCGGCCAAAAGGGTCCAAAATTAAACTTTGTTTGATTTCATCGAAAATTGAACTATAGGGGTTCTTTGATATGCCGAATCTAACCGTGTATTTAGATTCTTAATTTTTGGTCCCGTTTTCAAATTGGTCTACATTAAGGTCCAAAGGGTCCAAAATTAAACTTAGTTTGATTTTAAGAAAAATTGTATTCTTGGGGTTCTTTGATATGCTGAATCTAAACGTGTACTTAGTTTTTTGATTATGGACCCAGTTTTCAAGTTGGTCCAAATCGGGGTCCAAAATTAAACTTTGTTTGATTTCAACAAAAATTGAATATATGGGGTTCTTCGATATGCTGAATCTAACCATGTATTTAGATTTTTGATATTCGGGCCCGGTTATCAAATTGGTCCACATTGAGGTTTAGAGGGTCCAAAATTGAACTTTATTTGATTTCATCAAAAATTGAATTCTTGGGGTTCTTTGATATGCTGAATCTAACCATGTATTTAGATTTTGGATATTGGAATACCACAAAGGGATGGTAAGAATTGTCTTTGGGAGTTATGGCTCAAAGTGTTAAGGAATAAGGTGCAAAAAAGGGGGGAAAAGGGTTTGCAGGTTAATGGACAATTACTTAAGTACAAAACATAATTTAAAAGGTAGTGTAAGGTTGGTAATTGAAACTCATTTGAATATCTCACCTAAACTGCTTTTAAATTATTTATATTGAAATTTGCCAAAACTTTATTATTAATAAATTCCATTGAAATTTGCCAATAACTTTAGTTTAATGAACTTCATTGGAAATTTGCCAATATAAAATATTGCTGATGAAGCTTTTTGTTTGTCTCACCTAAACTGCTTTTAAATTATGTATATTGAAATTTGCCAAAAACTGTATTATTAAATTTCTGATTTATATATAAAAGCAAATAATAATGATAAGGCAAGAGATACACACCAAACAGGATGTGTAAATTAATATATTAAGTATTGTGCAATAGCAAGAAATTTTCAATTGCACAGTATTGCGCAATAGCAAGAAATCTTCAATTGCACAGTATTGCGCAATAGCAAGAAATATCCAATAGCACAATATTGCGCAATAGCAAGAAATTGTCAATTGTACAGTATTGCACAATAGCAAGAAATATTCAATTGCACAGTATTGCGCAATTGCAAGAAATATTCAATTGCACAGTATTGTGCAAAAGAAGATACTTTGTATAAATTGCTTATTATACCCCACGCAACGAGTTGCGGAGGGTATAATGTTTTTGACCCGTCCGTCCGTCAGTCGTACCGTCCGTCCGTCAGTCCGGTTTCTTGTCATCGCAACTCCTCTCAAACCACACAACAGAATTTCACGAAACCTTTTTAGATAATAAGGACATACTATGTAGTTGTGCATATCGACAGGAAATTACGATTCAATTCTTTTTCTAGGAGTTACGCCCCTTTGAACTTATTTACTTTAATGTACTACTGCAACAGTTTGTCATCGCAACTCCTCTCAAACCACACAACAGAATTTCATGAAACCTTTTCAGATAATAAGGACATACTACGTAGATGTGCATATCGACAGGAAATTACGATTCAATTTTTTTTCCAGGAGTTGCACCCCTTTGAACTTATTTGCCCAATATACTACTGCAACCTTTTGTCATCGCAACTCCTCTCAAACCACACAACAGAATTTCATGAAACCTTTTCAGATAATAAGGACATACAACGTAGATGTGCATATCAACAGGAAATTACGATTCAATTTTTTTCCCAGAAGTTACGCCCCTTTGAACTTATGTGCCCAATATACTACTGCAACCTTTTGTCATCGCAACTCCTCTCAAACCACACAACAGAATTTCATGAAACCGTTTCAGATAATAAGGACATACTACGTAGATGTGCATATCGACAGAAAATTATGATTCAATTTTTTTTCCAGGAGTTACGCCCCTTTGAACTTATTTGCCCAATATACTACTGCAACCTTTTGTCATCACAACTCCTCTCAAACCACACAACAGAATTTCATGAAACCTTTTCAGATAATAAGGACATACTACGTTGATGTGCATATCGACAGGAAATTACGATTCAATTTTTTTTCCAGGAGTTACGCCCCTTTGAACTTATTTGCTTCAATGTACTTCTGCAACAGTTTTGTCATCGCAACTCCTCTGAAACCACACAACAGAATTTCATGAAACTGTGTAGATAATAAGGACATACTATGTAGATGTGCATATTGACAGGAAATTATGATTCAAATTTTATTTCTGACACAATTTGTTTTTCTTACACTTATTTTATTTCTCCAATGACAATGTGGGGACGTGGGGTATGTGAGCACGCTCACTAAGGTTCTTTCATTTCTTGACCAATTTCAATGGGGTTTAATTCTTGAATTCTTGGGGTTCTTTAATATGCTGAATCTAACCGTGTATTAAGTTTTTGGATTTTGGTCCCTGTTTTTAAATTGGTCCATATTGAGGTCCAAAGGGTCCAAAATTAAACTTTGTTTGATTTCATCAAAAATTGAATTATTGGGGTTCTTTGATATGCCGAATCTAACCGTGTATTTAGATTCTTAATTTTTGGTCCCGATTTGGTCTACATTAAGGTCCAAAGGGTCCAAAATTAAACATAGTTGGATTTTAACAAAAATTGAATTCTTAGGGTTCTTTGATATGCTGAATCTAAACATGTATTTAGATTTTTGATTATGGGCCCAGTTTTCAAGTTGGTCCAAATCGGGGTCCAAAATTAAACTTTGTTTGATTTCAACAAAAATTGAATATATGGGGTTCTTTGATATGCTGAATCTAACCATGTGTTTAGATTTTTGATTTTTGGGCCCCGTTATCAACTTTGTCCACATTGAGGTCAAAAGGGTCCAAAATTAAACTTTGTTTGATTTCATCAAAAATTGAACTCTTGGGTTGTTTGATATGCTGAATCTAACCATGTATTTAGATTTTGGATATTGGACCATTATAGGTGAATGTCCAATTTAAAATTTTTAAATTCTTAGACCACATTCATTCTGTGTCAGAAACCTATGCTGTGTCAAATATTTAATCACAATCCAAATTCAGAGCTGTATCAAGCTTGAATGTTGTGTCCATACTTGCCCCAACTGTTCAGGGTTCGACCTCTGCGGTCGTATCAAGCTGCGGCCTGCGGAGCATTTTATTGATTATGGGCCCAGTTTTCAAGTTGGTCCAAATCGGTGTCCAAAATTAAACTTTGTTAGATTCAACAAAAATTGAATATATGGGGTTCTTTGATATGCTGAATCTAACCATGTATTTAGATTTTTGATTTTTGGGCCCCGTTATCAACTTTGTCCACATTGAGGTCAAAAGGGTCCAAAATTAAACTTTGTTTGATTTCATCAAAAATTGAACTCTTGGGGTTCTTTGATATGCTGAATCTAACCATGTATTTAGATTTTGGATATTGGACCATAATAGGTGAATGTCCAATTTAAAATTTTTAAGTTCTTAGACCACATTCATTCTGTGTCAGAAACCTATGCTGTGTCAAATATTTAATCACAATCCGAATTCAGAGCTGTATCAAGCTTGAATGTTGTGTCCATACTTGCCCCAACTGTTCAGGGTTCGACCTCTGCAGTCGTATCAAGCTGCGCCCTGCAGAGCATTTTATTGTGTTTTGGTCTGTTTTTGTAATACTATAAGCAATAGGTCAATTATATTTGGTGTATGGAATGATTGTTAGGTGTACATGTCTGTCTTGCAGGGTTCATCTGACCTTGACCTCATTTGTATGATTCATTGGGCAATTTTAAGTTTTCATGGTTTTGTCTGTTTCTAAGCAATAGGTCAATTATATTTTGTGTATGTAATGATTGTAAGGTGTACATGTCTGTCTGGCTTGGTTTATCTGACCTTGACTTGTTTTCATGGATCATTGAAATTGTTAAGTTAATGTGGTACTTGCAGTAAAACTTTATCTCTTGGACTATCAACATAAAATAAATCATGAATAGTAAAGCAAGCAGACATTTCAGCGTGCACTCTTGTTTATTGCCTGCAACCCTATAAAATACGTTATCCCTAATTTTAAATAAAAAATAATTGCATAGTAACACTAAAATAGCCAATAACAGTAGATGATTTGTTGTTTACACAAATTATTTTAAAGTAAATCTCCCACAGTTTTCAACCTAGATTCCTGAAATTTCACAGGAAGATTGCACATAAGGTTCAATATCCCAAATTCGTCTCAAACTGAAGAACAACTACAAATAGAAATAAAAAAACCTGTATGCAATGATATTGGACATGATGCTATTTTTAGTATTTGACTGAGATCTGTGCTTTTTAGAAGAGCAGAACACTGTACAATAAAGATTTTAGTGTTAAAGTTATTAAATGTTTGTAAAGAACTGAATTTGCAGAAAATTTAACCTTGTGAAAATAGGTGCTTTTTCTTGCTGTAGCTGTATCACATGGGGCCTTTTGAGGTTTTGCAAAAATTTAATCCTACTTCGTACCCAAAAATTTAACCACATCTGTAAAAATGTCTCAGCTTCGAAAAGAGCCATCATACATATCCAAGTTAAGGGTATTAACAGGAAAGGAAGAAAAGGCTACCATTGTGGCCTACCTGACTGATATGAATTGCGCATCTTGACCCTATGTTGAAGTTGTGCACTTGCTATTATGGAATTGTTTGAGGAACATTTTCTCATTTTTCTAGGAAAATTTATGAAAGAGGGTACAAGTTTTATGTAATCAACTCCCTCTACAGTTTTCAACCCAGTAGTCGGTTTCACAAAAAAACTTACAACTAAGATTGATCGTAAGTATACTGAATTGTTCATGACTTACGATCAATCTTAGTTGTAAGTTTGTGATACTGACTCCAGATCCCTGAAACTTCACAGAAGATTGCCCATATTGAAGTTGTGCACCTGCTGTTATTGAATTATTTGAGAATTTTTTTCTCATTTATCCAGATTTTGGAACTTAGTAGTTATCCGGGATTCCAAGAATTTGATTTTGTACATGTTTTAAAAATAGAATACCTAACTCTGGGTGGACCGTTATCATGTATTTGACCTATAATGGTTTACTTTTATAAATTTTGACTTGGATGGAGAGTTGTCTCATTGGCACTCATACCACATTTTCTTGTATCTATTGATCGCAATTCCTGTACTTTCAATATCGCTTTATCAGTACAGGAGGGTATTGTACATTGCTTATGCCGAGATTTTCCATTGACAGTACTGGGGGGTATGATGCATTGATGGATATTGACCTGTCTTGCTGGACAGCTGTTGAGCACGAAACCATGCAATAAATTTTTTCTAAATATTTTAGTACGGGCACCCCAGGAACTTCGTCAGTTTCAAAATGAAAAAGAGTAGATGAGGGGGGTAATGAGGCTGAGAATTCATCCCAAAAAAATGCCAAATACGACAGAGAAAAGCGGAAAAGATTATTTATAGTCTGATAGTGTCATGACAGAAAGATTCCCCTGGGCAAGGTCGGCTGTTGCTGATGATAAACCAGAGACGATGTTTTGTGAATATTGCCGTTATTTTCCCGATCACACTAAAAAAAGTCTGCTTTGGGAACAACACATTTACGAATTGAACCACTGGTTTCACATGGCAAGACCAATGAACATGTTTTCTGTCCCCGAAAATATTTAACAACCCATATAACAACGAACATCCAAAAAGATGTCTAAAGATCCTTGTTATAATTAATAAAACAAAAATTTTTTTGATTTATTTTATTAAATACAGTGTATAATGCCGCCTTCAAAACAATGGACACCCACTTTGTATTATGCAGCAAATTCTGAATTTGTAAGGCATACTCAGGCTGGCAGGTCAGTTTTGTTGGGCTAGCAGGTCTGTTTTGTTGGGCTAGCAGTTCTTTCAACAGGGCTAATAAAATCCTGCTACCAATAAGTCCTGGGCTAGTGAGCTATTACAAAATTTTTTAACCCCTGATTTTGATCATCGATATAGACTAAATAGACCTGTCAAAAGAAAAATCAGATTGGTGATTGTGAAGTTAAAGTAGATGACTAAACAATTGATGAATTCACTGTTTCATGGATTGTTTGAAGAAATGTTTGTCCATTTGGATATCAAAAAGACCAAACTGTTTTCACCATACTCAATTAAACTGATCATGAGTAAACTGCATTTCCCATTGGACAGGTCTATTTTGCATATGACGATAACATGCATTGTATGTTTCAAAATATTTCATTTTCTATCTGGCTGGTTGTAGTAGCATGAGTGCCTCAAGTTTGTGAGTGTGTTTGATCCCCAGCTAAGTTAAACCAAATTTGTACTTGCTGCTACTCAGTAAAGCACAGGGCACATCATGATAAGAGGATAGACTTGTTAGTTCAGAGTCCAGATAAGAATCAGAGATTGCGCAGGTCATAAAAAATTGTTGCCAGTTAAACTGCCACCATCAATTTTTTTTGTCTTGTTTCAAAATATTTATGCTAAGTTCAATGTATTCCCTTTTTTGAGACATGAATCACAGTCACCTTTTTTTATGCCTTCATATGAAGTTAATCCATGCATTTGAGATATGAATTTTTTTTTTTAAATGGTTTCCTTGCTCATATCCTTTACCATTGGAAATATTAATGTCTTACTTTAATAGCAACATCATTGTTTATTTACACACTTGGGTTGCCACATACTGAAAATAGGGAGAAGTGACTTATTCCCTATAGTAATCACTCTGTCTGTCTTTCTGTAGTTAGCCATTTTGTACCGTCGGAACCATTTGTATAAAAGTTGTGGACTTTGGCCATTTTTTTGCTTTTGTGCCACAATGACACCATGTTTGCCTATCGAAATCCAGTATAATAGATATAAGAAGATGTGGTATGAGTGCCAATGAGACAACTCTCCATCCAAGTCAAAATTTATAAATGTAAACCATTATAGGTCAAAGTACGGTCTTCAACACGGAGCCTAGGCTCAAACCGAACAGTAAGCTATAAAGGGCCCCAAAAATTACTAGTGTAAAACCATTCAAACGGGAAAACCAACGGTCTAATCTATATAAAAACGAGATACGAGAAATGCCTATTCCTTAATTTGCAGAAACACCACATTTACCTTGAAATGAAAAGAATAACAACAAATACAAAAGCTTGAAATACACTTTATAATGTAATCTATGTTCCTGTTGTATAACTCTATACTGTACACACAATTTTATTCCTCATTTACACATTTACACATTTACACAGCATGGGTGCAAACTTGTGAATTATTTTGAATAGCAATATTAAAAAAAAAAGAGAAAGGGTATATATCACTTGAATAGCAATATTAAAAAAAAGAGAGAAAGGCTATATATCACTTGAATAGCAATATTAAAAAAAAGAGAGAAAGGCTATATATCACTTGAATAGCAATATTAAAAAAAAGAGAGAAAGGCTATATATCACTTGAATAGCAATATTAAAAAAAAGAGAGAAAGGCTATATATCACTTGAATAGCAATATTAAAAGAAGAGAGAAAGGCTTATCACTTGAATAGCAATATTAAAAAAAAAGAGAAAGGGTATATATATCACTTGAATAGCAACATTAAGAAAAAGGGAAACCCTATATATTACGGATTACAAATGTGTCTAGTTTTGTGATTGGATAACAATACAGAGATGTCAGTATATATTCAGGAAACTGCCAGGGTATATATGACGTTTTTAGCTCACCTGGCATGAAGGGCCAAGTGAGCTTTTCTCATCACTTGGCGTCCGTCGTCTGTCGTCCGTAGTCGTCGTCCATCGTCGTTAGCTTTTACAAAAATCTTCTCCTCTGAAACCACTTGGCCAAATGTAACCAAATTTGGCCACAATCATCATTAGGGTATCTAGTTTAAAAAATGTGTCCGATGACCCCGCCAACCAACCAAGATGGCCGCCATGGCTAAAAATAGAACATAGGGGTAAAATGTAGATTTTGGCTTATATCTCTGAAACCATTTAGAGTAAATCTGACAAAGGGTAAAACTGCTTATCAGGTCAAGATCTATCTGCCCTGAAATTTTCAGACAAATATGACAACCTGTTGTTAGGTTGCTGCCCCTGAATTGGTAATTTTAAGGAAATTTTGCAGTTTTTGGTTATTATCTTGAATATTATTATAGATAGAGATAAACTGTAAACAGCAATAATGTTCAGCAAAGTAAGATCTACTAATAAGTCGCCATGACCAAAATTGTCAGTCGACACCTTTAGGAGTTATTGCCCTTTATAGTCAATTTTTTTTTAAAACAATTTTTCGTAAATTTTTGTAATCTTTTACAAAAATCTTCTTCTCTGAAACTACTGAGACGAATTTAACCATACTTGGCCTTAATCATTATTAGGGTATCTAGTTTAAAAAATTTGTCCGATGACCCCGCCTTCCAACCATCATGGCCGACATGGTTAAAAATAGAACATAGGGGTAAAATGCAGTTTTTTGTCGAGCCTGCGACTTTTGTCGCAGAAAGCTCGACATTGGGATAGTGATCTGGCGGCGGCTACGGCGGCGCGGTGTTAGCTTACTTCTTGAAAGCTTTATATTTTAGAAGGTGGAAGATCTGGATGCTTCATACTTTGTATATGGATGCCTCATGTTACGAAGTTTCCGTCAGTCACATGTCCAATGTCCTTGACCTCATTTTCATGGCTCAGTGACTACTTGGAAAAAAAGTTAAGATTTTTTGTAATGTTAAATTCTCTCTTATTATAAGTAATAGGATAACTATATTTGGTATGTGCGTACCTTGCAAGGTCCTCATGCCCGTCAGACAGTTTTCACTTGACCTCGACCTCATTTCATGGATCAGTGAACAAGGTTAAGTTTTGGTGGTCAAGTCCATATCTCAGATACTATAAGCAATAGGTCTAGTATATTCGGTGTATGGAAGGACT
The DNA here is from genome assembly GCA_017311375.1 of Mytilus coruscus. Lineage (NCBI taxonomy): Eukaryota > Metazoa > Mollusca > Bivalvia > Mytilida > Mytilidae > Mytilus > Mytilus coruscus. The sequence continues at coordinate 75,459,274 of CM029603.1, read as the reverse complement.
GTAAGGTGTACATGTCCAACTGGCATGTGTCATCTGACCTTGACCTCATTTTCAAGGTTCATTGCTCAGTGTTAAGTTTTTGTGTTTTGGTCTGTTTTTCTTAAACTATAAGCAATAGGTCAACTATATTTGTTGTATGGAAGAATTGTTTGCTGTACATGCCTGCCTAGCATGGTTCATCTGAACTTGACCTCATTTTCATGGTTCATTGGTCAATGTTTAGTTTACTTGGTTAATGTTAAGTTTATGTGACAGTTGTAATAAAGCTTTATATTTAGGACTATCAACATAATATCAATGATTAGTAAAGAAATGAAAAAGCTCTGAATCCATTTAGAGCAAATCTGACAACCCGTTGTTGGGTTGCTGCCCTGAGTTAGTAATTTTACAGAAATTTTGCAATTTTTGTTATTATCTTAGATATCATTATAATATCTAATATCTAATACTATTAATTATGATTTTAACCTTATTTTACATGATTTCCAAAGCATCAGTAGATACAGGTGAGCGACACAGGCTCTTGAGAGCCTCTAGTTTTTATCCCAATTGGAACCCCAACAACGTCATCATAACGAACTTCACTATGTGACGTAGTCTTACGCTATACAGAACACTTAAAGAATGTCAGAGGCTCACAGAGGGAAAATAATGACGTGTATCCAGTCAATAATACGTTTTTAATTTAAAATCACTCGATTTACACATCAAATACTTAATTAATGTCTTAAAGTGTTATGACAAATCATTGCATACACGATAAAATTAATTTCACAGCAAATTACAAAATCCTTCACGTATGCGAAAAGTATCAGATTTGGTTTTTCAATATTTTTTTTGTAAAAAAAAAAGTCATAATACATAAAAAGTCACAAACATACAAACACTATACACGAAATCTCAAAACTTTATTGAAAAAATATTCTTAACGAAAAAAAAAATGTCAAGATGAAAAACTTAAGAAACAATAAGCATATACTGAATATATATACTGCATGGTAAATGTTTAACAAATACCTGTACTGGAAAAACATTAAGGCAGGGGTAATCCGTATTATATGTGTAATTCAGGTTTCAGACAGGGTATATAAAGTGACATTCCCGGCTTAGGGTGTATATCCCCTTCAGCTCAGGGAATATAAACTCTAAGCCGGAATGTCACATAATATACGCTGTCTGAGACCTGAATAACATATATTAATATCTTTTGAATTGTAACATTGAAAAAAAGGGAAACACTATATATCTCTTGAATAGCAATATAAGAAAAATGAGAAAGGCTATAGATCTCTTGAACATGCTTCTTACATCACATATTTCCTGCAGACATGATAATGAATGTAATAAGGAAATAATGTTGACGAAAAAGAATGCTATTGAACTGTGTACTGAAATTTAGCACTCTACAAAAATTCAATGAATTATCGTTATTTTTTTTTTATTGAAAGTAGGACTTGTCTCATTTTTTGCCAGAGTTGAGTTAAAATACTATGAAAGAGTTCAAGGATTGTGATCTAAAAGGAAAAAAAATGAACCCCTGTTTAGTCATTGAATATCAAATGGCAGTGAAAACTACTATTATTAACTTTAAAAGACATACATGTATTTAAAGTTATTATATATAATTAGGACCATAGTTTACACAAAACAAGAATATGTGTATGCTTTATTGATCAGTATTTTTTTATTTACAGATAGGACACATATATGGAAAAGATCCTCTCGGATTGAACTTATCAGTTGAATACTGGTTCCCCCAAGAAACAAATATGCATGAATCTGTTTATCATTACAGATCTCCTCAGAAACAGGTAATCAAAATGCTTAAGGAATTTTGAAATAATGAAAAAAATGAAATACTAGAAATAATAAGTTATGAAAAAGCTATGTTAATTTTATTGTTTAATGTGTGCAATAATATGATATGATTACTGTAAATTCAGAAATTAGTATCTGCATTTATTATTGCAAATCCTTGAATTCTGGCAAAAATGTGAAATCTAATTAATGTGATTGCAAAAATTTTAAGAAGGAAAATCACTACTGAAATTATGAGGGCGAGTTTTTATTACTGTGAACCTGAAACTGTTGCATTTTTGGCATTAGCAAAAACATCGCAATAGTTTTTGAATTTACAGGACTTTATTGTCCCAGAGCATCCTTTGCTTGATATATAGTAATTGTCTCAGTCCTTCTGTTCATCTAAAAAACATCAGTTCTCAGAGACCAAATACAGAAATACTTCATACTTTGTAGGATTATTTGTCGTCATATTCTCTTGACTCTGCTGATCTGTTTGATTTGACAATTTTTACAGGAGTAATGGGACTTTGACCATTTCTTTTAAGTATTGTTATAATGACACCTTATGAACGCAACTCCACTGAAACCATTTGACAGAAAGCACCCCATCATGTTTAACCCTGACACAATCTGTATGTGTCTGTCCCAAGTCAGGTGCCTATAATCCAGTTGTTGTCATTTGTTGCTGTATACCAACAATTGTTTTCTGCTTAAGTTAGTTTGATAGGGACTACCTGTGATAGATCATTGATATTTAATTTAAAGTTGCACCCTAGGACATGGTCAAGTGACTTTGAATTAAATAGCAATTTTCAATGTTAAGTTTTTTGCTAAAGTAAGTTGAAAGGAACTGCTTACAATAGACAACAATATTTTCTATAAAGTTACATTACTGTCTGTTCATCTCAGTTTGTTGACCATTTTGAGGCCCTGCCCACTAGATCATGGTTCAGCGACTTTGAATTAATAAGCAATGATGCTGTCCATCAGATTGTCTTTTTATACGACCGCAAAAATTTTTTGCAGTCGTATATTGGTATGACGTTGGCGTCGTCGTCGTTGTTGTAGTTGTCGTCGTCGTCGTCCGAAGACACATTAGTTTTCGCACTATAAATTTAGTTAAAGTGAATGGATCTCTATGAAATTTTACCATAAGGTTCAATACCACAAAAGGAAGGTTGGGATTGATTTTGGGGGTTATGGTACCAACAGTTAAGGAATTAGGGGCCAAAAATTAGCATTTTTGTTACTTCCAGACAATAACTTGTGTGTAAGTGTATGGATCTCTCTGACATTGTACCACAAGGTTCCATATCACAAAGGGAAGGCTGGAATTGATTTTGGGGGTAATTGCCTCAAAATTTTAGGAATTAGGGGCCACAAAAGGGGCAAAAAGCAAGCATTTTTCTAGTTTCATGACAATAACTTGTGTGTAAGTGTTTGGATATTTCTGAAATTGTACTACAAGGTTCCATATCACAAAGGGAAAGCTGGAATTGAGTTTGGGGGTAATTGCCCTAAACGTTTAGGAATTGGGGGCCAAAAAGGGGCCAAAAATAAGCATTTTTCTAGTTTCCAGACAATAACTTGTGTTCAAGTGTATGGATCTCTCTGAAATTATACTGCAAGGTACCATACCACAAAGGGAAGGCTGGGATTGATGATGGGGTAATTGCCTCAATATTTTAGGAGTTAGGGGCCAAAAAGGGACAAAAAACAAGGTTTTTTCTAGTTTCAGGACAATAACTTGTGTGTAAGTGTATGGATCTCTCTGACATTGTACTTCAAGGTTCCATATCACTAAGGGAAAGCTGGGTTTGAGTTTGGGGGGAATTGCCCTAAACGTTTAGGAATTTGGGGCCAAAAAGGGGCCAAAAAACACATTTTTCTAGTTTCCAGACAATAACTTGTGTTCAAGTGTATGAATCTCTCTGAAATTGTACTGCAAGGTACCATACCACAAAGGGAAGGCTGGGATTGAGTTTGGGGGTGATGAATCATAAGGGGGTTCAAAAAATTTGGGGGGGGGGGATTTTTTTTTGCCTTTTTTTTCTTTTTTTCCTTTTTTTTTTCTTTTAAAATTTTCCATTTTAAGTTGGTTATTTCTGATTTATATTTAAAAGCAAATAATAATGATATGGCAGGAGATACACACCAAACAGGATGTGTAAATTATTATATAATAAGTATTGTGCAATAGCAAGAAATTTTCAATTGCACAGTATTGCACAATAGCAAGAAACCTTCAATTGCACAGTATTGCGCAATAGCAAGAAATCTTCAATTGCACAGGATTGCGCAATAGCAAGAAATCTTCAATTGCACAGTATTGCGCAATAGCAAGAAATATCCATTGTCACAATATTGTGCAATAGCAAGAAATTGTCAATTGTACAGTATTGCGCAATAGCAAGAAATATTCAATTGCACAGTATTGTGCAAAAGAAGATACTTTGTATAAATTGCTTATTTCTTGACCAATTTCAATGAGGTTTTATTCTTGAATTCTTGGGGTTCTTTAATATGCTGAATCTAACCGTGTATTAAGTTTTTGGATTTTGGGCCCGTTTTTAAATTGGTCCACATTGAGGTCCAAAGGGTCCAAAATTAAACTTTTGTTTGATTTCATCAAAAATTGAATTATTGGGGTTCTTTGATATGCCGATTCTAACCATGTATTTAGATTCTTAATTTTTGGTCCCGTTTTCAAATTGGTCTACATTAAGGTCCAAAGGGTCCAAAATTAAACTTAGTTTGATTTTAACAAAAAATGAATTCTTAGGGTTCTTTGATATGCTGAATCTAACCATGTATTTAGATTTTGGATATTGGACCATAAAAGGTGAATGTCCAATTTAAAATTTTTAAGTTCTTAGACCACATTCATTCTGTGTCAGAAACCTATGCTGTGTTAAATATTTAATCACAATCCAAATTCAGAGCTGTATCAAGCTTGAATGTTGTGTACATACTTGCCCCAACTGTTCAGGGTTCGACCTCTGCGGTCGTATCAAGCTGCGCCCTGAATTTTGTGCCGACAGGCGAGACATATCTCTGTTTCAACAGTTTATTGGTTTTGATATTCCCCATTTATGTATTTGCCTTCTTAAACTTTTGAAATTTTACACTTCAAAATTATTTCTTTTGTACTTTTTGTGGGGCTATGTTCATTTTGATGTGGATAAAAACAGAAAAAAATCATGCATTATTCAAACTGGCAACTGCTAGATCTGTATCGTGGTAAGTTTTTCTTGTTTTCATATTGGGTCTTAATTTTGGAAAATAGCTGTTTTTATGCCCCTGCGACAAAATGTCGGGGGTGGGGGGATATAAATTTACCCCTGTTCTTCCGTTAGTCCGTCCGTTTGTCTGTCCGGATATAGATACATGTTTTGTCTAGCTATCTTATCCTACAGTTTTTGAGCGACAGCTTTAATATTTTGTAGGATGTTTGTACACATAATAGAGGTGTGCATGTTCACAGGATTTCGATTTTTTTCAAATTGTTCTCAAAATACCAGGTATTTGGACTTGGTCATTTTTTGGTACTAGCTGCAAAAAGAGCTCATTGTTTATCTGGCTATCTCCTTCTACAGTTTTTGAGCTACAGCTTTAATATTTTGTAGGTTTTTGTACACATAATAGAGGTGTGCATGTCCACAGAATTTAGATTTTTTTTAAACATTTTAAAAATGCCAGGTGTTTGGATTTTTTTTTTGTACTGAAAGTCAGAAAGGGGATGTTGGATATTCACAAGTACCGGTAGTTAGACAAATACCGGTAGTTGGACTTCATTTCCTTCTCACTTGCTTTATAATTGAAAACATGGGTTGTACTACTACAGTTTAATGTCCCAAATGCAATAAATAAGATTTTTTAGTACAATGTATTGTCAAATATTTAATCAATACCGAGAAGTTGAACTTGGTGACCACTGGAAATAGAAAGTTGAACTTGGTGACTACTTAAATGGAAAGTTGAAACCTTTTGGCTTGACATTCAGTCCTGCAAGTGTAGACATTCAAGACAAAAATAAAAGATAGATCATCATACATAGTGTTAAATTTGTAATTAGGGCCCCACCGTAGATATAACTAGAGAACCGTTATGATTTCAAAGTTTATACTTGACATGTATATAAACCAACACCAGAGGGTGTGTCATAATGTATGTACAACTTCCTAAGTCAAAGGTCAAGGTCAAAAACTTTGGTTTTAGTTGACAACCCCATGTCCTATGGTAAAGATCGTGTCCGCTCTATATCTTGAGAACCGTTATGATTTCAAAGTTTATACTTGACATGTATATAAACCAACACCAGAGGGTGTGTCATAATGTATGTACAACTTTCTAGGTCAAAGGTCAAGGTCAAAAACTTTGGTTTTAGTTGACAACCCCCATGGCCTATGGTAAAGATCATGTCCGCTCTATATCTTGAGAACCGTTATGATTTTAAAGTTTATACTTGACATGTATATAAACCAACACCAGAGGGTGTGTCATAATGTATGTACAACTTCCTAGGTCAAAGGTCAAGGTCAAAAACTTTGGTTTAAGTTGACAACCCCATGTCCTATGGTAAAGATCGTGTCCGCTCTATATCTTGAGAACCGTTATGATTTCAAAGTCTATACTTGACATGTATATAAACCAACACCAGAGGGTGTGTCATAATGTATGTACAACTTTCTAGGTCAAAGGTCAAGGTCATAAACTTCGGTTTCAGTTGAGAACCACATGTCCAATGATAAAGATACAAATTTTTTACCACACATTATTCACAACAGGGCCCACAGAGATGGCTCCCATCTCAATGATATCTAGTTTCTTATGGTGAGGCGGGGGCATCATTTGTGTCTTACAGACAACGCAACAATTTCAAGTTGTACTTCAACATCACTGTTTGTCAAATCTAAAGTATGTGGAACTACATAGATATAAGAAGATGTGGTATGAGTGCCAATGAGACAACTCTCCATCCAAGTCAAAATTTATAAATGTAAACCATTATAGGTCAAAGTACAGTCCAACACGGAGCCTAGGCTCACACCGAACAGTAAGCTATAAAGGGCCCCAAAAATTACTAGTGTAAAACCATTCAAACGGGAAAACCAACGGTCTAATCTATATAAAAACGAGAAACGAGAAACACTTATGAACCACATCAACAAACGACAACTACTGAACATCAGATTCCTGACTTAGGACAGGTGCAAACAAATGCAGCGGGTTTAAACGTTTTAATGGTACCAAACCTTCACCCTTTTTCTGAAACAATAGTGTAACGTCACAACATAGAAAGACACACTATAAAATATCAACTGAAATAGCTTAACTCAATCAAAGGACATAGTAACACCATTGAACATACACTGAACAAATAAATTTGACCTATGATACAATGTAAATTCAAAATAAATAAACTAGGGGAAGAATAATAAAAGTAACATGTTATATCGGTATGAAATGTTAAACAATTTAAGAAAAACAATATATTCGAACAAAAATATCAGCCATTTGCAATAACTTTAAACACAGGTAAATAAAATAATTTTGTTGTTAGGTATACGTATACAGTTACAATAGAGAAAGGAAATATTTTAACAAAATAAATAATTTTGATGTTCATAGTACAAAGTGGAAATTTATATTAGTACCAAACACTTATCAAAGCTGGTATATAGACCAGATATAACCCTGAATAACATTAAATAACAAAAAAAAGCATTGCAATTAGTATCAACAGGTCAAATAAACAAGAAAGTACGATTTGAGAGTACTCGCAGTTACTGACAGCTAGTTAAAAGCCAAAACAATAATAAAAAATCATGCATCAGAGACTGTATAGTCATACATATGGCAGAGCAGAGGGGGGCATTGTCGATATCTTGTTATTTATTATGGTTTTTTTTTTCAGGTGTCTCTTAATAAATTTATACGTCTAGCTGGAGACTTACTGCCACCTTCATTATATGTACCTTATATTAACATGTTGACAGGGTTAGCCAGCAACAGTCAGTCAGCACTGCATTGTTTTGAACTACTGAAAGCAAATGGTCTAGCATCAGGTATTAAGATAAAATGTAATGTGATAGATTTGTACATCTAACTCCCTCCGGAAAGGATGAATTTGGTTATTCTGTTTAGGTCCTTTTTTATCATATAGCTCCTAATGTTTCAGCTTATTTAAGTGTTTATGCCGTTTACTATCTCTGGGTTGATACTCCTGCCAGGGGACTGTAAGTCCCTGAGGGTATCATCATCAGTGTTTCCTTACTGACAACAGTTATAACATGTACTTATTTAAAATTCCCATTCATAACTTAAGAAACTATTCAGAATCTAAGGTTCCAACTCCTTCAGGCAAAGTAGATTACTATTATGTTTTGCTCCTTTTTTTTCTCATAATTTAACTTTTCAGCATAATTATGCATCCCTGGCTTTCAAATGTTTAGGTTTGACTGTTCCTGATCAAGTTAATCCAGAAAAGTGCTGCACAAACAAAGTGTTTATTTCATTTATCTCTTACCATCACTTTGATTAATTTTAAATGCTCTATTATTCAGTAGCTTTTAATGAATTATAGATATTTACAGTTTATATATGCCTTGGCTGTTAAAAGATTTGCTTAATACACCTGCAAAACTGTTTTTATGTAGCCAATATTTCAAATTAGCAACAACCGAAAAAAATCCTTAATGATTTAAAAATAAGATTACATTAACGCTAAAGTAATAAACTACTTCTGATTGACAAATAAGTTTTAGACTAACATAGTAACCTTGAGACCAGGAAAGTATCTTATTTGGAATACTGATAACAGTTGAATATCCAAAAATCTAAGTGGAATTTTCCTACTTACTATGCTTCATAAGCATCACTATTCTTCTCTAGTCATAAAGTGTGCAACATTATCTGTATTATCTAGGTTCCCACTGACTAGTCAGCATTGCCATATAGTAATCACTATGTCTGTCTGTCCATTATTGAAGGCACTAAAAGTGTAGTTATGTCTCACAAAAAATTATATTAAAAAAGTTTCACTTCACAAACAAATACTGTAAATTCAGAAATTATTGCATGCATTTATTATTGCAATTTTTGAAGAATGGACAAAAATGTGAGACTATTTAATGCGATTTCAGGAAAATCTGCATACTTATGTGGGTATCAGATATCTGAATACAAGTTCTAATTATTGAGATGCTCGTCTTGTCGCATTATTCGCAATAATATAAACCTCGCAATAATTTCTGAATTTACAGTAACATAAAAATCTTTTCAACAGTTTCATTTCACACATGGTTCTGGAAACAATTATAAAGTTTCTGCATTTCCATGGTGTTAAAACACCTTTCAATCATAAAAATGACAAGAAGATTCTTGGCACTATAGATAAACATGCAGTCTGGAAGGTTATAGGATATTATGTATTGCATTAAATGACACAACATTCATTTCATTAAAAATTAAAAACATTGGATGTATATTCATGTTATAATGGTGGTAATAAAAAAGCATCCTTGTAAAAAAGCAGGGTCAATGATTTGGCTGTGCATGCTTTTGAAAAAGTGTAATGGATTTGTGTTTATATCTACAATTTACAGGTGGTCCATCAAGTTCTGTATCCTGGAACCATATTTTGTCTCCTGAACCAATACTACTCAAGCTTGAGACGAGAGATGCCAACCTCCTCAGAGGTTTCCCAAAGAGCTCCCCATATCAGAGGCATAACCTTAAAGGAATTAGAGGGACTTATTTCAGTCTTGAAACTTGCAAATGTTATTGCTGAGAAGGTAAGTACAGTGATCATTACACAACTGATGTGTGTCTAATTCCTAAAAAGTGTACAGTCTTCATGAAAAACTATGGTAAACACAGTGAGCACTACACAACTGATGTGTGTTGATGTACATTCTCCATGAAAAACTATGGTAAATACAGTGAACCTTACACAACTGATGCGTTAATGTACAGTCCTCATGGAAAAAAAAAGTAAAATAACAAAAATACCAAACTCCAAGGAAAGTCCGTTATCAAGTGGCAAAATCAAAAGCTCAAACACATCAAATGAATGGAAAACAACTGTCATATTCCTGACTTGGTACAGGCATTTGAAAAACTAAGTTTAAGGTAAAAACCTAAAAACAGTGAATAAAACACAACTGATGTGTTAATGTAAAGTCTTCATGAAAAAATAGAGGTAAAACAGTGAGCACTAAGCAACTGATGTGTTAATGTACTGTCTTCATGAAAAAATATAGGTAAAAATAGTGAGCACTACACAACTGATGTGTTAATGTACAGTCTTCATGAAAAAATATAGGTAAAAACAGTGAGCACTACACAACTGATGTGTTAATGTACAGTCTTCATGAAAAAAGTTTTAGGGTAAAAACAGATTTTACTACACAACTGATGTGTTACTGTACAATCTTCATGATAAACTAAGGTAAAAACAGTGAGCACTACACAACTGATGTGTTAATGTACAGTCTTCATGAAAAAAGTTTTAGGGTAAAAACAGATTTTACTACACAACTGATGTGTGTTACTGTACAATCTTCATGATAAACTAAGGTAAAAACAGTGAGCACTACACAACTGATGTGTTAATGTACAGTCTTCATGAAAAAAGTTTTAGGGTAAAAACAGATTTTACTACACAACTGATGTGTGTTACTGTACAATCTTCGTGATAAACTAAGGTAAAAACAGTGAGCACTACACAACTGATGTGTTAATGTACAGTCTTCATGAAAAAAGTTTTAGGGTAAAAACAGATTTTACTACACAACTGATGTGTGTTACTGTACAATCTTCGTGATAAACTAAGGTAAAAACAGTGAGCACTACATACCTGTCAACCTCTGAAAATGAAAATGCTGGTAATGACCTGCATTTAAGAAGAAAATCTCAGGTACAAATTTTTTTCTGCTGAATTTAAGTATTTAGGGGACATTTTTTATATTTTAAATCAAAAAGTTTCTAAAACATGTTCACATGGGTAAGTATTTACTGAAAATATTTAAAAATTTTATTTAATTTTTTCATTGCATTTATTAATCATTGAAATATTAATGTATTATAGTATATCAATTCAAGCCATACACCCTCTTATTGTTTCAATCACACAGCCTTAAATCAACCCATAACCTTTTTGTTTCATGGTGAGTAATACAATATAGCTGTATTTGTTATTTCAATTACAGCTCTTTTCATAATGCTAGCAAGACGAAGGTTTGTTTGGCTTGCTTGCTTTGTTTGTATCAATGTTTGCTCAAGTATTGTAATTAAGATTGACATCTGAAAACAACATAAAAAGGCGGATTTAAACTTGTAAACATTTTATTTAAATTTGATTGGACATTATCAAATAATCAAATTTACCTATACACAGGTTTAATTCCGCCTACTTCTATTGTTTGCAGACGTCAATCTTAATTACAATGCTTGAGCAAACATTTATACAAACAAAGCAAGCAAGTCAACCAAACCTTTGTCTTGCTAGCATTATGAAAAAAGCTGTAAAAGTAGTTTATATTAGATAATATTATTAAGGGGGGGAGAGAGGTGTTTTTAGACATTGATCACCAACCAGATTCTGATGCTGTTGGTTAGATAATATGATTTAAATTAAAGCATTTTAAAGGAAGTGGAGATGAAAAAAATCATTTTCAAAATATTAATTTTTAGCTCACCTGGCCCTTTTACCTGGCCCAAAGGGCCAAGTGAGTTTTTTTTCATCACTTGGCGTCCGTCAGTCCTTGTCCGTCATCGTTAACTTTTACAAAAATCTTCTCCTCTGAAACTACTGGGCCAAATTTAACCAAACTTGTCCACAATCATCATTGGGTATCTAGTTTTAATAATGTGTACAATGACCCTGCCTGCCAACCAAGATGGCCGACATGGCTAAAAATAGAACATAGGGGTAAAATGCAAGTTTTGTCTATTATTTTGAAAACCTTTAAAAATAGAGAAAATCTGAATAGGGCAAAAATGTTCAGAATGTTGAGCTCTACCAATTGTTCATATATGTCAAAACTGTCAGACGACTTCTTATAGGAGTTATTGCCCTTAAATGACAAATTTAACCTTTTTTTTTTACATTTTTGCCTATTATCTTGAAAACTATAATAGATAAGGAGAAACTTTAAATTTCAAAAATGATAGGTGTTATTGCCCTTATATGACAAATTCAACCTTTTTTTACATTTTTGCCTATTATCTTGAAAACTATAATAGATAGGGAGAAACTTTAATTTCAAAAATGATCAGCAAAACAAGTTCTACAAATAAGTCTACATGGTCAAAATCGTCAGTCGACCCCTTATTAGAGTTATTGCCCTCTGATGAAGATTTTTACCAATTTTTTGTGTTTTTGCCTTATATCTTGAAAATTATAATGGATAGATAGAAAACTCAAATTAGCAAAAATGATCAGCAAGACAAGATCTACAATTTAGACCATATGGAGAAAATCTTCTGATGACTCCTTATTGGAGTTATTGCCCTTTAATAACGATTTTTACCATTTTTTTGCGTTTTGCCTTAGATGATAAAAAAATTATAATAGATAGACACTTTAAATCACAAAAAATGATCAGCAAGGCAAGATCTACTAACAAATCAAATTTTGCCGATATAGTTAGTAGACTGTCACTCTTTATAGGAGTGAATGTCCTTAAATGAGGATTTTTTTTACCCTCTTTTGTGTTTTGAGCAAAAACTTAAGAAGATGGAGAGAAACTAAACAGACTAAATGATCAGCAATACAAGATCAACAAAACAGAGATTTTTGTCATGAATTCTATTCTTATCTACAATGTTGGAGAGTGTCCTTTGTTGAATATGCACATAGACCAAGGTGAGCGACACAGGCTCTTTAGAGCCTCTAGTTTAATTGTCCTAAGAAAGTAAAAATCATTTTGCCTCCGATTATTTTTTTTTACAAAGAATAATCAATTTAAGGATTATACTGTGAAAAGTGTCAAAAAAAGGGGAGTAACTCACATTTTTTTGTCAAACATCTTTGAAATACACAAATTATTTATGACCTTAGGCAAAGTAATTGGTGTTAATTAACAGTGTGTTTGACATCAAAGCTTCAAGTGAAGCCATGCACTTAATTTGCCAGTTAACACAGCTAGTTGTACTTCCTGTCCTTGAAGAATTATGAATTTGCTGGTATTTCAAAGGAAAATCACTTATGAAATCTATCATTTCGTTCTTAAAAAGTCTCAAGGCATAAGAATAAGGGTGAAAATGGATCAAATGGCGAATTTACAGGTTATTTGATCACCGGAGCAACTATAGAAAAATATCGGGTAAAGTCTTAAATTCGGGTTTGTACCACAAAATCTGGGTCAGTTTACAGGTATGGCACTACACAACTGGTCTGAGGACACAGTTATTGACCTTTGATTTTTGTTCGGGACGAAATTACATGTAATAAAAATTTGGGGCATTCATTTTTAGGTAAAGTAGTAATAATAATAATAATAAATTCTTTATTTGAAGAGGGTAAACACAGTTAGTTACAACAAACTAATCTTCCCTGAGGCCCTCACATACAAATTACAATACAATCAAAAACAGATATTTACACATAGTTTATTTACAGTCAAATGATTTAGTCCAGTTTAAAAAGGTCAAAAACTTGTATGTCTGAAGCTGTCAAACTGAATTATAGACCCCCTTAACGTCCATATTTTGAGTTAGAATTTTCTATAATTTTGATATAATTTGTCCCAAATTTAGTTAACCACACTAAAAATCTTTTTTGGATAGAGCAGGTGTGAATTTTTTAATTTGCGTTTTTTGTCTTAAAGAAATGCACTACGAAATAACTGTGTTCTCGGCCCAACTGATATGTGTTACTGTACAATCTTCTTAAAAAACTCAGGTAAACACAGGAATTACACAACTGATGTGTGTTAATGTACAGTTTTCATGAAAAATTCAGGTATAAACAGTGAGCACTACAAAACTGATGTGTGTAACTGTACAATCTTTATGAAAAACTAAGATGAACACTGAGAATTACTCAACTGGTGTGTGTTTATGTACAGTTTTCATGAAAAAACTAAGATAAAAATAGTGAGCACTACACACCTGATGTTTGTTAATGAACACGTTTCATCAAAAACTAAGGTAAATTCAGTGAGAATTACACAACTGATGTGTGTTAATGTACAGTTTTTATGAAAAACTAAGGTAAATACAGTGAGCACTACACAAAATATGAATGTATAACGTATTATCAACAACTTACATTTCATTTAGTGATTGTAAATCACAATTAACTGTTTGTTGCCAGGTTTACCTGATCTTGACATTGATAAACAATTAACAAAGAATTTCGGAGCACATGTAAAATACATGAATTGATAAAGCGATATTTATTTTTATTTTCTATTCACTCCCATTTGATTATTAAACTTTTCGATAACAGTAGTTAAATGATTTGGTGTATTTAATTTAATTTTTTCTTTAAAAATTGATAGTTAAGTAGAACATAGAATATATTTAAAAAAACAGGTGGGCCAAGAAATTTTTGTTTTTTTCTGATTTTTAAAGTGGGCTGAATGTAACAAGTATGCAGAGCATAAAATATATTTGAAATTACAGGTTTGGCAAGTTTACAGTTTTACTTGTGGTACATGCTATTTTGCAAGTTGGGGTGCACGTGAAAGTATTGTAAAACATACATATTTCTCATATTTTTAGTTGGAGAATTTGTAGTTGTTATGTTGATGTTATTATTTGTCATATTATCAGTGGGGCGAGTTTGTAGGTCATGTTTCAGGGAGAATGAAGCTGCTGCTTTTTATACGACCGCAAAAAAATTTTGCAGTTGTATATTGGTATGACGTTGGCATCGTCGTCGTCGTCGTCGTCGTGTGAAGACGCATTGGTTTTCGCACTCTAACTTTAGTTTAAGTGAATGGATCTCTATGAAATTTTACCATAAGGTTCAATATCACAAAAGGAAGGTTGGGATTGATTTTGGGGTTATGGTACCAACAGTTAAGGAATTAGGGGCCAAAAGGGCCAAAATAAGCATTTTGTAACTTCCAGACATAACTTGTGTGTTAGTGTATGGATCTCACTGACATTGTACCACAAGGTTCCATATCACAAAAGGAATGCTGGGATTGATTTTTGGGGGTAATTGCCTCAAAATTTTAGGAATTAGGGGCCAAAAAAGGGGCAAAAAACAAGCATTTTTCTAGTTTCATGACAATAATTTGTGTGTAAGTGTATGGATCTTTCTGAAATTGTACTACAAGGTTCCATATCACAAAGGGAAAGCTGGAATTGAGTTTGGGGGTAATTGCCCTAAACGTTTAGGAATTAGGGGCCAAAAATAAGCATTTTTCTAGTTTGCAGACAATAACTTGTGTTCAAGTGTATGGATCTCTCTGAAATTGTACTGCAAGGTACCATACCTCAAAAGTAAGGCTGGGATTGAGTTTGGGGGTGATGAATCATAAGGGGTTCAAAAATTAGGGGGATTTTTTTTTTTTTTTTTTTTTTCTTTAAAATTTTCCATTTTAAGTTAGTTATTTCTGATTTATATTTAAAAGCAAATAATAATGATATGGCAGGAGATACACACCAAACAGGATGTGTAAATTATTATATAATAAGTATTGTGCAATAGCAAGAAATTTTCAATTGCACAGTATTGCGCAATAGCAAGAAATCTTCTATTGCACAGTATTGCGCAATAGCAAGAAATTGTCAATTGTACAGTATTGCGCAATAGCAAGAAATATTCAATTGCACAGTATTGCGCAATTGCAAGAAATATTCAATTGCACAGTATTGTGCAAAAGAAGATACTTTGTATAAATTGCTTATTTCTTGACCAATTTCAATGGGGTTTTATTCTTGAACTCTTGGGGTTCTTTAATATGCTGAATCTAACCGTGTATTAAGTTTTTGGGTTTTGGGCCCGTTTTAAATTGGTCCACATTGAGGTCCAAAGGGTCCAAAATTAAACTTTGTTTAATTTCATCAAAAATTGAATTATTAGGGTTCTTTGATATGCCGAATCTAACTGTGTATTTAGATTCTTAGTTTTTGGTCCCTTTTTCAAATTGGTCTACATTAAGGTCCAAAGGGTCCAAAATTAAACTTAGTTTGATTTTAACAAAATTGAATTCTTAGGGTTCTTTGATATGCTGAATCTAAACATGTATTTAGATTTTGATTATGGGCCCAGTTTTCAAGTTGGTCCAAATCCGGGTCCAAAATTAAACTTTGTTTGATTTCAACAAAATTGAATATATGGAGTTCTTTGATATGCTGAATCTAACCATGTATTTAGATTTTTGATTTTTGGGCCCCATTATCAACTTTGTCCACATTGAGGTCAAAAGGGTCCAAAATTAAACTTTGTTTGATTTCATCAAAAATTGAACTCTTGGGGTTCTTTGATATGCTGAATCTAACCATGTATTTAGATTTTGGATATTGGACCATAATAGGTGAATGTCCAATTTAAAATTTTTAAGTTCTTAGACCACATTCATTCTGTGTCAGAAACCTATGCTGTGTCAAATATTTAATCACAATCCAATTTCAGAGCTGTATCAAGCTTGAATGTTGTGTACATACTTGCCCCAACTGTTCAGGGTTCGACCTCTGCGGTCGTATCAAGCTGTGCCCTGCGGAGCATTTTATTAAGTTTGATACAAGACTTGTTGAGTTAGTATTTGTTTATTAGACATTTAAAAGACAGGTGAAAGATACCAAAGGGACATTCAAACTCATAGGTCGAAAATAAACTAACAATGCCATGGCTAAAAAGAAAAATACCAACAGACAAACAACAGTACACAAAACACAACATAAAGACTGAGCAACACGAACCCCACCAAAAATAAGGGGTGATCTCAGGTGCTCAGGAAGGGTAAGCAGATCCTGCTCCACATGTTGCACCCATCATGTTTTCTCTTGTTATTTGCATTTTTATTTGCGGTCGTATATTGGTATCACGTCGCCGTCTGCGTCGTCGGACGCTTATGTTAGTACATATACCTAACTTTAATATATGTAAATAGAAATCTATGAAATTTAAACACAAGGTTTATAACCACAAAAGGAAGGCTGGGATTGATTTTGGGGGTTATGGTCCTAACAGTTTAGGAATTAGGGGCCAAAAAAGGGCCCAAATAAGCATTTTTTTAGTTTCCAGACAATAACTTGTGGAAAGGTGTATGGATCTCTCTGAAATTAGACCACAAGTTTCCATACCACAAAGGGATGGTTAGGATTGGCTTTAGGGGGTTATGGCTCAAACCGTTAAGGAATAAGGGGCAAAAAGGGGAAAAACAAGGGTTTTATAGCTATAATTATGTTACCATCATAAATTCTGAGTGTACCCCTACTGCGTCATTAGGTCAGATGGAATATCCCCAACTAAAAATAAACGTACTATCACTGGTCCGGACATATACCCCTGTGTACCCATATTCTCCGATTCAGTTTCCATCTGCGACATTGGTCACACGTGTATTTACAGATTTAACAGAGAAGTTTTTTTTGAATTGCTTAATTGCTTTTCAAATTTATATTGTGTATTATTGGAAAATTATTCCCTTGTTTAGTATTAATTTCTAGACAAAATTATTTGGTTTTTTTTACTAAATTTAATTATGGACTATAATTTGAATAGTCCTTTCGTCACTAATCCTGGTTCGGACTAGCTCCTGGATGGGTCACTACCTTTAAGTCCCCCCTAACTACCAGTACATTAACCAGAGTTTCGACAACGGTGTCTGGTAATGCTACCTATCCGACCCTTTCACAAGGTTCAGCCATGCATTTAGGGGAGGGGTCCCTACGTCAACTTCAGTGACTCATACCTTATCTAGGCCTGTTAATTCATCGGGTACTACATCGGGTACTATTTGTTCTGTCCCAGGTACAGCTATGGGCTTGAACTTGCCAGGTTCTAGACCCCCAGTATCCTATTGTTGGTATATGCTTCCCAACTCGGGCACCCAACCTTTACCCTCATGGTCTCAGCCACCTTTGCCACAGTCTTACCCTTATGTTGGGTTTATGCCAAACCAACCTGGTTTTTGGCCTTATAGGGACAATATCTATGGTCCCCCTTCTGGGGTAGCTACTGCTCCACCAGTAGCAGTATCTTTGACTCCTGCAGTAGCTCCTTCTAACCCTGTACCTGACTCGAGCTCAGTCTTCTAGCTCTTCTCATGGTAATCAGGGTTCTGAGTCTGCACCATCCTTAGATGGTTTTCAGAAATTACTTTTGGACTTTGGTGAGTCTTTCAAGGCTGAGTTTAGTACTCTATCCAGTCATATGTCTCTACTGGAGAATAGAGTTTCTTCTCATCAACCTTCTCCAGCTAAGTCTGTAGAATATGATGAGAGGGAGGATG
The DNA here is from genome assembly GCA_017311375.1 of Mytilus coruscus. NCBI lineage: Eukaryota > Metazoa > Mollusca > Bivalvia > Mytilida > Mytilidae > Mytilus > Mytilus coruscus. The sequence goes on along the minus strand of CM029603.1, from coordinate 75,441,053 downwards.
ACGAGCTTTCTGTTTCCCCTGGGAGTCAAGAAAGGGCTTTCCTCACTGATGAGGATGTTGATAGTTCTTCTTCTCCCAAGGTATCGAAGACGGCCCCTGAGCCTACTTCTAAGTCACCTCACCAACCTTCCACCAAGGAGACTGAGGATCCGACTTCATCCTTGAAGGATCTTAGGGATAAGGTGTATAACCTGATGAGGGATGAAACACATATCCCTATTGCCTCTCCTTCCAAGCCGAAGAGACCTTCAACTTTTGAAGCTTCCTGTGGTATTTCTCAGGACACTGTGACTTCTCACAATTCTTTTCCTGAATCTGGCCATGTGGCATTTGCTTTACAAATTATCAATGAAGGTATTGCTAATTCGGCTAGTGAAAAGGTTGCTAATAACAATATCTCTGGATTTGGTATGTCTTCCTTTTCTGATCACTTCAAGTACAAAGATTTTGATATCTTTAATTCTTCGCTGGATAGACTTGTTCCCATTTGTGACAAATCTTTTTCATCTTTATTGGGAACAAAGCCAGTAGATGGTCTTCGTCTCACTCAAACTGTTTGGGCAAAGACTGAGAATCTCCTTCGTAGTGCTTCTCAAGTTCTTGGCACAGCCGAACATTTTCTAGCTGCAACCGGACATTTGCTTAACAGCGAAGTTGATCTTTCTTACTTCAACTGGATAAAGCTCTAGGTTCATCTCAGTTGCTTTTAATGGGTTCTCTTGCTAATTGCACCCTATCTAAAAGTTTCTTGAAAAAAACTTCTGTTGCTGAGTCTTTGAAAGATTCTTTACTGAAATCTCCACTTTCTGACAAGATGTTTGGTTTACCCGTACAGCGGGTTCAAGAGGAACTCAGCAAAAACCCTCCTCCCGTCAAAGTTAATGTACAAGTTAACAATGGCAAGAGGTCGGTTAATGCTACATCTAGTTCTACTAGTACTTCTGCTTCTGGTGGTCCTCTTCTTCTGCTAAGAAAAAGAAGAATAACTACGGCAAACCTCAGAACAAATCCCACAACTCTGGTAAAAACTCAGGTAAGCCTTCTGGTGGTTTTAAGGGCCCCAAAAAATCTGGGTCTAGTACCTAGGTTCTTGCTTCCTTGTACGTTATTGACAGCTTCTTCCGGGGAAAATTTACAACAAGTTCCTCAAAAATCAAATACCAGTAGGGGGGAGGTTAAGTTTTTTCCTAAATCAGTGGAAGAAAATTACCTCAGACTGTTATGTGCTGTCAATAATTCGAGGGGGATTAACACTTCAGTTCAAGAACCCACCTCCTCTGTCTGCAGTTCTGATAAGTTTGTCTCATACTCAAGACCCAGTCAAGTATCAACTTCTATCAGTAGAAGTAGAAACTATGTTACAGAAATCTGCAATAGAGGAGGTGTCGCTCTTAACTCTGTCTCCAGGATTTTATTCCCGTCTTTTTCTGGTTCCAAAGAAGACGGGAGGAATGAGGCCGGTCATAGACCTATCTATTCTGAACAACTTTCTTATTGTTCCTCATTTCAAAATGGAAACCAACAGATCAGTCAGGGCTTCAATCCTTCCAGGAATGTGGACTACCTCTCTGGATCTTTCAGATGCTTACTTCCACATTCCCATTTCCCATACTTACAGGAAATACCTTCGCTTCGTTTGGAACAACAAAGTTTTCCAGTTCAAGGCTCTCCCTTTTGGCCTATCTACAGCCCCTTTGGCTTTTACCAAAATCATGCAGGCAGCTATAGCTTACCTACATGCCCTGTCTATTCAGATTCATTCCTACCTGGACGATTCTCTATCTCTGTCCCCTCAAGTTCCCAGTCTAACTTTATTCACAGATGCCTCCACCCTCGGTTGGGGAGCATATCTGAAGGGGCTTACAATCTCCGGAGTCTGGAATCCAGATCTTTTGGAAGAGCATATCAATGTATTGGAAATGAAAGCAGTTCTGTTTGCACTGAATCATTTCCAACTGTCTCTAAAGAATCAGTTAGTCATTCTGGCCACGGACAACACAACAGTTGTAGCTTATCTCAAGAATCAGGGAAGAACTCACTCGTCTTCTCTTTATCAGATAGCCAGAGACATTCTCCTTCTGTGTTTTCAACTCCTGGTTCATCTAGTGGTGAGACATATTGCGGGGCACCTCAATATTCTAGCCGACACTCTTTCCAGATCCCTTGCTCCAGTAAACACGGAGTGGGAACTACTTCAAGTAGTTTTCAAAGCTGTGACTCTTCATTGGGGGTCACCTCAGATAGATCTGTTTGCGACTAATCTCAATCACAAACTTCCCACATTTGTGTCTCCGGTTCCAGATCCGAAATCTTTTGCGGTAGACGCAATGAGCCTATCTTGGAAAGGAATGTTCGGGTACGCCTTCCCTCCTTTCATGTTTCTCTCCCCAGTACTTCAGAAAATAGCAGGGGAGAATTGCAAGATCATAGTTATTGCTCCAGCATGGCCCAAACAGTCTTGGTTTCCAGACCTTCTGTGCCTATCATGTGCTTGTCCTCTAGTTCTTCCTCTGAGACCAGACCTTCTGTCTCAAATCAAGGGCAAGGTTCTTTATTAAAATCCAGAAAAACTTCATCTACACACCTGGCTTCTCTCAGGCTTAGCCTCAGAAAGAGAGGTTTTTCTGAAGGAGCAACCAAGCATCTCACAAAGTCTATCAGAGACTCCACTAGCCTTGTCTATGATGCAAAATGGTCAATCTTCTCAGAATGGTGTAGTGAGCGGGAAATCGATCCTTTCCAAGTCACTGTACAACAATTAGCAGACTTTCTAGTTTTTCTTTTTGAATCCAAAGGATTATGTCCCTCTACTATTAAGGGATATATATCAGCTATTTCAAGAACTATTCATATTTCTGGTGGTCCAGATTTTGGAAACAATAAGCATATTTCTCTTTTGGTTCGTAGTTTTAGTCTTGAAAGACCAAGACAAAAACTTTAGTTCCTAAGTGGGACCTTGGACTAGTTTTATCTTTTTTAAAACTTTCTCCTTTTGAACCAGCAGAAAAAATAGATTTAAGGTTTCTTTCCTATAAATGCTGTTTGCTTTTAGCTTTGGCTTCTGGACGGAGAAGGAGTGAAATCCATGCCTTCTCTGTTTCTGATGCTTGCCTTCGATTTAACAGGGATAAATCTTCTGTTACTCTTTTAACTGATCCTGCTTTTTTGGCAAAGAATCAGATTCCAGATAAGGGTGCAGTACCAGTCGTGATTCCTGCACTCCCTAGTGATTCTGTTTCTGTACTTTTATGTCCAGTAAGAATCCTTTCTATCTATCTAGATAGAACAAAGAGTTTATGTTCTGTTTCTAACTCAAGACTCTTTATTCCTATTAAAAAAGGAATCTCAGATCTTTCTGTTAATAGATATAGGAAGATGTGGTGTGAGTGCCAATGAGACAACTCTCCATCCAAATAACAATTTATAAAAGTAAACCTATTTCTACTTGGATATGCAAATGCATATCTTTAGCTTATGGTTCTTCTAAGGCAAAACTTTTGGATAGTTTTAATGTTAAAACTCATGATGTTAGGGGTATCTCTACATCCTGGGCTCTGTTCAACAGTGCATCTTTAGAAGAGGTACTGTCTGCAGGTTTCTGGAGAAATGAGAACTCTTTTATCTCTCATTACCTCCAATCTATGGCTACTTTTGCCGAGAGTGTATACTCTCTTGGACCTATAGTTTCAGCACAAAGATTGAACTTTCCTCCTGTTTCTTCTGTTACAGGGAATTCAGCTTTACGTTAGATTCTGTTACTCAGAATTTATGATGGTAACGTATTTATAGCTATAAAATAATAAAATTTTAAAGTAAATTTGGATTTTATTAGATAAATACTTACCATCATAAATTATAGGTCCCACCCGCCTCCCCTTCATCCCCTTTCCTTAAGTTTCTGTCTTGAGGAAATTGAATGGGAGAATATGGGTACACAGGGGTATATGTCCGGACCAGTGATAGTACGTTTATTTTTAGTTGGGGATATTCCATCTGACCTAATGACCGGTAGGGGTACACTCAGAATTTATGATGGTAAGTATTTATCTAATAAAATCCAAATTTACTTTAAAATTTGATTATTTCCTGGTTAATGGACAATTACTTAAAAGTACAATGTTATGTTTGGATTACCTCCCTTACACTGCTTTTAAATTATGTTTAAAGAAATGTTGTATTGACTTGAGGTGATTAGCTGTCAATTTATTTTTAGAAGTTAGTATTAAAAATGCTGATTAAGGAATATTAATTTTAGCCATGATTATGTATGTCATTTTTATACGACCGCAAACAAATTTTGAGGTCGTATATTGGTATGACGTTGGCGTCGTTGTCGGCGTCGTCCGAAGACACATTGGTTTTCGCACTCTAACTTTAGTTTAAGTGAATGGATCTCTATGAAATTTTACCTTAAGGTTCAATACCACAAAAGGAAGGTTGGGATTGATTTTGGGGGTTATGGTACCAACAGTTAAGGAATTAAGGGCCAAAAAGGGGTTAAAAATAAGCATTTTTGTAACTTCCAGACATAACTTGTGTGTTAGTCTATGGATCTCTCTGACATTGTACTACAAGGTTCCATATCACAAAGGGAATGCTGGGATTGATTTTTGGGGGTAATTATTTCCAAATTTTAGGAATAAGGGGCCAAAAAAGGGGCAAAAAACAAGCATTTTTCTAGTTTCATGACAATAACTTGTGTCAAAGTGTATGGATCTTTCTGAAATTGTACTACAAGGTTCCATATCACAAAGGGAAAGCTGGAATTGAGTTTGGGGGTAATTGCCCAAAACGTTTAGGAATAAGGGGCCAAAAATAAGCATTTTTCTAGTTTCCAGACAATAACTTGTGTTCAAGTCTCTGAAATTGTACTGCAAGATACCATACCTCAAAGGGAAGGCTGGGATTGATTTTGGAGGTAATTGCCTCAAAATTTTAGGAATTAGGGGCCAAAAAGGGGCAAAAAAACAAGCATTTTTCTTGTTTCAGGACAATAACTTGTGTGTAAGTGTATGGATCTTTATGAAATTGTACTACAAGGTTCCATATCATAAAGGTAAAGCTGGGTTTGAGTTTGGTAGTAATTGCCTTAAAAGTATTGCGCAATAGCAAGAAATCTTCAATTGCACAGTATTGCGCAATAGCAAGAAATCTTCAATTGCACAGTATTGCGCAATAGCAAGAAAAATATCCAATTGCACAGTATGGCGCAATAGCAAGAAATTTTTAATTGCACAGTATTGCGCAATAGCAAGAAATATTCAATTGCACAGTATTGTCCCGTTTTCAAATTGGTCTACATTAAGGTCCAAAGGGTCCAAAATTAAACTTAGTTTGATTTTCACAAAAATTTAATTCTTGGGGTTCTTTGATTTGCTGAATCTCACCATGTATTATATTTGGATATTGGACCATAATAGGTAAATGTCCAATTTAAAATTTTTAAGTTCTTAGACCACATTCATTCTGTGTCAGAAACCTATGCTGTGTCAAATATTTAATCACAATCCAAATTCAGAGCTGTATCAAGCTTGAATGTTGTGTCCTTACTTGCCCCAACTGTTCAGGGTTCGACCTCTGCGGTCGTATCAAGCTGTGCCCTGTGGAGCATTTTATCTATTTTAAGACTGTTATGATGTATTTAAATGGGTAATTATGGTTGCAAACTCCATTGGAAATTTGAATTGAGATTATGACCATATCTTGAGGGAAAGATTTTTTTTTTTTGAAAAAGGGAGAGGTGAAAAAAAATTGTTGGTAGGGGGGGGGACAGCATAGTGTATTGCAGAAAAGCAAAAAATTGAATATAAATTCAAATCATATAATCAATTCTAAGTTCTTTGACTACAGTTATTCTGTGTCAGAAACCTATTATGTGTCAAATATTTAATTACAATCCAAATTCAGACACATTTTTGCCCCAACTGTTCAGGGTTGGACCTCTGCGATCGTATCCAGCTGCGCTCGGCGAAGCAATTTATTTTAATTGTATTTATTCATTTACAGAATGAGAATTGTAGAATAGCCTTTTGTGAAAACCAACAGTGGTCCTTGATTGTTTGCTTGTTTGGTCTTCTTACATGCAGTGTACCACCAGGTCTTAAAGCACAAATACTAATGACATTATCAGCTATAGCTAAAACACCAGATATTGCTGCTAATCTGTGGCAGACCTTAGAAGTTTCTCAGGTACGTTTTCATAATATATGGTATGTTTTAGTTTTTATAAACTCTGATTGTTGCAATAATACTGCTGAAACAACACCCTTGATACAAGGGTCATGGTTTGGAATTTTACACCTAATAATATTGCCCTAGCACACAGGTAATACATAACACATTAGCACAACTACCTATTATGCTTGAACAGCATTCCGGTCAGCTGTCTTGGACAGCATTTAGATTTCCTTGCCATACGCTGCCAATTTTAACTCGTTCAACAATAGCAGTGAATAGGTCTGCTTCTTCCTCTGCTAAAATTGTCAATGTGGAGTCTACAATCAACCCTATCTCTACCTCTATACTATGACCACTGAAGCCCTGTGTACTGTAATGCCCTGTCTTTAACTATCTGGTAAGCATTATGAAACTTAGTTGTTGAATCGATCCTGAAAATAAACAATAGAAACAAAATTATTTTCTATCAAATGTAGTTTGTGATCTATTAATTATTCTAGTAAATTTGACTTCTTAACATTAAATGTGGCTCATATTTTTTGTCCCCTACCAACAAAGTCAGTTTTCCACACTTTTTTCTTTATGCTTAAAGATATTGATTTGATATTTGGTATATAGTTTTATCATGACCAGTTACAGATCAAGTCCGAAAATTTTTTCTGGTTTGATAATTGTGTATAGAGTTTTGGTTCTTGGACTTAGAAAATTCACGCAAATAATCTGTTTTCCATGTTATAGTATTCTTTTATTTGTCTTAATTAATATTACTTTTACTGTTAAGTCCAGTTTTTTGATATATCCATTTGACGTGACTCTGTGCTTATGTATCCCGTCATACCTTGAACGACAAAATTATTTCATTTTTTAATATTACTTTTACTGTTAAGTCTGTTTTTGTGATATACATTTGACATGACTCTGTACTTATGTATCCGTCATAATTTGAACCACACTATTAGTTTATTTATTAATATTACTTTTACTGTTAAGTCTGTTTTTGTGATATCCATTTTACGTGACTCTGTGCGTATGTATTCTGTCATACTTTGAACGACAAAATTATTTTATTCATTAATATCACTTTTACTGTTAAGTCTGTTTTTTGTGATATACATTTGACGTGACTCGGACTTATATATCCCGTCATAATTTTAACCACACTATTATTTTATTTATTAATATTACTTTTACTGCTAAGTCTGTTTTTGTGATATCCATTTTACGTGACTCTGTATATATGTATCTCTTTATACCTTGAACGACAAAATTAATTTATGTCTACCTGTGCGAATTTCAAACGCCCGATTTTACGCCAGTACTTAAAACCTTCCATCCTTTATAGGTGGATTTTACATAGATAAATAAAATCGTGTGATATAAGCATAATGAGGATGTTAAATTTGATGTATGCCCTTTTGTGCTTCTTCGTAACATTTGTTTGTTTTTAGTGATTAAGATGATAACACAATGTTGACTGCTGTAACCCTATTTTGACATTTTACCAATGGAATTTGTTACGACTGTCATACAAGTGAGAGGTTTGGCTAGCCATAAAACCAGGTTCAATCCACCATTTTCTACATAAGAAAATGCCTGTACCAAGTCAGGAATATGACAGTTGTTATCCATTCGTTTGATGTGTTTGAACTTTTGATTTTGCCATATGATTGAGAACTTTCCTTTTTGAATTTTCCTCGGAGTTCAGTATTTTTGTGATTTTACTTTTTTCCACACTTTTTTTCGTCAAGCTTCAAGATATTGATTTGATATTTGTTTATATAGTTTAACCATGACAAGTTATAGATCAAGTTCAAATTTTGTTCCGTTCAGATGACTTTTCTGTCGATCTGTCTTTTAATCTTGTACAACATCGCTAGTAAAACTCTATGATAGTTGAACCTTATCCAATTCATGTCTGGCTCATATCTTTTGTACTGTAAAACTTAGGTTAACCAAACTTAGTATGAAGTTGCATCATAGGCGTGGAGTGTGTCATATATCAAAGTCAGGTCACTCTGACCTTTGACCTCTGATTTGGATCCTGCTTATTACTTTTGTACCATAGAACTTAGGTTGACCAAACTTGGTATGCTGATACATCATGGGTTGGGGGTGTCACATCATTGGCTTGGAGTGTGTCATATATCAAAGTCAAGTCACTCTGACCTTGAATTTGACCTTTGACCCCTATGATAGTAAAACATTGTCTGATTTGTGTTTGGTGCATAACTTTTGTACTGTACTTAGATTGACAAAACTTTGTATGCAGAAGCATCATACTGACCATGACCTTCAATTTCTGAATTTACAGTGTAGGAACCTCAGACTTCGTTGTCATTATAATTCTTTCAGATTGACCTATCAATATACATGTGTCAATCTAATACAGAGGCAATGATTATATAAAATGAATAGCTGAAAATCTCTAACTCATTGCCTCAATACCGAATTTTACAGTAGCAATTAAAATTCATGTACAGGGAGTGTTAGTCCCGCTATGCTAGTTTTTTATGTCAATATAAAATAAGGAAATGTGGTATGATTGTCAATGAGACAACAATCCACCAGAAACCAAATGACATAGATTTTGTCAGACTGCTTCTACCTGTTGGCTGATACTTTTGAATTTTCAATATGCTAAATGAACTTCAAAAAAATTCATAACACATTTCTCAAGTATTACTGATAACAAAGACTTGTCAGCAGCTTGGTAGTGATGAAATATTATATGTCAGTGCTTTTCACATTTTTCAGACCCCTACTTCCTGTTATTAAAGGTAGCTGGGGTGTCTAAATGTTCGACGATAGATTTTTCTTAAACTTTTGAGAAAAACTTCTTGGTTAATGTACATGTATTATCAAATTTCAATATAAAAACTGGGGGTTGACCTTTTTAGCTCACCTGGACCAAATTTAACCCAACTTGGCCACAATCATCATTAGGGTATATAGTTTCTACCCCGATGACCCCGCCTGCCAACCAAGATGGCCAACATGGCTAAAAATAGAACATAGGGGTAAAATGCAAGTTTTGTCTATTAATTTGAAAACCGTTATAAATAGAGAAAATCTGACAGGGGCAAAAATGTTCAGAATGTTGAGCTCTACCAATTGTTCATTGACATCAAAACTGTCAGGCGACTACTTATAGGAGTTATTGCCCTTTTACCATTTTTTTCATTTTTGCCTTTTATCTTGAAAACTATAATAGATAGAGAGAAACTTTAAGTTGAAAAAATGATCAGAAATACAAGATCAACAAAAAAGAAATAATTGTCATGAATTCTGTTCTTGTCTACTATGTTGGAGAGAGTCCATGCACATATACCTAGGTGAGTTTTATATGGGTTATATAGGGGAAACTTTATTTTTCCTTATTGAGGAAACATTAAAAGATAGAATTGGTAAAATTCAGTGAGCGAATTGCTTTTCATAAATACTTCAGAAATATCCAATAAGAATAAGGGGTCACAGACCTTATTTTCTTGAAAAATCAAAAAAGCACATAGGTATGCTTAGCATGACAATGATTCTTGTTATTTTTCCAGATTATACCAACAGCTCGTTCTGGATCAGGGAAGCAGCCAAGTGGACTTCAAGTAAGATTTATTGCTCAAATTTGTTCACTTTATAATTATACATCTAATCATCTGCCCATATTTTTCCAAGGGTTGAAATTTTTTTGCCAGGTTCAATCTCAGAATCAACAATCAATAAACATCAATAAATTTGTCAATTTTTCATGGAATTTTGACAGAAGGTTTTTTATGACCAAAAGATAGTATACAGAGCAAAACTTGAACCTTTTTTTCTTTTTTCCATATTTTATAAATAATGGACTTTGTTTTTTTTTTTTTTTTTATTGTTAAAGAGGTAGTATCTATGGAATTCACCAAAAAAATTGCTTGACAATTTTTTTCAAGAATATAGTAATGTTTTCAAATAAAGTATGAATGAAAGCTTTTTTTTGGTGCAAATCATTCCGTTCTTTTTGTGATAATTTACTTTTTATCTTCAGAAAAAGAGTGTATTGGGAAAATGAAATGAATTGAATTCGAATAACTAATTTTTGTCCTGCAGAAAGCTCGACATAGGGATAGTAATCCGGCGGCGGCATTAATTATTGAAAAGCTTTATATTTTAGAAGGTGGAAGACCTGGATGCTTCATACTTTGTATATAGATGACTTATGTTATGAAGTTTCCGTCTGTCATGACCATTGTCCTTGACCTCATTTTCATGGTTCAGTGACTACTTGAAAAAAAAGTTAAGATTTTTTGTAATGTTAATTTCTCTCTTATTATGAGTAATAGGATAACTATATTTAGTATGTGCATACCTTGCAAGGTCCTCATGCCTGTCAGACAGTTGTCATCTGACCTCGACCTCATTTCATGGATCAGTGAACAAGGTTAAGTTTTTCTGGTCAAGTCCATATATCAGATACTATAAGCAATAGGTCTACTATATTTGGTGTATGGAATGATTGTAAGGTGTACATGTCCAACTGGCAGGTGTCATCTGACCTTGACCTTATTTTCATGGTTCAGTGGATAAAGTTAAGTTTTTGTGTTTTGGTCTTTTTTTCTAATACTATATGCAATAGGTCATATATGTCAGTCTGGCTAGTTTTATTTGACCTTGACCTCATTTTCACGGTTCATTGCTCAGTGTTAAGTTTTGGCGTTTTGGTCTGTTTTTCTTAAACTATAAGCAATTGGTCAACTATATTTGGTGTATGGAATGATTGTAAGGTGCACGTGTATACGTCTGTCTGACAGGTATCATCTGACCTTGACCTCATTTTCATGGTTCATTGGTCAATGTTCAGTTTTCATGGTTAAGTTTGTTTCTTAGATACTATAAGCAATAGGTCAACTATATTTAGTGCATAGATTGATTGTAAGGCGTATACGTCTGTCTGACAGGTATCATCTGACCTTGACCTTATTTTCATGGTTCATTGGTCAATGTTAAGTTTTCATGGTTAAGTTTGTTTCTTAGAAACTATAAGCAATAGGTCAACTATATTTGGTGTATGGAATGGTTGTAAGATGTACATATATTTCCGGTTTGGTTTATCTGACCTTGACCTCATTTTCTTGGATCATGTAAAGTTATGTGATACTTGTAGTAAAGCTTTATATTTAGGACTATCAACGTAAAATCAATGGTCAGTAAAGCAGGCGAGACATTTCAGTGTGTGCACTCTTGTTTATATTTGTGAACATGTGTTTCAAGAAGGGGTAGGACATACCTCAGGTCATGAGTGTACATTCTTGCATAATTAAATTAATGAGCTCTGGTCTAATAGATGACAAACAAATTAGGGTTCTTGCTCTTAATTACACAATCATTAGAGTCCTGAAAATGACACGACACATATATATATATATCTATCAATAAAATTACTGCATTTTCATGAATTCTTGAATGTCATCGATACTGCCTCTTTAACAATAACGTCTAAGATTTTAAGTCATCAACACCTTTGTCAAACCTTTATGGAATTTCTAATAAATTTGACAGAAGCTTTTTTATCATTAGACAGTATCTATAGATAAATAATATAAATATTTTTTATCTTTTTTCTGTATTTTACTGATAAAAGGACTTAGTTTTTTTGCAGTTAATATGTAGATACAATCTGAGGTTAAAGTTTGTTAGACATCAATTACTTTGTAAAATCTTCATGGAATTTTTGGCCGAAGCTTTTTATTAGAGAGAATGTCTGATGCAAAATTTTGAAATATAAATTTTTTCATTTTTCAATATTTTACTGATAGATGGACTTTGCAGTTAACATTTACAGACTGTCTGATAACATTTTTTAACATGATAAATTTTTAAGCCTTCAGGAATTGTTATGAAACTGGACATATGCTAATCTTCAAGATCAAGAATATATATGAAAGCCTCAGATCTGTGTACGGCCTCAAATCTGTGTCCGTTTCTCAAATCTGTGCCCCATCGTGACGTCAATCGCTAATCTATGTCCGTTAAAAAAGATACGGCCTCAAATCTGTGTCCTATTCTCAAATTTGTTTTCAATCGTGACGTCATTCGCAAATCTATGTCCGTTAAAAATGATACGGCCTCAAATCTGTGTCCTTTTCTTAAATCTTTTTCCAGTTTGTTTCTCCTTGTGCAAATTTATGCCCGTCTAATAAGTACGGCCTTATAGGATTTTTGTTTTATCAAGTCTTTTCCCATAATTCAATGTTAAGTTGGGACGCCTATTTACAAACGTTTTGTTCAATGTTTCAGTGTATAGATACCACATAAAAATGTTTAGGGTATAATTTATTGTGTTTAGCAACAACATTTTATGCCACTATCTTATTAAAAAAGTTTTTTTTTTTTCCTGGTGAAACTATTCCAGTTTCGAATCTATGTATTTTTTAAAAATCCATTGTGTACCATGACATCAACATTCAACAACCACAACATAATTCAGTGTACAAATTATTGGCATAACTAGCATACATGTTACTTTATTAATGTGCCTTTAAGAATGAAACTACACATATATTTTTCACTAAAAAACAGTAAAGACTGAATATTTTTTTGCAACATCAACATACTTCATTTTGAAATACCCTTTTTCCGTTTACTAGATATAACGTATCCCTCATTTGGAATTGTGTCCTGCTCTGCCATCATTCCTTTTATGCAGTGACGTCATATAAGTGATGACGTCTTGCTATGTCTTACGTCACCACATTTCGATAAAGTACATAGATTTGAGAAAAAAATGGCCATAGATTTGAGTTAATAAAGGACAGAGATTTGAGACAATACAGGACATAGATTTATGATGATAAAAGACATAGATTTGAGACAATAAAGGACATAAATTTGTAACGTCTATGACGCAATATTAAAAAGAACATAGATTTGCAGAAAGGACATAGATTTGAGGCTGAACATAGATTTGAGGCTTACATATATATATATATTTTTTTAATTCTGTATCTTTCTGAATTATGGACTTAATTTTCACAGTGAACATAACACTTTTACACTGTCAGTAGCAATCCCAGACGAGACACAGGGTTCGACAGAACCCTTTACAAATTTTTCTCATAAATCCACCGTGAAACCATATATATTCATTGCAAGACCTTTATTATGAAACTTTGGTGTCCGACCTCTTCTTCCCTGTTTGTCATCTTTATATACCCCCGTTTACGGGATGTATTATGGTATACCGTTGTCCGTCCGTCCGTCCGTCCGTCGTCAACATGATGGACAATAACTCAAAAACGCTTTAACCAATTTGCATGAAACTTTGGTGAATTGTTTATATCTATTGACCTGAGCTTCCTTTAGATTTTTATAAATTTTAGATTGTACGTTTCCGAGTTGTGGGGTTTTATTCATTAAAAAAGGGGGATTTTCCAGTTTTCGGACAATAACTCAAAAATGCTCTGAGCAGTTTTCATGAAACTTTGGTGAATTGTTTATATATATTGATGTAAGCTTCTTTTTGATTTTTATAAATTTTAGATTTTACGTTTCCGAGTTATGGGATTTTATTCATAAAAAAAGGGGTGATTTCCAGTTTTCGGACAATAACTCAAAAGTGCTTTGAGCAGTTTTCATGAAACTTTAGTGACTGGTTTTATATATATTAAATTAACCTCTCTTTAGTGTTTTATAAATTTCTGATATGACATTTAGGAGTTATGGAACTTTATTCTTTAAAAAAGTGACGGGCGTATCATGCGCTCATGGCGCGACCTCTTTATTAAAAAGTCTTCTCCTCCGTTCAATGTTCAGTACAATAAGATCTAAATAAGTCAACATGACTGAAATCTTCAGTCAACTCCATTAAGGAGTACTTGCCCCTGAATGACTATTTTTACAAATTTTTGGAATTTTTGTCAGAAAGTTATAGAAGATAAAGAGAAGCTCTAAAATTCAAAATTATCAGCAAAATAAGAGCTGCAAAGAATTATCTTTACCAAAATCATCAGTGGATAGGAATTATTGCCATTAAATAACATTTTTTGACTAATTTTTGAGTTATTGCCTTTAATCTCTTAAACTATAATGGATAGGTAGAAACTGTTAAACTTCTTATCTTGTTTATTATAGAAATTTAGTATGGAATTTTTCTATTTTAAGATACTTTCCTGAACTTCTTATCTTTATAGCATGGAATTTTCTATTTTACGATACCTTCCTGAAAATCTTATGTATATTATACAGATTGAGCATGGAATTTTTCTTGAATTTCAAGGGTGTGATAAACTTTGTGCATAGTTGCCAACTTTTGAAAATCCTCATGGGGGTTTTAGTGGATAACAATTTCAAAGGTTACTATTTTTTGCGCGCGCTGGTTTGTGCTCTAGAAAAAAAATTGTCATATCTTTTTTTTATGGTATACTGATGATGAGCTTATAAGCCTTTTTCTTCGTTTTATTTGCATGATTCTAGTACTTATTTTATTGTGTAGAAAAGATGAACATGAAGCTAGAATATCAGGATATATTTTCTTGTGTATAGGAATATTAGAGTGTTTATTAACTTTTCCAATTTAAAGATATGAACAAAGAAGGACATTTACTTGATTCCTTGTGAAAAATAAAAGAAAGTACATTGTACTTTAAATGATTTGGAAATTTAATCACAAGAATGACAACACTGTAAGATCTGTGACAATAAGTGTATTGTCCATAAGCTACTATTTATTATGTTTATGGTAGTACTGCATCTTTAAACTTTGTCAATCAGCCATGCTTTTCATCTTAAGCTGTGTAAGAACCTTCTTGCAGATGAAAATTCATCTGCCATGATCACAATTTTTACAATTCTGACATACATAGAGAGGAATACAACTCAAATGTTCCAAGCTTGTTCAAAATTTAGCATGTTTGCAATGCCCAATAATCATGAGAAACAACAATTGTGATTGGCTGATTGCGATTGTCTCCCTTGGGAAAAGTTCAAAATCGGGAACAATAATTTTTTTCGTGTAGAATTTCACAAAATCATGTTTTAGAGCTTTTTTCACGATCACTAACGTGCAATCGTGACAAGGGGTCAAAATCATGTAGTTCGTGTCTAAATCCTGGAAGTTGGCAGGTATGTTTGTGTGACATTACGTGCAATATTTTGTTTTAGTTTTTCCTTCCTGATGATTTTTGTCGAGCCTGCGACTTTTGTCGCAAAAGTGAGACATAGCGATCCTACATTCTGTCGGCGGCGTCCACAAATGTTCACTCTGTGGTTAAAGTTTTTGAAATTTTAATAATTTTCTTAAACTATCCTGCATTTCAACCAAACTTGGATAGAAACTTGTTTATGATCATAAGATAGTATCCAGAAATAAATTTTGTAAAAAAAAAAATCCTGTTTATCCGTATTTTACTCATAAATGGAATTAGTTTTTCTGCCAGTTAACATTACATTCACTCTGTGGTTAAAGTTTTTCAAATTTTAATAACTTTCTTAAACTATCCTAGATTTGTACCAAACTTGGACAGAAGCTTGTTTATAATCATAAGATAGTATCCAGAAGAAAATTTTGTAAAAAAAAAATCCTGTTTATCCGTATTTACTCATATATGGACTTAGTTTTTCTGCCAGTTAACATAACATTCACTCTGTGGTCAAAGCTTTTCAAATTTTAATAACTTTCTTAAACTATCCTAGATTTTTACCACACTTGGACAGAAGCTTGTTTATGATCAAAAGCTAGTATCTAGAAGGAAATTTTGTAAAAATTTATTTCCTGTTTTTCCGTATATTACTTATAAATGGACTTAGTTTTATTCCAGTTAACATTACGTACAGTCTGCAGTTAAAGTTTTTAAAACATTTATTAGATTCATAAACCTTCTTGGAATTTTACCAAACTTGAACAGAACTTCTTACAATCAAAAGATAGTATCTAGAGGAAAATTTTTAATAATTTTTTCCCCATTTTTGTTGAGCCTGCAACTAACAGCAAAAGTAGCCGAGACAATGGGTTCTGTGGAACCCTTATGAATTTTTAGAAAAACTAGGTCCATGAAATCTTCTCTGGTATTTGAATAAATATAAGTCCATTCAAATAGTGTTATTGCGATTTAAAGGTACATTAGATACGAAGTTGACAAAAAATATTTTGATTTTTTTGTTGTTTTTGTTTCAAACTTTAATAAAAGCAGTATTGTGAAATAATATTTTGCTATTAGCACTCAGTTTTGGTTCAATTTTGTCAAAATAACCTTAAAAACATTGATGATGTATTATTGGCTTAGAAGCACCCTTATCCGTCATTCCGTCATTCCGCATCGAACAGTTATACAGACTTTTTTTCTAAATGCCTTTACATATTGAGTCCACTATGATGAGTTACAGATCAAGTTTACGTTCAGTTCTGCTCTGCTGATTTTTGCTGAAATTACAGGCTTTGGACTTTTAAAATTTCGTGAAAATAACAGTTATTCCACATTTTTTTTCTAAATACCTTCACATATTGAGTTGATTTTAGTATGTGAGTCTACTATGACGAGTTACAGATCTAGTTTAAGTTTGGCTCCGCTCCGCTGATTTGTTCCGAAACTACAGGCGGTGGACTTTGAAAATTTCGTTAAAATAACAGTTATAAAGACTATCATTCTCAAATTTCCACTCCTAAAAAGGACTTCAAGCTTTTTATACAACCGCAAAAAATTTTGCGGTCGTATATTGGTATCACGTCGTCAGCGTCGTCCGAAGATATTTGGTTTCCAGACAATAACTTTAATATTAGTAAATAGAAATCTATGAAATTTAAACATAAGGTTTATAACCACAAAAGGAAGGTTGGGATTGATTTTGGGGGTTATGGTCCCAACAGTTTAGGAATTAGGGGCCAAAAAGGGGCCCACATAAGCATTTTTCTGGTTTCATGACAATAACTTGTGGAACAATGTATGGATCTCTCGAAAATTATACCACAAGTTTCCACACCTTAAAGGGATGGTTAGGATTGGCTTTGGGGGGTTATGGCTCAAACCGTTTAGGAATTAGGGGCAAAAAAGTGAGAAAAAATAAGGGTGTCCTGGTTAATGAACAATTACTTAAGTACAAATTACAGTGTGAGGGAGGTAATTCAAACACAACTTTGAATTACCTCCCTTTCACTGCTTTTAAATTATGTATAAAGAAATGTTCTATTGTCTTGATTGTGATTAGCAGTCAATTCAATTTTAGAAGTTACTATTTCAATAATTTTAAAAATGCTGATTAAGGTACATTAATTTTAGCTATGATTATGTATGTCATTTTCTATTTTATGACTTTTATGATGTATTTAGATGGGTTACTATGGGAAAGGGGGGGTAAAAAAAAAAATGGTGGTGGGACTATTTTTTTACCTCAAGATTTCAGAAATCAAAAAGAAAATTTCTTCAAATATTTTTTTGTTTGAAAAAAGGGAGGTAGAAAAGCAAAAAATTTAATATAAATTCAAATCATATAACCAATTCTAAGTTCTTTGACTACAGTTATTCTGTGTCAGAAACCTATTATGTGTCAAATATTGAATTACAATCCAAATTCAGACCTGTATCAAGTGCCAATATTGTGTCCACTTTTGCCCCAACTGTTCAGGGTAGGACCTCTGCGGTCGTATCCAGCTGCGCTCTACAAAGCAATTCATTTTTTAGCGAGAGGGGCCATTTGTGTTGTTCCAACACATATAGTTTATTTATCTATCACATGAAATCAAACAGACCTAGGAACATCGTCATTATACGATTGCATGTGCTTGCCTGTGCATTTATATTTATGTTTACATCAGTTGATATGACCTGAGGAATTCTTCATAGATCATCTCAATGGTTAATGAGATGCCGTCTATTTTAAAATGAACTCAAAATGTTGATACATGTTCATTATAACGTGTCCATGCCTGGTAAATTGTTTCTTTGGAATTTTTTTAATTTGGATAGACGTTTCAGTATGTTATAAATAAGGTATGAGATTTTGAGTCCAATCTGTGAATATGAATTTGACAGCTAATGCCCATTTAATATT
Organism: Mytilus coruscus; assembly: GCA_017311375.1. NCBI lineage: Eukaryota > Metazoa > Mollusca > Bivalvia > Mytilida > Mytilidae > Mytilus > Mytilus coruscus. The sequence goes on along the minus strand of CM029603.1, from coordinate 75,422,864 downwards.
TATATTTCAGATAGAGCTAGAGGAGATAGAGACTCGAAATGAAGAATATCCAATGATTCTTGCTTTCCTAAGTCTGATAAACTCTTTGTCAGATATTCCTGTGCCAGCAGGATTAGTAACAGGGCTAAGATCTCCAGGTTTTGATCCTTATCTCAATTTTATAAGAGATGATGTGTTTTTAAAGTTTGATACCAGAGCATACAAAGATCCTGCTGAAAAGGTAAAAAATGTATATCATTTTAATTTTCTTGAATGTCTCATCAGTCAACAAATATTTATAGTAATACTATTAAGTATAAGAAAATTGCCATAGATACAGAACTTCAAATGTATATTTTTTATTACAAATTTTCCCTAACTGACTTTATTTTGAGATTATCTATTCTCACAATGATGCTAGTTAACTGTTGCTTGGTTTTTGGGATTTTGCAATATTCCTGTGTCAGCAATCCATCTTGAGGAGACAGTTGGTCCGTAGACACAGTTATTGTCCTTTGATTTTCTTTGTCCACAAATATAGTCCCTAGTATGGACAGTGTATACACCTTCCAAATTTATTTCTTTATGTTTGATTCATAAAATTGATTGATTGATTGGTGATTAATGACACTTTCAGCACTATTGTGCTATTTCGTGGCAGCCAGTTTTTTTTGGTGGAGGATGCTGTAGTGCCCAGTAGATAATCACTAACCTTTGGTCGGAGTATTGACAATACTAGTCAATTAAGAAGTCGAGCACACCTGCCATGTGGGGGATTTGAACTCGCAACCTCAGTGTTGATAGTGTAGTGATACAGTAGTTCCACTAAATAGACCACTCGACCACCGAGGCCCCTTGATGCATAAAATAGTAAGTAGGGGGAGGAAACTACATGTAAAAAAGATTTGGGACATGAATTTTACGTAAAGTAGTGATTTGGTACAGTTGGAAAAGGTAAAAAATTAGTATGTCTGAAGCTGTTTAAATTTTTGCTATTAAATCGATTTCTTGGATACTGTTAGTAATAGGTAAAATATATTTGGTGCATGGAATTATTGTAAGGGTTGCAAGTCTGTCCATTTAATCTTGACCTTATTTGCATGGTTCATTGATGATATTAAGTTTTTGGGATACCTGTACTGCTGTAGTAAGATCTTGATCTCAAAGACTTTAAACCAGGACTTCCAAATAATATTTGAGCCAGCCGGACATTTTTTTGTCTTGTCCCAATTTTAATCCCTGAAGACTTAAGTAACAAAAGGCAATCATGGTAATCAGTAGAGCATCATATAAACAATGATTAACATAAATATGATATATTAAACTTGACTTTTGATATAAATTAGATGTTCTGTAGTAAACTGTTAAATTGACAGTGCATCACACGAAGTGTGCAATATCAGCGTACTAATATCTGCCTTGGACTTTTTATTGGTGCAAAATTATGCTGTCAAAGACTTTACTTTCGTTTTTCAAAAGTACATTGTCCTAATACCGGATGTTGACGTGACAATGTTAAAACACGAACCAGGGAGGGATATGTAAAATCCGTGTACATTTACAAATAACAATAGACTTTAAGTAGCTCTTTCCACGTTATTTCTTCAAGAAAATACTCAAAATGAATGCTAGAAGAAGGTATCAATGATAATTTTAGCATTTTTGAAGAATTGGGATGCATAATTAAATCTCACACCTGCACACACATGTATTAGTTCAAACAACGTGGTTCTGGTGATTTTTCGCTTAAAAACCTTTATAACTACCTTTTTAAATTTTTCCTCAAATCATATTTATATAATCTAAATCTTTTTGACTAAATTAATTAGATGCAAACCGCTGAAATTTAAGAAAACAACTTTAAATAGACCGACTGAAAAAAAATAGTTTGCCTGTCGCCTGAACAGGTAAATTTTAGCTGACAGACAACTAATTAACCTTGATTGTAATTAGAGGGTTTGTTTTATCATCATGTCACTTTAATGACCGGAAATGTGTGGTTGTTTAAGGCAAAAGGTCAGGTCGAAAAGATCGCATAAACTTAAATTTTTTTTCTGAATTATGTTAAAATGGCAACCCCACATTATATGTCCGTTTCAGGCTCGACACAACAAGTCAAAAATATAATTTAACGGTCAAGTCCGGACTATACGACTGTTTTGGAAGCCCTGCTTAAAACGTAAAATCAATCATATGTAATCAGTTAACCAGGCAATACATTTCAGTGGATGAATTTGTTGTTTATTGCAGCTTTTTCAGAATATATATGTAAATGTTTCTTTGAGAATAACTATTTCTTGATTCCTGATGTCCAACCAATGTAGCTTCCACGACAATAAAGCAAAACTAATGTACATTAAATTTGCTCACACCATCTTTTAAGTAGATGCATAGTTATTTCAGGAATATTGTTTAGATGCAATTTATAAGGTCTGCATATTTGAACTAATTTTGGCAGGGATAGTGTTTAGATGCAAATGATAAGGTCTGCATATTTGAACTAGTTTTTGGAGAATAATTGTTTAGATGCAAATGAATAGGTCTGCATATTTGAACTAATTTTGGCAGGAATATTGGTTTCAGGCAAATGATTAGGTCTGCATATTTAAACTAGTTTTTGGAGGAATAGTGCTTACAGGCAAATGATTAGGTCTGCATATTTGAACTAGTTTTGGCAGGAATATTGTTTAGATGCAATTGATTAGGTCTGCATATTTGAACTAATTTTGGCAGGAATATTGGTTTCAGGCAAATGATTAGGTCTGCATATTTAAACTAGTTTTTGGAGGAATAGTGCTTACAGGCAAATGATTAGGTCTGCATATTTGAACTAGTTTTGGCAGGAATATTGTTTAGATGCAATTGATTAGGTCTGCATATTTGAACTAATTTTGGCAGGAATATTGGTTTCAGGCAAATGATTAGGTCTGCATATTTAAACTAGTTTTTGGAGGAATAGTGCTTACAGGCAAATGATAAGGTCTGCATATTTGAACTAGTTTTGGCAGGAATATTGTTTAGATGCAATTGATTAGGTCTGCATATTTGAACTAGTTTTGGCAGGAATAGTGTTTAGATGCAAATGATTAGGTGTGCATATTTGAACTAGTTTTGGCAGGAATAGTGTTTAGATGCAAATGATTAGGTGTGCATATTTGAACTAGTTTTTGGAGGAATAGTCAAGAGCTCGCGAAAATGGTCTGTCCTGTCGGTCAAAGTGAGGCTCGGACCAGTATTTTGAAAGGTAGTGCTGGTCCTGATGACCGATGTAAAAACGGCCGTTGCAGTGCCTTTTTTATCGGTAATTAGTTGTACCGCAACTTATTCCAATACGTGTTTACATCGGTCATCAGATGTACCTGCTGCTAATTTTCGGTACTGGTTTCCCATTATAAACAAACGGAAACCTACGGAAACCAAAGTGCTGATCTACACGTGGCCTGCTAAATTTGTTCATGTAGCCATCCCAGGCAAACAATCAGCTATTGAACCCTTCGATGGAGATGACAAATACTGAGAAAGTGATTCAGATGATTAAATGGATAGTGAAGATTACTTTAAATAAGAACAATCAGAAGAAAAGAACTGGTCATTCATTGTTTATTTGTCTGTGGCTGTGAAAAATAAAACTAATAATAATAAAGTTATTTTCGATAAAATATGTTATTATTTTTATTTCAGAATAAAATTGATAGATTTTTTAGGACTGGCTAAAATTTTGTAGGACTGACAAATAATCTTGCTTTTTTGGTCCCATGACCGACGGGTCAAAACAAGTTTTCGCGAACTCTGTATAATAGTGTTAAGATGCAATTGATAAGGTAAGCATATTTGAACTAAATTTGGCAGGAATATTGTCTAGATGCAATTGATAAGGTCTGCATATTTGAACTAGTTTTTGGAGGAATATTGTTTAGATGCAAATGATTAGGTCTGCATATTTTAACTAGAATTTGGAGGAATAGTGTTTACAGGCAAATGATTAGGTCTGCATTTTTGTACTAGTTTTGGCAGGTATATTGTTTAGATGCAAATGATAAGGTCTGCATACTTGAACTAGTATTTGGAGGAATAGTGTTTAGATGCAAATGATTAGGTGTGCATATTTGAACTAATTTTGGCAGGAATATTGGTTACAGGCAAATGATTAGGTCTGCATATTTAAAATAGTTTTTGGAGGAATAGTGCTTATAGGCAAATTATTAGGTCTGAATATTTGAACTAGTTTTGGTAGGAATATTGTTTAGATGCAATTGATTAGGTCTGCATATTTGAACTAGTTTTTGGAGGAATAGTGTTTAGATGCAAATGATTAGGTGTACATATTTGAACTAGTTTTTGGAGGAATAGTGTTTAGATGCAATTGATAAGGTAAGCATATTTGAACTATTTTTGGCAGGAATAGTGTCTAGATGCAATTGATAAGGTCTGCATTTTTGAACTAGTTTTTGGAGTTATATTGTTTAGATGCAAATGATTAGGTCTGCATAATTGAACTAGTTTTTGGAGGAATAGTGTTTACAGGCAAATGATTAGCTCTGCATATTTGAACTAGTTTTGGCAGGAATTGTGTTTAGATGCAAATTTTAGTGGCGTCACTTTAACTGTTCTAGAGTTATGCCCTTTATAAATGGAAAAATTGCAAAATTTTTAGTTTCCATTCTCTAACTTAAGTTTGCCTTAACCAAATGTTATGAAACTTATGCACAATGCTTATTATCACAACATAAAGATCAAGTTTGAATTTTGGTAGCGTCGCTCTAACAGTTCTAGAGTTATGCCTCTTTATAAATGGAAAAATTGCAAAATTAGGTCTGCATAATTGAACTAGTTTTTGGAGGAATATTGTTTAGATAGAATTGATTAGGTCTGCATATTTGAACTAGTTTTGGCAGGAATAGTGATTAGATGCAATTGATAAGGTCTGCATATTTGAACTAATTTTGGCAGGAATATTGTCTAGATGCAATTGATAAGGTCTGCATTTTTGAACTAGTTTTTGGAAGAATATTGTTTAGATGCAAATGATTAGGTCTGCATATTTGAACTAGTTTTTGGAGGAATATTGTTTAGATGCAAATAATTAGGTCTGCATATATACACAAGGCTTATTACCACAAAACACGGATCAAGTTTGAATTTTAGTGGCGTCACTTTAACCGTTCTAGAGTTATGCCCTTTATAAATGGAAAAATTGCAAAATTTTTAGTTTCCGTTCTCTAACTTAAGTTTGCCTTAACCAAATGTTATGAAACTTATGCACAATGCTTATTATCACAACATATAGATCAAGTTTGAATTTTGGTAGCGTCGCTCTAACAGTTCTAGAGTATGCCCCTTTATAAATGGAAAAATTGCAAAATTAGGTCTGCATAATTGAACTAGTTTTTGGAGGAATATTGTTTAGATAGAATTGATTAGGTCTGCATATTTGAACTAGTTTTGGCAGGAATTGTGTTTAGATGCAAATGATTAGATGTGCATATTTGAACTAGTTTTTAGAGGAATAGTGATTAGATGCAATTGATAAGGTCTGCATATTTGAACTAATTTTGGCAGGAATATTGTCTAGATGCAATTGATAAGGTCTGCATTTTTGAACTAGTTTTTGGAGGAATATTGTTTAGATGCAAATGATTAGGTCTGCATATTTGAACTAGTTTTTGGAGGAATATTGTATAGATGCAAATGATTAGGTCTGCATATATACACAAGGCTTATTACCACAAAACACGGATCAAGTTTGAATTTTAGTGGCGTCACTTTAACCGTTCTAGAGTTATGCCCTTTATAAATGGAAAAATTGCAAAATTTTTAGTTTCCGTTCTCTAACTTAAGTTTGCCTTAACCAAATGTTATGAAACTTATGCACAATGCTTATTATCACAACATACAGATCAAGTTTGAATTTTGGTAGCGTCACTCTAACAGTTCTAGAGTTATGCCCCTTTATAAATGGAAAAATTGCAAAATTTTTAGTTTCCATTCTCTGACTTGAGTTTGCCTCAACCAAATGTTATGAAACTTATACACAATGCTTATTACCACAAAACACAGATCAAGATTGAATTTTGGTGGCATCACTTTAACCGTTCTAGAGTTATGCACCTTTATAAATGAAAAAATTGCAAAATTTTTAGTTTCCGTTCTCTAACTTAAGTTGCCTCAAACAAATGTTATGAAACTTATGCACAATGCTTATTATCACAAAATACAGATCAAGATTGAATTTTTGTAGCGTCACTCTAACCGTTCTAGAGTTATGCCCCTTTATAAATGGAAAAATTGCAAAATTTTTAGTTTCCGTTCTCTAACTTGAGTTTGCCTCAAACAAATGTTATGAAACTTATACACAATGCTTATTACCACAAAACACAGATCAAGTTTGAATTTTGGTGGCATCACTTTAACCTTTCTAGAGTTATGCACCTTTATAAATGGAAAAATTGCAAAATTTTTAGTTTCTGTTCTCTAACTTAAGTTGCCTCAAACAAATGTTATGAAACTTATGCACAATGCTTATTATCACAAAATACAGATCAAGATTGAATTTTTGTAGCGTCACTCTAACCGTTCTAGAGTTATGCCCCTTTATAAATGGAAAAATTGCAAAATTTTTAGTTTCCTTTCTCTAACTTGAGTTTGCCTCAACCAAATGTTATGAAACTTATACACAATGCTTATTACCACAAAACACAGATCAAGTTTGAATTTTGGTGGGGTCACTTTAACCGTTCTAGAGTTATGCCCCTTTATAAATGGAAAAATTGCAAAATTTTTAGTTTCCGTTCTCTAACTTAAGTTGCCTCAAACAAATGTTATGAAACTTATACACAATGCTTTTTACCACAAAATACAGATCAAGTTGAATTTTAGTGGTGTCACTTTAACCATTCACGAGTTATGCTACTTTATAATGTTGTATGCAAGCAGGGGCATCATCTGTGTCCATGGGGACACATTCTCCATTTATTTTTTAAATTGACAGAGTTTGTCTCTCTTATTGTATGGTTAGTAGAAAGTTTTCTATTGTTTATTGTGATGATTCTCATATTTTTACAGTTAGGCATTTGTGTCTCTTATGTGTACTTCTTCACATTTTCTATTTTGGTCTGTATGTTTGTCATAGTTGTGACATATATGCAAGTCAGTTATTTTCACTATTCATAAAATTCCTACCAATTTATCTAACAAATATCTCTATGTGTCCTTTGGATGTCTAGATGTTCATATTGTTTCTTTAATTTATTTTATCTTTGTAAGGCTAAGTATGACATTATTTGTCCGATATTTTTGCTTGTTATACACTGTTATCTGTAATTTGTTGAAATTACCCTGTATTGTTAATGACATCTAGCAATGAATTCCACTTAAACTAGTGATCATTTGCATTTTCAGGAGGTGTAAGCTTATGCAGTGATTTTGAGATGAAGAACAGCAATAAAAACACCGTTTCTTTGCTTTATATTTTTTCAATAAGTTTGTAGAGAGTTTTTTGTACATAAAATCGCTTCCTTTCCATTGAAAGGAGATAGGTCAGTTGATTCTATGTACAATTGAATGTATTACATGAAGAATGTAGAAATACTCATACAATTTTGTATTTCAGTGGAAAGTTGCTTCAGCTGCCTTGGAAATATTTGTTAAACTGTTGAAATGCCATGAGATAAAGGCTGAAGACTTTACAGATGAAATGGTAGAGTTACAGACTGGAGGGACTGTAGCTGTAAACAAATCTCCTGGTCATACTCTAATTATACACATGCTCAATCATTCAGGACTTTTAAAGAAGGTTAGATACTGTACATCTTTTTAAAGGAGTTCTTCTTTCTAAATGAGTTCATCTGACATTTCCTCATTTTCAAGGCTCATTAATCAATAATACATGTTTCCAGCAGCTTTCAAAAAAAGGCAGTGTAATTTTCTCAGAGGAAATGACAACACTTTTAGGGCTACCTCAGTATGGAGGACTACACTTTGAGGACAGCCTTAATAGAGATATAAAGGCATTGTTAGGAATAGGAATTTAAACAAAATATACCATTATTATTTCATATTTAATATTAAACAAAACCAAAGATATACATATGAGATTATTAAGTTCATTTCTTTATGTAGTAAATTGTTTGTTTCTAGACTAAGCTCATAGAAACTTGATATTGTGACTCCGTCATTTGATTTAATAACTTTAGGTAACTTTAATACTGGCTGAATGTATGTGATGATTTGTTTTGAAAGTGTCTGGACTTGGAAGGCAGATTTTTTCGTATATTGGTATGACATTGGCGTCGTCGTCGTCCTCCGAAGACACATTGGTTTTCGCACAATAACTTTAGTTTAAGTGAATGGATCTCTATAAAATTTTACCATAAGGTTCAATACCACAAAAGGAAGGTTGGGATTGATTTTGGGGGTTATGGTACCAGCATTTAAGGAATTAGGGGCCAAAAAAGGGGCAAAAACCAAGCATTTTTCTACTTTCATGACAATAACTTGTGTGTAAGTGTATGGATCTTTCTGAAATTGTACTACAAGGTTCCATATCACAAAGGGAAAGCTGGAATTGAGTTTGGGGTAATTGCCCAAAACGCTTAGGAATAAGGGGCCAAAAATAAGCATTTTTCTAGTTTCCAGACAATAACTTGTGTTCAAGTGTATGGATCTCTCTGAAATTGTACTGCAAGGTACCATACCACAAAGGGAAGGCTGGGATTGATTTTGGGGGTAATTGCCTCAAAATTTTAGGAATTAGGGGCCAAAAAGGGGCAAAAAACAAGCATTTTTCTAGTTTCAGGACAATAACTTGTGTTAGTGTATGGATCTTTATGAAATTTTACTACAAGGTTCCATATCAAAAAGGGAAGGCTGGGATTGATTTTGGGGTAATTGCCCTCAAAATTTTAGGAATTAGGGGCCAAAAAGGGGCAAAAAACAAGCATTTTTCTAGTTTCAGGACAATAACTTGTGTGTAAGTGAATGGATCTTTATGAAATTGTACTACAAGGTTCCATATCACAAAGGGAAAGCTGGGTTTGAGTTTAGGGGTAATTGCCCTAAACGTTTATGAGTTTGGGGCCAGAAAACAAGCATTTTTCTAGTTTCCAGACAATAACTTGTGTTTAAGTGTATGGATCTCTCTGAAATTGTACTGCAAGGTACCACACCACAAAGGGAAGGCTGGGATTGAGTTTGGGGGTGATGAATCATAAGGGGGTTAAAAAAATTGGGGGAATTTTTTTTTTTTTTTTTTTTTCCCTTTTTTTCCTTTTTATTTTTGAAAAGTTTCAAGAAGAAATCTTCAATTGTACAGTATTGCGCATTAGATTTGTAAGATCTTTGACCACATTTATTTTGTGTCAGAAACCTATATATGTCAAAAATTTGATCACAATCCAAATTCAGATAGTATCAAGCTTGAATATTGTGTCCAAATTTGCCCCAACTGTTCAGGGTTCGACCACTGCGGTCGTATCAGGCTGCGCTTAGTGAAGCATTTTATTAATGTAATGACATCAGAATTAAGCTTTAATATGCACCTTTTCATGAAAATAAAGAAAAAAGCTGAATTTATGCATATACGTCCATATTACCTTTTTATACGTCTGTCGAAGAAGGGACATATTATGGTATACCAATGTCTGTCCTTCCTGAAACACTTCTTGCTATAACTCAATTTCACTTTTACAAATTCTCATATAACTTTAACACAACATTAGAATTGACATAAGAAAGCTCCTTTTCGATTTTTTATTTTAAATTTTGGCTTTGTTGTTCCAGACTTCCCGAACTTTGATCCTTAGATTTAAGGCAATTTTTCACAACTCAATTAACTCCAGTATTCCTGAATTTATTTCCTCCAACCTTTACATTATTGTGAGCATTGGTTAAAGGAAGCTCCCTTAGATTTAAGGCAATTTTTGTCTCGCCTTGACGGAGTCAAAAAGCGAGACATAGGTATGCTGTTTCCAGCGGTGGCGGCGGCGTCAACAATGTATTAGTTTGTGATTAGGTCAAGTTTATGGTGAACAACAAGTGGTAGGTCAATGATATTTTGTATGCAGTTGTATAAGCATTGGCACATCTCATTTCCATGGAGATTATTGGGCCCTGCCCCCTCAGTCATGGTCTATTGATTTTGAAACTTTTGCTTAGTTTACATGTATTAGTTTGTGATTAGATGAGTTTAAGGGGAACCACTAGTGGTAGGTCAATGATATTTGGTATGCAGTTGTATAAGCATTGGCATATCTCATTTCCATGGAGATTATTTGGCTTCACCCCCTTAGTCATGGTCTATTGACTTTGAAAATTTTGCTTAGTTTACATGTATTAGTTTGTGATTAGGTCAGTTCAAGGGGAACCATTAGTGGTAGGCCAATGTTAATTGGTATTCAGTTGTAAAAGCATTGGCACATCTCATTTCCATGGAGAATATTTGGCCCCACCCCCTCAGTCATGGTCTATTGACTTTGAAACATTTGCTTTGTTTATATGTATTAGTTTGTGATTAGATCAGTTTAAGATGAACTGCTAATGTTAAGTCAATGATATTTGGTATGCAAATTTATTGGCATTTGCAAGTCTTATTTCCATGGAGATTATAAAGCCCCACCCCCTCATCATGGTTCATTGACTTTGAAACTTTTACATAGTTTACAAATTAATGTTTGTGTTTAGGTTTGTTTAAAGGGAAGGACTTATGATAAGTCAATGGTATTTGGTATGCAGTTGTATTAACATTGGCACATCTCATTTCCATGGAGATTGTTTAGCCATGTACCTTCAGTCATGGTTCATCGACTTTAGTTTTTTGCATAACTTACATGTTAAAGTATTGCTATTTTAATTTCAACATTTGCATTATCAAAATTACAAAAAGGCGAGACATATCTCTGTGATAACAGTTTATTTACAAATTGGGCACTAACTCCAGTATTCCTGGATTGATTTCCACCAATCTTTACTTTATTTTGGGAATGATGAAAGGAAGCTAGCTCCCTTGTGATTTTTCCCCCAGTTTGTTTGTTTCAGAGTTATGGAACTTTAACCATTACATTTAAGGGAATTTTTCACAAATCACACACTTACTCCAGTATTCCTGGATTGATTTCCTTCAAACTTTACCTGATTGTAGGGATTGATGAGAAGTACAGTACACACAGAGAGTTTGTAATCCCAAACTCCATACACATAATTATTCCTGGTGTGACACCAGGAAACTCCGACATCCCTCCCTAATTCTCGGAGAAATTTGGGAGTATTCCTCCGACTTCGCGAAATTCGCTACCTTTTGTTTATTGTATTAGCGACATCTCTCCCAGTCCGTGTGACGCGTGTCACACCAGGTAATTAATTGCCCTAATCCTTCTGATCTATGCCGGCACACGACAGTCAAGGTATGTGAGATTTCTAATGTAATTAAACAGTTGTATTTCCTGTCTATTGATAATCAGGTTATATATCTGATTGCTTGAAACAAATAAAAGATTAAAAAGCAAAACGTTATTGTTAATTCTTGCAATTACACTGTACATTTAAAATTAGTTTTATTAAAAACAACTATATTTGATTTTGACCTCGGTTTTTTTGTCAGTAAATAAATGTTTAATTTACAAGAGATATAATTGTGTAAAAATAAACGGAGACTAACGCTGAATAAATGTGGGCAGTTTGAAGAAAATTACACGTCTCAAAGTTTTGTATACAAGTAAAAAAGAAAATATTATTCACTATTCGTTATGCTAATAAGTCTACGCTATTTTCATTTTACGATTACATAATTGCTTGAAAAAAAAAAGATTTAAAAGCAAAATGTTGTTGTTAATTCTTTCAATTGCATCAGTTTTATAAAAAAAAAAAAAAACTATACTTGATTTTGACCTCGTTTTTTTTTATCGGTAAATTATATTACTTACGAAAAGAGACATACTTGCGTAAAAAAAAAACGGAAACTAACGCTGAATATGATGTGAGCAGTTTAAAGAAAATTACGTGTCTCAAAACTTGTATATGCAAGTAAAAAAGAAAATACTATTCACCATTCGTTATGCTTAATCGTCTCACGCATTTTCTCTTTACGATTTGTTAGCATTACTTTAGGATAAATAATACATTTCGCTACAACAGGAATACTTCTATAGCTGCATCAACTCGTCGTTGCATAATATTCATTTACGCACAATGAATGTAAACTTTGTGTTGTATTTAGGACAGTGATCTTTAAATATTTTTAAAGGAATTAATTGCCGTGGGAAGACGATACACATCTCAGTGATCAACAGTGCGTGGTTGAACTTTGAACTTGACTTCGCTCACAATATTGAATGCTAAAAATAGTGACATCAATTTTGTCCACGATATTTATTTGGCGGAAATATTATCACGTAACAGTAAACTCAGGTGACCTTTCTGGATGACCGTGGGAAAATTCATTCAGGGTTTAAATTTGCTTTGTAATGATTGACATTTGTGTGCGTTAAGATTGAGGCTCTAGAAGGTCCTTTACAATTGATTAACGGAATCTAAAATATAATCCTTTTCTGAATAAACGAACACCAGCCTTTTATTTTTACGTTTCTCAGTCAGCACAGAACGTAAACCTGGACATTATTTATACGTCCATGGTCAACAATATACATTAATGGTAGATGAAAACACGATGCATGTCGTTCAGTTCCTGTTGGGCGTTGGTAGAGATCCTCTGTGAAAATGTGCAGATCGTTAAAATCCGATCCACATTTTTTTTTCACGTATTTCTTTCACGATATAGTTTCATTTTAATATTCTATAGTAATTGTTGAAATACTTCTGTTTTTTAATTTCGACAAGGACTTTTAACATCCAATTTTATTTTAAATAATAAAGGATCAATAACAGATCATAACGGAGATAAACAACACATGATTTTTTCTTCTTCATATAATTAATTAGGTTGTGATTATTGTGTTGTGTCTGGGCGGGGAATGTCTCTAAGTGTTGTGTTTTTATGAATATAGGGCACATTGCATACAAAACGTTTTCCCTTCGTTCAACAGAGTTGTCACTTTACAGTTTCTTTTCTGAATTCAAATAATTCAAGTCAGTAATGTACCGGAGGTAGTGAAACAATATTTTACATTGCAAAATAAATTGAAAGTAACAGAGTTGACTTGTTGATCCGATAAATTAACTCTTGGGTTAAGATTGGACAAATTACCGTTAAAACAACATTTTGTTTTAAGCCAGTTGATTTTTATATATTGAACAATTAATGAACCGGATATTGCTCACTGAGTAGGTCATAAAAGATACTAATTGTGGTAAAATCGTCTTTGTTGAAAAACACAAATTATGACCTGACGGACTATAATAAAAATACAAAATAAGTGTTTTATTCGTATTTTTATTCGTTGGTACGTTTTATTTGAAATGACAATGACATGGGACAAAAACATACAAGAATAATTATCTTATTTTGAATGATAATGTCACATTTTTATCTGTCAAAGAAAGGACATTTTAATACAGTGTTTTAAAGCACACAGGTGCAATCAAGATCGATTAAATGTACATAGGTAATAAATCTGGCTAATCCGATTATGTTGTCACGCGTCATTAATCTTCAGTACATCCGATGGGCAATAAACCAATTAACAGCCACGCGTGTTGGGAGAGAATCTTTGGAGGAAATTGGGGGTATAATCCGTGATTCGCGGTGTCACACCGCTACACTCAATCGGTGATTAGAGTTCGCGATTACAAACTCTCTGTGCGTACTGTAGCTCCATTTTGATTTTTAAAAATTTCAGTTTGTCGCTCCATAGTTATGGGATTTAATTGTCAGATTTTATTAAATTTTTCTCATAATGTACCATAACCTGAGTTTGCTTGCCTTTTTTCAGTGGAAACTTTACATAATTGTTGGAATTGGTAACAAACTGTTTGATTTAAACAACAATATCCTCTGGCATGTTTTTCTATAGAGCCATTTTATTTGCTTATGATTAAATGCCTTTGAAATGTCCCATTTTATTTTTGCATCAAATTCAAAATGTACAATTAGGGCGTATCATGCACTCTTGGCGCAGCTGTTTATTGGAAACATCTTGCGCAGCCAAGAAAAAAAAAAATTTAATTTTAGAGAAGCTTTATAATAGCTATTTACATAATCTCACCAAATGTTAAGGTGTTTCTTAGGTACACACATACTTTCCAATCGAAAAAATACTCTGAAAAAGTTGATGAACAAAAAGGAAAGAAAATTTTGTCGTGGTTTGTTGCCAGGGTAACTTGTCAAATGGGAAATTTGTTTTAATTTTTTAATCACCTTTTAACCTTAGTATTGTTAGGATAGATTTAAGATCACTTATGGTAACTTCCAAATTTGTACAAATATTTGGGCCAAATAAGGGCCTTATTGCTCTTACTCCTTGTAAACATTTTAAAATTGAGGATATACAAAGTTACTGTTGTCAAAAATTCCATTCAATTAACAGTATTTATACTTTTCAAAAATGTTTAAACATATTTGTAATAGTTCGATTGTGAAATTCAACAAAATATCGGCTGTTAAAATTTTGATCATGTGCAAAGGGAAAATGACTTGAATGGTCTTTCTAAAAGATGATTTACATTAATATGTCCAAATAAGGACATGGTGCCAAAAATTTCTACACAGAAAGGGCTTGGCATCATGGAAATTTGGGCAGGCTGCAATACTTTCTCACTACTTCCTGTTGGAAACACCACTGTTAAGACTTAAAAGCAATAGGTCAACTATATTTGGTGTTTAAATGATTGTGAAATGTACATGTTTGTCGGATTGGGTTCAGCAGATCTTGAACTTATTTAAATAAATCATTGATCATGTTAAGTTTATGTGATATTTGTAGTAAAACCTTTACCCTTAAGACTCAACATGAATTCAGTCATGATCAGTATAGCCAAATGATAGCAGGTCAAACATTCTCAAACACATATTTTAAACATTGTAATTGCAGAATTCTAGTATTCTCAGCTGTACATGCAGTTTCATAAAAACTTCTGCTTAAGAGGTTTTGGGATATTCGATTAAAGGACCTCACAAAATGTATGAGTGTTGTAGATATGTATTGTTTTCAATATATAATGATATAAAATGAATCTAATTAGTGATGTCTTACAGTTTTACATGTTATTGTGAGCAAGAAAATAGGAATAGCATCTGTTAGATGTCTCCAATATTCTTGCTTTAGAAAGATGACTTGAGATGCATTTACTCAAGGGTAAAACTTGCCACACCATTCATTGGTATACACCTGTATCAATTGAAACTCTGTTATGCATTCTGTAAATTTACATATTTGATTATCAGACCTGTTGACTATTTTGCCTATCCTAATTGCTCTTTCTGTCCATCTGCTAAGAAGGGTCCTTTTCCTTTTTTGTGAAATTTGGACAACAATTGTGGTAAAAACTTATTTTTTGTTAAAAAATCACATATTTTGAGAAACAAAAATTGACATGTAAGTTATGATAAGTTATTCAAAACTGATTCCCAATGACAAAATTTATTTTTGTGATAATTTGGGTTTTAACGTAATAAGTTTTGAGAAATATCTTTTTGTGCTAGGATTTCTGAATGAAAATTGATACATTGATATAATGAGCTATTCCAAATTGAATCCTGATGTTAATAATTTATTAAAGAAAAAAAAATGGTAAAAACCTTACTTACTAAACCTGAAGGGTTGACTTATAAAAATATGATCTCTTGAACTTCTCTAATTGGACAGTAAAAATATACTGAAATCTTATTGGTTGATTTTAAAGAGGTTTTAATTGTATTAAAGGGGATTTGATCTAACTTGGAAAAAGAGGGTTTGTTAGTTAGGGGCAGAAATTTAGCAACTGACAACCTATAAGTTATTGTAAGGGTTCTTAGATATGCAGAGAGCATTGCATGCTCCTACATTAAGCTGTGGATTTAACGTCCCCATCAAACAGGAAAATACAGCAAATTGAAATGGTTCAGTTAAATAATTCAATTAACGATGCCATAAGTTTAATGTTGATATCTATTTTACATTTACAGGTTCTACGAATTCTTGATGATGTTGCAAAAGTATTAGAGACCTATTCAAATGCTCCAGGTATGATTTAGACTCCAGATGATAACCACATAGGGACTATTCTAGAAAATTATGTATAAAAGGGGTTAGAAGATCACTTTTTAGACAAAAAATGTCAAAGAAACAAGACTTAATGTAAACAAATTGTCTAAAACTTTGCTTTACCTGTACAGGTTTAATTTAATATTTAGATAAGTCTAGGGTTAAAGTTTAAACATTAATAAACTTTTGAAACCTTAATGGAATTTCAGTAAAATTTTACAGAAGCTTCTTCTAAAGAGATAACATCTAGATTATAAAAACTATATAGAAAGAAAAGATAGACAGAAATTGTAAACATGTAAAAATGATCAGCAATACAAGATCCTCAATTAAGTCAAATGGCTTAATTTGTCAAGTTATATCTGGTATATGACAATGTATACTTATTATTTGCATTTATTTCCCAAAAATCTGAAACAACTGAACCAATTTAAACCAAACTTGACATAAATGGTCCTTGTAGTGTCTAGATTGGAGTTTATGAATTGAATACTTGTACATGGGAATACCGAGTGTCCATTGTTGACAATGGAAAAATCCAGGTGAGTGATAATGGATCAGAAACTCAGCAAATTAAAAGCTTTACATGTTGATAATAGACCTAAATATTGTTGACCTCTAAATGTCTTGGTTTTTTTCGAGCCTGCAACTTTTGTCGCAGAAAGCTCGACACAGGAATAGTGATCTAGCAGCGGCAACGACGGCGGAGTTAGCTAACTTCTTAAAAGCTTAATATTTCAGAAGGTAGAATACCTGGATCCTTCATACTTTGTATATAGATGCCTTATGTTATGAAGTTTCCGTCTGTCATATGTCCATCAACCTTGACATCATTTTCATGATTCAGTGACTACTTGAAAAAAAAAAAAGTTAAGATCTTTAGTATTCTTAATTTCTCTCTTATTATGAGTAATAGGATATTTGGTATGTGCGTACCTTGCAAGGTCCTCATGCCCATCAGACAGTTTTCACTTGACCTCGACCTCATTTCATGGATCAGTGAACAAGATTAAGTTTTGGTGGTCAAGTCCATATCCCAGATACTATAAGCAATAGGTCTACTACATTTGGTGTATGGAATGATTGTAAGGTGTACATGTCCAACTGGCAGGTGTCATCTGACCTTGACCTCATTTTCATGGTTCATTAGTTAAAGTTAAGTTTTTGTGTTTTGGTCTGTTTTTCTTATACTGTATAAAATAAATCAACTATATTTGGTGTATGAAAATATTTTAGGATGTACATGTTAGTCTGGCATGTTTTATTTGACCTTTACCTCATTTTTACTGTTCATTGCTCAATGTTAAGTTTTTGTTTTTGGTCTATTTTTCTTATACTTTCGGCAATAGGTCAACTATATTTGGATTATTGAATGATTGTAAGGTGTACATGTCCAACTGGCAGGTGTCATCTGACCTTGACCTCATTTTCATGGTTCATTGGTCAAAGTTAAGTTTTTTAGTTTTTTTGTCCTTTTTTCTTATACTATATGCAATAGGTGAACTAAACTTGGTGTATGGAAATATTTTAGGATGTACATGTCTGTCTCGCAGGTTTTATCTGACCTTGACCTGATTTTCAAAGTTCATTGCTCAGTGTTAAAATTTGGTGTTTTGGTCTATTTTTGTTCACTTATAAGCAATAGGTCAACTATATTTGGTGTATGGAATGTTTATAAGGTGTTTATGTCTGTCCGCCAGGTATCATATGACCTCTTTTAAATGGCTCATTGGTCAATGTTAAGTTTTAATGCTGAACTTTGTTTCTTAGAAAATATAAGCAATAGGTCCACTATATTTGGTGTATGGAATGATTGTAAGGCGTATCTGTCTGTCTGGCATGGTTCATATAACCTTGACCTTATTTTCATGGTTCATAGGTCAATGTTAGTTTTTTTAGCTCACCTGGGCCCGGCCCATGTGAGCTTATGCCATCACTTGGCGTCCGTCGTCGTCTGTCGTCGTAAACTATTTCAAAAATCTTCTCCTCCGAAACTACTGGGCCAAATACCTTCAAACTTTAACTATATGTTCCTTAGGGTATCTAGTTTATAAATTATATCCAAAGTTTTCATCCATCGACAAACATGGCCCCCATGGCTAAAAATAGAACATAGGGGTCAAATGCAGTTTTTGGCTTATATCTCAAAAACTAAAGCTTTTAGAGCAAATCTGACATGGTGTAAAATTGTTCAATTGGTCAAGATCTATCAGCTCTGAAATTTTCAGACGAATCGAACAACCCATTGTTGGGTTGCTGCCACCGAATTGGTAGTTTTAACAAAATTTTGCAGTTTTTTGTTATTATTTTGAATATTATTATAGATATATATAAACTGTAAGCAGCAATAATGTTCAGCAAAGTAAGATCTACAAAAGAGTTAATATGACCATAATTGTCAATTGACCCCTTAAGGAGTTATTGCCCTTTAAAGACAATTTTACACAATTTGTTTATCAAGTTTGCTAACATTTAAAAATCTCCTCCTCTGAAACTACTGAGCCAATTACCTTCAAACTTTAACTAAATGTTCCTTAGGGTATCTTGTTTATAAATTGTATCCGAAGTTTGTATCCATCAACAAACATGGCTGCCATGGCTAAAAATAGGACATAAGGGTCAAATGCAGTTTTTGGCTTATATCTCAAAAACTAAATCTTCTAGAGCAAATGTGACATGGGGTAAAATTGTTTAATTGGTCAAGATCTATTGCCACTGAAATTATCAGACGAATCGAACAACCCATTGTTGGGTTGCTGCCACCGAATTGGTAGTTTTAACAAAATTTTGCAGTTTTTTGTTATTATTTTGAATATTATTATAGATATATATAAACTGTAAGCAGCAATAATGTTCAGCAAAGTAAGATCTACAAAAAAGTTAATATGACCAAAATTGTCAATTGACCCCTTAAGGAGTTATTGCCCTTTAAAGACAATTTTACACAATTTGTTCATCAAGTTTGCTAACATTTAAAAATCTTCTCCTCTGAGATACAGGTGAGCGATTCAGGCTCTTGAGAGCCTCTTGTTTCATTCTTCACTGCCATCTTTAATCACAATAATCAATAGCAATGGTATATCACTAAGTTATTTCACTCTTAACCACAGTTATCCAGCATATCTTCATATAGCGGATAATAACCTATACAATTAGTATGACACTATGATAGTTGTCTTCAGCAGGCCTGGCAGCAGCTTTAGCGTTCATACAGGCATCAGCAGCAGCGACATTATCTCATTATTTACAGCTTAAAATTAATAATGTATGTCTGATAGCATTTACTTTCAACATAACTTCAATTAGAAATACACGACAGGAGAGACATTTCTGTGTGTTCACTCTTGTGTTTGTATGGTTGTTTTATCATTGACACATAACCCACATCTCCTTTAATGAAATGACTTTATTGTGTGTTTATCATATGTTGTACTTTCAATCCATATTCAGTTTAAAATGAACTTTCAACTACATTTCAGGAAAGAAGTACATGGAAAGAGCTTCTCTTTGTTGCCTACAATTGGTTGAATTCACCTTAGATAAAGCAGAGGAATTTTTTGATGCTTGTAGAGAAATGGGAGTTTCCATAATGGTTTCTCAAATGGACAGGCTTTTAAGAGGGATAAACCCACGAACAGGAAAGTCTGACCATCTAATTAATGTGGCAAAGTAAGTCTTTCATTAAGATTGTTTCTGATTTTATGGTCATATAGGAAAATATAGTAGAACAATTTTAGATTACATTGATTTTATTTTCCTAGAAGTAAAGGGAAAATTATGTGTACATACTTGTGGAGGAGCATAAGATCAGCAATTCTTAAAGTCTGACATGTCTGATTAAAATTATCGTCTGAAGAAAAAAAGTCTTTTGTCTCATAATTTTGTTTTACCACTGAAATTTTACCACTTTGTACCAATATACTGAGTTATGTCTGAAAATATACTGTATTTATTATTTTTAGCTTTGTTAAGCTGTGCATTTTACCGAAGAAAAATCAGATTTATAATCATTTAAAAAACACCTGTATCACTCAAATTGCATTTCTATGTTGCCATTTAAACAGTTATATAGCCTGGAAAAAAGATAATTTAGTTTTGAGAATTGAAAGGTCAGTTTATTCCATTCATGCAATTGGAGTTGATTAAAATTGGTATTATGCCATTTACCTTGTCCAAAATATAGGACACAGCATTGTAATTCCATGTCCAAATTGGCTGAATGCACCTCTTATGCAAGTATATACTCCAAAAATGATATAAGCATAAGAGGTGCATAGCTTTTCCGGATAAATCCTCCTACAGTGAACCATAGACCTATGTGCTCCCATGCTCAACTTTGTGAATTTTAAAATAACGCTTTGCATCTGGGGGGGCATCATGAAGGGCTTTTTTTATGTCAACACCATGCTAAAATGGCATGATAACACATTTATTTGTAGTGCGTTTCTTTAGAACAATCAATGCAACTTAAAAAATCCAACCTGCACATAGCTGTCAACTTACCCGTATTCTGCTGGACACACCCGAGAATTTCCCCCTTCACATGGGATTTTTTAAATACCTGCCGGGTATTTAAATACTGTAAATTCAGAAATTATTGCATGCATTTATTATTGCGATTTTTCAAGAATGTACAAAAATGCGAGTTTAATTATTGCGATTTCAAAAAAATCTACATACAGGTCTATGTTTTAGCTATCAGAATGCAAGTTCTTATTATTGCGATATACTCACCCAGTTGCATTATTCGCATTAATAAAAACCTAGCAATAATTTCTGAATTACAGTAACCTGGGATTTCAGAAAATGACCTGTTTTCACCCGTATTTCTGACCAGTATTGTTTCAAATATTTAGAAGTCAAAAATACTTTCGGTTTTCTCTGCCTTTTTCCTTTGAAAAGGTAAACAATTAAAATTAGAATTTGCTTATTTACCGTGCCAATGACAGCTATCAAAACATTACATTTGATTGAAAAGTAACAATTCGAGGATTGTTTGTTAATTGTACCCCAGAAAGTTGAAGCCAGTCAAGCTTGACATACAATTCTATGTCCTTATTAAAAGATTTGCCGTTTGCAAATATCATATATCCTGTAAAAATAATTTTAAAACAATTTGAACCTTTTAATACATTTCTGTTCGAGAGAATAATTTTGTTATCACTTAAATGTAAAAGCTTTAAATCAAATCCATATGCTCTAGATATTACACTGAAAGGAAACACACTAACTTCTTTCTATTTATCTTCCTCTTGTGTATAGGAGCACATTAGCTATAATTGATTTCTAATTACATGTATAGCTGGGGTTATGACATTCATTAATAAAAAGAAGTAAACTAGTGTGAATAAAACAATAAAAGGGCATTGCTTTAGAAAGATATTTAATTAATGATAAATATTTATATACTTAACAAATACAAAAGTGATTATTTTTAGGAAACTCAGTGGTATATGTATATGTTATATAATATATATATATAAAAAAATCTCAATACTAAAATTTGACCGAAAAAGTTCGTACGTGTTATGACCTGACATTTTCTTCTTCACTGCAGGTCATGACCTGCATTTTCAGTTTCAGAGGTTGACAGGTATGCCTGCATTTTTTCAATAAATTTTTTACAGTGTAATGTACTATTTTGGGATGAATAAATTATATCAAAACTATAGAAAATGTCTCATACTCAAATATGAACAATTGTAATTTAAGGGGGTCATTAATTCAATATAACAGATTCATACATACTAATTTTTTTATCTTTTTCAGCTGGACCTTACTTTACCTTAAAATTCATGACCCAAAATTTTTACTTTGTAGTTTTATCCCCCAACTTACTAATTCATCCATAAAAGTTGGAAGGTGTTCGAAAATTTTGCAAGTAATCACTATTCACACTAAGGATTATATTTGTAGAAAACTACAATCAAAAGGCAATAACTGTGTCATCAGGGCAAATATGATTTGAAATTATTCAAACTTATCTGCCAATATTTCCACCAGTGATTTCTTTGATTGGATACAGACAATGATACTTTGACCAGGAACTTTGCTGTCTTGACTTGAATTCTTCATAGTAAATTATAAAGGCTATTTACTTTCCAGATACATAACATTTAACCAAGTCATGCCTTATCATGCTATGTCAGCTATGAAGATTTTATTCAGTGTGAGCAGAGCTGCAGGCATACAAGCTGATCTAGTCAATCTATACACTGCTGATGAGGTATTTTATTGTTTGTATATTATTAATTCATAAGATGATGGAAAACATCAATGTGGCGGGGTTAACATGTTTGTGAGCGCTCAACCCTCCCCCTAATCTAGGACAGTGGTGTAACAGCACAACAGAAGAACAAACTATAAAAATCAGTTGAAAAAGGCTTAACTCATCAGATCGATACAAAGCAGAAAAACATCAAAACATAAATACAGATCGGACGTAGCAGGGTATTTTTATCCATCCCTCATCCCTAACAACAAAAAGGACACTAAGTACAGATCTATGAGTACTCGCAGTTACTGACAGCTAGTTCAAAGCCAATAACAACTATTAAAAAAAAAATCATGTATCTAAAACTAAATATCAATCAGTACACATCCAACTTCCAATGTATTGTGTAAAGATGTCATTAACAGTCAGAGAAAAACATGACCTTGTGCAATGCCAAAATAAAGGTATCGACAGATTGTAGTACAGTAGACTCCACCTAATCGGATATTGGCTAAACAAATATATCGGCTATTGTAATATTATTTCAAAACACCAAACCCTTCCCTATATGTTTAATGTTAATTTTATTGTGATATTGTATATAAGAATATATCGGCAAATAGGATAAGAATATTCAGGAAAATTTTGTCAAAAACCATGAACAATCGGATATTTTCAATGTTTTTCTGACAGGAAATGGACCCGGAAGTGACGCAACTACAATCTTGCAGACAAGAAAATTAAGTTTTTACTTAATAAAAATAACTATTTCTTAATAAATCATTGTCTTTATTCATTTTCTTTCTTTGTAATGTGAATTAGATGCCCTTAAATTGAGTTAAAATTCAAATGCCCTGTGAAATGGTTAAAGTAAAGACCAGTACATTGGGAGAATTTTGATAAAACTCCAAGTGCTCACAGAATCAGAAATATAATTTAAACTGAATGTACCTCCTCCTGAATAATTTATTGCAATATACAAGACAAGAGACAAGAGAAATCTGACTTTTGTCAGATATAATATTGTAACATGTGCATGACCACATGTCATGGACGCCATTTTGTTATATTTACATAATGTGAAGAAGCCTCCAGAACAATGACCTAAACATTAACAGTCTTCAGAAAACTTAAACTTGATGCTATATTTTGTCATCAGTGTCTAATAACAAGTGGGGGTAACTTTTTTGTTAAGGTAACAGATACGTAATGTGCAATCTCACAGAATTTTCGAGAATTTGTATGCAACAAGACCATCAAGAACTGCACATGAACATAAACAAAATTCTATATGTTACATTTATACTTTCTGAGATGTGGCAAATCAAATATCTGGATAGTTGTGATACACAAATTTTTTAAAAGATATTACGGATACACTGGAACAGTTTTTACAGCAAAAATAAATACAGTGACCCCTTATAATTTTGCATGTACAGGAAAAATCATATCACAAGGACAGACGGATAATTTATAAGAATAATTTTGTAAACATCTGGTAGTTATGTACAGACCAAACTTGCATTTTAGGAGAAACTTTTTAAACATAAGAAATTTTTTGAAGATATCAATTCAATAATATATTTGGTAGAATATTAATTCTGGAAACAAATGTGCAACATGGCAGAAATTTTCAGTAACCTCAATGCAGATTAACATAAATTTAGACATATAGTGCATCTTCAAAAACATATTTTCTCAATTCCCGGCCGTAAGCTTTCGATTGATTGATTGATTGGTGTTAACGCCACTTTCAACACTATTGTGTTATTTCGTGGCAGTCAGTTTTTATTGGTAGAGGAAGCCGAAGTGCCCGGAGAGAACCGTCGACCTTCAGTAGGAAAACTGACAATCCTAGTCAATTAAGATTAAAGGTGAGCGCACCTGGCAAGTTCAGGATTCAAGCTCGCAACCTCAGTGTTGACTGGGTAGTGATACAGTAGTTCGACTACTTAGACCACTCGGCCACCGAAATTGATATATACATTTTGTACTATATAATATTTATTGGTTAATCTGGAAAATCCTCTGTATATCCTTGTCCCTTTGTAGATTTTTGTAGTTCATGTAATTGCAGTTTTTTATTATTACAGAAAACTAAAAGTGAATTATTGCATGGATTTGTTGAATGTTTAGAAGTTGATGACCCAGAAATATCAAAAGACAACATAATCATTCTGAATGAAGAAAAAGGTTAGTTTTGTGATTGTGTTCATTTGTATTCATAATATTTGTTTTTTTTAACAGAATCTTACTCAGCTTAAAATATGAGCTGTGTCGGATAGAAATCAACCTTATGCAGATGAATATCAGTACATCTGGCGAGTTGAAAAAAATCTCTATGCAAAGTCTGTAACTGTTTGAAAATTGAGTTGATATAAGAACCCTACAAAACAGACCAAAATTCATCTTTTATTTTGTATTTGAATGTTCCAAAATCAATCAAAGTCATAAAATTTACATGTATACATGCACTTGCATATAGTCGGTTTCTATTCAATTTGGGCAGTGAGTTGCTTTCCTTTCTAGAGTTATGCCCCTTTATAACTTGGAAAATTGCTAATTTTTTCTTTTCCCCACTTTTACTTGAGTTTTCCTGATCCAAATTTATGAAACTCGTACACATAGCTAAGAACCAAAACTCGCAGACAAATTTGGAATTTGGGCACTGTCTCACTCACCGTTCTAGAGTTATGCCCTTTAAAACTTGGAAAGTTGCAAATTTTTCAGTTTCCACACTCTTAATTAAGTTTGTCTCATCCAAATTTTATGAAACTCATTCACAATGCTAAGAACCACAACACACAGAGTTCGAATTTAGGCTGTGAGTCATTTACCGTTCTTGAAATATTGCAAATCTTCAGTGGGGTCATTCATGTCCTCAGACACATTCTTCTTTTATCTTGGAAAAAGGCTATTGAAATATTGAAGTCAAAAATAAAACTATGATTGCTAAGTTGTTTAAAGTTTTGTTTATTAAATTGAAATGGCATAGGTCACATTAATATATAGTTGAAAGAATGGAAAACAATAAAAAAGTTTTTGTTGGTCAGGGTTGTCAGACATAGGCATTTAGCTCAGACTGAAAGAGAGCTTACATAGATCCCTCTTAGAACTCTCACTTTCATATAGATTCATACATTGGTACCAGTGGATTATCGGATAGATCCAATCAAGATAGTTAGATCAAGCCTGGGCGAGGACATTAAAATTAGATGATTTAACTATCGAGATTTGGTAAATCCAATAAACCACTAGAAGCCATGTAAGATTCTTTTTCTCTCATGGTTATGAAATAAATTTTCATAATTGGTAAACCAAAATCCCCTTGGAGTGTCCTCACATTCCTGATTATTTTTTTTACGTTATACACTTACCAAATTGATGTGTAAAACACTTCATATATGCATTTCTGAATCAAATGGAAAAAACATTAATGAAACGACACTTTTAATCAAGAACATTGCATTTCATGAAATATATATTTATATGTAATAGTAAAGAATTTGAACAACAATTTTTGAAGCTGGAAGTATTTCCCCATAGTAAAATTTTTTATAAAGATGTCAATTTCTCGAACAGGTGTTAACACATTTAAAGCATCCGTAGAGCTGATAAAAGTTATGGCCTTTAACTTATCCAATCATCTACTGAGATCATCAGCAACCACACGTTAATTAAATTTTTTAAACAATGGGTTCAGAAAGGGTTAAATTGCCAAAGAATTATAGAAAGCTATTAACAACAAATATAAACTCTGATACAATTGATGTTGCAGGTTATACAGATCCTTAAAACCTATTGGCAATTTGGATAAGCCTTGATCATGTTGAATTTATGTTTTTGTTTATTTTGATAAATCTCTTACTGCAAACTTCCATTTATATTGAAAATAAGATTTGTGTTGTTTCTATTTTAGATGAAGAGGTATCATTATCAGGTGTCAGAAATTCTACAAGACAGTATTTACTTCACACAATAATTTACTCACTAGAACAACCTGCACCAAACCTTGCACACTACCTGCTTGGATTTGAACTTTCCAAACCTGTCAACAAAACCAATTTACAAGATCCTGGTAAGTATAAAAAAAAACTTGCTTATATCTTTTTGCAGTTTTTTTGCTTTGTTACATTAAATGTTGTCTATGTGCTATAATAATTTCTGGCAACCTTCACCATTAGTGTTTAAGAAAGATAAGGGAATATTCCTTGCAAAATGCACAAAACATTAATATAGATCTCCAGAAAACTCCAGATTATCTCTTTATTTTTTGGTTTTTGTAGGTAAATTTTTAATATTCTGATCCTGTGACTGGATAAGAAAAAAATTAGAGTCAGAAGATACAATGGATAACTGACAATGCCATCGCAAAATACAAGACAAAGAAATGACCACAAAACTATACATTAAAAACTAAAGACTGAGTGACACAAAACCTAACAAAAACTATGTGCACCTTTAGCATGAGACAATGAAACAAAGAACTTAGATATGATCTTTATTGTCATGTAATTACAGGGGACCTCAACATTTTTCAAAACTGAGAGATTATAAACTTTCTGAAAAAAAGGACTTAAGTATAGTCCTCCATCAAAAATAAATTGGAAATTGTCACACTGTTTCATTGGGTTATTAAAGATGCTCTTTCATTTTTTTGTAAAAATTAGTGTAAACAGGAGACATCTTATAAAAAGCTTAAGGCCTTCTGTGAACGTTTGAAGGTCCATACTTTATTGACTACAAAACTACACTAAAAAACTTGTCAAACATTGTTTTACCTCAGCTTCTAGTAAGTGTTCTACAACTAATTTTTCTGTCCTTTTAACTCAATACCTAACTAAAATCTTATAATTAACATTTGTAACAAAGCATATGAAAATAATGGATTTTTTTTCATGATTTCTACAGTGAGTTCTTGTGTTGTACTGTTATATCACTGTCCAAGGTTAGGGGAGGGTTGAGTGCTCACAAACCAGGTTGCTGGCTGCCATATTTGTTATTGTGTTTTAACATAAATCAGGTTCTTGGATTTTGTCATTTTGATAGTTTCACTTTTTTTCCCATGATGGCCGTCTGTAGCTTACTAATTATATGGTATGAGTTTTAACTATCGTTGATAGCAACTTGATGATAATTAGTTTTCAGGTCTGTCAGACACATACTTCATGTGTTGATACTTTAATTTTACAATATGTTGAATAATCTTTTAGTAAATTTTATCATCGGTACAAGGTCAAAACTATTTGGGAAAAGATGCATTTTGCAACTGATTCTAATCAGTTCTTGAAAACGAGTACATTGACCCCTCTTTTTATTAAATGGCATTTGGCTTGATTATGTATGAATATTATTCGTACCAATTTTTATGAAAAAATCTACGATGATTTTTTAAAAATTAGATAAATATACAGCAAAAATGGCGCTTCTTTTCTAAAATAATGAAAATTTAATTAAAAATATTGTTAAACAATTTTTGCACAAAGGAGTAGATTCACTAACTCTTAATTTCGGCTCTAAAAATCTGAAAAAAATTGAACTACAATGATGTCATGAAAATTTTATGAAAACATGTTAAATTGTTTCAGTTAAAAAAAGATTTTCACCAATTGCGTCATTAGTGATGTATTTGTGACATCATAAATGTATTTAAATTAGTTTACGTATGATTTTTTGCATAATTTGTCCAAATTTATGACAGTTTTCTGAAAAATTAACAGTGGCACCACCCCTCACCTTCTTATATTTTTGCTGAAATATTTAAAATTTACTAAATGCTTTACTTTTCAGCAGAAATTTCAATGGGCGAGGAGTGGCACCACACATGAAATAAGCTTGGAATATATTCCTATTTCAGTAGATATATTGATTATATATTTAGCAGATATACAAGTTTTCTGATTATAATTTAAAGAATAATTCATTAAGCAATACATACAAAGTAGATTTACTCAAACAATTGAAGTTTAAAAAATACACCTTTACAGGGCCGTTTAATGGGGTTACTGGCTCTACTATTATAGCGTATTTACCGTATGTAAAAAATTAGATATTCAAAATATTTTTACAAAAATCTGCTTGTGGTTATCTTTGAACCAAAAAAAGTTAGGTATGTCTGTCCAATGGATACTGTTGATACTCGAGTAAAAGTTGATCCGACTATAAGTCGGATGCCTTTTCAGCTTCAAAATCTAAGGATTCAGTCTTGACCCTCGTATAAGTCGGACAAAATTTGGGCATTTTTTTTGCAGCTGACAGTAACTGACCACTGGTAAAATCAATGCAAAATCCATGAATTACATTCATTTTCTGCATGAATGTTTGTTTGAATTTAATTGATGTTCATCATGATAATTTATATTGCTGTTAATAAGAAAGGTGTATTCATTTCTTGTTTTGTCTGATTAGCCATGTGTTGTTTACATAATGCATCAATGATTTTGTAGAGTATGACTAAGAAACTATTGTTAGAGGAAAGCGAATATAAACCAATATGAACCTGAAAAAATTAAAAGTCAAACATCACTTGCTAAAAATGTTTTTCACAGCATGCATAATTCAGTATTAAATGAGCATGTACACTTTTTATACGTCCATCAAAATTTTGACGGGACGTATTATGGTATACAAATGTCTGGCGTCTGTCTGTCTGTCCATCGTAAACATGTCACACCGTAACTTGAGAACAACTTATCCAAATTTCAGGAAACTTACCATAGTTGTTTCTTATGATGGTCAAACGATCTGTATACTTTTTGGTGAAAATAAGATTAAAACTTTTTGAGTTACGGGACTTTATAACTAAAACAGGGGTGTTTTTTTTTTTCACATGTCGCACCGTATCTCAAAAACGATTTATGATTATTGCTTAAAACTTTACACACTTCTTAGTTATATTGTATACTTTTTGGTGATGATTCAAAATTTTATTTTAGAGTTATTGAGTTTTTTGTAAAAAAGGGGGGTTTTTCACATGTCGCGCCGTATCTCAAAAACTATTTATGATTATTGCATAAAACTTCACACACAAGATGACGGGCGTATCATGCGCTCGTTGCGCAGCTGTTTATTAATTCTTAATATCATATTGTGTTGATTAAAGGATTAAAGAAATTAAGTGAAGCTAATCAACTTATTAAAATAACTCCAACTTTTTAGTGTCACCTGTTTACCTATCACTGATATTTTTCACACCTTTAGTGAATACAACTCTTTGTCTCTTAATTAAGGGTTAATCAATTCTGTATTTTTTGTTTACCTGAGACATTTTTGATAATGAAGAGCATTTCGATCTTGGGAATGAATCTTAAAATTATTTTTGATTAATATATGATTGATCAGTATTGTATTAATATCAGAATATAACAATAATGACACAATAACTCGGTTGAATACATCCTTTACACATTTGGTACATTGTTATCTCTTTTTCATTTTTGGTTTTTGGCTCTTCTTTTGGGTTTATACACAAACCATGTGACCATGAAAAATTAATACACAAAATGGAAACAGTGGAAATTCAACACGAATTGGCAGATAATGGTTAACAAAGAACAAATAAAACACAAAGACAGTATTGTAGTCATTTATTTTCAACAAAAACTATTTATTTAGAGATTTATGTAGGTTTGGCTATCACCAACGTAGTTTTGACCAGGAAATTCACACCTGACCACCTTTCTCGATCTTGGATTTTTCCTCTGGTCGCTGGATCTCGCCTATGAGTCGGTACCCCTCTCTGGATCATGAATTTTACTCCCAAACTTCCGACTTATAGGCAGGTAGGTACGGTAAAAATGTCCAATGAACCGAATTTTGAGTAAATGTCTAAAATTTCAACCCATTTATCTTCAAAAGTAGCACAGGAAGGTATATTTTTTATTACATATTTGAATTGCCTAGGTGAAAAATAGCTTGTATGAAAATTTTCATAAAAAATTCACTGTGGGATCAAAGCTTGGATTGATGATCTTACAGTAGCTTTCTGCTCTTGAGTGGGTGAGGTTATGGGTTCAATCCCGAGCTGGGTCAGGAATTTTTCTGACAGTCTAACATGTCAGGCAAATTCTGGTAAGGTTAGAAGGCTCTCACAAGGAGTCTTAAAAAGAAATGTTCAACAGAAATTATGACAGCTGCCAATAAAGGAATATAAGAACTGTTCGAAGAGTTGCCATCATCCTTTGGGGTTTTTGTCGAGCCTGTGACTTTTGTCGCAGAAAGCTCGACATAGGGATAGTGATCTGGCGGCGGCGTTAGCTAACTTCTTAAAAGCTTTATATTTTAGAAGCTAGAAGACCTGGATGCTTCATACTTTGTATATAGATATAGGAAGATGTGGTGTGAGTGCTAATGAGACAACTCTCCATCCAAATAACAATTTATAAAAGTAAACCATTATAGGTCAATGTACGGCCTTCAACACGGAGCCTTGGCTCACACCGAACAACAAGCTATAAAGATGCCTTATGTTACGAAGTTTCCGTCTGTCATATGTCCATTGTCATTGACCTCATTTTCATGGTTCAGTGACTACTTGAAAAAAAAGTCAACATTTTTTGTAATGTTAATTTCTTTCTTATTATAAGTAATAGGATAACTTTATTTAGTATGTGCGTACCTTGCAAGGTCCTCATGCCCATCAGACAATTTTCATTTGACCTCGACCTCATTTCATGGATCAGTGAACAAGGTTAAGTTTTCGTGGTCAAGTCCATTTATCAGATACTATAAGCAGTACATGTCAAACTGGTAGGTGTCATCTGACCTTGACCTCATTTTCATGGTTCAGTGGTCAAAGTTAAGTTTTTTAGTTTTGGTCTTTTTTTCTAATACTATATGCAATAGGTCAACTATATTTGGTGTATGGAAATATTTTATGATGTACATGTCAGTCTCGCAGGTTTTATTTGACCTTGACCTCATTTTCACTGTTCATTTCTCAGTGTTAAGTTTTTGTGTTTTGGTCTGTTTTTCTTCAACTATAAGCAATAGATCAACTATATTTGTTGTATGGAAGGATTGTAAAGTGTATATGTCTGTCTGGCAGGTATCATCTGACCTTGACCTCATTTTCTTGGTTCATTGGTCAATGTTAAATTTTCTTGTTTAAGACTGTTTCTTAGAAACTATAAGCAATAGGTCAACTATGTTTGGTTTATTGAATGATTGTAAGGTGTACATGTATTTCTCGTTTGGTTTATCTGAACTTGACCTCATTTTCTTGGATCATGTTAAGTTTATGTGTTACTTGTAGTAAAGCTTTATATTTAGGACTATCAACATAAAATCAATGGTAAGTAAAGAAGGCGAGATATTCAGCGTGTGCACTCTTGTTGTCTTTACTACAAGCTATTTTTAGGGAAATATTCTACACACACTCTAAGACACTTTTATATGTCTACACACACTATGGCTGTGTTTTTAAGATAACACTGGATGGACAGTATTAAATTCAACTGTTTTCTAATAACTTGACAGATTATCTACATTTATATTAAATGTATTGTTTCACTAAGTTAAAGCATAATGTATTCTATCATCAAAACATTACTTGTTAACTTATTTTTATGCCCCCGACATCACGGGAGGGGGCATTAAGTGTTACCCTTGTCTGTCCGTCCGTATGTATGTACATCCCAAAATTGATTTCTGTTCTCTAACTTTAGTTTGCCTCAACCAAATGTTATGAAACTTATCGCAATGCTTATTACCAAAAAACTCAGATCTAGTTCAAATTTGGGTGGTGTCACTTTTGCCGTTCTCGAGTTATGCATCTTTATAACGTTATATGCAAGCAGGGGCATCATCTGTGTCCCATGGACACATTCTCCATTTATTTTTCAAGGTTAAAATTTAATAAGCATAATTTGTGATTATAAGCTTGTTAATTTAGTCATAAACTGTAAACAGAAGGCTTTGAACTTATTTGCTGGCTGTGAGCTCCAGTTTTAATGATTGGTTGTAGAGTTTGTTACACAGTGAAAATTAGATTGATTTGGTTTATATTTATGTTGCGCTTCCCCAAAAAAAATTTCAGGACCAGATAGTCATCAATTTGTCCATCTGTCTGTGTTTCCGGAAAAAAAAAGTTTTCCAGATGATAAGGAGTTAAAAGGTCACTTAACTAAAAATAGAAAAAAATTTAGAAAATTGGTTTCTGGATGTTCGCTTGAGTTTCCTTGATTGATTTTGATGAAACTTGTTCAGATTGAAGAAGATATTGAAAAGCTACTGATTTTGAGATCAATAGTTTAAAGATTAGGATTACTGTTACAAAAAGAATATTTTTTTAAAAATGGTTTCAGGATGGTAACTTAAGAATGCTTTTTAGTGTGAGCTATTGCCATCACTTGGCATCAATCGTCGTCTGTTGTTGTTCCAATCTTTTTCAAAGATCTTCACCTCTGAAACTACTGAACCAATTTCAACCAAATTTAGGGTGAATGATCCTTAAGGTATATTGTATAAAGTTTGTGTTTTTTATTCTGGTCAGTCAACAAACATGTCCGCCTTGGCTAAAAATAGAACATGGGGGTAAAATGCAGTTTTTGACTTATATCTCAAAAGCTAAAGCAGTTAAAGCAAAACTGACATGGGTAAAAGTGATCAGCAGGTCAAGAGCTATATATTTTCAGACGAATGGATCAACCAAGTTTAGAGTTATTGCCCCTGAAATAATAATTTTTATGAAATTTCTCAGTTTTTATTTTGCTTTCATATATTGGTATGACGTTGGCGGCGTCGTCATATTTGTCTTCGTCGTCGTCTGAAGACACATTGGTTTTTGCACAATAACTTTAGTTTAAGTGAATGGATCTCTATGAAATTTTACCATAAGGTTCAATACCACAAAAGGAAGGTTGGGATTGATTTTGGGGGTTATGGTACCAACAGTTAAGGAATAAGGGGCCAAAAATTAGCATTTTTGTAACTTCCAGACAATAACTTGTGTGTTTGTGTATGGATCTCTCTGACATTGTACCACAAGGTTCCATATCACAAAGGGAATGCTAGGATTGATTTTGGGGGTAATTGCCTCAAAATTTTAGGAATTAGGGGCCAAAAAAGGGGCAAAAAAAAAAGCATTTTTCTAGTTTCATGACAATAACTTGTGTGTAAGTGTATGGATCTTTCTGAAATTGTACTACAAGGTTCCATATCATAAAGGGAAAGCTGGAATTGAGTTTGGGGGTAATTGACCAAAACATTTAGGAATAAGGGGCCAAAAAGGGGCCAAAAATAAGCATTTTTCTAGTTTCCAGACAATAACTTGTGTTCAAGTGTATGGATCTATCTGAAATTGTACTGCAAGGTACCATACCACAAAGGGAAGGCTGGGATTGATTTTGGGGGTAATTTTCTCAAAATTTTTAGGAATTAGGGGCCAAAAAGGGGCAAAAAACAAGCATTTTTCTAGTTTCAGGACAATAACTTGTGTGTAAGTGTATGGATCTTTATGAAATTGTACTACAAGGTTCCATATCACAAAGGGAAAGCTGGGTTTAAGTTTGGGGGTAATTGCCCTAAACGTTTAGGAAATTGGGGCCTAAAAGGGGCCAAAAAACAAGCATTTTTCTAGTTTCCAGACAATAACTTGTGTTCAAGTGTATGGATCTCTCTGAAATTGTACTGCAAGGTACCATACCACAAAGGGAAGGCTGGGATTGATTTTGGGGGTGATGAATCATAAGGGGGTTCAAAAAATTGGGGGATTTTTTTTCCTTTTTTTTTCTTTAAAATTTTCCTTTTTAGTGGGGGTCCAAAATTAAACTTTGTTTGATTTCAACAAAAATTGAATATATGGGGTTCTTTGATATGCTGAATTTAATATATATAAGAAGATGTGGTATGAGTGCCAATGAGACAACTCTCCATCCAAGTCAAAATTTAAACCATTATAGGTCAAAGTATGGTCTTCAACACGAGCCTTGGCTCACACTGAACAGTAAGCTATAAAGGGCCCTAAAAATTACTAGTGTAAAACCATTCAAATGGGAAAACCAACGGTCTAATCTATATAAAAAACGAGAAACGAGAAACACTTATGAACCACATCAACAAACGACAACTACTGAACATCAGATTCCTGACTTAGGACAGGTGCAAACAAATGCAGCGGGTTTAAACGTTTTAATGGTACCAAACCTTCACCCTTTTTCTGAAACAATAGTGTAACATCACAACATAGAAAGACACACTATAAAATATCAACTGAAATAGCTTAACTCAATCAAAGGACATATTAACACCAGTTAATAACCATTTATTTAGATTTTTGATTTTTGGGCCCTGTTATCAAATTGGTCCATATGAGGTCAAAAGGGTCCAAAATTAAACTTTGTTTGATTCCATCAAAAATTGAATTCTTTGGATTCTTTGATATGCTGAATCTAACCATGTATTTAGATTTTGGATATTGAACCATAATAGGTAAATTAAAAAAATTTAAGTTCTTAGACCACATTCATTCTGTGTCAGAAACCTATGCTGTGTCAAATATTTAATCACAATCCAAATTCAGAGCTGTATCAAGCTTGAATGTTGTTTCCATACTTGCCCCAACTGTTCAGGGTTCGACCTCTGCGGTCGTATCAAGCTGCACCCAGCGGAGCATTTTATTGGTTGTTATTATGAGAACTGATAGATAGACAGAAACTTCTAACAGCAAAATTGTTCAACAAAGTAACACCTACAAAAATTGTCATTTGATCACTTATAGGAGTTATTGCCCTTGACATGATTTTTACTTTTGTGTGGGTTTTTCGCAGAAACTATGATATATAGACAGAAACTTCAAACAGCAAAAAACATTCAAGAGAGTGAGGGCTTCAAATAAGTGAGCATGACCGAAATTGTCACTTGATCCCTTATAGGAGTTATTGCCCTTGAAAGATGTTTTTTACCCACTTTTGTAGATTTTTGCTGAAACTATGGTAGGTAGAGAGAGTCATTTAAAGGCATGTTTAAGCACACATTTATATACATTAAACAGCAAAATAATCATCTATGCAAGATTTTCACAAAAAATCCAGGTGAGCAATTCAACTTCCTATGAGCCTCTGGTTTGGTTTATAATGACACTTGTATAAATCGAAGATATAGAGAAAGGGAATCCTATCATAAAAACAAGTCAAGGGTCATGTTCACAGCTGCAAAATTTAAGGTCATAGTGACTATAGTACTGTACATAGTATGTTATTCTTTAAAAAAAAAAATAGTTTCTTGATGAAATCTCTTGAATTTGTTTTTAATTTGTCTAAAACCTTTGCCAAATTTGCTTTTAAAGTCTTATGAAACTTCAAAATTTTAAAGAAATGTTGAATATGTTTTATATACTTGAATGGCTAAGTTTTACTATAAGACAAGTGTACGTGAACTTTCTTGTAAAAGAAGATCCTTTATATTACATATCAAAATCTTCATAAATGTACTGTTATTGAATTATTGTCTTCCTGTACTTTATTTCACCAATATTTTCCTGTATGCATTGACCTTAACTACCAGACCTCGTTAGAACGTCGTCCACCGCACAGCACAAGTGCAAAACCATGATGAAATAATGTAAACATACGTGCACTGGAAGGGAAATAGTAATAACTGATTCTTAAAGAACTAATTAAATACATCAAATCATTTAACATCTTTTTAGGAAAAATTTAATTAACAAATGAGAATGCATGGAAAATGAAAAAAAAAAAGATCTTGGTTCTGTCAATTCACTTATTTTTCACTTTCTCTGCGGATCCCTTTTTTATGTGTTTATGGAGAAAGTATTGGTAACAACTTTGGTTTCAAGACACCTGATGTTTTATACTTCCTGGAGCATACAGTCTTGTATTATAACACATTTAGACAGATAAAAATTATCAATAATAGTACATGTTTTATTTGTCCCTCCCAGCATACTAGTATTTTGAACCCTTGTTTATACTCAATAAATGTGCAGTTCAGGGAGCATCATTCACATGTTTCAATTGATATACTGTGATAACCAGCAAAAATGAGTTGTTTTATTTTTACTCAAATAGGTATACTTGGATCGCAGAAGACTTGTCTTCATTCTTTGTTGACAATTTTGGATAAAGGAATAGGAACACTTGGAGGACCACAAGCATTGATAGAGACCCCAAAATTGTCAGAACTCTTTTATAAGTTGATTTATATGTTAGCTGCCAACAAAGATACGTCTGCAGCCATCTTAAGATATCTGAGAACATCCTGGGACTTTCTGTACAGACACCTCCAGCATGTGCCATTTAATGGTAATTTATAATTTATTTTATTAAGAATTGATCTATATTAACATATTTAATTGCCATCTTATCTAATTAAATTGATGGCTATTGAGTTAAATTTTTAGACATAGAACATAGAACTTATGTCATGTTTCTTAAAATTTGTCTGAATAGGCAGTAAGTTTGAAATACTATGGAAAAGAGGGATGTGGTGTATCTCCATGACAATTCTACAACACCTGAAAAGAGATTTGCAAAGGAGCATGGCTTTTATTGCTCTTTATTTTAAAGTCACAGTGAGACCTTCAATATGGAGCAAAAACTCCCACTTCATTGCAAGTTCAAGACAGCCCCATACACTTTTTTTTCTAGATGTTGATCACACTTCTGTGCATTGTGGAACACAGCTGTGGCCTAATATCAACAAATTATAAATCATATCTAGCAAAGAAATCTAAAAAAATACTGTCATAAGTTGCAATATTAAATACAGAAACAAATACAAACTTCTAGACAACTTCTTGGCACAGCAAGCTATATGTCAGATAACTCCACAGAAAAAAACTACATATGAATAGGGCAAATAAATCAGGTGGAGCACATAGTTATTTCTAAAAATAAACTATACCAAAGCAAGTAGATACATGTAAAAGAGAAGTTATCTCCAAGGGTCCCGAAACAGTCATATCTGCCATTCATGTCCAAAACTGAAAGCTATTTGTCCTAAACAGCAGATTGGGATTTCGGACAAATTTTTAATTTTTATGCCCCACCTACAATAGTAGAGGGGCATTATGTTTTCTGGTCTGTGCATCCGTTCGTCCGTCTGTCCCGCTTCAGGTTAAAGTTTTTGGTCAAGGTAGTTTTTGATGAAGCTGAAGTCCAATAAACTTGAAACTTAGTACACATGTTCCTAAGATATGATCTTTCTAATTTTAGTGCCAAATTAAGAGTTTTGACCCCAATTTCACGGTCCACTGAACATATAATATGATAGTGCGAGTGGGGCATCTGTGTACTATGGACACATTCTTGTTTTTACAGAAATAATTTCGGTCATTTCATTGAGATCGGGTTTCTTTATTGCCATTTTGCACTTGTTTTTGTTTTGAAATCCCTTTCCTGTAATAAATCTGCCACTCAAGTCTAGTATGATAATCCTGAGGGCCCTACTAATAACCATATTAATGCCTCCGGGAAATATTGGCTCATGATCACTAATTACTTTTTACCTGTGTTTTTAATTCACACCTGACAGTGTTGACAAGCTCAGAACTATTAAATATTATAAAGAAATTAAAATTCCATGACAATTTTCTTCATTATTTAATTACTTTTCAGCAAAAACAATCAACAATTCTGATTGAGATGATTAAAAATTGATTAAATTTACGTAGAAAATAGTAATTTTTCACAAGTCAAATGTGTGCTTTATTTACTATGTAATACGCATGCATGAAATTGTCCTTACCAGATTAGACACTTAATCATAAAATGCAAAATGATTTCATGCTAAATTAAATGCTGTTCTTGGAACGTTTTTAGAAAAACGGTAAAAAAATTCATGAAGAAAATGCAATGAAACAATCAACACAAGTTTGTTGATGCTATGAATCTAGTGTGAATAATTTCGACAGTTTGAAAAAAGGGCCCAACTTTTAAGTCATCTCAACCGAAATTGTGTCATGAAATTTCCGGATCCTTGGTTATATCAATAGTAGATTATCATAATTGTAAAAATGTTAAAGCAAACATTCTTAGCACAGAGAAACTTTTTACTGTCTTCACTCAGCACATGTAAATCAAGCAAGAATATTTTTTTCAGTCAATTCAAAGCAAGAGAAAATTATGTTCATTAAAATTTACATCATACATGTTAAACTTGCTGAACATGAAGCCAGAATATTATTTTTAGTAGCTGAATAGGCCAGATTATTTTTTTAGGCCAAGTGAGCTTTTCTCATCACTTGGCGTCCGTCGTCTGTGTCGTCGTTGTTAACTTTTACAAAAATTATCTCCTCTGAAATTACTGGGCCAAATTTAACCAAACTTGGCCACAATCATCATTTGGGTATCTAGTTTAAAAAATGTGTCCGATGACCCCACCTGCAAACCAAGATGGCTGACATGGCTGAAAATAGAACAGGTAAAATGCAAGTTTTGTCTATTATTTTGTAAACTGTTATAAATAGAGAAAATCTGACTGGAGCAAAAATGTTGAGAATGTTGAGCGCTACCAATTGTTATTTGCACGTCAAAACTATCAGACGACTTCTACTAGGAGTTAATGCCCTTAAAAGGCAAATTTTACCATTTTTTTTCAATTTTGAGTATTATCTTGAAAACTATAATAGATAGAGAGAAACTTTAAATTGTGAAAATGATCAGCAAGACAAGTTCTACAAATAAGTTTTGCATGGTCGAAATTGTCAGTCGACTCTTTATTAGAGTTATTGCCATTTGATGACGATTTTTACCAATTTTTTGCGTTTTTGCCTTATATCTTGAAAATTATAATAGATAGATGGAAACTTAAATAAGCAAAAATGGTCAGCAAGACAAGATCGACAACTAAGACAGGATTGAGGTAATCGTCCGACGTTTTCTTATTTGAGTTATTGCCCTTTAACGATGATTTTTACCATTTTTTTTGCGTTTTGCCTTATATGATAAAAATTATAATAGATAAATATACACTTTAAATCACAAAATTGATCAGCAAGGCAAGATCTACTAATAAGTCCCCTATCGACGAAGTCGAAGGGGACTATAGGTTTGCACTCTGTCTGTCTGTCTGTCTGTCTGTCCGTCCATCCATCCGTCCGTCCGTCCCTCCCTCCGTCTGTCTGTCTGCTGTCTGTCTGTCCGTCCGTCCGTTTTCCAGACTTTTTTCTTCATGCTTGAAGATATTGATTTGATATTTGGTTTATTGTTTTATCATGACAAGTTACAGGTCAAGTTCAATTTTCACGATTTTAGCTTTTCTCTTTCTTCAGTTAAAGCCCTTTCCCTAGAATTAAATTTTTGATGAAATACTTATTAATCAGTAGATTTCTGTTCAAAGGAAAATGACTCATTTTTTTTTTTAAATTTAAAAGACAAAATGACATTTTGGATTTTTTTCCTTTTCTTTGGTAAATTGTTTGAAGGATTTAGTGGTAGGTTTGTTTGTCATTCTTGAAGATATTGATTTGATAATTAGTATATAGTTTTATCATGACATGTTACAGATCAAGTTGGAATTTTGTTCCGGTCTGATGATTTTGTGCAGAGTTATGGTCTTTGGACATAGAAAATTCACTTAAATAATCAGTTTTCAACAGTTTTTTTTTGTCATGCTTGAAGATTTTGACTTTATATTTTTATGTAGTTTACACCATGACAAGTTATAGATCAAGTTAGAATTTCGTTCCATTACAATGAATTTTTAACCGGTAGGGGACTATGTATTGCCATGCAATACTCACAGAATGCTTGTTATTATTAGGTCTTTCCACTTTTCTGTGGAAAGACCTATTGGTTTTCTTCTGATTATTAGGTCTTTCCACTTTTCCGTGGAAAGACCTATTGATTTTGTTCTGATTATTTTTTTTTCTTCCGCCTAATTTTTTTTCTTTCGCTGTTTGGTTGTTTCGCAAGATGTCGATTTGATATTTGGTATATGATATCGAACAGTTTATGCGCTTTCAAAACTGACCCTGCTTAACCGAATACTTTTCTTTGTAAGAGTTATCTCCCCGAACACTGTTTTTCTTGTGTTTGCTACTTCTTTGCAACCGTAAAAGATTACGACAAATTTATTTTACCAAATTGCTCGTTATATCTTCAGGATTAGGGGAATCATTTGAACCGAAGCTATCCGGAGACTGCATATGAGAGTTATTTCCCCTTATGCAATTGATATAAGTAATTTGCATTGGTAAATGAAAAACCAAAAGTGTTAGAGACCTAGGGTCTTTGGATTTGAGGTCCTTGGTTAAAAAATAAGAAAAATGGGTCAAGGTCAAAGGTCAAAGTCAAATTCTAAATTTTGATTTTGGCTTATTCTCACTTCTTTTCATAAACCGTATAAGATATTGACAAATTATATTTACTAAATTGTTAGTTGCGACATGTTGTAACACGTAAATTTTGATTGTGAGGGTACGTTGACCGTAAATGGGAGTTTTCTCCCTTTTTATATTTAAAATAACATGTATGGTGGTATAACTCATTTACCAAGTATAATAAAGGGTAATTTGATTTAAGGTCCTTGGTTTATGACCTTGATATTGAGCTCAAGGTCAAAGTTGAATTTGACGTTCTACATTTTGACCTTTGCTTTAACTTCATATTTAAACACGATAAAGCCATGGGACTTTTTTCATTAGGTTGCAATTTACATGACCTTGAAAATCCAACCGGAAATAACCTTGTGTAAACCGGAAGTAGCTTTCTTGTACTTATTTGATGTAAAAGTATATAGAACCATACATTTTTGGAATCAGTGTCAAGTAAACTATCAAATTATACTGGAAGTGATATTTTTCAGACCGAAGTAACAAATTTTCTCCCTTATTTCAAACAAAATTGTATAGAAACCATATAATTTTGGAATCAGCGTACATCAAGGTATCATTTGACACTCGAAATGACATTTTAAACCGTACTTTAATATTTTCATATCAAAATGAATCTTAAGAAGTGGAAAGACCTTCAATTGTTCTCTGAACATTAATTATTATTTTTTTTCTTCTGCCAAATTTTGTTCTTGCGATAAATTTTTGATTCGCAAGATGTCGCTTAGATGTTTTGTATATGATATCGAACAGTTTATGCGCCTTTGAAATTGACCCTGCTTAACCAAATACTTTTCTTTGTAGGAGTTATCTCCCGAACACTGTTTTCCTTGTGAGTGCATCTCCTCCAAACTGTAAAAGAAAGCAACAAATTTATTTTACCAAATTGCTTGTTATATCCTCAGGATGTTTTGTCCAATTTTGACCGAAGCGATACGTAAACTCCGTATGAGAGTTATTTCCCCTTCTGTATTTGACATAAGGGATATATAAATGTATAGCATGAATGGTAAGGGATAGAGACCTAAGGTATATTTATTTGAGTTCCTTGGTTCATTTAAATGAAATTGAGGCCAAGGTCAAAGGTCAAGGTCATATTCTAAATTTTGACTTTTCCTTGTTATTTGATCTCCTCTGTCACTTTAAAAATTACAAATTAAAGAACTAGTGCAAAATGTTTGCTTAATTGTGATTAAGATATGATATATTTGGTCTGAATCAATCCAATGATATCTTATAGGAGTTATTGTCCCTGAAATGATTCAATTTAAGGTTAATTGATTATTACTCCAACTTGTTACATGATAAAGCAATAGGGTCTTTTGCAAACTGTTGGTTGACATATGACCTTGAAAAAGTAAACCGGAAATGACCTTGAGTGAACCGGAAGTAGTGTTTTTTGCACTTATTTCATG
The DNA here is from genome assembly GCA_017311375.1 of Mytilus coruscus. Classification (NCBI taxonomy): domain Eukaryota; kingdom Metazoa; phylum Mollusca; class Bivalvia; order Mytilida; family Mytilidae; genus Mytilus; species Mytilus coruscus. The sequence goes on along the minus strand of CM029603.1, from coordinate 75,380,834 downwards.
GAAAAGTACCTAGAAACCATATATACTTTTTGAATGATCATAGGTTAACCTATCATTTGAGACCGGAAGTAGCATATTATCTTCCTTATTACAGGCATAAGTATATACAAACTATATATTTTTGGAATCAGTGTGAATAAAGCTATCATATGAGACCGGAAGTGACATTTTCTAAACCGGAAGTTGGCAATTATCTCCCTTATTTCAGGCAAAAGTATATAGAAACCATTTATTTATTGAATCAGTATGAAGAAATCTATACTTTGACGCTATTAATAACTTTGAGTAAACCAGAAGTAGCTTCCTATCAATTATTTAGAAAATTGATGTGGAAAGACCTTCAATTGTTCTTTGAACAATTGGTTTTTAATTAGGTCTTTCCACTTTTCCGTGGAAAGACCTATTGATTTTGTTCTGATTATTATTTTTTTTTCTTCCGCCTAATTTTTTTTTCTTTCGCTGTTTGGTTGTTTCGCAAGATGTCAATTTGATGTTTGGTATATGATATCGAATAGTTTATGCGCTTTCAAAACTGACCCTGCTTAACCGAATACTTTTTTTTGTAAGAGTTATCTCCCCGAACACTGTTTTTCTTGTGTTTGTTACTCCTTCGCAACCGTTAAAGATAACGACAAAATTTTTTCACCAATTTGCTCCTTATATCCTCAGGATGTTGAGATTGGTTTGGACCGAAGCGTTCCGGAGACTCCATATGAGAGTTATTTCCCCTTATGCATTTGATATAAGTGATATGCATTTGTAATTGGTAAACCATAAGTGATAGAGACCTAGGGTCTTTTGATTTGGGGTCCTAGGTCCAAAAAAAAGAAAATTAGGTCAAGGTCAAAGGTCAAGATCATATTCTAAATTTTGATTTGGGGTTATTTTCACTTCTTTTCAAAAACAGTATAAGATAGCGACAACATATTTTTACTAAATTGTTCATTGCGACATGTCTTAACACATACATTTTGGTTTAAAGAGTACGCTAACATTAAATTAGAGTTTTCTCCCCTCTTGTATTTAAAAATAAGCGTATGGTGATAAAACTCATTAACCACATATTATTAAGACCTAGGGTCTTTTGATTTGAGGTCCTGGGTTTATGACCTTGAAATTGAGCTAAAGGTCATAGGTTTATTTGACATTCTAGATTTTGACCTTTGCTTTAAACTCATATGTATACATGATAAAGCCTTGGGACTTTTTGCATTAGGTTGCAAGCAACTTGACCTTTGAGAAGCCAACCGGAAGTAATGTGTAAACCGAAGTCACTATTATTTTGTACATATTACATATAAAAGTATATAGAACCATATATTTTTGGAAGCAGTGTGAAGTAAACTATCAAATAATACCGGAAGTGACATTTTCAAAACCGGAAGTAACAAATTATCTCCCTTATTTAGAAAAAATGTATAGAAACCATATATTTTTGAAATCAGCGTACAATAAGCTATCATTTGACTCTGGAAATGACATTTTAAAACGAATTTTATTAGAATGATATTAAAATAGATCTTTATGGGTGGAAAGACCTTCAATTGTTCTCTGAACAATTGGTTTTTAATTATTATTTTTTTTTTTTTATCAAAATGGAGACGAGATTATTATTATTATTTTTTTTTAAAACCAAGGGACCCCCTCCCCCAGAAAATCAAATGGTCCACGCCTAAGTATTCCTACACAAGGAAATATTTCCTGGTATTCTAGCTACATTTTCATCTTTTTTTCACAGTCATACAAGTACAAGAATCATGCAAATTTTAAGAAAAGGGCTTATTAGCTCATCATCAGTATACCATAAAAAAAAAAATAGATATGACACCTTTTTTTTTTAGGTCTACTGGCCTAAAAAGTCAAGTGAGCTTTTCTCATCACTTGTCGTCCGTCGTAATTAACTTTTACAAAAATCTTCTCCTCTGAAACTACTGGGCCAAATTTAACCAAACTTGGCCTCAATCATCATTAGGGTATCTAGTTGGGTAAAGATTGCATGAAATGCAATCAAATCCCTATGGTACTGCCTTGATATCTATATTTTCCAATGTTTATCACTACTTTTGATACTCCGCCTGCCAACCAACATGAACGACATGGCTAAAAATAGAACATAGGGGTAATATGCAAGTTTTGTCTATTATTTTGAAATCCGCTATGAATTGTGAAAATTCTTCAGAATGATAAGATCTACATATTGTCTATTTACTTCAAAACTGTCAGATGACTACTTATATGAGTTATTGCCCTTAAATGACAAATTTTACCAATTCTTTTCATGTTTGCCTAATATTTGAAAATGATAATAGATGGGGCCCCGAGAAACTTTATATACTAAAAATGATCAACGAGACAAGATCTACAAATAAGTCCCCCATGGTAGAAATCATTAGACGACTCCTTATTGGAGTTATTGACCTATAATGACGATTTTTGTCGAGTCTGCGACTTTTGTCGCAGAAAGCTCAACAAAGGGATAGTGATCCGCCGGCGGCTGCCATGGCGTCATTATTTAATTACTTAAAAGCTTAATATTTCAAAAGGTAGAAGACCTGGATGCCTCATACTTTGGGCCAGACTTAAAAATATTTTTGTTTGCCCAAACCCTACCCACCAGTCTCAGGTGTGGGTAGGTAGGTAGGTAAATTCTTTTTTTTTATACTTTAAGAGAAAAATAGGGGTCAAAATTATTTTACCTTGTAAACAACTTTAAAAATGAAAAACTATTATATAGTTTTGTTTAAATTGTCAGACACATATGCCAGGATCTATATGTACTATAAAGATCCTTTCTATTAACAGTTTTTTTTTCAGCATTCCACCTCAATGTCCAGACGTTTTTCTGAATTTTTACATTGTAAATACAGACAAACATTTTAAATGAGTTTATTTGAATACAAAATTCAAATACAAAACACTGCTGACAGAACTTCTGTCAGAATAATAACATTTTAAGTTTTGACTAGAAACATAATACTGAAAAAACTTGGACATAAATTCAAAATTACACAATATGGGATAATTGAATGTCCTGCAAGTCCTGTTTAGAGATTCAAAATACTTATACAACTATGAACTGCATAACTGTCACTTTGACACTTAAAATTTGACTAGTAAAACTGATGTTTAATGACTAGAATGCTTTAATAAAGATGCATGTTTTTTTTTAACACATTTTATATTTTAAAACTAAAGGTAACAACTTGAACAAAGCTAAATGTCAGGTAAACATGGTACAGACTCCACCTAATCGGATATCAGCTTAATCGAAAATATAGGCTATTGTAATATTATTTTTAAAACACCAAACCCTTCCCTGTATGTTTAATGTTAATTTTATCGTGTAATCGAATATCGGATATAAGAATAAATCGGCAAATCGGATAAGAAAATTCAGGAAATTTTGTTCCAAACCATGTACAATCGGATATTTTCAATGTTTTTCTAACAGGAAATGGGGCTCGAAAGTTACAAAATGACAATTTTGCAGACAAGAAAATTTTGTTTTTACTTAATTAAAAGGAACTACTATTAAAAAAATGTTGTCTTTATTCATTGTCTTCCTTTGTAATGTGAATTAGATGCCCCTAAATTCAAACGGTTTGAATTTATTCTTAAAATATACAACAGCAGTATACGTTGCCGTCGTTGCAGGGATTTTGACAAAACTCTAAATGCTCACAGAATAAGAAATATAATTTAAACTAAATGTACCTCCTTCTGAATAATTTATTGCAATATCCATATAAATCCCTTTTGAAAAGAGAAATCTGACTTTTGTCAGATAAAATTTTGTAACATGTGCATGACCACGGACGCCATTTTGTTTTGTTGACAAATTGTGAAGAAAATCCGTATCAATTGGAGGCTTTTATACATAACACAAGTTGTCCTGTGATAAAGCGGGGTCAGATCGGATCAGGTTAATTTATGAAACAAACTCAAGACAGATACGGATACCACAAAAATCTGCAAAAAAAAAAACCATCGCAAATTTTGAATAAAAAAAGATTTTAACTCGGGTGCTTTTTTATGGGTCGGTCGGGTTAGAGCAAACCAACCTATTCTTTTTTATGGCCTTGTATATAAATGCTTTATGTTATGAAGTTTCCGTCTGTCATATGTACTATGTCCTTGACCTCATTTTCATGGTTCAGTGACTACTTGAAAAAAAAGATAAGATTTTTTGTAATGTTAGTTTCTCTCTTATCATGAGTAAAAGGATAACTATATTTGGTATGTGCATACCTTGCACAGTCCTAATGCCTGTCAGACAGTTTTCACTTGACCTCGACTCATCTAATGGATCAGTGAACAAGGTTAAGTTTTTGTGGTCAAGTCCATATCTCAGATACTATAAGCAATAGGTCTACTATATTTTTATACGACCGCAAAATTTTTGCAGTATTGGTATGACGTTGGCGTCGTCATCGTCGCCGAAGACATTTGGTTTTCGCACTATAACTTTAGTATAAGTTAATAGAAATCTATGAAATTTAAACACAAGGTTTATGACCACAAAAGGAAGGTTGGGATTGATTTTGGGAGTTTTGGTCCCAACAGTTTAGGAATTAGGGGCTAAAAAAGGGCCCAAATAAGCATTTTTCTTGGTTTTTGCACAGTAACTTTAGTATAAGTAAATAGAAATCTATGAAATTTAAACACAAGGTTTATGACTACAAAAGGAAGGTTGGGATTGATTTTGGGAGTTTTGGTCACAACAGTTTAGGAATTAGGGCCAAAAGGGTCCAAAATTATACTTTGTTTGATTTCATCAAAAATTGAACTATTGGGGTTCTTTGATATGCCGAATCTAACCGTGTATTTAGATTCTTAATTTTTGGTCCCGTTTTCAAATTGGTCTACATTAAGGTCCAAAGGGTCCAAAATTAAACTTAGTTTGATTTTAACAAAAATTGAATTCTTGGGGTTCTTTGATATGATGAATCTAAACATGTACTTAGTTTTTTTATTATGGCCCAGTTTTCAAAATCTGGGTCCAAAATTAAACTTTGTTTGATTTCAAAAAAAATTGAATATATGGGATTCTTCGATATGCTGAATCTAACCATGTATTTAGATTTTTGATATTTGGGCCCGGTTATCAAATTGGTCCACATCAAGGTTAAAGGGTCCAAGATTGAACTTTATTTGATTTCATCAAAAATTGAATTCTTGGGGTTCTTTGATATGCTGAATCTAACCATGTATTTAGATTTTGGATATTGGAATACCACAAAGAGATGGTAAGAATTGTCTTTGGGAGTTATGGCTCAAACCGTTAAGGAATAAGGTGCAAAAAAGGGGGGAAAAGGGTTTCCAGGTTAATGGACAATTACTTAAGTACAAAACATAATTTAAAAGGCAGTGTAAGGTTGATAATTGAAACTCATTTGAATATCTCACCTAAACTGCTTTTAAATTATGTATATTGGAAATTTGCCGAAAACTTTATTATAAATAAACTCCATTGGAAATTTGCCAATAACTTTAGCTTAATGAACTTCATTGGAAATTTGCCAATATAAAATGTTGCTGATAAAGCTTTTTTGTTTATCTCACCTAAACTGCTTTTAAATTATGTATATTGGAAATTTGCCAAAAACTTTATTATTAATAAATTCCATTGGAAATTTGCCAATAACTTTATTTAATGAACTTCATTGGAAATTTGCCAATATAAAATGTTGCTGATGAAGCTTTTTTGTTTATCTCACCTAAACTGCTTTAAAATTATGTATTTTGGAAATTTGCCAAAAACTTTCTTATTAATAAATTCCATTGGAAATTTGCCAATAACTTCAGTTTAATAAACTTCATTGGAAATTTGCCAATATAAAATGTTGCTGATGAAGCTTTTTTGTTTATTTTTAGCCATGATTATTATGTCATTTTCTATTTTAATAGGGTCCAAAATTAAACTTATTTTGATTCTAATAAAAATTGAACTCTTGGGGTTCTTTGATATGCTGAATCTAAACATGTATTTAGATTTTTGATTATGGGCCCAGTATTAAGTTGGTACAAATCAGGGTCCAAAATCACTCTTTGTTTGATTTCAACAAAAATTGAATATATGGGGTTCTTTGATATCCTGAATCTAACTGTGTATTTAGATTTTTTGGATTTTGGGCCTTGTTTTTAAATTTACTCACATTGAGGTCCTTAAGGTCCAAAATGAAACTTTGTTTGATTTCATTAAAAATTGAATTATGGGGGTTCTTTGATACGCTGAGAGTTATGGTCCTAACAGTTTAGGAATTAGGGGTCAAAAAAGGGCCCAAATAATTTTCTAGTTTTCAGACAATAAATTGTGGAATGGTGTATGGACCTCTGAAATTGTACCACAAAGAGATGGTAAGAATTGTCTTTGGGAGTTATGGCTCAAACTGTTAAGGAATAAGGTGCAAAAAAGGGGGGAAAAGGGTTTCCAGGTTAATGGACAATTACTTAAGTACAAAACATAATTTAAAAGGCAGTGTAAGGTTGGTAATTGAAACTCATTTGAATATCTCACCTAAACTGCTTTTAAATTATGTATATTGGAAATTTGCCAAAAACTTTATTATTAATAAATTCCATTGGAAATTTGCAAATAACTTTAGTTTAATGAACTTCATTGAAATTGCCAATATAAAATGTTGCCGATGAAGCTTTTTTGTTTATCTCACCTAAACTGCTGTTAAATTATGTATATTGGAAATTTGCCAGCCATGACTATGATGTCATTTTCTATTTTAATACTTATATTAAGTATTGTGCAATAGCAAGAAATTTTCAATTGCACAGTATTGCGCAATAGCAAGAAATCTTCAGTTGCACAGTATTGCGCAATAGCAAGAAATCTTCAATTGCACAGTATTGCGCAATAGCAAGAAATCTTTAATTGCACAGTATTGCGCAATAGCAAGAAATATCCAATAGCACAATATTGCACAATAGCAAGAAATCTTCAATTTCACAGTATTGCGCAATAGCAAGAAATATTGAATTGCACAGTATTGCGCAATTGCAAGAAATCTTCTTTTGCACAGTATTGCGCAATAGCAAGAAATCTTCAATTGAAATTTAATACAAATTTTTTAACCCATTTAACATTTTTAGATAATTCACCACATTTATTTTGTGTCAGAAACTTATATTATGTAAAAATTTGATCACAATCCAAATTCAGACAGTATCAAGCTTAAATATTGTGTCCAAACTTGCACCAACTGTTCAGGGTTCGACCTCTGCGGTCGTATCAGGCTGCGCTCAGCGAAGCATTTTATTTGTGTATGGAATGATTGTAAGGTGTACATGTCCGACTGGCAGGTGTCATCTGACCATGACCTCATTTTCATGGTTCAGTGGTTAAAGTTAAGTTTTAGTGTTTTGGTCTATTTTTCTAATACTGTATGCATTAGGTCAGCTATATTTGGTGTATTGAAATATTTTATGATGTACATGTCAGTCTGGCAGGTTATATTTGACCTTGACCTTATTTTTACAGTTCATTGCTCAATGTTAAGTTTTATGAAAGTTTGCTATAGCTTGCTATAGCAATAAACTTTCCTAAGGCATCGGCCTCAAACCGGAAGTGACAGACTATCTTACTTTAGGATGTGTGTTCTACTCCTAGATAATGTAGTACTGGTGTTTGAAAACTAATTCTAGGAAGATGCTTTTGAAATTTTGAGTTACTTATATTTTGATTAGCTTACAGCTTGAATTAAAATGTACTGAATGTTCATCGATAATTCAAATAATTCAACTTCATTTTGAAAATGGCTATCACAAACACTACTTCGCGGATCTGCGCTGCGCGAAAAGTAAAATCAGCACACACACGAGACAGCAGTTTCTACGTTATGCTTTTATCGGTATTCTCCAGACATGTGTGAGATCCATATATGTGTGCCTCCAAAGGGAGTACTATAATCCCGGTGTCAGGGGTTTCCTCCCGTCTTCCGGTTCAAGAGAAAATTAATACCGTGTTTAAAATATTTCATGAATGAACATTTTTCAACGCTTACTACGATTTTTACAAATGTTTATTAAAGACGTAAAAGCCAGAGTGTATTGAAAGTATCCTGGTATCTCATCTCGGCCCACAACAAACTCAGACTATAAAAACTCGGCCTATTACATAATCGGCATCAGAAAATCAGACTATAACAAAATTCGTAATTATACTATTTGCTATTAAATCTCCCAAACAAAGATTGGAGACTTATTGTTTTTACTCAATTCTTATTATTTTTCTTCTTGTGGTCTATTTAGGGGTATTTTGAGGAGCCAACAGAAGGGAGGGATTTACTATAGAACCCTATGGGATTTATTATTTTTAAATTTTCAAATGACTATAGATTGAAAACAGTAAGTGATAGACACACCTGGTTTTCAGTAATGATCACAGGACCATAAAACAAATAAAATAAAATATAGGTTGAGTCCCTGGGGTCACCCCATCCACCCCATTCTGTTTGAGAACTTGTAAACGGTCAAGATCCCCACCCCTAAACCATATATATTCTTGTATGGGGCAACAAAACAAATCAAATGAAATATAGTGGGAGTCCCTCTGGGTCAGCCCCACCCCCTCCTGTTTGAGAACTTGTAAACAGTCGAGATCCCCACCCCTAAACCATATATATTCTTGTATGGGACAATAAAACAAATCAAATGAAATATAGGGGGAGTCCCTGAGTGTCACCCCCACCCCATCCTATTTGAGAACTTGGGTTTCCAGTTTTCGGACAATAACTCAAAAATGCTTTCAGCAGTTTCATGAAACTTTGGTGGATTTTTTATATCTATTGACGTAATCTCCCTTTCGATTTTTATAAATTTTAAATTTTACATTTCGGAGTTATGTGATTGTATTCATAAAAAAGGGGGTATTTTTCAGTTTTCGGTCAATGCTTTGAGCAGTTATCATGAAACTTTGGTGACTGCTTTATATCTATTAAGATAACCTCCCTTTAGTTTTTCATGAATTTCTGATATGACATTGAGAAGTTATTGAACTTTATTCTTTGAAAAAGCGACGAGCATCATGTGCTCATGGCGCAGGTGTTTATTTTTTGTGTTTTGGGCAAACACTTAAGAAAATAGAGGGAAACTGTAAACAGAAAAAATTATCAGCAATACAAGATCAACAACAAAAAAAAAGATTTTTGTTATGAATTCTATTGTAGTCCACAATGTTTGAGAGAGTCCATTGTTGAAGATGCTCATAGACCTAGTTGAGCAACACAGGCTCTTTACAGCCTCTAGTTTAGAGTACAAAACAGCCTGCACAAAATGGTTAGCAAGACGAGATCTACAAATGATTCAACACTGCCCAAATTGTCAGTTGACTCCTTCTTGGAATAATTGCTCTTTTATGACGATTTTTAACAATTTTTTGCTTTTTTGCCTTTTTTAAACCAGATTTTCGAAGGAAAAATTGGTTATTGATTTGGGGATGTATGGCGGGCAGGCAGGCGGGCGGCTGCCAATGAGTGTCCGTTTATTAACATGAAAACGCTGTGACGAAATCTTTTCAAATTTATATACTTTGTTTCCTGTGACTAAATGAATATCAAGTTCAATTTTCACTATTTTAGCTGTTCTCGTTGTTGAGTTATAGAACTTTCAGTAGCAAAATTGATACTTATTATATGATTTAGTTATTTTGAGTTATTTCCTGCGAACAGAAATGTTGTAATTAATAAGTATATGGATAGTCTATCAATGATTGTATCTTTTATATTCATGCAATAATTTCCACCTTTTATAAATATAACAAACATGTGGTAATTATGAACTAACAAAGTTACAAATGGAGTGACAGATTTATTTGAAAATTTTGTGTATCCTAAGTGTTGTTGATGATAAGCTCTGTAGGACGTATAATATAGTTTGAAATTTACTGCTCATTATTATATATTTTGAAATTAATTACAGATAAGTTTTATAGATTAATATTAATTATTATTATAGTATTAATGACAGGGGTTTATCTGGGTATTTTGGGAAAAAGGACCCTGGCCAGTTTTGGGAATTTTTTAACGCGGTTTTCAATGAAATTGGGAAAAACAAACAACATACCAGATGTTAGTTTTATAGTGTGTTTAGTTCATTCAAATTTTTTTTTTGTTGGTGAAAATAAAGTAGGACTACACCATCTTGGTTTTTAAATATAACAACAAGGCATTAAAATTTATTTGAGTATAAAAAAAAATGAGTTCTTAAAGGATTGTTACATTTTTTTGATTTTGACATGAAAATTTGTGAACTCAATGTTTCTATTTTCTTTTTTATATATCTTTTAGTTTTCAATTTTAGTGTTGCTATGATAGCTGTCACATGCTTGGTTCTTTTAATTTTTATTTACTGTATTTGATCACAGTCGTTTGAATTTAAGTGTCATACTTGTTTAATAACACGAGAGCGTACATCAAATCATTCTAACTTTTGGCAAAATCAGTTATTACTTCATCAGAACTTGATGAAATTAGCCAGGAGTAAACTTATTATCCATGTATTGCATTAAAACGTCATATTCCTTTCCAAATAGCGTATCAAACATCGTTTATTTTTGTAAATTTTACTTCCGACATTTATATTATTGGGCATATTATTGTAGAACTACGGATCGAGTCGATTTCATCGAAACGGACCGCTATGACCAAATCCGTTCTTGCGATAATGACTACGGACGTTAAATTATGCATTCCACACCATTAACATACTTTTGGTTAGATCTTCTTGATTAATGTATATATTTCCATGTATATGCATTGTTTCAATTTATAAGTTAATTTGCTCAAATCTGGACTATTACACCAGAGACATCAGTTTCAAGTTTCAAGTTTTTATTATTTTTTATTAAATTTAATACACGTGTGTATATGTCTCTGCATACACTAATTATATATGTCTCTGCATACACTAATTATATAAGAGGTTCCCGACTGGGTGACAGGTATATTTAAGAATGACTGTAATATTTTTTCTGTCTTAATGAAAAATAACATAAAAATGTGGTGCACAGGCGTTGCGGGTTATTTTAAAGTGTGCACCACATTTTTATGTTATTTGAATAGACAGAAAAATATTACAGTCACTTTATAATTTAATTCTAGATTCAATTTTAACCCGAGTAAAACATAAAAACGTTGATGATGTCACGGTCACGACAAAATTATGTCTATCAGCTGATAAACAAAACAACGCCAGCCAATCAGAAGACGCGTTTCATCGAAATTAAATTATACATATATAGTGTATATGCAGCAGGTTGATATATTTGCCTGGTGCCATGGATCTATATTGTGGAAATAAAGAATCAAAACATAGTTTTATGTTCATATTAATAGAAGGTTACTATGCTGGTCTGTTCTCATTTCATTGTTCTTGTATATAAATAAACAAAAAAAATAAAAAAAAGTGGCTAGATATATATTATAACGACTGTGATTTGATCGACAAACCCGGAATTATAGCCAATCCGTTTCCGGAATTGATTTGGTTTGAGTATTTTCCCATTCTTCCTGTTTATTTATGGCAGCCATTGTTTGTAAATGTTGTTTTGTCAAATTATGTTTCAACTTGGATTTACACAGTACTTGTTGGCGATTTTTGGCATAAAGCGGTTGAATAAAATAAACATTTCTGTCATGATTAATAAAGATGAAACTGAATTTTCATGATCATTTGGGAATTTTGCTCCCAAAATTGGGAAAAATGTAGGGTTTTTGCCGTTGGGAATGGGTCCGAATACCGGACCCAGTGGAATGCTAGAAAAATCCATGAATGATAACTAATATTTTGGAATTTTTTTTTTTTTTGGATAAATGTTTTGAAGAATTTTGTGGTAGGCTTGTTTTTTATTCTGTATAAACTAATTTTCTGAATGCTATAAATATATATATTTTTTTATGGACCAACCGCCTTTAAAAACTAAAACAAATTGTTTATTAATAAACATGTATTTAGATTTTTGATTTTGAGCCCAGTTTTCAAGTTGGTCCTAATTGGGGGTCCAAAATTAAACTGTTTGATTTCCACAAAAAATGAATATATGGGGTTCTTTGAAATGCTGAATTTAAACTTTTTTTTTTACTTGATCATGTTTGGGGGTCCAGATTTGCAAATATCATTTTCGTTTTGATACTATTAAAGATAGATTGACACTTTAAATAGCAAAAATGATCAGCAAGACAAGATCTGCAAATAAGTCAAATTTGTAAAAATCGTTTGTAGACTCTTTATAGGAGTGATTACCGGTAAATGAAAAAAAAATTTCACCCTTTTTGTTGAGCCTGCGACTTTTGTCAGAAGCGACTTTTGTCGCAGAAAGCTCGACATAGGGATAGTGATCCAGCGGCAGCGTTAGCTAACTTCTTAAAAGCTTTATATTTTAGAAGCTAGAAGACCTGGATGCTTCATACTTTGTATATAGATGCCTTATGTTACGAAGTTTCCGTCTGTCATACGTCCATTGTCTTTGACCTCATTTTCATGGTTCAGTGACTACTTGAAAAAAAAAGTCAACATTTTTTGTAATGTTAATTTCTTTCCTATTATGAGTAATAGGATAACTATATTTAGTATGTGCGTACCTTGCAAGGTCCTCATGCCCGTCAGACAATTTTCATCTGACCTCGACCTCATTTCATGGATTAGTGAACAAGGTTAAGTTTTCGTGGTCAAGTCCATATATCAGATACTATAAGCAGTAGGTCTACTATATTTGGAATATGGAATGATTGTAAGGTGTACATGTCCAACTGGTAGGTGTCATCTGACCTTGACCTCATTTTCATGGTTCATTGGTCAATGTTAAGTTTTCTTGTTTAAGACTGTTTCTTAGAAACTATAAGCAATAGGTCAACTATGTTTGGTTTATTGAATGATTGTAAGGTGTACATGTATTTCTCGTTTGGTTTATCTGAACTTGACCTCATTTTCTTGGATCATGTTAAGTTTATGTGTTACTTGTAGTGAAGCTTTATAATTAGGACTATCAACATAAAATCAATGGTTAGTAAAGAAGGTGAGACATTTCAGCATGTGCACTCTTGTTTGTGTTTTGAGCAAAAATTGAAGAAGTTAGAGAGAAGCTGTACAAAGGAAAAATGATCAGCAATACAAGATCACCAAAAAAGAGCTTTTTGTCATGAATTCTATTCTAGTCCACAATGTTGGAGAGTGTCCATTGTTGGAGATGAAAATAGACCTAGGTGAGCGACACAGGGTCTTTAGAGCTTCAAGTTAAGTATAAGTCTGGTTTGAAAATTTCAAATTGGTGTGATCATTCATGGAAACTGCAAGTTCTAGGTTGACATTCTATATTGCTTGCAATTTCAATTCTATTTATACAGAACAAGAGGTAGTGCAAACTAAATTGTAAATCAATTTTTTTGTGCATTATTTATTATTAAGCTCATACAGTTTCGAAGTTTGAATATTTTTATTTGCAGAATATTGGTTTACAGATGCATCAATGCATCTTGTCTGATAAATTTCGATTATCAATTATGAAGATATCTCTGATCCACCATTTCCACTATGTATATAAAAAAAGATAAAGGCCTCATATGTGTTTTAAAGATTCAGGAAACCCACAGAGCAGATAACAGTTTAGTCTTTAAAACTCAGTGCCTTGAGGCTTTGCATACTAATGTCTAGTTTACCTATGTTGTTGCTATAAGCAGTTAAGACATATCTCTGCATTTATTTTTATTTTTTTTTAATCTTTTAGGTCCATTTGTGACTAACCACCAGTCTTGGTTACTGCGAACTGTAGCTATAGAGTTGCGCTTGACAACTTTAAACCGTCAGAGGTCACACACACAGCGTCTGATGAAACTTTTACTTGATGATCATATCGATGATCCAGAACAAGGTTTATATGAATACATAAATATTATTATCAAAATTGTTTTAAGTTACATGTAAATGTGTGAAGTTTACAATATACATCTCTCGGGGGTGATGAGTTTTATTTTAATCAAGAATCTTTCATTGGGTTTCACCTGTAAAGTTATTAAAAGATATTCTCTGATATTAATTTAATTATACCCAACTTTTGCCTTGATTGTCATACAGCATCTATGTTCTGAATTAAAGTGACAATGTTGGGAAACATGGCTACAGTTACTGTATAGAATAAAACTCCAATATCTTTCAAATCTTACCCAATGAATAGATTTCCATGAAGTTGTGACATTTCAGTATATCATAGCTTGCCTACTTCAGATAAGCTTTATATTTCAGGAGGTACTTTAATCTTGTATACAGATGCTTTTTATCTGGCATATGTCAGTTATCCTTGAATTACTTTTATTATGTTTCAGTGACTGCCTGAAAAAACTTTAAAAAATTTTTTCATGAAGTAATTTTTTCAGTAATTATGGATAATAGAACAAATACCTTTAGTATATAGATTAATTTCAAGAAATTAATATCCTCCAGACAGGGTTCACCTGACCTTGACCTCATTTCATGGAATAGTGATCAACATTAAGTTTTCTAGATTTAATTCTGTTTCTCAGGTACGATCCGCAATAGTTCATCTTTATTTGGGGTATAACATGATTGTATGGTGAACATGTCTGTCTTGCAGGTTCATCTGACCATGTTGAAAATGTGAGTTGACTCCTTATAGGAGTTATTTGCCCTTAAATTGCAATTTTTAACCCCTTTTTATGTGTTGGTCAAAAAGTAAAGAAGATAAAGAGAAACTGTAAATAACAAATTTGATTGGCTGCAAGACAGGATCTACAAATGGTTCATCTACAAATGGTTCAATAATGCCAAAATTGTAAATCCAGTACATCTAAAAGTTATTTCCCTTGAATGACGAATTTTACTCATTTTATTTGTTTTGGGCAAAAACAGACAAAATAATCAGCAATACAAGATCAACAAAAAGGATGTCTTAGTCATGAATTATATTCTATACTTTAATATTGGAGAGTAGCCATTGTTGAAAATGCACATAGATCCAGCTGAGCGACAATAAAAATTGACATAAAAATGTTTGAAAAAGAAGGACTGTTAACATGATTAATAATGTTTGCAAATTTTTTTTTTTGGTATCCAAAAAATTGGAAAAATTAAAAATGAGATTTTTCAAAATATAAATTGAAAATTTTGTTCCAGTTTGCAGTACAAATGACTTCCTTTTTAGGTATACTTCCAGGTATTGATGAGACAGTAGACACAGGATTTGATAAATTTTCTGACACTTCCTATTTCCAGTCATCATTTCATTCACACACAACCAAACAGCTTCAAGGTAAGAAATTCATATTTTGTGTATTGATTCATCATTTACCCCACTTACATTAAAGGGGCATTAGCTGTCATATTCATGTTCACCAATTTGACCCAAATTCTTATATCTGAGTTATAACATACTGAAACCTATATTCAAATTACAAAAGTCCAAAAGAAACAATGCATGGACTCATTATAATGTATCAGTATTTTGTGTGTATTTTAAACTAGACACCAATGAATTATCCTACAAGATGACCTCGGAAGACTGCCGGCGGTCATTTTACATAATATAAACATAAATTTAAATATAAATAAACAATCAAGCATGTGCAATCGTATAATGAGGACTTTTCTAGGTTAGTTTGATTTCATGTTATATAGATTAAATATATATATATATATCATCGTTTTACTTGTATAAGAAGTATATTTTGTGGGTGGGATCAGTCAACGAAATGGTTATTCTTGGTGGCAACCTTGTTTCACTTTTCAGTGTTGACATTCTTTTCTTTTTAATGAATGCACATGCTGAACACAGGTGCAGCCCATCTCCACAAAAGGTCAAATTAAAGGTTGAATGAATACAGATTCAAATGAGTTGAATTATTAACTTGTAAGTCAATGATACAGCAGAGATGTTTTTTAGCTTATTTTGATGAAATTGAACCAAGCTGACTCATGATATTGAAATGATTATTTACGATGTAAAGAGTCAAATCTATGTCCCGCCTCAAATTTTTGTCTTTTTCTCAGGTTTGTGTCATATAATGTCATAGCACTCAAATCTGGCCCTTTGTTCAGCCCTAAATCTATATTTTTTCCTCAGATCTCTGTCCAGTGATGTTGTGACACTCATTGTTTTTTTTCAAATTTCGTGTTATTTATATAAAGTAGACTTTCAGTAATTTAAAGTGACTTTGGACAGGCAGGCACATATAAAATGCGATGGGGTCAACCCTTCCCTATTCTGGGACCGTTGTGTAAAAACAGGATATTAACAAACTGTAGAAATCAGTTAGAAAGGACTGGTTTGACTCATCAGATGGGAACAAAACTTACAATTCAAAAACAAAAAACAAGAATTTATTTTACTGTTTGTTTGGTTTGTTAGGCCTTCAAGACTTGATGAATGAGACGTATTACAATACAGTCATCAACAATAGATAAGTCAAGGTCCAAATCAGCCAAAATCGGAAAATAGTTGTGACATTTTTAGACTGAGACAATCAAAGATCAACTTAACCTCCAAATTCCTAAAACAACATTCAGCACTTCTAGGAATATCATTGGTTAAAATCAAACATGTGGAGACCCTGTAACTTTTCTGATAGAGTTCCATTAATATATCCTTCAGAACTAGAAATTAAAGAAACAACACACACTGCTTCCTCTGCCTCATTTTTAGACTTATACCTTGAATTTGACATGAGCGGTCATCTCAGTACCAGAATCAGTGACAAATGAGACGATTTTAATTTTGACATTATAAATTTCCCCCACCTTAGCACCAATATACCAAACCACCTGCATATGGGATATACATTTCCCAACTCAATCGGTATTCAAGAGCTTGCAGCTGCTACTCAGACTTTATAAAATGTCACCAGTGTCTGAGCAGAAAGTAGATGAGCCAAGGTTATGTCAAAGAACGTCTTGTTCTTTTTCTAAAGAGAGTTCATTGGAAGATACCAAGACCTTGTTGATAAATATCAACTTCACAAAGACTACATGATAGTCTTGAAGTATAGATTCTAGGTACTGACATTGTTTATCATCTTAATTACATGTTATAGTGTTCTTTTTATTTGTCCTTGTACATTTTTAACCTTTACTGTTTAGTTCATTTTTGGTAATATACTTTTGGCGTGGCTTTGTACTTCTACATCCCACCATTGTGTTATTGTGGTATGGTCAATTTTGTATTCTTGTCTTTCATTTTTGCTTATATACTTTGTCAATAGAGTGTCTATATGCCATTTTGTTTTTCTTTGTTGAAATAGTGATTTTTTTTTATATAGTGATTAAGATTATATTACAATGTTACTGCTGTACCCCAATTTTTGAAATTTTTACCTGTTATGTCATTTGTTTTGCTCACACTTTGTTGTCAATATGATATGATTTAGCTAGCTATTAAACCAGGTTTAATCCACTATTTCCTATATAAGGAAATGCCTGTACCAAGTCAGGAATATGGCAGTTGTTTTCCTTTCGTTTGATGTGTTTGAGCTTTTGGTTTTGACATTTTATAAAGGACTTTCCGTTTTGAATATCCCATGGAGTTCCGTCTGTTTTTTTATAAAGACTTTCAACATAAAATCAATAGTCAGTAAAGCAGGCAAGACATTTCAGCTTGTGCACTCTTGTTAATGTTCAGTTTTCTGATTAAAGTCATATGAAATGAGTTTCTTGTAACTTTAATGTTAACCAGTGCATGCATATCTACTAAACTAAGTCCTGAATGCACGGTTTTTATACGGGACGTATTATGGTATACAAATATCCGTCCGTCTGTCTGTCTGTCCGGCGTAAACATGTTGCACCGTAACTTGAGAACGACTTATCCAAATTTCATGAAACTTAACATAGTTGTTTCTTATGATGGTCAAACAATCTGTATACTTTTTGGTGAAAATAAGATTAAAACTTTTTGAGTTACGGGACTTAGTAACTAAAACAGGTGTGTGTTTTTTTTTCACATGTCGCGCCGTATCTCAAAAACAATTTATAATTATTGCTTAAAACTTGACACACTTCTTAGTTATATTAATCTTAAGATCTGTATACTTTTTGGTGATGATTCAAAATTTTATTTTAGAGATATTGAGTATTTTGTTTAAAAAGGGGGAGGGGTTTTTCACATGTCGCGCTGTATCGCAAAAACAGTTTATGATTATTGCTTAAAACTTTACACACTTCTTAGTTATATTAATCTTAAGATCTGTATACTTTTTGGTGATGATTCAGAATTTTATTTTTGAGTATTTTGTAAAAAAAGGGGGAGGGGTTTTTCACATGTCGCGCTGTATCTCAAAAACGATTTATGATTATTGCTTAAAATTTTACACACTTCTTAGTTATATTAATCTTGAGATCTGTATACTTTTTGGCTTTGATTCAAAATTTTATTTTAGAGATATTGAGTTTTTTTGTAAAAAAAAAGGGGGCTTTTCACATGTCAGGTCGTATGTCAGAAACTATTTATGATTATTGCATAAAAATTCACACACGAGACGACGGGCGTATCATGCGCTCATGGCGCAGCTGTTTATTATATTTATTACGAATCTATAATGTATTATCAACAAATATTATTTCATTCAGTGATTGTTGATCACAAGCTAATTAACTTTTGAGTTTGTTGTCGAAGTTTATTTGATCATGACATTGATAAGCAATCAACGCAATTAATGTGTTGCATGTGACAAATAAATGAATTGACAACATTTTTTATATTTTTCACATGTTCCCATTTGTTTATTTAACTTTTCCTTTACAGTTTTTAAATGATTTGTTTTATTAAATTTGTTCTTTAGGAATCAGTTATTACTATTTACCTTCCAGTGCATGTTTGTTTACATTTTTTCATCACCGTTTTCCCATTGCACTTGCACTAGGCGGTGACCAAAGTTCTTAAGTAAGGTCACATAATTATAGTTAAGGTCACTGCATACGGGAAGATATTGGTGAATTAGTGTACGGGAAGACAGTAATTCAGTAGCAGTACATTTATGAAGATTTTGATAATATAAAGGATTTTCTTTTTCAAGAAAGTTCAAGTACACTTTTTATAGTAAAACTTAGTTATTCAAGTATATAAAACATATACAACTTTTTTTTAAATTTGAAGTTTCATATGACTAAGTCAGTTAAATAGGAACTACTTGTGATGTTTTCTCTAAAGTTGCATTACTATCAATACATATCAGTTTGACAACTATTTCAAGGCCCTGTTCCTTTGGTCATGGTCCAGAAACTTTGAATTAATTCGCAATTTTCAAAATTAAGTTTTCTTCTTAAGGTGGATCATCACTATATATTTCCTCAGATTGAATTTTCTTATACTTTGCCAAATTGGAGATTATGCCATGCTTTTTAAAAAAAATATAATCAAAAGTATGGGTCACCGTGCTATTTTTCAAGCCACAAGTCGTCCAAAATTGCCCAATTTTGAATAGATTATTCATGAAAAAACACTGTTTTGTTAGTAAAAAGAAGTCTATGAGATAGAATTTTGAAATAAAATATGAGAAGACAGGTTTTAATATATGCTTTGAGAAAATAAAAATAAAAAATGGTGTCACTAAACTTGTTTTCTTGCTGCAAGTAAAAAATGATAATTTCACTATCATTCCAGTATAAAATTTTACTATAAGAGTTATCTCCCCTTATATGGCTAAGTTGAAAAATTGAATCAAACAAAAACAAATATTCAGTATTTGTTCAAACGGTCTATATAATGCAATAAATGACTTATTTTTCTTTACTCAAAGAACTCGACCGATTGTGTACTGCCATTTTACAATCCAAAATGGCGGTATACAGTTAATCTACCTTAAGTCAGTTTGATAGGAACTACTTATGATAGACAATGAAATTTTCTATAAAGCTGCATTAATATTTATAGTACATCTCAGTCTGAGGATCATTTTGATGGGCTGCTCTCTATGTCATGGTCCAGCAACTTTGAAATTAATTGTCTTTTCTGAATTTTCTTCTGAAAGGTGAGACATATTTTTTTCAACAGTTTATTTTTATTGTATATTCTTTTATGTATATTTTGTTAATCTACTGATAGGTATTAAAAGGGGGAAGATTGAAATCTTTAAAAAAAAATAGTTAAACTCGGTCACATTTTCATGTGCCTGTCCCTAGTCAGGAACCTCATCAGAAGTTGTTGTATGCTATATCTTCATTTTTTTTGTTAATTTGTTAATTAGGTATTAAAAGCAGATCTTTGATTGTTTCTATTAAGTTTATTCACAAATATTATAGACTCAGGATAATTTAGAACTTGCCATAATGTGTAGGCATCTCTAATTGTTTAAGACTGAATGGTCTATTGGTTAATTTTGTCATTGGGTTGCTGTGTCAATGAAGTATACCCTATATCTCCTTTTATTCATACCGGTAATTAGATTGCAACAAAATTTTGATTCCTATGTAAAATATGATGTCCTGAATCAATTGTTGATGTCAAAATTTATTTGTTGGCTGCTTTTTTCAAAATGGTCAATTAAATATGTAAACATTAAAAGAACTAAGATTTTCAAAGAAAATTTAATATCTAGGTAGAATATGATATCATGAATTGATTTCTGGTGTAAAATTTTATCCGTATGCTCTCTTTTCAAAATATCAGTTGGCTTCCATTTTCAAAATGAATTGGTTTTGGTAATGAAAAATTTATACCATAAGAAAATGTATTGCTTTTGTGGCATCGGTTTTGGGGAAAAAGACTTTCAAGTCTTCTGAAATCGTATACTGCTGACTATTTCTGAATATAGAACTGTTTCTAGGAGAGCTACCGTATTCCAGTCTGTGCTTTACAATTTAATAAATTCCATGCCTCATCATGACATGGATTTGTAAACTTGATTGGTTGCAAGTTTGTAAAATAGTCTGCATCATTTTATGAAACAAAGACAGAAACAAATGTACAGTTAGGCTTAAAAATCAATCACTAACATTATTACTCTAGATTCTCATGTTGTAATGTTTTGATATATCCTGTTTTAACTTACATTAATTTTTATATTCCATCTTACTTATCTTCAATCTTACCTGAGATTACTCAGATCTTACTTAATTTGAAACTTTCTATTTACTGAACTTGATGTTTTTAAAGTAGATTTGGTAGAACGCCTCTGTTGATTAAATTTGATAGTCTCGTTAATTAGAGACAAGAAGCATAGAGGAGCTATAAGAAGCATCAAGAAGCGACAAGTAGAATGATTTAGGGACAGGAAAACTAGATTTATTCTTTTAATAGTATATAAACTTTCTTGTAGCTTCTTGGTGCTAAAATTCTTTTTCTTGCTTCTGGATGGTAAATGTCTTCTTGTTGCTTCTGGACCTTAAAATTCTTCTTGTTGCTAATTAGTGAGACAGAAATTTGAAAGTACAGTAACAATTTGGTACGACTACTACTCCATCCTTTTTATATAAATCAAACTTTTACCACTAAAACAGACAGATCCAAAGATGTAAAAAGACATCATCATTATAATACATGTGAAGCAGTTTACTCTCTTTGTTGATAAATATATTTCTGTTATTTATAGAGTGGCCAAGTTGTCTCTGGGACAATTTGATGTTCTCCAAGTACAATCGGAATTCATAGAAATGGTGCCATTGTTTACTTGATTCTAGTGTCTATCAATTTAGTTTTTGTATCATTTTTTAGTTTCTTTATCCAAACCAGGCAAATGTTTGAAGCTGCATGTTATCTAACAATGGTTTAACTTTGAAGACCGTTACCAAAGCTATGCAGAAATAAGAAAATAGAATGATCATAATTATCACTGATACTGATACGTAAACCTTAGTGTTCATTGAAAACATTACTAAATTCAATTTGGAAAGAAGTACATTGGAAGTAATACCCTAATTATTAGTTCACATGTTGAAAACCAACGCCTTGAAACTCTTGTGATCTGGACTTTTTTCTGCTTTCTAGTTCAGTGCATATGAATTTTATTTACAGAAGCGGATTTCATCAGTCCTAGGGAACCAGCAATTCCCTTTTGTGATTATGAGTCTACGCTCAGTTCCTGAAATAAATCCACTCTGAAAACAGATGCCAGTGAATTATATGTTCCTGACTTGGGACAAGCACATACAGAAAGTTACAGGGTTTAAAATGTTAGCATGTGCTCAAAACAATTGTGTTAAAAAGCACAACATACGAACAAACATAAAAAATCAGTTAATGAGGGATTTTGAACCACTTTCAAATATGTCAATGTAATGAACTCAACTGATAACAACTATAACAATTCTGAATTGATTGTTGGATTAGTTTCCGAGAACAAAGGACCAAACATAAAAAAATCAGTTAATGAGGATTTAAGTGTTAATATCTGCCATGATTCAAATCTACATTTGATATATTTAGCACTGTTCAAAATATGTTAATGAAAAATAACAAGTAAATGTGAACAAGTTTAACAAATTTATGATTGATTCATTGATTGTTGGTGTTAAGCCCCACTTTCTGCACACTCGACTAAAATATAGTGGCCAGTTTTTATTGACAAAGGAAGCCGGAATACCTAACAGTATTTGGAGATTTTTATGCCCCCGCCGTAGGTAACAGGGGCATTAAGTGTTACCCTTTACTGTCCTTTTTTCTGTCCTTCTGTCGTTCTGTCCTTCAGTCTTTCCATCTTTCCATCTGTCCGTCCCATTTTTGTTGCAAAGCTTGAGTGGGGGCATTTGTGTCCTCAGACACATTCTTCTTTTATAGGAGCTTATATTATGTATATAAGCGTTGTTTATTCAAGACATACCATAGTAGCACATGTTTGGTACTGACATGCCCTAGGCTGCATGAACACTCCTTATTTGGTCATGAAGCATGCAGTGATACAGACCCTTCACAGGTTTCCCCAGGATGTTAGGTAGTTTTCAGTTTGAGTTTTGCTGCTGACAGGGAAAGTCATACATTAGTTTTAACATAAAAAGTTACAAATTATCGTTTTCAAAGCTAAATATTGACTATATCGTATGTTTATTATCTTCAATTGGACTAAAACCGTTTGTCTTCGTATATATATATATATGTAAGTACGAACTGAAAGAAACCTTGCGCCTTAACCTGTTCATAATTCAAGGAGTTATTAGAGATTTGACATTTACATGAATCTTAA
Source organism: Mytilus coruscus (assembly GCA_017311375.1). Taxonomy (NCBI): domain Eukaryota; kingdom Metazoa; phylum Mollusca; class Bivalvia; order Mytilida; family Mytilidae; genus Mytilus; species Mytilus coruscus. The sequence continues at coordinate 75,357,708 of CM029603.1, read as the reverse complement.
TTCGTTAATTATGGCTTCCAGACGCAAGTTAAGAAATCATCATTATTCAAATACACAATTGGACTTAAGTAATCCAGAAAATTGGACATCCCAACAGTTCAGAGAAAAGTTGCAACAGTTAGGGATCGCCGTACCAAAAAATGTTTCAAAATCTGTATTTAGATCGCCAAAACAGTCGCGAAAGTATTGCTCATTCTGGGGATCATTCCAGTAATGAAGAAACACTCGTTATACCTATTATGCAGACCGCAGAAAGTAATTCGACCAGAAGAACCGTTGATGTCCCAACAGAAGTATTACGCAATCCTCCAGTTGAAGAAAGAAGTTCGTGTAGCGATACCATTGACTCAACAACCGGAAGTTTGCAAGTTGGAAGCGTCTGTGACACCAATATGGCCGCCTGCAGCACAATGCTAATTAAAACCATCGGAAAGTATCTATACAAAGAAATTTGATCTGGCGCAGTGGTACCAAAACAGAAACATGTAGGGCACAGAGCTGTACAGAACCGTCCTACACCAGTGTTTAGTTGAAGGTTTCCTTTTTACTCAATTCTTCTCATTCACTTCCTTGGGGGTCACTCAGCTGTTTCACATCTGACTTTTTGGACCCTTTCGAAATTGACCACTGGTCTAATTTCTCATTTCCCCCAAGTCATTAAATGTTATACATCTACATGTATTTCTCTCTCCACCGTCATTCTGACCCCCTTTTATCGTAGCCACCTGCTACGAGATGACGCATCGCTTCATCCCCTTATAGGAACTCATCGTGTTCCGGTTGGTTGACAGAGTGTCCATGTCCATGGGGCTTGGTCCATTTATACCAAGTGTCGTCAACAGGGCCAGGAGCTAAATTTCCCTTCACTGAGTACTTGACTCCCAAGGGCCAAAAGTTTATATTTTTTATATCAATAAAATTTGAATATATATGCAGTCTTGTTGTCAGCAGCAAACTCAATAATGTCTTGTTATGCAGAAAGTGTCTATTCCAATGTCTAGTAGTATGTCTTAAAGCAGATCTTGAAGGTGGTGTTTGAGTCATCATGTTATTAGAAATGGTGTATAGAATGAAGGTATAGCTTCCTAGAGTTATCTCCCCTATACAGTGAGGTTCATGTTTATGCTCTGTCACATTAGGTTTTGTCCTAGTTAAGGGTAGGTCCATGAATAATGATTCAAGTCATATTTGGTATATAATTTATTGAAAATAATGCACTATTATACCCCAATGGGATTGATGGCATACATGAAAACAAAATAACACATTACATAATACATCACAAAAATAATAACAAATGGAAAATTTGGGTTACATACATGTGATTCTTCCGGCGGGAGTCAAAATCTCCCGCTTTTCCCGCCGTCCCTCCCATTAAAAATTGAAATCTTCCGCTTTTTGAAAATGTCAATCTCGAAAAATTATCAGTAGACATTTTTGTTTACAAAATTGATACTGACAGAGAAAAAGTCAGAGAAACTCGAAATTGATATGGGAAAAGTCCGAGAAAAACGGAAGTCACCATTTCCTGTTATTGATTTTGTGTCAAAAGGTAAACAGGTAATATATTAGTGCAGTAATCAATGAAGGTGTTTAGGATTAGACTGTATATACAACAATAAAAGATGATTGACAATTACCTGGTGATCAACTAGCTAGTTTAAGACACATGCCTGGATGATTAAAAGTGAAATACTGACAATGGATTAAGTTGTATAAACAACGACTTTAATTGATCTTAATTTGATGCTGTTGAAAACATTGAACAGTTACATTATATTACTGAACCTCAAAGACAAATGAAATCAACTCAAATATAACCCGGTTATATAGGTAGAGCTGCCTTTTATCATTGTTTTCAACATATATATAAGTCACAAGTCATGAATCAATGAAACATATATCACCAGGAACACCTAAATAAGAGAACTACAAATACAAGGTCTTAAAAGAACTACCAAGAACACTTAAACAAAGAGCTACAAATACAGGGTTTAAAAAGAATCACCTGGAACAACAGAATGTAAGAACTGCAACAACAGGGTTTAAAAATGCATTACGAACACTTAAAAAAATATCAACTATAACAGGGTACACAGAATATAATACATGTATCTCAATGTGTTGCTTCATCCCTTGTAATGCTTAACAGTGAAAAACCTTATGCAGAATAGACAGAGTGGTTTTTAGATTAATTTTAAAGTGGTCATTACAGCTTACAATTACATCCCTTAAGTCCTTGTAGTCAAGAATAATTATATTTCGTTAAATCTGTTTGAGTGGAGACATGTGTACTTATTTATTTTTGGAATTTTAATGATTTCAAAAGCAATAATGGCACAGAGTAGGCTGGGTTGGTTTGTTCTGCTTTCATTACAATTTGAGTTGTCCTTTTATGTTTCTTCTTCCCCCTCAGAGCTATCAGCGCTTTGATTATTATTTGTTTCTGTGCCTTATACAAAAATGTGCAAGTAGGGCCTTTGCTGACATTTCAGTTTTCTAGTTCCAATTCTTTCCTAGCATCATCTTGAAAAACCAGGATGTAGCAAAGTTTGCCTTTTCATCTTCATACACTGAAATATAGTTCCCAATACTTTCCATGTCCATGTAAATATGCACAAATTAATTGTGAAAAATTTGAGTTATATCGGTAGAGCTGCCTTTTATCATTGTTTTCATCATTGAATGTAAAGTTGTAGAAAAAATCATTTCTCTTATTAGGTCGTCAGATAAGAAGGAAGATCTTAAGTCTGTTAGACTCAGTAGAATTTACTCAAGTATATCCTGAGCCATTGACACTTGAGTATTTTGATCCTGGTATGATAGAACAAGTTATACAGAAAACAGAGTCAAAGACAGAAGATGATACTGTCTACTGTAACGTTAAAGTGTTGCACAGTATATTACTGAATGAATTTTCTAATGTCCAGAGCAATGTTACGGTGGCAAACAGACCTAGAATTCTAGAGGTAAGATGTCAGTTGTGTAATTACAAAGATTTTTTGCCTCCGCCGCAGAGGAGGGGGCATTAAGTGTTACCCTTGTTCATCTGTACACCCGTCCCTACATACATCCCGAAATTAGTTTTCGTTCTTTAACTTGAGTTTGCCGCAACTGAATGTTATGAAACTTATACACAATGCCTACTACCAGAAAACTCTGATCTAGTTTGAATTTGGGTGGTGTCACTTTTACTGTTCTCGAGTTATGCCCTTTTATAACATTATATGCAAGCCGGGGCATCATCTGTGTCCCATGGACACATTTTCCATTTAGTTTCTTTATATTTCACTTAATCATAGGAATTTTAATCATCCTTAAACAAGGAATTAATGGAATCTGGAATAATTTTGAATTCTGGAAAATTCTTTTCCATTGGGTAATTCAGTAGCTTCAAATCTGCAATATTTTAATTGTTTCTTTTTATTCAGAATAAATCTTCAAAATGTCATAAATTTATCTCTCATTTCAACCCTTCGGGAGTATTATTCTCATCATACTGTAACACAAAAGCGAATATATGAAGAAAATGTTGCTCTTTTTTATACGCCTGTCAAAATTTTGATGGGACGTATTGTGGTATACAAATGTCCGGCGTCCGTCTGTCTGTCTGTCCATCTGTCCGGCATCCACATGTCGCACCGTAACTTGAGAACGACTTATCCAAATTTCATGAAACTTAACATAGTTGTTTCTTATGATGGTCAAACGATCTGTATACTTTTTGGTGAAAATAAGATTAAAACTTTTTGAGTTACAGGACTTTGTAACTAAAACAGGGGGGTGTTTTTTTCACATGTCGCGCCGTATCTCAAAAACGATTTATGATTATTGCTTAAAACTTTACAAACTTCTTAGTTATATTAATCTTAAGATCTGTATACTTTTTGGTGATGATTCAAAATTTTATTATAGAGTTATTGAGTTTTTTGTAAAAAAGAGGGGGGGTTCACATGTCGCGCCGTATCTCAGAAACGATTTATGATTTTTGCTTTAAACCTCACATACAAGACGACGGGCGTATCATGCACTCATGGCGCAGCTGTTTATTTATATTTGCCATAATAAATTCTTTACTTGATATTATTAAATGTTCATAATAACCGCCATGTAGTTGATTAGCATGATCTAGGATGCTGTGTTGCCATGTGTTGCTAAGGTGGGGCATACCAGTGAATTATGGAAAGGTGTTATAAATGTCCCCAGCACAAAACGGTTGATGGAGGGGAGGGGGCATAGTTATACCAGGTGTCAGTCAGTCGGTCTGTCTGTCTGGTCTTGTAAGAGCTTTTACGTGTGCAATTCCTCCCAGAATTATAAGAAATTTATATCAAAGGTTTATATCTGCAATATCTTGGGACAAGTTCCAAATTCAATACAGATCAACCATTTTTATACACTCGTTTACAGGACATATTATGATATACCGTTGTCCGTCCGTCCGTCTGTCTGTCCGTCCATCCGTCTGTCCATCTGTCGTCAACATGTCGGACAATAACTCAAAAACGCTTTAACCAATCTGCATGAAACTTTGGTGAATTGTTTATATCTATTGACGTGAGCTCCTTTTTGTTTTTTATAAATTTTAGATTTTAAGTTTCCAAGTTGTGGGGTTTTATTCATTAAAAAAGGGGGATTTTCCAGTTTTCGGATAATAACTCAAAAACACTTTCACCAATTTGCAAGAAACTTTGGTGAATTGTTTATATCTATTGACTTGAGCTCCCTTTCGAATTTTATTAATTTTCGATTTTATGTTTCTGAGTTTATTAGGTTTTATTCATTAAAAAAAAGGGGGTTTTCCAGTTTTCGGACAACAAATCAAAAATGCTTTCAACAAGTTTCATGAAACTTTGTTGACTGGTTTATATCTATTAAGCTAACCTCCCTTTAGTTTTTCATAAATTTCTGAAATGACATTGAGAAGTTATTGAACTTTATTCTTTAAAAAAGCGACGAGCATCATGTGCTCATGGCGCAGGTGTTTATTTTTTGTGTTTTGGGCAAACACTTAAGAAAATAGAGGGAAACTGTAAACAGAAAAAATTATCAGCAATACAAGATCAACAACAAAAAAAAAGATTTTTGTTATGAATTCTATTGTAGTCCACAATGTTTGAGAGAGTCCATTGTTGAAGATGCTCATAGACCTAGTTGAGCAACACAGGCTCTTTACAGCCTCTAGTTTAGAGTACAAAACAGCCTGCACAAAATGGATAGCAAGACAAGATCTACAAATGATTCAACACTGCCCAAATTGTCAGTTGACTCCTTCTTGGAATAATTGCTCTTTTATGACGATTTTTAACAATTTTTTGCTTTTTTGCCTTTTTTATTGTTTTTTGTCTCAAGTCTTACATTTTGTTCAGTAGATATGTTCAAATCATAATTTTCCACTTGATCAATTATCAAAGATGTATACAAACAATAAACATGACAGTCTTACTGATTTACAAACAATAAACATGACAGTCTTACTGATTTACAAACAATAAACATGACAGTCTTACTGATTTACAAACAATAAACATGACAGTCTTACTGATTTACAAACACATTTTAATTAAGGAAACTCATTTTGAAGCACAATAAAAGCATAAAATTTGAATATTTTACTCAGTATTTCCAACTTAAAATGGTTAATCTCCCCCCCCCACCCCCCCAATTTTTTTGTAATTCATCATAGTTGGGTTACTTTTTGTTCATTTTTCATTGAGGGGATTTAAAAATATATTTGAGTTACCATTATTTGAAAATCAATTGATTTCCACTATTCATAGTTAAAATTGCATTGAATGAACTGGAATTTTAATAACCAGGGCGTTGACATATCCGATATTTTGAACCTAATTTTTAGATAATCAAATGGTCAGTTTTGGTCAGAATAGTTTGAAATGGCATTTGATTTGAGCAGATTTTGCACATCTTCTTTTAATTTAATTTTTTTTTGTAGGAAGTTCAAGGAATTTTGAAGAATGTTGTTTCCCGTAATGGTGTGAGAAAAAGTTTGTCTGTAAAGCAGCAATCCTATGATGCCTGGAGACAAGTTGCAGAAATTTGGTTAACTTCCTGTCCAGAAGATCTCATGCCTAGGGAAATTAGACAAACTGTTTTGTTTGAGCTTCTACAAGAGTTACTTAGCAAAGTACTTGATAATTCTTCATAGAAATATTGTCATTTCTCCTTATTCTTGACCCACAGAAAAAAATTCTTACCAAAGTGGGATGCCACTTTATCCCACTTTGGCTGTACTGCATTTATAAATTCACAGCCACGTCCAGTCAGAATGTGGACTTTAAATCTGATGCCTCGTGTAGAGAGAATGCAGACCTTGCAGCAACTCTTTGAGGATTCTGTAGGTGGTTTGTTGCAAGGCTAGATTTCTGTCCCTATCTAATTTACCCTCATTTACCAGTTGCCTTTTAAATTTACCCTCATCCCAGTCGACCCCTATAACAGGTGCCTACCTATTGTATTAATTGTTAATTTGTTTCGACCTTTAACATGCATGAAATATTTGCCACTATCAATCAAGCAATATTCTTCATATTCATTACAAGTTAATGATTTTTCTGCCTGACCTGATAGAATTCACAATTATGGAAGAAGGTTACTAATTAAGCACCCAACAGCATCAAATATATGTGCTCATGCACTTGGTGATACACAAGGATCCGGAAAATTTTTCACATAATTTCAGTCATTTTGGTGACTTAAAAATTTGGGCTCTTTTTTCAAATTGTCGAAATTATTTACACTATATTCATAGCATCAATGAACTTGTATTGACTGTTTCATCACATTTACTTCATGAATTTTCTTACCATTTTTCTAAAAACATTCAAGAACAGTTTATGGAATGCAACAGTTTAAAATTGAAATCATTTTAATGACTCAAAATGGTAAATTTCTCAGACATCGCTAACATTTCTTTCTATTTTAAAGATAAAAAATAAAACCGGTAGCTTCACAACAATAATAAAGTACGAAAAATTCCAGATTTATTTCAAGGATTCGTTATGTTTATCAAATTGACAGGAAATCACCGGATTTTTAATTTTATTCCCTTTAAAAGTGTTTGAATATAACAGATAATAGTTGCTCTCGTTTAATCTAACATGAAATCATTTTTGCATTTTACGATTAAGTGTCTAATCTGGTGAAGACAATTTCACGCATGCATATTACATAGTTAATAAAGCACATGTTTGACTTGTGAAAAAGTACTTTTTTCTACATAGATTAAATAAAGTTTTTATTTTTATATCAGAATTGACGATTGTCTTTGCTGAAAAATAATTAAATAATGAAGAAAGTTGTCATGGAATTTTAATTTCTTTATAATATTAGTTCTGAGCTTGTGATCACTGTCAGGTGTGAATTAAAAACACAGGTAAAAAATGATTAGCGAACAGAAGCCAATATTTCCCGGAGGCATTAATATGGTTATCAGGAGGGCCCTCAGGATTATCATACTATACTGGATTGGCAGTTTTATTACAGGAAAGGGAAAACAAGTGGAAAATGGTGATTAAGAAACCGATCACAATGAAATTACCAAAATTATTTCTGAAAAACAGAAAATTTGTCCTAAATCCCAATTCCGTTTAGGACAAATAGCATTCAGTTTAGGTCATGACTGGCAAATATGACCGTTTCCGGACCCTTGGTGATACATAAAGCCATATAATTATACCCCCATTCATGACTGGTTGGTGTACTGAAGTCATCTGTCTGTCTGTTTGTCTGTCAATTCATAAATTTCTTTGCCTCTGTGTTAAGGAATGATTTGATATTTGATTGAAATTTTATTATAATGAGTTGTACTCTATAAGTGATATTTGTACCAACGCTCCAAAGGAAGGGTTAGTAGTTGATAATAAAGCTTGTCTAATTGTCTGGTTCCAGAGAAAAATTTGGTTAGACGTGTAAATGGTGTACCATTGTCCGAAGGGTAAAGTGAAATTAAGATAAGATCAGATAATCTCTATTTCAGATAAAGAAGGTCCATTTATAATCTTGACCATTGTTACATTCATCAAATGGTAGCATAAACTTGATTCTCCATAAAACTGAATAAGATAATACTTAGTTAATGTTTGACATGTTTTTCTAAGTATTTTATGGCTATTTTCAAAAGACGAGTACCATTCATATTACAATTCTATGTTGCTTCCTAAGTTGGTATACTAGCCTACAAAATTGATATTTAGCTTTGAGAATTGAATGGTCACTTTATCTAATTCATACAATAGGAGTTGATAAATTTGGCTTCATGCTATTTATCTTGTCAAAATATAGGACACAGCATTGTTATTCCATGACCAAACTGACTGAGTAAAAGTAAAAGGTTTATTGACACTAAATTGTGTAATCATAGTACGGTACACAAGGAGCTACAGATAGTTTTTGACTAATTACTTTATGAGAAACATGTGTTTTTTGGGTAAAAAAAAAACCAATTACATTTGGCAGAAAAAAGGCATAGTTTTTGAGAAACAAAAAAATTGTTGCAAAATTTGTTTATTTTTTTGCATAAAATTTCAAATGGTGCAAAAAAAAATTGTTTTGTAAAAACTACAATATTTTGATGAAAAATTTAGAAAAATACCAAAGGAGTAATATAAAAATATAGAGATGTGGTATGATTGCCAATGAGACAACTATATACCAAAGTTGAAGTGGATGTATGCAATTATAAGCAACCGTACAGCCTTCAACAATGAAAAAAACCCTACCTTATAGTTGGCTTTAAAAAGCCCTGACATGAAAAATGTCAAACAATTCAATTGAGAAAGCTAACAGCTTATTTATAACAAAAATTTTACAAAAACAAATATGACAGACATGAACCAATGACCACCACTGACCTACAAGCTCCTGACTTGGGACAGGCACATAAAGAATGTGGCAGGGTTAAACATGTTTGTGAGGGCTCAACCCTCCCACTAACTGATACAGTAGTGTTACAGCACAACATAAGAACAAATTGTAAAAATTCAGTTGCATTTGGCTAACTCAAAAGATTGGATGAGGAACAAAAACTGCCTTAATGGCCACCTCCTTTTAGCGGTCACTTGCCTCTAATGGTCACTTTCAGACCCAAATACTGTCTCTATATAATTGAACTCGTTTCAGTGGTCATCAGTCTAACGCGGTCAGATGATTTCTGCTCAAAATCATCATTTCAACTTTTAATAACAGTCATTTTTATACGGGGGTAAAAAACTTATAAAACTTTTTTTTTGAAAAAGAGAGGGGGGGTTAAAAAAATTTTATGGGGGTCAATTCACAACGGCATAGTGTATTGCACAAAAGCAAAAAATTAAATATAAATTCAAATCATATAACCAATTCTAAGTTCTTTGACTACAGTTATTCTGTGTCAGAAACCTATTATGTGTCAAATATTGAATTACAATCCAAATTCAGACATGTATCAAGCGCCAATAATGTGTCCATTTTTGCCCCAACTGTTCAGGGTTAGACCTCTGCAGTCGTATCCAGCTGGGCTCAGCGAAGCAATTGATTAATGTTTGAACTACAATAATAATTACAACGAAATCAAAAGTCAAAACCCACTTGCAAACGAGATCACACAATAGAAGGTGAATTCGTAATTCCCCATGTTCCACTCCTTTCAGTTTCCATTGAAAACTGTATCCATGACTAACTTTCTCCATGAATATTAACATATTTCAAACTATTCTTCAAATTAACAGCACCGAATCCCCCATTTTCTATTTTACATGCTCACATGTTCGATAACTCTATCAATTGAAAACACTAAAACAATTTGCCACGATTCCGGGAACGGGTTATGTCTGAATTGGAATTTTGTTGAACCTCTTGAGCGATCACTTTCGATACTTCCCAAAAGTGACTGCTTTATACAGGTTTGACTGTAATATAAAAACAAGACACAAAGTGAGACAAGAGAACTCACAGTTACTGAAAGCTAGTTCAAAGCCAATTAGAACTAATAAAAAAATCATATTCTCCAAAACTAAAGTATCAATTATTACACATCCAACAGATTTGTAAGGGCCCCGAATATTAGGTCAATTGATTCAAGTTGATGAGAAGACACAAAAGACAGTGAAATAGAATTATTTTTGTATAGCTTTTCTTATAAAGCGTTTATATTTACAATGCAAATAGGCCAAAAGTAGAGATTTTGTGAAATTTTACAAAATCGTCCAGACTTCAACCAAATTTAGGCCTGAGAAACTTGGAGCTAAAACTAAATATTCAAGTCACATATGTAAAATGTTGTAACAAACATGATGTTAAAAGATCTTTTTTGTCGACCTTTGGGCTCTATGTTTCTGTCCAAAAAATCAATGGAAATTTAAGTGTTTTTATTGAAATTTCGTGGAAAATTAAATTGAATGCTATTTGTGATATCATGAAAAAAATGCCAGTATGTAAATTTTTAACTAAGACATATTTCCAATCTAGTGATTGTATTAGCTATAATTTATTGTGATATTGGTCAATAGTCAATAAATCTAAGTTTGAAATTGTTGCTAGAAATAGGGGCCATTTTAGGCCAAAATCCCAAATTTTGTAAAAAACGTAAAGACCTGTCGAAATTGCATTTAATTGATAAATTCAACAACACTTACCGTTATCTTGATGATATTTTTTCGTTAAATAATCAAGAATTTTCTCAATATACTGCTGAAATTTACCCCAAGGAACTTACTTTAAATAAATCAAATGTAAACGGTAATAACTGTCCTTTCCTAAATTTATATATTTCGGTTTTAAACGGGAAACTCCACACTAATATTTACGACAAAAGGGACGATTTTTCGTTCCCTATTGTTAATTTTCCATTTTTAGATGGTGATGTTCCTTTGGCACCATCTTACGGTGTTTATATTTCACAGCTCGTTCGCTATGCCCGTGTCTGTTGTGACGTTTTTGATTTTAACGAACGTAATCTATGTATTACTGGTAAATTATTAAACCAGGGATATCGTTACCATAAATTACTTAAAACCTTTACTAAATTTTTCCATAGATATAAAGATTTGGTTTCAAGTTTGGTTGTACCTGTAGAAAACTTATTTCAAGCGGGATGGCACATCCTCATTTTACGGAAATGTTGTTAACCGTGCCGGAAATTTAGAATTGATCCTTGTAAACTTATCGCTCCTTTAAATAAACTTATTCTAAAGGTTACCAATTCAACACTGTAATAAGATCATTGAATATTGTTTTATTGGTATAAATATTGATTTTGTTATCAGTAAATTAAAAGCAAACTAAATATTACTAGTATGTTATATACATATACACATTCATGGATCTACAATCTGTCGATACCTGTATCTTGGCATTGCACAAGGTCATGTTTTTCTCTGACTGTTTATGACGTCTTTACACTAAATCCATTGGATGTTGGATGTGTACAGATTGATAATTTAGTCTTAGATGCATGATTTTTTTTATTAGTTGTTAGTGGCTTTGAACTAGCTGTCAGATAACTGCGAGTACTCTCAGATCTGTTCCTAGTGTCTTTTTGTTGTTGGGATGTACAAGTACCCTGCCACATCCACTTGTATTTTTGTCCATCTGATGAGTTAAGCCTTTTTCAACTGATTTTTATAGTTTGTTCTTATGTTGTACTGTTATATCACTGTCCCAGGTTAGGGGGAGGGTTGGGATCCCGCTAACATGTTTATCCCGCTAACATGTTTAACCCCGCCACATTATGTATGTATGTGCCTGTCCCAAGTCAGGAGCCTGTAATTCAGTGGTTGTCGTTTGTTTATGTGTTACATATTTGTTTTTCGTTCATTTTTTGTACATAAATAAGGCCGTTAGTTTTCTCGTTTGAATTGTTTTACATTGTCATTTCGGGGCCTTTTATAGCTGACTATGCGGTATGGGCTTTGCTCATTGTTGAAGGCCGTACGGTGACCTATAGTTGTTAATTTCTGTGTCATTTTGGTCTCTTGTGGACAGTTGTCTCATTGGCAATCATACCACATCTTCTTTTATATTCAGTAGTAAAAAATGTCAAATTTTGTGAAAAAGTATTTTCTATAATTATTGGAAGGTGCACATAGCCATCTGGCAGGGTTCATATGACCTTTAACTTATATAAGAAATTCTTGTTGCAATTTTCTCAAGAACTGCTATAAATCAGAGCTTCCTCATATTTGGTAATAAGCTTCATGTGAGGATGCTATTCTGTTTGATGCATTTTCACTACAAACTCTAATCAACTTCCTGTTAATGACTTCTTATATATTGTTATGCATAATGGCTTTCTATGAAATTTCTATCATGCTTTTTCTCAGGAACTACTACTCGGAACTCGTTGAAATTTATTGTCACTGTGATCATTTTCTGAGTCAGGGTTCGACATTTAAGGCTGTCAGATTGCTTTGGACAAGTGAAAGTCATCATAGGGCAAATCAAAGCTGGAAATTCTAATGGGGACTAACTGTGCACCACTTATTGCGGACCTGTTTTTGTATTGCTATGAGTTACAATTTATGACTAAAATCAGCAAAGACCCATCGAAACAACATCTGATACAAAAATTTAATAATACTTTTAGATATTTGGATGATATATTGGCTCTCAATAATGACGACTTCAGTATGTATACTAAAGAAATTTATCCTGTTGAACTTACTTTAAATAAAGCTAATACTAACAATGACCACTGCCCTTTCCTCGATCTTGATATCTATATCATTAACGGAAAGCTTAATACAAAAAATTTATGATAAAAGAGATGATTTTTCATTTCCTATCGTTAATTATCCATTTTAGATGGTGACGTTCCTTGTCACCATCTTACGGTGTTTATATATCTCAACTTGTACGATTCGCTCGTGTATGTAACAACGTTTCAGATTTTAACGAAAGAAATTTATGTATTACTGAAAATTATTACACCAGGGTTTTCGATATCACAAACTAGTCAAAACATTTACTAAATTTTATCATCGGTACAAGGACATCATTCGTAAATATAGCTCAACATGCAGACTTCTTATACGTTCAGGTATTTCACATCCAATCTTTTATGGTAATATTCTTTATAAAGCACAAAATGTCAGTATTCACGTCAGAAGCTAACAAAACCTTTAAATAGACTTATTAAGAAGGGATATAGTTACGATACTGTTGTCAGGTCATTAAAGATTGCATATTTTGGCTTTAATATTGATTCACTTATAGGGTCTTTGCATCGGAACTAAACACATTTATTTAAAACCAGTTGTTGGCATGACACGGGTTATGCTCTTCTCATATATTTTATGATGGTATGATACTAAACCCTAATGGGAGGGATTGTGCCTGATATTCATATGATGAAGACATAATCTTTCAATCAGTTAAATTGAGGTCTGGAGCTGGCATGTCAGTTAACTGCTAGTAGTCTGTTGTTATTTATGTATTATTGTCATTTTGTTTATTTTCTTTTGTTACATCTTCTGACATCGGACTTGGACTTCTCTTTAACTGACTTTTAATGTGCGTATTGTTATGCGTTTACTTTTCTACATTGGCTAGAGGTATAGGGGAGGTTGAGATCTCATAAACATGTTTAACCCGCGCATTTTGCCCCTGTCCCAAGTCAGGAGCCTCTGGCCTTTGTTAGTCTTGTATTATTTTTACTTTTAGTTTCTTGTGTATAATTTGGAGTTTAGTATGACGTCCATTATCACTGAACTAGTATATATATTTGTTTAGGGGCCAGCTTAAGGACGCCCGGTGCGGGAATTTCTCGCTGCATTGAAGACCTATTGGTGACCTTCTGTTGTTGTCTGTTCTGTGGTTGGGTTGTTGTCTCTTTGACACATTCCCCATTTCCATTCTCAATTTTATTGTCCGATTAGCTAGTAAAAATAAAAAAGTTATAAACAGTGAAAAATACGTAATCTAGCCTTAATTAACATAAATCATCATATCACCAAGCCTAAGATATTTTAGTATTTTCCCTTTCTAACTATAGACATTTGAAAACTATTGGCCAATCAGAGGATAATTCTGTTATTGACGCCCATCAGATAAGACCTAGGTATTTTTAGAAAACTATATGAGACATTATAATATAAATTTGAGATCTCCTTAAAATGATCTATTTTTAAAACCTTGAACAAAAGTGAAATAAAAGAAGATTAGACAATATATGTCCATAAATTTATTTATGAGTTTTCTCTTTCTCAACAGTCAGCACTATTCTTTTTAAGACTGTTAAGGAAAGATTTTCTGTGGGTAAAAATATACGAGATCAAGCCGCATCCAAATATTGATTCCAGGTTAAGCCCAGAGGTCCAGTGTTTTCATTGAAGAAAGAGAGAGCACATTACGTTTTATAATGACATTCCAGAGCCCCTGTGAGTTAATTAGAATAGCAGTTAACTCTGGGGTGTTGAAGTTTTTCGGCGTAATAACGGAAACAAAAAAAAAATTTAAAAATGGGAAAAAGGGGAATAGGAGATTTATTGAATCCTGGAAAAAAGAGGAATCACAAATCGATTGTATTATTTTTATGGCCCCGCAACAAAGTTGTCGGGGCCATATAGTTTTACCCTTGTCCATCATTCTGTCATTCCGTCATTCCGTCATTCTGTCATTCTGTCATTCCATCATTCCGTCATTCTGTCATTCCGCAACAAACCATTATACAGAGTTTTTTTCTAAACACCTTCAGATATTGGGCCGATTTTTGGTATGGGAGTTAACCATGAAGAGTTACAGATCAAGATTAAGTTTCGTTCCGCTCCGCTAATTTTTGCCGAAATTACAGGCTTTGGACTTTGATTAATTGTTTAAAATCACAGTTATACGTATTTTTTTTCTAAATACCTTCAGATATTGGGCTGATTTTTGGTATGTGAGTTAACCATGATGAGTGGCCCCGCAACACAGTTGTCGGGGCCATATAGTTTTACCCTTGTCCGTCATTCCCTCATTCTGTCATTCAGTCATTCAGTCATTCTGTCATTCCGTCATTCTGTCATTCCGTCATTCTGTCATTCCGTCATTCCGTCATTCCGTCATTCCGCAACAAACCATTATACGGAGTTTTTTTCTAAACGTCTTCAGATATTGGGCTGATTTTTGGTATGTGAGTTAACCATGATGAGTGGCCCTGCAACAAAGTTGTCGGGGCCATATAGTTTTACCCTTGTACGTCATTCCGTCATTCTGTCATTCCGCCATTCCGCAACAAACCATTATACAAAATTTTTCTAAACGCCTTCAGATATTGGGCTGATTTTTGGTATGTGAGTTAACCATGATGGGTTACAGATCAAGTTTAAGTTTCGTTCCGCTCCGCTAATTTTTCCTGAAATTACAGGCTTTGGACTTTGATTAATTGTTGAAAATCACAGTTATACATATTTTTTTTCTCTACGCCTTCAGATATTGGCCTGATTTTTGATACGTGAGTTAACTATGATAAGTTACAGATCAAGTGTAAGTTTCGTTACGCTCCGCTTATTTTTGCCGAAATTATGGGCTTTGGACTTTGAAAATTGTTGAAAATCACAGTTATACAGACTTTTTTTCTAAACGCCTTCAGATATTGGGCTGATTTTTGGTATGTGAGTTAACCATGATGAGTTACAGATCAAGTTTAAGTTTAGTTCCGCTATGCTGATTTTCATGTCGTTTCAACAAATCTTGTTAGATCTGCAGTACATCCACTTCCTGTTTGCTGATAGTTTGAAATTTAATTACTCATTGATCAATGAAATTTTTCATCAAACTAGTATTGGTCTTGAGAGCTGGATACTATCCATGCATGTTTGTGTCCACATGTGTTGTTGAAATTGCAGATTTTTCAACTTTTTGAGACCGGGCCATTCGTGTCGTTCCGACACATCTAGTTAGATACTGGAAAAGAGAGACAAGTTAGTCATGGCAATTTAGACAAAGAACATTTAACACAGAAAACTGCAAAATTGTTATGTTGTGACTTAAACCATATATCTTCTTTGAGCTTGCTCTTAGGTCACTGATGAATAGGTGTGATTCAAGTGGCTTGTTTCAACAATCCACTTCATTTCATTTCTTTTCGAATCGCATATATACCTGATTTTATGTCCATAAATGGCAATTTCTTAAGCAGGAACAAAATTGGGACAAGTGTTTTTTTTTTTCATTCTGACAAGAAATATATCGTTGCCACTTGCCCAAAGAGCAAGATGTTAAAAAAGGGAATGTCAAAACACTGTGAGTGGTGAATTTGTACATCAACTTCGCAGGGGTGTTTCTAGGATATTTGAAAGAGGGTGCGTAGAATCAAATCTTTCTCCGAGCGGAGGAAGGCGAAAAAAAATTTGTTGACCTTTTGTTTGCTAAAAAACAAAAAATAATGATAAATTGCCATATTCAATACAATATTAGCAGATTACGATAGGTTTTTTTTTTTTTTTTTTTTTTTTTGAAATTTTGAAAAGAGGGGGGGTTTACGCCCATTACGCCCTCACTTGGACCTGCCCCTGCTTCAGGTTAATCAAACACATTTTTATACTTATAGTAGGGGTATCAGTAGTGAGGAAATACAGGTCATATTGTTTGTTCCATTACCTCATACAAAAAATAGGCAAGACAGGTCCTTGTTGGCATGTCAGTTTTTTATTATGTGATCTTGGTACAAAGATTTAAAGATGATTCATTGACCTTGTATTTATTTCAATGCACTTGAACAGCTGTTCATTTATATATCAATATGGCAGAATTTTTTTTAAGTGAGCAAGTTGCAAGTTTTTTCCTTTGCAGACATATTTGAATGTTTGGTATAAAGGTTAAAACTAAACAAATTAACTGATAGATATTAGGGTAACCCAAGAAAATCATGATTTGTATATGATACAAGGATTTTGCAGTCTAAACTAATATTGTAGGTGGCTGAAGAAGATGCCTTGACTGAATTGACAGCTCCTGTTTCTGGTACCTTTCTAACATTGATGGCCAATTTGAAACAATGTTTTGTAGTAGAGCAGTCCCAAGGAAATAGGGAAAACTCTTCAAAATACTCAAGCTTGTTAGAGGACCCAGGAAGGAAAACCCCATGGGTTCAAAGTTCTGGTTCACGTACACTGTTCGCAACATCGCTTCAGCTTGTATTGAAAGGGTTAATTGACCATGTGATGTGTTCTGGTGAGTTCATTTTAAGAAGTTTTATGCATTATGCATATGCAGAATATATGATGGGGTGAGCTTATTTAAATTGCCTTAAGTGGCTTCAAAACTGAATGTGATTGGTTCCACCAGAAAACTTTGTTCATTGTTGGGCAACACAGAAAGTTCTCTCTTGGCTATTTACGTTAGAAACGTTTGCAATATTATACATTTAACATTGGTTTTAGCATTTTAATTTTATTCGGCCTGGAAACCTTATTTAGGTAAAAAATAGATTTTATGTGCATTCTACAAAGATATGCTGGGTTCTCATTATATCAAAGGAAAGGCAATTTCACAGCATAAACGACGAAAATAGCCTTCAAGGCATTGTGCCCCCAAATAACCAAAATCATAAGTTAAATGCTATTAAATAGGAGTAATTGCTTTTGAATAAATATGTTTTATCCATTGCATTCAAAAAATTTTGTCTTGCCTTGACAGAGTCAAAAAGCAAAACATAGGTATGCTGTTTCCAGCGGCGGCGTCAACAATGTATTAGTTTGTGATAAGGTCTAGTTTAAGGTGAATCACTAGTGGTTGGTCAATGATGTTTGGTATGCAGTTGTATTAGCACTGCCACATGTGATTTCCATGGAGATTATTTGGCCCAGCCCCCTTAGTCATGGTCTATTGACTTTGAAACTTTTGCTTAGTTTACATGTATTAGTTTGTGATTAGGTCAGTTTATGGGGAACCACTAGTGGTAAGTCAATGATATTTGGCATGCAGTTGTATAAGCATTGGCATATCTCATTTCCATGGAGATTATTTGGCTCTGCCCCCTCAGTCATGGTCTATTGACTTTAAAACTTTTGCTTAGTTTACATGTATTAGTTTGTGATTAGGTCAGTTCAAGGGGAACCACTAGTGGTAAGTCAATGATATTTGGTATGCAGTTGTATAAGCATTGGCATATCTCATTTCCATGGAGAATATTTGGTCCCGCTCCCGCAGTCATGGTCTATTGACTTTGAAACTTTTGCTTAGTTTACATGTATTAGTTTGTGATTAGATCAGTTTAAGATGAACCGCTAATGTTAAGTCAGTGATATTTGGTATGCAAATTTATTGGCATTTGCAAGTCTTGTTTCCATGGAGATTATATAGCCCCACCCACTCGTCATGGTTCATTGACTTTGAAACTTTTACATAGTTTACAAGTCATGTTTGTGTTTAGGTTTGTTGAAAGGGAACGACTTATGATAAGTCTATGGTATTTGGTATGCAGTTGTATTAGCATTGGCACATCTCATTTCCATGGAGATTGTTTTGCAATGTACCTTCAGTCATGGTTCATTGACTGAATATTTGCATAATGTACGTGTTAAAGTATTGCTATTTTAATTTCAACATTTGCATTTTCAAAAGTACAAAAAGGCGAGACATATCTCTGTGTTAACAGTTTATTTTTGAAAAAAATGTAAGGCGAATAATACAGGCTCATTGGGGCCTCTAGTTGTCACAATAAAGGTGCCTGTTATCCTGAAATACCTTGTTTCCATGCAAACTGTTGGATGTTTTCCATTTAATGGTCACGCTTGCAGAAAAAGCTTCTGCCAAGGTAAGATTTTTTTTATATTTGTGAAATATTGACTGCATGTATTAAGTTGAATATTGGTGATAATGTGTAGGAATGATTTGTTCACAAGTCAACTAATCAGTTTTCTTTTCTTGTTAGAACTGACGATCCAGAAAATGATGACACTCAATATTACCTATGTTATCCTTTGAGTATCAAAATATTTACACGGTTAGCCATTCAGTTAGGAAATAATCCATGAGTGAAACTCTGGGTCTGAAAAACATTGCTTTCTGAACATAATTCATGATTACATTTTATGTCACTGTTGGGTCACTTACGTAGAAAAATGCAGCACTGTGAGTCTGATTGATTTGTTATCTGTAGGATTATAGCCGAGGAAATTTTGTAAAAAGCGTGGCATAGATAACTAATTTCAATAATGCAGTGCAGTAAGCAATTCTATTCATTACTGTTATGCTCAAAACAAAATATTTCGAAATCTTAAAATATCAAAAGTTGTACAAACAATAAGAGCAACAGCTTCAACCATAATGATTAGATCACCATCTTTAGGAACACCACCAAGCTACAAAGCATCTTTCTGGTTAAGCTAAGTATCAATGGAAAGATTTCAAACAATGCCAAGGTTAGATAGGGTACAATATATGAATATCTTGAGTTCTTCCCTCATGCAATAAGACCATTTCTCAGATGACCTCATGGTCGGTTATTCTCTCCAGGCACTCTGGTTTCCTCTACCAATAATAACTGATCACCACGAAATAGCACAATAGTGCTGAAAGTGGTGTTAAACACTAATCAATCAATTAATCAGATGACCTCAGTTTGGATTTATAGGATGTATTAATATGCAACTACATCCAGTTTAGTTAATAGAATTGAATTTGAATCATAACGTGTGTCATGCATAATGACATGCTTAATGATTGACTTACTGATTGTTGTTGTTAATGCCACTGTCAGCATTATTGGCTATATTGTAGCGGTCATTTTTTATTGGTTAAGGAAGCTGGAGTGCCAAGAAAGAACAATCAACCTTAGACAGGAACACCTACAATCCTAGTCAATTGAGATTGAAGTCAAACTCACCTGCCACATGCAAAGGTTCTAACTGACAACTTCAGTGTTGACAGACCTGGGATACTAGATGAACAACTCAGACCACTGAGACCCTCCACGCTTAATGAAAATGAAAAAAACAGATATAACTTTTTTGAGGGATCTGTATGTGGTATATTGTAAGTGAACATTTTGACTCCCTAGTATGTTCACGACCTCTAGTTGCAGTGTAAAATGTCTGGAACCATTGCTTTATTGCAAGTTTGGTATGGTGGATAATCAACAGACATTGACCAGTTAATCAATGAAGACAATTTTTTAATGTTTTACAGTTTTCTTAAATTTTACTAAGATTAGAATAGAAAGCATATACGGTAAAGAGGAAGAAATTCGATTCCTAGTACATTCTTATGGAAATTCTGCAAACTCGATGTTATTATAATTGATCGATTTATATTGTAAGTGATTTTTTTAATTCAAGGCTTTATAAATATGATTTGTTTGTGTTAAATCAAGACGATAAAAAATGACCATATAAGTTAGTATGACAGTATTCTTGGTCGCAAATAAGATTGGTTTATATTATGTTACATAAAAATAGTCAAGTTTTAATTTAGTAATTATACAATATATACCAATTAATTGCATCACCTATAAATGAAATATTATGACTTTTTTTATGATTGTTTCTATAAAAACTTAAAAACTTTTGATTTATTAGAGAAGTAAAAACTTTAATTTTAAAAGTAGGTGATTCCTAAACACACAGTTAACAGCATCTGGTGATGATTTATAGCCTGACTGGTTTCAGACCTTCTTCAGATCAATGACACACCATATAATTCTTCCAAGTTCAGAGGTAGAATGATTGATTAATAGTGGCTTTGAGAAGAAAAACTGGGAACATAATGCAAAGTGTCCAAAACTTTTCGAGAGTAAGACTACAGTGAACATTTTTACAAGGAAATAAGTCTCAAAGTGCAACGAAAGTGAGCCTATATTGATTTAAAATTACAATTATGGATTTTTTCCAGAAAGCAATGTTTTATGACCCTGTGTTTAACTCATGGATTATACCCTAACTGAATGGCTAACCATGTAAATAAAAATTTTGGTACTCTGAGAAGGATATAGGTAATATTGAGTGTCAACATTTTTGGATCTTCCGTTCTAAGGTGCAGCCATTGGACAAAAGAAAAGAAAAGTAATTAATTGACTTGTGAACAAATCATTCCTGCTCATTGTTACCAATTTTCGACTCAATACATGTAGTCAATATTTCACAAATTAAAAAAAATTTAACCTTGGTAGGAAGCTTTTTTTGCCTTTACTACCGTAAAACAGAAAACAGCCAACAGTTTGCACAGAAACAAGGTATTTCAGGATAACAGGCACCGTTATAGTAGTTGTGTATTTTTATTCCTTAAATGACAAGTTTTGACCAATTTTAGGTGTCTGGTCTATAACCATGAACATTATAGAAAGACTGAAACTGTAAATGGCAAAAATGATCAGCAAATAGGATGTACAAAAATGCAAAAAAATAACCAAAACCATCAATTTACTGCTTATAGGAGTTATAGCCCTTACATGTCAATTTTTTACCTTAATTTGGTTGATAGATTCCTTGTAAAGTGAACATGTCTGTCTGATACAAGTCACTCAATTTTGTGGTTCATATTTGATTCACAATTGATATACTGTAGTGAAAAAGGGTCGATTCTGAATTACTTTTAAATTAGTCTGTAACATGATAACCATATACACTGTCCATGCAAGATTTTGGCATAATTTGTCTGATCATAATTTCATATAACTTCATCATATAAATCATTCAATTTTGACTTGGATGGAGAGTTGTCTCATTGGCACTCATACTACATCTTCTTATATCTAATTACCAATTATGCAGATGATGCATATCTTCATATCCACTTTTGCCTTTCTCATTATATTCCCACAAAAATAGTTTACTATAAGTATATCAACTGCTTTCAATTACAACTAAATTTTTTAAAACAGCAATTTTATGTAATGAAAAAGAGCATGTATGGTTAATATTTAGTTGAATCGGATTGATTTTTCTGAACAAGAAAGCAGTAAATTGATCACATACCTCTTCTAGGTTAACATTCGATTGTGAAAACTAGCTGTTTTTGGTGGTGATCAGTTTTGAATAACTTTATATTCAGGTGGGGGTCAACAGAGGGTTAGGGCAAACTTATATGGAGCCCTACTGTACTACCTACAGATTGCAGAGAAACCTAAAAGTCAACAGAAAGGTATATTGTTTACAATTATTTTTCACCATCATAACACAATCTATTTCCAAGGTGTAATGATAAATCTATAAATAGAGAGGAACTATTAAAAGAAAAAAAATCCAGAACGATGTAAAGGAAAATATCATACCATTTGTCACAAATTTTAACAGCATAACCAAAGGAATATCCAGAATTTTAACAAACTGCACATACATTTTGGAAAGATCTCCATACACTGTTAACCTCACAAAAAACAAATATACTATCACGGATAGTAGAAACATTAGCCGGAGAAGCTTGCTTGTAAAAAGCAATATCAAATTGGACAAACTATGTAGACTAAACTGCTACCGTTGCAAACATATGATACAAACTGAAACAGTGAACAATTAACAATATGAAATTAAAGAAGAAATATTATGTGTCACCAATAATGTGGTATACATGATCAAAGGAAGGCAATGCAAACTATAACAGAATAGGGCAAACAGGGAACCAACTCATACCTGCCAACTTTCACAATTTAGGAGTGAACTTCATGATTTTGATGTACTGTATAATTATCTGTCAGTCAATCTAGCATAAACATGTCACACACACGTTTTTTAAGTTTGTTAGATTTAGATAATAATAATGTCTCATTTGTGAAATCTTGGTACAGACAATCTTTTAAAGGAAAATGAAAGACAAGACTGAACAAAAAAAGCATTGGTAGTTTAAGCTTATTTATTTATGTCATGATAGGAGAATCATTAGAAGGAATTGGAGAGAGACTTTTATCAGGTACAGATTCTGAATATGATCAGCTGACAAAGGAGAATGTAGCAACAATTTTGTCATATGGCAATCACTTCATGGATACTGTATGTAGAGATGCATGTGATGGTCATGATGTTGGAAGGGTAGGTCATAAACATGATATTGACTTTAAGAGCCAAAAAGTACTTATACATGTGTATATATCAATATACACCTTTTATATATTTTTTTCTTTGCAATTCAATTGAAATGGAATAATTGTAAGGGGTACATGTCAGTCTAGCTGATATCATCTGACCTTGACCTCATTTTCATGGTTCATTGGTCAATGTTAAGTTTTTGTGTTTTGGTCTTTTTTTTCAATTACCATAAGCAATAGGTCAACTATATTTGGTGTAGGGAATAGTTGTAAGGTGCACATGTCTGTCTGACAGGATTTATCTGACCTTGACCTCATTTTCACAGATCTTTGAAAATGTTAAGTTTATGAGATACTTGTAGTAAAACCTTCATCTTTAACACTTTCAGCATAAAATCAATGGTCAGTACAGCAGGCGAGACATTTCAGCGTGTGCACACTTGTTAAAAAATTCAACAAATAAATTATCAATCTCTATTATTAATTATGTGTCACTGTTGAAGGTAAAATTTACCTGTAAATTCAAAGAATTTGGATAATTAGGTGGCTTTACAGCTTGGGTGTCACCCTTACTATTTATTAACATTTGTTACCTCAGCCTAAGGACCATAATAAGGTAATAAATGATATATTTATTTTAACTTTAGTTAAAAAATTTCAAGTTACTCCCCCTGTTTAACCATGTTTTTCATATTACACTCTCCTTAAAATTATGTTTATTGGTGAAAATATAAGATGAATATAAAAAGAATGTTCCTTCAATGATTTCAACAATCTTAGGACAAATGAAAAAATAATACATAGAAAAATATTTTACAGATCTAGATTGTAATATATAAGATTATTTTGTTTACCTATAGCCATGAATAACAAACTTTGACCATGCAACCGTTATGATTTCAAAGTTTATACTAGACATGTATATTAACCAACACCAGAGGGTGTGTCATAATGTATGTACAAATTCCTAGGTCAAAGTTCAAGGTCAAAAACTTTGGTTTCAGTTGTGAACCACATGTCCTATGATAAAGATCGTATCCGCTCTATATCTTGAGAACCGTTATGATTTCAAAGTTTATACTTGACATGTATATTAACCAACACCAGAGGGTGTGTCATAATGTATGTACAACTTCCTAGGTCAAAGGTCAAGGTCAAAAACTTTGGTTTCAGTTGACAACCCCATGTCCTATGGTAAAGATACAAATTTTTTAACGCACATTATTCACAATGATATGTAGTTATTTATATTGTTGTTTTCCTATTCAATTTTTAAAAGTTCTTATTTATCATATAGATGTTTGAAAACTCAGTTTGTCTTAATACTTTTAAGTCAAAGGAGTTCAACATCTCATACCACATCTTCTTATTTCATAATCAAAGCAATTTTTAACATGACAAAAGCAAAATTGAGTCCTACATTTATCTTGTAAAGAGGATAACTTTTAATAATTCTATTTTTGAGTTAAAAAAATGGAAAATATCTAGTTTTATTATCAAAATGAACACTGAAAACATCAATAGCAATGTTGATAAAATTATGGGGCCTAAACTCCACCTGAAAATTTTCAAATCTCCAGTTGTGACTTGACAACTCTGTCACATGTCTGGACAGCTATCAATTATTTAAGTTGTTTTCCTTAAAAGACCAGGTTTTCCTTTAAACTTGAAATATTTATTGAATAACCAGTAACTCCAAACAGCAAAATTTGTCAACAATACAAGATCTATGAATGTGACAATATAACTGAAACAAACAATTGTCTACTTATAGGTGTTATTGCCCTTAAATGATTTATTTTACCATTTTTGATTTGTTTCCAAAAGAAAAAAAAAGGTGAAAATAAAAATCACAATGGCATATGTTTTCCAAGTGAGCGATTCAGGCAACTAGAACCCTTAGTCTGACATACTTTTCTAATATGTCAACTGATTAAATATAAAATAGAGAATGGAAACGGGGAATATGTCGAGGAGACAATAACCTGACCAACCAAACAGCCCAAGGCCACCAATGGGTCTTTCAACGCAGCAAGAATATCCGGCACCAGGAGGCGGGTTTCAGCTGGCTCTTAAACAATAATGTATACTAGTTCAGCAAAATTGAATCCCCGCTAAACTCAAGCACATACAAATGAACTAAAATTTAAAAAAAAAACATACAGGCTAGAAAGGCTAGAGGTTCCTGTCTTGGGACAAGTGCAAAAATGTGGCTGGCTTAAACATTTTTTGTGAGATCTCAACCCTTTCCTATACTCTAGCTAATGTGGATTAAACAAACACAGCAATAGGCACAGTACAACTCAGTTTAAAAGAAATCTGTGTCCGATATTAGAATAGGTAACAGAAGAAACTAAACAAAATGACAATGATCAACATAGATTAACAAAGGATTAGAGTTTATATCCTGTAACTAATTTTCTGTAGAATGATATTTTATCTTTCTAGATGCTGGCATTATCTGTTTTGGACAAAATATTATCTATGGATAAATTTCAGCAGTGGTTAAATTTTATGACATCAAAAGGATATTTACAACATTTAGTGGATAGTTTGATAAATGATGATAACCAGCTCCAGAGTCTCTTAGGTCCAAACCCACATCTCAAAGTTCTTTATATATATGAATCTAAAATGGTAAGATTTTCTGATTGTAATTCTATAGCAATGTAATATTCTTAGTAGATTAAACCAAAAGGTAACATGAAACTTGAAATAATAATTCAAAAAGGATATTATTGGTAGGTAAATATTTTGTTTTGCCATTTTTTTCCACTTTGCATGAAGTGCAGTATGGTGACACTCCAGTTGGCAGGTGGGCCAATGGGAAGGCAAGGGAGGAAATAAGGTTACCCAACTCAACTCCGCCTACAATTTTATACCAAGAGCCCTTTTACTTTCTATAAATAAGCATTTTATTTTATACAAAAACTTGCTCCAATAAGCTCAGTTTAATAAAGGTTATGACTAATGTGTAAAGATATAAACCCAGAGTTCATAAGAGCAAATAGAACCTTTCCTAAATTCAATTATTGATTGCATGTATGTATTTTTTATTTTTATTATTTATTTTTTTTAAAAAGAACAATTTGCTAAACCTCAGGCAAAATTTTTGGTAAAAGTTTGTTGACTTCGTTTCCCACTCAACAAGCATGACACAGTAAATGTATGTCTTCATAAGATCAACATAAATGTCAGTTGGCAGTTCAACCAAGATCTTTCGAGATTTCATTTAAGATATGACCATATCTTATATGAGGCTCACTAGGGTTATAAAAAGTAATGGAATAAGATATAAAGATATATTATGATGCATTTTCAGGTATGAATGCACCTCTCTTCATTGTTAATTAAATATGAAAACCTTTTCATAAGCTGCCAAACAAAGCAAAAGTTTTATTAAGCTGCTAAACAAAGCAAATCCCAAAATGAATCTCCCAATACTCAACCCAAAACTAATACAATATTATGATTGAGAAAACCATGCACTAGTTATAAAATTTGGTTTTCCAGCTCTCAAAAGACAGAACATTCCAATTTAATTGACATTTGTATCTATATTTTAAGCCACCCAAGAGCATCCTGTCTGAGCAATATACATACGAATGCTCATGGAATGCAGCATCTGCTCCCCAGATCACCTATACATTTGTATAAAGCTTCTTCAGTGTTTGGTATGGTTCCTCTGAGTGATTAATAATCAAACGGCTTCCTGTGTTTGTGTGTTACTGTGCTATTTGTGTTATGAAAGGCTTTCCATAGTCTTTGATTTTGAACAAACTATTTAGTTTCACCAGTGTAAATGAATATTCTTTTTTGTATGTGTCCAAAATTGATAAAAATAGAGTGAGAATTCATTGTTTTTTTATTTGTTGAACTGTTAAAAAAATGTGTTGAAATAAAGCTTTTCTGACTTTTGTATTAGAAGACTGGCCTTGTGAACTGGCCTGTTAAAAATACGGCTCAGCGTGTCAGTCTAGTACAAAGCAGGGTTAATATTCATATAACATTAACATGTTCTAGTCCTGAATATGCATATTAATTTGCCGCTGGACATTTAGCAGCCATCCATCATCATCATCATCTATTAGTAGTAAACAATATAGTGCATATGTACTAAATATGCAGCTTAAATTCATATTTGTGGTGTTCGACATGGTGGGAGATAGCTTTCTGTACAAAAAGACGGCTACAAATATTCCATTATATATTCTAATGCTCACTTCATACATGTGATGGACTGTGAAACTCAGATCAGGAGATTGGGAAATTTTGGTCAGGAGATTAGGACTCAGATCAGGAGGTTTTTTATCGACATAAATTATGTCGTAAATGTAACCGTATGATGTAGAAATTGTCTTTTAAAGTGTTTTTTCTTCAACCTTCCATCCAATGTAATGTGTTTATAGTACCTTTGTAGCCTTTCTATTCGAATGATATCACTTTGCTGAAAGAAATATTGAGAAGATTCTGTTTCTTGCTTTTTTTTTATTGTTGACTGCTTGTAAATAAAGCGCTATGACCTTTTCTTTGTGTATAGATTTGTATTCATGTCTCCATCTCCTTTTATTTGTATTTAATATCATTGGTATAGATAAATAAGAAAGAAATATGCTATACATTTATAACATGATAAATAAAGGGAAAAAAATAACAAACAATAACAATAGCATGGTTTTTAAGCATTAAGAAAGTCATTTTTCTAGAAAACTTAAAGACTCAAACAGTGTAAAATATTTTACTATTTTTAGCTAAATCACTGTCTATATACCATTGACAAATATTATTTAATAACTGAATCACTGGTCTTTGACACTGGGTCATGTAAGAAGTACAACTGTACAAGCTGACTTGGCTGCTTTCAATAAACTTGACTCTGCACTAAATATATAAAGTAATCCTGATCCTGGTAACAGTTTGTTGATTTTTATACTGAGGATGTCTTTGAGTCAATGTTTTCTGCTGTCAGTTTGGATCTTGTTGAGCATGATGAAAATCCTTTAATGTACGCATTGGAGTGCGAAATAGGTAGTTTTTGTTTTTTAATGAGTTGAAAGTTAATTAAATGTTTTTTTTTCGGCTTCAAAACCTTCCAATATTGGCAATAATGTTTTGACAACAACATTCCACTTTTCAAATGTCTTTTCTATCATCAGCTGATCATTGTCGGTATTTCCCTTTAATCATCCATTGCGTGTACCATAGACAGAAGCCATATTGATTAATTAATATTCTATCACCTGAGCTGACACCTGTTTATTATGCAATCAAACTATTATCACTTGTTACATGTAATTAGCCGCTAGGTAAAAATCTACACGTGTTGTTTATAAATCAGGTAATGTCAGTTACACCGGATATGTTCGGTACTCTCTGGTTTTTTCGTCTTCAATAACAAACATTTGTGAACATTGTAGTAAAAAAAGTGGCGCCTGAAAATTTTCATTCATGAAATATTTTATACGCTGGATTTTTTTTTCTTCAACGGGAGGACGGGAGGAGACCCCAAAAAACGGGATTATTGTACTCCCGTTGGGAGGTTCACATATATGTCACTTTAAGCTTTTTACTGCTTTGTTTACATTTTACTAAAGTTTGCTTATTGTTTGCTTTTCGAACTTACTGCCTGCAGAACCTTGTGCTTTTTGCCATTACTAAGAGCTCATGCGTTTATATACAAAATTGGTAAGTGTCATGAGATATACAGAACCAATGGATACCGGTACTTAAAAAATAAAAAGATATTTAATACAAAGCTATAGCAAATAAAATAACTTGAAATATGTGATCGAACACTGCTGTGTGCACATTGATTTAGCAGAGGATATGTGCAACAATGAGAAAAAACCCAAACCGTATAGTTTGCTAAAAAAAAAGGCCCTGACATGAAAAATATGAAGCAATTCAATAGAGAAAACTAATGGCCTAATTTATAACAAAACAATTTGCGAAAAACTAATATGACAGACATGAACCAAGGAAAACCACTAAACTACAGTCTCTTGACTTGGAACAGGCACATAAAGAATGTGGCAGGGTTAAACATGTTTGCTGGCATCAAACCTTCCACCTAACCTGGGACATAAGTAAATTATATAAAACATAGTTCATCAACTCAATCTAAATATTTACAATATATTTGTGTTTGACGGTGTATAACCATGAAATATTAAATATGTGTATTACAACTGCTATAAACTATTAATTATCTAGGGTACAAATTGGTATTGAGCAAAATAAAAATTGACGTTTCATTCCCCACAAAATGGCAGACAGCAAAATCGCTCATCAATGAAGAGCTGTATTCATGAATTTACCTTTTGTTTATAAGGCATAAAAGTTATGAAAAGTGGATATTTGGTTTCAAGAAACAGTTCTCAATTCAAGAATATTTGTTAATATGGAAAAGGTGAACTATAAGATATTACACACATTCCATGCTGTGCCACCTGTACAACACATGTAAACAAATGAAAAATTCATTTTACTTCCAGTGTTTAACACATTTATAAATTGATTAAATGAATAAATATCATCTTTATTTCAAACTATGTACAAACATGACTTTGAAACTTATATTTTAGCTGATGAAATGCCCCCTCTCCCCCTCCTCCATTATATATTTGGTAAAAATCTGAATCTTAGCACTTGGTATGTATAAAAATAGTAGATTACTGCCACACATGTGAATATCAATATAGAATATTTATCAAGCTTACTACGAATTAAAGTATATACTTATTTAAAGACACCTGAAACAGTCTTATCCCTATTTGTTTTGAGTACATTCCCCATTACCTTACAATATTATCCAACCACCTACCTACCAAATTAGAGGATTCAGGTTCACAAACAAGATTCATCCCATCATTTTAATTTTTAGATTCCAAGTCAGGAATTTGCTAACTGACTGCTCTTGTCTATCATTTGTCATTTTGTATTAGTTAATCGTATTCTTAAGCTTATGGCTATTTCTATTCAACAAGACAGAAATAAACAAAGCTTAGTATGTGGTATGGAAAATCGTTAAAAATAGCGCATCCGTGTACTATGGACACATTCTTGTTTATCTTAACTACAAACAGTATCATAGAAAAATATTCAACCCACATTACAAAATATATCTAATCAGCAAGAAAAACCTATTTTATATTAAAACAAATTATAAAACACTCTACTGCATAGATGTTCAATGATTTCAATCTAAATATCTTCCAAAACTGAAAATACAGTGTATGCTCCATTTCAATATTACCTATATATATAGATTGCATTAACATGTTTACAATAAGTGTTAAAAAAACCTCATCAAAGATACCAGGTAAAATTACACATTTTTCTTGAAACTTATATCAAAAGGTTGAGGGAAGTTTATTTGGTTTCCAAAAATTTACAAAATCTCTCATACATCAATGCTTTCTGCATCTGCTATGTTTGCATACAAAGAACTAACAGTGCTTGAATCAACTAGTTTGCTCTCTCTTAAATATCTTTCACAAAAACCTTTCATAGACTACTATACATGATTCATAAACCCTTTACATGATGTAGCCCCTATTGAAATCATACTTACCTTACATCCATCCATGTCTTAAACCATGCATTGTCTCTCCATCAAAAATATTGAGGTTTATAGGTAACGTTGGAGACAAGCATTCATGCCTGAAGATGAAACATAAGACAGTGCACTTCTTATAGAGGGATTAAATGCTCTGAACAGATAACTGGAAGTTATAAACCAGGTTTACCTTCTCAATTTGTCTAAAAATAAATGTTTAGATTGTTAACAAGTAGATGAGATTTTGATTGCTCCCGTTTTACATCGTCTAGTTATCTATTAACCTCTTTACTTGAAACTGGGTTCCCACATCTAACTTTACCACATTCTGTTCACTCTCTTTCTACCAATATCCTCAAATACAGATTTTAATTTTCTGATTAGAGAAGCCACTGTGACTGATGCCAAATCTCTAAGGACAAAAGCAAACTTGAATTTTAGTACAGTAGACTCCATCTTTCTGATATCAGCTAAACAAATATGTCAGCTGTAGTAATAATCTTTCATAACAGCTTAGTAGTATTTTTCATAACAGCTATAGTAATATTCTTTCATAACAGCTAATGTTACTTTTATTATTCTTCCCTTAGTTTATTTATTTTGTATTTACATTGTATCATAGGTCAAATTTATTTGTTCAGTGTATGTTCACTGGTGTTAATATGTCCTTTGATTGAGTTAAGCTATTTCAGTTGATATTTTATAGTGTGTCTTTCTATGTTGTGATGTTACACTATTGTTTCAGAAAAAGGGTGAAGGTTTGGCACCATTAAAACGTTTAAACCCGCTGCATTTGTTTGCACCTGTCCTAAGTCAGGAATCTGATGTTCAGTAGTTGTCGTTTGTTGATGTGGTTCATAAGTGTTTCTCTTTTGTTGTTTTTATACGACGACCGCAAAAAAAATTTGCGGTCGTATATTGGTATAACGTCGTCATCGTCGTCGTCCGAAGACATTTGGTTTTCACACTATACCTTTAGTATAAGTTAATAGAAATCTATGAAATTTAAACACAAGGTTTATGACCACAAAAGGAAGGTTGGGATTGATTTTGGGAGTTTTGGTCCCAACAGTTTAGGAATTAGGGGCTAAAAAAGGGCCCAATAAGCATTTTTCTTGGTTTTCGCACAATAACTCTAGTATAAGTAAATAGAAATCTATGAAATTTTAACACAAGGTTTATGACCACAAAAGGAAGGTTGGGATTGATTTTGGGAGTTTTGGTCCCAACAGTTTAGGAATTAGGGGCTAAAAAAGGGCCCAATAAGCATTTTTCTTGGTTTTCGCAAATAACTCTAGTATAAGTAAATAGAAATCTATGAAATTTTAACACAAGGTTTATGACCACAAAAGGAAGGTTGGGATTGATTTTGGGAGTTTTGGTCCCAACAGTTTAGGAATTAGGGGCTAAAAAAGGGCCCAAATAAGCATTTTTCTTGGTTTTTGCACAATAACTTTAGTATAAGTAAATAAAAATCTATGAAATTTAAACACAAGGTTTATGTATACAAAAGGAAGGTTGGGATTGATTTTGGGAGTTTTGGTCCCAACAGTTAAGGAATTAGGGGCCAAAAGGGTCCAAAATTAAACTTTGTTTGATTTCATCAAAAATTGAACTATTGGGGTTCTTTGATATGCCGAATCTAACCATGTATTTAGATTCTTAATTTTTGGTCCCGTTTTCAAATTGGTCTACATTAAGGTCCAAAGGGTCCAAAATTGAACTTAGTTTGATTTTAACAAAAATTGAATTTTTGGGGTTCTTTGATATGCTGAATCTAAACATGTACTTAGTTTTTTTTCATGGGCCCAGTTTTCAAGTTGGTCCAAATCGGGGTCCAAAATTAAACTTTGTTTGATTTCAACAAAAATTGAATATATGGGTTCTTCGATATACTGAATCTAACCATGTATTTAGATTTTTGATATTTGGGCCCGGTTATCAAATTGGTCCACATTGAGGTTTAAAGGGTCCAAAATTGAACTTTATTTGATTTCATCAAAAGTTGAATTCTTGGAGTTCTTTGATATGCTGAATCTAACCATGTATTTAGATTTTGGATATTGGAATACCACAAAGGGATGGTAAGAATTGTCTTTGGGAGTTATGGCTCAAACCGTTAAGGAATAAGGTGCAAAAAAGGGGGGAAAAGGGTTTCTAGGTTAATGGACAATTACTTAAGTACAAAACATAATTTAAAAGGCAGTGTAAGGTTGGTAATTGAAACTCATTTGAATATCTCACCTAAACTGCTTTTAAATTATGTATATTGGAAATTTGCCAAAAACTTTATTATTAATAAATTCCATTGGAAATTTGCAAATAACTTTAGTTTAATGAACTTCATTGGAAATTTGCCAATATAAAATGTTGCTGATGAAGCTTTTTTAGATATAAGAAGATGTGGTATGAGTGCCAATGAGACAACTCTCCATCCAAGTCAAAATTTATAAATGTAAACCATTATAGGTCAAAGTACGGTCTTCAACACGGAGCCTAGGCTCACACCGAACAGTAAGCTATAAAGGGCCCCAAAAATTACTAGTGTAAAACCATTCAAACGGGAAAACCAATGGTCTAATCTATATAAAAAACGAGAAACACTTATGAACCACATAAACAAACGACAACCACTGAACATCAGGTTCCTGACTTAGGACAGGTGCAAACAAATGCAGCAGGTTTAAACGTTTTAATAGTCCCCAACCTTCACCCTAACCTGAAACATTTATGTCCATTTGTTTGTTCTTTTAATCATCCACCCTGATTAAGTTTTGTGGCTAGGTCTAAGCAACTACAAATCTTTTGTCAGTTAATGCATTTTAATTAGTGAACAGATACATCAACTGACAAAAGATTATTTCTCCATGATTCATGAAAGTTGCAATAGGTTTTTACAAAAATATAAAAACTCAAATATTAAATATTATTGTAATATAAATTGCATCTTTTTCTTTTGTGTTTTAACGAAATAATTTGCTTAAGAAGTGTGTTGAGGTAAAACCATGGTCTATTATCTTCAAATTGCTGTTGTACATACTTTGATAACTAAACATGAAACCCAACTAGAATTTAAAAGAAAAGTAGGCATAGCATAGCTGTGTTACAACACATTCATTTTTATGTTATTTCAAAAAATTCATTTGTAATATTTTTGTTGTCTTTAGTGTTTGGTAATAGTCCTTTAATTGAATTTGTATATATGATTTTAAATGAGAACCATTACCAACCCTAAAAAAATACGTAAAAAACATATCGTATAATTTTTATACTGCCGCAAAAAATTTTGCGGTGGTATAATGGTATCACGTTGTTGTCAACGTCATCCGAAGACATTTGGTTTCCGGACAATAACTTTAGTATAAGTAAATAGAAATCTATGAAATTTAAACACAAGGTTTATAACTACAAAAGGAAGGTTGGGATTGATTTTGGGGGTTATAGTCCTAACAGTTTAGGAATTAGGGGCCAAAAAGAGGCCCAAATAAGCATTTTTCTAGTTTCCAGACAATAACTTATGGAACGGTGTATGGATTCCTCTGAAATTATACCACAAGTTTCCATACCACAAAGGGATGGTTAGGATTGGCCTTGGGGGGTAATGGCTCAAACCGTTTAGGAATTAGGGGCAAAAAAGGGGGAAAAACAAGGGTTTCCTTGTTAATGGACAATTACTTTAAAGTACAATGTTTTGTGTTTGGATTACCTCCCTTACACTGCTTTTAAATTATGTATAAAGAAATGTTGTATTGTCTATAGGTGATTAGCTGTCAATTTATTTTTAGAAGTTACTATTAAAAATGCTGATTAAGGAATATTAATTTTAGACATGATTATGTATGTCATTTTCTATTTTAAGACTTTTATGATGTATTTAAATGGGTAATTATGGTTGCAATTTGCAAACTCCATTGGAAATTTGAATTGAGGTAATGACCATATCTTGAGGGAAAGAAATTTTGTTTTTGGAAAAAGTGGGGAGGGAGGTGAAAAAAAAAATTAGGGAGGGGGGGACATTTTTTTTTTTCTCATTTCAGATTTCAGAAATTAAAAAGAAAATTTCTTCAAATATTATTTTTTTTTGCAAAAAAAAGGGGGTAATAAAATATTTTTTTTGGGGGGGAGTCAAAATTCGCAACAGCATAGTGTATTGCAGAAAAGCAAAAAAAAAAGGGGGGTAAAAAATTTTAATTTTTTTTTTGGGGGGAGGGGTTTAATTCGCAACAGCATAGTGTATTGCACAAAAGCAAAAAATTGAATATAAATTCAAATCATATAACCAATTCTAAGTTCTTTGACTACAGTTATTCTGTGTCAGAAACCTATTATGTGTCAAATATTGAATTACAATCCAAATTCAGACCTGTATCAAGTGCGAAGATTGTGTCCATTTTTGCCCCAACTGTTCAGGGTTGGACCTCTGCGGTCGTATCCAGCTGCACTCGGCGAAGCAATTTATTATTTTTTTTATTTGATGCTCATTTAAAGGCCTGGTAAATCAAATTAAATAATGAAGCTGTCTGTATGAAAACCTAAAAGGTAAATTTTGAAATGAAATGAACAATATGTAACATAAAAATATTTGTACAATATCTTGAAAATTAACAATAAAACAGTCATTAGAATAATGTTTAATATCCTTGTCAGAGGCTGATCAGCGGCGCCAACATTTAGGTTCAGTCTGTGGTTAAAGTATTTTTGGACATTAATAACTTTGTCAAACCTTCATGGAATTTTATGAAATTTGGACAGAAGCTTGTTTATGACCAACATATTGTATCCAGAGCAAATTTTGAAAATATTTATTTTCATTTTTCCGTATTTTTCTAATAAATGAACTAAGTTTTTTTTACAGTTAACATTCAGATTTAGTCTGATGTTAAAGTTTTTCAGTCATCAATAACTTTGTCAAACCTTCATGAAATTTTATGAAATTTGGACAGAAGCTTGTTAATGACCAAAATACAGTATTCAGAGCAAAATTTTGAAAATATTGATTTTCATTTTTCCATATTTCACTGATAAATGGACTTATTTTTTTTTTTAACAGTTTGGGGTTAAAGTCTGTTGCACATCAATTGCTTTGTCAAACCTTCATACATGTAGAATTTTATGAAACTTTGGCAGAAGCTTTTATATGATTTAGAGATAATTTCTGAAGCAAACTTTTGAAAATATATTTTTTCATTTTCAGTATTTTTCTGATAGATGGACTGAGTTTTTTTACAGTTAACATTTTGCAGACAGTCTGGGATTACATTTTTTTGACATGATAAATTTGTAAACCGTCTTGGATTGTTATGAAACTTGGACGAAGCTAAATCTTCAAGACAAAGAAATAGCATCTAAAGAAAAAGTTTGATTTTTTTTAAATTCTGTATTTTACTGATAAAAAATGAAAACAACACGTTAAATAGTTTCATGCGTCCGAAGCGCTTTTCTGGACTCACATTACACTTTTACAGCATTAATCGCAGGCAGTACACAGGGTTCTGTGGAATCCCTTACGAATTTTTCAAAATCTTGTGATCCACATCTGCTTGTTACAAATTTTCATGTGTACCAGACCACCATTGTAAGTCAAGTGCAAGCCGCCATCTCAGTGGATAAATCAGTAAAGTGATCTGTGACTTATATTAGTTCAAGCTGTCAACACAATTTATTTATATTACAAATTATATATACCAGATGTCCTAGTTATTAACATATTTAAACAAACTCATCTTTCGGATTAGTTTGTTTTTAATATGTTAACTCTTAGAACCATGGTATATGTAGTACATAACATCATTTGTATATAACATTTCATAAGATTGCAATAACTAATCTTGCTTTTTTGTCCATTGTTCAACAATAGCACACAAAAATTCTGAATTTACTGTATAAATCAAAGCTTTGTTGATAGTTGGTAAAAAGCTTCAAATTGGTAAGCTACCATGTGGCACTCGTCAATTATCTATGTTCTATTTGCAACATACTTGTAAATTCTTTGCTTTGATTCAAAGAAGTATATATTTTTTTCTCAGCAACTACAAATCATAACACTGATATTTGGTACCAAGTTTAATATTGATAAGCTAAACTCTTCTTTCTGTTGTCTGCTTCCATACTGTTCGGTAAATGTTTTAGGGTTATGAGTTAGGCCATGTTCACATTGAGATAAACTGGGTGTGGTGTAAGTGTACCTAACACTTAAACTAAACTCGATTACATTCTCATTGATAAAAAACAATGTTTACATGTAGTTTAAAACAGGTTTTGACTACATGCAGTTGATAGTCAATGTAGGCTTTGTGTGGGTAAAGTGTACATAAAACTTGATATTAAAAGTGTGGATTTTATTATGAGTATTTGAGGAAGTTACATATATTGAATAAAAATGATTATAATAATATTATGAAGTAAGTAATCTACCCATTTATATGAAAAAAAACCTCCAAAATTGCTCAGTTCAAAACATGATTAAATTTAATAGCATTAGTGGACCATTTGATTTTTAGTGGGAGGTGGGATTTTTTGCTAATTGAAGACTCATTTTACACCGGTTGATAATACGGCTTATTTATTTAGCACAAAAATTATTTTCACTTTTTGTACACAACTATCACTATTTCTTGCAAAGTCCTCCATTGAGTGACTGGGGAATAGAAATATGGTCATTTAGGTCTTCTTCCGATAGGCCATAAAACCCTTTCTAATTTGGGCGTCGTTTGGTTGTTGCGGGATATACGAGCAACGTAATGTCAGAATGTTGACATTAAATCCGATGCTTCATGCAGAGAGAGTGTCACGCTTTCTGCATGTTAAGAACCTTTGCAACAACTCTTTTAGGGGTCCATATGTGGCCTGTTGTAAGGCAAAATTTCTCCGTCCCTATCTAATATACTTTTTTTCCAATGGCAGTCAATTTGCCCTATTCTTCATCTCAAATCTCTTTTACAGGACCTACCAATTGTATTTATTGTGAATTTGTTCTTGTCCTGAATATGCATGGATATTTACCACTGGACATTAAGCAACCAACATCAATCAATCAATAATTTTCAAAATTTGTATGCCCCCGCAACTGAAAGTTGGGGGCATATTGTTTTACCCCTGTCCATCCGTCCGTCCGTCCGTCAGTCAGTCCCATTATGGGTATATAGTTATTCCAGATAACTCCTCCTACAGTTTGATTGCTAGGAAGTTTTCACTGTGCTGGCTGTTTGTACATATATTGAAGGTGTGCATGTGGTCAGGGTTTTGATTTTTATTAATATTTGCTCTTTTGGGAGATAGTTGAACTTTGTCATTTTTGGAGTATATACTTGCATCAGAGGTGCATAGCGGTTCCGGATAACTCCTCCTACAGTTTGAATGCTAGGAAGTTTTCACTTTGCTGGCTGTTTGTACATATATTGAAGGTGTGCATGTGGTCAGGGTTTTGATTTTTATTGTCCCCTGCGTAACGTGTTGTGGGGAAATGGAAATACCATCTGTCCATCCATTTGTCCGTCCAGTCTTGTTAGCGCTCTCACAGGTACAATTCTTGCCAGATTTTTATAAAACTTATACTATAGGTTAATATCAGCAATATCTCGGAGAAGATCTATAATGGTGGACTATCAACTTTTTTTAAAAGAGTTATGACCCTTGGAAATATTAAGTTTATGGAAAATGGCCTCGTTAGCGCTCTCACAGGTACAGTTCTTGCCAGATTTTTGTCGTGTCTGCGACTTTTGTCGCAGAAAGCTCTACATAGGGATAGTGATGCGGCGCCGCATTAGCTAACTTCTTAAAAGATTTATATTTTCCAAGGTGGAAGACCTGGATGCTTCATACTTTGTATATAGATGCCTTATGTTATGAAGTTTCCATCTGTCATATGTCCATTGTCCTTGACCTCATTTTCATGATTCAGTGACTACTTGAAAAAAAAGTTAAGATTTTTGTAATGTTAATTTCTCTCTTATTATGAGTAATAGGATAACTATATTTAATATGTGCGTACCTTGCAAGGTCCTCATGCCCGTCAGACAGTTTTCATCTGACCTCAACCTCATTTCATGGATCAGTGAACAAGGTTAAGTTTTTGTGGTCAAGTCCATATATCAGATACTATAAGCAATAGGTCTTCTATATTTGGTGTATGGAATGATTGTAAGGTGTACATGTCCAACTGGCAGGTGTCATATGACCTTGACCTCATTTTCATGGTTCAGTGGTTAAAGGTAAGTCTTTGTGTTTTGGTCTTTTTTTCTAATACTATATGCAATAGGTCAACTATATTTGGTGTATGGAAATATTTTACAATGTACACATGTCAGTCTGGCAGATTTTATTTGACCTTGACCTCATTTTCACGGTTTATTGCTCAGTGTTAAGTTTTTGTGTTTTGGTCTGTTTTTCTTAAACTATAACCAATAGGTCAACTATATAATGTTGTATGGAATTATTGTAAGGTGTATATGTCTGTCTGGCAGGTATCATCTGACCTTGACCTCATTTTCATGGTTCATTGGTCAATGTTAATTTTTCATGGTTAAGTTTGTTTCTTAGATACTATAAGCAATAGGTCAACTATATTTAATGCATAGATTGATTGTAAGGTGTATATGTCTGTCTGGCATGGTTCATCTGACCTTGACCTTATTTTCATGGTTCATTGGTCAATGTTTAGTTTTCCTATTTAAGTCTGTTTCTTAGAAACTATAAGCAATAGGTCAACTTTATTTGGTGTATTGAATGATTGTAAGGTGTACATGTATTTCCGGTTTGTTAAAGAAGGTGAGACATTTCAGCGTGTGCACTCGTTATAAAACTTATACTATAGGTTAATATCAGCAATATCTCAGACAAGTTCTATAATGGTGGACGATCGACTTTATTTAAAAGAGTTATGACCCTTGGAAATATGAAGTTTATGGAAAATGGCCTCGTTAGCGCTCTCACAGGTACAATTTTTTATAAAACTTATAGTATACTATAAGTAATGCCCCTTAAAGTAGATATAGGAAGATGTGGTATGAGTGCCAATGAGACAACTCTCCATCCAAGTAACAATTTATAAAAGTAAACCATTATAGAAGGTCTGTTTGAAATATTTAGTATGCAATAAAAAAAAAAATTTTGTCCCCAGGCACACTTTTTATTTATAAATTGTTTTTAAGAACAACAACAAAAAGTGGGTTTTTTTTTTTTAGTTATTGCCCCTGGATAGATAAAATATGTGCAACACGGGGGACATTGGAACTCAGTTCTTTTATTAATATTTGCTCTTTTGGGAGGTAGTTGAACTTTGTCTTTTTTTGGAGTATTTACTTACATAAGAGGTGCATAGTGTTTCCGCATAACTCCTCCTACAGTGAACCATAGACCTATGTGCTCCCATGCTCAACTTTGTGTATTTTAAAATAACACTTTGCATCTGCAGGGGCATCATTTGTGTCTCCCAGACACAATAATATCTCAAAGAAAGTCCTACATTGACTTTGTTATAATACAGTTACTTCAGAATGGAGTGCAGGGGCATCACTTTGTTTAGTTTTTGACAGTTATTACTCTGTTTTAGCCTGTGTAATTGTGACATCTTTAGAACTCTAAAGTTCTCAAAACCAATAGAACGATTTTCTTAAGGTGGAACAAGCCATTTTTAATCATTCTAACTGATACAAAAGTTTACAGAGAAATTGTTAATTCAATTCTATGTAATGTACATGTAAATTAAGTGTACAAGTTGTTTTCTGGTGTGAACAATTCTCATGTACAGGTAATTAAAATTGATGTACAGATGAGAACAAATTTAATGTGAAACCAGTGTTCATTACATGAAACTAATTGTAATGTAAGGTTTACTGTACGCGACCTTTTGTGTGAACACGGCCTCAGTGAGAAGTAGCTCCCACTACGTCTTCGAACTTCCTTTTAAATTGTAATTGTATTAGTGAACCAACACCCGAAGTAGTGATCTTGTGGTAGGGTAACGAAGAGTGGATACCACAGAAGTATTCACAGTTGTCTTTGAGAAAGTAAGAGTCAAGACAACTACTATTATTATAACATGGCTTCCGGTTAACCCCATAATCACATGACTTATACTACACTGTTGATTCTCATATGTAATATTGTCCTGGTGATGCTGATCTATTCAACGAAATATGTTGACCATTAAAAGCATTACTATGCGGTAATCTATGAGTGTTGCCTTTAATGTTGATATTTTCTTTTTAATTATAAACTTAAAAATAGCCTCATATTAAGATTTTGTTATCAATATTTAAATATGAGGAAAAGTCTTTACCCAAAAAGACATTTTGCAAAGATGTTTTTTGTAGCTAGAATATCATTTTGGAAAAGGCTTTGGCTCATGTTGAAGTGTAAAATGACCATTTTAGATCAAATATGACAATTTTAAAAGGTTTGTGATGTTAGAGTGTTAGCATATAAAACATTTCAGCACATTTTGGGTCTGAAGTGACCTGATTACTGGATCCTATTTGTTTATTAATAGAATGAACATGATTTGAAAGGGTTGATAAATTTTAAATGATTACAATTTCAGGGACCAAATAATTGCTCTTGTCATACATCTGACGTTTTAAACCGTTTCGTAATCATCAAAGTTAATAAGTTTCTCAAGTGAAGGTATAACTCAACATTATGGTTCATGTTTCTATGTTTTTAATTCAGAGTCTATTGACCAGGATAGCTGAATCTACTGCTGGAGCTCATGCTTTACTAAGAGCAGGAATAATGTCTAGACTTTCATCATGTAACTATTTTGATATGAGACCAGAGACTAGCAGGTAAGTTGATAAGTAAATTAGATCTTATGCAAACTAGGGATTCAAATATAAATTGCAACTTTGTACTATTTACTTTAGTTTTATCTGACCTTTGTTTGAATATGCAGATCATTTAGGATAATATT
The DNA here is from genome assembly GCA_017311375.1 of Mytilus coruscus. Lineage (NCBI taxonomy): Eukaryota > Metazoa > Mollusca > Bivalvia > Mytilida > Mytilidae > Mytilus > Mytilus coruscus. The sequence continues at coordinate 75,316,308 of CM029603.1, read as the reverse complement.
CCACAACAATCACTAAACTTGAGTCTCTTAAAGGGGATAGTTACTAGTGGTACAAAACTTTCATGGAAAATCAATTGTATGATGAAACAGGAGGTGAGTTACTATATGAAAGACAAAGATATTGTACCACCCTGTTGATTGGTCCATTTTTTTTGTTTTCATGGGAGCCATAGGGATAACAATCTGGTGACAGCGTAAACTATTTGTATTTTATATTTCAGAAGGATACCACCTCGGTGGTCTCCTGGTAGCGTATTTGCTTGAAGTGCAGGAGGTCGTGGGATGGAACCATGGCCAGGTCAAACCAAAGACTTTAAAATTGGTATTTGCTACTTCTCCGCTAAGCATGTGGCATTAAGGAGTAAGAGCAAAGACTGGTATGCTCAGAGTCAGAATAATGTTTCTGGGTAAGGTGACATTTCTTCCTGCGGACTGTTACCTTGCGAGCTAGCATGTTAAAAATCTGGCTCAGCGTGTTGGTCTAGTATAAAGCAGGTTAAATATTCATATTACATTAACATGTTCTCATCCTGAATATGCATATTAATTTGCCACTCGACGTTAAGCAGCCATCCAACATCATAATTATATTTCAGAAGGTAGAAGACCTGTGTGCCTCATACCTTGTATACAGATACCTTATGTTACGAAGTTTCCATCAGTAATATGTCCAATTTCCTTTACCTCATTTTCATGGTTTATTGGACAAGGTGTATTTTTTGTGGTTTGGTCTTTTTCTCAGATATTGTAAGCAATAGGTCAATTATATATTGTGTATGGAACAATTGTAAGGTGTACATGTCTGTCTGGCAGGGTTCATCTGACTGAGACCTTAATTTCATAGACCATTGTTAATGTTAAGTTTATGTGATAATTTTAGTAAAACCTTCATATTTAGTAAAACCTTCGTAATAGACTTTCAGCATGAATTCAGTAAGTAAAACAGGCAAGACATTTCAGCATGTGCACTCTTGTTTATTATTGTAACAGTGTCACCTAGTGAATGTTACTCCCCTGAAACCATTTGACAGAAATCTCTCATACTTGGTAGGATTGTTTGCCATCATGTGATCATACTGTCATTTTGATTTGACAATTTTTTGCGGTCGTATATTGGTATGACGTTGTCGTGGTCCGAAGACACATTGGTTTTCGCACAATAACTTTATTTTAAGTGAATGGATCTCTATGAAATTTTACCATAAGGTTCAATACCACAAAAGGAAGGTTGGGATTGATTTTGGGGATTATGGTACCAACAGTTATGGAATTAGGGGCCAAAAAAGGGCCCAAATAAGCATTTTTCTATTTTCTAGACAATAACTTGTGGAACCGTGTATGAATCTCTCTGAAATTATACCACAAGTTTCCATACCACAAAGGGATGGTTAGGATTAGCTTTGGGGCAAAAAAGGGGGAAATACAAGGGTTTCCTGGTTAATGGACAATTTCAAAAAAGTGTAAGGGAGATAATCCAAATACATTCAAAGTATTAAAAAAAAAATTGGATTACCTCCCTTACATTGTTTTTAAATTATGTATAAAGATGTTGTATTGTCTTGAGGTGATTAGCTGTCAATTAATTTTTAGGAGTTACTATTAAAGGAATATTAATTTTAGCCATGATTATGTATGTCATTTTCTATTTTAAGACTTTTATAATGTATTTAAATTGGTAATTATGGTTGCAAATTCCATTGGAAATTTGAATTGAGATTATGACCATATTTGAGGGGAGGGAAAGAATTTTTTTATGGAAAAGGGGGGGGGCAATTTTTTCTCATTTCAGATTTCAGAAATTAAAAAGAAAATTTCTTCAAAATTTTTTTTTTTTTGCAAAATAAAGGGGGGGGGGTCAATACACAACAGCAAACAGCATAGTGTATTGCACAAAAGCAAAAAATTGAATATAAATTCAAATCAAATCATATAACCAATTCTAAGTTCTTTGACTACAGTTATCCTGTGTCAGAAACCTATTATGTGTCAAATATTTAATTACAATCCAAATTTAGACCTGTATCAGGCTCGAATATTGTGTCCATTTTTGCCCCAATTTTTCAGGGTTGGACTTCTGCGGTCGTATCCAGCTGCGCTCAGCGAAGCATTTTATTAAAGGAGTTAGGGGATTTTAAACCTTTTCAAAATCCTGGATCCACACCTGAAAGGCTTATTTTCTTATGTGAAATCTACCATATGCATGTCACACTTTTTCGCAATAATAAAAACATCAGAAAAAACGTCTTAATTTATAGTTGTACTATATTGTGGTTTTTTTTTGTTCTTCACATACCTAATACTTAAATATGGTTTGATATTATGTACACAGCTCTTAACATCAGTGAGTTTCAATCACTTTGATTGATTTTATATTGACACTCATGAAAACGAAGTTATCCTTTAAAATTTCTTTAATATATTTTATGGAGGTTCTTGCCCTAGAGCATGTAAGTGAACAGCTCTTTATGATCCTTAGACTACTGTTTCTTTATTTTTCTTTGCCTCTTTTAAAAAATGTTGCAAATGATATATACTATTTCGTGATAGATAATGTCTTTTTATATGCAATAGGTTACAGAATGAATTAGGACTGACACAAGATGAGTTTATTCCTAGTCCCATGGCCAGGTATAGACTGTTACTTTTTGCCTGTCTCAAACTCTGTCTAGCTATACTTACCTCCTGTGGTATAGAGAACCAGGATGCTGGGAATCAGGTATGTATCTATGTATGTGCAAGATTCATGTAGTCATTAATAATGGAATGGGTTGGAAGCATTTAATTTAATGTGCTGATGATATGATTTTAGTATACAGTAGCACATTAAATTTCTGGAATAAATTTTTTGGAGGTCAGATATAGAAAAAAAATTACCTATATACTTTAATATATACTTTAATATAACACAAGGTACCTAACTCATATATTTGAGAAAGAGAAATGTCACCCAGTTGCGAACTTCCGTTATATTACGATTCTGCTATTGTCCATCCCACTTGAAACTTGTTATGTCGTAAATCTACATTAAATTATCTACCATCGGCCTTGTATTTTGATATTTTAAGATTAATTTAGTAATGAAATGACAGGGTGTAAGACAGAAAAAAATTGACGGTCATGGAGCATATTATGAAATGTGTTTCTATGCTCTGCTTTGTGGAATCATACTGTTTACAATAGAACAAATACAGTTGAAACTTCGTACAAGCCGTAGTAATAATTAAAAGCTTCTTCCCTGGAGCAACGTGGGTTCAACAGCCCTTTGTATCAATGTTTTTCATTTCAACATGTGTCTTCCAAGATGGAAATCTAAATCATTTTTTCTGTGACCTCATTTGATTAGGGGCATTTAATCCAATATTTCATCAAGAGTTGTAGTTTTCAGATGAAATATTCTCACATTTTCGTTGCTACATTATTTCTTCAAATTATGCCTGCAAATGATCCTGGCAGATATTTTGTTCAGTCAAAACATAAGACCGCATGCAAATATCCATTGGTTTTTTGTCTCAACTTTCGTTGCAGAAAGCGAGACATAGGTGTTGCTCTTCGGATGAAGACGGCGTCAACATTTGTTAAAGGGGCATTAGCTACGAGATAATTCACTTTTAGCAGCCAGTTTGGTTCAATTTTGTCAAAATAAGATAAGAAATATCACTGGTGAATTATTCACTTGCAAGTGAATAATTCGACCTCATTTAATCCGTATTCATGTGACCTTCAATTTAACTCCTTAGCTAGAGATTGGTTATGCATATATTAGGAGTGTTCAGCCATTAAAAGGAAAAGAATGTCAACATTGAAAGTAAAACAAAGGTGAACCATTTCGTTGACTGATTCGATCCACAAAAAATCATTCTTATACAGGTAAAAACCATGATTAACTTATTTTTTTAACCAATAACATGAAATAAAACACACCCCTAGAAAAGTCCAATTGCACATGGATGCTATGTTTTTATATTTATGTTTATATCGGGTTATGTGACCGTCTGCAGTCTTCGGAGGTCATCTCGATGGATAATTAGATGGCGTCTAGACTGAAATACACACGAAATGTTGATATATTTTATTGAGTCCATGCATTGTTAATTGTTTATTTTACACTTATTGTAATTTGGATATACGCTTTAGTATGTTATAAGTAAAATATGAGAATTTGAGTAAAATCTGTGAACATGAATTTGATAGCTAAAAATTACTTGTGATAGATCAATGATATTTTCTATAAAGTAGCATTACTATCAGTACATATCAGTTTGATGACCCCCTAGGTCATGGTCCAGTGACTTTGAATTGATTAGCAATTTGCAGGTCAGGTTTTTGAGAAAAGACAAATTACAGCATATTTTTTGCGATACTTGCGTGCACCTTATACATGTGTACTTCTTTCTAAATGAATATTCAATTTGTTTTATCTCAGAAAGTATAAAAGTTACTCATATCATTTTCTTTTATATTCATATGCAGTTCAACTAGCTGTTGTTGCTTTCAAAATTTCATAAAAATCACTGTGATCACTCATTTACATATTTGTTACCAGAATACCTTAAATGACGATTTTTGACAAAATTTGTGTTTTCCAATTATCTCGAAAAGTATGATAGATGATAGAAACTGTAAACAACAAAAATTATCAGCCATACAACCTACAAAAATGTCAATAAGACTTAAACAATTGGATGACCCGTTAAGGAGTTATTGCCCTTACCTGATGATTTCTGACTAATAGTAATTTTTGTGCCTTGCCAAATATCTCGAAAAACTATTTAGATAATAATAAACTGTAAGCAAAAAAATGATCAGCAATACAAGATCTACAAAAATACCATTATAAATGAAACCATTGGATGACTCCTTATTGACCTTAAATGACATTTTTTTTATTTTTTATTATTTAGCCAATTATCTTGAAACTTTTAATATATAGGTATAAAGTAGAAACTGTAAACAGCAAATTGATCAGCCATGCAAGATCTTCAAAAATACCAATATGACCAAATCATTGGATGACTCCTTTAAGGAATCACTGCCTTTATATTTTTATCCATATTTTGGCATTTTGGGCAAAATCTAAAGTAGATAGAGAGAAACTGTTAACAGCAAAAAAAATTTAGGCAATACATGATCAGCAAAAAAATTATTTTGGTCATGAATGATATCCTAGTCTATAATGTTGGAGAGTGGCCATTGTTGAAGATGCACGTAGGTCCAAGTGAGCAACACAGATTCTTTAGAGCCTCTTGTTTAAAAAAAACATGCTTGAAGTCCATATCATGCTGGGTTGAATCAATTTTGCAGTAATTGACCCATTGCAGGATTTAAGGAAAGATTGGTACTATAATCATTTCTATGTCATTGGTCTGAAACCAAAAAATATATGTTTCCTTATGCCTGAAACCCTTATGTAATTGTTAAGTTCATTAAATGATTCCATTAAACATATTTTAACTTGTAGCTAAAGTTTATTATGTGAACAAGGCATGGCTGGATGTTGAAAATTCTGTTATTTATAAAATTATTAGTAAATACTGTAGATTCATTTATTTTCATGGGTATCAATTTGAGTGGATAATGAAAAAAAAAGACATTTCGTGGGGTACATAAATTAATGGATCACTGTTTCAAAAATAAAAAAAATGCTTCAGAAACGTAAATTTGTGGATCTCTGTTTGAATAATAATAATAATAAAAAAAAAAAGTAATTGAATATGTTTCAAATTTCCAAAATCATTGCTTGGTCATTAGAGTTTAAAGTGTTATATTTAAAACTTCGATTACAAGCCTGGTCAAAGGCAACTAATTATCTGTTAGTTTTACAATTTACAATTTCTTGCCACAATTTTATAAGGTATTCAAAGTCTTTTATTTAAAAAGTTTTCCTATTATCTTGAAAATTATAATAGATAGACAGAAACTTGAGAGGCAAATATGATCAGAAAGACAAGATCTACTAATAAGTCAACATGACCAAAATCATCAGACAACACCTTATTAGACTTATTGCCCCTTAATGATGATTTTAACCAATTTTTTGAGTTTTTGCCTTATATCTTAAAAACTATAATAGATAGATAGAAACAATACAGAGCAAAAATAATCAGCAGTATAAGATCTACAATTATGTCGACATCACTGAAATTGTTAGTCGACTGCTTATTGAAGTTATTGCCCTTTGATGACTTTTTTTCTCATTATTGCCTATTATCCTGAAACTGTAATAGATAGATAGAAACTTTAAATAGCACAAATGATTAGCAAGACAAGATCTACAAATGAGCCATAATAGCCAAAATCTTCAGTCTTCTCATTTTGGAGTTATTGCCCTTTAATGATAGTTTTTGGCATTGTTTGCCTATTATCTTAAAAACTATAATAGATAAATAGAAATTTAAAAAGGAAAAATTATCAGCAGGATAAGATCTACAAATATGTCAACATTACTGAAATTGTCAGTTAACTCTTAATAGAGTTGTTCCCCTTTCATGCTGTTTTTTCACTAAAAGTGGCCATTGTTGAAGATGCAGGTGAGCGACACAGGCTCTTTAGAGCCTTTTGTTGCTGTTTATTTTAATCTATTTTAAAAATTATAATAGATAGAATATTTAATTGGGAAAAGTGATCAGCAAGACAAGATCTACAAATAAGCCAACATGGCTGAAATCGTCAGGCGACACCTGATTGGAGTTATTGCTCTTTAATAACAATTTTTACCATTTTTTTGCGTTTTTGCCTAATATCTAAAAAACTGTAATAGATAGATGGATACTTTAAAGGGCTAAAATGATCAACAAGACAAGATCTACTAATAAGTCATCATGGCTGAAATCTTCAGTCAACTCCTGATTAATAATAATAATGATAATAATCTTTATTTCAAGAGGGTACGCTCAATTAGTACAAACACTATTCTCCCTTGAGGCCCTCACTCTCTACTCACAATGCATCACACAATTTCTTCATAACAAAGATAAACATAAGAAAACATAATCAAAATTGATACATAATCATTTAAATAATTCCTGGAATTTCAAGTAAAAACTTAAAGCAGCTTGTTTTAAAAGTATTTATGTTTGACATGTGTCTTAGTGCTTCTGGTAGTTTATTCCATAAAGTTGGGCCAGAATAAGAAAAAGATCTTCTAAATGTGTTTGTTCTTGCCTTTGGTATATTAAGTAATTGGGTAGTATTTGATCTAAGTTGCATTCCATTTTTATTTGTAACATAGGAGATTTTGTTAGACAAATATTCTGGGACAGATCCATATAAACATCTATGAACATATAAGGCCTTGTGGTAAATTACACGATCAGTAAATCGAAGCCATGATAACTTTTTAAACATTGTATTAGATGGGGTATCATAAGGAAGTTCAAGAATAATTCTAGCTGTTCGTTTTTGAAGTTTATCTAATCTATTTGTATTTTGGTCACTGGTGTTTCCCCAAATTGTACAACAGTAATCCAAAATAGGGAGAATATAACCATTAAAGTATAACTTTCGTGTTTCCAGGGGGAGGGATTTCTTTATCCTAGACAAAAGATTTAGCCTGGTACTGATTTTTGTGCACAAAGTGTCAATTTCGGCTGTCCACTCAAGATTTTCATCAATAAAAACCCCTAGGAGCTTTTCGCCATTAACATCTCTAATGTGGGAGTTACCAACAGTCAAATTAAGAACATGGTCTGTTTTTGCTAGTTTCTGTCTAGAACCAATAAGCATAGATGTAGTTTTTGTTGGATTTATATACATCTTATGTCCCTTGCACCATTCTTCAATTCTGTCTAAATCATTTGTAATGCTGTCCTGGATGGTATTGAGACTACGACCTGTGCAGTGAATGGTAGTATCATCTGCATAGAGGTCTGCTTGAGATGAGGTTATATGAAGGGGCAAATCATTAATGAACAATAAAAATAAAAGGGGGCCTAATATGGAGCCCTGAGGTACTCCAGATTTTATTTCTAGTGCCCTTGACTTGATTGTCCCATTTTCAACTTGTTGGAATCTATGAGATAGATATGATTTAAACCAGTTACATGATGAATTTGAAATTTTGTAGCACTGCAGTTTTTGAAGAAGGATAATGTGATCTACCAGATCAAATGCTTTTTTAAAATCTAGGAAGATAATACCTATAATTTCTCCATCATCAATGGCTTTCAACCACTGATCAATAAGTTTTAGTAAAGCAGTGTGACAAGAGTGGTGGCTTCTAAATCCAGACTGACTTGCATGAAGAAGCTTATATTTTAATAGGTATCGGTATAGGTGTTTGCAGACATGCTTTTCAAAAATCTTTGAAAGAGTAGGCAAAATAGATATTGGTCTATAGTTGTCGACAGTATCTTTAGGACCCTTTTTATGACTTGGCATGACACGGGCATTTTTAAGCTCAGAAGGAAATATACCAGCAGTGATACTCCTATTTATAATATAAGCTATTGATGGTGAAATAACTTCTGATGATAGTTTAAGTATGCGAGGACTGATCTGATCAATGCCTGTAGCTTTTGCAACATTTAAATTGCTAAGGCAGTCCTTAACTTCTGCAACTGTAATCAAGGGGATGAAAAACCAAGTATCTTGAGGTACTTTTGCTGCTACCTCCTCATATATCTTATTACTATCAAATTTGTATGATTGAGATGTTTGTAGGCTTTTGGGGCAATATTTATAAAATGTTTGTTAAAAGCATCAACTATATGCTGAGTTTCTGTGATAACACCATTGTGTATCTTAAGTTGTGATGGAAAAGGAGAACTTTTAGTTTGGTTGAGCCCCTTGACATATTTCCATAATTCTTTTGGATTTTTAGCCTGTTCAATAGATGTTTTATAAAAATTGTTTTTTTCATCATCTATAAGTGATGTGCTTTTGTTCCTCCAGAACCTGTATCTGTCTAGATCATGCTTTTTATGGTAATAATCCCTGTTTTGTCTGGCAGTTAATATTTCAGGGGTTAACCATTCTGGCCTTTGAACATTTTTGACACGCTTTGTTTTTATTGGAGCATGCTTATTTAAAACATTATTGAAAAGAGAATACCAGATATTTAAAGCTTTGTCTGTGTCATGTTCTTCTTTCACAGTATTAAATGGTTTACATTGAAGTTCTTTTATAAAATTCTCTTCATTAAACTTTTGAAAACACCTATAAGTTATGATCTTGTGGCTAGATTCAGGTATTTCTTTAACATTTGTTTTTCTTGTAAGGCATACTGGGTAATGGTCACTTAATGCCAAATAAGGTACATATGTTTCAATTATATTATGGGACTTATTTATATATATATGGTCAATGATCTTTTTACTTTTATCTGTTACTCTTGTTGGATTATCAATAAGTTGTGTAAGACCATAGCACTGTAGCATAGTCAATATTTAAATCACCCATAATAATAATTTCTAAATCTAAGCTTGATGCTTTACTTATTTCTAATTCAAAAGCATCTATCCAGTCTACTTTCATATCAGGTGGTCTGTAAACTGAACACAAAAGAATAGGTTTTGTGGATGGAAAATTGATCTGAAGCCAAATTGATTCAACATTACCAATCTCTAAGTCTTCTCTCCTTTCATATGCCATTAAGTTGTTTATATAAACTAATACCCCACCCCCTGTTTTGTCTTGGGTTTCATGTCTATCTCTTCTTATTATGTCATAACCTTTTACTTCAATTAAATTATCACCTAATTCTGGATTTAAGAATGTTTCACATAGGCCCAAAATATGTAAACTTTTCTTTTCATTAAGGGTGAGTCTTATTTCCTCAATTTTTGGCAATATATGCTGAATATTGAGATTAGCAATTTTTAATCCCCTTTTTTGAAGACCAAATGAATTAAGCAATTTAGGATCATTGATGCGTTTGCATTCAATTTGCAGACCACTTCCTTTCTCACCAACTATTTCACCCTTATTTGCATTGACACTCTCATTAGCCTCAGGGAGAACTTCCATATTGTTAATTACACATACAGAGTCTACATTATTGTTAATTAAGGATTTAGAACATGTTCCATTTATGTCAATTAAAAGATTATCATAATCACAAGCACATGCCACCTTGTTACATTCTTGACAGATATTACTTAACACCTCAAACCTTGTGTATGTATTTACAGTAATTTCGGTTTCCTTATCTTTGCCACATCCCTAATTGTTTTTGCAATTTTTTAATTTGTGGCCCAAATAACCACATTTATAACACTCAATTTTATGTCCAAAGTTACAGTTTCTAGTACTATGTCCACCTTCTCCACAGTTAAAACACTTGTTGCTTTTGCTTGTATTTTGCTTCTGTTTTAGGATTGGAATATAACTATTATAAATTTTCAGAAGTTTAGCTGCTCCCAAGTCTGTCAAGTGTATTCCATCATACCAAAATAGTTTTCGTCTATTCACTCCGAATTCTTTTTCTGTTTTGATTTGAACAGCATCATAGTTTTCACATGTTTGTTTAATAATTTTGTTTATACCCGCCACATCACAGTCTATCCTTGGTGTTGCTTCTGCTATGAAAACTTTTGTGTCTGGTGACCTTTCATGAATATTCATAACAATTTTCTTTAAATCTTCTTTAACGGAAACCAGATCTCTCTTTTGACTGGCATCATTTCCACCTGCTTGTATTATAATCTCACTGCAGTTTTCAATGTTGGTATTTTGCAGTTTGGTTCTAATATCCCTAAAATTTGCACCTCGGTTTGTTGAGACTATGATACTACGGTCCAGTCCTCTCAAATTAATTCTTTGCAGGATAGAACTGCCAATTATAAGTTTGTTCTCTATTCCATTTTCATCTGTACCTTTTGAAGTTCGGACTGATTGACTTGGTACTGTTTTTTGTTGCTGTTGAGGACTTTCGATTCTTTTAACATTTAGTGCTTCCTCAATTGTGTGCTCAGTTTGCACTGATATTTCATGCCTACTCATTATTATTGTGTCTTTGTTAGGCCTCTCTATTTCTGTTTGAGTTGCAGAGTCTGTCATTTCATTTGAGCACTGAATTTGCTATCAATAAGAGTTGGGGTGTTATTCACTTTCTCCATAAGAGTCGACACCAGTTCTTTTAATTGATCTATTTCCGATCTTAACATTAGTTCCAGAGAATGCTTAGCACAGGGTGTTGAAGTCAGTAGAAAAGCAGCACTAGGATTCAATTTGATGTTCTTTACTTCAGTTTCATTAAATGAACTTGTAGCTGACACCATATCTGAGTGTTCACTTATGTCAAACTCGAAATGTTTCATTTCTGTTTGGGAACTTTCCAATTTGAGCTCTTGAGCATTATTGTCTCTTGGTTGAGATGCAGCTTCTAACATCTCAGTGTTTTCATTAACTTTTTCAATCAACATTTTTGCAATGTTGTTGAAATAAGTGTCAATCCACTGTTTGCAACCTTTTCCTTGGACATGAAAAGTACATGTTTGTTTGTATATATGAAGAACTGTCTTCTGTCCATTTATAAAGGTGTTAAATACAAGACCATTATTTTCCCTGTCTTCAAAAAGTGTTTGGTCAAAACTTGTAAATAGAATATTTTGGAAAATATTGAAGATTGCAGGATCTTTAAATGTAATGACATATGAGCATGATCTGTCTGTACAATCTCTAAAGTCATAGTACTCACAATCTTTTGTGCATTCATTAACTTCCTCCAGATTAAATCCACTAAAATCTCCAATAAATGATGAAATGTTTTGAAAAAATGATGTAGTTATATCCATGTTTACTTAATGTTGTTATTTAAATCATGATTTGTTCCTTAATATCTATAGTAAAAGCACTTGTATTGGAGCTCTAAATAAACAGCTGTGCCATGAGCGCATGATACGCCCGTCGTCTTGTGTGCGAATTTTTATGCAATAAGCATAAATAGTTTCTGACATACGGCGTGACATGCGAAAACCCCCCTTTTTTTTTTTTTACAAAAAACTCAATATCCCTAAAATAAAATTTTGAATCAAAACCAAAAAGTATACAGATCTTTAGATTAATGTAACTAAGAAGTGTGTAAAATTTTAAGCGATAATCATAAATCGTTTTTGAGATACAGAGCGACATGTGAAAAACCCCTCCCCTTTTTTTTTTACAAAATACTCAATAACTCAAAAATGAAATTTTTAATCATAACCAAAAAGTATACAGATCTTTAGGTTAATATAACTAAGAAGTGTGTAAAGTTTTAAGCAATAATCATAAACTGTTTTTGAGATACGGCGCCACGTGAAAAACCCCTCCCCCTTTTTTAACAAAATACTCAATATCTCTAAAATAAAATTTTGAATCATCACCAAAAAGTATACAGATCTTAAGATTATTATAACAAAGAAGTGTGTAAAGTTTTAAGCAATTATCATAAATTGTTTTTGAGATACAGCGCGACATGTGAAAAAAAAACCACACACCTGTTTTAGTTACTAAGTCCCGTAACTCAAAAAGTTTTAATCTTATTTTCACTAAAAAGTATACAGATTGTTTGACCATCATAAGAAACAACTATGTTAAGTTTCATGAAATTTGGATAAGTCATTCTCAAGTTACGGTGCGACATGTTTACGCCGGACAGACAGACGGACAGACAGACTTTTAGTTACTAAGTCCTGTAACTCAAAAAGTTTTAATCTTATTTTCACCAAAAAGTATACAGATCGTTTGACCATCATAAGAAACAACTATGTTAAGTTTCATGAAATTTGGATAAGTCATTCTCAAGTTACGGTGCGACATGTTTACGCCGGACAGACAGACGGACGGACGCCGGACATTTGTATACCATAATACGTCCCGTCAAAATTTTGACGGGCGTTTAAAAGCACATCTGTTCACCTTGACAGATATCTTCGTAATTGGAGATGTTTACCATTTTTTTTAGTTTTTGCCTATTATCTTGAAAAGTATAATAGATACAAATGTAGATAGAAACTTTAAAAAAGCAAAAATGATCAGCAGGACAAGATCTACAAAACATCAACATGACTGAAATTTTCAGTTAACTCTTTACAGAGTTATTGCCCTTTCATGATGATTTTTACCAAAAAGTGGCCATTGTTGAAGATGGAGGTGAGCGACGGTAAATACAAGCCAATTCCAGTTTATGTTATGCAATGCTATGCAATGCTATTGAAAAGAAACGAGAAATTAGTAATGAAGCATTTTCAGTTAATATCGGATTTTGAATTAAGATTTAATATAAATATGGATTCGGTAAATTATTAGTTTTTAAAATAATAAAGGCGTCCTCTACATTTTCAATAACAAACATGGCAGAACGCAAACAAACCTTGCGAAATTGAGTTTTTCTCTTATTATTTGCTTATTGTACTCTATAATCCACACCCCTGTCTGGCAATATTAATTTTGGAGAAAAACCACGGACTATACAAGCCTCAATAAGTTATTGTAGACTCCATGTTCATTAAATTGTTTTCAGGTGTTGCAGTTTGTTTTTTCCCATGGAGAAATATTCCTTAACATTTTAAGAGACAGGCAGCCACCACAAGATCTTCAAGCTCTAAAGGAGTTGTCTTTGACAACTGCTGTGATAGCTAGAGCCCAGTCAAGAGGTAGGAAAAAATAATGCATGTTTTGGTACTTCAAAGTAGAGGTTCAAATTTTGATGAAAATGAATTGCTTAAATATAAAGCATGCAGTTTTGTACCCCTGCACAATAAATGCCAGTAAACCACAATTTCTATAGTTCCCCAGACCCAAACTGTTGTTGCAAGAGATGTATGCTCTGATTTAACTATCATCTAATATTTCTAGATATGCTTGATTGTACAGTGATAAAATAAAAACACAAGTTGTGATGTTCCTTTCAAAATTATTAGTCCTAAATTTCCTTTTTGGAAAAAAAAAAGAAAAAGCAAGCTGCATCAGGTCTCGGTCTCGGCGGTGATGGCGTCAACAACAATATATTAGTTTGTGGGGAACCAATATTGGTAGGTGATTGATATTTGGTATGCAGATGTATTAGCATTGGCACATCTCATTTTCATGGAGATTATTTGGCTCCGCTCCCTCAGTCGTGGTATAGCGACTGAACGCCTTGCATAGCCATAGTTTACAGATTAGATTAGTTTAAGATGAACACTTAATTTAAGTCAATGATATTTGGTATTAGCATTGGCAAGTCTCTTTTCCATGGATATTATATGGCCCCGCCCCACATCATGGTTCTTCGACTTGAAATAAAACTTAGTTTACAAGTTAAAGTTTTTGTTTAGGTCAATTTAAAGGGAACCACTTATGATAAGTCACTGTTATTTGATATTCAGTTAAATAAGCATTGGCATTTTTCATTTCCATGGATGTTATTTAGCCGTGCACCTTCAGTCATAGTTTGTTGACTTTGAATGTTATGCATAGTTTACATGTTTAAATATTGTCATTTTAATTTCAACATTTACATTTTAATATCAAAATTACAAAAATGGGGAGACACCTCTCTGTTTATTACTCATTTTGCCAGACATGGGAACTTAGTCATTTTTCAGCAAAATTTAAAACAGATGGTACCCGTTTTTATGTAATCACCTTTTCCTACAGTTTTCGATCCAATTCTGGAAACTTCACAGACAGATTGCAAACTTGTTGAAGTTGTGCACCTGCTATTATGGAAATGCTTGAGGATTTTTTTTCACATTTTATCTTGTATGTTATGAAGTTTCCATCTGTCCTTGGTATCCAATCTTAATTGACTAGAATTGCCAGTTTTCCTCCCAAAGATTATAGTTGTCTCTTGACCAGGTAATCTGGCCTCCTCCACCAATTAATAATGATTGCCATTATATATCCTAGACTGCTGTAAGTGGTTCAAACACCAACAATCAATCAATTTTATTTTCAAAAGAAAACTTGAAGCCTTTCATTCAGGATTAAACGGCTAGCAGTTTATTTACTAGTGATAAAATGTATTTATTTTTCATATAAATTAGACTTTCTTAACTTGAAATTTGACTTTCTTAATTTGGAACTCTACTTTTTTAACACGCAATTTGACTTTCTTTTACCACCAAACACCAATCAAGTTCGATTTGGGTGACGTCACTTTTAATTTCTTGAGTAATGTCCTTTATAAATTGAAAAATTGGTGAATTTGCTGTTTTGTGCAATCACTTTCTGTTCTTGAGTTATGCCTCTTTATAACTGGAAAAATTCCTTTCTGCACTCTTACTGTTGGATGTACTGACCAAACATTTTATTTCCACGCTCAAAAGTTTGAATTGGTACATTGACTTGAGGGATCAGAAAGCTTCCAAGCATGTCAGTAACTTCCTCTACTGACCAATATTGTAAATTTCTATTCTCAACAGTAAAGAAGACACAAGTTCATCTCAAGGCAATTCAACCTGATGCTTTCTCCTTACTGTGAAAATAAACATTGAAGTTTCCTTCCCTCAAAGGAACTACTCAAGACAGCCAATTGTCTCAAAAAATCTTTTAAAAAACATTTTGCTGGTAATCTTGTATTTTTTCTACACATTTTAAGAAAGTACAAGAATAGTGCATAAAAGAGGAAAAATAGGCTCAATAGTTCATCAGGAGTATACCATAAGTAAAAAAGAAGACACAAAAAACGCATAGAGATTTTCGAAAAATTGGCGCGTAATTGTATGAGAGTCCAGTACTGGAGAGGATCATCCCTAGCCCAGTACACAATGAAATGGTACATGTGCAGGATAATATTTCATAATCAAATGATGAAAACAACACACTTATGAATAATTAGATTTTGTTACATACAACACTTAATGTAACAAATCATACGAACATACAGTGTGTCATGTTTAGTTCCTTTGATCTGTTTTCCACAAACTTGTATCTTTAAAATGTCATTCACATATATGGAAGAATTGTCACAAATTTATTGTGGGTGTTATTAGTGAGCTATAGCTCCCATATCTTATTTTTTCCAGGTGTACCTGATGTTGAATTTAATGACTTTGACACTTTAGCCATTGAGTTCAGGGCACATAAGATGCAGATTGAACGTCAGATGATATCCCTTTTCCCTAAATTCTGTTTATCTGAGAAATTGAATAAGCAGTGGAAGAATTTTGAGAGTCCACAGGAAGGGAGAGATATTGGAGTGGAGATACTTCTGACGTACCTAGAAATAGCAGCTAATGTTACATCATACTGTAGGACAGTCATTTCAGCTTCAGGTATTCCACATTTTCCATTTCATCAGGGAATAATAAAATTTTAAGATAATTGCTTTAACTATTACTTGATTTATTATGACAAAGTAATGGTCAGCACACAACCATCTGTTCATTTCATAAACACAAGACTTTAAAATACCTGAAACACAGTAAAGATGCCAGTTATCTTGCAGTACCTTGTTTCTGTGCAAACTGCTGGCTGTTTTCCGTTTCACAGTGGCATGGGCTAAATACTTTACCATTGAGGTAAGAATTTTTGTCATTTGTGAAATATCAAGTCGAAGATGAGTGATTTGTGCACAAGACAATTTAATAGTTTTTATGCCCCGCTGTAGCGGAGGGGACATTAAGTTTTACCCTTGTCTGTCGTCCGTACATACATACGTACGTACGTCCCAAAGTGCCTCAACCAAATGTTATGAAACTTATACAAAATGCTTATTACCACAAAACACAGATCAAGTTTGAATTTTGGTGGCATCACTTTAACCGTTTTAGAGTTATGCCCTTTACAAATGGAAAAATTGCTGAATTTTACGTTTCCGTTCTCTAACTTTAGTTCTTGAGTTCTGTCCCTTTATAAGGTTATATGCAAGAGGGGGCATCATCTGTGTCCCATGGACACATTCCCCATTTATTTGTGAAAATCCTAGCTACTACCTCTTTAACTCTGCTTGCTAATTTTAGAATGTAAATGTTGTTTTTTAGGTTTGATAGAATATAGTTCCATATTTAAGGCAATATTTATTCCTGTTTCTATGTTTTCAGAAAACTTTTTTCGGAAACAATAATTATTAAAAGTGTGTCTGGTTACAATATTATATTCAATGCCATAAACTGACACTGGAAAAATAATTTTAACATTACTGGTATTCAGAACATTAGGGAGAGAAAACAATCATTACTGGTACTAACAATTTGAATCATTCAATATTAACACAGATGCTAGGTAAGCATAACAGGCTCCTGATTTTGAATTTTTTTTTTTATTCTCATAAACTAATGACATAATTATAGAGATTGATTGATTGTTGGTTGCTTAATGTCCAGTGGCTAGTTATAGAAACTATAAGTATATACAACAATATAATGTACAGTGCATGTATGATATACATGCAAGCTTTGAATGATCAATTTTTAATGGATTTTCAGACTAAGAGTGGTTATTTAGCTAAATGATGCTTTATTTCAAACTTGATTTATATTTTAGGTCCATCATCTCAATACTGCAGAATTCTGTTTGGGCCTAGTCTTGAAGAGGCTTTGTCCAGAGATATAAGGAGCACTGAAGGTAAAAGAGTACATTGCACAAAAGTAAATTCCATACGTTTTACAGTTATATTTGCAGAAGAACTAAAATAATTTCCTTTTTCATTTATGTCGGGGGGATAATGAAGTCCTGTAAATGGCAAATGATAGGAAGCACCCCTTTAATATCAGTTTGTACCTGTATTGTTATGAATTATGATATTTTTGCTTTAAATACTGTAAATTCAGAAATTATTGCGTGCATTTATTATTACGATTTTGCCATTTTAGACTAAAATGCGATCTTAATTTTTGCGATATTGAGAAAAATCCTGTTTAATTCATATAAAAAATTTCAAAATGCGAGTTTAAATTATTGTGATTATAACCCTGTCACATTTTTCGCAATAATAAAAACATCGCAATAATTTCTGAATTTACAGTATTCAAGGATTCTCTAATTGTAGTGCTGAAATTTACACCAGGGAAATGAATATAGATAAATCTGATATGAACAGCAATAATTGTCTTTTACTTGATTTGCATATTTCAGTTTCAACTGTGAAACTACACTAAAAATGTTGACAAAATAGACAAAATTTTATTTCCTATTAGTACCCCTTACCTGCGGGGGCCGTAATATTATGGCCTTTTCCCAAAATACTGTTTTTTTTGGCCCAGTTGATCTCCATGCTTTTGGAGGTCAACTTGAAGACACTTGGTTTCCGGACAATAACTTTAGTTTAAGTAAATAGAAATCTATGAAATTTAAACACAAGGTTAATAACCACAAAAGGAAGGTTAGGATTGATTTTGGGGTTATAGTCCTAACATTTTAGGAATTAAGGGCCATAAAGAGGCCCAAATAAGCATTTTTTAGTTTCCAGACAATAACTTGTGTTTAAGTGTATGGATCTCTCTGATATTATACCACAAGTTTGCATACCACAAAGGGATGGTTAGGATTGGCTTTGGGGGGTTATGGCTCAAACCGTTTAGGAATTAGGGGCAAAAAAGGGGGAAAACAAGGGTTTCCTTGTTAATGGCCAATTAAGACAATTTTAAAGCAGTGTAAGGGAGGTAATCCAAACATAATATGTTTTGATTACCTCCCTTACATTGAAGAAATGTTGTATTGTCTTGAGGTGATTAGCTGTCAATTTACTTTAAGAAGTATGATGATTAAGGAATATTGATTTTAGCCATGGTTATGTGTGTCATTTTTTATTTTAAGACTGTTATGATGTATTTAAATGGGTAATTATGATTGCAAACTCCAATTGAAATTTGAATTGAGATTATGACCATATCTTGAGGGAAAGAATTTTTTGTTTGGAAAAAGGGGGGGGGGAAAGAAATTGTGGGAGGGGGACAATTTTTTCTCATTTCAGATTTCAGAAATTAAAAACAAAATTTCTTCATATATTTTTTTTTCAATAAAAGGGGGATAAAAAAAAGGGGTGGTAAAAAAAAATGGGGTAAACAAAAGTTTTGGGAGGGGACAATTTTTTCTCATTTCAGATTTTTTTTGGGGGCTCAATATGCAACAGCATAGTGTATTGCACAAAATCAAAAAAAAAAGGGGGTATTTTTTTTTTATTTTTGGGAGGGGCAATTTGCAACAGCATAGTGTATTGCACAGAAGCAAAAAATTGAGTATATATTCAAACCCTATAACCAATTTTAAGTTCTCAATGGTTTTGTTATAAAGAAATGTTGTATTCTCTTGAGGTGATTAGCTGTCAATTTATTTTTAGAAGTTATATTAAATGCTGATGAAGGAATTTATTTTTAGATATTACTATTAAATTTTGCTGATCAAGGTTTTCTATTTTTAGCCATGACTATGATGTCATTTTCTATTTAATACTTTTATGATGTATTTAAATGGGTTTGGTTTGATGAAGGAATTTATTTTTATACGACCGCAAAAATTAAATTTTTTTTTGGTCGTATATTGGTATCGCGTTGTCATCGTCAGCGTCGTCCGAAGACAGATGGTTTCCGGATAATAACTTTAGTATAAGTAAATAGAAATCAATAAAATTTTTAACACAAGGTTTATAACCACAAAAGGAAGGTTGGGATTGATTTTGGGGGTTATGGTCCCAAAGGTTTAGAAATTAGGGGCCGAAATAAGCATTTTTGCAGTTTCCAGACTATAACTTGTGTCTAAGTGTATGAATCTCTCTGAAATTATACCACAAGTTTCCATACAACAAAGGGATGGTTATGTGGGGTTATGGCTCAAACCATTTAGCAATTAGGGGCAAAAAAGGGGGAAAACAAGGGTTTTTATGGTTAAAGGACAATTTAGACAATTAAAAAGCAGTGTAAGGGAGGTAATCCAATCCATTTAAAGAATACTGTTGTATATATGTTTGATTACCTCCCTTACACTGCTTGTAAATTATGTATTAAGAAATGATGATTGTCTTGAGATGATTAGCTGTAAATTTATTTTAGAAGTTATTATTAATTAATATTAATTTTAATATTTTATGATGTATTTAAATGAGTAGTTATGGTTGCAAACTCCATTAGAAATTTGAATTGAGATTATTTTTGGAATGAGGAAAGGGGAGTTGAAAAAATTTGGGGGCTAAATTTTCTCATTTCAGATTTCAGAAATTAAAAGAAAATTTCTTCAAATATTTTTTTTTGGGTTAATATTCAACAGCATAGTGTATTGCACAAAAGCAAAAAAACGTAAATTTTTTTTTTTGGGGCAATTCGCAACAGCATAGTGTATTGCACAAAAGCAAAAATTTAATATAAATTCAAATCATATAACCAATTTTAGTTCTTTGACTACACTTATTCTGTGTCAGAAACCTATTATGTGTCAAATATTGAATTACAATCCAAATTCAGACCTGTATCAAGCGCGAATAATGTGTCCATTTTGGCCGCAACTTTTCAGGGTTGGACATGTGCGGTCGTATCCAGCTGCGCTCAGCGAAGCAATTTATTAATATTTATTTTAATATTTATTTTAATAATTTGTATAAATTAAATTTTTTTAGTGTTTAGTATTTATCAAAAGTGAGTGGATGTAAAAATTATACTGGATTTATATATATAAAAAGTAGGGTCATTTGCCATAAACATGGGATAAAAGTAAAATGAAAGTTTACAAACTTTTGATGTTTAGGTTTTTCAATTTGATATAAAGAATTCATTATCTTATTAAGTCTATAGTTTTGATTAAGGATTGATAGGACAATTAAGAGAACATTTTATGAAAAAAAAAATGCATTGAAGGAAATTGTTCATTTACTAGTAATAGCATATTTTAATGAATGAATAAGAAGTCAGTACAGGGTTCGACACTAACGCTAGTCCGCTAGCCCGAGGCTAGTAAAAATTAGGGAGGGCTAGTAAAGATTTCATCACAGTAGTCTGACGGGCTAGTCAAATTTTTTTTAAAACTAGGAATTTCACAAAATTTTAATTTTCAACAAATCCAAGATTTTTTGCTGACCTTTGCTGTCTTTATTGTACAGTTTATTCGGGGTCAGACCTATAATCCGACAGTCCCATAATCTGACAGTCCTGTAGTCCGACAGTCTTATAATCCGACAGTCCTATAGTCCGACAGTCCTATAATCCGAAAGTCCGACGCGCGGTCACTTGTCTCTGAAAAATATGTCTATATAGACATGTAACGTTTGTAAATTGGTATATTTTTTTCACACAGAAAATTATCAAATCAGTCAGTATGACGTCTTGTGCAGGGCCGCACTAATCCCATACAAACCGAAAATGAAAGCAGGGGTCTAAATTCAATCGGCAATCCTCGGATGAATCCGTTAATGTATGTACGTAGATCCCTCCGTTTACGGAGCACCCCTCGAGAGCTGCGAGGGTACAGTGGAATACGTGTACACTCCCTATCGGGATTAATGGAGATGTGTCACTAACGTATTTGCAACAATATGTACAAGGGCAATCCCCACCTCAACACAAAGGGAGCGCAAGGACATCGGGAAGTCTGTTATTATGATGGAAAAAGCCAAAGTACTTGTAGAGAACCACGGGGCTGCTCGGCGAGAACAGACAAACCGAAGAGCTACAGCAGATTGATTTCCATGTCAAAGTTGGGGGCAAAGTTAGGGGCAACTTTGACCACGTGCCCCAAAGTTTAAACTCCGATCTGGATACCAGAGATGTGAGAGGAGGGTGAGATTCACCCTTCTGATTAATGAAATGTCTCGCGCCCAGAGTCAGAATCGAACCCAGGACCTTCAGCACTGCAGCCATCGATCTTAACTACTATCTGCTTTGTCTGCTGTGTGTGAATAAGTACTGTCTTCAAGTCATTGCCCATCTTCGTTCTGTTCTTTTTCACATAGTTGGTGTCATGTCGTGATGATTGTATGACTAGGAATGCTTTGGTCCATATAATAATTTACATATAAGTGTTATCATTTATCAGCAAAAAGTTCAGGGTTTGGCAATTAAACCAGAAAAAGACAAGACAGTTCAGCGTTTATGCCATGCAAGAGCAGTGATAAGGTATTTTGATGACAGAAAAATAGACACAATTTATTAAGATTTCATTCCAAATCCATAACTATGAAACATCTTCTGAAAGTGTTACTGCATCTGGAAAATTTGAGATAATGACACTATTTCTGTTTTATCTCAAACCTAATTGCTCTTTTAAGAACAAGAGAAAAGATAAAAAAAATATTTATTTCACATTCAACAATATAATACTTTACATGCACGCGCATGCACATGTATATGAACAGGAATGGAATCTTAGATTAATTGTTCAAACAGTGTAGGATTTAATTTGGATCCCATTACAACACATTCCACTTTTAAATTTTAAACACTGCTGGCCGTCTTGACCTTGTTGCAGGGTATGAATGATTTGTTCATTGTTGAAGGCCCTACATCAACTGTCAAGATGAAGAACAGGAATAAAAGCCCTGTTCATTGATAATTTTCTGTTTTCTATGTATTGTGTGCGATTTTGTCCCATGTACATTTACTCCATATCCTTTCATTTTCTATTGCGTTTCGACAGTTTACTAATAAGCTTATATGAAGACGATATCCATATCCTTTACACAGAACGGCTTCGTGTCGGACCATCGAAATGTCGGATTAACGGACTGTCGGATTATCGGACCATCGGACTATTGGACTGTCGGACTATCGGACTGTCGGACTACTGGACTGTCGGAATTTCGGGGTGTCGGATTATAGCTACGCTCCCGTTTATTCACGTATATTTTGATTGTCAGACATTTAAACATGAAAGGTACTTTTTAGGGAGGGGAAAGAAACGGAAACAATGATGGTACTTAATACATTGAAAACCATGTGTGTTACAAACGCCGTGATGATTCTAATCAGAAACCTGGATCTCAAAAGTGCTTTCATAATATCAAAATAATAACATGAATACGAAATTTACATACATTACTACCGATACCATCACTGTTTGGGAAAAATGTACAACTTATTGGGAGGAATTTTAAGCCATTTTTTCAGTAATTGGGAATTTTCTCTAGGGGAAAAAGCTGTATTTCGAATGTAATTTGAGGCAAACAATATCACTGAATTATTGTCATACAAACAAAAGGAGTCCATGAAGAATTATGACAAAAAACAGCAATGGCAAACCTTTCCTCTTTTGTGGGTGTATTTTTAAATCCCTAACTTATCCATCTTCATTAAAGACACTAGTAATAATGATAAGTAAAATGAGGATGATGATGAAGTAATGATAATCTTCAAAATAATCTAAAGGGTACAATTTTTTTTTTTGTTTGGTATTTTTATTAGCAAACCAGTCTCAGACCCTCTGAAATGTCCCAGAACACAGGATTTAGCTTCATTTGTAGATAGGGGGCATCGACCCTCCTAGATAGGGTCGTGCCGGTGGCACGACCATCCAAGTGCCTTTGGCACTTGGAGGGCTAGTGATTTGCCAAGAGGACTAGTAGAATAATAATTTCACTAGCCCTGCAGGCTAGTACATACATTTAGTTAGTGTCAAACCCTGCAGTATTTTAATATGTTGACAGTTTTCTTACAATAATATGATCACTATTATTTTTGTACTAAAAATTTTTGTTTACAATGTTAAATAATGTTTTATTATTCAAGAAAAATACAAAAAATAATTTTGTACATGCATTTTTATACGACCATAAAAAATTTTGTGGTCGATATTGGTATGACGTTACGCGTCGTCGTCGTCGTCCAAGACGCATTGGTTTCGCACTCTAACTTTAGTTTAAGTAAATGGATCTCTATGAAATTTTACCATAAGGTTCAATATCACAAAAGGAAGGTTGGGATTGATTTTGGGGTTATGGTACCAACAGTTAAGGAATTAGGGGCCAAAATAAGCATTTTTGTAACTTCCAGACATAACTTGTGTGTTAGTGTATGGATCTCTGACTTTGTACCACAAGGTTCCATATCACAAAGGAATGCTGGGATTGATTTTGGGGTAATTGCCTCAAAATTTTAGGAATTAGGGGCCAAAAAGGGCAAAAACAAGCATTTTCTAGTTTCATGACAATAACTTGTGTGTAAGTGTATGGATCTTTATGAAATTGTACTACAAGGTTCCATATCACAAAGGAAAGCTGGAATTGAGTTTGGGGTAATTGCCTGAAATGTTTAGGAATTAGGGGCCAAAAGGGCCAAAATAAGCATTTTCTAGTTTCCAGACAATAACTTGTGTTCAAGTGTATGGATCTCTGAAATTGTACTGAAAGGTACCATACCTCAAAGGAAGGCTGAGATTGAGTTTGGGGTGATCAATCATAAGGGGTTCAAAAATTTGGGGGATTTTTTTTTTCCTTTTTTCCTTTTTTTTCTTTAAAATTTTCCATTTAAAGTTGATTATTTCTGATTTATATTTAAAAGCAAATAATAATGATATGGCAGGAGATACACACCAAACAGGGTGTGTAAATTATTATATAATAAGTATTGTGCAATAGCTAGAAATTTTCAATTGCACAGTATTGCGCAATAGTAAGAATCTTCAATTGCACAGTATTGCGCAATAGCAAGAAATATCCAATAGCACAATATTGCGCAATAGCAAGAAATTGTCAATTGTACAGTATTGCGCAATAGCAAGAAATATTCAATTGCACAGTATTGCGCAATTGCAAGAAATATTCAATTGCACAGTATTGTGCAAAAGAAGATACTTTGTATAAATTGCTTATTTCTTGACCAATTTCAATGGGGTTTTATTCTTGAACTCTTGAGGTTCTTTAATATGCTGAATCTAACCGTGTATTAAGTTTTTGGATTTTGGGCCCCGTTTTTTAATTGGTCCACATTGAGGTCCAAAGGGTCCAAAATTAAACTTTGTTTGATTTCATCAAAAATTGAATTATTGGGGTTCTTTGATATGCCGAATCTAACTGTGTATTTAGATTCTTAATTTTTGGTCCCGTTTTCAAATTGGTCTACATTAAGGTCCAAAGGGTCCAAAATTAAACTTAGTTTGATTTTAACAAAAATTGAATTCTTAGGGTTCTTTGATATGCTGAATCTAAACATGTATTTAGATTTTTGATTATGGGTCCAGTTTTCAAGTTGGTCCAATCGGGTCCAAAATTAAACTTTGTTTAATTTCAACAAAAATTGAATATATGGGGTTCTTTGATATGCTGAATCTAACCATGTATTTAGATTTTTGATTTTTGGGCCCGTTATCAACTTTGTCCACATTGAGGTCAAAAGGGTCCAAAATGAAACTTTGTTTGATTTCATCAAAATTGAATTATTGGGGTTCTTTGATATGCTGAATCTAACCAAGTATTTAGATTCTTAATTTTGGTCCCATTTTCAAATTGGTCTACATTAAGTTCCAAAGGGTCCAAAATTAAACTTAGTTTGATTTTAACAAAATTGAATTCTTAGGGTTCTTTGATATGCTGAATCTAACCATGTATTTAGATTTTGGATATTGGACCATAATAGGTGAATGTCCAATTTAAAATTTTTAAGTTCTTAGACCACATTCATTCTGTGTCAGAAACCTATGCTGTGTCAAATATTTAATCACAATCCAAATTCAGAGCTGTATCAAGCTTGAATGTTGTGTCCATACAAGCCCCAACTATTCAGGGTTCGACCTCTGCGGTCGTATCAAGCTGCGCCCTGCGGAGCATTTTATTATATATCAGAGAAATTAATATCAAAACAGAACTGACAGTTTTTGTCTTGTGACTTTCAGTTCTACATTTGTTAAATAGAATTATTTAAATAAGTGAAGAAAAAATATTGAAACATATATCTAACCTTGACTTCCACTGTTGTCATTTGTCATGTGATTAAAAGGGATAGAAGGAATTTCAAGTGGCAACAGATTTATATTTTTCTGTTGTAACATCTTATTTTATAGCATTTAGCTAATTATCTGACAACCTAAAACCCTTAGTAAGTCCTTTCATATTCATATAAATTAATTGATAAAACTTTTGATCATTTTGAAAGTAATAAAAAATGAAAATACCATTACATACAATTTACTTCATATAATTTTTAAAAATGTACAATTAATCAATAACTTCTTGAATTATATAGACATGATGATTAAAAACATTTTTTTTTTCATTTCCTGTTTTATTGACTTTTTCTACCCAAAGTTCACCTGTAAAATAAAGGTAAACCTCTGCATGTACAAAATATGAAACAAAATTGTCAACCTGTGGCAATAAAATTACACACCTGGTTGACCTCCTGTTAATTGACCCAGCAGGTAGCAATATTTTACATCCCTAGCAGTCCATGGTTTGTGACCCCCAATAAATGCCTGACATCCAATGTCAGACATAGGGGATGCTGCTGATTAATCAGACTATGTCCCAGTGTGTACTGTACATTTATTCAGAAACTTGTTATATGTCAAATATTTAATTACAATCCAAATTCAGACCTGTATCGAGCTTGAATATTGTGTCCATTTTTGCCCCAACTGTTCAGGGTTGGACCTCTGCGGGCGTATCCAGCTGCACTCAGCGAAGCAGTTTATTAGATATGACTATTAAATTTTGCTGATCAAGGTTTTCTAATTTTAGCCATGACTACAATGTATGATGTCATTTTCTATTTAATACTTTTATGATGTATTTAAATGGGTAAATTCACACATATCTTTATTCCTAATCAAAAGGGCCCATAAAGAGCATATAATCAACACAAATCACAAAGTTCATACAATATACACACACAACAAATGCATACTAACATACATACTGATTGCTAATAATAAAATATGATTTAGAACAAATATGGAAACATGATTATAAAAGTAAGTACATGATAGGAGACAGCCAGTACAAAGAGGGATAACTCTATTATTTTTATCTCAACTTTTGTCTATTTTTCCCTGTCTGGTTTAAAAAAAAATCTATATATAGGGCCACCCTTAAAAAATTGTTTGTTTGGCATTGCCGACCCACACTATCAGCAGGTGGGTAGGTAGGTAGGGAAATTTTTTTTTTATATTTTAAAATTGGTGTCTAAAGCATTGCAGCATTGTTGTGTGTACAAGCTGATGGTTTCTTTGAAAGGGGTCAACCGTCAATGTCACATTCGACATCATATGGATAATTTCATGTAAGACAGTCAGTTTTATTGGCAGAGTTAACCAAAGTACCGAGAAAAAAACACAGAACTGAGGCAGGAAACTGACAAATTAACCATATAAAATGTATGACGTGAAAATTGAACTTTAATTGTGGGACTGCTCATTGAACAGAGACCTGATGTCACATCTTGAAGTTGTGGTCACAGTTTGGTAAAATTACCATATTTTAAATGGCTCAACCACTACGGCTCCTTGTACAAATAGACAATGATTTAAAACTTTGATTGTTTGCTTTGGTTTTATAAACATCACTTTCTACACCATATGGGTAATTTCATGGCAGTCAGTTTTGTTGGCGTAGTAAACCGTAGTACTTGAAGGAAAGTGCCAACCTGCGGGAGGAAACTGACTAACCTTATCACATATGACATGAAAATCAAACCTTAATTTTGCAACTGCCCAACTAGGGCTCAAACCAACACCTAGAGGCTAGTAATCATACATGTAAGGTGTGACAAACTACCATACAAACACGCCTACTGCCCCTGGTAAGTTTTGAGGATAAAGGATCTGTACCAAATTAGGATAGCAAAATATTAAAAATTTGGAAGGTTCTAGTTGGCACAAATAGACATGGTGTTTATACTAATATTATCCAAGTGCAAGGTTTTTCAGGGCTAGGTTTAAAACCTATGATAAATTCAAAATGGAAATATGCAGCAGGACAGACAATTTTTGCAGATAAATAAATTATGGGTTGTAATGCTTGTTTGATTAACAGAAATCTGGACATGCATTACATGAATACAGATAAATTAATGAGCCCTTAGAATTGTGGAAACGGAGGGGATTTTATTCATCACTAGTACACTAGATACATTTATAAATATGTTTCTGTCAGTATCTTTTATGTTTTAAGAATTATCTTATTCATGTTAAGAAGAAAGGCAAGAAAAGAGGGAAGTACTTCAATTGACACAAGATGCTAGTCTTTAAAGTATGTATGTTTTGTACAAGGCTAGCATCTACGGTACAAAACTACTATAAACCTGTAAATCTGGGACCATTTTGGTCTTTTAGCTTTGGTGCTTTCAGCCATAATTATCTTGAATGCATTATTGTGGTTCTGACTAGAGTAGATTTGATTTTGATTTTTGATTTTTTGGTGTTTTAACGCCACTTTTAAGCACCGCTTTTGGGCTATTTCGTGGCGGCCAGTTTTTATTGGTGGAGGAAGCTGGAGTGCCCGGAGAGAACCACCGACCTTCGATAGGAAAACTGACAGTCCTAGTCAATTAAGAATGGAGTCGAGTGCACCCTTGCAGTGGGGTTCGAACTCACAACCTCAGTGTTGACTGGCTAGTGATTACAGTAGTAACTACTTAGACCACTTGGCCACCGAGGCCCCTGACTATAGTAGATACTTTGTTCTCTGGTTCAAGGAAAATTTGTCAATGATAAATTTCAAATATTTAATAAATTCAACAAATGTAAGAGCCACGCATATTTGTTCTGTGATGTTCGGTGAAAGCTTCTATCTCATGAAGTGACAGAGTCAAGCAGACATCAACTGTTTCTGCTTTACAAAAGATAAAATTTGAGTCCTCTACAAGGTCTCTCAGAACGTTTCTTTCAAAGAATAGCTGAAAATTAGATTTTTATAAAATCCATCTCCTTAACCAATGCATTGCAGCATAGGAGATGCTTCCCCTACCGACCTCTTTGACATTACTTTTGGCAGACTTTTTCTATTTCATGTCATTTAAATGTTTGCTCCCAATACAGTGTAAGGCAAGCGCTTTTAAGATCGTGATTTGAAATAAGTAAAGCCAGGAACAAACTCATGGATACGATCAAATTCCAGCACAATTTCGATTTTTTAAATAAAAAAATAAATTTCTGAAACACAAATAAAATTATTTGGGCATAAGTTTTCAGTGGGTCGGGCATAATGCCAAACAAATGAAATTTTATTTTAGGCCTAGACTAAAATGTCATTATCCAGATAAGGAGATTTTCTAAATTTATGTTTTTAAATCTGGAAATTTTGAAATACATTTTTGACAATTCTAATCATGGAAAGCAATATATATAGGGCACTCCAACACAAAATGAAGGTCATTTTATATTCATTGAACAGTGTTGACAGAGCCTTTCATTTCTTGACAAAATTTCATGTTTTCCTTAAATAATATTTACTTTTCTTTCATGTATCTCAATTTCTATTCTCAAACTGTGGTTACTCAGTCTAAATTTTGTTAAGGTTCTTCTGCTGTTAATTTTGTTACATATTAAAGATTGAAAGCAAATTTAGATTTATAATATGTGCTTAATTTAACAGTATCTTTTGAATAGCTATTTTGGACGCAAAATTTATTATGGGTTCAGATAGTGCTATTATGTTCGCATTGGTTTCATCGTCAACTGAAAACACATTTGGTTTCCGAACAATTTAAGTTTAAGTGAATGGATCTCTATAAAATTTTAAGAAGGTTCAATATCACAAAAGGAAGATTGGGATTTATTTTGGGGATGATGGTCCCAACAGTTAAGGAATTAGGAACCCAAAAGGGGCCCAAAACAAGCATTTTCTAGTTTCAGGATAATAACTTGTGTGTAAGTGTATGGATCTCTCTGAAATTGTACCACAATGTTCCATACCACAAGTACAAGGTTGGGATTCATTTTGGGGTTAATGGTGCCTACAGTTTAGGAAATAAGGGGCAAAAACAAGCATTTTTCTAGTTTCAGGACAATAACTTGTGTGTAAGTGTATGGATCTCTATGAAATTGACATTGTACGACAAGGTTTTGGTCCATATCACAAAGGGAAAATTAAACTGTATTTAGATTTTGGATATTGGAATACCACAAAGGGATGGTAAGAATTGTCTTTGGGAGTTATGGCTCAAAGTGTTAAGGAATAAGGTGCAAAAAGGGGAAAAGGGTTTGCAGGTTAATGGACAATTACTTAAGTACAAAACATAATTTAAAAGGCAGTGTAAGGTTGGTAATTGAAACTCATTTGAATATCTCACCTAAACTGCTTTTAAATTATTTATTTTGAAATTTGCCAAAACTTATAAACATCACTTTCTACACCATATGGGTAATTTCATGGCAGTCAGTTTTGTTGGCGTACTAAACCGTAGTACTTGAAGGAAAGTGCCAACCTGCGGGAGGAAACTGACTAACCTTATCACATATGACATGAAAATCAAACCTTAATTTTGCAACTGCCCAACTAGGGCTCAAACCAACACCTAGAGGCTAGTAATCATACATGTAAGGTGTGACAAACTACCATACAAACACGCCTACTGCCCCTGATAAGTTTTGAGGATAAAGGATCTGTACCAAATTAGGATAGCAAAATATTAAAAATTTGGAAAGTTGGCACAAATAGACATGGTGTTTATACTAATATTATCCAAGTGCAAGGTTTTTCAGGGCTAGGTTTAAAACATATGATAAATTCAAAATGGAAATATGCAGCAGGACAGACAATTTTTGCAGATAAATAAATTATGGGTTGTAATGCTTGTTTGATTAACAGAAATCTGGACATGCATTACATGAATACAGATAAATTAATGAGCCCTTAGAATTGTGGAAAAGGAGGGGATTTTATTCATCACTAGTACACTAGATACATTTATAAATATGTTTCTGTCAGTATCTTTTATGTTTTAAGAATTATCTTATTCATGTTAAGAAGAAAGGCAAGAAAAGAGGGAAGTACTTCAATTGACACAAGATGCTAGTCTTTAAAGTATGTATGTTTTGTACAAGGCTAGCATCTACGGTACAAAACTACTATAAACCTGTAAATCTGGGACCATTTTGGTCTTTTAGCTTTGGTGCTTTCAGCCATAATTATCTTGAATGCATTATTGTGGTTCTGACTAGAGTAGATTTGATTTTGATTTTTGATTTTTTGGTGTTTTAACGCCACTTTTAAGCACCGCTTTTGGGCTATTTCGTGGCGGCCAGTTTTTATTGGTGGAGGAAGCTGGAGTGCCCGGAGAGAACCACCGACCTTCGATAGGAAAACTGACAGTCCTAGTCAATTAAGAATGGAGTCGAGTGCACCCGCACGAGTGGGGTTCGAACTCACAACCTCAGTGTTGACTGGCTAGTGATTACAGTAGTAACTACTTAGACCACTCGGCCACCGAGGCCCCTGACTATAGTAGATACTTTGTTCTCTGGTTCAAGGGAAAATTTGTCAATGATAAATTTCAAATATTTAATAAATTCAACAAATGTAAGAGCCACGCATATTTGTTCTGTGATGTTCCGGTGAAAAGCTTCTATCTCATGAAGTGACAGAGTCAAGCAGACATCAACTGTTTCTGCTTTACAAAAGATAAAATTTGAGTCCTCTACAAGGTCTCTCAGAACGTTTCTTTCAAAGAATAGCTGAAAATTAGATTTTTTATAAAATCCATCTCCCTTAACCAATGCATTGCAGCATAGGGAGATGCTTCCCCCTGCCGGCCTCTTTGACATTACTTTTGGCAGACTTTTTCTATTTCATGTCATTTAAATGTTTGCTCCCAATACAGTGTAAGGCAAGCGCTTTTAAGATCGTGATTTGAAATAAGTAAAGCCAGGAACAAACTCGGCGGATACGATCAAATTCCAGCACAATTTCGATTTTTTTTAAATAAAAAAAAATAAATTTCTGAAACACAAATAAAATTATTTGGGCCGCAAGTTTTTCAGTGGGTCGGGCCGCAATGCCAAACAAATGAAATTTTATTTTAGGCCTAGACTAAAATGTCATTATCCAGATAAGGAGATTTTCTAAATTTATGTTTTTTAAATCTGGAAATTTTTGAAATACATTTTTTGACAATTCTAATCATGGAAAGCAATATATATAGGGCACTCCAACACAAAATGAAGGTCATTTTATATTCATTGAACAGTGTTGACAGAGCCTTTCATTTCTTGACAAAATTTCATGTTTTCCTTAAATAATATTTACTTTTCTTTCATGTATCTCAATTTCTATTCTCAAACTGTGGTTACTCAGTCTAAATTTTGTTAAGGTTCTTCTGCTGTTAATTTTTGTTACATATTAAAGATTGAAAGCAAATTTAGATTTATAATATGTGCTTAATTTAACAGTATCTTTTGAATAGCTATTTTTATAGACCGCAAAATTTATTATGGGTTCGTATAGTGCTATCATGTTCTCGTCGTTTGCATCATCGTCAACTGAAAACACATTTGGTTTCCGAACAATAAATTAAGTTTAAGTGAATGGATCTCTATAAAAAATTTTAAGAAGGTTCAATACCATAAAAGGAAGATTGGGATTTATTTGGCAGATGATGGTCCCAACCGTTTAGGAATTAGGAACCCAAAAGGGACCCAAAACAAGCATTTTTCTAGTTTCAGGATAATAACTTGTGTATAAGTATTTCAATTGCTCTGAAATTGTTCCACAATGTTTAATACCACAAGTACAAGGTTGGGATTCATTTTGGGGGTTATGGTGCCTACAGTTTAGGAATAAAGGGCCAAAAACAAGCATTTTTGTAGCTTCCAGACAATAGCTTGTGTGTAAGTGTATGGATCTCTCTGACATTGTACGACAAGGTGCCATATCACAAAGGGAAGGCTGGGCTTGAGTTTGGGGGTAATTGCCCCAAACATGCAGGAATTAAGGGCAAAAAAAGAGCCAATACAAGCATTTTTAAAGTTTCCAGACAATAACTTATGTTTAAGTGTGTGGATCTCTCTAAAATTGTACTACAAGGTTCAATAATACAAAGGAAAGACTGGGATTGAGTTTGATGGTTAATGCTCCAAGGGAGATTCAAAAAGTTTGAAAAGGGGGGGGGGTTCCAATTTTTTTTAAGCGATTCATATTTTTTTTTCAACATTTTACAAATTTCAAATTTTTGAAAAGTTTCAAGAAGAAATCTCAATTGCACAGTATTGCGCATTAGATTTGTAAAATCTTTGACCACATTTATTTTGTGTCAGAAACCTATATTATGGCAAAAATTTGATCACAATCCAAATTCAGATAGTATCAAGCTTGAATATTGTGTCCAAATTTGCCCCAACTGTTCAGGGGTCGACCTCTGCGGTCGTATCAGGCTGTGCTCAGTGAAGCATTTTATTATATGACTGCAAAAAAATTTTTGCGTCATATAATGCTATGGTGTCGTTGTCCAAAGACACATTTGGTTTCTGGACAATAACTTTAGTTTAAGTGAATGGATCTCTAAGAAATTTTACCAGAAGGTTCAATACTACAAAAGGAAGGTTGGAATTGATTTTGGGGGTTATGGTACCAACAGTTTAGGAATTAGGGGCCAAAAACAAGCATTTTTGTAGTTTCCGGACAATAACTTGTGTGTTAGTGTATAGATCTCTCAGAAATTGTACCTCAAGGTTCCATATCACATAGGGAAGGCTGGGATTGAGTTTGGGGGTAATTGCCCTAACAGTTCAGGAATTAGGGGCCAAAAACAAGCATTTTTCTAGTTTCCAGACAGTAACTTGTGTTTAAGTGTATGGATCTCTCTAAAATTGTACTACAAGGTTCCATACCACAAAGGGAAGGCTGGGATTAATTTGGGGGGTAATTACTCCAAGGGGAGGGGGTTCAAAAAGTGTGTGTGTGTGGGGGGGGTTCATATCTTTTTTCTTCAAAATTTTTGAAATTTCAAATGATTGCACAGTATTGTGCTATAGCAAGAAATCTTCAATTGCACAGTATTGGGCAATAGCAAGAAATCTTCAATTGCACAGTATTGTGCAGTAGCAAGAAATCTTCAATTACACAGTATTGCGCAAGTAAGAAATCTTCAATTCCACAGTAATGCACAATAGCACAGTATTGCACAATAGCAAGAAATCTTCAATTGCACTGTATTGGGCAATAGCAAGAAATCTTCAATTGCACAGTATTGCGCAATAGCAAGAAGTCTTCAATTGCTCAGTATTGCGCAATAGCAAGAAATCTCCAATTGCACAGGATTGGGCAATAGCAAGAAATCTTCAATTGCACAGTATTGCGTAATAGCAAGAAATCTTCAATTATACAGTATTGCGCAATAGCAAGAAATCTTCAATTGGCCAGTATTGCGCAACAACACAGTATTGTGCAATAGCAAGAAATCTTCAATTGCACAGTATTGCGCAATAGCACAGTATTGCACAATAGCAAGAAATCTTAAATTGCACAGTATTTCGCAATAGCAAGAAATCTTCAATTGAAAAGAAATACAAATCTTTTAACCAATTTCAATGGGATTAATTTAAAGTCTTTAATTTTTGGGGGTTCTAACCTTGTATTACTTTTTTGGATATATATTGGGCCCCATTTTTAAATTGGTCTACATTGAGGTCAAAAGGCTCCAAAATCAAACTTTGTTTGATTTCATCAAAAACTGAATTATTTCAGCTGTATGATATGCTGAATCTTATTGTGCATTTAAATTTTGTATTTTGGGCCCTGTTTTCAAATAAGTCCATATTAAGGTTTGAAGGGTCTAAAACAAAACTTTGTTTGATTTCAACTAAAATTAAATTTTTGGTGTTTTTTTATATGCTGAATCAAACCATGTTGTTAGATTTTGGATATCAGACCATTCTAGGTAAATTAAATGTCCAATTTCAAATTTTTAAGATCTTTGACCACATTAATTTTGTTTCAGAAACCTATATTATGTCAAACGTTTGATCACAATCCAAATTCAGACAGTATCAAGCTTGAATATTGTGTCCAAACTTGCCCCAACTGTTCAGGGTTAGACCTCTGCGGTCGTATCAAGCTGCGTTCAGCGAAGCATTTAATTTAATTTTTGTCATTGAATTTCTCACTTATTATGAGTAATAAGATAACTATATTTGGTATATGGGTTCCTTGCAAGTCTACATGTCCATCAGACAGGGTTCACCTGACCTGGACCTCATTTCATGGATCAGTGATCAAGGTTAAAGTTACGTGATTAGGTCTGTTTCTCAGATACTATTAGCAGTAGGTCAACTTTATGTGGTGAATGGAATGATTGTAAGGTGTACATGTCTGTCAGGCAGGTTTCATCTGACCTTGACCTCATTTTTTTTTTGGGGGTTAATTGGTCAGTGTTAATTTTTTGTGTTTTGGTCTGTTTTACAAATAATAATAGCAATGGTCAGCTATATTTGGTGTATGGAATAATTGTAAGGTGTACATGTCTGTCTGGCAGGTATCATCTGACCTTGACCTCATTTTCATGGTTCATTAGTCAATGTTAAGTTTTTGTGTTTTGGTCTGTTTTTCAATTACCATAAGCAATAGGTCAACTATATTTGATGCATGAAATAATTGTAAGGTGTACATGTCTGTCTGATAGGATTTATCTGACCTTGGCCTCATTGTCATTGATCTTTAAAAATGTTATGTTTATGTGATACTTATAGTAAAACCTTTACCTCTTAAGACTTTCAACAGAAAATCAATGGTTAGTTAAGCAGGCCAGACATTTCAGCATGTTCACTTTTTAGCTCACCTGGCCCAAAAGGGCCAAGTGAGCTTTTCTCATCACTTGGCGTCCGTCGTCCGTCGTCGTCCGTCGTCGTTAACTTTTACAAAAATCTTCTCCTCTGAAACTACTGGGCCAAATTTAACCAAACTTGGCCACAATCATCATTGGGGTATCTAGTTTAAAAATTGTGTCCGGTGACCTGCCAAACCAACCAAGATGGCCGCCATGGCTAAAAATAGAACATAGGGTAAAATGTATATTTTGGCTTATAACTCTGAAACCAAAGCATTTAGAGCAAATCTGACATGGGGTAAAATTGTTTATTAGGTCAAGATCTATCTGCCCTGAAATTTTCAGATGAATCGGAGAACCTGTTGTTGGGTTGCTGCCACTAAATTGGTAATTTTAAGAAAATTTTGAAGCTTTTGGTTATTATCTTGAATATTATTATAGATAGAGATAAACTGTAAACATCAATAATGTTCAGCAAAGTAAGATCTACAAATAAGTCAACTTGACCAAAATGGTCAGTTGACCCCTTAAGGAGTTATTGCCCTTTATAGTCAATTTTTAACCATTTTTTGTAAATTTTTGTAATCTTTTACAAAAATCTTCTCCTCTGAAACTACTGGGCCAAATTTAACCAAACTTGGCCACAATCATCATTGGGGTATCTAGTTTAAAAATTGTGTCCGGTGACCTGCCAAACCAACCAAGATGGCCGCCATGGCTAAAAATAGAACATAGGGGTAAAATGTATATTTTGGCTTATAACTCTGAAACCAAAGCATTTAGAGCAAATCTGACATGAGTAAAATTGTTAATCAGGTCAAGATCTATCTGCCCTGAAATTTTCAGATGAATCGGAGAACCTGTTGTTGGGTTGCTGCCACTAAATTGGTAATTTTAAGAAAATTTTGAAGCTTTTGGTTATTATCTTGAATATTATTATAGATAGAGATAAACTGTAAACAGCAATAATGTACAGCAAAGTAAGATCTACAAATAAGTCAACTTGACCAAAATGGTCAGTTGACCCCTAAGGAGTTATTGCCCTTTAAAGTCAATTTTAACCATTTTTGTAAATTTTGTAATCTTTACAAAAATCTTCTCCTCTGAAACTACTAAGACAAAATTAACCAAACTTGTCCACAATCATCATTAGGGTATCTAGTTTAAAAATGTGTCCGATGACCCCCAAACGAACCAAGATGGCCGACATGGTTAAAAATAGTACATAGGGTAAAATGCAGTTTTGGCTCATATCTCTGAAACCAAAGCATTTAGAGCAAATCTGACGGGATAAAATTGTTCATTAGGTCAAGATCTATCTGCCCTTAAATTTTCAGACCAATCAGGCAACACGTTGTTGGGTTGCTGCCCCTGAATTAGTAATTTTAAGAAAATTTTGCAGCTTTTGGTTATTATCTTGAATATTATTATAGATAGAGATAAACTGTAAACAGCAATAATGTACAGCAAAGTAAGATCTACAAATAAGTCAACATGACCAAAATTGTCAATTGACCCCTGAAGGAGTTATTGCCCTTTATAGTCATTTTTTTACAATTTTCATAAATTTTGTAAATTTTTGTAAATTTTTACAAAATATTTTCCACTGTAACTACTGGGCCAAGTTCATTATAGATAGAGATAATTGGAAGCATCAAGAATGTTCAGTAAAGTAAGATCTACAAACACATCACCATCACCAAAACACAATTTTGTCATGAATCCATCTGTGTCCTTTGTTTAATATGCACATGGACCAAGGTGAGCGACACAGGCTCTTTAGAGCCTCTAGTTGTAATCTTTTTCAAAAAATCTTCTCCTCTGAAACTACTGGACCAAATTCAACCAAACTTAGCCACAATCATTATTAGGGTATTTAGTTTTAAAAATGTGTGCAGTGACCCAGCCAAACAACCAAGATGGCTGCCATGGCTAAATATAGAACATAGGGGTAAAATGTAGATTTTGGCTTGTAACTCTGAAACCAAAGCATTTAAAGCAAATCTTACAGGGATTAACTTGTTTATCAAGTAAATATCTATCTGCCCTCAAATTTTCAGATGAATTGGACAACTGGTTGTTGGGTTGCTGCCCCTGAATTGATAATTTTTAAGGAAATTTTGCCGTTTTTGGTTATTATCTTGAAAATTATTATAGATAGAGATAAACTGTAGACAGCAATAATGTTCAGCAAAGTAAGATCTTCAAATAAGTCAGCATGATCAAAATGGTCAGTTGACCCTTAAGGAGTTATTGCCCTTTAAAGTAATTTTTACCAATTTTTGTAAATTTTGTAATCTTTTTTAGAGCAAAAATCTTCTCCTCTGAAACTACTGGACCAAATTCAACCATACTTAGCGACAATCATAATTAGGGTATTTAGTTTTAAAATATGTGTGGTGACCCAGCCAACCAACCAAGATGGCTGCCATGGCTAAAAATAGAACATAGGGGTCAAATGTAGATTTTGGCTTGTAACTCTGAAACCAAAGCATTTAAAGCAAATCTTACAGGGATTAACTTGTTTATCAAGTAAATATCTATCTGCCCTCAAATTTTCAGATGAATTGGACAACTGGTTGTTGGGTTGCTGCCCCTGAATTGGTAATTTTTAAGGAAATTTTGCCGTTTTTGGTTATTATCTTGAAAATTATTACAGATAGAGATAAACTGTAAACAGCAATAATGTTCAGCAAAGTTCTTCAAATAATTCAACATGACCAAAATGGTCAGTTGACCCCTTAAGGAGTTATTGCCCTTTATAGTCAATTTTTAACAATTTTCATTAATTTGGTAAATTTTGGTAAGTTTTTACAAAATGTTTTCCTTTTGTAATCTTCTTTTCTGAAACTGCAGTAGAAAATCAATATAGAAAACAATCTACTAATGAACTGGCAATACAAATAATTGATAATTCTTTAACATGAAAAAAAAAAAACACATTAATACCTGATGATGGTGTTTCTTTCTTTACATTGAAAATGATGTCACAGCTATAATCCCGAACAATAGGTCAAATGTCAGATATGTTTCAGTACTTTGGCTTCATTTTCTACAGATTCCGAAGTGCAAATGATGCTTGAATTCCTACACTAATTTATACAGACTTCATCCCCTTTCACAGGTTTGTTTAAAGAAAATTACTTATGATAAGTCAATGGTATTTGGTATGCAGTTGTATTAGCATTGGCACATCTCATTTCCATGGAGATTGTTTAGCCATCTACCTTCAGTCATAGTTAATTGACTTTGAATATTTGCTAAACTTACATGTTAAAGTGATATATTTTTTATTTCAACATTTGCATTATCGAAATTGCAAAAAAAGCGAGACATATCTCTGTGATAACAGTTTATTTAGCATTTATATCTAGCATCTTAAAATCTATCATACATGGATAAAAACTATTACAGCAAAAATGATCAGCAAGACCAAATCTACAAGTAACTTAACATGGCCATAATCGTCTCTTGACTCCTTGTTGTTTAACTGTGTTTTTGTCTATTGTCTTGAAGCTATAAAACATGGAAACTTTGAATACAAAAAAAGATCAACAAAGCAATTTAAAAACCACTTGAATTTTGCAACAACAAATGAGAGTTTTTAACGACCTCAGCTGGCTATACAACCCTTGCACAATCAACTGAATTTTGCAGAAATCATTAATAGGAAAGATTGCCCTTAAATGATAATTTTTTATTACCTTTTTGTTTTTTGGGGGGGAGGGGGTTGCGCAACAACAAAACTTCACAACAAACTTTCTCATCACTTCGCATTTCTCGTTAGATAAATTTTACAAAAATTCTCCCTTGAAACTACTGTCAAATTTAACCAAACTTGGTTTAAATCACCACTAGGATATCCAGGGACCACTGTGTATGATGACCCTGCCTGCCAACATGGCACACATGGCTGAAATAAAACATAGGTTTCAAACACACTTTTTAGTCTTATATCTCTGAAACTAAACGACAGTACAACAGTTGCATTTATCATGCATCAATTGTAAATAAAAATATCAGGTGAGCGACACAGGGTCCTTGGAGCCTCTAGTTATTCAAAAAGTATACACACCAAATAAAAGACGCAAAACACTGAAGAGGCAAGGATTCTTATCCATAACCTGTCTTACAGAAACAGAAAAATTTGAACAGGTTCTAGCTTTGCTATACATGTACAATATAGCATGTTTTTTTAATTTCTTTTCAGAGTACTCTGTATCTAGTTTAACCTTTACTCCAAGTCTTGGCGTGATTGTGTATCAGCTGCGTCAGTGTGCTAGTCATTTTATGTATGTCTATGATAGTCACCAGCAACATCAACGCAAACAGCACAGCAGTCTTAGTACAGATGATTTGAAAGAGGTAACCTAGAAAAACCTTAATTGTGCTATGTCAATCCTTGAATGAAACTTTTTATTTTTAATTCAAATTTGCATGTGTTACTCATATAAAAAAGTATGGATTTCACCTGGTTAAAAGGAATTGTGAGTCGCTGCCATCACTTTGTTTCTGCTGTTCATCAATATCAGTTGTAATATTTGTCATTCAGGGTTGGATGACAGCATAGCCATCAATTCATATGATTTGGTCAACACCTAATGTTAAGTTTTCTGATTAGATTCATTTCAGAATAAGTAGATATGATTTGGTATACATTTAAATCAGTATCCATGAATTTTTGCATGTAGTATATAAAACCCCACTGTGACTTTAAAAGTTTTCTTTTCAGGTCTAATTTCAGGACCTCCATAATTTGAATTAAAGAACTCCTTAAATTCAATAATTTGACTAAATCTAATTGATGGCTATGTGTCTTATAGTGGGGTATCCTTTTGTGAGTTCACTCTCAATTCTAATTTATCTACTCGCAAAAGTCGCTTCAATAAATTGCTCATAAAAATAAGATGGTTAAAAGTATCATTTCTTTTTTACTTTTCATTCTTCAATTTAACAAATAAATCACTGGTTTACAATGAATTGATAAATGGTCAACTATCATTATTATATTTTACAAATTTTGAACCAAGAAAGCACAACAGGAAGTTGCAATAAAAAGTTTTTTCCAACATAACATGTTAGTTTACCAGGTATGAACATGAAACATTCAAAATAAGTATGGTTCCATTAAAATACAAATGTGAGTAGATGTCAATCATTTAAAATTAGTTGTAAAGATTGCAAATTAATTAGTTGATTGAAATGATATAGTTTATCTTCTAGTCAGATTTTTTTTCCTCAGTATTCTGGAGTACCTATGACTGAGAAGATTGCATCACATCAAAGACAGCAGTTAGCCAGGAGGAGATTATCACAAATTGTCAATGATAAATGGAGAGAAATGCAACAGTTATCATGTATCCTCAAATCAATACTGGAGCTGCATATTTTTATGGCAACGCAACAAAGTTGTTGGTGCCTTATAGTTTTACCCTTATCATTCTGTCATTCCGCAACGAACAGTAATACAGACTATTTTTTCTAAACACCTTCATATATTGAGCTGATTTTTAGTATGTGAGTCGACTATGATGAGTTACAGATCGAGTTTACATTTGGTCTGCTCCATTGATTTTTGCTGAACTTACGGGCTTTGGACTTTGAAAACTTTGTGAAAATAACAGTTATAGACTTCCATTCTCAAATTTCCACTCCTAAAAATGGCTTCAAGCTATTTTTGCAAACGGGTCATTCATGTCGTTCCGACATATCTAGTTTTTTTTTTTTTTTTTTTTTTTGATCTAGATTTTTATTGCAAGAAATGAATTTTCGTCCAGCAAATAAATTGGTCACACTTCTGTAGAAATAACTTTATCATAGGTGGTTATGTCTTCATATTGAGGAGTGTTTAGTTCAGTGATTTTTTTCATGATTTGGTGCAGTGGGACATGATTTAGTTCTTTGTTTCTGAATGGCAAAATGTAAACAATTGATTTTTTTTCTCCGAAAGACATTTTGAAGATAAATATCACCTAGTAAGTAGCTTTGTTTTTTATTATTTAATTTGTAAATGCACAGTTTGTATATATAGGTAATAATATTACACAGAATAATACTTGGGTAATTAAATTTAAAAGTTGCATACTGTGGATTCATTTATTTTCATGGCTACCAATTTTCATGGATTAAGGAAAACTTACAATTTCGTGGATACTTGAATTTGTGGTTTTACCACTGTCTGCTTACAAGCTTATATTAAAGGCATTGCATTTATTGGCATCATTTACTTGCCATTTTGTGCACTGACATAGAGTGCACAAGTTTTTCATTCTTCATCTGTTTCAAGATTGAGTAAAAGTGTGTTTTTGCTTGAATTCATATTGGAAAAAAAGTCAACATGATTGAACATTCCCCAAACACAATAATTGAATGAATTGTAATTTTTAATCGCTTCACTTAGAAAATAATCTGCTAACAGTTATAAAACACGTCGTTTTAAGGTGCAGTGATCCAGAGAAACTTATAGCCAAATAAGATCTACATATAAGTCAACATGGCCAAGCTGTTAGATTTCTCATAGATTTTATTGCCTTTGAATGAACATTTTTTTCTAATTTTGCAAATTATCTCAGAAACTTTGATAGATAGGTAAAAAGGATCATCAAGACATGTATTAGATCAACAAAAATATCACTAAATATTTTTTCGGACGAACGGATGCCTGGTATTTCCATGCCCCCGACAATATGATATCAACATCAAGTTTTGTCATTGGTGTTATCGTCAAAATTGACACCTAGTTATATCATGAGTGTATAAGGTCATCGATATCCACCTCTGGATAAGTCTTGGACATGTATGTGTTGTTTTGTATTGATTTCTCAATTTTTTTTAAATATTTGACTTCATAAACATATGCTCTTGTGAGCATACTTGATGAAGTTTATTATAATTATAATGTACAGAAATAATTTTCAAGTTAAATGTTTTGAAGATTGACATTTAACTATTCAAGTGTATAGTTAAATAGTTGTGTGCATGATTTATCTGCTTTTAAAATGATGGGTTTTTTTTTTCTTCAAAAAAATATTATGATCTCATTTCTTGTTGGATTTTAATCATTTTGGTACCAATATAAGCTTGATAGTCACAGGTTTATTTGGGTTGTATTTTTGTTATGAAGCATTCTCATTTTTCTGATGATAAAAACACAAGTATTATTTTTTCTGTCTAGAAATTTGCCACATATTTTTAACAAAAAAGATTGTAAAACATTATGATAAAAACAAAAACAACTGAAGATAAAATTATGACCAAATAAACAAATACAAATGGGCATTTCTGACAATTCTGTGTCTTTCAACATTAAAAATTGAGAATGGAAATGGGGAATGTGTCAAAGAGACAACAACCCGACCACAGAACAGACAACAACAGAAGGTCACCAATAGGTCTTCAATGCAGCGAGAAATTCCCGCACCCAGAGGCGTCCTTAAGCTGGCCCCTAAACAAATATATATACTAGTTCAGTGATAATGGACGTCATACCAAACTCCAAATTATACACAAGAAACTAAAAGTAAAAATAATACAAGACTAACAAAGGCCAGAGGCTCCTGACTTGGGACAGGCGCAAAAATGCGGCGGGGTTAAACATGTTTATGAGATCTCAACCTCCCCTATACCTCTAGCCAATGTAGAAAAGTAAACGCATAACAATACGCACATTAAAAGTCAGTTAAAGAGAAGTCCGAGTCCGATGTCAGAAGATGTAACAAAGGAAAATAAACAAAATGACAATAATACATAAATAACAACAGACTACTAGCAGTTAACTGACATGCCAGTTCCAGACCTCAATTAAACTGATTGAAAGATTATGTCTTCATCATATGAATATCAGGCACAATCCCTCCGTTAGGGTTTAGTATCATACCATCATAAAATATATGAGAAGAGCATAACCCGTGTCATGCCAACAACTGGTTTTTAAATAAATGTGTTTAGTTCTGATGCAAAGACCCTATAAGTGAATCAATATTAAAGCCAAAATATGCAATCTTTAATGACCTGACAACAGTATCGTAACTATATCCCTTCTTAATAAGTCTATTTAAAGGTTTTGTTAGCTTCTGAGGTGAATACTGACATTTTAGTGCTTTATAAAGAATATTACCATAAAAGATTGGATGTGAAATACCTGAACATATAAGAAGTCTGCATGTTGAGCTATATTTACGAATGATGTCCTTGTACCGATTAGTATTTTAAAATGCCTTCAAAATTATTTTTTATATACATATCAGTTTGACAACTATTTTGAGGCCCTGGCCACTAGGTCATGGTCCATCAACTTTGAATTAATTAGCTGTTAATCAGATTGTCTTTTTGGAAAGATTGGAACTATTGTACTATTGACTAAATTCAGATAGTCACATTTAAACATTTCTATAACTTTTCCAAATCAACTTGAATTTTCATCAAAATCTACAGCTATCTCAATTATATATTGATTGTACAAAATACCAGGTTATTTGGTAGTTTGTTTTATTGCTGTCAAATTTAAAGATTAAATTTATAGGTATCTATCTGAATTTAGTCCAAACTGAAAATTTTTGCCTTTTTTTACCTATTAATTTAATCCTTTAAGTTGACAGCAATACACCAAACTACCAAACAACCTGGCATTCTATAAGCCCAATATGTAATTGAGATAGCTGTAAA
This sequence comes from Mytilus coruscus, assembly GCA_017311375.1. Classification (NCBI taxonomy): domain Eukaryota; kingdom Metazoa; phylum Mollusca; class Bivalvia; order Mytilida; family Mytilidae; genus Mytilus; species Mytilus coruscus. Next base: position 75,272,131 of record CM029603.1, on the reverse strand, counting down.
TTTTGATGAAAATACAAGTGGATTTGAAAAAGTTTTGAAATGTTTAAAGGTGACTATCTGAATTTAGTCTGAACTGAAAATTCCAGCTTTTTTTTATATATTAATGTTCTTCTTTGTCCACATCATACCTAAATATAATTTGAAATTATTCAAACTACTCTTCCAATCTTTCAATGAGTAATCTTCATCATTTTGATTTTGAATTTTCTGCCGCCAGGCGAGACATATATTTCTGTGTCAACAGTTTATTATATTGTTTGCTTTATAAGTATCAATCTGGTACCAAGAATTTGGTAATAGAAAATAGAAAAGGGTTCACAACTTTTCATTTCAAAGAGTCAATGTACAATATTTTCTGTGTCAGGAAGAAAATAGTACTCACCAACTTTATTTGGTAACTGAATTTTACCTGGGCTGATTATAATTTCAAAGTATTATTTAATCAGAATCTGTTTCACTATTCATATCAATCAGAAAACAACACTTTATAAATTTTATGTATAAAGTTTTATATTTCATTATTTTTTATGACTTAATGACTGCATATAAAACCGTATAGGTTTTTTTAATAACATTATCTTTTTATTGACTACAGGTAGGTAAAAGCCAAACAAAGTTTGGCCTATAGAATCTGCAGCAGTCATTTTGCACCAATTGCTGTTTCTGAGATATATCATTTGCACCAGATTTTATTAATCAAAAGTATCAATTGTGCCAATTTATCTGTATGAATATTATACAATTAGCCTATGTTTACCTGCTCCTTAAAAATCATGATATCTTATATACCATAAAATATGAAATAAACAGGATGATTATGGCATAAATAGAGGTGAAAATTAAGATGATGTTGAACAACAAACAAATGTACTACATATCTATACAAGAACAACTCACAGAAGTAAGAGTGCCAATTATTTCAAATAGCCTGTAAAACAAAGACAACATAAATGGTATCTGAGAGACAATCAACAATCATTTGTTAGGTGTTGTTCACTTTGAATGAAGAGGACTGTCCAAAGTATTTCCTACAGTTTTATACTATACTTTACCTTACTTAAATCACGGAAAATAAAACCACCAGCCATGAGAAGCAGACATATTGGAGAAAACTATCTATAAGTGGTTGAAAAAAGTTACAAATATCAGTCTTTAAGCAAGTGTAATCTGCCAGTCCTTATAGTGTGTGGAGACTCATTGTTTTAACAAAAATAAGATTTTTTTATAAGAATAGGCACAATAGTATATTTCATTTTTGCCGCAAATGATACTAAGTTATTTTGAATACTAGTGGTGCAAAAGGAGGCATTTTTGGGGTAAACAGATTTCTCCCATAGAATAATTGTAAGATGTACATTTCCATCATATGGGATTTTCCTGACCTTGACTTCACTATGCAAGGTTTATGGTGAGAATTTAGTTTAGGTCAATTTTATTTTCTATCTCAGATGTCTTTACATTTTTCTTAACAATTATCAGATATTATAGAGAATTGTATATTTATATTATGGAGACACCTTGAATATTATTTAATACACTGTGTTCCAAATGACCAACAGCCCTCCATGTACCAAGTTCATATTCAGCGTCAACAACAGATGAGGCGTTTACAAGGTATAACTTTGGTTAAGGTATTTCAAAGATAAATTAAAACATCAAGTTCACTTCCTGAAATTTACATTATTTACTGTTCAGTTGAATATTGCTATTAGTTGTAAACTGCCTTTGTTTGAGTATAAACATAAAATAAACTGTACTGCAATTTTAGCTCACCTTGTACGAATCACATCGGTTAACTTAAGGGCGAAGAGATGAGTATGCGAGTTTGCACCATGTATCTATCTTTTATTCATATATAATATCATATGGTCGCTAACAATCGATTCTCTACAAATAAAGAATAATTTCACATAAGTAAAAATACATAAATTATAATAAGATACATGTTTAAGTGTTCACATTAAACTAAACAAACAATAAAACCATTTCATTCATGTATCATAAGTTCTCTCATAAGTTAAATTACGTTTAAAATAATAATTAAAAGTTACGCATATTTCTAATAAATAGTATACAATGTTTTCTCTTTCAATAAGTTTTGATGTAATAAAAGATAGTATACATAAAGGTTTCTTACCAACTATAATCTGTCTAATAAAAAACAATGTGCATCCGTATGTAATCAAATAAAGTCGAGACGACGAAGCGCACGTCAAAGGCGTAACGTCATAAAACAGAAATGGGAAAATGTGTGATTTTAAAGAGCGCAACATTACATTAGCGCTTTCATAAATAAATAGTAAAAACTGTGTTTAGTATTCTTACAAGAATAAATGAATACGTTAGTTAAACAATTAATAAATAATTAACTTATATTTGAAATTTGAATATTTCAAATCTTACACACCTCTCCCATTTGGGCCAGTGTGAGCTTTTGCTATCACTTGACGTCTGTCTTTGTCCATCAACTTTACAAAATCTTCTCTGAAACAACTGGGCCAAATGGAACCAAACCTGGCCACAATCATCTTGAGGGTATCTAGTCTATAATATAAATGTGTCATGATCCCACCTTCCAACCTACATGCCTGCTAAAGCTGAAAAAAGAACATAGAGGCAGAAATATTCAGAATGTTATCTACCAACCATCTAATAGAAGTTATTGCCCTTAAATGACTATATTTACCTTTTTTTTTATATTTTGGCTATTATCTTGAATACTAAAATTGACAGAAGGAAACTATAATTGGCAAAATTGATCAGCAGAACAAGATCTATAACTCAGTCAACATGGTCAAAATTTGTAATCGACTCCTTATAGGAATTATTGCCCTTGAAAGATGTTTTCCCATTTTTGTGATTTTTTCACCGAAAAAATGTGGTCGATTCCTGGTAGATAGAAACTGTAAACAGCTAAAATATTCAGCAGAACAAGATCTACCAATAAATCAAATTAACTTTTACAAAATCTTCTTCTCTGAAACTACTAGGCAAATTGGAACCAAAGTTGGCCACAATCGTCCTTAGGTCAGTCAGGGGTACTACTTGTACAAGTAATTTTTATTTACTTGAAGAAGTAAATATTAATATACTTATATAAGTAAATTTGTAAGATACTTATACAAATGTATTTTATTTACTTGTATAGGTAAATTATTTTATTGGCTTAGTTACGTCCCTTAGACATTCAGATTTTTTTACTTATTACTAGTAAAAAAGTCATACTATCTTCTTTTCTTGAAATTCTCAGGACTTCTTAGCTCTTATAGAATTTTTTAAAATTGTCTGCCCTATGCAGATGTCTTTACTAACCATTTCAGTGTAATTTCATGGACAATGAAAATCTCATTTGTCTGTTATCTTCTGAACACTGCTAATTTACAAGCCCCCAAGGGGCAATTTTTGAAGGCCTTGCGCAATTACTTAAGCTCTTTGCGCAATTAGTTTCTTTGTTTAATTAATGAAATGAAACATTATAAGATAAAAATGAACATAACAAAATTTACTTATATAATAGATATAAGAAGAAGTGGTATGAGTGCCAATGAGACAACTCTCCATCCAAGTCACAATTTGTAAAAGTAAACCATTATAGGTCAAAGTGCGGTCTCCAGTATATTATTATTTACTTCTTCAAGTAAATAAAGATTACTTGTACAAGTAGTACCCCTGACTGTAGGTTATCTTAATTAAAATTATACCCAACGATCCCTCCTGCCAACCAACATGGTCATCATGGCTAAAAATAGAACACAGGGGTAAAATGCAAATTTTCCCTGCAAGTTTATCAGCATCATTTTTCAGGTGTATATCTTATTTGGAGCTACCTTAAAATAAGAATACTGTTTTAGAAATTAAAAAAATGTGTATCATTAATACCTCTCTCTTTTTATCCTGTTGTTAAGGAGAAATGTTAGTGATTACAAAAATTTGACATTTCGAACCTTGGATTTACAAAATTTCTATATACACTTGTGCTTTCCGACATACCTTGTCTTTAAAACTTTCATGATTATTATAAACTACAAACTGTTTTATTTTAGAATAAGTATTGATATTTTTTAAAGAGAATAAGAAGCAACACTAGAAGTAAATGTGTTAATATTAGAAGTTACAAACCAGCAAAGATCATTCAAACAAGATTTATAGATTATTGTCATACAAGCTTATACCATTTTATTATTATATTTTTTTCTTCACATTAATAAAAACATTATACTTATATTTATATTAAGGGAATTTTTTTCTGAACTATACATTACCATTCCTTTTGGAAGAAATTATTACAGAATATTTTATATCTATAGTATAGAGTTAAGTGCTTTTCCTTTTGTTCCTGTATTTATTCTATCATTCATTCTTTTTTTGTACATTTATTTATTTTACTGTTAGAGATAAACAAAGAAGGTGAACCGGTTTGAGGTAGACCTAAGAAAACTAGTTGAACCCTGCCATAGGTTCATGTTCCAAGTGAGAAACATCTCTGATATAGTGATTACAGACTGTTGAAATTTCTTTACAGCTTCATTTAAAGATTCACTGCAATTTAGAGCTAGACATGGCGATACTGTGTACACACTTTTGTATTTTTTAAGACTAGATGATTTTTAATTGTTTTGGTTGGTCGGCAACCTATAGTTCCATTGACATACCCCCCAAAACTATCTTTATTCATATTTTAATCTTTTTCAAGAATTTCGCATATGTTCAAATAATCAAACTGTTATTCCAGTGAATGATTACAGTTGAAGAAAAATTGATAATGGTTTTGAAATTTTTCATAATTTTTGCTCCGGTGTCAACAAGGGGGTCTCATTGGGGGGTTCTGATCCCGGATCCCGCTTACTGTTTTGTCAGATTCCCTTATCCCGCTAACACTATGTACGTAAGCAATTCTCATTTTGTTGTAATTTCCCGTGTCCCGCTAGACTCCATTTCCCGTTTTCACGGCACAATAATTTGACTCTCACGTGTCACGCTTACAAAAAATCGGCAATCCCGGGTCACGCTTAGACCCCAATGAGACCCACCAACAATTGTTAAGTTTTCATGTTAAGTTAGTTTAATAGGAACTACTTGCGATAGATCATTGATATTTACTATGAAGTTGCATTACTATCAGTACATATCAGTTTGATGACTATTTCGAGGCCCTGCCCCCTATGTCATGGTACAGTGACTTTGAATTAATTATCAATTTTCAATGTTAAGTTTTCTGCTTAAGTTAGTTTGATAGGAACTACTTGTGATAGATCATTGATATTTAGTACAAAGTTGCATTACTATGAATACATATCAGTTTGACGACTATTTTGAGGCCCTGCCCCCTAAGTCATGGTCCAGTGACTTTGAATTAATAAGCAATTTTCAATGTTAAGTTTTATGCTTAAGTTAGTTTGATAGGATCTACTGGTGATAGATCATAGATAATTAGTATGAAGTCGCATTACTATCAGTACATATAAAGTTTGACAACCATTTTGAGGCCGTGGCCCCTAGGACATGGTCCATTGACTTTGAATTAATAAGCAATTTTCAATGATAAGTTTTCTGCTTAAGTTAGTTTGATAGGATTTACTTGTGATAGATCCATGAAATTTTATATGAAGCTGCATTACTATCAGTTCATATCAGTTTGACGACTATTTTGAGGCCCAAAGGGCCAAGTGAGCTTTTCTCATCACTTGGCGTCCGTCGTCCGTTAACTTTTACAAAAATCTTCTCCTCTGAAACTACTTGGCCAAATTTAACCAAACTTGGCCACAATCATCATTCGGGTATCTAGTTTAAAAGATGTGTCCGGTGACCTGGCCAACCAACCAAGTTGGCCGCCATGGCTAAAAATAGAACATAAGGGTAAAATGTAGATTTTGGCTTATATCTCTGAAACCAAAGCATTTAGAGCAAATCTGACGGGGTAAAATTGTTAATCAGGTCAAGATCTATCTGCCCTGAAATTTTCAGATGAATCGGACAACCCATTGCTGGGTTGCTGCCCCTGAATTGGTAATTTTAAGGAAATTTTGCCGTTTTTCGTTATTATCTTGAATATTATTATAGATAGAGATAAACTGTAAACAGCAATAATGTTCAGCAAAGTAAGATCTACAAATAAGTACCCCTTAAGGAGTTATTGCCCTTTATAGTCAATTTTTAACCATTTTTCGTAAATTTTTGTAATCTTTTACAAAAATCTTCTCCACTGAAACTACTAAGACAAATTTAACCAAACTTGTCCACAATCATCATTAGGGTATCTAGTTTAAAAAATTTGTCCGATGACCCCGCCCGCAAACCAAGATGGCCGACATGGCTAAAAAATAGTACATAGGGTAAAATGCAGTTTTTGACATATCTCTGAAACCAAAGCATTTAGAGTAAATCTGACAAGGATAAAACTGATTATCTGGTCAAGATCTATCTGCCCTGAAATTTTCAGACAAATCTGACAACCTGTTGTTGGGTTGCTGCCCCTGAATTGGTAATTTTAAGGAAATTTTGCAGTTTTTGGTTATTATCTTGAATATTATTATAGATAGAGATAAACTGTAAACAGCAATAATGTTCAGCAAAGTAAGATCTACAAATAAGTGGTCATGACCAAAATTGTCAGTCGACCCCTTTAGGAGTTATTGCTCTTAATAGTCAATTTTTAACAATTTTTCGTAAATTTTTGTAATCTTTTACAAAAATCTTCTTCTCTGAAACTACTGAGACAAATTTAACCATACCTGGCCATAATCATTATTAGGGTATCTAGTTTAAAAAAATTGTCCGATGACCCCGCCTTCCAACCATCATGGCCAACTTGGTTAAAAATAGAACATAGGGGTAAAATGCAGTTTTCGGTTTATATCTCTGAAACTAAAGCATTTAGAGCAAATCTGACAGGTGGCAAAAATGTTCATCAGATTTAGATTTATCTGCCCTGAAATTTTCAGACGAATCCGACAACCTGTTGTTGGGTTGCTGCTCCTGAGTTAGTAATTTTACAAAAATTTTGCAGTTTTTTGTTATTATCTTAGATATCATTATAATATCTAATATTTAATACTATTAATTATGATTTTAACCTTATTTTACATGATTTCCCAAGCATCAGTAAATACAGGTGAGCGACACAGGCTCTTGAGAGCCTCTAGTTTACAATTTTCATAAATTTTGTAAATTTTTGTAAATTTTTACAAAATATTTTCCACTGTAACTACTGGGCAAAGTTCATTATAGATAGAGATAACTGTAAGCAGCAAGAATGTTCAGTAAAGTAAGATCTACAAACACATCACCATCACCAAAACACAATTTTGTCATGAATCCATCTGTGTCCTTTGTTTAATATGCACATAGACCAAGGTGAGCGACACAGGCTCTTTAGAGCCTCTAGTTTTTTTGTTTTTTTTTTTTTGAGAAATTACATACCAAAAAAAAATTGTGGCTTATTTAGTTACAGACTGATAGAATGTGGAATCTAATCTTCAAAATATTTGTTAACGTCCAATGAAAGTTATCGTATTGAATTGCCTTAGAATTACAGTTTTAAAGCAAGCCATTTAGTAAATTTTCAGAAAATACCACATAGTTTCATGAAACTTTGTAGATAATAAGGACATACTATGTAGATGTGCATATCGACAGGAAATTATGATTATTTTTTTTTTTCTCTAGGAGTTATGCCCTTTGAACTTAGAATTTTGATCTAAATATACTACTGCAATAGTTTGTCAGCACAACTCCTCTGAAACCACACAACAGAATTTCATGCAACTTTGTAGTTAATAGGGACATAATATGTAGATGTGCATATCCAGAAGAAATTTTTATCAGTAGACTTTAAGTGGGAGTTATGAGTCTTTGAACTTAGGAATCTGGTGAAATTTTTGTTTGCCCAGTGACAATGTGGGTTATGTAAGCGTGCTCACAAAGGTTCTTAATTTTTAGTAAAAGTTTTGGTTACAATCAGAATTCTTTCGTTATAGCGTAATTTTGCTGGTAAATAACTTTATATATTTTTATACGACTGCAAAAAGATTTTACGGTCATATATTGGTATCACGTCGTTGTCCTCGTCCGACAACAGTTGGTTTCTAGACAATAACTTTAGTATAAGTAAATAGAAATCTATGAAATTTAAACACAAGGTTTATTACCACAAAAGGAAGGTCGGGATTGATTTTGGGAGTTATGGTCCCAACGGTTTAGGAATTAGGGGCCAAAAAAGGGGCCCAAATAAGCATTTTGTAGTTTCCAGACAATAACTTGTGTTTTAGTGTATGAATCTCTCTGAAATTATACCACAAGTTTCCATACCACAAAGGAATGGTTAGGATTGACTTTGGGGGGTTATGGCTCAAACCATTTAGGAATTAGGGGAAAAAGGGAAAAATCAAGGGTTTCCAGGTTAATGGACAATTAAGACAATTTGAAAGCAGTTTAAGGAGATTATCCAAACACATTTAAAGAAAAATGTTGTGTATGATTTGATTACCTCCTTACACTGCTTGTAAATTATGTATAAAGAAATAATGTATTGTCTTGGGGTGATTTATAGTTGTCAATTTATCTTTAGAGGTTACTATTAATTAATATCAATTTTAGCTTTGGTTATATGTCATTTTCTATTTTAAGACTTTTTGATGTATTTAAATGGGTAATTATGGTTGCAAACTCCATTAGAAATTTGAATTGGGATTATGACCATATCTTGAGGGAAAGATTTTTTTTGGAAAAAGGGAAAGGGGAGGTTAAACAAAATTGGGGTAAATAAGAAATTGTAGGGGACAATTTTTCTCATTTCAGATTTCAGAAATTAAAAGAAAATTTCTTCAAATATTTTTTTTTTAAAAAGGGCTGGGTTTTTTTTTGGGGGGGGTTCAATTCCCAACAGCATAGTGTATTGCACAAAAGCAAAAATTGAATATAAATTCAATATTATATGACCAATTCTAAGTTCTTTGACTACAGTTATTCTGTGTCAGAAACCTATTATGTGTCAAATATTTAATTACAATCCAAATTCAGACCTGTATCAAGCGTGAATATTGTGTCCATTTTGCCCCAACTGTTCAGGGTTGGACCTCTGTGGTTGTATCCAGCTGCACTCAGGAAGCAATTTATTGACTTTTGTATGCTTGTAACTCTGTCAGACTAACAGGCTGTCAGAAATCCAAATCAAATTCGATCCTGGATGAATTATTATAAAATGATAATTAGCATCATTATGTTAACACCAAATTGGTCAGTTGTCTTGAGATTGCTCACTGTAAGATATTTAATTGACTTCATTGTTGAAGATCTCACGAAGCTTCAAGATGAGGAACAGCAGAAACAGTAATATGTGTTTAATTTCTTATGATTTCATTAGACTTTTGTCCCGTATATATACACAAAATGTGAGAATCAAATGCACTACTGGTAATCTTAAGGGCCTATAAGTAAACATGTGTGAAACATCAATTGAAGTATCCTTTATACTAAATATCGTTAAAGTAGGTTTTAGTACGGAAAATTACACACATGATGTCCCGCCAAAAGTGACATTTTTGGGAATTTGAATTCTTGGACCTCCAAGAGTTACCTCTCTTGAAACTGTATCAATGCCCTTAAAATAGTATTGATATTATTTTAGTTCAGCAGTGAATAGTAACCCTTGTATCAGTTTGTCCATCTGCCCTTTTTATTCTATACCTAAACCAGCTGTGAATAGCAACCCTTGTTTCAGTTTGTCTATCTGCCTTTTATATCCTATACCTAAACCAGCTGTGAATAGCAACCCTTATATCAGTTTGTCCATCTGCCCTTTATATCCTATACCTAAACCAGCTGTGAATAGCAACCCTTGTATCAGTTTGTCCATCTGCCCTTTATATCCTATACCTAAACCAGCTGTGAATAGCAACCCTTGTATCAGTTTGTCCATCTGCCCTTTATATCCTATACCTAAACCAGCTGTGAATAGCAACCCTTGTTTCAGTTTGTCCATCTGCCCTTAATATCCTATACAGGGGTGTAGCTGCCGTAAGGCACTTTAGGCATGTGCCTACACATAATTTTTTCACAAATATTGTTTTTTATATAAAAAAAAATAATAAACAACTTTATCTGTAGATGCATGCGAGAGAAGTCGTCAAAACTCTTTAATTATCAAATGTCATGTGTACACTAGTCTGTCAAGTATTGGATAGAATTGAATGTCATTATATCCCCCTTATATAGAAAATATAAACTAGAACTTTGGTTCAGATAATTTCACTTCTATCAACAAATACTGGAATAAACCTCAACTTAGACACATGATTTTTGGTAATTAGTTGTTGCTGACTTTCAACTAGCTTTCCACTTGGGTCTTCATCCTACCTACATTAAAACCCGTGCCAAAGTTGGGCGTCCGTTTGGCTGTGCAGGATGTATAAATACGCAGTCAAGTCTGTAGGTGGTCTACTGAAATTCTAAATTTCTGTTCCTATCCAATAAATCCTCATTTTCCAATACATGGCATTTCCAAATTTCCAGACCTTCGTCCTGGACGATCCCTATTACAGGACCTAGCTACCTGTTATATTTATTGTAAATTGGATTTTGTCCTGAACATGCATGAACTATTTGCCACTGGACGTTAAACAATCAATCAATAAATCAAGCTTTCAGTAACTTCAAGTACTCCCAAGATTAGCGTGTAATGACCATAATTATTCAAATTTCTAAGCAGGTAGGGATTTTACTGTACAGGATAGTATGAACAGAACTTCTGCGTGAGGCATCGACTGTGTGTGTATGTGTTAGTGTAGCCAGGGGACGGTGAATGTTTTTATACGACGGCAAAAAAATTTTTGTGGTCGTATATTGGTATGACGTTGGCGTCGTCGTCGTCGTCCGAAGACGCATTGGTTTTCGCACTCTAACTTTAGTTTAAGTGAATGGATCTCTATGAAACTTTACCATAAGGTTCAATATCACAAAAGGAAGGTTGGGATTGATTTTGGGGGTTATGGTACCAACAGTTAAGGAATTAGGGGCCAAAAATAAGCATTTTTGTAACTTCCAGACATAACTTGTGTGTAAGTGTATGGATCTCTCTGACATTGTACCACAAGGTTCCATATCACAAAGGGAATGCTGGGATTGATTTTTGGGGGTAATTGCCTCAAAATTTTAGGAATTAGGGGCCAAAAAGGGCAAAAACAAGCATTTTCTAGTTTCATGACAATAACTTGTGTATAAGTGTATGGATCTTGCTGAAATTGTACTACAAGGTTCCATATCACAAAGGAAAGCTGGAATTGAGTTTGGGGTAATTGCCTGAAACGTTTAGGAATTAGGGGCCAAAGGGACCAAAAACATTTTCTAGTTTCCAGACAATAACTTGTGTTCAAGTGTATGGATCTCTCTGAAATTGTACTGCAAGGTACCATACCTCAAAGGGAAGGCTGGGATTGAGTTTGGGGTGATGAATCATAAGGGGTTCAAAAATTTGGGGGATTTTTTTCTTTTTTCCTTTTTTTCTTTAAAATTTTCCATTTTAAGTTGGTTATTTCTGATTTATATTTAAAAGCAAATAATAATGATATGGCAGGAGATACACACCAAACAGGATGTGTAAATTATTATATAATAAGTATTGTGCAATAGCAAGAAATTTTCAATTGCACAGTATTGCACAATAGCAAGAAATCTTCAATTGCACAGTATTGTGCAATAGCAAGAAATATCCAATAGCACAATATTGCGCATAGCAAGAAATTGTCAATTGTACAGTATTGCACAATAGCCAGAAATATTCAATTGCACAGTATTGCGCAATTGCAAGAAATATTCAATTGCACAGTATTGTGCAAAAGAAGATACTTTGTATAAATTGCTTATTTCTTGACCAATTTCAATGGGGTTTTATTCTTGAATTCTTGGGGTTCTTTAATATGCTGAATCTAATCGTATTAAGTTTTGGATTTTGGGCCCGTTTTAAATTGGTCCACATTGAGGTCCAAAGGGTCCAAAATTAAACTTTGTTTGATTTCATCAAAAATTGAATTATTGGGGTTCTTTGATATGCCGAATTTAACCGTGTATTTAGATTCTTAATTTTTGGTCCGTTTTCAAATTGGTCTACATTAAGGTCCAAAGGGTCCAAAATTAAACTTAGTTTGATTTTAACAAAAATTGAATTCTTAGGGTTCTTTGATATGCTGAATCTAAACATGTATTTAGATTTTTGATTATGGGCCCAGTTTTCAAGTTGGTCCAAATCAGGGTCCAAAATTAAACTTTGTTTGATTTCAACAAAAATTGAATATATGGGGTTCTTTGATATGCTGAATCTAACCATGTATTTAGATTTTTGATTTTTGGGACCCGTTATCAACTTTGTCCACATTGAGGTCAAAAGGGTCCAAAATTAAACTTTGTTTGATTTCATCAAAAATTGAATTATTGGGGTTCTTTGATATGCCGAATCTAACCATGTATTTAGATTTTGGATATTGGACCATAATAGGTGAATGTCCAATTTAAAATTTTTAAGTTCTTAGACCACATTCATTCTGTGTCAGAAACCTATGCTGTGTCAAATATTTAATCACAATCCAAATTCAGAGCTGTATCAAGCTTGAATGTTGTGTCCATACTTGCCCCAACTATTCAGGGTTTGACCTCTGTGGTCGTATCAAGCTGCGCCCTCGGAGCATTTTATTTTATGTTAGATTGTCAATATGTATTATCAATTGACTTATATATATATTATCCTCAATCAGAAAGGAATAGATGTGAAAATACTAAATAGATTATGCTGCTTAATTAAGGGCTAATATAAAAGAAGATGTTGTATGATTGCCAATGAGACAACTCTCCATAAGATGACCAGTGCTGGGCAATGCATATTGTAAATATTTTTATATTATCGTTTTATTTATATATAACGAGTTTCGGAGGGTATAATCACAACATGAAACTTTGTAGATAATAAGGACATACTATGTAGATGTGCATATCGACAGGAAATTATGATTTTTTTTTTTTCTAGGAGTTATGCCCTTTGAACTTAGAATTTTGATCTAAATATACTACTGCAATAGTTTGTCAGCACAACTCCTCTGAAACCACACAACAGAATTTCATGCAACTTTGTAGTTAATAGGGACATAATATGTAGATGTGCATATCCAGAAGAAATTTTATCAGTAGACTTTAAGTGGGAGTTATGAGTCTTTGAACTTAGGAATCTGGTGAAATTTTGTTTGCCCAGTGACAATGTGGGTTATGTAAGCGTGCTCACAAAGGTTCTTAATTTTAGTAAAAGTTTTGGTTACAATCAGAATTCTTTCGTTATAGCGTAATTTTGCTGGTAAATAACTTTATATATTTTATACGACTGCAAAAGATTTTACGGTCATATATTGGTATCACGTCGTTGTCCTCGTCCGACAACAGTTGGTTTCTAGACAATAACTTTAGTATAAGTAAATAGAAATCTATGAAATTTAAACACAAGGTTTATTACCACAAAAGGAAGGTCGGGATTGATTTTGGGAGTTATGGTCCCAACAGTTTAGGAATTAGGGGCCAAAAAAGGGGCCCAAATAAGCATTTTTGTAGTTTCCAGACAATAACTTGTGTTTAAGTGTATGAATCTCTCTGAGATTATACCACAAATTTCCATACCACAAAGGGGTGGTTAGGATTGACTTTAGGGGGGGTTATGGCTCAAACCATTTAGGAATTAGGGGCAAAAAAAGGGAAAAAATCAAGGGTTTCCAGGTTAATGGACAATTAAGACAATTTGAAAGCAGTTTAAGGGAGGTAATCCAAACACATTTAAAGTAAAATGTTGTGTATGATTTGATTACCTCCCTTACACTGCTTGTAAATTATGTATAAAGAAATGTAGATTGTCTTGGGGTGATTTATAGCTGTCAATTTATTTTTAGAGGTTACTATTAATTAATATTAATTTTAGCCATATGTCATTTTCTATTTTAAGGATTTTATGATGTATTTAAATGGGTAATTATGGTTGCAAACTCCATTAGAAATTTGAATTGGGATTATGACCATATCTTGAGGGAAAGAATTTTTTTTTGGAAAAAGGGAAAAGGGGGGGAGGTTAAAAAAAAATTAGGAGGGGGAGGGGTAAATAAGAAATTGTAGGGGGGGACAATTTTTTCTCATTTCAGATTTCAGAAATTAAAAAGAAAATTCTTCAAATATTTTTTTTTTTGCAAAAAAAGGGGGAGGGGGTAAAGAATTTTTTTGGGAGGGGTTCAATTCCCAACAGCATAGTGTATTGCACAAAAGCAAAAAATTGAATATAAATTCAAATCGTATGACCAATTCTAAGTTCTTTGACTACAGTTATTCTGTGTCAGAAACCTATTATGTGTCAAATATTTAATTACAATCCAAATTCAGACCTGTATCAAGCGTGAATATTGTGTCCATTTTTGCCCCAACTGTTCAGGGTTGGACCTCTGTGGTTGTATCCAGCTGCACTCAGCGAAGTAATTTATTTAGAGTTAATCTTGTATCATCATTAATAATGGCAGCATACCATTATTACCATGTCCTCTCATATTTTACATAAACATGATAAATAAATGGAATAAAATATTCCATGAGGAAATTTAATTCTTTTGAAGTGGTGTTTTTTTTTATACAAAGGGATTATAATTGACACAAATTGTTTTTATACGACCGCAAACGTATATTGGTATCACGTCATCGTCGTCGACCGAAGACAGTTGGTTTCCGGACAATAACTTTAGTACAAGTGAATAGAAATCCATGAAATTGTAACACAAGGTTTATAACCACAAAAGGAAGGTTGGGATTGATTTTGGGGTTTTGGTCCCAACAGTTTAGGAATTAGGGGCCAAAAAGGGGCCCAAATAAGCATTTTTGTAGTTTCCAGACAATAACTTGTGTTTTAGTGTATGAATCTCTCTGAAATTATACCACAAGTTTCCATACCACAAAGGAATGGTTAGGATTTACTTTGGGTGGTTATGGCTCAAACCATTTAGGAATTAGGGGGAAAACAAGGGTTTCCTGGTTAATGGACAATTAATACAATTTTAAAGCAGTGTAAGGGAGATTATCCAAATACATTTAAAGAACAATGTTGTGTATGTTTTAGATTATCTCCCTTACACTGCTTGTAAATTATGTATAAAGAAATAATGTATTGTCTCTAGGTGATTAGCTGTCAATTTATCTTTAGAAGTTACTATTAATTAATATCAATTTTAGCTTTGGTTATGTATGTCATTTTCTATTTTAAGACTTTTTTGATGTATTTAAATGGGTAATTATGGTTGCAAACTCCATTAGAAATTTTAAATGAGATTATGACCATATCTTGAGGGAAAGATTTTTTTTTTGGAAAAAAAGGGAAAGGGGAGGTGAAACAAAATTGGGGGTATATAAGAAATTGTGGTAGGGAACATTTTTTTCTCATTTCAGATTTCAGAAATTAAAAAGAAAATTTCTTCAAATATTTTTTTTTTTTTAAAAAGGGCTGGGGTTGGGGGTTCAATACGCAACAGCATAGTGTATTGCACAAAAGCAAAAAATTGAATATAAATTCAATATTATATAACCAATTGTAAGTTCTTTGACTACAGTTATTCTGTGTCAGAAACCTATTATGTGTCAAATATTACAATCCAAATTCAGACATGTATCAAGCGTGAATATTGTGTCCATTTTTGCCCCAACTGTTCAGGGTTGGACCTCTGCGGTCGTATCCAGCTGCACTCAGGGAAGCAATTTATTGACTTTTTGTATGCTTGTAACTCTGTCAGACTAACAGGCTGTCAGAAATCCAAATCCAAATTCGATCCTGGATGAATTATTATAAAAATGATAATTAGCATCATTATGTTAACACCAAATTGGTCAGTTGTCTTGAGATTGCTCACTGTAAGATATTTAATTGACTTCATTGTTGAAGATCTCACCGAAGCTTCAAGATGAGGAACAGCAGAAACAGTAATATGTGTTTAATTTCTTATGATTTCATTAGACTTTTGTCCCGTGTATATATACACAAAATGTGAGAATCAAATGCACTACTGGTAATCTTAAGGGCCTATAAGTAAACATGTGTGAGAAACATCAATTGAAGTATCCTTTATACTAAATATCGTTAAAGTAGGTTTTTAGTACGGAAAATTACACACATGATGTCCCGCCAAAAGTGACATTTTTGGGAATTTGAATTCTTGGACCTCCAAGAGTTACCTCTCTTGAAACTGTATCAATGCCCTTAAAATAGTATTGATATTATTTTAGTTCAGCAGTGAATAGTAACCCTTGTATCAGTTTGTCCATCTGCCCTTTTTATTCTATACCTAAACCAGCTGTGAATAGCAACCCTTGTTTCAGTTTGTCTATCTGCCTTTTATATCCTATACCTAAACCAGCTGTGAATAGCAACCCTTATATCAGTTTGTCCATCTGCCCTTTATATCCTATACCTAAACCAGCTGTGAATAGCAACCCTTGTATCAGTTTGTCCATCAAGTTTGATTTTAACAAAATTGAATTCTTAGGGTTCTTTGATATGCTGAATCTAAACATGTATTTAGATTTTGATTATGGGCCCAGTTTTCAAGTTGGTCCAAATCAGGGTCCAAAATTAAACTTTGTTTGATTTCAACAAAAATTGAATATATGGGGTTCTTTGATATGCTGAATCTAACCATGTATTTAGATTTTTGATTTTGGACCCGTTATCAACTTTGTCCACATTGAGGTCAAAAGGGTCCAAAATTAAACTTTGTTTGATTTCATCAAAATTGAATTATTGGGGTTCTTTGATATGCGAATCTAACCATGTATTTAGATTTTGGATATTGGACCATAATAGGTGAATGTCCAATTTAAAATTTTTAAGTTCTTAGACCACATTCATTCTGTGTCAGAAACCTATGCTGTGTCAAATATTTAATCACAATCCAAATTCAGAGCTGTATCAAGCTTGAATGTTGTGTCCATACTTGCCCCAACTATTCAGGGTTTGACCTCTGCGGTCGTATCAAGCTGCGCCCTGCGGAGCATTTTATTTTTTATGTTAGATTGTCAATATGTATTATCAATTGACTTATATATATATTATCCTCAATCAGAAAGGAATAGATGTGAAAATACTAAATAGATTATGCTGCTTAATTAAGGGCTAATATAAAAAAGAAGATGTTGTATGATTGCCAATGAGACAACTCTCCATAAGATGACCAGTGCTGGGCAATGCATATTGTAAATATTTTTATATTATCGTTTTATTTATATATAACGAGTTTCGGAGGGTATAATGTTTTTGACCCGTCCGTCCGTCCGTCAGTCCTGTTTCTTGTCATCGCAACTCCTCTCAAACCACACAACAGAATTTCACGAAACCTTTTTAGATAATAAGGACATACTATGTAGTTGTGCATATCGACAGGAAATTACGATTCAATTCTTTTTCTAGGAGTTACGCCCCTTTGAACTTATTTACTTTAATGTACTACCGCAACAGTTTGTCAACGCAACTCCTCTCAAACCACACAACAGAATTTCATGAAACCTTTTCAGATAATAAGGACATACTACGTAGATGTGCATATCGACAGGAAATTACGATTCAATTTTTCTTCCAGGAGTTACGCCCGTTTGAACTTATTTGCCCAATATACTACTGCAACATTTTGTCATCCCAACTCCTCTCAAACCACACAACAGAATTTCATGAAACCTTTTCAGATAATAAGGACATACTATGTAGATGTGCATATCGACAGGAAATTACGATTCAATTTTTTTTCCAGGAGTTACGCCCGTTTGAACTTATTTGCCCAATATACTACTGCAACCTTTTGTCATCCCAACTCCTCTCAAACCACACAACAGAATTTCATGAAACCTTTTCAGATAATAAGGACATACTATGTAGATGTGCATATCGACAGGAAATTACGATTCAATTTTTTTTCCAGGAGTTACGCCCGTTTGAACTTATTTGCCCAATATACTACTGCAACCTTTTGTCATCGCAACTCCTCTGAAACCACACAACAGAATTTCATGAAACCTTTTCAGATAATAAGGACATACTACGTAGATGTGCATATCGACAGGAAATTACGATTCAATTTTTTTCCAGGAGTTCGCCTTTGAACTTATTTGCTTCAATGTACTTCTGCAACAGTTTGTCATCGCAACTCCTCTGAAACCACACAACAGAATTTCATGAAACTGTGTAGATAATAAGGACATACTATGTAGATGTGCATATTGACAGGAAATTATGATTCAATTTTTATTTCTGATACAATTTTTTTTTCTTACACTTATTTTATTTCTCCAATGACAATGTGGGGACGTGGGGTATGTGAGCGCGCTCACTAAGGTTCTTTCATTTTATATATATATTTCCGATTGTCGGCCGGGGGTGGGGGCTGTGAAGAGCAACCCTTGTATCAGTTTGTCCATCTGCCCTTTATATACTATACTTAAACCAGCTGTGAATAGCGATCTTTGTGTCAGCTTGTCCTGTCCATCTGCCCATTTTATCTTATACCAAAACTAGTTGTGAATAGCAATCCTTGTATCAGTTTGTCCATCTGCCCTTTATATCCTATACTTAAACCAGCTGTGAATAGCAATCCTTATATCAGTTTCTCCATCTGTCCTTTATATCCTATACTTAAACCAGCTGTGAATAGCAATCCTTGTATCAATTTGTCCATCTGCCCTTTATATCCTATACTTAAACCAGCTGTGAATAGCAATCCTTATATCAGTTTGTCCATCTGCCCTTAATAACCTATACCTAAACCAGCTGTGAATAGCAATCCTTATATCAGTTTGTCCATCTGCCCTTAATATCCTATACCTAAACCAGCTGTGAATAGCAATCCTTTTATCAGTTTGTCCATCTGCCCTTAATATCCTATACCTAAACTAGCTGTGAATAGCAATCCTTGTATCAGTTTGTCCATCTGCCCTTTATATCCTATACTTAAACCAGCTGTGAATAGCAATCTTTGTGTCAGCTTGTCCTGTCCATCTGCCCATTTTATCTTATACCAAAACTAGTTGTGAATAGCAATCCTTGTTTCAGTTTGTCCATCTGCCCTTTATATCCTATACTATAACCAGCTGTGAATTGCAATCCTTGTATCAGTTTGTCCATCTGCCCTTTATATCCTATACCATAACCAGCTGTGAATTGCAATCCTTGTATCAGTTTGTCCATCAACCCTAAATATCCTATACCTAAACCAGCTGTGAATAGCAATCCTTTAATCAGTTTGTCCATCTGCCCTTAATATCCTATACCTAAACCAGCTGTGAATAGCAATCCTTGTACCAGTTTGTCCATCTGCCCTTTATATCCTATACCTAAACCAGCTGTGAATAGCAATCCTTATATCAGTTTGTCAATCTGCCCTTAATATCCTATACCTAAACCAGCTGTGAATAGCAATCCTTTTATCAGTTTGTCCATCTGCCCTTAATATCCTATACCTAAACCAGCTGTGAATAGCAATCCTTGTATCAGTTTGTCCATCTGCCCTTTATATCCTATACTTAAACCAGCTGTGAATAGCAATCTTTGTGTCAGCTTGTCCTGTTCATCTGCCCATTTTATCTTATACCAAAACTAGTTGTGAATAGCAATTCTTGTTTCAGTTTGTCCATCTGCCCTTTATATCCTATACCATAACCAGCTGTGAATTGCAATCCTTATTTCAGTTTGTCCATCTGCCCTTTATATCCTATACCTAAACCAGCTGTGAATAGCAATCCTTTTATCAGTTTGTCCATCTGCCCTTAATATCCTATACCTAAACCAGCTGTGAATAGCAATCCTTTTATCAGTTTGTCCATCTGCCCTTAATATCCTATACCTAAACCAGCTGTGAATAGCAATCCTTGTATCAGTTTGTCCATCTGCCCTTTATATCCTATACTTAAACCAGCTGTGAATAGCAATCTTTGTGTCAGCTTGTCCTGTTCATCTGCCCATTTTATCTTATACCAAAACTAGTTGTGAATAGCAATTCTTGTTTCAGTTTGTCCATCTGCCCTTTATATCCTATACCATAACCAGCTGTGAATTGCAATCCTTATTTCAGTTTGTCCATCTGCCCTTTATATCCTATACTTAAACCAGCTGTGAATAGCAATCTTTGTGTCAGCTTGTCCTGTTCATCTGCCCATTTTATCTTATACCAAAACTAGTTGTGAATAGCAATTCTTGTTTCAGTTTGTCCATCTGCCCTTTATATCCTATACCATAACCAGCTGTGAATTGCAATCCTTATTTCAGTTTGTCCATCTGCCCTTTATATCCTATACTTAAACCAGCTGTGAATAGCAATCCTTATATCAGTTTGTCCATCTGTCCTTTATATCCTATACTTAAACCAGCTGTGAATAGCAATCTTTGTGTCAGCTTGTCCTGTTCATCTGCCCATTTTATCTTATACCAAAACTAGTTGTGAATAGCAATCCTTGTTTCAGTTTGTCTATCTGCCCTTTATATCCTATACCATAACCAGCTGTGAATTGCAATCCTTGTATCAGTTTGTTCATCTGCCCTTTATATCCAATACTTAAACCAGCTGTGAAAAGCAAATTTTGTGTCAGCTTGTCCTGTCCATCTGCCCATTTTATCTTATACCAAAACTAGTTGTGAATAGCAATCCTTGTATCAGTTTGTCCATCTGCCCTTTATATCCTATACTTAAACCAGCTGTGAATGGCAATCCTAGTATCAGTTTGTCCATCTGCCCTTTATATCCTATACCATAACCAGCTGTGAATTGCAGTCCTTGTATCAGTTTGTCCATCTGCCGTTAATATCCTATACCTAAACCAGCTGTGAATAGCAATCCTTGTATCAGTTTGTCCATCTGCCCTTTATATCCTATACTTAAACCAGCTGTGAATAGCAATCTTTGTGTCAGCTTGTCCTGTCCATCTGCCCATTTTATCTTATACCAAAACTAGTTGTGAATAGCAATCCTTGTGTCAGTATGTCTGTCTGCCCTTCACCTTTACCTTTATCACTTACATAAAACCTATTTTTAATGGCATTGAGATTCTATCTTATTTTTATGCCCCCATCTTCGATAGTAAGGGCTGTAGGTTTTCCTGTACGTTTGTCTGTTAAAGTTTGGTTTAAAGGTGTTAATCATGAAGTAGTGGACATTTCTAGAAACTTAATATGCATGGTCATTACGATGTGAAAGTTTTAAAATACTGTGGATTCATTATTATTCATAGGGATACCAATTTGCGTTGATTCCGTGGGTATAGGTAAACAGTTAATTTAAATGTTCAATGAAGGACAATTTACTATAATATAAAAATTAGGAGATGTGGTATAATCACCAATGAGACAACTATCCACCAAAGTTCAAATGAAGTGGATGTAAGAAATTATAAGCAACCATATGGCCTTAAACAGAGAGAAAACCCCATACGGTATAGTCGGCTATAAAAGGTCCCGTCATGAAAAATATGAAACAAAGTCCAAAAACAGCTTTTAGTATGGTGATGTTGGATGGGCAGAAGATTGCACATATGTTGAAATTGTGCACCCTTCAAGATGGCAGACATGGCCAAAAATAGAACATAGGGGTAAAATGCAAGTTTTGTCCATTATTTTGAAAACTGTTATAAATAGAGAAAATCTGACAGGGCGAAAATGTTCAGAATGTTGAGCTCTACCAATTGTGAATATACCTCAAAACTGTCGGACGACTTCTTATAGGAGTTATTGCCCTTAATTGACAAATTTTATCAGTTTTTTTCATTTTTGCCTATTATCTTGAAAACTATAATAGATAGAGAGAAACTTTAAAATGCAAAAATGATCAGCAAGACAAGTTCTACAAATAAGTCTGCATGGTCGAAATTGTCAGTCGACTCCTTATTAGAGTTATTGCCCTTTGATGACGATTTTTACCAATTTTTTTAATTTTACCTTACATCTTCAAAATTATAATAGATAGATAGAAACTTAAATAAGCAAAAATGATCAGCAAGACCAGATCTACAATTAAGACAATATGCAGGAAATCAACTGATGACTCCTTATTGGAGTTATTGCCCTTTAATGACGATTTTACCAATTTTTTGCGTTTTGTCTTATATGATAAAAATTAAAATAGATAAATAGAAACTTTAGATAGCAAAAATGATCAGCAAGGCAAGATCTGCAAACAAGTAAAATTTTGCTGATATAGATATTAGACTGTCAATAGATGTAAGAAGATGTGGTGTGAGTGCCAATGAGACAACTCTCCATCCAAGTCACAATTTGTAAAAGTAAACCATTATAGGTCAAAGTACGGCCTTCAACACGGAGCCTTGGCTCACACCGAACAGCAAGCTATAAAGAGCCCCAAAAATGACTAGCGTAAAACCATTCAAACAGGAAAACCAACGGCCTAATCTATATAAAAAACAAGAAACACTTATGAACCACATCAACAAACGACAACCACTGAACATCAGGTTCCTGACTTAGGACAGGTGCAAACAAATGCAGCAGGTTTAAACGTTTTAATAGGAGCCAACCTTCACCCTACCCGAAACAATAGTGTAACATCACAACATAGAAAGACACACTATAAAACAACAATTGAAATGGCTTAACTCAATTAAAAGACATATTAACAAAACCAAGTGAACATACACTGAACGAATAAATTTGATCTATGACACAATGTAAATACAAAATTAATAAAACAAGGGGGTTAGATGTCAAACAACATCAGAAAGACAACCATAACCTTGGACAAAATGCCGCCAAATAAAATAACGTACACAGGTAAATAAAAATAATTTTGTTGTACGGTATACATGGAGTACGGAAATAATTTTTACAAAATAAATAATTTTGTTGTTCCTAGTACGAGAACAAAAGTGAAAATTTATCGTCATACTAAACACTTATCAAAGGTGGTATATATTAAAAATAGTGAGACTAGGTATAACACTGAATAAGTAAACATTAAATAACAAAAATACATTACAAATTGTATCAACAGGTCAAATTAACACGAAAGTAAGATTTGAGAGTACTCGCAGTTACTGAAAGCTAGTTAAAAGCCAAAAACAATTAATAATAAAAAATCATGCATCAGAGATTAAAATCAACTAAAACAAATTCCAGGGATTTAGTGTTTTAATGTCACTCTATATAGGAGTGATTGCCCTTAAATGAGGATTTTTTTTAACCTCTTTTGTGTTTTGAGCAAAAACTAAAGAAAATAAAGAGAAACTAAACAGACAAAACTATCAGTATAACTAATCAACAAAAAAGAGATTTTTGTCATGAATTCTATTCTCATCTACAATGTTGGAGAGTGTCCTTTGTTGAATATGCACATAGACCAAGGTGAGCGACACAGGCTCTTAATGCCTCTAGTTTTCCATTTCACATAGCAAAATAAGAACTTTGCAATATCAATGAGAATGTGAGCGAGGGATAATTTTGAGGTATGAACACATTTTTTCCAGTTCAAAAAGTCTATAAACAAAATTTATAGAATTACAAAATGTAGATAAAAGAGGGACGAAAGATACCAGAGGGACAGTCAAACTCATAGATCGAAAACAAACTGACAACGCCATGGCCAAAAATAAAAATAAAAAAAGGGTTAATAAGGGTTAATAGAGGCACTTGCTACTCTAAAGATTGAATATCTGTGACTATAATTAAATATATTTGTTTCTTCTGAATATTAGAATTAACTGGAGCATCAAGAAGTATTTTAGAACATCAACAACACCATTATACACAGGAGTCAGATGAGATGTCAAAGATTGTTTCTAGAGAAGAATTGGCAGCATTCAAGAGTAATGTAACTAATGTTGTCAGTGAGTCACTTCTGAAAAAAATTCAGGAAATCAATCAGGTAATTTTTAGCACTTGTCAATCTTTTAAGTTAGTCAGCATTCCTAGGTTCAAAATTCAAGAGATGTGCAAAATTACAATAAATGGAACCAATACTCATTTATTGTCTCCATTCTCTTCACAGTTAAGGATATAGAAATGCTGATGTCTCAAACAAGTTAAAAAATCAGCAATGATCAATAACTTTTCCTAAGAAATGGCCTTTGGAAATGAAAATAATTTGGAATATCGGTGGTGTAAAGGCTCTTACACCAATCTTTCTCACCGACATTAATAGAGAAATTCATAAAAGGTTTACCTCAGCAATATCTCAGATGTAGAAGCGCCAATGTATCAGTTTTTGCCCTTTAAAATGTAAATAAGAGATAAAAATATACATTGTAGTAGCTGTTACTGCATCTTTTCTCAAAGGAAATTTATATCAAAGTGAAAATCACTGCGAATTGAATATATTTTAAGAAGATATGGCCGTAGAAATGTAAATAATACAGAAAATCATTGTCAGTGCTCTCATGCCTATATTTCTCAATAGTGTTATGTTCAAAATTTCATTAACAATAGAATTCATGCAAATCAAATATATGTTTTGGAGTTATGTCCCTTGGAAATGTAAATAACATGAAAAATCAACATTGTTAGCACTCTAGTGACTACAATTTCATCAGAAATTAATGGAATTTATGTCAAAGGTCAAATCAATAATATTTGAATTGGTTAAAAAATAAGCCCGGACCTAATATTTTGTTGATGTTATGCTTATGTCGAAGGTTAACACCAATTCTACCTAAAAAATAAAAAATCGCCTCTGAATAAATAATTTTTTATTGTTATGCACCTTTCTATGTAATATCTACACTGAAGTCAATTTATTAATTTTTAAAATAAGTGATTTTGCAAATTCCAGTATATCAACAGAGAAGATTGGCTTCTGTGTGACAGCCTTGTTATTTATCAGTTGTAATCACATTGTTTTAGCCCTTTGCTGGAGAATAACTCCTATATTTAAGATAAACTTATTGCTTACCTTTTGAATGATCTGTTTTTTTGGAATTTGCCTACTCAAAAGAGATTTTTTTGCCCTGGTTTGCTGTCATTCTGAGAGCCTCTTATTGATATTTAAAATACAAATTTCTTGATAAACTGTTAATAAAAAAAGAGGTAGATAAGATAAGATATTTTATTTTCCAAATTAGGTCCCCATGGGGGGCATACACATATAACAAATATAATCTTTACAACATACAGTATTTTACATGACATTCATATATATAATACACCTAAAATATTGATATAGAGTGATACAGGCTATTATATGTTAAATTTAAAAAAAATATTTAAGAGTTGCTACTCCAGAGATGTGGCAAATGTCCTGACTGGCTTGATTTTATTTGCAGTTATTTCTATTTATTTTATTTTTTTTTTAATATTTTTACTGGAAAAGTATTAATATATTTGATTGTTTAGCTGCAACAGGTACCAAGGGACGATGCTCTAGGATTGGGAGCTTAAGAACTCTAACAAACCTGATCGTATCTGATGCAGAGAAACAAACATAAATGTAACAAAAGTTCAAGTTTATTCACAGCAAATAACATATACTGCAGTAATAGGTATTGAGAATAGTGTAGGTTTCCCTACTGCAACAGACACCAAGGGGCGGTGATCAAGGAGGGGTGTTATTTACACAGTCCTCCTTGTGTCTGAAGCAGACAAGAAAGCCACACCATAAACAATTTTTAGAAATAAATTTACCAGCAGCAGTGAAAATTGACTTATCTTCTGTGTTCATAAGCCATATCAGTTTATCCCTCGAGTTAAGACTTAGAAAATTGGGGCAACTTTTAGTTATTTCTTGAAACAGATGAATGCGGTCATCATTAAATTTAACACATTGAAATAGAAAATGATATTCATCCTCCACATCTCCAGAGTTACAACGATTACAAGTTCTGTCATTTAGGAGAGTACCCTGATACCTTCTGGACTTAATTCTTAAGTGGTGTGATGAAATTCTGAGCTTTGTTAAGCTTCGTCTCTGTTCAAAATTCCCCATAATGGAAAGATATTTTTCTCTTCCAAAATTTGATTTAAATGTAACATAAGTTGTAAGTTTACCATCTGAATACTGTAAATTCAGAAATTATTGCGAGGTTCTTATTAATGCGAATAGTGCGACTGGGTTAGTATCGCAATAATTAGAACTCGCATTCTGATATCTGGTATATGCATCTGTATGCAGAATTTCCTGAAATCGCAATAATTAATCTCGCATTATTGTCCATTCTTCATAAATCGCAATAATAAATGCACGTAATAATTTCTGATTTTACAGTACTTTTTTTTTCAATAAAAAATTATTAAACCTACTATTTAGTACACTATTAAACACTTTTCCAATGGCACTGGTCACTGTGATGTATAGGTGCCAAACATATTACCCAGCACTCTTCCATTTAGAAATCTTAGTTGATTACTTAAACATAAATCTAATAGGTCCTTTCCCCTGGAATCTAAAACTTTATCTTGATTTTTTCTGGGGAGAAGTTCTTTATCTATTATGAAATCAGTATTTACTGGTATAAATTTACTACTGTCATTAGCAATGTAGTCAGGTTCCGTTGAAACTCTAGCATTTAAATGGTAGAAGACACCAAAGGGACAATCAAAAATCGTACGTAGAATAACTGACAACACCATAGCAAAAAACG
Organism: Mytilus coruscus; assembly: GCA_017311375.1. Lineage (NCBI taxonomy): Eukaryota > Metazoa > Mollusca > Bivalvia > Mytilida > Mytilidae > Mytilus > Mytilus coruscus. Next base: position 75,245,521 of record CM029603.1, on the reverse strand, counting down.
AAAAAAACAGCTAAAAGACAAAACAGCAGTCCTCAAAACACTACATCAAAAACAAAAAGACAGCAATATGAACCCCACCAAAAACCAGAAATGATCTCAGGTAAGCTCGAGAAAGGTTAGCAGATTCTGCTCAACATTTGATTCTCCTCATGTTGCTCATGGCAGGTAGATATTCAATGAAAAGTCTCATTTTGGTGAGTTCACAATTGACAAAAAGAGGAGGGGATAATTGTGCCCTCAATTGGAACATATCTTCAACATACATGTTTTGTAATGTTCAACCAGATGATGTTAATGTCTGTAAAACTTTCAAAGGGATGACTTCAACTTTATCACTAGAAATCCTTGGTTTCATAGGTCTGAGGACATAGTTGTCGTCCTTTGATTTTGGTTGTCTACAAATATAGTCCCAGGTGTGGACAGTGTACAACTTGCAAATTTTTTTCACACAACTTCTAAATTTATTTCTTTATATTTAATGCATAAAATATTAAGAAGGGGGGTCACATTACATGTTAAAATAGTGATTTTGTCCAGTTAAAAAAGGTCAAAAATTAGTATGTTTAAAGCTGTCAAACTGAATTATAGACCCCCTTAACATAGAATTGTCCATATTTTGAGTTAGAGCTGGTAGACTTTTGTATAATTTTGTATAACTACACTGTGAAAATCTTTTTTGAGATAGACCAAGTGCGATTTTTATACGACTCGTATATTGGTATGACGTTGGCGTCGTCGTCGTCGTCCGGCACATTGGTTTTCGCACTCTAACTTTAGTTTAAGTGAATGGATCTCTAGGAAATTTTACCATAAGGTTCAATACCACAAAAGGAAGGTTGGGATTGATTTTGGGGTTATGGTACCAACAGTTAAGGAATTAGGGGCCAAAATAAGCATTTTGGTAACTTCCAGACATAACTTGTGTGTTAGTGTATGGATCTCTCTGACATTGTACCACAAGGTTCCATATCACAAAGGAATACTGGGATTGATTTTGGGGTAATTGCCTCAAAATTTTAGGAATTAGGGGCCAAAAAGGGCAAAAACAAGCATTTTTCTAGTTTCATGACAATAACTTGTGTGTAAGTGTATGGATCTTTCTGAAATTGTACTACAAGGTTCCATATCACAAAGGAAAGTTGGAATTTAGTTTGGGGTAATTGCCTAAAACGTTTAGGAATAAGGGTCCAAAAGGGCCAAAATAAGCATTTTCTAGTTTCCAGACAATTACTTGTGTTCAAGTGTATGGATCTCTCTGAAATTGTACTGCAAGGTACCATACCACAAAGGGAAGGCTGGGATTGATTTTGGGGTAATTGCCTCAAAATTTTAGGAATGAGGGCCAAAAGGGCAAAAACAAGCATTTTCTAGTTTCAGGACAATAACTTGTGTGTAAGTGTATGGATCTTTATGAAATTGTTCCACAAGGTTCCATGTCACAAAGGAAAGCTGGGTTTGAGTTTGGGGTAATGCCCTAAACATTTAGGAATTTGGGGCCAAAAGGAGTTTTGATCCCAACAGTTTAGGAATTAGGGGCCAAAAGGGTCCAAAATTAAACTTTGTTTGATTTAATCGAAAATTGAACTATAGGGGTTCTTTGATATGCGAATCTAACCGTGTATTTAGATTCTTAATTTTGGTCCCATTTTCAAATTGGTCTACATTAAGGTCCAAAGGGTCCAAAATTAAACTTAGTTTGATTTTAACAAAAATTGAATTCTTGGGGTTCTTTGATATGCTGAATCTAAACATGTACTTAGTTTTTTTGATTATGGGCCCAGTTTTCAAGTTGGTGCAAAAAAGGGGGGAAAAGGGTTTGCAGGTTAATGGACAATTACTTAAGTACAAAACATAATTTAAAAGGCAGTGTAAGGTTGGTAATTGAAACTCATTTGAATATCTCACCTAAACTTAAATTATTTATATTGGAAATTTGCCAAAACTTTATTATTAATAAATTCCATTGGAAATTTGCCAATAACTTTAGTTTAATGAACTTCATTGGAAATTTGCCAATATGAAATATTGCTGATGAAGCTTTTTGTTTATCTCACCTAAACTGCTTTTAAATTATGTATATTGAAATTTGCCAAAACTTTATTATTAAATTTCTGATTTATATATAAAAGCAAATAATAATGATAAGGCAAGAGATACACACCAAACAGGATGTGTAAATTAATATATTAAGTATTGTGCAATAGCAAGAAATTTTCAATTGCACAGTATTGCGCAATAGCAAGAAATCTTCAATTGCACAGTATTGCGCAATAGCAAGAAATATCCAATAGCACAATATTGCGCAATAGCAAGAAATTGTCAATTGTACAGTATTGCATAATAGCAAGAAATATTCAATTGTACAGTATTGCGCAATAGTAAAAATATTCAATTGCACAGTATTGCGCAATTGCAAGAAATATTCAATTGCACAGTATTGTGCAAAAGAAGATACTTTGTATAAATTGCTTATTTCTTGACCAATTTCAATGGGGTTTTATTCTTGAATTCTTGGGATTCTTTAATATGCTGAATCTAACCATGTATTAAGTTTTTGGATTTTGGTCCCGTTTTAAATTGGTCCACATTGAGGTTCAAAGGGTCCAAAATTAAACTTTGTTTGATTTCATCAAAATTGAATTATTGGGGTTCTTTGATATGCGAATCTAACCGTGTATTTAGATTCTTAATTTTTGGCCCCATTTTCAAATTGGTCTACATTAAGGTCCAAAGGGTCCAAAATTAAAATTTGTTTGATTTCAACAAAATTGAATATATCAAATTAGTCTACATTAAGGTCCAAAGGGTCCAAAATTAAACTTAGTTTGATTTTAACAAAAATTGAATTCTTAGGGTTCTTTGATATGCTGAATCTAAACATGTATTTAGATTTTTGATTATGGGCCCAGTTTTCAAGTTGGTCCAAATCGGGGTCCAAAATTAAAATTTGTTTGATTTCAACAAAAATTGAATATATGGGGTTCTTTGATATGCTGAATCTAACCATGTATTTAGATTTTTGATTTTTGGGCCCCGTTATCAACTTTGTCCACATTGAGGTCAAAAGGGTCCAAAATTAAACTTTGTTTGATTTCATCAAAAATTGAACTCTTGGGGTTCTTTGATATGCTGAATCTAACCATGTATTTAGATTTTGGATATTGGACCATAATAGGTGAATGTCCAATTTAAAATTTTTAAGTTCTTAGACCACATTCATTCTGTGTCAGAAACCTATGCTGTGTCAAATATTTAATCACAATCCAAATTCAGAGCTGTATTAAGCTTGAATGTTGTGTCCATACTTGCCCCAACTATTCAGGGTTCGATCTGTGGTCGTATCAAGTTGCGCCCTGGAGTTTTATTTAATTCCTGTCAATTCATTTTCTTCATTAAACTACGGTAACATTGCAAATTGTGTTGTCGATATGAACATTTATTCAAATGAAAAGACAAATGCTGACTGACCGATTCTATTTGAATGAATTAATATTGATGATCATTAATAACCCTCCGACAAATGGATTACCTGTAACAACAGATTATGACACCTGTTGTAACCGCTGATTAACTTGGGGTAAACAGTCATAAACTTGTCAGGTAAAATTTTTACAATTTATTTTTTCAACTTTTACAATTTAAATGAAGATCGATATTGTCAAAATGAAAATGTTGGCGCCAGAAATATTGCCAGCAACCGTATTTTATCGCCAGATGAAATAAAAAATCGCAAATTAGAGCATTGGCACACAGTGCAGTCCTGCCTGAACAGTTGGGGCAAAAATGGACACAATATTCGCGCTTGATACAGGTCTGAATTTGGATTGTAATTAAATATTTGACACATAATAGGTTTCTGACACAGAATAACTGTAGTCAAAGAACTTAAAATTGGTAATATGATTTGAATTTATATTCAATTTTTGATTTTGTGCAATACACTATGCTGTTGCGAATTGACCCCCAAAAAGAATCCCCCCTTTTTTTGGAAAAAAAAATATTTGAAGAAATTTTCTTTTTAATTTCTGAAATCTGAAATGACAAAAAATGTCCCTCCACAATTTCTTTTCACCTCCCCTTTTTCCATAAAAAATGTCTTTCCCTCAAGATATGGTCATTATCTCAATTTAAATTTCAATGGAGTTTGCAACCATGATTACCCATTTAAATACATCATAAAAGTCTTAAAATAGAAAATTACATACATAATCATGTCTAAAATTAATATTCATTAATCAGCATTTTTAATAGTAACTTCTAAAAATAAATTGACAGCTAATCACCTCAAGACAATACAACATTTCTTTATACATAATTTAAAAGCAGTGTAAGGGAGGTAATCCAAACACAAAACATTGTACTTAAAAGTAATTGTCCATTAACAAGGAAACCCTTGTTTTCCCCTTGCCCCTAATTCCTAAAGTTTAAGCCATTACCCCAAAGCCAATCCTAACCATCCCTTTGTGGTATAGAAACTTGTGGTATAATTTCAGAGATCCATACACCGTTCCACATGTTATTGTCTGAAACTAGAAAAACGCTTATTTGGGACCCTACGGCCCCTAATTCCTAAATTGTTAGAATTTAGCTTAAAATCAATCCAACCTTCCTTTTGTGGTTATAAACCTTATGTTTAAATTTGATAGATTTCGATTTACTAATACTAAGGTTATTGTCCAGAAACCAAATGTCTTCGGATGACGCTGAGGGCGACGGCAGACGAAGACAACGTGATACCAATATTGACCGCCAAAATTTTTGTGGATATTGGTATGACGTTGGCGTCGTCGTCGCCGTCCGGCACATTGGTTTTCGCACTCTAACTTTAGTTTAAGTGACTGGATCTCTAGGAAATTTTACCATAAGGTTCAATACCACAAAAGGAAGGTTGGGATTGATTTTGGGGTTATGGTACCAACAGTTAAGGAATTAGGGGCCAAAAGGGCCAAAATAAGCATTTTGGTAACTTCCAGACATAACTTGTGTGTTAGTGTATGGATCTCTGACATTGTACCACAAGGTTCCATATCACAAAGGAATACTGGGATTGATTTTGGGGTAATTGCCTCAAAATTTTAGGAATTAGGGCCAAAAAGGGCAAAAACAAGCATTTTTCTAGTTTCATGACAATAACTTGTGTGTAAGTGTATGGATCTTTCTGAAATTGTACTACAAGGTTCCATATCACAAAGGAAAGTTGGAATTTAGTTTGGGGTAATTGCCTAAAACGTTTAGGAATAAGGGTCCAAAAGGGGCCAAAAATAAGCATTTTCTAGTTTCCAGACAATTACTTGTGTTCAAGTGTATGGATCTCTGAAATTGTACTGCAAGGTACCATACCACAAAGGGAAGGCTGGGATTGATTTTGGGGTAATTGCCTCAAAATTTTAGGAATGAGGGGCCAAAAGGGCAAAAACAAGCATTTTCTAGTTTCAGGACAATAACTTGTGTGTAAGTGTATGGATCTTTATGAAATTGTTCCACAAGGTTCCATGTCACAAAGGAAAGCTGGGTTTGAGTTTGGGGTAATTGCCCTAAACATTTAGGAATTTGGGGCCAAAAAGGAGTTTTGATCCCAACAGTTTAGGAATTAGGGGCCAAAAGGGTCCAAAATTAAACTTTGTTTGATTTAATCGAAAATTGAACTATAGGGGTTCTTTGATATGCCGAATCTAACCGTGTATTTAGATTCTTAATTTTTGGTCCCATTTTCAAATTGGTCTACATTAAGGTCCAAAGGGTCCAAAATTAAACTTAGTTTGATTTTAACAAAAATTGAATTCTTGGGGTTCTTTGATATGCTGAATCTAAACATGTACTTAGTTTTTTGATTATGGGCCCAGTTTTCAAGTTGGTGCAAAAAAGGGGGGAAAAGGGTTTGCAGGTTAATGGACAATTACTTAAGTACAAAACATAATTTAAAAGGCAGTGTAAGGTTGGTAATTGAAACTCATTTGAATATCTCACCTAAACTTAAATTATTTATATTGGAAATTTGCCAAAACTTTATTATTAATAAATTCCATTGGAAATTTGCCAATAACTTTAGTTTAATGAACTTCATTGGAAATTTGCCAATATGAAATATTGCTGATGAAGCTTTTTTGTTTATCTCACCTAAACTGCTTTTAAATTATGTATATTGGAAATTTGCCAAAAACTTTATTATTAAATTTCTGATTTATATATAAAAGCAAATAATAATGATAAGGCAAGAGATACACACCAAACAGGATGTGTAAATTAATATATTAAGTATTGTGCAATAGCAAGAAATTTTCAATTGCACAGTATTGCGAATAGCAAGAAATCTTCAATTGCACAGTATTGCAATAGCAAGAAACATCCAATAGCACAATATTGCGCAATAGCAAGAAATTGTCAATTGTACAGTATTGCGCAATAGCAAGAAATATTCAATTGTACAGTATTGCGCAATAGCAAGAAATATTCAATTGCACAGTATTGCGCAATTGCAAGAAATATTCAATTGCACAGTATTGTGCAAAAGAAGATACTTTGTATAAATTGCTTATTTCTTGACCAATTTCAATGGGGTTTTATTCTTGAATTCTTGGGGTTCTTTAATATGCTGAATCTAACCATGTATTAAGTTTTTGGATTTTGGTCCCCGTTTTTAAATTGGTCCACATTGAGGTTCAAAGGGTCCAAAATTAAACTTTGTTTGATTTCATCAAAAATTGAATTATTGGGGTTCTTTGATATGCCGAATCTAACCGTGTATTTAGATTCTTAATTTTTGGCCCCATTTTCAAATTGGTCTACATTAAGGTCCAAAGGGTCCAAAATTAAAATTTGTTTGATTTCAACAAAAATTGAATTCTTAGGGTTCTTTGATATGCTGAATCTAAACATGTATTTAGATTTTTGATTATGGGCCCAGTTTTCAAGTCGGTCCAAATCGGGGTCCAAAATTAAACTTTGTTTGATTTCATCAAAAATTGAATTATTGGGGTTCTTTGATATGCGAATCTAACCTTGTATTTAGATTCTTAATTTTTGGTCCCGTTTCAAATTAGTCTACATTAAGGTCCAAAGGGTCCAAAATTAAACTTAGTTTGATTTTAACAAAATTGAATTCTTAGGGTTTTTGATATGCTGAATCTAAACATGTATTTAGATTTTGATTATGGGCCCAGTTTTCAAGTTGGTCCAAATCGGGTCCAAAATTAAAATTTGTTTGATTTCAACAAAATTGAATATATGGGGTTCTTTGATATGCTGAATCTAACCATGTATCTAGATTTTTGATTTTTGGGCCCCGTTATCAACTTTGTCCACATTGAGGTCAAAGGGTCCAAAATTAAACTTTGTTTGATTTCATCAAAAATTGAATTATTGGGGTTCTTTGATATGCCGAATCTAACTGTGTATTTAGATTCTTAATTTTTGGTCCCGTTTTCAAATTGGACTACATTAAGGTCCAAAGGGTCCAAAATTAAACTTAGTTTGATTTTAACAAAAATTGAATTCTTAGGGTTCTTTGATATGCTGAATCTAAACATGTATTTAGATTTTTGATTATGGGCCCAGTTTTCAAGTTGGTCCAAATCGGGTCCAAAATTAAACTTTGTTTGATTTGAACAAAATTGAATATATGGGGTTCTTTGATATGCTGAATCTAACCATGTATTTAGATTTTTGATTTTGGGCCCCGTTATCAACTTTGTCCACATTGAGGTCAAAAGGGTCCAAAATTAAACTTTGTTTGATTTCATCAAAATTGAATTATTGGGGTTCTTTGATATGCTGAATCTAACCGTGTATTTAGATTCTTAATTTTTGGTCCTGTTTTCAAATTGGACTACATTAAGGTCCAAAGGGTCCAAAATTAAACTTAGTTTGATTTTAACAAAATTGAATTCTTAGGGTTCTTTGATATGCTGAATCTAAACATGTATTTAGATTTTTGATTATGGGCCCAGTTTTCAAGTTGGTCCAAATCGGGTCCAAAATTAAACTTTGTTTGATTTCAACAAAATTGAATATATGGGGTTCTTTGATATGCTGAATCTAACCATGTCTTTAGATTTTTGATTTTTGGGCCCCGTTATCAACTTTGTCCACATTGAGGTCAAAAGGGTCCAAAATTAAACTTTGTTTGATTTCATCAAAAATTGAACTCTTGGGGTTCTTTCATATGCTGAATCTAACCATGTATTTAGATTTTGGATATTGGATCATAATAGGTGAATGTCCAATTTAAAATTTTTAAGTTCTTAGATCACATTCATTCTGTGTCAGAAACCTATGCTGTGTCAAATATTTAATCACAATCCAAATTCAGAGCTGTATCAAGCTTGAATGTTGTGTCCATACTTGCCCCAACTATTCAGGGTTCGACCTCTGCGGTCGTATCAAGCTGCGCCCTGCGGAGCATTTTATTGAATTCCTGTCAATTCATTTTCTTCATTAAACTACGGTAAACATTGCAAATTGTGTTGTCGTATGAACATTTATTCAAATGAAAAGACAAATGCTGACTGACCGATTCTATTTGAATGAATTAATATTGATGATCATTAATAACCCCTCCGATAAATGGATTACCTGTAACAACAGATTATGACACCTGTTGTAACCGCTGATTAGCTTGGGGTCATAAACAGTCATAAACTTGTCGCCAGGTAAAATTTTGTACAATTTATTTTTTCAACTTTTACCAATTTAAATGAAGATCGATATTGTCAAGAAATGAAAATGTTGGCGCCAGAAATATCGCCAGCAGCCGTATTTTGTCGCCAGATGAAATAAAAAATCGCAAATTGCGACATTGGCGACACACAGTGCAGTCCCTGCCTGAACAGTTGGGGCAAAAATGGACACAATATTCGCGCTTGATACAGGTCTGAATTTGGATTGTAATTAAATATTTGACACATAATAGGTTTCTGACACAGAATAACTGTAGTCAAAGAACTTAAAATTGGTAATATGATTTGAATTTATATTCAATTTTTGATTTTGTGCAATACACTATGCTGTTGCGAATTGACCCCCCCCCAAAAAGAATCCCCTTTTTTTGGAAAAAAAAAAAATATTTGAAGAAATTTTCTTTTTAATTTCTGAAATCTGAAATGACAAAAAAAAATGTCCCTCCCACAATTTCTTTTTCACCCTCCCCCTTTTTTCCATAAAAAAAATGTCTTTCCCTCAAGATATGGTCATTATCTCAATTTAAATTTCCAATGGAGTTTGCAACCATGATTACCCATTTAAATACATCATAAAAGTCTTAAAATAGAAAATTACATACATAATCATGTCTAAAATTAATATTCATTAATCAGCATTTTTAATAGTAACTTCTAAAAATAAATTGACAGCTAATCACCTCAAGACAATACAACATTTCTTTATACATAATTTAAAAGCAGTGTAAGGGAGGTAATCCAAACACAAAACATTGTACTTAAAAGTAATTGTCCATTAACAAGGAAACCCTTGTTTTTCCCCCTTTTTTGCCCCTAATTCCTAAACGGTTTAAGCCATTACCCCCAAAGCCAATCCTAACCATCCCTTTGTGGTATAGAAACTTGTGGTATAATTTCAGAGAGATCCATACACCGTTCCACATGTTATTGTCTGGAAACTAGAAAAACGCTTATTTGGGACCCTTTTTGGCCCCTAATTCCTAAATTGTTAGGAATTTAACGCCCAAAATCAATCCCAACCTTCCTTTTGTGGTTATAAACCTTATGTTTAAATTTGATAGATTTCGATTTACTAATACTAAGGTTATTGTCCAGAAACCAAATGTCTTCGGATGACGCTGAGGACGACGACGACGAAGACAACGTGATACCAATATTCGACCGCAAAATTTTTTGTGGTCGTATAAAAATCATCAGTTTGTCCCTTGTACGAGTTGTTGCCCTTTCATGTAGCTTGAAAGACAATTTTTATAAGACCGCCAAAAAAATTTTGTGGTCGTATATTGGTATGACGTTGGCGGCGTCGTCGGCGTCGTCGTCCGAAGACGCATTGGTTTTCGCACTCTAACTTTAGTTTAAGTGAATGGATCTCTATGAAATTTTACCTTAAGGTTCAATATCACAAAAGGAAGGTTGGGATTGATTTTGGGGTTATGGTACCAACAGTTAAGGAATTAGGGCCAAAATAAGCATTTTGTAACTTCCAGACATAACTTGTGTGTTAGTGTATGGATCTCTGACTTTGTACCACAAGGTTCCATATCACAAAGGGAATGCTGGGATTGATTTTTGGGGTAATTGCCTCAAAATTTTAGGAATTAGGGGCCAAAAAGGCAAAAACAAGCATTTTCTAGTTTCATGACAATAACTTGTGTGTAAGTGTATGGATCTTTCTGAAATTGTACTACAAGGTTCCATATCACAAAGGGAAAGCTGGAATTGAGTTTGGGGTAATTGCCTGAAACGTTTAGGAATTAGGGGCCAAAAGGGGTCAAAATAAGCATTTTCTAGTTTCCAGACAATAACTTGTGTTCAAGTGTATGGATCTCTGAAATTGTACTGCAAGGTACCATACCTCAAAGGGAAGGCTGGGATTGAGTTTGGGGTGATGAATCATAAGGGGTTCAAAAATTGGGGGATTTTTTTTTTTTCTTTTTTCCTTTTTTTTCTTTAAAATTTTCATTTTAAGTTGGTTATTTCTGATTTATATTTAAAAGCAAATAATATTGATATGGCAGGAGATACACACCAAACAGGATGTGTAAATTATTATATAATAAGTATTGTGCAATAGCAAGAAATTTTCAGTTGCACAGTATTGCGAATAGCAAGAAATCTTCAATTGCACAGTATTGCGCAATAGCAAGAAATATTCAATTGCACAGTATTGTGCAATTGCAAGAAATATTCAATTACACAGTATTGTGCAAAAGAAGATACTTTGTATAAATTGCTTATTTCTTGACCAATTTCAATGAGGTTTTATTCTTGAACTCTTGGGGTTCTTTAATATGCTGAATCTAACCGTGTATTAAGTTTTTGGATTTTGGGCCCGTTTTAAATTGGTCCACATCGGGTCCAAAATTAAACTTTGTTTGATTTGAACAAAATTGAATACATGGGGTTCTTTGATATGCTGAATCTAACCATGTATTTAGATTTTTGATTTTGGGCCCAGTTATCAACTTTGTCCACATTGAGGTCAAAAGGTCCAAAATTAAACTTTGTTTGATTTCATCAAAATTGAATTATTGGGGTTCTTTGATATGCCAAATCTAACTGTATTTAGATTCTTAATTTTTGGTCCTGTTTTCAAATTGGTCTACATTAAGGTCCAAAGGGTCCAAAATTAAACTTAGTTTGATTTTAACAAAATTGCCCGTTATCAACTTTGTCCACATTGAGGTTAAAAGGGTCCAAAATTAAACTTTGTTTGATTTCATCAAAAATTGAATTATTGGGGTTCTTTGATATGCTGAATCTAACCGTGTATTTAGATTCTTAATTTTTGGTCCCGTTTTCAAATTGGTCTACATTAAGGTCCAAAGGGTCCAAAATTAAACTTAGTTTGATTTTAACAAAAATTGAATTCTTAGGGTTCTTTGATATGCTGAATCTAAACATATATTTAGATTTTTGATTATGGGCCCAGTTTTCAAGTTGGTCCAAATCGGGGTCCAAAATTAAACTTTGTTTGATTTGAACAAAAATTGAATACATGGGGTTCTTTGATATGCTGAATCTAACCATGTCTTTAGATTTTTGATTTTGGGCCCAGTTATCAACTTTGTCCACATTGAGGTCAAAAGGGTCCAAAATTAAACTTTGTTTGATTTCATCAAAATTGAACTCTTGGGGTTCTTTGATATGCTGAATCTAACCATGTATTTAGATTTTGGATATTGGACCATAATAGGTGAATGTCCAATTTAAAATTTTTAAGTTCTTAGACCACATTCATTCTGTGTCAGAAACCTATGCTGTGTCAAATATTTAATCACAATCCAAATTCAGAGCTGTATCAAGCTTGAATGTTGTGTCCATACTTGCCCCAACTATTCAGGGTTCGATCTGTGGTCGTATCAAGCTGCGCCCTGCGGAGCATTTTATTTAATTTGAATTTATTGTCTGAAAGAAATGCACTAAGAAATAACTGTGTTCTCAGGCCTAAGAGATGAATTCAGTTAAGGTAGATTCTGTACTTTGGCAACTTCCCCAAAATGTTTGCTGGTATCAATTTGTCAAACTGTATTAAAGTAAAGCATTTACATCTTTATTTGATAGATATTCTGTAAAAATGTCCCATTTTGGCATTAAGTGGCCTGCAACAAAAGTTACAGTATGAAGACATGGGTATTACAATCTGGCGGTGGTGGCGGCATAAACTATTTGTTAAAAGGTTTATATTTCAGAAGGTAGAAGACCTGGATGCTTCATACCTTATGTGGGGATACCTTATGTTACAAAGTTTCTGTCTGTCATATTTCCATTGATCTTGACCTCATTTTCATGGTTCAGTGACTGCTTGAAAAAAAAAAGTTTTTTTATGCCCCCGCTGTAGGCAATGAGGGCATTAAGTGCTACCCTTGATGGTCCTTCCGTCTGTCTGTCTTTCTTTCCAATTTCGTTTCCACACTCTAACTTCAGTTTTACTCATCATTTTATGAAACTCATACACAATGGTAAGAACCAAAACTCGCAGACATAGTTCGAATTTGGGCAGTGAGTCATTTATCGTTCTAGAGTTATGTCCCTTTTTAACTTGGATAATTGCAAATTTTTCAGTTTCCGCACTCTAACTTAAGTTTGTCTCATCGAAATTTTATGAAACTCATACACAATGCTGAGAATGACAACACACAGAGAGAATGTGGTGTACAGAATGATTGTAATGAGAACATGTCAGTCTGGCAAGTTTCATCTGACCTTGACCTTATTTTCATGGTTCATTGGTCAATGTTAAGTTTTTGCGTTTTTGTCTGTTTTTCAAGAACTAAGCAATAGGTCAACTAAATTTGGTGTATGGAATGATTGTAAGGTGTACTTGTCTTTCTGGCAGCTATCGTCTGACCTTGACCTCATTTTTATGGTTCATTGATCAATGATAAGATTTTGTGGGTTTTTTTTATCTGTTTTTCAATAACCATAAGCAATAGGTCAATTATATTTGGTGTATGGAATAGTTACAAGGTGAACATGTCTGTCTGACAGGATTTATCTGACCTTGACCTCATTGTCATGGATCTTTGAAAATATCAAGTTTATGTAATACTTGTAATAAAACCTTTATCTTTAAGACTTTCAACATAAAATCAATGGTCAGTAAAGGGGGAGAGATATTTCAGATTGTGCACCCTTGTACTCGTGTGGTATGTTATTTGTAACCTTTCTTTCCATTTAAATGTTTAAACAATATATTGAAGAATAATTCATAATAAAAATATTTCAAAAATGTTTAATTGGTAGAAAATGTTAATTTTTCATATAAGTCCCCCTTCATTTCGAAATCTCTATTTTCAGGCACAGGCTCATATAAATTTGACTTTTGAATCATTGTAATTCTCATAAGTCAAATGAGTATACATAATGCATTATATAAAAGGGCATTTTAAAAGCAAATGATTGCAATATTAAAATTTTAGGCCCAAATCTTGATAGTAAGTTGAAATTGTTTGATTTAAATGTCAAAGATAAAAATCTGAAGTTCAAAACTAAAATGGCCATATTGTCTATAATATATATCAATCATAGGGTCAAATGTCTTATAATTCTCTAAGCTTAGGTCATGCCAAGTTTTATTAAGATTGGTCAAGTCTTTCTACCATATTAGATCCGTGGACACAGTTGTCGTCCTTTGATTTCCGTTGTCTACAAATATAGTCCCTAGTGTGGACAGTGTATAACTGTATAACTTGCAATTTTTTTTCATACACCTTCCAAATTTATTTCTTTATATTTTATGCATAAAATATTAAGTAGGGGGATGTTAAAAATATTTGGTGATGAATTTTTAGGTAAAGTAGTAATTTATATAAAAATAAGGAGAAGTGGTATGATTGCCAATGAGACAACAATCCACCATACCTGTCAACTGACCTGTTTTCTGCAGGTGATACCCATAAATTTCACCTCTCACCCGGGATTTTTAAATACCTGCCAGGTTGTTAAATTCCCCGGGAATTGGAAAATGACCCGTTTTCACCCAGATTCTTGAGCCTTCAGACTTTTTAAGATTTCATAAGTGATTTTCCTTTGAAATACCGGCAAATTCGTAATTCTTCCTGGACAGGAAGTTGAACTAGCTGTGTTAATTGTCAAATTAAGTGACCCATTAAGTGCATGGCTTCTCTTCACAGCTTTGGTGTCAAACACACTGTTAACACCAATTACCCTAGTTTAAGGTCATAAATGATTTGTGTATTTCAAAGTTGTTTGACAACAAATTCGAGTTACTCCCCTTTTTTGCCACTTTTCACATTATACTCCTTAAATTGATGTTTTTATTAAAAAAGATTAAATCTAAGGCAAATTGAATGCAAATACTTATCAGAACATTACTTTCTATTATTTTTCTATCTTAAAACAATTAAAAAATTTATATTTTGAAAATTATTTTTTTCATCTCTACTTCCTGTACTAACCGTGCAAGAACCTCATGGGTAGTCAAGGTTGTTAAAAAAAACAACCATGTCGTACTTCCTTTAAATGCTTAAATTTAAAATTATGTATTCTAATATCAACTACCTCCAGATAGAATGAATCAGGCATGGGGCGAATTACATTGCAATGTAATGTATTATATTACAATTACTTTGACAAAACCATGCATTAAATTACAATTACAATTACATGCTTTTATCAAAGTAATGCATTGAATTACACATTATATTTTGTAAATTTGTTTATTAAGTGAAAAGAAAAATTAAACATATTGAAAAACAACATGAAGTCACAAAAGATTCTAGCATATTCATCAACTGTATAGAATTTAGTCGGACGTGTAAGAAGTCTATTCAATACGACTATTACATTTTAACATCATAATGGTTTTGAAAGATTTCATGATCCTTCATGCACATTAAGGGTTTCGAAAGGTTTCCTCCTTCATGCACATTCTATCAGGCCTGAACTTTCAAATGATATTTCTGACTATCCGACTGTTTCACAAAACCTATCAAAGTCATTGCTCTTCTATCTTTGGTTTTAATGTTTCAAGATATAAATCTGTCATTTTCACTAAAGAAATTACAGAGATGAAGTTTGGTACTTATTTTAACTTAATGTTAACATTACTTTTTTAAATATACAAAAGTCATTCAATGTTTTTTTTTATTATTTCAATCAAAATATAAACTCAGAATTTCTTTCCTACTTATATTATACATAGAGCTTATGATCTATGAGCAAGTGTCAAAATGGTGAAAAGATTAATTGTAAAACAAACTAATTAGTGTTTTATGACAATGTTCAGTTATCTGTTATTCTAATATGACATGCTTCTTTCGCTTTGTAAACAACACCGTGATAAAATTCTCGATATATCTATACTTAGCGCAGACTCAGAGATGAGCATATTGGTGGCTGTTACTATTTACCTCCCACTTAAATCCACATATATCGTAACCTATATACAAACACTATGTCGATTTCGTTGTGTTCAAATTGAAATTGAAAAAGAAACTACAGAACCATCATTCCTATTATAATGCATAACAAAAAGAATTAATACACAAAAGCTTAAAAACTTTATAAAATAAAAATAAAATAAAATTCCGCGAAATTTCATGAATGATCTAGGCGCATTAACATCATGTCATAACATGACGCCATACGAAAGAAAACTCTCAAGCTGAATGTTTTCCATTACGTATATGCCCTAAGTTCGGATAATATTGCATTAAAATGGAGTTTTGAGATAGGTGTTGTTTCATTTTTGTCGAGCCTTCGACTTTTGTCGAAAAAGCGAGACATAGCGATCCTACATTCCGTCGGCGGGGGCGGCGTCCACAAATATTCACTCTGTGGTTAAAGTTTTTGAAATCTTAATAACTTTCTTAAACTATCCTGGATTTCTACCAAACTTGGACAGAAGCTTGTTTATGATCATAAGATAATATCCAAAAGTAAATTTTGTAAAAATAAAATTCCATTTTTTCCGTATTTTACTTATAAATGGACTTAGTTTTTCTGCCAGGAAACATTACATTCACTCTGTGGTTAAAGTTTTTGAAATTTTAATAACTTTCTTAAACTATCCTGGATTTCTACCAAACTTGGAAAGAAGCTTGTTTATGTTCATAAGATAGTATCCAGAAGTAAATTTTGTAAAAAAAAAAAAATCATTTTTTCAGTATTTTACTTATAAATGGACTTAGTTTTTCTGCCAATTAACATTACATTCACTCTGTGGTTAAAGTTTTTAAAACTTTAATAACTTTCTTAAACTATCTTTGATTTGTACCAAACTTGGACAGAAGCTTGTTTATAATTAAAAGCTAGTAACTAGAAGGAAATTTTGTTAAAATGTTGTTCCATTTTTTCCGTATTTTACTTATAAATGGACTTAGTTTTTCTTCCAGTTAACATTACATACAGTATGCAGTTTAAGTTTTTAAAACATTTATAAGATTCATAAACTATCCTGGATTTTTACCAAACTTGGACAGAAGCTACTTACAATCAAAAGATAGTATAGAGAGGAATATTTTTATTAATTTTTTTCCTCATTTTTGTTGAGCCTGCGATTTAACAGCAAAAGTAGGCGAGACACTGGGTTCCGCGGAACCCTTACGAATTTTCTATTCTATTGTATTATTCGCACATTTGTGGATTTCAGCAAGTCAACATGGCGGCTCACTCCTTAGTTACGACATGTCAACTCTGGATTTGACAGTAAAAAGTAAACAACGGAAAAAAAATGTTTGGGTGAAGAATTATGAGAATTGAACACATTTTTCTAGTGCTTATTTAAGAAATAATTCATGTAAGACTTAGATTTATTTGAAATTAGTAGCTTTTATCTTACAGGGGGTAAAATAGAACAGCCATACACACGGCAATCCTACCTTCGCTTCAGTTTTTAAATTACCGTATTTGTCCTATTAGAATCGAAATAATTCATGGAAGCCATAGATTTGTTGGACATTTACACATGGCCTTGGCCATGTGTAAATGTCCAACAAATTATGGCTTCCGTGAATTATTTCTTAATTTAATCATGACAAGGTATTCATTGATCTTTTGACAACAATGGAACACTTTTGCAGTAATGCTTTTCAAATATCACTCTATTTTTAAGGAAAATGTATGAAATAAAATGATATAACAAAAGAACTAAATCTGATATATAGTGTTGTGTTCCATCAAGTGATTTATGTGAAGTGTGAAAAATAAATAGAAAATAGAAAATTAATATTCAAATGATTATTTTCTTAGTTAATCAAGAAATCTTAATTTCTGTTTTTATTAAATCTCCAACAATCTGTTAAAGATATATAGTATTTGAAAAAAAGTAATGCATGTAATGCAATGTAATGCATGAAATTACACAATTTTTTGCTAAAGTAATGCATTAAATTATATTACATGTAATGCAAAAATTGCTGCATAACACATTACATGCAATTACTTGGAAAAATGTAATTCATTACCGTGCATTACAATTACAAGTTTGCATTAACCCATGCCTGGATAGAATATAAAGTAAAGCTGTATATTAATTCTATATAGCCTTAATGTGGCTCACCCCAATAATGACCCCCGGTAGAAATTTTTTATTTTCACATACTTTGTAGGTCTTTTTATGCTGAATCCAAAAAATTCAAAGAAAAAAGGGGGTCACCAGGCTCGTTTTTTTCCTAAAAAAAAATAGAAATGTGCGATTTTGACCCTATTTTCAAACATTTCCATTCTTTCAACAACCAGGGCTATAGCAAATTCTAAGACCTTTAGAACTAAGTCAGAATATACTGTGAAACGGGTGGCTTGTGGATTGATTGAAAACTATGAAAGAAACAATAATATGGCTTGGCTTGAATTTATATAGTATCATACATTAATATTTCAATGGTTTATAAATGCAATGAAAAAATTAAATTAAAGTTTTAAATTATTTTCAGTTAATACTTAACCATGTGAACATGTTTTGGAAACTGTTCAATTAAAATATAAAAAAATGTCTCCTAAATACTTAAATTCAGCTGAAAAAAGTTTGTACACGTTATGACCTGAAATTTTCTTCTTCAATGCAGGTCATGACCTGCATTTTCATTTTCATAGGTTGATAGGTATGATCCACCAGTTTTCAGATGAAGTGGATGTAAGCAATTATGGCAACTATATAGCCTTCAACAATGGGGAAAAACCATACTGTATAGTCAGCTATAAAAAGCTTGGAGAAGAAAAATGTGAAACAATTCATACGAGATAACTAATGGCCTAATTTATAACAGAACAATTTCTGAAAAACAAAAATAACAGACATGAACTAACGACAACCACTGAACTACAGGCTCCTGACTTGGGACAGGCACATAAAGAATGTGGTGAGGTTAAACATGTTTGTGAGCGCTCAACTTGTCCAGTTAAAAAAGGTCAAAATTTAGTATGTCTGATGCTGTCAAACTGAATTATAGACCCCACTAAACATAGAATTGTCCATGTTTTGAGTTAGAGCTGGTAGACATTTGTATAATTTTGATATAATTTGTCCCAAAAGTAGAACACACTCTTTTTAAATTTTTTTTGAGATAGAGCAGGTGCGATTTTTTTAATTTGAATTTATTGTCTAAAAGAAATACACTACAAAATTATTGTGTTCGAGGGATAATAGCTTCTTTGTTAGCAGCAGCAAAATCATGATAGGATATACAAGCTCTTCAACAGTATTAACTGAGAGATATATACTCCATATGTAGGCCTTGCTGGAATGCTGCTACATAGAAATGAAAAGTTCACAATAGGCAAGCTGAAATAAACTCTTGTTGTAAACTGATCCTCAGTGTCAATTTCTAGATGTAAGTCAAGATACGAGGCAGACTGAACTCTATCTGTGGTACTGTGGATTCATTATTATTTGTTGAATACCAATTTAATGGATTTTGTTGGTACAGGTGAACCACAAATTTAAATGTTCAATGAATGGCAAATTTTTATGCCCCAGCCTTAGACAACAGGGGCATTAACTATTACCCTTGACCATCCGTCCCTCTGTCTGTCTTTCCCTCCTTTAGTCCGTCTCTCAAACTTAATTTTACCTCATCCAAATTTTATGAAACTCATACACAATGCTAAGAACCAAAACTGTCAGACAGTTTTAATTTGGGCAGTGAGTCGCTTACTGTTCTAGAGTTATGCCCCTTTATAACTTGGAAAGTTGCAAAGCTTGAGTGGAAAGAGGGGGTGCATTTGTGTCCTCAGACACATTCTTCTTTTATATATAAGGTTGTATGCAGACTTTGTCAAAACAACAAAATCAAATATCCACAAAAATGCAAGTTTTCCTCCTTCCACGAAAAATTGGTACCCACGAAAATAAATGAAGCCACAGTATCCAGTTGAACAGTTTGATTTGATGAAACATGGGGTCAGAATTTTCAATGAACTGCAAAAGTTGAAGTTTTTCACTTCTAATCAAGTCACAGTAATTACATATACATATTATTTATCAATTTTTCCACTTTTTTTCAGAGTTTTTGCAGAAACAGAACCCACTATGGATTTGTTGAAGCATTGATCAGGAGATTGAGAAGATTATTAAGATTACATACCTGATCACATTGAACATAATATGATGCTGTTACATATTCATACTTATCATGTCAGTTTTTTCTGATTTTTCTGGTCTGATTAAAATAAAAATGGGATTTTTATTTTATTTTTTTATGAAAAAAGGCATTACACGTATTGTTAAAGTCAACTAATAAAGGTGCCATTCCATGTGAAGTTCATATGTTTCAAACACTAATACTATATATTTTTAGTTCATGTATGGCCCAATGGCATGTGGAGCTTATACTATTCTAGCTAATTGATGGCATTATTGGTTGTTAGTAAACTTCTGAATCTTACACTCTATTTTGTTATTTAGGGACCCTGTCAACTAGTTAGTGTTGCCCTATAATAATCACTCTGCCTGTCTGTCCATCTGTCTCCACTTCTCTGTCGTATGATAAGTCAAGATTGCCTCAACTGATTTCGAATGTGTTTAGGCATAATATTTCTACCTATAAAAGGAAAGTCCCTTTCAATTTTTGTGAAATTTTGATAAAAATTATGGTAAAAATTTTGTTAATGGTTAAAAAAATCCCAAATTTTGAGAAACATCTTTTTGTGCTCCAATTATCGGGGATGTGGTCTATTACTTTTAAAAGTAATTGATTAAATTACAATTACTTTTCTCTTTTAATGTATTTGATTACTGTCATCATATTATAAAGCTAATTTAGTGAAAAATTGTGCTTTTAATATTTTTGATATATACATGTCATCAAGAACTTTAAACATACTGTAAACTAACTAATTTTCGCAACTTTCGCGAGTAGAAAATTACACAATTATAAATCGTCGCGAACATGTAGAACTTGGATCTTTCATTATTTAACTACATCAAGTAAATTTGAAAATCATGAATTTAAATCCCTGTGAAATGGGCTAGAAAAGACTTAACACGAAAATAAGTTGGTTTACAGTAATCAGTGTAACATTTGTTTTGTTTCAACAGTTTGATAGCATAGACAAGTGTCATTTCTGTGTCAAAGACATAAAACTGTTTTTTTTTATTAATATGTTATATCTGCACACATTTTCAATAAACAAATATTGACTAATTAATGACTAATCATGTAGTCTTATTGTCAGTAAGGCATATCATATTTAATATTTATTCAATTTATTTAAAAAGTCGGATGATATTGATTGCAAAAACCAATGAAATATAAGCATGGCCATATGATCCTTGTGGCTTGATAGATCCTAATGATCATAACTCCATTTTAGTTATTCAAGTGAGTTTATGACGTGATGGATGCCAAGTGATTGCAGTAACCCTAGGAATTTATAAGGAGGGCTTCTCTTTCAACTTTCTCCTCTCTGTGTTAATGCAATCTTTCTTTCTCATTGTATTGTATACACTTATATTCATTTGTATCTTAGTTCTTTGTTGTTTAAAAGTGTCTATTTGAAGTGTGTTATTTTTCATACGACTGCAAAATTTTTGCGGTCGTATAATGTTATGACGTTGTCATCATCACGTCACAGACATTTCATTCCAGAAAATAAGTTAAATGATCTCTATGAAATTGTACCACAAGGCTCCATACTATAAAAGGAAGATTGGGATTGATTTTGGGGGTTATGGACCTAACTGTTTATGAAAAAGGGTCCAAAAACAATACTTTTTTAATACTTTGTATAAATTGCTTGTTTCTTGACCAATTTCAATGGGGTTTGATTCAAAGTCTTGAATTCTTTGGGTTTATAATATGCTGAATCTAACCATGTATTTAGATTTTTTTATTTTGGGCTGGTTTTCAAATTGGTCCACATTAAGGTCCAAAGGGTCCAAAATTAAACTTAGCTTGATTTTAACAAAAAATGAATTCAAGGGGTTTTTTGATATGCTGAATCTAAACATGTATTTAGATTTTTTATTTTTGGTCCAGGTATCAAGTTGGTCAAAAGGGTCCAAAATTAAACTTTTTTTGATTTCTTCAAAAATTGAATTCTTTAGCCAAAATTTAGGTTCTTTGATATGATGAATCTAACCATGTATTTAGATTTTGGATATTGGACCATAATGGTTAAATGTTTAATTTCAAATATTTAAGTCATTCTGTGTCAGAAACCCATACTATGTCAACTATTTAATTACAATCCAAATTCAGAGCTGCATTGAAAAATTGATAGAAATTGTTAGTAGATTCATAGTTAAAAATAGATATAGCATCAAATTCTAATTGTCCTAGATTCCGTCGTCATTTTCAGTGTTTTCCTGATAGATGGACTTTTTTTACAGTTAACATTTACTGACAGTCTGGGATTAAATTTTTTTTGACATGATAAGTTTGTTAACCTTCATGGATTGTTATGAAACTTGGACAGAAGCTAATCTTCAAGACCGTAAAACGTCATCTAAAGAGAAAGTTTGAATCTTTTTTTAACATTCTGTATTTTACTGATAAATGGACTGACTTTTTAAGTCAACATTACACTTTTACACTGACAGCAGCAATCGTAGGTGAGACACAGGGTTCTATGGAACCCCTTACAATTTTTTTTAGAAATTATGTATAAATATAGTTTGAAATATACTGTTCATTATTAGATATTTTGAAAAATAATTTAAGGTAAGTTTTATAGATTTTTTAAAGACATTGTATTAAAGTGCCTAACAAGATTTTGTAAGGTAGACGAAATCGACCTTAAAACGATCGTATTGAATTTTGATGTCCAAAAATAAGCAGATCAGACATATTTTGACATAATTTACTGACTACTTTTGTTTGGGTTTAATTGTACATTTTTGTAATTATAACATTATAATGAGACTGAAAAATGTTTTTTTTTTTTTTTGTTAAGATGAACAATAATTTTAACTGGCATAGCCTCGTGAAAAATGTATTTCGGCTTTTCTCTTTGAAAAATGACTTGTTTAATGAAATAAAACGTATGATTTGTAAATTTTCTCTTTTTTCTCGGGAATAGGCTTTTAAAAAATAATTCATCTTCTATATATGTGGAAAATTTTGTGAAAATATAAGAAGTGGCAATTCTTACCTTTCATACCTTAAGTTTCATTGATAAAATATAATATGGATGTGACATGTAAAAAGAAAAGCAATTATAATTCAGTTTTAAGAAAAGAAATTTTTCAAATACATTTTGTTGTACATCTTCAGCTTAATAATTTAAAAAAGATAAATAAATAAGGCACTGACTGTTCATCTTTATTGTTACATTCATGCATGACGGGGACATTCTGATTTAATCAATATACATGTATGAAAACAATTTCAACAGTTTAAAGTAAACTGAGAATAACTTAATCTAATCCAATTGCGTAAGATTCAATAACAATGACCGCTCCATGTCATATTAAGTAACAAGTGTAAACTGGGTAGTGAGAAAATGACAGATATTTTAAGTTAATTTTTATACCCCGCCATAGCGGAGGGGGCATTAAGTGTTACCCTTGTCCATCCGTCGCGTACGTCCCCAAAATTGGTTTCTGTTCTCTAAATTTAGTTTGCCTCAACCAAATGTTATCAAACTTATACATAATGCTATTACCACAAAATACAGATCAAGTTTGAAATTGGGTGGCATCATTTTTACTGTCCTTGAGTTATAAATGGAAAAATTCAGTGTTTCTGTTCTCCAACTTTAGTTTGCCTCAACCAAATGTTATCAAACTTATACACAATGCTTATTACCACAAAACACAGATCAAGTTTGAAATTGGGTGGCATCACTTTTACTGTTCTTGAGTTATGCCCATTTATAAATGGAAAAATTGCTGAATTTTTTGTTTCCGTTCTCTAACTTTCGTTTGCCTCAACCAAATGTTATGAAACTTATACAC
This sequence comes from Mytilus coruscus, assembly GCA_017311375.1. Lineage (NCBI taxonomy): Eukaryota > Metazoa > Mollusca > Bivalvia > Mytilida > Mytilidae > Mytilus > Mytilus coruscus. Next base: position 75,221,986 of record CM029603.1, on the reverse strand, counting down.
AATGCTTATATTTACAAAACAGTCTTAACTACGTGATTCTTGCATCTGTATGTGGAAGTTGACTCATGCATGTTTACAAGCGGGGACATCTGTGGCCAATAGACACATTCTCCATTTATTTGTATTAACAAATAAAAATTTGTCAACCAAAAGTTTGCTATGATTTTAAAACATGACGTTCTGTATTGGTATAGTTTTTGGATATTTCATTTGCCTATTTAAGGCAATAGAAAGTTTGGGCTTCAAAAGTCTACATAATTATTGACTTTATACAGAAAATTCGCCCTTTTAAAACATTTATTGCTTCACAAATAATACATGAATACAAAGTAAAATCATTTCTTAAAACACTGTAAAAAATGTCATTCTGATTGGTATAGTGGTATTGTCATAAATTGCATTGAAATAAACATTGTATAGCAAACATTGAATTTCCTCACAAAATGTTATCACACACATTAATGATTAATGATTTTTTTTAAATTGGTTTTTTTTCTTGTTTTTTTTTTAAATTTTTGAAGAACTTAGTGGTAGGTTTATTTGTTATTCTTTATAAATTAATTTTCAGAATGCTATATATATATATTTTTTTTTTTTTTATGAAGCGAACCCCTTTAAAAACTTGGCTGATATTGTCCATTAATAAATATATGAATTAAATTCTTGATGTACTTGGATATGCTGAATCTAACCATGTATCTAGATTTTGGATATTGGACCATAATAGGTAAAAGTCCAATTTCAAATTTTTCAGTTCTTTGACCACACTCATTCTTTGTCAGAAACCTATATATGCAGTGTCAAATATTTAATCACAATCCAAATTCAGAGCTGTATCAAGCTTGAATGTAGTGTCCATACTTGCCCCAACTGTTCAGGGTGAGACGTCTGCGGTTGTATCAAGCTGCACCCTGTGGAGCATTTTATAGTATGTTTATGTCCTAGTGATCCAACTCTTCAATGATAGATCATACTGACACATTTCAGTTATGTTGCCCAGCCCTCCTTATATTGGGTTAATCTTTAGTTTACCTTAAGATAACTTTAGGTAATCTAATATCAGCCCTGAGAGAACAACAATGAAGACCATAAATTATTTCATGTCCTGTCGACTACCTTGGTGAAAACCAAATGGTGATGGACAGGACACTCCGTCAACTAGCAGCAAGAGGCTACGATAAGAGGGGGTTGAATTTACTGTGGAATAAGAAATATTTGAATTTAATTACTTGGGGACGTGAGAAGTTAGACCTGGGACTATTATACTAACGGGACTGGAAACCGTTACACCAATCAGTGTAATCATACTCAACATCACGGTCGTTAGAACGAGACTTTACCTGCGCGAGATTTATCGATACGCCATATTGTTTTGACAGTGACAGCGTGTCTTGATCGTATAATCTTATAATTTGTTTTTATTTTTAATAGTTATTCGAAATGATAATCTTAATGTAAACACGATTACTTTAATGATAAAAGATATCTCGATCTTTGACAGTTGTTATTAATCACCAAATCCCGGCTTAAGTGTAAAAAATGACATCTAAAGGTTGAATTTTCAGGATGATAATAGCGTCGGGACGCTGGGAAAACAAGTATGATTCATAAAATTTCTTAAAACTGTTGATTGGAAAGAGATACGCGAGTTCGGTTTGTTGTAAAATCATATTTATAGGTTATAGGTTGGATTGGCCTATTTATATAAATCTCATTCTCATTACAAACGGAAACCACATGCAGGGTTCAAATAAATTATACCATAGATATAATAGCCATAGATAAAGTACTCAGAATATGTCACACTGAGCCCCATGTAGTTTCCTTTGAAATATCAAAAGCACGGCACGGCGCGAAGTGGCCTGTGATGTAGATGATATCTGCCGACATCCTCCCAATAGACTAATTACTTATCATAATTATTTTTAAATTATCGGGCACTCGTCTTATCAGCCGATAATTAATATGCATTACCTGTCTCAAGTAAAAATATGCCGTGAGGCGGAAGCAATAAAAAGCGTTTGGTTGTTAAAGTTGTTCGGATTGTAATTTATTTGGAGAAAAACGGTCAACAAATGAAAAAGTTATGCTGTTGTTGAAATAATAAACTAAAGAAATCATGGAAAATGGACTTAACAGGTATGTAGAATTAAATTGTCATAGCACTTGTATCGGTTGCACTCGGGAAATGAGACCTGTATGATTGAAAAGAGGACAAATAGCGTTAACTGATGGTATACGTGATTAAGAGGTCGAACCTGGTCAAATTTTTCTATGGCGAGTTAAAGAAATTTCTTTTTTATCGAGATTCAAAATAGTGTAATCATATTTAAGGCCAGAAAGTACAAATTATTATATTTTAGAAAACAAAAAAAAAAGATTTTTACAAGTGTTGAAACTTTCTGTCGTTATACACCTACGGTAACACGAAGTTTTTGAAAATAAAGAGAAAAACAGAATACATTATAAACTTATTAAACGCCGTTTGGTCAAGAAAACGTATGTGACATACTGAATACATGAAATGATTGGGAAATAACACAATAATCATATCTTTGATTTTTTTTTCTTCAACAAATATAATTCCTGTAGGCTTACAATTTTTTGCTTGTCTTGCAATTTAATAGCTGGTGGTATAATCTGATTGTCGAATTCATTTTTGAAATAAACTATATACATTAAGCGTTATAATGGCTATGATAGAATGAAAATATAGGTCTTTTGTCGTGTGTCATCCTTCTTACAATTGTGTTAGAGGCGTTTTTCGTACTATACATACAGCTATATATCCCCCCGTAAGTCTGCCCGTTTAGTTGTCGGCGTACTTTTTGTGTACTTTATTTATATGACTTCTTTGTTTTGTTTTTGGATTTCATAACGTTCAGTGGCAAATATTTGATGCATATTCAGGACATCGATCACCTTGACTTGTATTTTAAGCATGCATATAAACATTCCAAACAAAATGCGAAGCAATAACACCTTGTATAATGAAAGTTATATACAAAATAAAACTGTATCAAATAACCTTTTTACAAAAAAAATAATTATACTCGCATATCGAGTAGTCTTGAAAAATACAAATAGATTTGTACGTTTGTCTTTCATTCTTTTTTCTTTCTTGCATTGCTTATGAAAAATTTCAACTTTCAGGAACTACCATTCACGAGAGTCTTCTACATGTACGTTGTGTCTGTCGTTTATGTGGAGAAAATAAAGTATTCCTCAAAAAGGAAAGCCAACCCCAAAGGAAAAATTTGAGAGAGACGTAAAAAAAATTTCGCTCAAAATTGACTTTGCAAATGATCAACAATCTTTGCATCCACCATTTATCTGTGCGGCATGTAGAATTAAATTATCGAAGTGGAGGAAGAATTATAATGCCAGAAAGAACATAAATATTTCAATTACGATCTTTGAATTTGAGAAACATGGCTTAAAATGTAAAACATGTGATCCTATTATTGTCATCTGCAGGTGTACAGCAATAGCAAAATATTTCGGTAAAACTGTCATCTTTCATTATTTCATTAATTTCTTCTTCCGTAAAATCAGTCGCATCAGTGTCGGACATGCTTACCAATGTAAATGATGTACCGGAAGATAACGATAACTACCGAAGAATGACATCTTCCTCTTCCGATTTACAATTTATTAGATATCGATCGACGGCAATTACCAATAAAGTCTAATTAACACCAAGCGTGACATGAATATAATAAGAGGGTGACAAAATTTCGGCATATATCATCTGCGTTTGATGTGGGTCGAGTACTTTATCTATGGCTATTATATCTATGATTATACTGTTCCTATAAAATTGCTTACTCCTATTTATATGTGCAAAATTTGTATTAAAGTCGGGGTGTTTTTGCTTAGTAATGGTCTTCGGGTGGCATAAGCATATGACTTCGTGAAAATATGTTCAATTCTGTTATCCGAACATACGGGCATTTTTAAAATCAGTGATCTCCCTTTCTTAGTAACGCCGATTTCCGTTGATAAGGCGGTGAAACATTGTTAGCTTATCGTGCAAGAGAATATGCCGGATTGCTAACTTTTAATAAAGTTTCATCGTGAATGAATAACTGTATGTTTTTTTTTTATGTAGATATGGCCAAGACCTGTCGTGATGTAGGTTGTAAAAATCGTAACTTGAAAGCTGAAATAATTATTAATCGTTAACACTAAAAATGCAGCTACAAAGTTCCGACAAAGTAAATCTTTCACTTTTATATGTATAATCTGCAGGAAAATTATTTCAAACCATTCTTATTATTTCAATTTTTTCTTTCTTTCTACTGTAGTAGATACGAAGACGGCTTACCGTGTGAGAATAAAAAATCACAAAAAAAAAAAAAAAAAAAAAAAAAATAATTTCAGATCATGAATATATTTGATCTAGATTTTGTGTATATTCCTGTTTGGCAAATATATGATGTGAAAACAAAACGGTCCGTGAGTGATCTTATGCCTTGTTTGTTTTTCCTTAATCAAGGTCATGTGCAAATTAAGTTGGGTAATACAAATGTCGACATCAAAGAAACATTGAGACAGGTGAATTAACCTGGTCATCTGGTCATGGTAGATTTTTGGTATCCAGCGGTTATTACAAGGTGCATGCGAAGTTAAGGATAACAGTGATAATTAAGACTACTAAAATTTGTTTTAAACGAAACAATTAACAACAAAATGTTGATGTTATGAGCTAGATTAAGAAAATAATTCAGAAACGCGAACGAAGACATTACTTAAGGTGTATGAATATTCATTGATTGAGGTGATAAACATTTTAGGACATCGTTTTTTTTTAAATGCACCATGGGCAAACTTGAAAGTAAAAAAAAAAGTTTTATGTAGTACATATTAATAAAAGATTTGAAAACATTAACTCACAGAACAACTTGTTTTAACATTTTTTTTGATAATTTGGTTACTGTCAAAAGAAAAACATATAACATTCAAACGGAGAAATAAAATAATTTTTCACACAGGTTGATGATTTTTAGATTATAAAATCATTCTACATGGCATGTATCATATACATCTTATTATTTATTCTACTAACATATCTACATAATGTACATGCATGTCGTGAGCAGAAGCAACCTTCCTTCTTTTTTCTCCATTGCTTAGCATCACAAAGAGTTAAAAAGAAAAAAAATGCAATGTGAATGTGAAGTAAAAAAAATCAACTTCACATCACCAGATCTAGCAGTACAAAGTTTGAAATTGGTGTTGAACCACGATGTAGTGAAGGAACAAAGAAAACAAATATATAGCAAAATTTGCCGTGTCACCTATGCCTGTAACAATGGTTTTATGTTATCACCTGCTACATGCAGCACAGCCACTAGAACATCGGTTTCCCCATACAATGGGCATCTGAACGAGATATGAGCTTACCGTCTGAAGCAAGAAAATAAGCTTGGCTTACGAACAAAGGTTTTAGTTTACCTTATAAGCGACGCCTGAGACTACTATAACACTATAGTAGTCTCAGGCGACGCGGCGTTAAACAATCACACCTCTTGCATTTTCATAATCAGCTATTTGTGACATTGCCTATATATGCCTTTCAATTATTTGCCAGGACAATGAAGAATTCTTACTTTAACTCTTCATGACAGTCATTTTCTGGAGGTTAATAGACTTAATGACGCCAGCAAAAATGTTTATCCCCGCCACATTCTGTATGTGATTGGCCCAAATTAGGAGCCTGTATTTAGTGATTGTTGCTGTTAACTTATATGTAATTTGGTCTCTAGTGGATAGATGTCTCATTGGCAATTTTACCAGTACGGTTCAAGTTTTACATGGAATTAGTTAATGCCTTTTCAATAGCTTCAATATTTGGTGGTAGAGTGTCGGAAATTGAACATGTGAGATCATCCAGATTCAATAGTACCGCATATCACCTTCCATGTGACCAAATTCCTGCAGTTTGAGAATTCACCGTACATATTGACTTTGCAATTGTTTGTGCACCAGAACTCATAATTGTGGCACATAAGTAGTACTGATGCATTTTAATTTGTAGAGAAGCTAGATACATCTCTTTAAATGAGTATTTTCCTTTTAGCGTGTGTAACATGTAGTGAGTTCTATTTCGTGGAGTGTGTGCAGGTACGTGGGGATTCTTGTTTTCCAACGAAACTGTTTAGTCAATAATTCTGGCGTTACATGACTTTCGTGCAACTTTTTTTCTTTTTTTCTACAATTTCTGTATTAGATTAATCTATCGGTCAAAATATGACACCTAATTGAAAATTTATTACTTGTTTATGCTTTTAAAGGTTCACTCAAATGTACAATATACTTTTAAGTAATTGTATACACGCCTTGTACCGAGACTGAAAGATATTACCAAATTTTCGAAATGTTTTTTTTTAAATGACATATAATACTCAATAAATAAAGTTTGTTTTAATCTTGGTCATAGTATGGTTAGAGTAATAGTCCCAGGTTTTGCGGATACAATTTAATTTCACCCAAATCATCAGATTATCTCAATTTTCGATAAATATAAAAATATACGTATGGATCAACTTAAATGTAGTAAAAATTATTAATAAAGTTAAAATAGTTAATTCAGATTTCACACCCCTTGTCACCTGATAAGAAATGTTTATTGCCAATAATTAACAGGTTCTATTTTTTCAAGTTCCCCTCGGTTATACAGCGTATCGATGGAAAAGCGTCACCTCCAGTGATGCCCGGATGCTGTATCTAAGGAGCTGCTACGTCACGCCGGATAAGAGAATAAGTTCCACAATCAGAACTACAAAAGTAGGCCCTTTCACTGCTATTGCTGCCATATTGAAATTTAGGTGTAAACACGAAATTTTGAAAAGTTCAAAACAATGTGGCTATATTTTTATTAGACCCCGGGTAACTTTTGTTATAGGGATTAATTATGAACTGAAATTGCCAATATTGTTTTTTATTGCACATTTATTGTTTTCTAAATTAGGATTAATTATGATCTGTTATCTTTCGGCGACACGTTGTTTTCTTAGCGGTCAAGTAAAGCGCCGGCATTTCGACTATATTTGTTTTATTTTCCACACTTATATATTGACTACTTATTAATAATTTTTCGTTAACAATAAGAAAAGTATTTATCTTTCAAAACTACTTCTTCCAAGAACTTGTCCCAGCTTTAACCGGCATTAGTTTATTCCAGTGTGAAAACATTTATTTCAAGTAAATATATTTAATTTGTTAAAATAGTTTTATTATTCATATATTTTAATTTTTTTGCATTTAATTATTTTTTCAAATTCAAATCCACCAATTTTAACGGTATTCTATAAGCTGACTTGTTCGCCGAAATCTATTGTTTACATGTACCGAAGGCTTATTAACCACGTGGCACGATAAGCTGTCAATCAAAACAAAAATCAATAATCCGATCGGGACAATGAAATCTCAACAGATCGATCAGTTTCCAGTCCCGTTAGACCAGTGGTCAATTTCATAAGGGAAATTGAGCTGACACACAAAACCACTGGCATTGGCGTAGCTTACGTGGAGGCAACCGAGGCAGTTGCCTCAGTAAAAAAATAAATAAAAAAAAAAAAAAAACTTTTCCTTTATAATCTTTTAAACGATTTCCACCCTTTTCCACTAATTGCAGCAGACTAGCTACTAAACGCTAATATACCGACTTGTTTTGTCTTGTTGTTGCTATTGATTCATACCCTTTACGAATTCAAGGCTTATAGAAACATTTTCCTCCTCTACTTGGAAACCCCCTTTACGGTAGTTTTCTGTAATCTAAATTTGTCGGAGTAAAAAAAATCTACAACATATTTACTTAGTCCTACCCCATTGCAAGCAAAATCTGTAGAATACGATCGAATCACTTAACCATTGAATCGGGTAAATTATTTAATTTATGTGTGAGAACAATTTCTAATATATGTGGGTATGGATTAGGTTTATAGAAAACAGAAAAATCGGCCCTAAAATTAATTTAAACTTAAAAAAATAGAGATTTGAAATGGTGCTAAAATATAAAAGAATGGAAAATCAAATTGTGGTCGAAAATAATTAAAAATAAATATTTGAAAACCCCATTCTGATCATTCAAACCCTCATTTATAACCGTGACGTCTAAAATTGGGACCCTAAAATTGAAACATCGGTGTGTGTTGACATTTTCCCCTACGTGTAGAACTTCAAATACACAGAGTTTCATCGACTTTGGTACCAATCAAAATAAAATATGCATCAATCAACATGCACAGAAAATAATTTATATGTTGCGGTTCTCAAGTTTTATTCTAGCGATTTTAAATTTATAGTTTTCACTAGCAGGGAATTTAAATATTTAAAGGAGTCACTAATTCCAGAGAAATATTTATCATAATTATGTCTGTTAGATACATAATGTCAGTTTATATATAAAAATTTCAACCAAATATTGTTTTCATTTATTATGAAGACTTCAAAGTAACGTACATGTTAGTACTTCGCCGATTGTCACTTTCATATTGAATGAAAAAAAGTTCAAAACCATTTAATAATTTGAAGACCTTCCAAGGAATACCAGAACGAAACACAACCAATACAAGTGCCGTGGTGCACTTTACATGTAGCATGTGTTTATCTCCTAGTTTATCAAGAAATTATGCTGTTCAATCCGTCCGTCGTTTTGAGATGATTATCTATAATTCGCTGATTCGTGACCCACGACCAAGCGAGTAAATGATCATCACAAAAATTATTTCAAATAAACCTTAATCGTTGCGTTTGTTTTTCTGTATTGGAAATTCTGTACAGGTTTCTTCTGTCCATCGAACAAGGTCATGATTTCTTTTGATATGACGTTAAATCATATGTCACAGTGATGTACAGCCACCTATATTAGAGTGTACGACGACTTGGAAATATATTGGGAGATAAGGTTTTTGAGCTGGCTTTCAGTTATTGCTAGAAAGTCAGGAAACTGACTTGTCAGTGGTTGTCTTATGTGATATTTTCACGTGTTTTGTCAACTTGAGTCGACCATAGATTAGATAGTATTGGTTTAAATCATAAACATCTTTCTATAGACTTAGGACAATTTTGAACTGGAGAGATCCATCTCCTGTATTCGTAAAGAATTTTTAATCTGTGTAGTCCACTGAAAGGATTCGATTCTAGTGAAAAAGTGATAAATGCTTTTGAATAATGTATTCATCTGAAAATTGAAAATGATGCAGGTTCCAGAAATCACAAATAAATCGGTAGTATAACTTAGTGTAAGGCATATTATCATTGTTATGTTGAATTTAAATTAAACAACAACTATTATTTTTAATAGATTCTTCTTGTTCAAATTGTAAAACCTCGATAGCTTCTGGGGGGGCTACGCCCCCAGACCCCCTGCCTCGGTAAAATCAGAAAGCAAGCTACGCCACTGCAAGGGAATACAGGGGCGGATCCAGCCATTTTAAAAGGGGGGGGGGGGGGTTCCAACTATATGTCCCCATTCAAATGCATTGATCGTCCAAAAAAAAAGGGGGGTCCGAACCCCCGGAACCCCCCCTCTGGATCCGCCACTGGAATATCACCACAAAGACAAAACGATATATACATACGGAGATGAAGATGATTTCCAATGAGAAGTTCAAAAGACGTGAATGTAAGCAACTACATGTATAGGTAAAAACATATCTTACGGCCTTCCAACAATTAAAAAACCAATACCTTATAGGAAGCTATAAAAAGCCACAACATGAAAATGTATTTTTAACAATTCAAACCAGGAACCACCAGCCTGATAATACTAAAGCAACACACAAACAAAAAAACAAATGAAAAAAAAATTCTCAACCCATCCCCCTTAACCAGGGACACTAGTATAATACAACATAAGAAAACACTGTACAAATCAGTTGGAAAAGGCTTGACTCATCAGATAGATTGGCATGCAGCACAAAAACAACAAATAAATCGTCAAAAGACAAAAGTACCAACCTATGAGTACTTGCACTTACTTACTGACAGCTAGTTCAAAATAAAAATAAGGAGATATGGTATGATTGCCAATGCGACAACTATCCACCAAAGTTCAAATGAAGTGGATGTAAGCAATTATAGGCAACCGTACGGCCTTCAACAATGAGAAAAACCCATACCGTATAGCAGGCTATAAAAGGCCCCGACATGAAAAATATGAAACAATTCAATTGAGAAAAGTAACGGAAAATTACATAAAACAGATAAATCAAGTTCTCCAAGACAAAAATATCAATCTGTATACATCCACTTATGAAGACGTCATAAACAATGTGAGAAAAGCCTGACCTGTGGATGCAATATATATATATATATATATATATATTGAAATGACTGAATAATAGTCAACGATAAATCTTACGGGGCGATGGATCATATAAATATGATACAGTACACTACAAAATATAATATATAACCAGTCTAAAAGGGTACAACATCACCAAAAAATGACAATAAACGAACAAATGTAACTATAAATATTTCGGATAACAGATATCCTTCATCAGTATGAGCACGATGTAAAATGAATCAGATCAAACTATTCTGATTATTAAACTATAGCAATCTTGATTTCTATACAATAAAAAAAGTGAAACAGTTTTACCCGAACATCATATGTAGAGACGCTAATAAATTTTTTTAAATTTCCAAAAAACGACTCAAAGACATGTCTAAAATGAAAATAGTAATTACAGATATGAACTGGCACAACTCTAAAATTCCAAAATGACGTCAGTTAAGATGTTACAACAACTGTGTGTAAATTCATTCCCAAAAAACAGCACTGATCGATATAAGCTGGTAAAAATATGTCAAACAAAGGCTGCGTATTTATCATCCCAAATAAATAGCAGTTTTATAATGATGAGAAAAAATAATAGTAAAATGTGGCTAAGGTTAAATAATTGGACGTGGATGCGTACTTGTACATCCCTCCCAAATGAAAAGAACCCTGGTATTTAAACTAGTAAAATTCCAAAAGAATCCTTAAAACTGTAAGAGACAAGTAAGGAAGCCGGAGTAACTGGAAACAAATGATGTCAGGAAAATGAGTGATGGTAGGGAAAATTAGTGACTCATTCTATGTTTTTCATTTATGCCCTCTTGGGAAACTGTCCTTAGCTTTCTTATCCAAAACCTTTCCCGAGCAAGTCTTTCGGCCCTTGACCAACCCTCGTTGTGGTCTATGATTGTGATTGTAACGTTTTTGAGATCAGCCAGGTGATCTCAAATGACGACTTACGGGGAGGTCGGGCTTGCAGGTGTAGTCACTTCGATGACCATTCATGCGTTTGTTGAATGGCTGTTCTGTCTCGCCAATATACAACATTCTGTGTTTTGCAAGTTACATTACAAAATATAGTGTACACAGACCCAGTGGAGTGGCAAGTAAATGTTTGTATATATATAATTCGTCTCAAATTTAGACCAACAATGTTAGATATTCTAAGCAAATTTGTGTTCTTCCCTCAGCGGGATTCTAACCCTTGCTTCTGTGACATCGTGGAAACACCGCCTGCACCGTGTCCAACGCCCTAGACCACTCGACCACCTAGGCTTCATATAAATATAGCTTTCGATGGTCGATGTAATGCCTTTCCTCGTCGGCTTTATCTAGGGTTGTAACACAGTACATGATGTACAGTGGCAAGTAGATGGTGTAACTTCAGGTCAGCTATTTTGTCTATTGTAAAGGATGATAATGTTAATTACCATACCGCCACATCAAATTTTAATTTTATTATACACGTCTAAACATGTGACAACTTTACGACAGACATTCTCCATCGGATAACACGTGGTTATACAGGGCTAACACCATAATTCATATATAATTCGTCTCAAATTTAGCCTAACAATACAACATTAGATCTTCAAATTTGCGTTAGCAAATTTTTGTTCTTCCCTCAGCGGGATTCGAACCCTTGCTTCTGTGGCATATGTAGGACTCAGAGGTGCGATGGGGACGCTGAAGTGCGATGGTCTGCGGCGAAGTTATATAAATGAAACCTGTGCGAAAAGGTATCTGTCAATATTCATAAAACCTTTCCAAGGCGCATAACTTAATTCTGCGAAGAAAAAAAAAACAACGTTGGGATGTCATGAAGTCAGATAGGGTTCACCTGACCTCAATCTCATTTTATGGATCAGTTTACGTGGACAAGTCTATATCTCAGATATTAAGTAATAGGTCAGCTATATTTGGTGTATGGAAGGACTGTTAATTTAGGTGTGCATGTCCAACTGGCAGTTTTCATCTGACTTTGATTTTATGTTCATGGTTCAATGGACAATGTTTAGTTTTTGTGGATTTGTCTATTTTTTAGATACTATAGCAATAGGGCCTCTACATTTGGTGTATGGAATGATTGTAAGGTGTACATGTACGACACTGGCAGATTTCTTCTGACCTTGACCTCATTTTCATGGTTCATCGGACATTTAATTTTCATGGTTTGGTCTATTTTTCAGGTACTTTAAGCAATATGGCCACTATATTTTGTATATGGAATGATAATAAGGTGTTCATATCTGTCTGGCAAGTTTTGTATGTCCTAGCCCTCATTTTCATGGTTTTGTCAGTGTATCAGATACTATAAGCATCAAGTCGATTAAATTTGTGGTATGGAATGATAGGTGTATATTGTACATATTTGTCTTGCAGTGTTTATATGACTGACCTAGGCCTCATTTTCAAGGTTGAAGTTGGTCAATGATTAGTCTTGGTTTGGTCTATAATCAATAGGACCACTATATTTGGTCAATCTAATTAAAATTCAAATCTATATTAACACGCGTGCTCGTATATATAAATCAGAGATCTATATTTTAAATAGATTGATATTTGGTGTATGGAATGATTGTAAGGTGAACATGTCTGTCTGGCATGGTTCATCTGACCTTTACTTTATTTTCATGGATCATTGATAACGTTAAGTTTATATGATGCTTGTAGTAAAACCTTCATGTTACAGACTTTCAACATACATTCAATCATAGGTAAAGCAGGCGAGACATTTTAGCGTGTGCACTCTTGTAAAAATACAGATTTTATCCTTCCAACTTTTTTTTTATCTAGATTAGAAGATTATTTAAAGGTACATACAAGAACAAATAATACAATTAAGTGTTGACTTTTTGCTTGGATGTATTCCTATGAAGGAAGGCAAACGAGCAGTAAAAAACGCCAAGATTGGTTTCTGGTACATGTATCCCCTACAGAATATGGGAATAGTATAGTCAATATACATGTACTATATCGCAGCCTACGACCTAGAATTTGTTACCTCGTTCTCTATACAAACTTTAAAATGCACCCCCTTACAGTTCACAAAAATGGGGGGCTTATGGAGCTACATATACATGTATGGTTAATACATACTTTTTAAATGTCCCATTGTAAACGATGCCTAGTCCCCCTTTCAAAATGCTTCATCCACATCTGGTAAGGGGAAGCAACACTACAGTGTACAGTTTAAAAAAAAGTGGTACTGTACTTTAATTACCATTATTGCGATCCGACCTCACGTCAAAAACTTTAAAAGCGTACGGGGCACATCTGAAAACTATGACAAACGTCATATATTTCAAATATTCATAGCTATATACTATCAGAATATTTTGTATTGAATGGTATTGTATGATGTCATTACGACGAAAGAAATCTAAAAAATATTTGTAACCAATGTAACAATCGAAGCGATAAACTTCTCATTCGTCCCATTGTTTTTATTTTTTGGATACCTTCGGGACCTTTGAATGAACTACATACAGGTTTATGAGGGTCGGGGTGGGGTCCTCCATTTCTGTATTCTTTAATTTTTTAGGCCATTTTTCTTTATTCTTTATACTTTTTGCCCATTATTCTCTATATTTTAGCACCCCATTATTCTCTATTCTTTATTTTTTGGTCCATTTTTCTCTATTTTTTATATTATTTGCCCATTATTCTCTCTATATATATATTCTGTAAACCTCCATCCACACCCTCGTTTATGTTCCGCGTGCACTGTTCAGATTCGATAACTCGAATTTTGATTGGTTGAAAAGGTAACATGCGAAATCCTTCAGATGTAAAACTATACTAAAACACACCCGCGAAATCGCGGGCATTTAGAGCTTGGTTGGAAGTATGTAAACTGTTGTAGGGTGAATTTTTGTAAAAGATTTTATGACTGGAGAATTTCAGGAAAGGTATCAAAAGTCAAAAGTACTTGGTGGCAGAGCAATTTATTTTAGCCCTCCCTTTTTTTCCAAATCTGTTTTTTTTTTTTTTATTTTCTATTAATTTTCCATATACTGTGAACACACATATATTATAATCTCTATATAACAGAAGAAGAAGATATATTATTTTCCAATTATGGGCCCCAAAGGGCATAAACATTACAACATCAATAATGTTTATTACAATACAAACAATGAGATAAAAAAAGGATTAATGAGAACTATTTAAGTTCTTAAAGAATATTTAGATAAAGAATCTATAATATTTCTTTTTTATAAATATCTAATGCATTTTAATGCAAGTGTGGTTGATATAGATAACAAACAAACAGCCCAAAAAGAAAGAGAAAAAAGTAATAGATTTCCATATGTGTATAGTACACAATAAGTTGGATCAAATAAACATGTAATAAGTAGCCAAAAACAAAGTAAAAGTTAAGCATGCAATATATGACCGCCGTTGATGGTAAACTTGGAATTGATAGTAAATAGCAAATACAATGTACACTTTATTTATAGTATATCACTATATGAATTGTAACGGGCCGGGGGAGGGGTGTAGTGTGTATTTTAGTTTATAAATATTACAGATTGCTGCTTAATACTGCTACACTGCTTGTCAACTGGATACGACTATATTTGCTCTTATTTTATACTATAATGTAATTTAATATAACTGGATAGCTGTGTTACACTGGAACTACTGTCTAGGATACTGTCAGCAGATGATATCTTGTTTTAGTTTGTGTTCGTAAATCGTTTGACAAATATAATTTGGGGAGAGGGGTCTTTATAAATCCTATCTCTTAACGACTACGGAATAACCCAAGCGAATTCATAAAAACGTAATGCAAAAGAATGTAAACTTAATAACTGTTTTAATTCAGCAATAAATAATATTGCAAATAACAATCAGTTGTATACAATATAAACAATTATATTAATATTTAAAACCTCTATCTGCTCCAGCTGCCTATGCCTTTATAGAAATAATATTGATTAAACAAAATACTTCTCTGGAATCTATTGTAGCTAAAAAGGGGAAATCGGGTTAGGAACAAAGAAATAGTGACATACGACGCATTCAGTTACAATACAGGCAATAAAATAGACAACTTGAACTTGAAACTCGAAAATATATTCTAAGGCTTATGCTCAACTAATTCAGCAGAAGCTAAAACGACAATTATTACTTTATACTTTTTCTGACCAAAAAATAAAACAGCTCAGCTTTACAAACAACAATATTAAAAATCAGGAAAACGCGTCAAACTGACTGACAACAATAAATATCTCGAATTTCAGCTTAAACTCTGCTTTACTATTCCGAAGAATATTTCACGATAAAATTAATCTTTAATGTTTTAAGGAAATTCAGCAAAAATATACTCAGATGCTAACCTTTCTCTATCTATAATTTATATAACTTTTGGAACTTTATTTACTGCTAAAAGCTGTTAAACTGCTAATGGCCGTGCCCAGATGGAACAAGACTACCTAGGTTTAAGTGCTGCGCTTGCTTTTATGCGACACAATTTTGTCTACGGACACAAAAACGACAACAGTTTTGACGTTAGACAACAGTTAGAATGACGTCATGACACAGATTGCACTTTGAGGTGAACATACGGGTATTTGACATTTCAACGTTTGTAAACAAAAAAATAACAACATGGCGACGTCCATTCACGGAAAAGACCAGAGTAATATTTTAACAAGATTACTATACAAATTAACCCAAACAGAAAAATAAATTAACAAATTGCTTTCAAATCTTATTCAAATCTCTTTCAAATCATGATTCTGCGATTTGTTAGTACTGTAACGAAAATCGGTCATAGTTCATTTATTTTGATGTAAAATACCAGTTGTCTTTTCCTGTTAGTTGTGTTTCTATATGTACATAATTTTCTCCATAGTTGGAGCACCATTTGTTACTTAAAACACCCCTAAAGTTGGTATAATCTTGATTTTCACCCTTTAAGTTTAATGGACTGATCCAGATGGTAGTATATAAACCAGCGCAAGACAGAGAAACTTTGTCAGTTTTATGTGGACCGTTGAAGTGATAACATCAGGGATTATTTTCCAACTGGTAAGTAGAGTGAATTAAGTGATTCCAAAGGATATATATAAATAGTGTTCGGATTTATATGTGAATATTGCAATAGTGATTGTGATACAATGTATAAAGTGAAACTTATATATATAATAAGTTATTTGTATTAGTGAGAATACAAGGTGTATACTTGCTGGTGTTGCAAGTTGTACTATGTGGAAGTGTGGATACTTCATAGATTTGTATTAGTGAGAATACAAGGTGTATACTTGCTGGTGTTGCAAGTTGTAATATTGTGGAAGTGTATTAGTGAAAGTGCACTGTGTTAAACCTTACCAGTTTGGATAATATTCATTGTGCGGGAACTCAAAGGGATAGTTAGTGCGTGAGTTCAGCTGTGTTTATATAAATATTCCTTGTGCATTGAAGGATTTGTGCATGTGTAATTGTGTCATTGTGTTATTGTGGTTAGTTGCAGACTAACAAGGTGATACAACATATTGGTGGACGTTGTAAATAGAAGTTGTATATATGTGATTTTGTGTTCATACGTTTTGTGTGATACTTACTTGATGCATGTTGCAAAGTAATCTGTTGGTGACATTGTGTAATAAAGGGCCGTATGCATGTTGCATAGTAATCTGTTAGTGACATTGTGAACAAATCGGTCTGATACGTGTTGCATAGTGATTGCATAGTGACATTGTGTATATATAGTCTGTTATGAAACATTGTGTTTATGCATTGTGAATGAGGTACTTCACCTTGCATTTTGATTTATGTGCATTGTGCTGTGTATATATTTTACGTTGTGAATCAATTTAAGGGTGTGTTAATTGTTTTGAATAGGACAACTGGTTGTGGTACAAAATTGAGTTTAACACTTGAAATCCTGATTTATTCAGATACGGATTCATTGATCGGCCGTTACACGTTACAGTACCATTTGCTTGCGATTCATTAAACAAATCATAAACAAATCAGAATTTTCCAAATTCCCTAAAACTGATTTCTTTGTGATTTCTTTCTATTGTATGATTTGTAAGCAATTTGTTTCTGTTTTTGTGTGATTTCTTTATGATTTGTTTACTTAGAATATCGTATGAAATGATTTGAAAGAGATTTGTTAACTTTGTTAGCTAGAATGGTGTGATTTCGTTATGATTTGTTTACTTTGAATATCATATAAAATGATTTGAAAATGATTTGTTAACTTTGTTAGCTATCTTGGTGTGATTCATTGATGATTTGCTACAATGAATAAAATATTAATGCATTTAAACTTTCTTTGTTTATCTATCTCTCTGACTTCCGGTTGAGGTCAAATTCAAATTTCAAATACTGTTCTATAATAACTGAACAAAGAATGTTGCAAGATGAGGAGTTTTATTCAGTCTATGAAAGATGATGGTGGTAAGGAATCTCAGTTATTTATTTCTAATTTCACATATTCAACTAATACTATTCAAACGTTAATTAACCTTTAAAATTCAGAAACTGTGCATTTCAGTATCTCGTTATAATCATGATATTTTTGTGCTGTAAGGATTAATTTTCAAAAAAAAAAAATGTGTAAAACATTCATTTCAAGACTAGCTTCCCGTGCCAGCAGACAAAATTCACTGGCAAGTTCAATGTTTTAATTGTTGTTTACTGACCAGGTCCCGGGCAAAATGGACAAAGCTATAATACAATGTAGCAGATTTGGACCAAGACTAAGACCCATCACCTATTCGACATCATTCTACTAAGTACACGTGGTTCCCTATGTTTTTTTTCAAATTTCGTTATAGTCAAATTCGGGAGAAAAGTAAGAGAAACCTACACAGAGGGAACAACTCGTCCCTCATCGCAACCAAAGATAGTATTCCTTTTTAATTAGAGGAGTAGCTATTAAAGGTAAAATGAAGACAATTGCGCTTCAAAGTTTTGGGTTTTCAGGGGCAGAACATACTTTTGATCTGGATGTAAATGATTTAATCTGTGAATTGATGATTAATGCCAATTTATTTACGATTTGCTTGTGATTTGCTTGGGGTAGGAATATATGATTTTCTTCTGATTTGTTAAATAATTTCTTCATAATTTGAAAACAATTTGTTTATGATTTGCTTGAGGTAGGAATATGATTTACTTCTGATTTGTTAAAGATTTGATAACAATTTCTTTACAATTTCTTTACGATTTGAAAACAATTTGTTTGTGATTTGCTTGAAGTAGGAAAGCAATTACTTCTGATTTGTTAATGATTTCAAAACAATTTCTTCACAATTTGTTTATGACTTGCTTATGAATTGTAAGCAATTTGTTCGTGATTTGTTATTGTGATTTGTTAGCTCATTTGCATGTGAAATTTTATCACTTTCAAATCACAAAGAAATCATACGATTTGTTTATCATTTGTTACCATGATTTGTTCCTCAATTTTTTTTGTTTGGGAAAGTTTTGTGCAATCGGACATATTTAGTAACTACAATAGGATACCAGAAAATCACGTTATATGTTTTCTCGACTGAAATATCATATCAGACGAAGTAAATCTGACAGCGTAATTTTAACAAAAGAAGGGGGTTCACTTTCACACAAATAAATTACACTCAGTTACATAATCCTCACTAGTCGATCATACACAATCACTCATTCTTCTTCAGATACGTTAAAATCACAAAACCCCACTCCGTAACATTACCCCCTTCTAAAAAAAATATGTTCGTCCTCGAACAAAGTATCTCATGAAAATATCTTATTCTACTTTCTTATAATTTTTAAAATAAATTAGGCAGCTGGTTAGTATATTAAAACATTAAATTTAAAAACAATTAAAAAGCTCTTTAAGAATGTTACACTGGATCCCTGTATTCTCTGTTTATATATCTGTTTGTGTCTCTTTCACTTCCACGTCCAACTCTACCAGCTCGAACTCTCCCGTTTCTGTCGTCTTGTCTTCATCTGTCTGTACACCAACATTTCTTCGTTTTACCACTTCCGGGTCAGGAATCCATGTCGAACTCAGCATATAGATAGTTCCATCTGGCAAGATCACCTTCTCTTCCTTTCGTACTCCTAAATAACCGTCTGGTATAACTCTAATCTCGGTACTGAATTCACTTGCTCTCTTTCTAATTTTATTCACCCAGTTTGCATCCTCGTTTTTTAGATAGTTCGATGGGGGCAACTGAGCAGTAATCTAGGGTCGCATATGGCAAAATCAAAGGTACTTTATTCAAATGATTTGCACCACGTGACTTTGTCCCTTTTGATCAAATTACTTCCCCTAGCGTAAGATTGAAAATATAATTTATTTTAGATTTGCGGATAATCCAGTCCTTTTCCGTCATGTATCTAAAACTAATGTATCTTTAAAAACTTCCTTTGGCGGATATTTACAAAAATGCTGTGTGATTCTAAGGGAAAATGCTTAAAATTTGACTTTTACGAAATGGGATGGTTGAAATCATCATGTTTTTAAAAGAATTTGGCCGAAAACTTAAGAAAGCAGGTAAGTTAAAAGTTATTTAACTTTAAAATTCAACCTACAAGGTATTTCCCTATATGCGAACAAATCATGAACAATATCTTCTTGCATGTGTATTTCTGTTTTGAATCTTGCTATTTTATGATTTTACGTCATTTTATTTGATCTTATATAGCAATTACACAATGGTTACGCTTCCGATTTTTAAACTAAAAAGGCCGAAAGATTTCAGAGTAGACAATGTCCATTTGTACACTGACAGAAGCCTAAAAACATGTACAATTCACCTATATGCGAACAAATTGTTCATTCGACATAGGTATTTGCATATTGGCATTTTTATTAAAAGGGCTTATATAATCCTATTGTAATGGCTGCCGTCATGATAAGGCAAAATGGCCGCTATGCAAATTAGCAAATTACCCCAAATTTTGCCATATGGTCCCTACATTCTTGACTGGGGAGCTGGAGGTGTGACCAATCATATGTCTTCCCATATCTGCTGTTGACGTCTATTTTCCTTGGCGGGTAGAAAGGAATCTCCTCTTTGAAAATCACCTCTCGTCTATCCATCTCTGGATTCTCTGGATCATAGGGTTCTACTTTCGGGCTGGCAGGTGTGGCTATCTTTGTGGACGGATTAATTATCAATGGTAACTCATCTAATACGATAACTTCTGTGCATGTTTTAGGGGTTAAACAAGAAAGTGCTGTCTTGGAATCATAAAGTTTGTCAATGGGAGCTGCAGTATATATTGGTAATTGGATCTGGTAACTGACTGATGATTGAGTTGTTGTTGTTATGGTTATTTAGAAGGCTCAACGGAGAGACTGGACTCCCTGTTTGTCTTGGCATCTCTGGAAATAAGTTTGGCTGTACTGTGTGTGCATTTTCTGACGTAATATCATCTGGTATCCCCAGGTATATAGGAATGGGACTGGCTATTGGAGTGAACTGAAAATCTCGAACTGCAGGTGTATTGATTTTGGATTTTACATTATTCTTTTTGTGGCTTACTTCTTTTCTTTTACTGTCCATTTTCTCTGGGTGCTTTCTTTCAACGTGCCCTTTCATTCTGTATTTCACGTTAGACGGGATCTCATAGGGACAATATCTGCATTTCTCAAAGGTGTTGCTGTGTGCATACCTCACATGTCTTTTTAATAACTCCTCGTCTTTATAATTCTTAAAACAAATTTCACATGTATTCATCTGAAGAGAAAAAAATATAAGACTCATAAGTTCTTTGTATTGAGACGATTAGTTTTGGGATTTGAGACTGCCTAACCAGAGCTATATGAGACGTTACAGGGGTACAGGACCTGCCACTGGGTTCATTTAGTTTATATTACAACAATAAGAAAATTCTGTTAATACATCAGTATTCTGGAACGGCAATGCTTGAAATCTGTATATCAGGAAAACAAACAAGTTTATACAAACTATAATTATCAGGTACTGCATACTACAACTTCCTAATAAGACAATAATATCTATATTATTCTTTCAGCATAAAGCATACGTAAGTCTAAAATAAAGTATTAATATCCATAAAGATATAAATATACAATTCATGAAAACAATTCAGACTGGCAACTACTTTATATATCTAAAACAAATGGGATTGTTAAGGACTAAATCGATCGAGAGGTTTAGAATGCCCATTACTTCTGCGAGGCATTTTGACATTATCTGCATTTTCTTTTTCAGGTTCTTCAATACAAAGACTTTCATCTGTAGTATCGAAGATTGAAACTGACGACTTATTATTTTTCAGGAGCCAGTTGTCAAAGCTACCAATAAATGGTTTCATCCTATCATGATGTATTATTATTTCTTTTGAAAATTCAGACTTCTGAATTTTGTAAATTAAATCTGTGAACACTATAATCAAATACGGGCCAGTCCATTTGCACTGCAGTTTTGGACTTTTCCCTTTTGCTTTAGATGGATGATAAACCCATACTGCATCGCCAACTTTGTATTGACAGGCATATATTTTGTGGTCGTACTGCTGTTTTTGCCGGTTACTTGCAGCAGCCATTTTTCTCGTGCAATATTATGGATTCTCCATAAGTTTGGGATTAATTGGGTAAGGTACTGGTGAGTAATATTGTCAGAAATTTGAGGGGGTTGCCCATACAACAAATCGACTGGTAACTCTATTTCTCTTCCAAACATCAACATGCTCGGGGAATATCCTGTGCTTTCATGTATAGAACTCCTATAAGCCATCATAGCTAATGGTAAATGCAAATCCCAATCTCGTTGGTCTTTTGCAATAAATTTACTTAATATGTCTTCTATTGTTCTATTTAACCTTTCGACCATGCCGTCACTCTGGGGGTGGAGTGCGGTTGTTCTAGTTTTGTCAATTTTAAATGTTTGACATAATGATTGCAATAGATGAGACTCGAATTGTCTCCCTTGATCTGTGTACTTGTCTTGGTAGACCGAAACGAGCTATGAATTCACCGACAAAAATTCTTGTGACAGTTTCTGCTTCTTGATCGGGCATGGGATACGATTCTGCCCATCGACTGAAATAATCGGTGATAACTAAAATGTATTTATTTTTGTTCTTTGTTTCTGGTAAAGGACCGAGAATGTCTATAGCAACACGCTCTAGTGGAGCTCCAACTAAATACTGTTTCATATGGCCTCTAGGATGACGCGTTGGGCCCTTTCTTGCACTACAGATTTCACAGCATTTACACCAAATTTCTATGGTTTCTTTATAACCTGCCCAGTAAAACCTGCTCGAAACTCTCGCTAGTGTCCTATGTATACCAAAATGACCTGCCACAGGATCGTCGTGTAACATTTTAATACTTGGTCATGCCAACACAAAGGTAAAATTAATTGTTTCACATTTCCATTTATAACTCTTAAACTTCCTTTGGCGGATATTTACAAAATGCTGTGTGATTCTAAGGAAAATGCTTAAAATTTGACTTTTACGAAATGGGATGGTTGAAATCATCATGTTTTTAAAAGAATTTGGCCGAAAACTTAAGAAAGCAGGTAAGTTAAAAGTTATTTAACTTTAAAATTCAACCTACAAGGTATTTCCTATATGAACAAATCATGAACAATATCTTCTTGCATGTGTATTTCTGTTTTGAATCTTGCTATTTTATGATTTTACGTCATTTTATTTGATCTTATATAGCAATTACACAATGGTTACGCCTGATTTTAAACTAAAAGGCCGAAAGATTTCAGAGTAGACAATGTCCATTTGTACACTGACAGAAGCCTAAAACATGTACAATTCACCTATATGCGAACAAATTGTTCATTCGACATAGGTATTTGCATATTGGCATTTTTATTAAAAGGGCTTATATAATCCTATTGTAATGGCTGCCGTCATGATAAGGCAAAATGGCCGCTATGCAAATTAGCAAATTACCCCAAATTTTGCCATATGGTCCCTACATTCTTGACTGGGGAGCTGGAGGTGTGACCAATCATATGTCTTCCCATATCTGCTGTTGACGTCTATTTTCCTTGGCGGGTAGAAAGGAATCTCCTCTTTGAAAATCACCTCTCGTCTATCCATCTCTGGATTCTCTGGATCATAGGGTTCTACTTTCGGGCTGGCAGGTGTGGCTATCTTTGTGGACGGATTAATTATCAATGGTAACTCATCTAATACGATAACTTCTGTGCATGTTTTAGGGGTTAAACAAGAAAGTGCTGTCTTGGAATCATAAAGTTTGTCAATGGGAGCTGCAGTATATATTGGTACAACGGGAGAAGATTCAAGAGGTGTAATTGGATCTGGTAACTGACTGATGATTGAGTTGTTGTTGTTATGGTTATTTAGAAGGCTCAACAGAGAGACTGGACTCCCTGTTTGTCTTGGCATCTCTGGAAATAAGTTTGGCTGTACTGTGTGTGCATTTTCTGACGTAATATCATCTGGTATCCCCAGGTATATAGGAATGGGACTGGCTATTGGAGTGAACTGAAAATCTCGAACTGCAGGTGTATTGATTTTGGATTTTACATTATTCTTTTTGTGGCTTACTTCTTTTCTTTTACTGTCCATTTTCTCTGGGTGCTTTCAACGTGCCCTTTCATTCTGTATTTCACGTTAGACGGGATCTCATAGGGACAATATCTGCATTTCTCAAAGGTGTTGCTGTGCATACCTCACATGTCTTTTAATAACTCCTCGTCTTTATAATTCTTAAAACAAATTTCACATGTATTCATCTGAAGAGAAAAAAATATAAGACTCATAAGTTCTTTGTATTGAGACGATTAGTTTTGGGATTTGAGACTGCCTAACCAGAGCTATATGAGACGTTACAGGGGTACAGGACCTGCCACTGGGTTCATTTAGTTTATATTACAACAATAAGAAAATTCTGTTAATACATCAGTATTCTGGAACGGCAATGCTTGAAATCTGTATATCAGGAAAACAAACAAGTTTATACAAACTATAATTATCAGGTACCGCATACTACAACTTCCTAATAAGACAATAATATCTATATTATTCTTTCAGCATAAAGCATACGTAAGTCTAAAATAAAGTATTAATATCCATAAAGATATAAATATACAATTCATGAAAACAATTCAGACTGGCAACTACTTTATATATCTAAAACAAATGGGATTGTTAAGGACTAAATCGATCGAGAGGTTTAGAATGCCCATTACATCTGCGAGGCATTTTGACATTATCTGCATTTTCTTTTTCAGGTTCTTCAATACAAAGACTTTCATCTGTAGTATCGAAGATTGAAACTGACGACTTATTATTTTTCAGGAGCCAGTTGTCAAAGCTACCAATAAATGGTTTCATCCTATCATGATGTATTATTATTTCTTTTGAAAATTCAGACTTCTGAATTTTGTAAATTAAATCTGTGAACACTATAATCAAATACGGGCCAGTCCATTTGCACTGCAGTTTTGGACTTTTCCTTTTGCTTTAGATGGATGATAAACCCATACTGCATCGCCAACTTTGTATTGACAGGCATATATTTTGTGGTCGTACTGCTGTTTTGCCGGTTACTTGCAGCCATTTTTCTCGTGCAATATTATGGATTCTCCATAAGTTTGGGATTAATTGGGTAAGGTACTGGTGAGTAATATTGTCAGAAATTTGAGGGGGTTGCCCATACAACAAATCGACTGGTAACTCTATTTCTCTTCCAAACATCAACATGCTCGGGGAATATCCTGTGCTTTCATGTATAGAACTCCTATAAGCCATCATAGCTAATGGTAAATGCAAATCCCAATCTCGTTGGTCTTTTGCAATAAATTTACTTAATATGTCTTCTATTGTTCTATTTAACCTTTCGACCATGCCGTCACTCTGGGGTGGAGTGCGGTTGTTCTAGTTTTGTCAATTTTAAATGTTTGACATAATGATGCAATAGATGAGACTCTGAATTGTCTCCCTTGATCTGTGTACTTGTCTTGGTAGACCGAAACGAGCTATGAATTCACCGACAAAATTCTTGTGACAGTTTCTGCTTCTTGATCGGGCATGGGATACGATTCTGCCCATCGACTGAAATAATCGGTGATAACTAAAATGTATTTATTTTTGTTCTTTGTTTCTGGTAAAGGACCGAGAATGTCTATAGCAACACGCTCTAGTGGAGCTCCAACTAAATACTGTTTCATATGGCCTCTAGGATGACGCGTTGGGCCCTTTCTTGCACTACAGATTTCACAGCATTTACACCAAATTTCTATGGTTTCTTTATAACCTGCCCAGTAAAACCTGCTCGAAACTCTCGCTAGTGTCCTATGTATACCAAAATGACCTGCCACAGGATCGTCGTGTAACATTTTTAATACTTGGTCATGCCAACACAAAGGTAAAATTAATTGTTTCACATTTCCATTTATAACTCTTAACCTATCCCATTAAACTGTTTACTCTCAAGAGAAATGTCTTCCCACTTTGGTTTTGGTTGATTTTCCGATTTTAATTTCAAGATGATTGCAATTGTATCGTCTTGTTGCTGGGCGGCTAATATTTCTTCTGTTGTCTTACTTTGCGTCCAATTTACTCCTTGTTCTGTACTTTCGATTTCTATTTCTTCTCTGATTGTAGAATCAGGTTCTGCCGTTTTAACTGCGCGCATGTAACAACTCGGTTCTTCTTCTGCGTTAGACTCTTTTGTTTCTTGTCGTATACAATGGGTGCATTGTGTACACGGACGACGCGAAAGTCCATCTGCATTCCCATGTTGTCTACTTGCCCTGTGTTGAACTTCAAAATTATAAGACGACAAAAACTCTAACCATCGGGCAGTTTGGCCTTCTGGATTTTTAAAGTTTAGAAGCCATCGTAGCGCACCGTGGTCTGTTCTGACAAGAAAGCTTGTACCATACACATAGTGATGGAAGTGTTTGATTGATGCTACGATAGCTAACAATTCTCGTCTTGTCACACAGTATTGCCGTTCTGTTTTACTAAAATTTTTACTATAATAAGCTACTACCCGTTCTCCATTTTCATGGACCTGGGATAACACAGCTCCTATACCAAATCCGCTAGCGTCAGTATCTAAAATAAATTTCTTATTCATATCAGGGTAACTAAGTATGGGAGCTGAAATGAGAAATTGTTTTAATTTTTCAAAAGATTCCTGGCAATTACTAGTCCATTTAAATTCTCGACCTTTTTCTGTCAATTTATGCAAGGGTCTAGCTGTATCAGAAAATTTTAAAATAAATTTTCTATAGTAAGAACAGGTACCAAGAAAACTGCGAATGTCATGAACAGAAGTAGGTGTAGGCCAGTCTTTTATCGCACTTATTTTTACAGGGTCAGTTGCTATGCCTTCTCGAGATACTATGTGACCTAAGAAATGTACTTTTTCTTGAAATAAGGCACACATTTTAGGGGATATTTTTAACCCTGCTTCTCTAATTTTAGATATGACCAACTCTAATCTTTCGATGTGATTTTCAAAAGTATCTGAAAATATTATAACATCGTCTAGATAAAGAAGACATATCTGCCAATTTAAACCTGCAAGTACGCATTCCATTAATCGCTCAAAGCAAGCCCCAGCATTGCATAGTCCAAATGGCATGTAACGAAACTGGAATAAACCTCTTTTGGTAACAAATGCAGTCTTTTCTTTGTCTGCAGGATCAATCTGAACCTGCCAGTAACCACTCTGAAGGTCAATAGTGGAATAGAATTTCGCGCCTCGTAGCGCATCTAGACAATCCTCTATGCGCGGTAAAGGAAAGCAATCTTTTTTTGTCAAATTATTTATTCTTCTGTAATCAATACAAAATCTAACGGAAGTAGGGTCATTTTTCTTTGGAACGAGTACTATCGGTGATGACCAGGGACTTATAGAAGGTTCTATAACTCCAATATCCAACATTCGTTGAACTTCGCGATCTGCAACTTCTTGTTTGGCCAGTGGTAGTCTTCTCGGATTCTGCTTAATAGGAGTAGCATCCCCTGTAT
Organism: Mytilus coruscus; assembly: GCA_017311375.1. Classification (NCBI taxonomy): domain Eukaryota; kingdom Metazoa; phylum Mollusca; class Bivalvia; order Mytilida; family Mytilidae; genus Mytilus; species Mytilus coruscus. Next base: position 75,194,742 of record CM029603.1, on the reverse strand, counting down.
TTATTTTGTGTTTTATTAGGCTGTACTACCTAATTCATTCTTGGAGTTTGCAAACGCCTCTGCTTGTCTTTTCAAAACTCCTTTCAGTTGTATTCTTTGTTCTTCTGTCAAATTAGAAATGCTGTTCTTAAATAAGGTAACTAAATGTTCTGGAACTTCGTCTGCTTTGCTATCTTTTATTTTAAATACTTTACGACTCGTTCGTTCAGTATTTTCAATTTCTAAAATATTGTCACAAAGATGACATTCTGCCAAACATGTGCTTTTGTATAGGGTACTCTCGAAACTAGTCAAATTAGCTATACGTAGTGGAATACGACCATTACTAGGGTCCACCAAAGCTCTAGCTACTAAAATTTCGTTGTCCTGCTTCATTATCGGTTCTATCATGGCATCCATTAAATGACTAGAATCTCCAAGTACTTTACTCATTATAATGGTTTCTGAGTTAGGGGGAAGTATAACATTCTGTTCTGAAGCTATTTTAAAAATACTAGACATTTGACTTTCTTTTTGGCATACTATTTCAAAATCCTCAATAGTTAACTTACTATGTCTAATATCAAGCTTACAATTTTTAGAATATAAAAAATTATAACCAATTATTGCAGGGGCATCAATTTCTGCGATCACAAACCGCTGTTTCCATATTTTGTCATTAATTTTAATATTGAAATCGGCTTGGCCCATAGTTTTAATAATTTCACCATTAGGGAGCTACCATTTGATTTTTATGGGGGGGCTAGGATGAAATTTGAAAAAAATAGGCAGGACAGGAGTTTTGAGTAAAAAAAAGGCAGGATGAGACACTTGCAAAAAAAAAAGTCAGGATGACAATTTAGGTAAGAAAAAGTCAGGATAAACTTTAAAAAAGGCAGGACCGAATAGAGTGAAAAATAAAAAGGCAGGACAGAGATTACAACTAAAAAAAAATGCAGGACAAAATTTTTCATCCTAGCCCCCCCATAAAAATCAAATGGTAGCTCCCTTAGCAAGTTTTAATTGAATGCCTTCATAAATTTTATTTGGTCTCTGTGATTCTGGAATTGATAAAAATTTCCTTATATGGATCACTGATAAAGTTGATCCTGTATCAATTAAACAATTAACGGACATCCCATTAATTTTTAACTTAAAATACAAACTATCGTTTAAATTATCATTTAATTTGAAAGATTTAAGCGGTCCTTCGTTAACTTTAATATTGGCTAAAGGTTGACCGTCAGCTTTAGCCTCTAAAAGTTTCCCGATTTAGTCTGACCCCTGGTGTCAGTTTGTGTTCCTTGTGACCATTTATTTCCCGTTCTATTGTTTGGCACGTATTTGCCACTGCTTCTCATTTCTTGGTACTTTCTGCAGTCTCTTTTGTAATGTCCTTTAATTCCACAAAAATAGCAGGCAACTTCTGATTTAAAACTGGGTTTCTGTTGGGACTGGTTATTTTCAATTTTTGCTAATCTGTCAATTACTAGTATACTATTCATGTGTATTTCAGGACCTTCTTCATCGTCTGATATACCTGACTGCATTCGTAATGCTACTCGGCTATTAAACTTCCTCCTATGTCCCGAAGTAAACACTTCAAATTCTAGGCCTATCCTTACACTGTCGTCTATAGAATTTGGCTTACCCTGAAATATTGCCCATTCTAAATCTGCGTCATTCAAAGAGTCTATAAAACAGTCTCTGGCTAACTGTTCTCTTACTTCTATCGGAGCAGTTGGATAAGCTAATCTAGTTACTCTCTTAATGTCTTGGGCAAGTTCGGGCAATGACTGATCTTTATTTCTACTTTTACCCTTCATTTGGGCCCTATACAATTCTGCTTGATTGCTCGGTTGAAACCGTGAGGTGAGTGCTGCAACTAAATGTGCGTAGCTTCTTCTTAAATCAGGCCTCAAATCACTCAAAATAGCTTGTGCCGACTCTCTGAGGCATGTAGCCAACTCTAAGGCTTTTGTATTTTCGTCCCACCCATTAATTTCAGCGATCATTTCAAAATGTACAATGTAGTCCTGCCAACTACCCAAACCATCGTAAGTTGCCGCTTTCTTATTACTGTGGATTCATTATTATTCGTTGGGTACCAATTTTCGTGGATTTTGTGGGTACAGGTAAACCACGAATTTAAATGTTCAACGAATTACAAATTTTCTATAAGATTGTATGCAGACTTTGGCAAAACCACGAAATCAAGTATCCACGAAAATGCAAGTTTTCCTCAATCCACGAAAATTGCTACCCACGAAAATAAATGAATCCACAGTACCCCGTGCATATGCACTATTACTGTTATGAGCAAAATTATTTAAAGGATTTGTCCTTAAATTATTTTCATATCTATTATTTGTTACATTAGAACCCTGGCAAAACCCTTGATTATCGCGATAACCAAGTACGTCCGCGTACCCTGATACTGTCCTGGAAGACTCCCGTGCATGGCCATCGCACTCTCTAGGATCTTCCGTACCAGTGCAGGCCTTCCATGGATTAACCCGCATGCCTCCGGATGGCATTGCATTGGTCCATTGGGGACCATGGGAGATACCCTGCAAAAAACTTGCACCCTCTACGTCCATAGGGACTTGGCCCTTAGTAAAAACTGGACTTGATGACCTGATGGGAAAAACGCTGATCTCCAAAACGTTCTTGTACGGATGAGTCAGCAAAATAACCTGAAAATGTATCTCCCCTTCCATGGGATACATGCTGATTGACAGTGCACTCGCGAGCCACTGAACCAGCGGCGGTTCTATCTCCTGAAGCCGCCCCGCCATTAGGTTCCTCAATTAAAATTAAATCATCTGCACTTTTGTTTGGTCTAATATTGCCCATAACTTGTCTTTCATCTCGGCCACTTCCATCTCTCTTTTTCACCCGCACCTGTACTTCTCCTGATGGGGTAGCGTCCATAAAATCATGCTGTACAGATGTGGGGAGTCTTGATCCCTGAGCACGTCCTTCTGACATTAATTCTGCTTCTGGAGTTAACAAGTGGTCAGATTTTTCTGTGCCTGTCGAGTCCAGTGTATTCTCTTTTCTGCCATGATCAGTTATATTTACTTTCAGGTCCGTTAAGATAGCTTCTTTTCTATTGAAACTATCCCACCGCTGCCACCAGAATTGTAACGGGCCGGGGGAGGGGTGTCGTGTGTATTTTAGTTTATAAATATTACAGATTGCTGCTTAATACTGCTACACTGCTTGTCAACTGGATACGACTATATTTGCTCTTATTTTATACTATAATGTAATTTAATATAACTGGATAGCTGTTTTACACTGGAACTACTGTCTAGGATACTGTCAGCAGATGATATCTTGTTTTAGTTTGTGTTCGTAAATCGTTTGACAAATATAATTTGGGGAGAGGGGTCTTTATAAATCCTATCTCTTAACGACTACTGAATAACCCAAGCGAATTCATAAAAGCGTAATGCAAATGTAAACTTAATAACTGTTTTAATTCAGCAATAAATAATATTGCAAATAACAATCAGTTGTATACAATATAAACAATTATATTAATATTTAAAACCTCTATCTGCTCCAGCTGCCTATGCCTTTATAGAAATAATATTGATTAAACAAAATACTTCTCTGGAATCTATTGTAGCTAAAAAGGGGAAATCGGGAAAAGCTCTGGTTAGGAACAAAGAAATAGTGACATACGACGCATTCAGTTACAATACAGACAATGAAATAGACAACTTGAACTTGAAACTCGAAAATATATTCTAAGGCTTATGCTCAACTAATTCAGCAGAAGCTAAAACGACAATTATTACTTTATACTTTTCTGACCAAAAATAAAACAGCTCAGCTTTACAAACAACAATATTAAAAATCAGGAAAACGCGTCAAACTGACTGACAACAATAAATATCTCAATTTCAGCTTAAACTCTGCTTTACTATTCCGAAGAATATTTCACGATAAAATTAATCTTTAATATTTTAAGGAAATTCAGCAAAAATATACTCAGATGCTAACCTTTCTCTATCTATAATTTATATAACTTTCTGGAACTTTATTTACTGCTAAAAGCTGCTAAACTGCTAATGGCCGTGCCCAGATGGAACAAGACTACCTAGGTTTAAGTGCTGCGCTTGCTTTTATGCGACACAATTTTGTCTACGGACACAAAAACGACAACAGTTTTGACGTTAGACAACAGTTAGAATGACGTCATGACACAGATTGCACTTTGAGGTGAACATACGGGTATTTGACATTTCAACGTTTGTAAACAAAAAAATAACAACATGGCGACGTCCATTCACGGAAAAGACCAGAGTAATATTTTAACAAGATTACTATACAAATTAAAGTTTTGTGCAATCGGACATATTTAGTAACTACAATAGGATACCAGAGAATCACGTTATATGTTTTCTCGACTGAAATGTCATATCAGACAAGTAAATCTGACAGCGTAATTTTAACAAATGAAGGGGTTCACTCACACAAATAAATTACACTCAGTTACATAATCCTCACTAGTCGATCATACAAGTTACAAATTCATCTATCAACAATCACTCATTCTTCTTCAGATACGTTAAAATCACAAAACCCCACTCCGTAACAGTATGTTCATAAAGCGAAAAAATATGTCCTGTCCCCAAGCACCCATGAAAGTAGTCCAAATAATTATGACGTCTTGATAGGCTATTATTTTTTCTTTGACGCCTTACATCGACGTCATAATGCTGAAGCCACCATTTTCGGTTGGACTTTGAGAGCATATTTTGCTCTCAACTTTGAGACAATTTAGCCATAAAATTTTCATTGAAGGCTAAAATTTTTGCATATATAAAATTTCTTACCTTTTATGTATGTGTTTGTTTAAAATATTTTCAATAAATCCCTACACTACAAAAGTCAAAAAGTCTGAAAAGACCAGTTTTGTCTGAATTTGCATGAATTTTTACTCGACATTCTTAATTTGTCTAAATAATTTTTAAAAATTCTTGACATAGACTGAATTTGTCTAAGAAGGTTCTTGATTTTTCTTGACAAGTGTCTTGACAGTATGAACATTGTCTTAAAATTTCTCAACACTTCCTGTATAATCTGATAAGAGTCTGGATTAGTCTCGACCAATTCTTGACTGTCTTAAATTTGTCTCGATTTGTCTTGACATATTCTTGACATTCTTAATAATGTCTGAATATGTCTCGACATATTCTTGACATTCTAAATAATGTCTGAATATGTCTCGACACATTCTTGACAGTCTTAAATATGTCTTGACACTATCTCAACAGTATAAATTTGGCCTGAAATGTGAACAGACTTATTCTGCACTGTTTATGACATTCTAATGCTGTTATTTACTCCTTTTATTATGGCTAAACTAAACTTTGAAGAATCAAGGATCAATTTGGTATTGTAAGATACCCTTTTGTGCAACTAAGTTGGAATACCCTGAATAATTCCCCATGTAGTTTAATTTTGATTTATTTTAATTAATTGATTAATTAATTGTTTTCACTTGGAATATAAGTCAAAGTTACTTACAAACACATTTAGATTTTGCCGTTCGCAAACTGCCAGTCAAATTTGCTTTACTAAAATAGGTGTCTTATAGGCAGTTTTTAAATGTGACCATGTGTCTCTTTTGGACCCCACACCATCTTTTGGGTTTATGTGGATAAAAAGAGGGGGCTCGTTTAGGTCAAAGAATTTGTTCCCATCTTGATTCAAAACCTTATTCATTTTTAGAACAACCCAAAAAATTTTTTATTCAAATTTTAGTGTTGAATTTTATAATTTTTATCAAAATAAATATTTGTGATAACTCCTTCCTGAAAAGAAAACGAATGTTTAGAACTATATTGTGCATGTCTGTTTGAGATCCATTTCATAAGACCAATGATTTCTATAGAAATCATTGATGGAACCCATTATAAATACATTTTTTTTATTATTCCTGGAGTAGATAATAATTTTCTTTTAATATTTGGGAATTATTCAATTTGTTTTTATGTTAAGATAATTAACTTCATATTTTGATGAAAAAATCCATTTTAATTCAATTTTTTCATCAAAATGATGATATTCATTCATCTATCAACAAACTTTTAAATTGTAGTGGCATATTCGGCCAACTGATAAGTTGTATGGCTGATTACAGGTAAAGCAGTAATTTCTATTTGACAGTTGTGTGTACTCTTGGGTGGAATACCTTAATTTTATGGGAACATCCTGTCCATGTGTAATACTTAATATATATATTCCAACAGATGACATTACACAAATTTTCTTCTGTTAAATGAATGATTTGTATATCATCATAATTTGCTATTTATATAAACCACATTTTGGTATAATATTTATTTACCATATCAACATTGAATATTATGAATGTAGAATGAAATATGTCTACAGTATGATTGGTTTTAATCATTTAATTTATAAGATTTAGGAATCAAAATTTGTAATTATTTAAAACCCACATTCAAATTGTATTATATCAACACACCCTCATTTGAATTATTTTATACTTTAGATTTCATAGCCATATTTGCATTTGTAAAAATATTTATATACCCAAATTTTCAATTATTTTACATGCCCATGCAACTTTTATTTTGTTGTAAGAAGTGTAACTTGGAACAACAGTATATCATATAAAGAGAAATAAAGATTAAAGTTATATCATGAATATTGATCATGATTTGTAAAACTCAGAACTGTCAAGTAAATTTAAGACACAATTCAAAATGTTCAGAATGTGTCAAGCCATACTGAGAAAAAATAAGAATGTCGAGAATATGTCGAGAAATATCAAGACAGTATTCAAATGTCAAGAATTTGTCAAGAAATTTTAAGACCATATTCAGAATGTTGAGAATATGTCGAGTAAATTTCATACAAATTTAATATAAATGAGAATTTGTCAAGAAAAATTAAGACACGAGTCATACTTTTGGAGAATGTCGAGTAAAGTTCATGCAAATCAAGACAAAATTGGTCTTTTCAGACTTTAGACTTTTGTAGTGTACAGTAATAATAAAATAAGTTACAATTCCATCCGAGGCGGACGATTATCTACTGCTTTTTAAAACGTTTATCTGATTTTTTTAGAGAGTATAAAATAAATTTTGCACGAACAGGTAAATTTGACAGACCCGAATTTCCGGAACCTTTGTTTTATATTATCCGGAAATTCAGGTCCGTCAAATTTACCGAGTTTGGTTCAAAATATATTTTATACTCCTAAAATGAAGCATCTTAAGGAGAAATCAGCTAAACGTTTCAATAAAGCAGTAAATTCCTCTCAAAGTCCAACTGAAAATATGAGTTCGGCGTTATGACGTCGATGTAAGGCGTCAAAGAAAAAATATATATAGCCTTTCAAGACGTCATAATTATTTGGACTACCATGAAAGAGGGCAGTAATGCCCTTTAACGTCAGGCGTCAAACAGTCATGTTCGGCTACCGTTAGCGTCAAAATGGTAAGAAATAGTGACATACGACGCATTCAGTTACAATACAGACAATGAAATAGACAACTTGAACTTGAAACTCGAAAATATATTCTAAGGCTTATGCTCAACTAATTCAGCAGAAGCTAAAACGACAATTATTACTTTATACTTTTTCTGACCAAAAAATAAAACAGCTCAGCTTTACAAACAACAATATTAAAAATCAGGAAAACGCGTCAAACTGACTGACAACAATAAATATCTCGAATTTCAGCTTAAACTCTGCTTTACTATTCCGAAGAATATTTCACGATAAAATTAATCTTTAATATTTTAAGGAAATTCAGCAAAAATATACTCAGATGCTAACCTTTCTCTATCTATAATTTATATAACTTTCTGGAACTTTATTTACTGCTAAAAGCTGCTAAACTGCTAATGGCCGTGCCCAGATGGAACAAGACTACCTAGGTTTAAGTGCTGCGCTTGCTTTTATGCGACACAATTTTGTCTACGGACACAAAAACGACAACAGTTTTGACGTTAGACAACAGTTAGAATGACGTCATGACACAGATTGCACTTTGAGGTGAACATACGGGTATTTGACATTTCAACGTTTGTAAACAAAAAAATAACAACATGGCGACGTCCATTCACGGAAAAGACCAGAGTAATATTTTAACAAGATTACTATACAAATTAAAGTTTTGTGCAATCGGACATATTTAGTAACTACAATAGGATACCAGAGAATCACGTTATATGTTTTCTCGACTGAAATGTCATATCAGACGAAGTAAATCTGACAGCGTAATTTTAACAAATGAAGGGGGTTCACTTTCACACAAATAAATTACACTCAGTTACATAATCCTCACTAGTCGATCATACAAGTTACAAATTCATCTATCAACAATCACTCATTCTTCTTCAGATACGTTAAAATCACAAAACCCCACTCCGTAACAGTATGTTCATAAAGCGAAAAAAATATGTCCTGTCCCCCAAGCACCCATGAAAGTAGTCCAAATAATTATGACGTCTTGAAAGGCTATTATATTTTTTTTCTTTGACGCCTTACATCGACGTCATAATGCTGAAGCCACCATTTTCGGTTGGACTTTGAGAGCATATTTTGCTCTCAACTTTGAGACCCAATTTAGCCATAAAATTTTCATTGAAGGCTAAAAATTTTTGCATATATAAAATTTCTTACCTTTTATGTGTTTGTTTGTGCAAAATATTTCCAATAAATCCCTACAGTAATAATAAAATAAGTTACAATTCCATCCGAGGCGGACGATTATCTACTGCTTTTTTTAAAACGTTTATCTGATTTCTTTTTAGGAGAGTATAAAATAAATTTTTGCACCAAACTCGGTAAAATTTGACAGACCCGAATTTCCGGAACCTTTGTTTTATATTATCCGGAAATTCAGGTCCGTCAAATTTTACCGAGTTTGGTTCAAAAATATATTTTATACTCCTAAAATGAAGCATCTTAAGGAGAAATCAGCTAAACGTTTCAATAAAGCAGTAAATTCCCTCTCAAAGTCCAACTGAAAATATGAGTTCGGCGTTATGACGTCGATGTAAGGCGTCAAAGAAAAAAAATATAATAGCCTTTCAAGACGTCATAATTATTTGGACTACCATGAAAGAGGGCAGTAATGCCCTTTAACGTCAGGCGTCAAACAGTCATTTTCGGCTACCGTTAGCGTCAAATTGGTTAAAATTTTACCGTGATTCGTCAAAATATCCTTATCGTGATTCGTCAGAGGTCTCAAATAATTATCGTTACTGTCATTTTTGGAAAAAAATTAACGTGATTCGTCAAAATCAGTCGATGTTTTTATCGTCTAAAAGAAAGTGTACATTTTATCGTCATACACCAAAAATTACCGTTAACGTCATTTGGCAAGAATTTTAACCGTTATTCGTCATGAAGGTACCCCCATTACGACCCTCATGAAAAAAATGTGTAATTTTAAACCGTCCTAAACAGGGGTCTCATTGGGGGTCTAATCCCGGATCCCGCTTATTGTTTTGTCAGATTCCCGTATCCGCTTATCATTTTTTTAGTTTCCCGTTTCCCGCTTATATTTTTTCCTATAAGAAGTCGCCTCGCAAGAGCCCTCCTATCGGTATATTACACTTGTATTACCATTGGCAAGATATCAGCGATAAATGGCTTACTGGTGTCAAAAATTTAGGAATGATACAAAAAGTTTGTCAGTGACTCGCCAAAGGTGGGTGGTACTCTGGGCGCCAAGACTGTGAGAAGCGTAACTACATGTCCAATAAACTGTGGGTAAAAATTGCAGCAGGGGATCTGGGGCCGCTGAATGCACCCAGCAGGTCTAGGGTAGATTTGAGAGTACTCGAAGTTGCTGAAAGCTAGTTGATTAATTGCTAAAAATGGCAAATAGTTCATGATTGTTCAGGACAAAAACAAATTTACAATAAATACAACAGGTAGCTAGGTCCTGATCGTCGAAGATGAAGGTCTGGAATTTTAGAAATGCAATGCATGCATAGAAAATGTGGTTTTCTTGGATAGGAACATAGATTTTGCCTTTCAGTAGACCACCTACGAACCCCTCAAAGAGTTTTTGCAAGCTGCTTAACGTGTAGAGAGCGTGGCATTCTCTCTATACTAGCGGCATCGGATTTAACGTCCCCATTCTGACCAGACGTGACTGCGTAATTATACATTACGCACAACCAAACGAACGCCTAACTTCGGCAAGGATTTTATTGTAGGTCGGATAAGGACCAATTAAGTGGAAAGCTAGTTGAAATTCAACAACAATTAATAAAAAATAAATCATGTATATAAAAAAGGCAGGGTTTTGAGCATGATGAGCTTATTCAAGTATTTGTTGATAGAAATGAAATGATCTGAACCAAAGATCTAGTTTTTAGTTTATATAAGGTGGAATATAATGACATTCTATCGAATACTCAATTCACTAAGGATGACAGACTAGTGTACAAATGACATTTGATAATTAAAGAGTTTTACCGAGTTCACATGTAAATGTATCTACAGATAATGTTGTTTTTATTTTTTGTATATAAAAAAAAATATTTGTGAAAAAAATATGTGTACAGGTGCGTGAATAAAGTGCCTAACGGCAGCTACGCCCCTGACTGTCATAAGATTATATTGAGAAAAAACGGAATACATTTGGTATAATAAACAAACAAAAATTACTTATATCCCCATCACACTAGGACCACGATCCAACTACGTTCTCAGAAATTATAAAATTTTGAAAGTCTTAGTAAGATCGTGGTAAGGTCGTAATAAGGATATGCCAAGTCTTCATGATCGTGGAGCTTTGAATATGCTCAAAACATTCGTAGTGTAGTCATGGCCAAAACTAGTTGAAGTAGAACCGTATGAACTCAGTCGTAGTAAGGACGCAGTTAGATCGGGATGGGCGTAGAAGCATCGTATTGGGAACGTGGTGCAATCGGGGTTGCCAGTGGAAAATATTTCGCTGCAACCTTAGGTAGGCCTATAAGATTTCACTGCGACTATCCCGATTTCACTATACGTCTTAATTACGCTTCTACAATATTGATTCGATTATTCTACGATGAGGAGTATAATAATGCGCAGCTACTTTGCCCTTGTCGTCCTCATCCACATCACTACGATTCTACTACGTCATAGACATGAGAAATGTGTTATATTTCCTAATTTGCAAATTGGAAATTTCAAAATTGCATACCTTTTTTTGAGACCTCTGCTTTTTATTTAGCGCCCCGATCTCTAAGTGTTTTAATACCTTTAGTGGAAAGTTATCTCCAGGAAACTGATGTGTACAATGGGAAAGTCAAGAGATTTATAGGGACGAAGAGCGTAGTGACAACGAAATGGAGTCGTTTTTCGGTCGTAGTAGACACGTATTGAAATCGTAATGCGATCGGGAAGGTTTTGGAAGAAGCGTTCAGAGATCGTGTAAGTCGTGGTAAGGTCTTATTAGACGCAGCATGAGCGTGACAAGATAGTAACTATAGAACGTGTTACTGTCGTAGCGAAATCGTAGCAGGATCTTATCAGGATCATAGCAAGATCGCAGTATCAACGTGAAAACTATGAAATAATTTAATGAATTTTCAAGCCAACCATATCCCGATCTCACTGCAATCTTATCTATTTTAGTTAGTAAATCACTCAAGTATGAGGTCAACTCCTTATTCATGGTCTTGGTCTATAGTGTGATGGGGGCTTTACATCCACTTTATTTGAACTTTGGTGGACATCTGTCTCATTGGCAGTCAATCCACATCCCTTTTTTCATTTTTTGACAACAAATTTTGATTCACGCTTAATAAAATGATGATTTTCCCGGATTCCCGGCTCATTTTTTGGTAATTTCACGTGTCCCGCCCGACTTTATTTCCCGTTTTCACGGACAATAATTTGACTTTCACGTGTCACGCTTACAAAATCGGCCAATCCCGCGTCACGCTTAGACCCCAATGAGACCCACTAAACAGAAGTCTATTACTTAAAAGTCCAACCGATGACGGAAACAATATCCGGACGCCTTTATTATCGTTTTTCTCCCAAAATAACCCAAACGAAATAATCATAAGCGAGGATGACAAATGCGACTATACATTGTACCTATAGGACACAAAGGCATGATGATTACTTTATTGTGGAAGGAAGAGAAGCGACACACAAAATGAGGTCTTCTCGTTTATAGTATAGATGCGCATCGGTGTTAGATCTCTCATGAGGAGGATCATACTGCATTTAACATGCTGTTCTGATTAGCTATTACTTGTACTATGTCCATGATTGTATTCGTAAGTAAAAGTGCTTCTATTTGGTACATGCAAATCTGTGTTTGATCTCTCATTGTTATCATTTATTTCCTTCTGTCTTGTCAAATCCATTCGGAATTCTTGCAAGTCATTTCTTAATTTAGATAGCTCCTGTTTACTATGGCAAGCTCCTTGTTAACTCCTGGTTAACTGAATACAAATTATCCTTTGTCATACCAAGTGTTCGTTTTATAGTTTCAAGCTCATGTTTGCTCAAATCAAGTTCATGAGTACTTAAATCCACCTGCTTCCTTTAATAATAAATACCGTCGTCCATCGAATTAAATGTACCATGAAATTTTGCTTGATGCGAACCTACCTCTGAAAACCTAATAACATTTTGCCCCATTGAACGGGTTATTGGATCGCTGCCACCACTGTCGTGAAAATTGTGCCTCCGAGCGGTTTGAATATCTTCAGAAAAAATCTGATGGAAAATTATTCACGAAATCAAAGTACAAAATCAATATAATAATCACATGGATATTTACTATTATCGGTCGTCCCTCTGTCTGTATCACTCTGCTCAGCTCTTAATAAAATTACATATCACGGCTTTGTGACGTCAAATATGTTGACCCGGCCTTAATAACTTTGACCCGGACATATCACCGACGTCATAATAAATATATGAACCGACGTTGATAAGTTTGACCCGAACTTATAACGTCATCTTCCGGTTTGCTGGTGAAACAAAGAAAACACTCGTTTCTATCATGCAAAATACGCAAATACAACCTGATAAATCGATTATCTGGTTGTCTGTATATTTATATTGTAAAATATCAGCTGCTCGACACAATATGAAGCCTTTTTGATCTCGTTCGCTGCGCTCGCTCGACAAAAAGCTTCATATTGTGACTCACAGCTGATATTTTACGACATCAATATGCAGACAACCTGATAATCGGTCCATATTAAACAAATAAATAAGTACAGCTGACAAAAATACAAAATAAAAACGTTAACCTGTGTGTCAGTAATAATTAACACAATTTTCCAACAAGTTTCTTTAAAAAAAGAAAAGCAATACGTAAACCCGACCCCGCTGACTGGGTTCTTGTTGATTTTTTTGCTTTTGATTAAACACCTTTAATGAAAATATGTAATTTTTGTGTAGATTCTTGCGCAAGTCAATTGAAAGCAATGTTGGATTTTAGTTTAAATAGAAATTTGTATACAGCTACCATTTGAAATTACCTTTTAAGGCTTGACTATTTTATTTATTACTTGGGAGTGTACATTATTTTTTCTCCGTGTTTTCTGTACAAAGACCTAATTCTATTGCAATTCTCAATTTCTGCAAACCGGATGTCTAAAGCAAATTGCACAGACCAATCAAGATGTAAAGTTCAGCAATCAATTTGCTTTATAATCTGGATGCGTTTATTTTATCTTTCATATCTTCATACTGCTTTAAATTATTCTTATACTCATTGAAGCTGTCTGTACTCGTGGAAGAGGTTATATAGAGAAATTGAAGTCCAATTTCCATGTGAAGTGTAACTCTGTGACACAAATTATAATAAGATTTCGTATTTTGTTCTTGAGAGTAACACACCAGCTTCATTAGGACCTCTTATATACTGACAATTATTTTGGTCAGATAAATCATTTCAAATTTTAAGGATTTCCTGAAGTAACTTAAATCAATTTAAAAATTCGACAGGAAAACTTAGTTTTGAAAAATATCTTGTTTTCATAAGTCTTGTAAATACTCGAACATGCAATCAAAGGAACCAATTTATATAAAAAGTTTATTATAATTTCGGTAAAAATCAATAAACTCATCATGGACACGTGGTCAGGATTAAAGTTTTGTACGCCAGACGCGCGTTTCGACTACAAAAGATTCACCAGTGACGCTCGGATCAAAAAAGTGAAAAAAGGCCAAATATAGAACAAACTTTAGGAGCATTGAGGACCCAAAATTCCGAAAGGTTTTGCTAAATACAGCTAAGGTAATCTATATATATTCTGGATAAGAATATGCATTTGCGTCATCACGTATATTTATTCTAGGTTCAAATCTTCGGATGTCAAACTGCCTACCTCAAGTGGTTTGACTCCGGATTCATTGCCATTCAATCCGGGATTTGTGTCAACGCAAACCGATATTGTTGTCAAACTATATTTTAAATCCGATTTTGTTGTGTTATGTGAAGGGAAAATGGTACTATTACATTTTCCCTGCATTAGGTTGGCCTTTTGTGTAACCAAGGCAAGTGAAGGAAGTCAACTTAGGAGCGCTGTGATTGGATGTTAGGGTACAATATATTTTTTTATTTATCTATGAATAACTGCAGTGTGTATATTTACAATATAAATTTTGAAACCTATTGAAATATTTTCTAGAGAATTATTCGAAAAGACTTCAAAAATTTCATAAATTTGGTGTAAAATGATGGTGGGCATGGATAACATTAACAAGCTCCGTTGGAAGTTGGTCATGATACTATTTGGCTTCAATTTTAAAGTACTAACAGCACACATTACTGTTTTAACCGGGTTTTATTATAAAGGTGGTAAATTTAGAAAATGTTAGTATTGTCGCCTATGGCAGAATAAATAGTACCGTTTTCCCTATACTGAAGATAGCAAGGGAAATCAAAATCAATCAGACTCCAGTTAAAGTATACTATTTTGAAGCTTTTGATTAGTACATTTGATTTTTATCACAAAGAATAGAATTGTTTCACTGAGAACAATACTGTGTTGAGAAAAGTGCTGAGTCATCATAATAAGTCAAATTGACGGGTACTGATATAAAACTTTATTCTAGGATTTCAATATTAACTATATTGTATAAAATGCACCAAACTATAGTTCTTTTGTATTTGTTTTCACCTTTCGCAATGATTAATTCAATTGGAAACACCAGAATTCAAGTCGCGACAAATATTTTTAACTGAAATATTTGCCTTTTTTTGCTGTGTAATTCCCTAAGTGTATGACTTGGGTATTTCTGAAGACATAATCTATTAAAATGGGAAATTGTCTGGTTAAGTTTGTACTGTTTATGGAGTAAGGCAATATTTGGTCATACTAGAAGCATTTTCAGTGTTAAAATTGTCCATCTAAGAAAAAAAGAGGCCCACTTGAGGCTTAATTTAGATAGAATTTATACTCTCCTGTGTAAAGAATTGGTCACATTCTTGGCAATTCATGCAGCAAATATTTCAATAGTGCTTCATTTTGTAGTTTCTATCTTTTATTATATCAGGCATATATAATTTTTCATTTTCTACTGTCTGAAAGGACTTTTGTTGAAATTAATACTCCCAATGGACATAATTCAGCTTTTCATAGATTAATACAGGCAACAAAGGCAACTTTACAGCTGAGTATTTTGGATATTTAATGTTTAAAGTGTCTAATATCTTTGTTTTCATCATCTCAAGACAGAATAATGGATTTTATAACAAGCTCTGAAATTTTGAACCACAATATGGCATATACTAAAGCATGGAATGGAGATTAGTATGAAAAATCTTGAGTTTGTGCTTATGTTGTAAATTTTGGATAAAATGAATACAAATTGAATGGAACTGTCAATTTTATCTGTTTAAATGGAACTGTTTATTATTCTTTTTAAATAAGATAAGATATGATTGGATACAGGTTGTTTATTAAGCCTTATCTGAAAGAAGTAGAGAAAGAGGTAAACCAGCATGTAGGGGTGGGGACATTAAATGATCCATGTTTCTTTAAGTAATGGGAACATACAAGTATTTATTATAGCCAAGGTTTTTACAATAACCCAGTATTGCATTAATGGTGTCATAAGAATTTTTTATATCTTTATGTCACAGTATACTGAAGATAGCAAGGGAAATCAAAATCAATCAGACTCCAGTTAAAGTATACTATTTTGAAGCTTTTGATTAGTACATTTGATTTTTATCACAAAGAATAGAATTTTTTCACTGAGAACAATACTGTGTTGAGAAAAGTGCTGAGTCATCATAATAAGTCAAATTGACGGGTACTGATATAAAACTTTATTCTAGGATTTCAATATTAACTATATTGTATAAAATGCACCAAACTATAGTTCTTTTGTATTTGTTTTCACCTTTCGCAATGATTAATTCAATTGGAAACACCAGAATTCAAGTCGCGACAAATATTTTTAACTGAAATATTTGCCTTTTTTTGCTGTGTAATTCCCTAAGTGTATGACTTGGGTATTTCTGAAGACATAATCTATTAAAATGGGAAATTGTCTGGTTAAGTTTGTACTGTTTATGAAGTAAGGCAATATTTGGTCATACTAGAAGCATTTTCAGTGTTAAAATTGTCCATCTAAGAAAAAAAGAGGCCCACTTGAGGCTAAATTTAGATAGAATTTATACTCTCCTGTGTAAAGAATTGGTCACATTCTTGGCAATTCA
The DNA here is from genome assembly GCA_017311375.1 of Mytilus coruscus. NCBI lineage: Eukaryota > Metazoa > Mollusca > Bivalvia > Mytilida > Mytilidae > Mytilus > Mytilus coruscus. The sequence continues at coordinate 75,178,063 of CM029603.1, read as the reverse complement.
TGCAGCAAATATTTCAATAGTGCTTCATTTTGTAGTTTCTATCTTTTATTATATCAGGCATATATAATTTTTCATTTTGTACTGTTTGAAAGGACTTTGACTGGAAATTAATACTCCCAAGGGACATAATTCAGCTTTTTCATAGATTAATACAGGCAACAAAGGCAACTTTACAGCTGAGTATTTTGCATATTTAATGTTTAAAGTGTCTAATATCTTTGTTTTCATCATCTCAAGACAGAATAATGGATTTTATAACAAGCTCTGAAATTTTGAACCACAATATGGCATATACTGAAGCATGGAATGGAGATTAGTATGAAAAATCTTGAGTTTGTGCTTATGTTGTAAATTTTGGATAAAATGAATACAAATTGAATGGAACTGTCAATTTTATCTGTTTAAATGGAACTGTTTATTATTCTTTTTAAATAAGATAAGATATGATTGGATACAGGTTGTTTATTAAGCCTTATCTGAAAGAAGTAGAGAAAGAGGTAAACCAGCATGTAGGGGTGGGGACATTAAATGATCCATGTTTTTTTAAGTAATGGGAACATACAAGTATTCATTATAGCCAAGGTTTTTACAATAACCCAGTATTGCATTAATGGTGTCATAAGAATTCTTTATATCTTTATGTCACAGTATAGGGAAAATGGTACTATTACATTTTCCCTGCATTAGGTTGGCCTTTTGTGTACCCATGGCAGGTGAAGGAAGTCAACTTAGGAGCGCTGTGATTGGATGTTAGGGTACAATATATTTTTTTATTTATCTATGAATAACTGCAGTGTGTATATTTACAATATAAATTTTGAAACCTATTGAAATATTTTCTAGAGAATTATTCGAAAAGACTTCAAAAATTTCATAAATTTGGTGTAAAATGATGGTGGGCATGGATAACATTAACATGAAACACATGAACACGAGCAAGACTTTTCGAAATTTATACAAGATAATTTAAATTGCTTAGAGGTTCTAAATATTGACAGAAAAAGAAAGAGTATGGATACTGTAAAAAACCGTTCTGGTCAGAAATTATTAGATTTATGTAAAGGTAATGACTTGTGTATTGTTAATGGTCGTATTGGTGATGATAAACATGAATCTGGTAAATTAACATGTAAAAATACCAGCGTTATTGATTACTGTATTTGTACATATGATTTTCTTAAATTTGTATCAAACTTTAAAGTTAATGAGTTTTCACCTTTATACTCAGATGTTCACTCTCCAATTACCGCTACTTTACACATGAATGCATTTATCGCTGTAAATGACCAAATTGACAACACAGGCGATAGTTCAATTAGCTGTAGAGTTAAAAAGTGGGACGTGTCAAAAAAAACTTCATATGTTGATAATATAGATAAAGAAAAACTTCAAGTATTATATACTGAATTGGAAGAAACTTTGAGTGACAATCTAGAGAAGGATAAAGTTAATTCTTTTGTCAGCAAATTAAGCAATATTTTTATTGATAGTGCAAAGAATACTTTTGGTTCCCGAAAAGATACGCGAAAGCGAAAATCTACTAATAAGAAGCCCAAGGGAGATAAACCTTGGTTTAATCAGAGACATATAATATGTCTCTGGTTTAATGAAGAATGTAGGTTCGAAAGACAAAACTATCGTAAACTTAAAAGAAAGCTTAAGTTTAGAAAAACAGATACACTTCAACGAGAGGTTTCAGAAGCAGAGAAACGTTATAAAAAGACACTCGATGCGAATAGTAAAAAGTATTGGAAGCAAATGCGTAGTAAGCTTAAATATCTGAAAACATCCGACCCGAAAGAGTATTGGAATCTTTTAAATAGGGGTAAACAGAAAAAGCAACAAAATCTTCCGCTCGAGGACTTATTCGACTTTTTACAAAAAACTAAACCAAAAGGTTGAAGAACCCCCTAATCGCGAAATGTCCAATACAGATCTATTTGATAATGTTGACATTGATCTTTTGAACGATAAAATTAATGACTACATTTCTAGAGAAGAAATAGCTAAATGCATTAAAAATCTGAAGAACAACAAAGCCTGTGGTGAAGATCATGTAGTAAATGAATACATGAAATCTACTGCAGATTTGTTTCTTCCGATTTATGAGAAGCTATTTAACCTCATATTTGACTCCGGCGTTCTGCCCGATATTTGGCTAATTGGAAATATAAAACCTATATATAAAGATAAAGGCAACCAGTTTGATTCAAAAAACTTCCGTCCGATAACCATTTTGAGTTGCCTTGGTAAATTATTTACAGCTATACTTAATGAAAGATTATGTCTTTTCTCTGAAAAAAAAACACTCTTGCTAAATGAAAATCAATTTGGATTTCGAAAATCATACTCGACAACTGATAGTCTATTTTCTTTATACTCAAATACTGAAATTTTGAAATATAGAAATAAAAAACTGTTCTGTGCATTCGTCGATTTTGAAAAGGCGTTTGATACGGTTTGGAGAGAGGTTCTCTGGTATAAACTACTTTTGAATGGTATTAAAGGGAAAATATATAATGTTATTTTAAATATGTATAAAGATATTAAATTTTGTAGTACATATAATAATCAGAAATCAGACTATTTCTCATGTGATATTGGGGTACGGCAAGGTGAGAATTTGCCTTTCCTGTTTGCCTTATTTTTGAACGATTTGCAAGATTTTTTAGAAACGGAAAATCTTCAGGGTCTTAACGTGATTTCATATTTACTAGAAGATAAGTTGAACACTTACCTGAAACTGTTTGTCCTACTATATGCAGACGACACGGTCCTTATGTCTGAATCAAAAGAAGACTTACAAAATATATTAAACAAATTTGGAGAGTACTTTAATATATGGAGACTAAAGGTAAATGTTAACAAAACCAAAGTCATGGTATTTTCAAGGGGAAGGCCTAGTGCAGATTTAAAGTTTTCCTTAAATGGGGCAGATATAGATATAGTCCATGAATTTAACTATCTTGGTATGCTATTTAGCAGGACCGGGAATTTCAGTAAAGCAATAAAAAAGCAAGCAGAGAAGGCAACAAAAGCAATGTATGAGGTTTTAAAAAGAGGTCGTATTCATAATTTATCAATTGAATGTCAAGTAGAACTGTTTAATAAAATGGTAAAGCCAATTCTGTTGTATGGCTCAGATGTATGGGGATTTAGTAAAAATATTCAATGTATTGAAAGGGTACAATTACGATTTTGTAAATTGTTACTTAAGTTGAAATCATCCACCCCAAACTATATGATTTATGGTGAACTTGGCATTTTTTCCTGTTCAACTAGATATCAAACTAAAAATGATTGCGTTTTGGACACGACTTTTATCTGGAAAGGATTCAAAACTGTCTTATTTGGCGTATCAATTATTTTACAAATTGTCGGTCGACAATCTTTTTGAATCGCCATGGTTAAAGTTTTTAAGAAAAGTATTTGATGATACTGGCTATTCCTACATTTGAACAGCTCAGCTTTTTCCTAGCTCAGATTGGCTTATTTCTTCAATAAAGATGCGCCTACATGATCAATTAAGACAGGAATAGCATTCACTTATGTTAAATTCACCAAAATCTATAAATTATAGATTATTTAAGGAAACATTTCAGTTTGAATCTTTTTTAAATATATTGGAAGATAAAGATATCTATACGCTGTGTAAATTTAGAACCACAAATCATAGACTTCCTATAGAAACAGGACGGTGGAATGGAATAGAAAGGGAAAATAGAAAATGTTTGAAATGTAATAATAACTGTATTGGTGATGAATATCATTATATTCTGGAATGTAAAATATTTGAGACTGACAGAAAAAACCTAATTGATAAAAATGTGTGGCAAAGGCCAAATATTTTGAAATTTAAAAAAATAATGAGTTGTACAAACAAGACTAAATTAGAAAAACTATGTAGATTTATACGCAAAATAAATAAATCATTTGTTCTCTAGGCTATAACATAACCCCCATTTTGTATATATTGTACATACTGATATATGTGTATGTGGGTACTTAATGATAATTAGTGTATGCCTGTGTGTATGTTTGTGTGTAAGATGTTATAATGTATAAGTTTGTTTCATTGCTATATATAGATATAGGAAGATGTGGTGTGAGTGCCAATGAGACAACTCTCCATCCAAATAACAATTTATAAAAGTAAACCATTATAGGTCAATGTACGGCCTTCAACACGGAGCCTTGGCTCACACCGAACAACAAGCTATAAAGGGCCCCAAAAGTACTAGTGTAAAACCATTCAAACGGTAAAACCAACGGTCTAGTATATATAAAAAACGAGAAACGAGAAACACGTATAAATTACATAAACAAACGACAACTACTGTACATCAGATTCCTGACTTAGGACAGGTGCAAACATTTGCAGCGGGATTAAACGTTTTAATGGTACCAAACCTTCTCCCTTTTTCTGAAACAATAGTATAACATCACAACATAGAAAAACACACGATAAAACATCAATTGGAAGGCTTAACTCAATCAAAAACGTAAATTAACACACTATGAACGAATAAATTCGATCTGTGATACCTGAAAGTAAATACATAGTTAATAAAATATTAGGGACAAACATTCAAGGCCAAAAAGCAAACAAACAAGTCCAAATAAAGCCATGGCAAAACACTACCGCGAAATATTAAACCCTTAGAAAATAATCACTTTTGAAAAAACCGGTTTTCATAATATATACAGGCAAGGATTTGTATAGTGAGAAGGATTGGAATCTCGCGGTATATCGACACTTCTCGCGTATCGTGAGATGTTGCGTACTCGCCACTATAAATTTATACGCGCCTGATAGTAAATATCCGGTTGAACGGCGTGTATTGCAAGATAATTATTTCTGACTTGTTTATAGTTAGGTTAAGTTTGTTTAAACATCTTTGGTCATTATTTTGTGTTAATTCGCAAAGATATCACGATTCCTTCTGAGTATGTCATATTGAGGACCTCCCCCAAGCTGGAAAATAAACTTTGATAGTCGTTTACATTTGGCAGTTGCCGAAAATTATCGTAATTATGTTGTTGTTTTTCTTTTGATCGTAATTTGAGTTGCCCAACACATCTTTATGATACTAGTAATAGCTGTTTAAGATAACCTCAAAGAGAAGGTCAAAACAATAAATTATTTTCGCAGCTTGTTTTTTGGTCCTTTCTTTTAGCAAATGTTTAGTATATGAAACTGACCCAACTACATGTATCACAAGAGCATTGACAAACGGAGGAAAGCATACAGTTTTCAAGAATAGTCTGTCTGGCAGGAAGTTAAAATAAGTTCATGATTATAAAAAACAGTAAAAGTCTTGATTTGTTTTTTAAATCAATGGTTGTACCCATGGCAAGTACAAGTAAATTTCCCTTGTGAAAAACATTAGTAACACAAGCAACTAACAGCATTTTACGTATAACTTTGGGTTATCTGCTTATTATGTCATACACCCTACTCATAATTTGTTTCACATTTTCACATTGTGGCCTTGTAGAGCCAACTATACCATATGGGTTTTCTCATTGTTGAAGGCTGTACAGTTGCCTATAATTGCTTACATCCACTTCATTTGAATTTTATGTATAGTTGTCTCATTGGCATTCATACATCTCCTTGTTTTATATTGGTAAATATTTGACATTTTTATAAGCATTAAGAGCAATATATAAGAGGACAATCATTTCATTTTAGGGGTAAGGCAGGAGGATTTCTCTTGGACAGATTATTCACAAATAGTCAATATTATTTCATTTTTATCTGTTGCTCAGATTGTTTATGTTGCATAGCTTCATTTTCACTTTTTACATAATTTTCATGCGTAATGTGAGGCAGAAATGCAGCAGCTTATTCATTTTCATCTTGAACGGGCAACATTTTCTTCTACTAATTCTCACCAAGCTAAAATATTCATTCCCACATCACCCACCCTCATTCCATTGACCCAATAAATCAATTGGTTATCAACTTTCAAAAGTACCTATCTAGAAAACCTATCTTAGTGAACACTGACCTGTCTTTGTTTACATCCTTGTCCTTTGATCTCCTGATAGTTGTCTTAATAGCAATCGTACCACATCTCCTTATTTTTATACCCACATGAAATATTATTTTACATTCCTTATGAACCAAACATGAAAGACGAAAAATGGAACATTGTTACAAACTAAACTATCTGGGAACACCCAACCACAGAAATGCTGATACCTGCTATGAAGACACCATGTATTCTGGATGTCTTGTAATAAAAGAAGTTTGTTCTTGCTGACAAATTTTATTCACACACACAAAGCAATATTAAAACATGTTAATTTTCCATGTCCTTTTTAAATTCCATTCATGACACTATTTGAATAAATATATAGTCACTGGTTGGATTTTACATATTAATAATGGTGATTTCATACACTGGTTAACTTCCGTCTTAAGTTTGTCAAAGGAGCTGACACAATTTGTATTTGATTTTTTGGTATATAAAGTATCCTCTGCGACGTGTACTTCATAGAAAATACATTCTACAAATGTATGTCTTCTATAGGCTTGGTTTGATGCCTTTCCCTGTATTGCATGCAGTATGAGTGATCATTTTGTAAGTCAGAATATGGTGTTATTTCTTGCACTTTCACTACAATGAAACATGTCTCCTTTCTTTAACTTTGGTATCCTGAAAAAAGCAAACATTTCTCACTATACAAATCCTTGATACAGGTAAATGAAAAATAACTTTGTCGTTTTAGGTATACTTTTTCTGTCTATATAAAATCTTCCAATAATTAGGAATACCAAGAAAGGTCTGTCATATAAATAATGTATATCTCTGTACCGTTGTATCTTATGGTTTATGAGAATAAAGTTTATTATTATTTATGTGGCTACCTGCGTAATAGGTAATTAATTGACCTAATGAATATGTATTAGCGTCTTACAGTTGCTATAGAGATAAGTGTTAAAAGAGAGTCGAGACTGATTGATATTTTTCATCAGTAGTTAATTAAGTTATAGTCGCCTATATTAATTTTTCTGAAATACAAGCTGTGTCAACATTCGACATTAGATTTTAAGCGAAAAAAATACCGTCAATGGTTAGGCGTTTTAAAGATTTTAAAACTGAGACATTTTTGCGAAATTAAAAAAAAAGCTAAGTCCGTTTATGCAGTTTTAAAAATTGTTCCTATTTTAATTAAAATAGCAAAAATGGAATTATTATAATCATATTATTTAATTAGTAAAATATTGGAACAACATATTTTTTTATCGTTATCAAAATACAAATTGAAATAAAAAGAAAACAAATTAAAAGAAAAACAAACTGAACTTTAAAGAATCGTTGAGAGGTGTAAAATGCAGATATGAGATGCTACAACGAAACATTTCATTTTTAATAAACATTTAACTAAACAAATTTTTTTTTAAATATTTTTAGCGGTATGATGATGATTCTGAAAGAATAATTAAATTTTAGGACTTGATGTCTGAGATGACGGATAATAGAAAAGTTGATTATGCATAAATTATGCAATAGCAGGAGTGAAATACTAATGCAGGGTCAGAGATAAAATAGCGATTGTCTTTTATAGGGACTGAGTGATGATAGTTACAGTCAGAGATAAGATAATGAATTTCTATTTATATTATTATTATTAAGGCTCTACATTTGTATCAAAGTATAAATAAGGAGAAAAAAGCAATAATTAAAATAAAAGACAACGCAATGAAATCAGGCAGTTAGTTTTCTCGTATGAATTATTTTACATTTGTCATTTCGGGGCATTTTGTAGCTTACTATACGGTATGGGGTTTGTTCATTGTCAAAGGCTGTACGTTGACAATAGTTGTTAACTTCTACGTCACTTGGTCTCTGGTGGAGATTTGTCTCATTGGCAATCATACCACATCTTCTTATTCTTTTATGAAGTAAAAAAATGAGGTCTGATCTAGTCCTCGATGTTTGGATTGAAAACTATTATACTTAAGTTACTAACGGTATGTGATTGCGAAAATATATTAGCAATTGTCCAAAGAATTATAATAACAGGAAGATGAATATTATCTATTCCAGATTATTTTATAAAATTAGAGATGCGTATGTTAATTTTTTTTCTAGGAAAATGAGTTTTCCAAAGCACGTGTGTCGACTACTCTCTCCAAAAAATATAGTTATAAATGACATTGTCAATTCTTTTGTTTTTGGTATGTGACCGCCCCCCCCCAAAAAAAAAAAAAAAAAAAAAATGAAAATCAGATTTAAAGTTGAAATAGATTGTGCACAACTTCAACTTCATATCCACCCTAAAGAATAATCAGTGCAAGTTTCTGGGAATTCCGTCAATTTGTTTTCAAGGAGTCGAGGTAATCTGCGAATTTAGAGGGTCTAGTTGACAAAGGCTTAGAGCGTTTCTGGCGACAAAATAAGACGATATCATAACAAATTAGACGATACTAAAACGTTTGTATTCATAAGAAAAAATAGTACAACTTAGTAACAATTTTTTTCCCCTTAAAATCACTATCCGTATTCAACGGACATGCGATTGCAAAAACATGATTTTTAAATTGCGTACTGGACATGAGCTATACTGAATTGGCACTGTTATTCCTGCTTTACTATGTCTGTCACACACTCGTATAAAAACAAAACATCAACAACTTCATTATATTTTGGCTAATTTACAAAAGGACAAGTTATGAAATGAAAAAGTGAGATTTGTTTGAACCATGGAAGTAACACTGATTTAAGTATAAAGTTTAGGTTTCAAACTGTTTCTACTCTAAATACCTGATTTGAGTTTGTTGCCTGGGGTATAAATAAATTGAGATCAAGCATATCTTGAATATGATAGCCAATGACCAAACCATATTGGTTTTTTTCAAAAATGGTTTAGTTCGGGATTAACAAATAAGACTATAGCTTAGGGTTTGAACTATTTTCAAGCTGGCTACAAAAACAAATAATCATGATTCATTTCTAAAAACTTCTTTACAACAAAGACTGTTTTCACAGTTACATTTCGACTTCAGCCAGGAAGTTACCTCTAATTCCCAAATGATAGTACCTCAGAAAGGAATTAACATACAGTGGTTGCTTCTTATTTATCATGTTATAAAGGGATGGGAGAGAGAGAAATTATTTCTTTAACAAGAAAATCATGCCCAACATAGAACATCAATTTCATTAAGAATCCATGTCAGTTTATCTACATCTTATATATAAAAAAAAGAAATGAGGCGAAATCATGCATCTTTATAAAATAATTATCTGATATTTCATTCCAAACATGCATTTAGGTTCACGATTGCATTTCTTTTTTAAAGAAAGCAACTTGTTCCCATGTTTATTGTCACAATGCACAATAGCACGTTGTATTAAATACTACACAAACAAAGCGTACAGGGACCGTCTCAAAACATAAATTATATATTTGAAATATCATTATACTTCATATTTAATACTTCAAATAAAAACGCATATGTTCTGTCAAAAGCAAATAGGTTGGAATATATAAATGGCTTTCTAACAGCAATCTATTCTTTATTTTTATCACTTTCCGATCTACAAATGAACTATAATTTGATTGTCGAAATATTAATACATTGTCACGTGGTAACATATCAATAGAGGGACCGTATCAAAGACATAGATAACTACCTGTATAAATGATCGAAAATTTTCGAGACGTTCCGAGAATCTTGTTTCCGATGATATCGAATGGCCCATAGAAGCTTTCAAAACTCACCAATATATAGGTGTGAACTGTCAACACCCCTCAGGGGGTTCACGCAAAAAGGTGAGGAGCTCAAAGTTTTACGTGTGAGCTCTGGGCAATTTAAACTTTGCTTACCGTTTTGTTTTTCATCCGTTGATTGACAACGTAAATCGAGCCCCGTTTCCCGTTATGCAAATCATTTCGAGGAACTAATAGCCGTGAACACTATGTAACACAATAAAACATCTTTAAGTTTCATCATAGGATATTACCTTATCATGCAATTAAGAAATTAAAGAACCTTTGTGAGCACGCTCACATACCCCACGCCCCCATTTTGACACTGAGCAAACAAAATCTCACGAGATGCCTAAGTGTCGCAGACTCATAACTCCTACACAAGTCAATTGATAAAAGTTTCTTGTGGATATGCACATTTACATACTATATCCTTATTATCTACAAAGTTTCATGAAATTCTGTGGTGTGGTTTCAGAGGAGTTGCGATGACAAGAACAGGACTGACGGACTGTAGTATTTTGAGGCCAATAAGTTCAAAGGGGCATAACTCCTAGAAAAAAATGAATCATAATTTCCTGCCGATATGCACATCTACATAGTATGTCCTTATTATCTACAAAGTTTGATGAAATTATGTTGTGTAGTTTCAGAGGAGTTGCGATGACAAACTGTTGCAGTAGTATATTGAGGCCAATAAGTGCAAAGGGGTATAACTCCTAGAAAAAAATGAATCATAATTTCCTGTCGATATGCACGTCTTCATAGTATGTCCTTATTATATACAAAGTTTCATAAAGTTCTGTTGTGTGGTTTCAGAGGAATTGCGATGACAAGAACAGGACTGACGGACTGTAGTATATTGAGGCCAATAAGTTCATAGGGACATATCTCCTAGAACAAAAACTGATTCATAATTTCCTGTCGATATGCACGTCTACATAGTATGTCCTTATTATCTGCAAAGTTTCATGAAATTCTGTTGTGTGGTTTCAGAGGAGTTGCGATGACAAGAACAGGACTGACGGACTGTAGTATATTGAGGCCAATAAGTTCATAGGGGCATAACTCCTAGAAAAAAAATTGAATCATAATTTCCTGTCGATATGTACATCTACATAGTATGTCCTTATTATCTACAAAGTTTCATGACATTCTGTTGTGTAGTTACAGAGGAGTTGCGATGACAAACTGTTGCAGTAGTATATTGAGGTCAATAAGTACAAAGGGGCATAACTCCTAGAAAAAAATTGAATCATAATTTCCTGTCGATATGCACGTCTACATAGTATGTCCTTATTATCTGCAAAGTTTCATGAAATTCTGTTGTGTGGTTTCAGAGGAGTTACGATGACAAGAACAGGACTGGCGGACTGTAGTATATTGAGGCCAATAAGTTCAAAGGGGCATAACTCTTAGAAAAAATTGAATCATTATTTCCTGTCGATATGTACATCTACATAGTATGTCCTTATTATCTACAAAGTTTCATGACATTCTGTTGTGTAGTTACAGAGGAGTTGCGATGACAAACTGTTGCAGTTGTATATTAAGGTCAATAAGTGCAAAGGGGCATAACTCCTAGAAAAAAATTGAATCATAATTTCCTGATGATATGCACATCTACATAGTATGTCCTTATTATCTATAAAGTTTCATGAAATTCTGTTGTGTGGTTTCAGAGGAATTGCGATGACAAGAACAGGACTGACGGACTGACGGACGGACGGACAGACGGACGGACGGGTCAAAACATTATACTCGACGCAATACATTGCGTGGGGTATAATAAGTATATACAACTTTACAGCGAGCACATACATTCTAATAAAAAGTAAAGAGATTAATGTTTTCAAAGATCGATAACACCAGCGCAAGAGTTCAAGATGTAGATTGGCGGGATTTTCAACACGAACATGAAACTATGTAAATTGAGTAATAACTATCCCTTTAAAGTAAGTTTCAACAATACACATAAGTTCCACTTTATTTCATTTATCATGTCAGTTAAAGAGAAACCGATCAAACTAGTTCCAGTGATTAATATTGCGCAAATTCCCAAAAAATGGAAAGACTCACGTCAATTGTACAACAGCTGGTTTTATCCCATTTCTATTCTATTTCTTTTCAGGTTTTATCCCATTTTTATTCTATTTCTTTGCAGGTTTTAACCCATTTCTATTCTATTGCTTTGCCTGTTTTATCCCATTCCTTTCTATTGCTTGCTTGTTTTATCCTATTTATCTTCTGTTGCTTTGCCTTATTATCCCATTTGTCTTTTATCGCTTTGCCTGTTATATCTTATTTCTATTGCTTTGCCCATTTTATCCTTTTTCTATTGTTTTGCCTGTTTTATCTCATTTCTTTGCCTGTTTTATCTCATTTCTTTGCTAGTTTTATCCCATTTCTATTCTATTTCTTTGCAGGTTTTATCCCATTTTTATTCTATTGCTTTGCCTGTTTTATATTGCATGTATTTGTGTTCTATTGCTTAGCCTGTTTTATCCCATTTCTATTCTATTACTTTGTCTGTTTTATCCCATTTTCATTCTATTGATTTGCCTGTTTTATCCCATTTCCATTCTATTGCTTTGCCTGTTTTATCCCATTTCTTTTCTATTGCTTAGCCTGTTTTGTCCATTTCTCTTCTATTGCTTTGCCTGTTTTATTCCATTTCTCTTCTATTGCTTTGCCTGTGTTATTCCATTTTTATTCTCTGGATTTGCCTGTTTTATCCCATTTCTCTATTGCTTTGTCTGTTTTATCCCATTTGTCTTCTATTGCTTTGTCTGTTTTATCCCATTTCACTTCTATTGCTTTGCCTGTGTTTTCCCATTTTTATTATCTTGCTTTGCCTGTTTTATCCCATTTCACTACTATTGCTTTGCCTGTGTTATCCCATTTTTATTCTCTCGCTTTGCCGTTTTATCCCATTTCTCTTCTATTGATTTGCCTGTTTTATCCCATTTCTATTCTATTGATTTGCCTGTTTTATCCCATTTTTATTCCATTGATTTGCCTGTTTTATCCCATTTCTATTCTACTGATTTGCCTGTTTTATCCCATCTTTATTCCATTGATTTGCCTGTTTTATCCCATTTCTATTCTATTGCTTTGCCTGTTTTATCCCATTTCTATTCTATTACTTTGCATGTTTTATCCCATTTCTATTCTATTGCTTTGCATGTTTTATCCCATTTCTATTTAATTGCTTTTCCTGTTTGATCCAATTTTTATTTCTTGGTCTATTTTATCCATGGAATTTCTATTTATTTTCCCCCTTTTATTCAATTCTATATCTTTGTTTGTTTGATCCAATTTCTGTTTTTAGGTTTAAGTGGTTTTCAGACAATTATACCAATATGTACAATATAAGTAATGTAAAAGTTTTATCAACAATTTTTACTTAATTACATCATTTGGAGTAAGACTGCTTTATAACAACACATTTTGTTGCTCCTTTAATCTTCTGATACCACTTAGACATTTCCCAATTAACCAGATAGTTTTCTACTAATTGGTATTTGATGGCATTATGAACAGTTACACTAAGGTTTCAACTCCCTCAGGTAAAGTTGACTTTAGATGAATTTGGCTATCAATTTTAGGTATTTTTGTCATATAGCTCTTCAACGGTTTCGGTACTTATACATCCTCGGATTTCAAATGTTTGGCTTTGAGCGTTCCTGATGAAGGTAAATACAGAAAAGCGCTTCGGACGCATTGAAATTATTAAACGTGTTGTTTTCAATTTTTTACAGAAAGACTAGAAAACAGACATGCCAGGAAGGGCCTAACTTTCATATTTTTGTGCGAGGCACGGAAACATATAATTAATACTGATGCAAATTGATAATACATAATAACGGGGTATCAATTTTGGTAAATTTTGACCACAGGAAATAATTCTTGATAACAATCAAGTATTGTTAGAAAAAAAGCCCTACAAATGTTATTGCATATTATATCTATAAAAGACAAAAAGGTGTTGTGGGAAATTTGACATTTTGAATCAATTTGGAAGAATACATTATACTTTTAGGCCCAACCAAATTAATTCCTAGTTCTTCAAAAAGAGGTGAGAGCGATTTGAAAATGGTATTTTATTTCTTTAATTTTTCTCCAAAATTTTATTTTTTAGAGGCAAAAGAATTTTCTTCTAAAAATGATTAAAAAAAAATAAATCATGTAATTGATATTCAATGGAGTGGTATTGTTTTAAATTCTTTTCATTTAGAATATTTGCCCATTATTTGTGCTATATTTCTATAATTTATCTCAATATCTTAGTTCTAATATAATTTACATTGCTTCTCAATTCATTTTCTAACACATGCACTTAACATCAATGAGTTATACCTACTTTAAATCTTTTAATAGAGATTTCTATCCAGTCCTTGCTTTACATTGACAAATTCATGTTCATAAGTACAGTAATAATAGCAAATCCTTTTATTTTACATATATACAACTTCCAACCATATTATTGTGAAAACCAGAAAGCTTCTGATATATGAATGGAATGTATCACTCATGAACAGTCAACCATCTAGACATCTGATGTTCAAAAATCATGCATTCTATCTTATTTTTAAATTCGTATATAAACAAGAGGCTGTCAGAGTTACAGCAAACCGGATTTTCCTGCAGAGGTCAAACCCTGAACAGTTCAGCAAGTATGGACACAACATTAAAGCTTAAAACAGCTCTGAATTTGGATTGTGATTGAATATTTGATACAGCATAGGTTTGTGACACAAAATGAATGTGGTCAAAGAACTGAAAAATTTGAAATTGGACATTTACCTATTATGGTCCAATATCCAAAATCTAAGTACATTGTTAGAATTAGCATATCAAAGAAACCCAAGGATTCAATTTTTGATGAAATACGTATTAATTAAACCATTTCTGTTCAAAGGGAAATAACTCAAACTTATTTCCATGAACCAGTATTGTAAACAGCAAAAATAGTTCTCTAAAATTAGATATGATTTAACCACTAAAAAATAGTTCTCTAAAATTAGATATGATGCTATATCTATTTTCAAATTATAATCAAATATAATTAATAGTTCCCAAAATTTTTCTTTTATTTGTCACAAACTAATATAGATCTGCAACTTATCTATCAATGTCAACAACTTTATCTACACAATGTAATGTAAAGAAATATATACTTTAATAAAAATAGATTATTATCTAATAAAATGATATTTGCAAATCTGGACCCCAAACAGGATCAAGTAAAAATTTAACATTTATGTCATTAACACAAAAAAGTAAAATACCACATAACAACTGTGACATCTCCCTTCAAAACACACATGACTTTAAAAAAATAGTTAGACTAGCTTTACATAAACTTATTAATTTCTGTTCAAAGGGAAATAACTCAATCACATAATAAGTATCACTTTTGGCTACTGAAAGGGTCTAAAACTCAACAACGAGAAAAGCTAAAGTCGTGAAAATTGAACTTGACCTTCATTTAGTCACAGGAAACAACATATCTAAATTTGAAAAAATTTCGTCGAAGCGTTATCATGTTAATGAACGGACACTGTTTGGCAGCCGCCCGCCGTCATCCCCAAATCAATAACCGATTTTTCCTTCGAAAATCCGGTTAAAAAGGATGAATCATCTTAATAAGATGGAGAAACTCCGAATTTTCGAACATGGACCAATACTTATTAAAATGTAAATTTGCAAAAAACTAAAGCAATAGCCAAAATGACTAGATTTGATCTGAAAATGATTTAAGCTTACTAGATATCAATATTGAATTTGGTTAAATTCTTATAGATTCTTAGCATAGGAGACAAAATATCTGACCAGCATCATAAATGAAAATCTAGTTTAACTCATATGAAATGTTTTGCATTTATATTTTGACTTAGATGATTAATATTAGACTCGTTAATAGTAATCAAAGCCTTAAAGGCTGTTAAAGCAATTGCTGCCTAGTTAATGTTTTTGTGACTTTTATTTTTCATCCACATGTAAAAGAATTAAACCTGACAGTGTTATGATATTGTAACTATCATATCTATTTAGTTGGCCTAATTTGTTTTGTGTGGCCTATTATACATGTTTACATTGTGTACAAAATAAAATACATTGTGTTACAACTATGCAGTTTAGAAATCACTGGAACAATCATTGATACTAATGGAATGATTAGAACTTTCTATTTCACTTACATAACGTTTCCAGAATGATCATAACAAAAGATGCGTAATTTATATTTCTAGCGTTGTCTAGAAATTTCCGTTTGAGTATTTAAATGCAGACCCAAAAGTTAGTTGTATATAGAGATTTAGACATAGATAGAGATTTAGAGATAGACATCGATAGACATCAACTTTCTCAGCAGTTGGATTGACATTTTTATTTACAAACTACATCATACTAGATTGTGACCAATTGGATATAATATTCTGTGGATTCCGAGAAGATTTCCGGATAAAGAAAAGATAAAAGATTGGACATATATTTTGACAGTTAAGTTGAAATTTCTTTTTATGTAATACTTCTTGTAAACTTGTGTATAATAAATTATGTTAAATTTTATTATTGATTTGTGTCTTTTGTTGGCTACAATTAAAAGGCGATTTTCTGGCATAACAGAAATTGGGGGCTCAAGTCCGGGATAACGTTAATATCTTATTAAAATTTTTATTAGAACTAGCCAACAAAATTCTACAAAATGGCATTTGATGCCGGTAAATTTTTGAAAACGCCAGACCTGGAAGGGTTTGATAATTTAAAGAAAGAGGAATTAGTGTTGCTTGCTAAACATCTGAAATTAGACTTTAGAGTATCTATGAGAAAACAAATTATAAAAAATTTGGTATTAGATAAATTAGTTGACTCAGAAATTTTTGGTGAAGAGGCTCTTGAACTCAAGGTCGAAAATGTTGATGCTTTCAAATTAAAACAGCTTGAATTAGAACATGAACTTAAATTAAAACAATTGGAAAAAGAAAAAGAAGAAAGGCAGGCAGAACTTGAAATGAAGGAAAGGTTAGAGATGGAGAAGATGAAAGAAAAAGAAAAAGAAGATGAATTTAAATTAAAACAGGCAGAACTTGAAATGAGGGAAAGGTTAGAGATTGAGAAAATGAAAATTGAAATGGCAAAAGAAGAAAGCAACACTAAATTCCAATCAAAATCAGAACATTTTAATTTTGATGCAGCAAAAAATATACGTTTGGTTCCAAAATTTTGTGAAAAAACAGTTGACAAATTTTTTCCACAGTTTGAGAAAATTGCTCAAAATTTGAAATGGCCGAAGCCTTTTTGGACTACAATGCTGCAAAGTGTTTTTGAGGGCAAGGCCGCTGAAATTTACTCAGCACTTTCATCAGAAAATAGTTCTGATTATGACAAGGTTAAAAAGGAAGTTTTAAAAGCTTATGAGCTTGTGCCAGAAGCATATAGACAGAAATTTAGGTCTTATAAAAAGTTTGATTCACAAACCTATGTTGAATTTGCTAGGGAAAAAGAAGATCTATTTGATAAATGGCTTATGTCAAAGAAAATAGATAAAAATTTTGATAATTTAAGACAATTGATGTTATTAGAAGAGTTCAAGCAGTGTGTTCATTTAGACTTAAAAACACATTTAGATGACAAAACTGTTGAGACATTACAAGATGCAGCTGTTATTTCCGATAATTATACCCTTTCACATAAAAGAAGTTTCAAAGGTCAAAATTTTAATACTTCGAGTGGAAATTACAAGAATCAAAGCACTGAGCGTACTGATAGTAAGCCTGTTGCAAAGAATAAGAGCCAGTCTAGTTATAATATGTCTAGTCCAAAATTTGATACTTTTGAGAAGAAGTCACTGACTTGTGCTTATTGTAAGAAGAATGGTCACCTGATGGCTGATTGTTTTAGACTCCAGAAGAAGAATGAAAGAGATAATAAGCCCAAGACCAGTGCTTGTACGACACCCCGTGTTGCCAATATCTTGGAATGTCCTGCGAGTCAGGCTTTTAAGTCCAGTTTTTGTGATTACATGGAGGATTATAAACCCTTTATGTCTGATGGGTTTGTTTCTATTGTTGATAATACTACTCTTCAGCCTATTAAGATTTTACGGGACATTGGAGCTTCTCAGTCTTTATTGTTAGAAGGTGTGTTGCCTTTGTCCGAGGAGACTTCTGTTGGTGCCTCCGTTTTGTTGCAAGGTGTGGAGTTAGGTTGTATAGATGTTCCCCTCCATCGTATTTATCTGAAGTCAGATTTGATTACTGGACCAGTTGTTGTGGGTGTTCGTCCTAATCTCCCTGTTGAGGGTGTTTCATTATTGCTAGGAAATGATCTAGCTAGGAACAAAGTGGTTGCTGAACCAATTGTTACCAGTGAACCGGTGGTGGATGTTAAATCACCTGAAGATGATGTTGAACTGTATCCAGCTTGTGTTGTTACTAGGGCGATGGCTAGAAAACAACAAAATGAAGATTTGCAAGAATACCAGTTTGATTACATGGACCTTTCTGACACCTTTCTAGCTGACATTGAAGGTCCCGGTAGCTCAGAGAAGGCCGTCATAAGACCACCTAGTATTAGCAAGAATGTAATTATGCCTTGGCCAGACGTAAACAGCCATTCATTAGACCGAAGGAAATTTGTCGAAGAACAAAATAAAGACCATGAGGTTCTTCAGCTCTGCAAGAGGGCTCAACCACAGGAGGAAGCAGACAAAGTGGCCGAATGCTATTACCATCAAGACGGTATTTTAATGAGAAAGTGGAGGCCCCCCTGATGCTACCCCAGAGGAGGAATGGAGAGTGGTATACCAAGTGGTGGTGCCTAAAGTCTATAGGCAAGATATAATTGGTCTTGCCCATGACACCCCCTTGGCTGGACACTTAGGCATAAGGAAGACTTGCCTTAAGATCTTGCAGCATTTCTACTGGCCAAGACTAAGAAGTGATGTCGCAGAATACTGTAAATCATGCCATATATGCCAGGTTGTTGGTAAGCCTAACCAGAAAATACCACCAGCACCACTTCTGCCTATTCCAGCCTTTGAAGAACCTTTCAGCCGAGTACTCATTGATTGCGTTGGACCTTTACCGAAGACCAAGACCGGAAATGCGTATTTATTGACAATCATGTGTACCTCCACTGCTTTCCTGAGGCTATTCCGTTAAGGAATATCAAGACACCTACTATTGTCAAAGCTCTGATCAAATTTTTCACGCTAGTAGGACTTCCAAAGTCTATACAGTCCGACCAGGGTTCAAATTTCATGTCAGGTTTATTTCAGCAAGTCGTGTACTAGTTAGGGATTGCTCAGTATAGGTCAAGTGCTTATCATCTAGAATCTCAAGGTGCCTTAGAACGTTTTCATCAAACATTGATGAACATGATTAGAACTTTTTGTCTTCAATTTGACAGGGATTGGGATGATGGTGTTCACTTTTACTTTTGCGGTCCGAGAGGCTGTTCAAGAATCCTTGGTTTTAGTCCCTTTGAGTTGGTATTTGGTCACACTGTAAGGGACCTTTAAAATTGATAAAGGAAAAGTGGTTTACTGAACACACTGACTTGAATCTTCTAGACTATGTATCTAGATTTAAAGAAAAATTGTATACTGCTTGTCAAATTGCTCAGAACAATTTAAAACTGTTCAGAATAAGATGAAAATATGGTATGGTAAAGATGCCAGGGACAGATTTTTGAGCCTGGTGATAAGGTACTTGTATTTTGCCAGTCCCTGGACATCCATTACAAGCTAAATATTGTGGTCCTTATACCATAGAGAGTAAAATCAATGATTTGAATTATATTGTAAAAACACCAGGTCGGCGTAAACAAAATAGAGTGTGTCACATTAATATGTTAAAACCATATTTTGAGCGTACTAATGAAGGTGAGAGTAAACCAGTTGCCACTTTAGCCATGGTTAAATTGGAGAACAATCATGACAAACCAGATATAATTGAACCATCTTTTAGTTCTAAAACTATGGTAGAGATGGTTAGATTGAAAAATTCAGAAATGTTGTCAAATTTAGATTCAAAACTTGCACATCTGTCTTTTGATCGTAGAGAAAAATTAAAAGCTTTGGTATTTTCTTTTAAAAATCTTTTCCCAGGTGTGCCAAACAAAATCACTGCTGTTTGTCATGATGTCGATGTAGGTGATGCTTCTCCAATTAAGCAACATCCTTACCGGCTCAATCCACTCAAACTTGAATATATGAGACAAGAAATTAAATATATGCTTGACAATGATATTATTGAGCCGAGTAACAGTGAATGGAGCTCTCCTTGTCTCCTTGTGCCCAAACCAGATAAAACCTTTCGTTTTGTAACTGATTTCAGAAAAGTAAATTCTGTTTCAAAATCTGATTCCTATCCGATTCCAAGGATAGACGACTGCATTGATAACATTGGAAAAGCAAAATTTGTGAGCAAATTTGATTTATTGAAAGGTTACTGGCAAGTCCCATTGACACAGAGAGCTCGAGAAATATCAGCTTTTGTCACACCAGATGGTTTATTTCAATATACTGTAATGCCGTTTGGCATGAAAAGTGCTCAGCTACATTTCAAAGAATGATCAATAATGTTATAAAAGATTTAGACTGTTGTTATGCTTATATTGATGATCTTATTGTATGTAGTGATAGCTGGAAAGAGCATTTAACACATTTATATGATACTTTTGATAGATTGTCACAATCAAATTTGACTGTTAATCTTGGTAAAAGTGAATTTTGCCAGGCCACTGTTGATTATTTAGGGCATACAGTTGGCCAAGGTCAAGTGAAACCTATTACGGCTAAAGTGGACGCAATTACTAAATTTCCTCCTCCTACAAATAAAAAACAACTTATGAGATATTTAGGCATGAATGGTTTTTACAGAAAATTTTGTTCAAATTTTGCTACTGTTGTTCAACCATTGACTCATCTTTTACGGAAAGATTCTAAATTCATCTGGAGTGAAAATTGTCAAAATGCTTTTGAAAATAGCAAGTCACTTTTAATTAATAGTCCAGTTCTGATCACTCCAGACTTTGAAAAACAATTTAAACTTGCCGTTGATGCAAGCGATGTAGGAGTTGGAGCTGTTTTATATCAGGAAACAGATGATAATGTTGAATAAAATGCTCCGCAGGGCGCAGCTTGATACGACCGCAGAGGTCGAACCCTGAACAGTTGGGGCAAGTATGGACACAACATTCAAGCTTGATACAGCTCTGAATTTGGATTGTGATTGACTATTTGACACAGCATAGGTTTCTGACACAGAATGAATGTGGTCTAAGAACTTAAAAATTTTAAATTGGACATTCACCTATTATGGTCCAATATCCAAAATCTAAATACATGGTTAGATTCAGCATATCAAAGAACCCTAAGAGTTCAATTTTTGATGAAATCAAACAAAGTTTAATTTTGGACCCTTTTGACCTCAATGTGGACAAAGTTGATAACAGGGCCCAAAAATCAAAAATCTAAATACATGGTTAGATTCAGCATATCAAAGAACCCCATATATTCAATTTTTGTTGAAATCAAACAAAGTTTAATTTTGGACCCTTTTGACCTCAATGTGGACAAAGTTGATAACGGGGCCCAAAAATCAAAATCTTAATACATGGTTAGATTCAGCATATCAAAGAACCCCATATATTCAATTTTTGTTGAAATCAAACAAAGTTTAATTTTGGACCCCGATTTGAACCAACTTGAAAACTGGGCCCATAATCAAAAATTTAAAGACATGTTTAGACTCAGCATATCAAAGAACCCTAAGAATTCAATTTTTGTTAAAATCAAATTAAGTTTAATTTTGGACCCTTTGGACCTTAATGTAGACCAATTTGAAAACAGGACCAAAAATTAAGAATCTAAATACATGGTTAGATTCAGCATATCAAAGAACCCAATATATTCAATTTTTGTTGAAATCAAACAAAGTTTAATTTTGGACCCCAATTTGGACCAACTTGAAAACTGGGCCCATAATCAAAAATCTAAATACATGATTAGATTCAGCATATCAAAGAACCCTAAGAATTCAATTTTGTTAAAATCAAACTAAGTTTAATTTTGGACCCTTTGGACCTTAATGTATACCAATTTGAAAACGGGACCAAAAATTAAGAATCTAAATACACGGTTAGATTCAGCATATCAAAGAACCCCATATATTCAATTTTGTTGAAATCAAACAAAGTTTAATTTTGGACCCTTTTGACCTCAATGTGGACAAAGTTGATAATGGGGCCCAAAAATCAAAAATCTAAATACATGGTTAGATTCAGCATATCAAAGAACCTAATATATTCAATTTTGTTGAAATCAAACAAAGTTTAATTTTGGACCCCGATTTGGACCAACTTGAAAACTGGGCCCATAATCAAAAATTTAAAGACATGTTTAGACTCAGCATATCAAAGAACCCTAAGAATTCAATTTTGTTAAAATCAAATTAAGTTTAATTTTGGACCCTTTGGACCTTAATGTAGACCAATTTGAAAACAGGACCAAAAATTAAGAATCTAAATACATGGTTAGATTCAGCATATCAAAGAACCCAATATATTCAATTTTGTTGAAATCAAACAAAGTTTAATTTTGGACCCCAATTTGGACCAACTTGAAAACTGGGCCCATAATCAAAAATCTAAATACATGATTAGATTCAGCATATCAAAGAACCCTAAGAATTCAATTTTGTTAAAATCAAACTAAGTTTAATTTTGGACCCTTTGGACCTTAATGTATACCAATTTGAAAACGGGACCAAAAATTAAGAATCTAAATACACGGTTAGATTCAGCATATCAAAGAACCCCATATATTCAATTTTTGTTGAAATCAAACAAAGTTTAATTTTGGACCCTTTTGACCTCAATGTGGACAAAGTTGATAATGGGGCCCAAAATCAAAAATCTAAATACATGGTTAGATTCAGCATATCAAAGAACCTAATATATTCAATTTTGTTGAAATCAAACAAAGTTTAATTTTGGACCCTGATTTGGACCAACTTGAAAACTGGGCCCATAATCAAAAATTTAAAGACATGTTTAGACTCAGCATATCAAAGAACCCTAAGAATTCAATTTTGTTAAAATCAAATTAAGTTTAATTTTGGACCCTTTGGACCTTAATGTAGACCAATTTGAAAACGGGACCAAAAATTAAGAATCTAAATACATGGTTAGATTCAGCATATCAAAGAACCCCATATATTCAAATTTTGTTGAAATCAAACAAAGTTTAATTTTGGACCCCAATTTGGACCAACTTGAAAACTGGGCCCATAATCAAAATCTAAATACATGATTAGATTCAGCATATCAAAGAACCCTAAGAATTCAATTTTGTTAAAATCAAACTAAGTTTAATTTTGGACCCTTTGGACCTTAATGTAGACCAATTTGAAAATGGGACCAAAATTAAGAATCTAAATACACGGTTAGATTCGGCATATCAAAGAACCCCAATAATTCAATTTTTGATGAAATCAAACAAAGTTTAATTTTGGACCCTTTGGACCTCAATGTGGACCAATTTAAAAACGGGGCCCAAAATCCAAAAACTTAATACACGGTTAGATTCAGCATATTAAAGAACCCCAAGAATTCAAGAATAAACCCCATTGAAATTGGTCAAGAAATAAGCAATTTATACAAAGTATCTTCTTTTGCACAATACTGTGCAATTAAATATTTCTTGCAATTGCGCAATACTGTGCAATTGAATATTTCTTGCTATTGTGCAATACTGTACAATTGACAATTTCTTCCTATTGTGCAATATTGTGCTATTGGATATTTCTTGCTATTGCGCAATACTGTGCAATTGAAGATTTCTTGCTATTGCGCAATACTGTGCAATTGAAAATTTCTTGCTATTGCACAATACTTATTATATAATAATTTACACATCCTGTTTGGTGTGTATCTCCTGCCATATCATTATTATTTACTTTTAAATATAAATCAGAAATAACCAACTTAAAATGGAAAATTTTAAAGAAAAAAAAAAAAGGAAAAAAAGGAAGAAAAAGGGGAAAAAAATCCCCCAATTTTTGAACCCCTCATGATTCATCACCCCAAACTCAATCCCAGCCTTCAATGAGGTATGGTACCTTGCAGTACAATTTCAGAGAGATCCATACACTTAAACACAAGTTATTGTCTGGAAACTAGAAAAATGCTTATTTTTGGCCCCTTTTTGGCCCCTAATTCCTAAACGTTTAGGGCAATTACCCCAAACTCAATTCCAGCTTTCCTTTGTGATATGGAACCTTGTAGTACAATTTCAGAAAGATCCATACACTTACACACAAGTTATTGTCCTGAAACTAGAAAATGCTTATTTTTGCCCTTTTTGGCCCCTAATTCCTAAAATTTTGAGGCAATTACCCCAAAATCAATCCCAGCATTTCCTTTGTGATATGGAACCTTGTGGTACAATGTCAGAGAGATCCATACACTTACACACAAGTTATTCTCTGGAAGTTACAAAATGCTTTTTTTGGCCCTTTGGCCCCTAATTCCTTAACTGTTGGTACCATAACCCCAAAATCAATCCCAACCTTCCTTTTGTGGTATTGAACCTTATGGTAAAATTTCCTAGAGATCCATTTACTTAAACTAAAGTTAGAGTGCGAAAACCAATGTGTCTTCGGACGACGACGACGACGCCGGACGACGACGACGACGACGACGACGACGACGCCAACGTCATACCAATATACGACCACAAAAATTTTTGCGGTCGTATAAAACCTATATCATATTTTTCTAAGAAATTAGATAAACATCAGAAAAATTATTCAACTATTGAAAAAGAGTGTTTTGCACTGTTGTCTGCACTTCAACATTTTGATGTATATTTAAATCCCACTGTTCATCCTATTCTTGTTTATACTGATCATAATCCTCTCACCTTCATACATAAAATGAGAAACAAGAACCAGAGATTGACTAGGTGGAGTTTATTGTTACAGGAATATGATGTTATTGTAAAACATATTAAAGGTAAAGATAATGTAATAGCAGATGCTTTATCTAGAACTTATTAAAACACTGTGTATATACTGTGTATTTTTTAAAATACTTACTATATATTACTATGTATTTTTGTACATATTATTCATGAAAAGTTTTTGTTACACTCAAACTTTTTTTAAGGGGGGAGGTGTTATGATATTGTAACTATTATATCTATTAAGTTGGCCTAATTTGTTTTGTGTGGCCTATTATACATGTTTACATTGTGTACAAAATAAAATACATTGTGTTACAACTATGCAGTTTAGAAATCACTGGAACAATCATTGATACTAATGGAATGATTAGAACTTTCTATTTCACTTACATAACGTTTCCAGAATGATCATAACAAAAGATGCGTAATTTATATTTCTAGCGTTGTCTAGAAATTTCCGTTTGAGTATTTAAATGCAGACCCAAAAGTTAGTTGTATATAGAGATTTAGACATAGATAGAGATTTAGAGATAGACATCGATAGACATCAACTTTCTCAGCAGTTGGATTGACATTTTTATTTACAAACTACATCATACTAGATTGTGACCAATTGGATATAATATTCTGTGGATTCCGAGAAGATTTCCGGATAAAGAAAAGATAAAAGATTGGACATATATTTTGACAGTTAAGTTGAGATTTCTTTTTATGTAATACTTCTTGTAAACTTGTGTATAATAAATCTTGTTAAATTTTATTATTGATTTGTGTCTTTTGTTGGCTACAATTAAAAGGCGATTTTCTGGCATAACAACAGAAGTCTTGTCTAGTGAGAAGTAAGGATGTTTTAACTTTATATCTATAAAAAGACTTATCCAGCAGAAAGTCATTTTTACAATGTTTTACATTTCCCAGGGGGACGACACGTTTACCCGGTGGAGGCAAATATATGTGTGGAAACATATAACTCCCAAAGAAATCATAATAGATTATCCCCTTGTAGAATGTTTATTTCTGGGCAATAATTTACATAACAATCCATGCACCTGGCTTCATTATCTTTATTGCTTTAATTTTAATTTTAATTATATCATAATTGGTTTAAAGTTAACCATTCAGTTCATGATTTCAACTTTCCTGACGTGAATGTTCCAACCACTCTAGTTTTTTTATATAATAAGAATCATTCATTCATACATACCGATTAAAGATTTTGAAGATGGGACCGGGTTCTGAAATTTTCATGAAATGCACGTTAACTGTCGATTAACCTGGGAACTGGCTTACGCTTTACTCCTTTCATCACTAAGGCCAGAGTTTTTTTAATTTGTTGGTTTACAGATTTTTCACATGAAAAAGTCCGGTCGGTCGGTCGGGAAAAAAAAGAAAAAAAAAATATCTTACAAGACATCGATAAATATGTAAAAAATAAATATATATTTCAGCTAACTAACAATATTTTTGGTACGCTACTTTGTCATCATTTCTTAAATCTTAGTCCCAAACATTATTGATCAGCTGTTTTAAACATACAATAGTCATTATGTGCCATCGTCATATAATTTCGAAAAAAGGGGTATCACGGACAAACATGAAATTAAATCGTCATTTCACGAACAGGAAAGAACAGCTCCACGTTGCTTTTTATCAACTTTCAGGAATCATGGTGAATAATGATCTTCAAGCACGAAAACATGTGAAATAAAATTGTAAACACGTCTACTTTACCAGATCCGTGTCAAAAACGAAGTAGACCCGTCCACTGGAAAGACAAGGATATCTGTTTCATCATTTGTCATGCATTCCCGTTTTTTATATCCAAATGGACGAACTTTTTGTTTCAATCTATGAAACAAAAATCCAAATTGTATGTGAATATCTCTTACTCTTAACTTGGCGTCTTTCACGTTTGGACGGGTCCATTTCATCTATAAGATAATAAATCCTAAGGAATAATGACAAAAAAGGAAAACGAACTTATTGTTATGTGTTTTTTGGAAAGTTTGCTATAGCTTGCTATAGCAATATACTTTCCTATGGTATCGGCCTCAAACCGGAAGTTGGACAGACTATCTTACTATGTCTACTCCTAGATAATGTAGTACTAGTGTTTGAATACTAATTCTAGGAAGATGCTTTTGAAATTTTGAGTTACTTGTGTTTTGATAAGCTTACAGCTTGAATAAAAATGAACTGAATGTTCACCGACAATTCAAATGAATTCAACTTATTTGAAAATGGGTATCACAAACACTACTTCGCGGATCAAATCAATACACATCAACACGAGGCAGCAGTTTCTACGTTTAATTCATTGAAAATTAAAACGGCCCGATATTTATTTCGAGGTGTGTGTTGGTTTTTTTGTTTTAACATTTATTCATGAAATTAAAGAATTCTTATTGTTAAGAATATCGTAATCTTTTCAATTTTTACGTTTGTAAATGGTATTAGGTGTGTCCTTTATAAATCATGCATACTTTGAACTGTCAGCCATTTTGTATGTTTATGTTACCTGTATGCTTTCCTATGGGATTCCCAAGACATGCGTGAGATCCATGTATGTGAACCTCCCGACGGGAGTACAATAATTCCGGTTTCAAAAGTCTCATCCCATCCTTCGGTTGTAGAAAAAATAAATACCGTGTTTAAAATATTTCATGAAAGAACATTTTCCGGCGCCATAATTACTACGATTTTACAAAAGGTTTATTAAAGACGTAAAAGCCCGAGTATATCGAAAGTATCCTGATATCTCGGCCCACAACAAACTCGGCCTATAACGTAATCGGACTTAAACAAAATTCGTATATATTTTTTTTTATTAAGTAGATTTTTTAAAAAGTCGGAAAAAATCGTAAACCACATAATCTACTAATGTTGTAATTGATGCAACATGTTTATTAACAAGTGATAATAGTTTGATTGACAGGATATTAAATACTCGATAATCATATTGCTGCTGTTTATGTCACACGCCAAGGATGAGTAAAGGTAAATACCGGCTTTGATAGAAAAGTGCATTGTTTTTGTCAAAACATCGATTCGGAAGGTTTTGATGCCAAAAACATTTATAAACTTTCAATTCAGCAAAGAAATACTAGCGATTTAACATCCCAATGCGGATATAAGGACTACGTGGATCCAAACTGACAGCAGAGAAACATTGACTCAACGACAGTTCACACATGTCACAGCCTCCTAATTATAAGTGTTAGGATTAACAACTACACAAATTGTTACAAGGATAAGAATAACTTTAGTACAGTAAAGTGTATTAAAAGCAACTAAGTCAGCTACTACTTCTTAGAATAACCCTGTGTGCCAAGACAAGTGCTGTAGAAATTATTAAATAACATGTGTCCATGTAGACGAGTGACATTAACTATAAAATTGTATTTTTAATGCACCCACCTAACATACGGCTAAATCATATACCATTCGAAAGCACAACATCTGTACTTTCTTTTTTGCCCGGTCGTCAAAAAATCGTATGGTGCAGTTTCCGTCAAATCACAACGAAAGGTCAAGGACAGACAACTTCTAATTTTACAAGATGTCAGCATTTTTGCATATTCTGTCTTCTGAATGATAATATTTTTATGGACATATGGAAATCTGTTAGAACAGATGTTACTGAATAGTAACTTATCAAAAGCACTTTGAAATATCAATGTCGGATTTTTAAAAAATAGCGCCGTTTTCCAGATATTCCATTCAAAATGACAAAAATTCATGAAAACCAAAATTTGTGTCTGTGATTCAACTGTTATTCACCATAAAACCATATAACATACTTTATTTAGTGCTAAGGATGTTTTTGACATAATTAGATTACTGCAATTACGCTTCTTGTTAATTATACAGCCAATTATAACAACCATGCAGTTGCCTAAAATACCGCCATCTGCAAAAAGATAGCTTTTTTAGCTGTTCTTTGTTAAATCAATTTGTATGTAGTCAATATTAGGTTGAAAAACACAAATCTTTAAAATGCAAAATTGTTAAAGGACAGAATACACAGGTCATTCATGCTTTTAGGGGAAAGTTTTGGAGCGAAACTTTGATATTTCAATATTTATATGTTTTCTTGGTTGCTTATACTGCATCTTGCATTGACTGAGGAAGTGAAAATTATTATAAGCTAGCGACTGAAATGTTCTTTATGCCTGGTCAAGTTATTTAATCCTATCAAACTACGTAATTCTTGTAAATATATTGAGACTTTCGCAATTATATTTACTTACATTAATTTTTTAGATGGAAATTCTAGCAATTCGCAATAACAATACATACACTTCCTGAATAGTTTACATATACATACGTTGTAATATAAAGATGATTGATGAATTGTTGGTGTTTGACGAAATTTTCGGTTCAGCACTATTGGCTACTAAAGTATTTAGCGGCGAACAGTTTTTATTGGTTTAGGCCTACGGAGTGCCCAAGGAACCACCGACCTTCGACAGGAAACTGGCAATCCCCATCAACAGTACATAAGTTATAGCTATTAGTATCAAGGACGAAATTACTGTCAATGTAGGTGTCACAACAAAAATCTACCAATCAGCATTTATTACCTTTTGTAAAAGTAGGCAACCTCTAACAAAACAAAGCAGTTTTGATATTGATGTTTACTTCAGCTAAATGTAACAAGTAAAGTTGCTTAATAGAAACAGCTGAAAATGTAAATCCATTTGAACCACTTTTATTTCAAATTTAACTGGCCATGATTTGAATTAAAATTTCAATATAATGCAAATTCACATAATATTTTAAGGCATTTAGAAAAAAGAGAAAAAATTTAGTAGACCATCTGTTAAGCATTGGTTGGACATTGGCATATTAACCTAAAGATAGTACATGTACAGTAAGAATAAATATGGTTAAAATGAAGTTATTTTATTCTAAAATACCCATACAATTGTGAGAAATGAAAATTGTGGTTGAATTTATCCAGTGGCAGTTGTTATCTAATAGTTAGTTTTTATGTATGTTGCATTGTCGTTTGGATTTTTTTGTTGCACTTCAGTGTTTCTATTGTTTCGTTGTTTTCCTCTTATAGTTGATGGGTTTCCCTCAGTTTTAGTTTGTAACCCGGATTTGTTTTCTCTCAATCGATTTATGACTATTGAACAGCGGTTTATTACTGTTGCCTTAATTTATCATGTTTTTAATTGGTTTTATGTCAACTAATCTTAAATTATGTTTATGGATATTTATTGTGCACCGAACCCTCTGTTGTTGATCTGACAGCGACTCTTGGTGAAATTCATATTTTTTCCGTTAGGGTTTTTAAATGATGCGAAAATCTCACAACAATGATAAGTGATATATAAGTTCTTGAAAAAATAACCGTACAAAATGTTATGTACAAGTATAAAAACTTGGGTTTAAACAATCTGACTAAAATTCATATCTATCACGACTCGCCTGCCCATTCATCGTATGAGAATAACGAAATCAGAGATCTACATTTTAATAAGATTGGGGTTAACTAAAATATGAGATAGCTTGAAAACAGATATGTTCTGATCAATTTTAAGAGATTACTATTTTTAACTCTATTTGAATGTCTATTATGAAACAAATCCCTTCACGTATAACCTCCATATGTGCACTTTGAACTTCCTTAATTCTACCAAGTAATGTCGGAAAACAGATGACAGCATGACCAAGGCGAAAAAGTAGGACAGACAAACAGAACTTCTTAAAACTTCTCAAACATTGAACGAGAATAAACTTCGTAACATGTCTTTCCACATCGGAAAACTAATTTTTGCCAAGTATACCTTTTTTGTTCCTTAAAGTTCTTCCATAACCCTTTTTTAAATATGGTTGATCATTATCTGCCGATATTGGCAATATTATCTAGCCAATAAAAGCAAAAGGATCCCCATTTGCAGATGGTGTTTTTTTAGTGCAACTGCAATAGCTTCATTAGAAGGCTGCATCTTGACCTTTATCATTTTAGTTGCAGCTTAAAATGACGAAAAAATTCCCTCGGCCTATAAACGATAAATCTATTCTATTTTTGACATACAAATATTCAAACTTAAGAAAATATTTAGATTTTATTGCAATTTTCTGTAAATATGGAGCAATCAACAATGAAGTTTGCATTTGATTTGGACCGATGGTAATTTGTTATACTAAGTTTAGATCATTTTTA
Source organism: Mytilus coruscus (assembly GCA_017311375.1). Taxonomy (NCBI): domain Eukaryota; kingdom Metazoa; phylum Mollusca; class Bivalvia; order Mytilida; family Mytilidae; genus Mytilus; species Mytilus coruscus. The sequence goes on along the minus strand of CM029603.1, from coordinate 75,147,191 downwards.
GAAAAATGAAAGAACCTTAGTGAGCGCGCTCACATACCCCACGTCCCCACATAGTCATTGGAGAAATAAAATACGTGTAAGAAAAAAAAATAGTTTTAAGAAAAAAATTCAATCATAATTTCCTGTCAATATGCACATCTACATAGTATGTCCTTACTATCTACACAGTTTCATGAAATTCTGTTGTGTGGTTTCAGAGGAGTTGTGATGACAAACTGTTGCAGAAGTACATTGAAGCAAATAAGTTAAAAGGGGCGTAACTCCTGGAAAAAAATTGAATCGTAATTTCCTGTCGATATGCACATCTACGTAGTATGTCCTTATTATCTGAAAAGGTTTCATGAAATTCTGTTGTGTGGTTTCAGAGGAGTTGCGATGACAAAAGGTTGCAGTAGTATATTGGGCAAATAAGTTCGAAGGGGCGTAACTCCTGGAAAAAAGTTGAATCGTAATTTCCTGTCGATATGCACATCTACGTAGTATGTCCTTATTATCTGAAAAGGTTTCATGAAATTCTGTTGTGTGGTTTGAGAGGAGTTGCGATGACAAAAGGTTGCAGTAGTATATTGGGCAAATAAGTTCAAAGGGGCGTAACTCCTGGAAAAAAAATTGAATCGTAATTTCCTGTCGATATGCACATCTACGTAGTATGTCCTTATTATCTGAAAAGGTTTCATGAAATTCTGTTGTCTGGTTTGAGAGGAGTTGCGATGACAAACTGTTGCAGTAGTACATTAAAGTAAATAAGTTCAAAGGGGCGTAACTCCTAGAAAAAAGAATTCAATCGTAATTTCCTGTCGATATGCACAACTACATAGTGTGTCCTTATTATCTAAAAAGGTTTCGTGAAATTCTGTTGTGTGGTTTGAGAGGAGTTGCGATGACAAGAAACAGGACTGACGGACGGACGCACGGGTCAAAAACATTATACTCTCCGCAACTCGTTGCGTGGGGGTATAATAAATGTGGATTGTGTCCACATGTGGACACACATGATGCCCCCGCTTGCATATCATATAGTTATAAAGGGACATAACTGAAGAACGGTAAAAGTGACGCTACCCAAATTTGAACTTGATCTGAGTTTTGTGGTAATAAGCATTGTGTGTAAGTCTCATAACATTTGGTTGAGGCTAACTTACGTAGAGAACAGAAATGAAAAATTGCTGAATTTTTCTATTTGTAAACACGCATAACTCTAGAACGGTTGTGATTTGATTTGATTTTTGGTGTTTTAACGCCACTTTTAAGCACCGCTTTTGGGCTATTTCGTGGCGGCCAGTTTTTATTGGTGGAGGAAGCCGGAGTGCCCGGAGAAAACCACCGACCTTCGATAGGAAAACTGACAATCCTAGTCAATTAAGATTGAAGTCGAGTGCACCCGCACGAGCGGGGTTCGAACTCACAACCTCAGTGTTGACTGGCTAGTGATTACAGTAGAAACTACTTAGACCACTCGGCCACCGAGGCCCCTAGAACGGTTGTGTATAAGTTTTATAGCATTTGGTTGAGACTAACTAAAGTTAGAGAACGGAAACGAAAAATTCAGCAATTCAGCAATTTTTATGTTTATAAAGGGACATAACTCAAGAATGGTAAAAGTGACGCCACCGAATTTCGTACTTCATCTGTATTATGTAGTAATAAGCATTGTGTTTCATAACATTTGGTTGAGGCAAACTAAAGTTAGAGAACGGAAACAATATTTGTACTTGATCTTAGTTTTGTGGTAATGATTATTGTGTATAGGTTTCATAATGTTTGGTTGGGGCAAACTTAAGTTACATAATGGAAACTAAAATTTTACAATTTTTTCGATTTATAAAGGGGCATAACTCAATAATGGTTAAAGTGACACTACCCAAATTCAACTTGATCTGTGTTTTATCAGTGGAAGGCAAAATTAAACATTCCATTGTATAAAGCATTGATTGTAGTTGATTTTAACAATAATCATGGACAAATGAAGATAACTCCAATTTGAAAAATTACTTGAATAATGACATTGATATTTTTGGAAAAAAAATGAAAAAAATTAGCAATTTTTCCATTTGTAAAGGGGCATAACTCTAGAACAGTAAAAGTGACGCCCCCAAAATTCAAACTTGATCTGTGTTTTGTGGTAATAAACATTGTGTATTAGTCTGATAACATTTGGTTGAGGCAAACTTAAGTTAGAGAACGGAAACCAATTTTGGGACGTACATACGCACAGACGGACAAGGGTAAAACTTAATGCCCCCTCCGCTTCGGCGGGGGCATAAAAATTCCATACAAGTACCAGAAATTGGCATTTTGTTTAATTCTGATCAATTTTAACTTTTGACCTTGATTTAACGAAAATTGCACCGTACGAATTATTGACAACCAGGCAAAACAGAACGTACAGGTAATAAGCTTTCGAATGATATACAATATAGCCATATGTAAGTTGGGTGCATTAAAGTCGTTAACTAGGCGTCTTTGAAAAATGTCACTCGCCTAATGTAATATAGAAAGTGCTTTACCTGGGACTATTATACTATTAGTCCCATTAATACCATTAGTATAATAGTCCCAGGCTTTACCTAATATATTTTAAGATGTTTAAAACAATGAGTCTTCAGTTTTCCAGCAAAATGACTTTCTTAATGCTAAATAAATGTGGATAGTGTCCACATGTGGACACACATGATGCCCCCACTTGCATATCATATAGTTATAAAGGGACTTAACTGAAGAACGGTAAAAGTGACGCTACCCAAATTTGAACTTGATCTGAGTTTTGTGGTAATAAGCATTGTGTGTAAGTCTCATAACATTTGGTTGAGGATAAATTAAGTAGAGAACAGAAACTAAAAATTCAGCAATTTTCTATTTGTAAATATGCATAACTCTAGAACGGTTGTGTATAAGTTTTATAACATTTGGTTGAGACAAACTAAAGTTAGAGAACGGAAACAAAAAATTCAGCAATTTTTATGTTTATAAAGGGACATAACTCAAGAATGGTAAAAGTGTCGCCACCAAATTTCATACTTAATCTGTATTATGTACTAATAAGCATTGTGTGTAAGTTTCATAATATTTGGTTGAGGCAAACTAAAGTAAGAAAACGGAAACAAAAAATTTAACTGAGTTTTGTGGTAAAAAGCATTATATATACATTTCATTACATTAATTTAAGATAAACTCAAGTTAGAGAACGGAAACGAAAAATTCAGCAATTTTTTCATTTGTAAATGGGCATAACTCTAGAACAGTAATCAAAGCGCTTGTAAGCACTGAATGGCAAAGATTGCTTTAATTTATCAGTAGGAAGTAAAATTGAAAATTGCATTGTATAAAGCATTGGTTGTAGTTGATTCAACTACCATTATGCACAAAGAAAGATAACTCCAATTTTCAAAGAAGACTGTAAAATATTTTTAGAAATGAAGGGTAAAATTGCTTTAATTTATCAGTGGAAGGTAAAATTAAACATTGCATTGTATAAAGCATTGATTGTAGTTGATTCAACTATAATCATGGACAAAGAAAGATAACTCCAATTTTAAAAATACTTGATATTTAGAAAAAAAAATGAAAAATTCAGCAATTTTTCCATTTGTAAAGGGCACAACTCTAGAACAGTAAAAGTGATGGCACCAAAATTCAAACTTGATCTGTATATTGTGGTAATAAGCATTGTGTATAAGTTTCATAACATTTGGTAGAGGCAAACTTAAGTTAGAGAACGGAAACGAAAAATTTAGAAATTTTTCCATTTGTAAAGGGGCATAACTCTAGAACAGTAAACGTGACGCCACCAAAATTCAAACTTGATCTGTATTTAGTGGTAATAAGCATTGTGTATAAGTTTCATAACATTTGGTTGAGGCAAACTAAAGTTAGAGAACGGAAACAAACTTTGGGACGTACGGAAATACGGACGGACGTACGTACAGACGGACAAGGGTAAAACTTTATGCCCCCTCAGCTACGGCGGGGGCATAAAAACCATACACAACTTTGATTATTGTTTGTTTGTTTACTTATCATGCTTATCACGTTATAAATATGTATAGCAAATTATTTTTTATATACATGTACCTATGCTTATGACATTGCATACTAATAAAACAGATGGATGCATGAATAAAACACTATACTTAAATTTTCTCTAATTTAAGTACTCGAAGAAGGGGTTAAATCAAAGAATCTGAAATGATTATGATAGTTGACTATCCAATTTGTGCCTTTTTTATAAAGTTTGTGCTTTAAACTTTGGGTTATCAAACTCAGTAGGCAGTTGCATCATGGTCTTTGGACATGTCATATCCCAACGTCGGATCAATTTGACCTTGACTTTGTCCTTTGATACCTATGATAGTAAAACCTTGTACAATTCGTGTCTGGGTCATATCTTTTGTACCTTAAAATGCTGTTGGATTTTGGGCTTGGGGTGTATCATATACCACTGACCTTTCTCAATTGATCCCTATGATAGCTAAACAGCGTCTGGTTTGTGTTTGGTGCATACGTTTTGAACTGTAGCACTTTAATTGACAAAATTTTGAATGCAGAAGCATCATACTGACCTTGACATTCAATTTCAGCATTTACAGTATATACCTCACACTTTGTTCCTGGGTCAGTAGGATTCTTTAAGATTGACCTATAATTAACAATGTGCCAACTCAACACAGAGGCAAAGATTATGTCAAATGAATGGCTGAAAACCAAAAATCTCAAAATGTCATTGCCTCAATGCTGAATTTCACAGCAGCAACTAAAATGTATTTCATGGTTATAAAATTAAGTACCTCTACGAATCTAGTGTATATTAACTTTTTATTCCTGTCTACATATTGCCATTGTTGATTAAAGCCTTTCATATAAATTAACTTTCATTACAGTTGTATTGATTTAAGTTTGCTGTCTTATTTAAATTAAGAGATGTGGTATTTTTTGCGAATGAACCAGCTATCCAAAAGAGTTCAAAGGAGGAAAATGTATAAACAATTATAGGTCTCCATACAGTCGTCAACAATGATAAAAACTCATACCATATACATGTAGTAAGCTATAAAAGGTCCTGATATAAAAATGTGGAACAATTCAAACAAGAAAACTAACTGCTTAATTAATAATAATACAATGTACTAAAAACAAATATGAAGGACCTAAATCAATAAAAAATACAAAAATCACAGGCCCTTTACATGGGATAGGCACAGAAAGAAATTAACAGAGCTTTCTGTATGTTTTATTATTTTAAATCTAGAGTTTAAGGTTGCAATAGAAATTATAAAAATTTTACATGACGAACATAGAAAAAAAAAGTGATTTTTGATAAATGCTGATGAGACAAAGGTTTAGGAAAAAAACATCAAAGCTGTGATTAAATACATATCTGAAAAAATACACATCTACAACCTATTTCAAATAATACACATCTACCGTTGCAAACCTTCCACATATGCTATCCAGCACTTTGATTAACACAGGTTTCGTTCCGCAATATTTTTTGCAAACAACATTTCAAGGTCAGTGATTGTCTATTTTTTGATACGTAAACATAGGGAATTTACAGGTGATCATTAGGGTCATGATGACATTTGACACTGTCATTATATCATTTGTTTACAGAGTGTAGTCTATCAGTATCAACACTAATTAAGGAAACCCTTAATAAATAACAGGGCCCGTAATTTCAAGGAAGTATTAAAAACATGGTAAGAGTAACCTGCAGAACCGCCTAAACTGTGCTACTTTTAATTTAAAACAAATAATGTGAGATAAGATTACATTACTATAACGTGCATAGTTATTTTACGATAATTTTATGAATGAATGATAATTTTATGAATGAACAAGAGCAACTAGACCTCTTTCAAAAAGAAACACAAATCAAACAACATAAAACCTATGAGATAATTCAGTCAAATTTTCAATATTGAATCAACAACTGACATGATTCAATATTTTGTTGAAACATCTCAAGAACAAAATCACAGGTATAAAAATGCACTTTTTTCACTCGAACTTCTGTGTTCTTTGATAGTCAAATGGTTGTCCCATTAAATACAATAAACTGCTTCACCGAGCGCAGCTGGATACGACTGCAGAGGTCCAACCCTGAACAGTTTGGGCAAAAATGGACACAATATTCAAGCTTGATACAGGTCTGAATTTGGATTGTAATAAAATATTTGACACATTATAGGTTTCTGACACAGAATAAATGTAGTCAAAGAACTTGAAATTGGTTGTATGATTTGAATTTATATTGAATAGAAGATTTCTTGCTGTTGTGCAATACACTTTGCTGTTGCACAATACTTAGTAAATCTGTTTTCAGACTGTATACAAAGAATTTGCAAAATAAATTGTGACCCCCAATTTTTTTTTCTTTGGAAAATTGACAATTTCTTAATTGAAGAAATTTTCTTTTTGTAAAATGTGGTACAAATTAAGAGACATCCATACACTTAAACACAAGTTATTGTCTGAAAACTAGAACAAGAGTGCACACGCTGAAATGTCTCGCCTTCTTTACTAACCATTGATATTATGTTGATATTCCTAAATATAATTCTTTACTACAACTATCACATAAACTTAACATGATCCAAGAAAATGAGGTCAAGGTCATATAATCCAAACGAGAAATACATGTACACCTTACAATCATTCAATGCACTAAATATAGCTGGCTATTGCTTATAGTTTCTAAGAAACAGACTTAACCAAGAAAACTAAACATTGACCAATGAACCATGACAATGAGTTCAAAGTCATGCCAGGCAGACATGTACAGCTTACAATCCTTCCATACAACAAATATAGTCGACCTATTACTTATAGTTTAAGAAAAAAAATGCAGACCAAAACACAACTTGATACAGCTCTGAATTTGGATTGTGATTGACTATTTGACACAGCATAGGTTTCTGACACAGAATGAATGTGGTCTAAGAACTTAAAATTTTAAATTGGACATTCACCTATTATGGTCCAATATCCAAAATCTAAATACATGGTTAGATTCAGCATATCAAAGAACCCTAAGAGTTCAATTTTGATGAAATCAAACAAAGTTTAATTTTGGACCCTTTTGACCTCAATGTGGACAAAGTTGATAACGGGTCCAAAATTAAAAATCTAAATACATGGTTAGATTCAGCATATCAAAGAACCCCATATATTCCATTTTGTTGAAATCAAACAAAGTTTAATTTTGGACCCGATTTGGACCAACTTGAAAACTGGGCCCATAATCAAAATTTACAGACATGTTTAGACTCAGCATATCAAAGAACCCTAAGAATTCAATTTTGTTAAAATCAAATTAAGTTTAATTTGGACCCTTTGGACCTTAATGTAGACCAATTTGAAAACAGGACCAAAAATTAAGAATCTAAATACATGGTTAGATTCAGCATATCAAAGAACCCCATATATTCAATTTTTGTTGAAATCAAACAAAGTTTAATTTTGGACCCCAATTTGGACCAACTTGAAAACTGGGCCCATAATCAAAAATCTAAATACATGATTAGATTCAGCATATCAAAGAACCCTAAGAATTCAATTTTTGTTAAAATCAAACTAAGTTTAATTTTGGACCCTTTGGACCTTAATGTATACCAATTTGAAAACGGGACCAAAAATTAAAAATCTTAATACACGGTTAGATTCAGCATATCAAAGAACCCCATATATTCAATTTTTGTTGAAATCAAACAAAGTTTAATTTTGGACCCTTTTGACCTCAATGTGGACAAAGTTGATAATGGGGCCCAAAAATCAAAAATCTAAATACATGGTTAGATTCAGCATACCAAAGAACCCAATATATTCAATTTTTGTTGAAATCAAACAAAGTTTAATTTTGGACCCCGATTTGGACCAACTTGAAAACTGGGCCCATAATCAAATATTTAAAGATATGTTTAGATTCAGCATATCAAAGAACCCTAAGAATTCAATTTTTGTTAAAATCAAATTAAGTTTAATTTTGGACCCTTTGGACCTTAATGTAGACCAATTTGAAAACTGGACCAAAATTAAGAATCTAAATACATGGTTAGATTCAGCATATCAAAGAACCCCATATATTTAATTTTTGTTGAAATCAAACAAAGTTTAATTTTGGACCCCAATTTGGACCAACTTGAAAACTGGGCCCATAATCAAAAATCTAAATACATGATTAGATTCAGCATATCAAAGAACCCTAAGAATTCAATTTTGTTAAAATCAAACTAAGTTTAATTTTGGACCCTTTGGACCTTAATGTAGACCAATTTGAAAATGGGACCAAAATAAAGAATCTAAATACACGGTTAGATTCGGCATATCAAAGAACCCCAATAATTCAATTTTGATGAAATCAAACAAAGTTTAATTTTGGACCCTTTGGACCTCAATGTGGACCAATTTAAAACGGGCCTAAAATTCAAAAACTTAATACACGGTTAGATTCAGCATATTAAAGAACCCCAAGAATTCAAGAATAAAACCCCATTGAAATTGGTCAAGAAATAAGCAATTTATACAAAGTATCTTCTTTTGCACAATACTGTGCAATTAAATATTTCTTGCAATTGCGCAATACTGTGCAATTGAATATTTCTTGCTATTGTGCAATACTGTACAATTGACAATTTCTTCCTATTGTGCAATACTGTGCTATTGGATATTTCTTGCTATTGCGCAATACTGTGCAATTGAAGATTTCTTGCTATTGCGTAATACTGTGCAATTGAAAATTTCTTGCTATTGCACAATACTTATTATATAATAATTTACACATCCTGTTTGGTGTGTATCTCCTGCCATATCATTATTATTTGCTTTTAAATATAAATCAGAAATAACAAACTTAAAATGGAAAATTTAAAGAAAAAAAAAGGAAAAACAAGGAAGAAAAAGGGGAAAAAATCCCCCAATTTTTGAACCCCTTATGATTCATCACCCCAAACTCAATCCCAGCCTTCAATGAGGTATGGTACCTTGCAGTACAATTTCAGAGATCCATACACTTAAACACAAGTTATTGTCTGGAAACTAGAAAAATGCTTATTTTTGGCCCTTTTGGCCCCTAATTCCTAAACGTTTAGGGCAATTACCCCAAACTCAATTCCAGCTTTCCTTTGTGATATGGAACCTTGTAGTACAATTTCAGAAAGATCCATACACTTACACACAAGTTATTGTCCTGAAACTAGAAAATGCTTATTTTTGCCCTTTTTGGCCCCTAATTCCTAAAATTTTGAGGCAATTACCCCAAAATCAATCCCAGCATTCCCTTTGTGATATGGAACCTTGTGGTACAATGTCAGAGAGATCCATACACTTACACACAAGTTATTGTCTGGAAGTTACAAAATGCTTATTTTTGCCCCTTTTGGCCCTAATTCCTTAACTGTTGGTACCATAACCCCAAAATCAATCCCAACCTTCCTTTTGTGGTATTGAACCTTATGGTAAAATTTCCTAGAGATCCATTTACTTAAACTAAAGTTAGAGTGCGAAAACCAATGTGTCTTCGGATCGACGACGACGACGACGACGCGGCAGGGCGGCGGCGACGACGACGGCGACGACGACGACGACGACGACGCCAACGTCATACCAATAACTTAACACTGAGCAATGAACCGTGAAAATGAGGTCAAGGTCAAATAAAACCTGAGAGACTGACATGTACATCATAAAATATTTCCATACATCAAATATAGTTGACCTATTGTATATAGTTTTAGAAAAAAAGACCAAAACTCAAAACTTAACTTTAACCACTAAATCATGAAAATGAGGTCAAGGTCAGATGACACCTGCCAGTTGGACATGTACACCTTACAATCATTCCATACACCAAATATAGTAGACCTATTGCATACAATATAAGAAAAACGGACCAAAACACAAAAACTTAACTATAACCACTGAACCATGAAAATGGGGTCAAGGTCAGATGACACCTGCCAGTTGGACATGTACACCTTACAATCCTTCACTACACCAAATACACTAGACCTATTGCTTATAGTATCCGAGATATGGACTTGACCACCAAAACTTAACCTTGTTCACTGATCCATGAAATGAGGTCGAGGTCAAGTGAAAACTGTCTGACGGGCATGAGGACCTTGCAAGGTACACACATACCAAATATAGTTATCCTATTACTCATTATAAGAGAGAAATTAACATTACAAAAAGTCTTAACTTTTTTTTCAAGTAGTCAATGAACCATGAAAATGAGGTTAAGGACAATGGACATGTGGCAGACGGAAACTTCGTAACATAAGTCATCTATATACAAAGGATGAAGCATCCAGGTCTTCCACCTTCTAAAATATAAAGCTTTTAAGAAGTTAGTTAACGCCGCCACCGGATCACTATCCCTATGTCGAGCTTTCTGCGACAGAAGTCTCAGGCTCGACAACGAGATTTCTGCGACAAAAGTTGCAGGCTCGACAAAAAAGCTTGTTTTAGACACTTTTTGGCCCCTTATTCCTGAACGGTTTGGGCAATTACCCCCAAAATTAATCCCAACCTTCTACTTGTGGTATTGAACCTTGTGGAACAATTTCAGAGCAATCAAAATACTTAGACACAAGTTATTGTCCTGAAACTAGAAAAATGCTTGTTTTGGCCCCTTTTTGGCCCCCAATTCCTAAACGGTTGGGACCATCACCCTCAAAAACAATCCCAACCTTCCTTTTGTGGTATTGAACCTTTTGGTTAAATTCATAGAGATCCATACACCTAAACTAAAGTTATTGTCCGGAAACCAAATGTCTTCGGACGACGCCGACAACATGATAGCAATATACGACGGTCGTATAAAAATACATCTACAAGAACATATGTTGAAAATTCTCAAACCCTCAATGTTTTTTAACTGTTTCAATTAATGTATTTCATTAGAAGACATACATAGGAGTTTTAGAATGACAGACCAGGAATCTGCTCATATACTTTGTTTGGCTTGATCTGGGTCACAAAGATGGCTATATGCCATAGCATGAAAGCAATTGCTTTAAAAATAGCATAAATTTAGATCAGGACATGGGCTGACCTGCTATGAACACTGGTTTAACGACAAAAAGATCTTTTTTCTTGCAAACCTTTCCCAATACATGGTGAATCTGAATTAAAAAAATCTATTTTAACACAAGGAATTAATTTATTTCAATAGTAATTTAATACAGGAATTTCATATTATACCTCCAATATTTCAATTTTCATCAAAATCCAAGCACATAAATATTTAACAAAAAACCAAATTTTTATTTATCCAGAGCAGACCGGGCATTAAAAATCACTAAAAGTTCTATTGTACTTAAACATGGCCACTCTTTAAAAGCCTGTTGACACCAAATATGTACAACAGATATTTGTATTGAATATTAATTTTATATCTGTTTTGAATCAATTTCATTTATACCAACAATTCTAATCTGAGTGTATTGAATGTCTTTTTGCATAATATTTAGTTCTCTGCCATTTGCACTGTAGCTTTCTTTCCCATAAAGACAACTTTTTTTATTTCATCCATCTGTAATTTAGCTTCTGATTCCAAGGATGAAAACTCCTCTTTCTTTTCTTCATTTCCTTGGACTTTCATTATCTTCATTATTAAATCTAAAAAAGCAAATTAAAAAAGTTGTGCGAGTAGCAGGGCTGACAATTTGTTAAAGGGTACAGATTGCATATATGAAGTTTGATAGTTAAAAGTACAGTACAATAGTGCAATTATTAAACTCTTTACAATAAAAGACAATTTCTGATGATACATTGCATTCAACTGAATTAATGGTATTTGAGTTTTTGACACTGCAATTTTGCAACTAAAACTGTTTTAATGCTCTGGGAATAGTATACTAACAACATATTATGTCCGAGTAATGATTCAGTCTAAATTTGTCTTAAATTGGCATATTTTTTCCATTGAAGAAGACTTTCATGTGAGCTGAATTGTACCCAACATATGTCTTTCAACCTAGGTAAAATAAAACAAGTTGAACAGTGACAGCACTATTGGATTCTGGGTGTCAAAATTGTCACTGGATATAAATTTAGGAGGAAATTAAACCATGAAAAGCTGTCTATATTCACCTCATATGTACAATAGTCATTTTACCAAGTCTTAGCAATTGACAATTTCATTTTCCATTTCCAAATATATGTGTCTTAAAAAAACAACAATAAAAAAGGAATATTTCTCTGCTAAATGTTAACTTTTTAAAAGAAAAAGAAAATTGTTTTACCCCTATGTCTATTTTTAATATATAATAATCATTTGTATAATTAAAAACAAATCATTCAGAGAACAACTGAAATTTCATCTTACATATTTTCAATAAGTAATGTTTATTGAAATAAGGGAGATAATTTACTACTTCTGGTTACAAAATGTGACCTGGTTTCATATGATTATAAAAATATATAGTTTCTATGTACTTTTACATGAAACTAGTGCATACATGGCTACTTTTGGGTTACTCAACTTTACTTTTGGCTGACCTTTTGCAAGGTCATATGTCTTCCAACCTAATGCAAAGGACCTTATGGCTTTATCATGTACAAGTATGAAGTCAAGCAAAGGTCAAAATCCAGAACCTGAAATTGACCTTAGACACAAATTTCAAGGTCAAAGTTCTCAAATCAAAATATCCAAGGTCTATAATAAGATTGATTAAGAAGTTATTCTACCAAACAGCTTCTTTTGAATATGTAAAGGGAGAAAACTCCTATAAAAAGTCACCACAGCACTTCCACCCAATTGTATTGGCATTGCATTTTGTACAAATTTACAATTAGACTAAAAACTTATGTCGATAACTTTTACAGTTTCTGAGGAGTTACAATAACAAACAAAGTTCAAAATTTAGAACATGACCATGACTTTTGACCTTGACCTCAATTTTCTATTAATGGACCCAAGGACATCATATCAAAAGACTTAAGTTCTATGACTTAAGGTTAATGAGTTACACCAACATACCACTCATGTCAAACATAAAAAGGGAAATAATTCTGATCATTTTCTAAAGCCCAATAACTGTTCAATATCATATACCAAATATCTTCTGGAAATTTTTTGAAACAAAAGTCACATTTAAGATCCACAAGAGTGCACACACTGAAATGTCCATCCTGCTTTACATATCATTGAATTTATGTTGAAATTGTGTAATATGAAGGTTTTACTATAAGATTAAAAATTCGTAAGGGTTCCGCGGAACCCAGTGTCTCGCCTACTTTTGCTGTTAGTCGCAGGCTCAACAAAAATGGGGGAAAAATTATAAAAAAATTTCCCTCTAGATACTATCTTTTGATTGTAAGAAGCTTCTATCCAAGTTTGGTAAAAATCCAGGTTGGTTTATGAATCTAATAAATGTTTTAAAAACTTTAACTGCAGACTGTATGTAATGTTAACTGGAAGAAAAACCAAATCCATTTATAAGTAATATACGGAAAAACAGGAAATAAATTTTTACAAAATTTCCTTCAAGATACTAGCTTTTGATCATAAACAAGCTTCTGTCCAAGTTTGGTACAAATCCAGGATAGTTTAAAAAAGTTATTAAAATTTTCAAAACTTTAACCACAGAGTGAATGTAATGTTAACTGGCAGAAAAACTAAGTCCATTTATAAGTAAAATACGGATAAACTGACTACTGGATACTATCTTATGATCATAAACAAACTTCTGTCCAAGTATGGTAGAAATCCATTATAGTTTAAGAAAGTTATTAAAATTTCAAAAACTTTAACCACAGAGTGAATATTTGTGGACGCCGCTGCCGACGGAATGTAGGATCGCTATGTCTCTCTTTTGCCACAAAAGTCGCAGGCTCGACAGAAATAAATGTGGATTGTATCCACATGTGGACACAGATGATGCCCCCGCTTGCATATCATATAGTTATAAAGGGACATAACTGAAGAACGGTAAAAGTGACGCTACCCAAATTTGAACTTGATCTGAGTTATGTGGTAATAAGCATTGTGTGTAAGTCTCATAACATTTGGTTGAGGCAAACTTAAGTTAGAGAACGGAAACTAAAAATTTTGCAATTTTTCCATTTATAAAGGGGCATTACTCTAGAACGGTTTGAGTGATGCCACCAAAATTCACCCTTGATCTGTATTTTGTGATAATAAGCATTGTGTAAAGGTTTCATAACATTTGGTTGAGGCAAACTTAAGTTCGAGAAGGGAAACTAAAAATTTAGCAATTTTTCCATTATAAAAGGGCATAACTCTAGAACGGTTTAAGTGACGCCACCAAAATTCACACTTGATCTGTGTTTTGTGGTAATAAGCAATGTGTTTAAGTTTCATAACATTTGGTTGAGGCAAACTTAAATTAGAGAACAGAAACTAAAATTTTTGTAATTTTTCCGTTTATAAAGGGACATAACTCTAGAATGGTTAGAGTGACGCTACCAAAATTTAAACTTGATCTGTTTTTAGTGGTAATAAGCATTGTGTGTAAGTTTCATAACATTTGGTTGAGGCAAACTTAAGTTAGAGAACGGAAACTAAAAATTTTGCAATTTTCCATTTATAAAGGGGCATAACTCTGGAACGGTTAAACTGACGCAACCAAAATGCAAACTTGATCTGTGTTTTGTGGTAATAAGCATTGTGTATAAGTTTCATAACATTTGGTTGAGGCAAACTCAAGTTAGAGAACGGAAACCAATTTTGGGACTTACGGACGGACGGACGGACGTACGTACATACAGACGGACAAGGGTAAAACTTAATGCCCCTCCGCTACGGCGGGGCATAAAAATTAACATTATCAAGGATCAGTGTAAATGAGGTCAAGGTCAGATAAACCCAGACAGACATGTACACCTTACAATCTGACCATACACTAAATATAGTTAAAATATTGCTTATAGTATCTGAGAAACAGACTAAACTACAAAACCTTAACATAGACACATGACAATGAAAAAAGGTCAAGGTCAGATAAAACCTGATACATGAAATGAGGTCAAGTTCAGGTGAAGCCTGTCTGATGGACATTTAGACCTTGCAAGGATCCCATATACCAAATATAGTTATTCTATTACTCATAATAACATGAACAAGAGGCTGTCAGAGTGACAGCAAACCGGATTTTCCTGCATAGGTCAAACCCTGAACAGTTGAGCAAGTATGGACACAACATTTAAGCTTAAAACAGCTCTGAATTTGGATTGTGATTGAATATTTGATACAGCATGCGTTTGTGACACAAAATAAATGTGATCAAAGAACTGAAAAATTTGAAATTGAACATTTACCTATTATTGGTCCAATATCCAAATGCTAAGTACATTGCTAGAATCAGCATATCAAAGAACCCCAAGAATTCAATTTTTGATGAAATACTTCTTAGTTAAACCATTTCTGTTCAAAGGGAAATAACTTAAACTTTATTTCCATGAACTAATCATGTTAATCTAAAATTAAATATGATTTAACCATAGACTCTAAAATTAGATATGATGTAAAGAGATATGATGTTATATTTATTTTAAATTATAATCAAATATAAATAATAGTTTTCTAATAAATCTGTCACTCCAATTATAATTGGGTAATTGCATTGAAAATTACCCGATGTGTTATATTATCACTTAGTGTATAAATCAAAATCAAACTTTATATATATAGTTGATAGTTCCCAATATTTTTCTTTCATTTGTAACATACTAATATAGATCTGCAACTTATCTTATCTTAATTTTAACTTTTAACTTATAAATAATAGATTATTATCTAATGAATTTTCAAATCTGGAACCCCAAACAGGATCAAGTAAAAATTAAAATTAACAGACACAACAAAACAATTGTATACATATATCAATCAGAAAATTAGTTTTTACAGAATAACAAACACACCATAAAATTCTTTAAACAATTTACCAAAGAAAAGAAAAATTAATAATGAAAATCATGCTTGCAAATTGAAGGGTTATTTCCCCTTGAACAGAACTACGGTTTAACCTTTTAACAAAGTACTCTAACATAACGTATATAATTATTAGTAATGTAATTATCTTCAAAGTGTCTAATAATGAACAGTTAATTTCAACCTTCATTTATACAGTCCCACTAGTAAATTTCAAACTTTATATATACAGTCCTACAGATCTTATCAGGAAACAGAAAATTTTTCAAATAAATCATTCACTCCAATTATAATTGTGAGATAAGACTTTTACCATACGCTTTACCTTAGTCATAATATACTAACAAGAGAGAAAAATATTTAAAAATACCAATTTTGGATATTAATAAAATGCTCCGCAGGGCGCAGCTTGATACGACTGCAGAGGTCGAACCCTGAACAGTTGGGGCAAGTATGGACACAACATTCAAGCTTGATACAGCTATGAATTTGGATTGTGATTAAATATTTGACACAGCATAGGTTTCTGACACAGAATGAATGTGATCTAAGAACTTAAAAATTTTAAATTGGACATTCACCTATTATGGTCCAATATCCAAAATCTAAGTACATATTAGAATCAGCATATCAAAGAACCCCAAGAATTCAATTTTTGATGAAATCAAACAAAGTTTAATTTTGGACCCTTTTGACCTCAATGTGGACAAAGTTGATAACGGGGCCCAAAAATCAAAAATCTAAATACATGGTTAGATTCAGCATATCAAAGAACCCCATATATTCAATTTTTGTTGAAATCAAACAAAGTTTAATTTTGGACCCCGATTTGGACCAACTTGAAAACTGGGCATATAATCAAAATTCTAAATACATGTTTAGATTCAGCATATCAAAGAACCCTAAGAATTCAATTTTGTTAAAATCAAACTAAGTTTAATTTTGGACCCTTTGGACCTTAATGTAGACCAATTTGAAAACGGAACCAAGAATTAAGAATCTAAATACAAACAAAGTTTAATTTTGGACCCTTTGGACCTTAGATTCGCATATCAAAGAACCCCAATAATTCATTTTTTGATGAAATCAAACAAAGTTTAATTTTGGACCCTTTGGACCTCAATGTGGACCAATTTTAAAACGGGGCCCAAAATCCAAAAACTTAATACACGGTTAGATTCAGCATATTAAAGAACCCCAAGAAATCAAGAATAAAACCCCATTGAAATTGGTCAAGAAATAAGCAATTTATACGAAGTATCTTCATTTGCACAATACTGTGCAATTGAATATTTCTTGCTATTGCGCAATACTGTACAATTGACAATTTCATGCTATTGCGCAATATTGTGCTATTGGATATTTCTTGCTATTGCGCAATACTGTGCAATTAAAGATTTCTTGCTATTGCGCAATACTGTGCAATTGAAGATTTCTTGCTATTGTGCAATACTGTGCAATTGAAAATTTCTTGCTATTGCACAATACTTATCATATAATAATTTACACATCCTGTTTGGTGTGTATCTCCTACCATATCATTATTATTTGCTTTTAAATATAAATCAGAAATAACCAACTTAAAATGAAAAATTTTAAAAGAAAAAAATCCCCCAAATTTTTGAACCCCCTTATGATTCATCATCCCCAAACTCAATCGCAGCCTTCCCTTTGTGTTATGGTACCTTGCAGTACAATTTCAGAGAGATCCATACACTTCAACACAAGTTATTGTCTGGAAACTAGAAAAATGTGTTTTTCGGCCCCAAATTCCTAAACGTTTAGGGCAATTACCCCAAAACTCAAACCCAGCTTTCCCTTTGTGATATGGATCCTTGTAGTACAATTTCAGAAAGATCCATACACTTACACACAAGTTATTGTCCTGAAACTAGAAAAATGCTTGTTTTTAGTCCCTTTTTGGCCCTTAATTCCTAAAATTTTGACGCAATTACCTCCAAAATCAATCCCAGCCTTCCCTTTGTGGTATGGTACCTTGCAGTACAATTTCAGAGAGATCCATACACTTGAACACAAGTTATTGTCTGGAAACTAGAAAAATGCTTATTTTTGGCCCCTTTTTGGCCCCCTATTCCTTAACGTTTCAGGCAATTACCCCCAAATTCCAGCTTTCCCTTTGTGATATGGAACCTTGTAGTACAATTTCAGAAAGATCCATACACTTTCACACAAGTTATTGTCATGAAACTAGAAAAATGCTTGTTTTTTGCCACTTTTTTGGCATTAATTCCTAAAATTTGGAAGTAATTACCCCCAAAATCAATCCCAGCATTCCCTTTGTGATATGGAACCTTGTAGTACAATGTCAGAGAGATCCATACACTAACACACAAGTTATGTCTGGAAGTTACAAAAATGCTTATTTTTGGCCCCTAATTCCTTAACTGTTGGTACCGTAACCCCCAAAATCAATCCCAACCTTCCTTTTGTGGTATTGAACCTTGTGGTAAAATTTCATAGAGATCCATTCACTTAAACTAAAGTTAGAGTGTGAAAACCAATGTGTCTTCGGACGACAACGATGACGACGCCAACGTCATACCAATATACGACCGCAAATTTTTTTTGCGGTCGTATAAAAATGGCGATAACTCAAAAAGGAGAAATACTAAAATCTTGAAAATCAAACTCAACCTTCATTAAGTCCCAGGAAACAACATATTTAAATTTGAAAAAAAATTGTCAAAGCGTATTCATGTTATTGTGGAGACACTGTTTGGCAGCTGCCCGCCCGCCGTACATCCCCAAATTAATAACCGATATTTCCTTCGTAAATCCGGTTAAAAACTTAACATTGACCAATGAACCATGAAAATGAGGTCAAGGTCAGATGAAACCTATCAGACTGTATTCATACACCACATATAGTTGACCAACTGCTTATAGTATTTGAGAAACGGACCTAATCACATAACTTTTACCTTGATCACTGATCAATGAGATGAGGTCGAGGTCAGGTGAATCCTGTCTGGCAGACATGTAAATGTTGCAAGGAACCCATATGCAAAATATAGTTATCAGAGTGACAGCAAACCGGATTTTCCTGCAGAGGTCGAACCCTGAACAGTTGAGCAAGTATGGACACTACATTTAAGCTTAAACAGCTCTGAATTTGGATTGTGATTGAATATTTGACACAGCATAGGTTTGTGACACAAAGTGAATGTGGTCAAAGTACTGAAATATTTGAAATTGGACATTTACCTATTATGGTCCAATATCCAAAATCTAAGTAAATATTAGAATCAGCATATCAAAGAACCCCAAGAATTCAATTTTTGATGAAATCAGATAAAAGTTTAATTTAAGACCCTTTGGACCTCAATGTGGACCAAATTGATAAAGGAGCCCACAATCCAAAAGCTCTCAATACATGGTTAGATTCAGCATTTCAAAGAACCCCATAAATTCAATTTTTGTTGAATAAAACAAAGTTTAATTTTGGACCCTGATTTGGACCAACTTGAAAACTGGGCCCAAAAATCTAATATTTAAATACAGGTTTAGATTCAGCATTTGAAAGAACCCTATGTATATTTAATTTATGTTGAAATGAAACAGTTTAATTTTATCCTGAATATTTTCTGTGCAAAGGGAAATAACTCAAACTGGATAAATAGTTCTCTAAAATAAGATATGATGCAATTTTTCAAATTATAATCAATAATATAATAACAACAACCAATGATGACTAAGTTCTCTAAAATTAGATATGATTTAACACTCAAATATTGTTAGAATCAGCAATTCAAAGAACCAAAGAATTCAATTTTTGATGAAATTAAACAAAAGTTTAATTTAGGACCCTTTGGACCTCAATGTGGTATTATCTTATTAATAATGAAAATAAAAACAGGTTTACATTTCAAAGAACCCTATATATATTCAATCTATGTTGAAATCAAACACAGTTTAATTTTGGACCCCAATTTGGACCAACTTGAAAACTGGGCCCAAAATCAGAAATCTTAATATATGTTTATTAATAGACAATATAAGCTTAGTTTTTAAAGGAGTTCACTTCATCAAAAAAAATATATAGCATTCAGAAAATTAGTTTTTACAGAATGACAAACAAACTTGCCACAAAATTCTACAAACAATTTACCAAAGAAAAGAAGAAAAAAATCCAAAATTTTATTTATCATTAATACAATGTCTTTTCAAATTCTATAAAACTTATCAGTAACAAGAAATAATTGTAACAGGATGCTGTTACGAAGTCTCCCAAAAAAAGCTCCCATAATTCGTCATTCCCATGGTCGCCTGACATTGGGCAAAGTCCAGTACAAATTGGTTTGTGATATGTATAAGTGACGCCTATGGATTGACCCTATATGTCATTCAAATCTTCTTGAAATGACAAACAAGAATATTTATGGTTTCGGGGTGGGGATCTTGACCGTTTACAAGTTCTCAAAAGGGGTGTGACCCTTTTTTTCATATGATTTGTTTTTTTGTCCCATACAAGAATATATATGGTTTAGGGGTGGGGATCTCGACCGTTTACAAGTCCTCAAACAGGAGGGGGTAACAAACTGATAAACTGTAGCCAGGAATGACCAAGTCCATGTTTGGGTATTGTAAACCCCAAAATTCACTCACATCAAAAAATCAAAATATCAGGTGCAAATCGTTTTGCTCTGTAGAAAAATTCAATTATGCAATTTGGTTGAACTCTGTCAAGTAGTTTTAAAGGAGTTGTGTATAAACAAAGTCTGACACAGATGCTGCCACAAGACGACTGAAGTGATCCTATGTGTGGCTCCAGATGGACACTGTCAAGCCACACAATAATTCAAAACTATAAACAGTCATTATAAATTGCCATGAAATAAAATGAATTATAGATACCCTGCTGTTCATGTAGTAGATCATATTTATCAGCCTCCAGGTATGATTTAAGAAACACTATGAGTTGAGGAACACATTTTCCAGGAATATGGACAATATTCTGTGTATATGTATGGAGTAAAATAACTGATGACAAATGTAATGCCACTGCAGGATCAGTTTCAGACTTTAATTGTTCCAGTAAAACTTGTCTTTGGTTAAACATCAACTGCCTGTAAAAAGTAAACAATTGTTTAAAACATAAAAGTTTGTGATTTTTTTATATTGTTAACATTTTTTATTCTTCATATGATAGTTTGTCATACTACACATTGCACCAGAATAATAAGCTATCTCAACCAAACACAAACATATTTTATAGCCTTTCTAAAATATTTGCTGAAAACATGGATAGTAAAACTCAATATCCTCAAATGAAAGTTCACCTTGAGCAATCATGTTGAGTGTTAAGGAAAACTTTCAACAAAGTCAGAGGGTAGGTATGGCCTTTAAGGTTAGCTTCAAACAATTTATTTTTGCTACTGATACCACCATATGGACCTAAAATATATTGTCATTTGTCAGATCCCATTTTTCAGCTACCTTTTGCGTCAAATGGAGTAATATATATGTTGAAGTTTATTCATGCAAATCTTATGGTTAATCATCATATGATGTCAGTGATAATAATAAATTTCGACATTTCAACTCTAGATGCATTCAACTCATTTTCAGCCTGAGATGCTCCGACATTTCCGATTTCATTGAAGGAGTGGATGATGTAACACCAAGAGAGGTGATTGTTTATAGTTCAAATCCAAAAGGTGATTTTTAAAAGATTTTCTAGTCAATTGTAACTTGTGCATGCTAAATGGAAAATGATTCAAGATTTCACATCTATATTGAAAAGAGGGTAAATCAGTTGTAGACTACAAATTAACAACCCATGAAAACATTCATATGTGCACTGGCTTTGATATTAGAATTATGTCCGATATTACCAACGAACTAGATAAATACCTGACTATTCAGTACTTACTGTTCCTTTCACTTGAATCAACTGACCAACAAGATAAAACACAACGTGATTCTTACTCCAATATACAACAAGAGGCTGTCAGAGTGACAGCAAACCGGATTTTCCTGCAGAGGTCAAACCCTGAACAGTTGAGCAAGTATGGACACAACATTTAAGCTTAAAACAGCTCTGAATTTGGATTGTGATTGAATATTTGATACAGCATGGGTTTGTGACACAAAATAAATGTGGTCAAAGAACTGAAAAATTTGAAATTGAACATTTACCTATTATGGTCCAATATCCAAATGCTAAGTACATTGCTAGAATTAGCATATCAAAGAACCCCAAGAATTCAATTTTTGATGAAATGCTTCTTAGTTAAACCATTTCTGTTCATATGGAAATAACTTAAACTTTATTTCCATGAACTAATCATGTTAATCTAAAATTAAATATGATTTAACCATAGACTCTAAAATTAGATATGATGTAAAGAGATATGATGTTATATTTATTTTTAAATTATAATCAAATATAAATAATAGTTTTCTAATAAATCTGTCACTCCAATTATAATTGGGTGATTGCATTGAAAATTACCAGATGTGATATATATATATATATAATTATTAGTAATGTAATTAACTTCAAAATGTCTATCTCTTAAAACCTATAAAACTTATCTGTTATTATCTTCAAAGTGTCTAATAATGAACAGTAAATTTCAACCTTCATTTATACAGTCCTACTAGTAAATTTCAAACTTTATATATACAGTCCTACAGATCTTATGAGGAAACAGAAAATTTTCAAATTAATCTGTCACTCCAATTATAATTGTGAGATAAGACTTTTACCATATGCTTTACCTTAGTCATAATATGATAACAAGAGAGAAAAATATTTAAAAATACCAATTTTGGATATTAAAAATGGCGATAACTCAAAAAGGAGAAATGCTAAAATCTTGAAAATTAAACTCAACCTTCATTAAGTCCCAGGAAACAACATATTTAAATTTGAAAAAAATTTGTCAAAGCGTATTCATGTTATTGTGGAGACACTGTTTGGCAGCCGCCCGCCCGCCCGCTGTACATCCCCAAATTAATGACCGATATTTCCTTCGTAAATCCGGTTAAAAACTTCCATTTAAACGGAGATCAGAATTCTTACCAAACAAGCTTTTAAATGATGTGATGCAAGATTGAATAATTTATTCAAAATACTGATAATAAATAAACCGACAGACAGGAGGTGAAGAAGCCTATAGTTGTTTTGTTGAAATATTTCTGATGAAGTGAAATCCAAAAAAGGTGAAAAATCAACAGATCATTCCAGGAATGTGAAAGGAAAATCAATATACAAACCATACTGGAATAAGAATCTCCAAGTACTTTGGGATAAAACCTGCAAACACGAAAAATCTGGTTGAAATGGAAAGGATGTGGTAGGAATAAGAAACGTGTGCGAGAACTATTTCTTACATTAATAAATACAACTGATAAACTTCAGGAAAGAAAAAGAAAGTTATCAAATGTGCCAACAACAACAACTATTGAATCTTTCGAAAGAAAACAACACAAGAGACTTCTGGAAGAAAACTGGTAGACTAGGGAAAGCTAATGACAGACATATACCAAAAGAGGTATTAGCATCAGGTGGTAATGTGAGTAAAGATGTGAACACAGTATATGATACATGGAAACAAAAGTATGAACATTTTTTCAATATAGGTGATTGTGAGTACAACGAAGAGACTTTCTATGGTTTGTTCAACAGCAACTAGAAAATGGTGTAATAGATCATTCTGGAAACTATTCAGAAATTTTGAATAATGATATTTCTTATGATGATGTTAAGAAGGCAGTATACAGAGCAAAACTATATAAAGCCAGTGGGCTGGATTGAATGTGTGCAGAGTTTTTTTTTATTAATAACTCTTGTGTGAATATAGTATTCAATATTATAAAATATGCATTTGACATTTATGGAGTTGTTTCTGAGATATGGAATAATATACTCATTAATCCAGTATTGAAACCAGATAAAGACTATCATGATCCCTAAGGTTATCATGTTATAGCGCTGATGTCAATCCCATGTAAGATATATGCAGATATTCTTAACACACATTTATCATTCAGGCTAGAAGAAAATAACATTCTAGCTGATGAGCGTAATTACTCTAAAAACGATAAAGGTTGCATCTAACATTTATACCAGTTTTATAACTAATAGATGGATATTGTGTCATATTGGACACAGATGATGCCCCTGCTTGAAAATATTGTTATAAAGGGACATAACTAGAGAACTGTAAAAGTGATGCCACCCAAATTCAAACTCAATCTGTCTTTTATGGTAAAAAGCATTGTGTATAAGTTTAATAATATTTTGTTGAGGCAAAACTAAGTTAGAGAACGGAAACGAAAAAATTAAATTTTTCCATGTATAAAGGGGCATAACTCTAGAACGGTAAAAGTGACGTCATCCAAATTCGAACTTGATCTGTGTTTGGTGGTAATAAGCATTGTGTACAAGTTTCATAAGATTTGGTAGTGGCAAACTAAAGTAAGAGAACAGAAACTAATTTTGGGATGGACGTACAGACGGACAAGGGTAACACCTAATGCCCCCTCTGCCAAGGTGGAGGCATAACAAAATAAATTGCTTCACCAAGCGCAGCTGGATACGACCGTAAGAGGTCCAACCCTGAACAGTTGGGGCAAAAATGGACACAATATTTGCGCTTGATACAGGTCTGAATTTGGATTGTAATTAAATATAATAGGTTTCTGACACAGAATAACTGTAGTCAAAGAACTTAGAATTGGATATATGATTTGATTTGAATTTATATTCAATTTTTTGCTTTTGGGCAATAAACTATGCTGTTGCAAATTCCCCCCCTTTTTTTTTGGTTTTGTGCAATACACAATGCTGTTGCGAATTGAACCCCCCCCCCAATCAAAAAAATTTTTTTTTTTACCACCCCCCTTTTTTCGGCCAAAAAAGAAGAAATTTTCTTTTTTATTTCTGAAATCTAAAATGAGAAAAAATTGTCCCCCCTCTTTCCCTCAAGATATGGCCATAATTTCAATTCAAATTTCCAATGGAGTTTGCAACCATAATTACCCATTTAAATACATCATCAAAGTCTTAAAATAGAAAATGACATACATAATCATGGCTAAAATTAATATTCCTTAATCAGCATTTAAATAATAGTAACTTCTAAAAATAAACTGACAGCTAATCACCTCAAGACAATACAACATTTCTTTATACATAATTCAAAAGCAGTGTAAGGAAGGTAATCCAAACATAATATTGTACTCTTTTTAATTGTCCATTAACCAGGACACCCTTATTTTTCTCCCTTTTTTGCCCCTAATTCCTAAACGGTTTGAGCCATAACCCCCCAAAGCCAATCCTAACCATCCCTTTGTGGTATGGAAACTTGTGGAATAATTTCAGAGAGATCCATACACCGTTCCACAAGTTATTGGAAACTAGAAAAATGCTTATTTGGGCCCCTTTTTGGCCCTTAATTCCTAAACTGTTAAGACCATAACCCCCAAAATCAATCCCAACCTTCCTTTTGTGGTTATAAACCTTGTGTTTAAATTTCATAGATTTCTATTTACATTTACTAAAGTTATTGTCCAGAAACCAAATGTCTTCGGACAACAACAATAGAGAGATGATGTGGTATAAACAGATGTCATTAGGCATAAATGGAAAGTTTCTGAAAGGATTACAGTTGCTGTATGTAGAAGTTTGATATGTTGTTAAAGTATACCGCTAGAGGTATAGGGGGAGGGTTGAGATCTCACAAAACATGTTTAACCCCGCCGCATTTTTGCGCCTGTCCCAAGTCAGGAGCCTCTGGCCTTTGTATGTTTTTTAATTTTAGTTCATTTATATGTTTTGGAGTTTATTGTGATGTCCATTTTCATTGAACTAGTACACAATTTCATTTAGGGGCCAGCTGAGGACCACCTCTGGGTGCGGGATTTTCTCGCTGCGTTGAAGACCCATTGGTGGCCTTCGGCTTTTGTCTGCTCTTTGGTCGAGTTGTTGTCTCTTTGACATATTCCCCATTTCCATTCTCAATTTTAGCTATATGACCAATAAGTTTGACATAATATGGGTGTGAAACAAGCCTGCAACTTGTTAGCTACATTATTCTCAGTGTATTTTAACAATCTTGTGGATCTTGGTATTCCGATCAATGAGTTGTGCATTTTATCCATCCTATTATAAGCTGATGACATTGATTTTCTAGCACCCAACAAAGAATCCCTTCAACTGATGTAAAATGTAGTCAATAATTGATGTTCAAAGTGAAGATTTGAGTATAAATTATGAAAAGACAGAAAGTGTACTCATACCACATCTTCTTATATCTATTATCCATGTGAAGTAATTCAAATTTGACTTTCTTCTCATAGACACTACTATTGACTATTGCATTAAATATGGATACCTGGGATTGTGGCTTCTTGAACATCTAGATTCGAAATTTACAGTGAGGGAAATAAGGAAGTCGCCAAGTAGAGTACTCTCAACACATTTTACGAAATTCATTTTATGGACTATGACACCTTTACAAAACTATATGAAAGTCGTGTTCAGCCTGTTTTATTATACGGATTGAGTATTTGGGGCATATCAGAACACAAGGGTCAGGATGGGGGTCCTGCATTTCTGTATTCTTTAGTATTTTAGGCTATTTTTCTCTCTTCTTTATTTTTTTGGCCTATTATTCTTTTATTCTTTATATTTCAGCACCCCATTATTCTCTATTCTTTATATTTTTTGGCCTTTAATCTACACTTTTTGACTATTATTCTCTATTCTGTAAACCCCAAACTGTTCAAAACAAAGCGAGCTGATATAACCGTAGTGCTTTCAAGAACTCTTCAAATTTACCTATACATGGAGATATAGGATGGTCTACAGTAAAGACTAATCAAAATATTGAAGTTTTGAGACTGTATTTCAAATTTTCGAATTTAAATGAAAATAGACTTGCAAAAGTTATACATGAATCAAGTAAAAGAAAACAACGCTCCCGCCATTCCCTTATACTAGAATTCATTCGAAAAAGTGAACTTAGTTATTTGATGAACACTCAAAATATGACAACACAACATAAAGTTAGCATTGCCAAGGACAAGTTAAACAGTAAAGATGCTGAAAATAGTTAAGTGACATTTATAACTATAGAAACTGTGGTAATGAAAATAAACTTAGAACATTCAGACGGTAAAAAAAACTATATTCAACCAAGCAGGTATGTGAAATCCATAAAGTTTAGAGGCTAATTTCAAATAACTTTTAATTTTGAACAAGAGTGCATATGCTGAAATGTCCTGCCTGCTATCCTTATGATTGAATTTATGCTGAAAGTCTTAAATATGGAGGTTTTACTAAAAGTACAACATAAACTTAACTTTGATAATTTATGAAAATGACATCAAGGTCAGATGACCATGCCAGACAGACATGTACACCTTTCATCAATCCATGCACCAAATATAGTGGTCTTATTGCACATGAAAAACAGATAAAACCACAAAAACCTAACATTTACCAATAAACCATGAAAATGAGGTCAAGGTCATATGAACCCTGCCAGACAGACATGTACACTTAACTATATAGTATATGATAAACTGACAAAACCATGAAAACTCAACATTGAAAATGAACCATGAAAATGAGGTCAAGGTCATATGAAATATTCCAGACAAACATGAACGCCTTACAATCCTTCAGTACACATAATATAGTTGCCCTATTGCTTATAGTGTCTGAGAAATAGACCAAACCACAATAAAAGAACAGAGTTCCAATGTCCCCATGTTGCACATATTTTTCAACGTTTGCATGTTTCATCGATG
Organism: Mytilus coruscus; assembly: GCA_017311375.1. Taxonomy (NCBI): domain Eukaryota; kingdom Metazoa; phylum Mollusca; class Bivalvia; order Mytilida; family Mytilidae; genus Mytilus; species Mytilus coruscus. The sequence continues at coordinate 75,119,512 of CM029603.1, read as the reverse complement.
CGAAAAAAAGCTTTAGATTCTGTAAATAGAGAGATGATGTGGTATAAACAGATGTCATTAGGCATAAATGGAAAGTTTCTGAAAGGATTACAGTTGCTGTATGTAGAAGTTTGATATGTTGTTAAAGTATACCGCTAGAGGTATAGGGGGAGGGTTGAGATCTCACAAAACATGTTTAACCCCGCCGCATTTTTGCGCCTGTCCCAAGTCAGGAGCCTCTGGCCTTTGTATGTTTTTTAATTTTAGTTCATTTATATGTTTTGGAGTTTATTGTGATGTCCATTTTCATTGAACTAGTACACAATTTCATTTAGGGGCCAGCTGAGGACCACCTCTGGGTGCGGGATTTTCTCGCTGCGTTGAAGACCCATTGGTGGCCTTCGGCTTTTGTCTGCTCTTTGGTCGAGTTGTTGTCTCTTTGACATATTCCCCATTTCCATTCTCAATTTTAGCTATATGACCAATAAGTTTGACATAATATGGGTGTGAAACAAGCCTGCAACTTGTTAGCTACATTATTCTCAGTGTATTTTAACAATCTTGTGGATCTTGGTATTCCGATCAATGAGTTGTGCATTTTATCCATCCTATTATAAGCTGATGACATTGATTTTCTAGCACCCAACAAAGAATCCCTTCAACTGATGTAAAATGTAGTCAATAATTGATGTTCAAAGTGAAGATTTGAGTATAAATTATGAAAAGACAGAAAGTGTACTCATACCACATCTTCTTATATCTATTATCCATGTGAAGTAATTCAAATTTGACTTTCTTCTCATAGACACTACTATTGACTATTGCATTAAATATGGATACCTGGGATTGTGGCTTCTTGAACATCTAGATTCGAAATTTACAGTGAGGGAAATAAGGAAGTCGCCAAGTAGAGTACTCTCAACACTTTTTACGAAATTCATTTTATGGACTATGACACCTTTACAAAACTATATGAAAGTCGTGTTCAGCCTGTTTTATTATAATGGATTGAGTATTTGGGGCATATCAGAACACAAGGGTCAGGATGGGGGTCCTGCATTTCTGTATTCTTTAGTATTTTAGGCTATTTTTCTCTCTTCTTTATTTTTTTGGCCTATTATTCTTTTATTCTTTATATTTCAGCACCCCATTATTCTCTATTCTTTATATTTTTTGGCCTTTAATCTACACTTTTTGACTATTATTCTCTATTCTGTAAACCCCAAACTGTTCAAAACAAAGCGAGCTGATATAACCGTAGTGCTTTCAAGAACTCTTCAAATTTACCTATACATGGAGATATAGGATGGTCTACAGTAAAGACTAATCAAAATATTGAAGTTTTGAGACTGTATTTCAAATTTTCGAATTTAAATGAAAATAGACTTGCAAAAGTTATACATGAATCAAGTAAAAGAAAACAACGCCCCGCCATTCCTTATACTAGAATTCATTCAAAAGTGAACTTAGTTATTTGATGAACACTCAAAATATGACAACACAACATAAAGTTAGCATTGCCAAGGACAAGTTAAACAGTAAAGATGCTGAAAATAGTTAAGTGACATTTATAACTATAGAAACTGTGGTAATGAAAATAAACTTAGAACATTCAGACGGTAAAAAAAACTATATTCAACCAAGCAGGTATGTGAAATCCATAAAGTTTAGAGGCTAATTTCAAATAACTTTTAATTTTGAACAAGAGTGCATATGCTGAAATGTCCTGCCTGCTATCCTTATGATTGAATTTATGCTGAAAGTCTTAAATATGGAGGTTTTACTAAAAGTACAACATAAACTTAACTTTGATAATTTATGAAAATGACATCAAGGTCAGATGACCATGCCAGACAGACATGTACACCTTTCATCAATCCATGCACCAAATATAGTGGTCTTATTGCACATGAAAAACAGATAAAACCACAAAAACCTAACATTTACCAATAAACCATGAAAATGAGGTCAAGGTCATATGAACCCTGCCAGACAGACATGTACACTTAACTATATAGTATATGATAAACTGACAAAACCATGAAAACTCAACATTGAAAATGAACCATGAAAATGAGGTCAAGGTCATATGAAATCTTCCAGACAAACATGAACGCCTTACAATCCTTCAGTACACATAATATAGTTGCCCTATTGCTTATAGTGTCTGAGAAATAGACCAAACGACAATAAAAGAACAGAGTTCCAATGTCCCCCATGTTGCACATATTTTTTCTATCCAAGGTACTAGAGCAATAACTAAAAAAAAAAAACAATTTTTTTTGGTTCTTTTAAACAATTTATAAATATCTTAGAGAAATGAAGGCTTCAGAGCAAATACAATGCGATTTCATTATAATTAATATTTCCAAGGGGCATAACTTGTTAAAAATATTTGATCAGAACTTATTTTTGTAAGTGTCAAATACATTGCTGATATAAATCTATGATTTTAGTTTCATAAAATTCTGGTAAGAATTGAACACATGAGAGCCCTTACAGTGCAATTTTCCATATAACCAATATTTCCAAGGGGCATAACTCTTTAAAAAAATAATTGATCAGCACTGATTTTTGAACTCGTCAAAAACATTGATGATATAAACCTACAATATAAATTTCATAAAATTCTGCCAAGAATTGTACACATTAGAGCGCTCATAAGGCAATTTTCCATATAATTAATATTTCCAAGGGACATAACTCTTTCAAAAATAATTGATCAGCACTGTTTTTCGAACTTGACAAAGACATTGCTGATATAAACCTATAATATAAGTTTCATAAAATTCTGGCAAGAATTGTACACATGAGAGTGCTAACAATGCAATTTTCCATATAATCAATATTTCCAAGGGGCATAACTCTTTTAAAATAATTGATCGGCACTGATTTTCAAACTCTTGAAAAACATTAATGATATAAACCTATAATATAAATTTCATAAAAATCTGCCAAGAATTGTACACCTTAAGATTTTCCATATAGTTAATATTTCTAAGTGGCATTACTCTTTTAAAAATAATTGATCAGCACTGATTTTCGAACTCATCAAAGACATTGCTGATATAAACCTTAAATATAAGTTTCATAAAATTCTGGCAAGAATTGTACACATGAGAGTGCTAACAATGCAATCATCCATATAATCAATATTTCCAAGGGGCATAACTCTTTTAAAAATAATTGATCAGCCCTGTTTTTTCGAACTCGACCAAGACATTGCTGATATAAACCTATAATATAAGTTTCATAAAATTCTGTCAAGAATTGTACACATTGAGAGTGCTAACAATGCAATTTTCCATATAATCAATATTTCCAAGGGCATAACTCTTTTAAAAATAATTGATCGGCACTGATTTAGAACTGTTTAAAAACATTAATGATATAAACCTATAATATAAATTTCATAAAAATCTGCCAAGAATTGTACACCTTAGAGCCTCATAAGGCAATTTTCCATATAGTTAATATTTCTAAGGGGCATTACTCTTTTAAAAATAATTGATCGGCACTGATTTTCGAACTCAACAAAGACATTGCTGATATAAAGCTATGATACAAGTTTCATAAAAATCTGTCTGGAATTGTACACATGAGAGCGCTAACGATGCCATTTTCCATATAATTAATATTTCCAAGGGGCATAACTCTTTTAGAAATAATTAATTGGCAATGATTTTCAATCTCGTCCAAGACATTGCTAATATAAACCTATGATATAAGTTTCATAAAATTCTGGCAAGAATTGTACATATGAGAGCGCTAACAATGCAATTTTCCATATAATTAATGTTTGTAAGGGGCATAACTCTTTTAAAAATAATTGATCGGCATTGATTTTCGAACTCGTCCTAGACATTGCTGATATAAACCTATGATATAAGTTACATAAAAATCTGAAAAGAACTGTAGACGTGAGAGCGTTTACAAGACCAGATGGATGGACAGACAGATGCCCTGTATTTCTATGTCCCCCGCAACGCGTTGCACGGGGAAAAAAACTAAACATTGTCCAATGAACCATGAAAATAATGTCAAGGTCAGATGAAACCAGCAAGTTGGACAGGTACACCTTATAATCATTTCATACACCAAATATAATGGCCCTATTGCTTACACTATCTGAGAAATAGACCAAACCACAAAAACTAAAACTGTTCAGTCAACCATGAAAATGAGGTCAAGGTCAGATGAAACCTGCCAGTTGGGCCTTAAAATCATTCATAAACCAATTAAAGTAGACCTATTGCTTATAGTATCTGAGATATAGACTTGACCATGTGAACTTAACCTTGATTACTGATCCATGAAATGAGGTCGAGGTCAGGTGAATCCTGTCTCACAGACATGTAGACCCTGCAAGGAACCACTATACCAAATATAGTTATCCTTTTACTCATAATAAGTGAGTATTTCACATAATTTTTTTCAAGCAGTCACTGAACCATGAAAATAAGGTCAAGGACAATGGACATATGACAGACAAAAACTTTGTAACATAAGGTATCTGCATACAAGTTATGAAGTATCCAGGTCTTCTACCTTCTGAAATATTAAGCTTTATACAAATAGTCGACGCCGTCCTTGCCGCCACCACTGAATTATAATCCCTATGTCTCCCATTCTGCAACTTTGGTTGCAGGCGAGACAAAAATGACTTTTGAATTAATAGGCATGAGGTTAAAGTGTCTCATATGTCTTTAAATGTGGAAATCTCAAATATTTGTATAATGCTTTTATCTGATTTATAATATATTATTGAATAATATTTGATTGTGACACTGAAATAAACTATTTACTTACTTACTATGATGTACCCCATTCACAACCTTAGTCAGATTCAGTGATTTGTTTATAATCACGGTGGAAAATTTTAGCTGCAGATCAGGGTGTTTATAGTTTTGTTTTATCCACCAATTTTCACAAAAATACAAGAATAGGTAAAAACATCATTCAAGGCTAGGGCAATAAATCATATAAGGAGATGAAGACCAATTTCAGCCATGTTGACAGATTTGTTGATCTTGTCCAGCTGATCATTTTTGTTTTTTTGTAATTTCTATCTATCTGTTCTAGTTTTCAAAATATTTGGCAACAAATGAAAATAAAGTGCTCCGCAGGGTGCAGCTTGATATGATCGCAGAGGTTGAACCCTGAACAGTTGTGGCAAGTATGTACACAACATTCAAGCTTGATACAGAATTTGGATTGTAATTCAATATTTGACACAGCATTGGTTTCTGACACAGAATGAATGTGGTCTAAGAACTTAAAAATTTGAAATTGGACATTTACCTACTATGGTCCATTATCCAAAATCTTAATACATGGTTAGATTCAGCATATCAAAGAACCCTAAGAATTCAATTTTTGTTGAAATCAAACTAAGTTTAATTTTGGACCCTTTGGACCTTAATGTAGACCAATTTGAAAACAGGACCAAAAATTAAGAATCTAAATACACAGTTAGATTTGGCATATCAAAGAACCCCAATAATTCAATTTTTGATGAAATCAAACAAAGTTTAATTTTGGACCCTTTTGACCTCAATGTGGACAAAGTTGATAACGGGCCCAAAAATCAAAAATCTAAATACATGGTTAGATTCAGCATATCAAAGAACCCCATATATTCAATTTTTGTTGAAATCAAACAAAGTTTAATTTTGAACCCCGATTTGGACCAACTTGAAAACTGGGCCCATTATCAAAAATCTAAACACATGTTTAGATTCATCATATCAAAGAACCCTAAGAATTCAATTTTTGTTAAAATCAAACTAAGTTTAATTTTGGACCCTTTGGACCTTAATGTAGACCAATTTGAAAATGGGACTAAAAATTAAGAATCTAAATACACAGTTAGATTTGGCATATCAAAGAACCCCAATAATTCAATTTTTGATGAAATCAAACAAAGTTTAATTTTGGACCCTTTTGACCTCAATGTGGACAAAGTTGATAACGGGGCCCAAAAATCAAAAATCTAAATACATGGTTAGATTCAGCATATCAAAGAACCCTAAGAATTCAATTTTTGTTAAAATCAAACTAAGTTTAATTTTGGACCCTTTGGACCTTAATGTAGACCAATTTGAAAAACGGGACCAAAAATTAGGAATCTAAATACACAGTTAGATTCGGCATATCAAAGAACCCCAATTATTCAATTTTTTATGAAATCAAACAAAGTTTAATTTTGGACCCTTTGGACCTCAATGTGGACCAATTTAAAACCGGGGCCCAAAATCCAAAAACTTAATACACGGTTAGATTCAGCATATTAAAGAACCCCAAGAGTTCAAGAATAAAACCCCATTGAAATTGGTCAAGAAATAAGCAATTTATACAAAGTATCTTCTTTTGCACAATACTGTGCAATTGAATATTTCTTGCAATTGCGCAATACTGTGCAATTGAATATTTCTTGCTATTGCAATACTGTACAATTGACAATTTCTTGCTATTGCAATATTGTGCTATTGGATATTTCTTGCTATTGCGCAATACTGTGCAACTGAAGATTTCTTGCTATTAGCAATACTGTGCAATTCAAAATTTCTTGCTATTGCACAATACTTATTATATAATAATTTACACATCCTGTTTGGTGTGTATCTCCTGCCATGTCATCATTATTTGCTTTTAAATATAAATCAGAAATAACCAACTTAAAATGGAAAATTTTAAAGAAAAAAAAGGAAAAAAGGAAAAAAAAAAATCCCCAAATTTTTGAACCCCTTATGATTCATCACCCCAAACTCAATCCCAGCCTTCCCTTTGAGGTATGGTACCTTGCAGTACAATTTCAGAGAGATCCATACGCTTGAACACAAGTTATTGTCTGGAAACTAGAAAAATGCTTATTTTTGGCCCCTAATTCCTAAACGTTTCAGGCAATTACCCCAAACTCAATTCCAGCTTTCCCTTTGTGATATGGAACCTTGTAGTACAATTTCAGAAAGATCCATACACTTACACACAAGTTATTGTCATAAAACTAGAAAATGCTTGTTTTTGCCCCTTTTGGCCCCTAATTCCTAAAATTTGAGGCATCTACCCCAAAAATCAATCCCAGCATTCCTTTGTGATATGGAACCTTGTGGTACAAAGTCAGAGATCCATACACTAACACACAAGTTATGTCTGGAAGTTACAAAATGCTTATTTTGGCCCTTATTCCTTAACTGTTGGTACCATAACCCCAAAATCAATCCCAACCTTCCTTTGTGATATTGAACCTTACGGTAAAATTTCATAGAGATCCATTCACTTAAACTAAAGTTAGAGTGCGAAACCAATGCGTCTTGGACGACGACGACGACGACGCTAACGTCATACCAATATCGACCACAAAATTTTTGCGGTCGATAAAAAGGAAAAAATTAAAAAAATCCCCCAAAATTTTTGAACCCTTTATGATTCATCACCCCAAACTCAATCCCAGCCTTCCTTTGAGGTATGGTACCTTGCAGTACAATTTCAGAGATCCATACACTTGAACACAAGTTATTGTCTGGAAACTAGAAAAATGCTTATTTTTGGCCCCTTTTTGGCCCCTAATTCCTAAACGTTTCAGGCAATTACCCCCAAACTCAATTCCAGCTTTCCCTTTGTGATATGGAACCTTGTAGTACAATTTCAGAAAGATCCATACACTTACACACAAGTTATTGTCATGAAACTAGAAAATGCTTGTTTTGCCTTTTTGGCCCCTAATTCCTAAAATTTTGAGGCAATTACCCCCAAAAATCAATCCCAGCATTCCCTTTGTGATATGGAACCTTGTGGTACAAAGTCAGAGAGATCCATACACTAACACACAAGTTATGTCTGGAAGTTACAAAAATGCTTATTTTTGGCCCCTTATTCCTTAACTGTTGGTACCATAACCCCCAAAATCAATCCCAACCTTCCTTTTGTGATATTGAACCTTATGGTAAAATTTCATAGAGATCCATTCACTTAAACTAAAGTTAGAGTGCGAAAACCAATGCGTCTTCGGACGACGACGACGACGACGCCAACGTCATACCAATATACGACCGCAAAAAAATTTTGCGGTCGTATAATAAGTTCTGATCAAATATTTTTAACAAGTTATGCCCCTTGGAAATATTAATTATAATGAAATCGCATTGTATTTGCTCTGAAGCCTTCATTTCTCTAAGATATTTATAAATTGTTTAAAAGAACCAAAAAAAATTGTTTTTTTTTTAGTTATTGCTCTAGTACCTTGGATAGAAAAAATATGTGCAACATGGGGGACATTGGAACTCTGTTCTTTTATTGTGGTTTGGTCTATTTTTCAGATACTATAAGCAATAGGGCAACTATATTATGTGTACTGAAGGATTGTAAGGCGTTCATGTTTGTCTGGAAGATTTCATATGACCTTGACCTCATTTTCATGGTTCATTTTCAAAGTTGAGTTTTCATGGTTTTGTCAGTTTATCATATATTATATAGTTAAGTGTACATGTCTGTCTGGCAGGGTTCATATGACCTTGACCTCATTTTCATGGTTTATTGGTAAATGTTATGTTTTTGTGGTTTTATCTGTTTCTCATGTGCAATAAGACCACTATATTTGGTGCATGGATTGATGAAAGGTGTACATGTCTGTCTGGCATGGTCATCTGACCTTGATGCCATTTTCATAAATTATCAAAGTTAAGTTTATGTTGTACTTTTAGTAAAACCTCCATATTTAAGACTTTCAGCATAAATTCAATCATTAGGATAGCAGGCAAGACATTTCAGCATATGCACTCTTGTTCAAAATTAAAAGTTATTTGAAATTAGCCTCTAAACTTTATGGATTTCACATACCTGCTTGGTTGAATATGGTTTTTTTACCGTCTGAATGTTCTAAGTTTATTTTCATTACCACAGTTTCTATAGTTATAAATGTCACTTAACTATTTTCAGCATCTTTACTGTTTAACTTGTCCTTGGCAATGCTAACTTTATGTTGTGTTGTCATATTTTGAGTGTTCATCAAATACCGGTAACTAAGTTCACTTTTCGAATGAATTTTAGTATAAGGGAATGGCGGGAGCGTTGTTTTCTTTTACTTGATTCATGTATAACTTTTACAAGTCTATTTTCATTTAAATTTGAAAATTTGAAATACAGTCTCAAAACTTCAACATTTTGATTAGTCTTTACTGTAGACCATCCTATATCTCCATGTATAGGTAAATTTGAAGAGTTCTTGAAAGCACTACGGTTATATCGGCTCGCTTTGTTTTGAACAGTTTGGGGTTTACAGAATAGAGAATAATAGTCAAAAAGTGTAGATTAAAGGCCAAAAAATATAAAGAATAGAGAATAATGGGGTGCTGAAATATAAAGAATAAAAGAATAATAGGCCAAAAAAATAAAGAAGAGAGAAAAATAGCCTAAAATACTAAAGAATACAGAAATGCAGGACCCCCATCCTGACCCTTGTGTTCTGATATGCCCCAAATACTCAATCCAGATAATAAAACAGGCTGAACACGACTTTCATATAGTTTTGTAAAGGTGTCATAGTCCATAAAATGAATTTCGTAAATGTGTTGAGAGTACTCTACTTGGCGACTTCCTTATTTCCCTCACTGTAAATTTCGAATCTAGATGTTCAAGAAGCCACAATCCCAGGTATCCATATTTAATGCAATAGTCAATAGTAGTGTCTATGAGAAGAAAGTCAAATTTGAATTGCTTCACATGGATAATGTACAGTTTCTGTCTTTTCATAATTTATACTCAAATCTTCACTTTGAACATCAATTATTGACTACATTTTACATCAGTTGAAGGGATTCTTTGTTGGGTGCTAGAAAATCAATGTCATCAGCTTATAATAGGATGGATAAAATGCACAACTCATTGATCGGAATACCAAGATCCACAAGATTGTTAAAATACACTGAGAATAATGTAGCTAACAAGTTGCAGGCTTGTTTCACACCCATATTATGTCAAACGTATTGGTCATATAGCTAAAATTGAGAATGGAAATGGGGAATATGTCAAAGAGACAACAACTCGACCAAAGAGCAGACAAAAGCCGAAGGCCACCAATGGGTCTTCAACGCAGCGAGAAAATCCCGCACCCGGAGGTGGTCCTCAGCTGGCCCCTAAATAAAATTGTGTACTAGTTCAATGAAAATGGACATCACAATAAACTCCAAAACATATAAATGAACTAAAATTAAAAAACATACAAAGGCCAGAGGCTCCTGACTTGGGACAGGCGCAAAAAAGCGGCGGGGTTAAACATGTTTTGTGAGATCTCAACCCTCCCCCATACCTCTAGCGGTATACTTTAACAACATATCAAACTTCTACATACAGCAACTGTAATCCTTTCAGAAACTTTCCACTTATGCCTAATGACATCTGTTTATACCACATCATCTCTCTATTTACAGAATCTAAAGCTTTTTTCGCATCGATGAAACATGCAAAAGTTGACCCTCTTTTGGTTTTTTATACGACCGCAAAAAATATTGGTATCACCTTGTTGTTGTCCGAAGACATTTGGTTTCTGGACAATAACTTTAGTAAATGTAAATAGAAATCTATGAAATTTAAACACAAGGTTTATAACCACAAAAGGAAGGTTGGGATTGATTTTGGGGGTTATGGTCCTAACAGTTTAGGAATTAGGGGCCAAAAAGGGGCCCAAATAAGCATTTTTCTAGTTTCCAGACAATAACTTGTGGAACGGTGTATGGATCTCTCTGAAATTATTCCACAAGTTTCCATACCACATAGGGATAGTTAGGATTGGCTTTGGGGGGTTATGGCTCAAACCGTTTAGGAATTAGGGGCAAAAAAGGGAGAAAAACAAGGGTGTCCTGGTTAATGGACAATTAAAAAGAGTACAATATTATGTTTGGATTACCTCCCTTACACTGCTTTTAAATTATGTATAAAGAAATGTTGTATTGTCTTGAGGTGATCAGCTGTCAGTTTATTTTTAGAAGTTACTTTTATTTAAATGCTGATTAAGAGATCCATAGACTTATACTCAAGTTATTATGAATAAGAAGATGTGGTATGAGTGCCAATGAGACAACTCTCCATCCAAGTCACAATGTATAAAAAGTTAACAATTATAGGTCAAAGTATGGCTTCAACACGGAGCCTTTGTATGGAAACCAGAAAATCCTTGTTTGCCCCTACTTCCTAAACTGTTTGGGCCATAACCCCCATAATCAATACTAACTTTCCTTTTGAGGTTCGACACCTTGTGGTACAATTTCATAGAGATTCATACACTTATACTTAAATTATTGTATGGAAACTAATTTTTTGACAATGATGACGAAGTCTCCAATTTTAGATTTGATTATCGAAATTATCTGAGGTTTTGAAGAGTGGAAGACTCATCAAAATTTGAAGAGAATCCCTGAAATCCTGGTAACAACATAGTTTTGACGGAGGACTGACAGGTAGAAAACATTATAACCCTCTGAATTTCTTTGTACAGGCTATAATAAAGTAAAAGAACCATGCCAGTAAAAATTCTGCCGTCATAGTTGACTTTAGATGGTCTTTGGCATTCTTTTAAAGTTCAGTCTAATCATAAATCTCCTCAAGTATTTCAAAATTTGGGTTTAAAGCTTTCCGTAAGAAGTTAAATGCAGAAAAGCCCTTTGGATGCACCAAATTCATATAAAGTGTAATTTTTTTTTTTCAATTATCAAAATTTGTGTTTCAGTTTTGTGTTTGTACTAATTTTTACTGCACTGCTTGACTTTGACATCTAATAAGAAAATTATTGCTTGATAAACAAGATCAATTCTTGGCTCTTTCAAGTTTTTTTTCTTATAAACAATGGTGTAAACCGTGTCAGGGACTATATTTAACTTTTTTTCTCCAGGGGCCAGCTGGGCCCCCAAAATATATTTTTCAGGGACCCAGTTAAAATTTTAGGGGCCCAACCAATTTTTTTACTAATAAAAAAAAAACTTAAATGTACTTTTCATATACTAATAAAACCTTTATTTTAAATGTTTATTCTACATTGGCTAGAGGTATAGGGGGAGGGTTGAGATCTCATAAAACATGTTTAACCCCGCCGCATTTTTGCGCCTGTCCCAAGTCAGGAGCCTCTGGCCTTTGTTAGTCTCATATTTTAAAAAATTTTTAGTTCATTTATATGTTTTGGAGTTTGGTCAGACGTCCATTTTCATTGAACTAATACACATTTTGTTTAGGTGCCAGCCGAAGCCCGCCTCCAGGTGCGGAATTTTCTTGCTGTGTTGAAGACCCGTTGGTGGCCTTTGGCTGTTTTCTGCTCTTTGGTGTTGTTGTCTCTTTGACACATTCCCCATTTCCATTTTCAATTTTATTAGGTAATCCTATATGTAGCTTTGGAGTCTGGTGAAGATTATGTGTGATAACTTTATAATATTTGAATTATTGCCACCAGAAATATATCATAAGATTTGACAATACATTGTACTTAATTTAGTACATTTCCCACCAAAATTGTCTCCCTTCAACTTGAACTTCATGTTGACATTTTGACAATATGGCTGTTTCTATGAATCATTAAATGCTATTTCAAATCCAAGACATCCTCTTATAGTGTTGATCAAAAATATAAATCAATTACATTTTATTGAAGATTGGATAGCAAACTGTATATTTTGATATTCATTTACGAGATTTTGCGTTCCTTTTTTCATGGACAATTTTGTAAATAGCAATGGGTGGACAAGTTATCGTTATTGTAATGAATCCCTGGACAACTGGAATGCATCTCTGAAGCAATGCAGATTCAACAGTTAAGACGAAAACACTAAACAATAATGAAATACTCTTAGAAGCTTTTAAAGAGAGATAAACTGTTAACACAGAGATATGTTTAGCCTTTTTGTTATTTTGATTGTAAAATGCATATGTTGAAATTTAAATAGCAATACTTTACATGTAAGTTAAGCAAAATATTCAAAGGCAATGAAACATGACTGAAAGTACAAGGCCAAACAATCTCCATGGAAATGAAATGTGTCAATGCTAATATAACTGCATACCAAATATCATTGACCTACCACAAGCAGTTCCTCATAAACTGACCTAATCACAAACTAATACATGTAAACTAAGTAAAAGTTTCAAAGTCAATAGACCATGACTGGGAGGGCCCGGCCAAATAATCTCCATGGAAATGAGATGTGCCAATGCTAATACAACTGCATATCAAATATCATTTACATACCACTAGCGGTTCCCCATAAACTGACCTAATCAAAACTAATTCATTGGTGACGCCACCGCCGCCTGAAACAGCATACCTTTGTCTTTGATTTTGACTCTGTCAAGGTGAGTCAATAAGAACATGTGTTTAGAGAAGGGGGTATATTTCAAATCATGACTTTGCATCGAAAACTTAGTTGTCTGACCGGATTTTGGCTATTAAAATGAACTTACTGGTTTCCAGAATTCCTCACTTTAATTTTCCCTGCTTTTGTTAGACAATCCGGTTTCCGTTTGGAACAGTTTTTGTTTATATCGCAGGGGGGAAAGGTAGAAATCGGTTTCACTGCAAAATATTTCACAGTCGCCAGCTGGGCGATCTTGATGATAACATATATTCGCCCAGCCGAAAATCGGGTTGACTTGGGCCACAGTTAAGTTTTGTCCCTGCGTGTCAGCTTTCACTTAAAGAAACAATTTAAATTTGTTGTTAGGTGTTAAGTGTATAATAAATTATGAATAAAATATATAATTCAACTTTCTGCGCCTACAAATGTACAATCTATTACAATGTATCTACATTTGCGCATATTACCTTTCTTTTTTTTTGTCTGGTTTCTTCAACATTATTCCAAGATGTTCTGGACTACAGATTATATTCAGCTGGTTGTTGAACTCTTCTAGAGACTAGAAAGAAAGGGAGTATGTAAAATCTTCAAAACATACAATTTTTCCCACTGGTCAGTTAACACAACTATATATTTATGTCAGTAATGTTATAGACTTTAGGGGATAAAATTGAGGACTATAATTGTGATAATTATATTAATATACTTGTTTACAATGTGGTCACCTGACGTTTTCATGCTAAAATATAAAGGAAATATTATCTACAAAATAGAACCTGTAAATGTCACCTGGGTTTTATGGATAACTGTTGAATAAGATAAAACTTTTACAGAAATAATCTTGCCAAGTGACAATTCATAGCCTGAAATAAATAAAGTTTTAAATGTATCTTCCCATAATTATCCCATAGGTAACAATAATAAGAAAGCATTTCTCAATATTTTTTGAAGTATATTCTATGACTGAAATTTTTTTTTCAAAATTAAAGAACCTTAAGTGAACAAGCTCATATACCCCACATCCCCTCAATAAAGGGGAACAGCTTATATTGACCAGCTGGCATAGTTCTTGAAGAAGTGCATTGAGAAATTAAGGCCCTATTTAAGCAAAAGAATTACTAATAGTGACATATTTTTACAAGCCCCCCTCCGGAGCAAATGGTCCCCCATTTGATATTTATCATACTATTCACTGTGTATCATTGACACCTTATAATGGGTACCAACGAAGAGGAGAGAAAGGAGAAATAAAATAAACAAGGTAAGAAATCCTTTAATCTAAACCATTTCTAACATTTTGATGAGGTTACCGCTTATGAAACGATTTTCTGATATATGGTGCTTTAATTCTTTAATACCAGCAAGTAGAAAACAAAGACAAGATTTTCTGATATACTCCAAAACCGTGCACTAGGTAACAGAAAATTTCAAGGTCAATCGCCCTCTGATGTCCCGCCAGACATTCAACTGTTTTTCATTCTTTTTCCAGACAAAATTTTAGATTATGATAGTGTGACATCATATTTACTGAAATTCACTATCAAAAAGAAGTTTTCTAAAGAATATCAGTAAAAACCAATAAAGCCTAGGGTACGACAACTTGCTTTGTGTTACGGCAACTTGTTTTCCAACTGTATGGCAACTTGCTAGTTTTAAAACATTTATATGCCGTCCTTTTCAAGAAAAGTGCTATAAGTTCAAATACCTAATTATGCATTATAACCGAGTTTACATCAGATATGAGATGCAATGTAATGTAGTCAATTTTATACATTGAACCAATAAAAAATCAGTTTATCTTTTCTGCCAGTCATAAAATTTTGATGTAAAAAAAATTGAATTAAGCATTTACAATTTGATTATTATTATATGATACATACAGAGGCGGAAAAATGTTTTGACTTTCTTTAACACTTTTGCTGTGTCTTTGACACGCTACTAATATGGTTAAATGACAGCTGTTATTAACAAGCAAATTCAAATGATATTTTACATACACATTTTATGTAAACTAGACTATTTGAACATTGTTAACCTTGTGAAAAAAATCAAATTTTATGTTTATAAAGGGCATAACTAATGAACGGTAAAAGTGACGCCACCCAATTTTGAACTTGATCTGTGTTTTGTGGTAATAAGCATTGTGTATAAGTTTTATAACATTTGGTTGAGGCAAACTAAAGTTAGAGAACAGAAATGAGAAATTCAGCAATTTTTATGTTTATAAAGGGGCATAACTCATGAACTGTAAAAGTGACCCCACCCAATTTCAAACTTGATCTGTGTTTTGTGGTAATAAGCACTGTATAAGTTTTATAACATTTGGTTGAGGCAAACTAAAGTAAGAAAACGGAAACCAATTTTGGAAACGTATGGACATACAGGACCGGGACGGACAAGGGTAACACTAAATTCCCCCATCACATAGCGGTGGGGGCATAATAATTGATCCGCACTGATTTTCAAACTCGTCCAAGACATTGCTGATATAAATCTACAATATAATTTTCATAATAATCTGGCAAGAATTGCACAAATGAGAGTGCTAACAATGCAATTTTCAATATAATTATGTTTCCAAGGGGCATAACTCTTTTTAAATAAATGGGGAATGTGTCTATAGGACACAGATGATGCCCCCACTTGCATATAATGTTATAAAGGGACATAACTCAAGAACGGGAAAAGTGATGCTACCCAAATTCGTACTTGATCTGTGTTTTGTGGTAATAAGCATTGTGTATAAGATTCATAACATTTGGTTGAGGCAAACTTAAGTTAGAGAACGGAAACGAAAAAAATTCAGCAATTTTTCCATTTGTAAAGGGGCATAACTCTAGAAAGGAAACTAGATATCATTGAGATGGGAGCCATCTCTGTGGGCCCCGCTGTGAATAATGTGTGGTAAAAAATTTATATCTTTATCATTGGACATGAGGTTGTCAACTGAAACCAAAGTTTTTGACCTTGACCTTTGACCTAGGAAGTTGTACATAAATTATGACACACCCTCTGGTGTTGGTTTATACACATGTCAAGTATAAACTTTGAAATCAAAACGGTTCTCAAGATATAGAGCGGACACGATCTTTACCATAGGACATGGGGTTGTCAACTAAAACCAAAGTTTTTGACCTTCACCTTTGACCTAGGAAGTTGTACATAAATTATAACACACCCTCTGGTGTTGGTTTATATACATATCAAGTATAAACTTTGAAATCATAACGGTTCTCAAGATATAGAGCGGACACGATCTTTACCGTTGGACATGGGGTTGTCAACTAAAACCAAAGTTTTTGACCTTGATCTTTGACGTAGGAAGTTGTACATACACTATGACACACCCTCTGGTGTTGGTTAATATACATGTCAAGTATGAACTTTGAAATCATAACAGTTCTTAAGATATAGAGCGGACACGATCTTTACCATAGGACATGGGGTTGTCAACTAAAACCAAAGTTTTTGACCTTCACCTTTGACCTAGGAAGTTGTACATAAATTATGAAACACCCTCTGGTGTTGGTTTATATACATGTCAAGTATAAACTTTGAAATCATAACGGTTCTCAAGATATAGAGCGGACACGATCTTTACCATAGGACATGGCGTTGTCAACTAAAACCAAAGTTTTTGACCTTGACCTTTGACCTAGGAAGTTGTACATACATTATGACACACCCTCTGGTGTTGGTTAATATACATGTCAAGTATAAACTTTGAAATCAGAACAGTTCTCTAGATATAGAGTGGACACAATTTGTTACGGACGGACGGACGGACTGATCACTATAGGGCGTCCAACATTCGGTGGGGCCCTAAAAAATGAAGCCACCCAAATTCAAACTTGATCTGTGTTTTGTGGTAATCAGCATTGTATATAGCTTTCATAACATTTGGTTGAGGCAAACTAAAGTTAGAGAACGGAAACCAATTTTGGGACGTACAAACGTACAGACGGACAAGGGTAAAACTTAATGCCCCCTCCGCTATGGCATAAAAAAACTCGTCAGAGACATTGCTGATATAAATCTATGATATAAGTTTGATTAAAATATGGCAAGAATTTTACACATTAGAGCGCTAACAATGCAATTTTCCAAATAATTAATGTTTCCAAGGGGCATTACTCTTTAAAAATAATTGATAGACACTGATTTTCAAACTCGTCCAAGACATTGCTAATATAATCCTACAATATAAGTTTCAGAAATATCTGGCAAGAATTGTACAAATGAGAGCGCTAAATATGCAATTTTCTATATAATTAATGTTTCCAAAGGGGCATAACTCTTAAAAATAGTTCATTCGCACTGATTTTCGAACTTGTCAGAGACAATGCTGATATAAATCTATGATATAAGTTATATAAAATGGAATTTAAGAAATGCAAATCTGGCTGCAGCTACGGCATAAACTATTTATATAAAGCCTTATAATAGAGAAGATAGAAGACCTGGATACGCATATCTTGTATACAGAATAATTGTAATGATGTTTAAGATTAATATGTTGTATTCTTATTTATACACCAGAGCTAGAAGTTATAATGCATCTTTTAAAGGAGACATGACACGATTTTCAATTTGTGTTTCAAAATGTTTATTTATACTTAACTTTCCCCCAAAATACATCGATAGCAATATAAGTGTCAAATATTTGGTAAAATATGTATTTTAATGAGATTTTAATGCAACGATTTATCGACCTGTCAAATATGCATATTTCCATCCCGGAAGTCACTCAGAACGAGGCTACTACGTCATTGGTTCCTTTCATTCATATTGACATATGGGTACAACGCAAATTTAGTTTCGATTATTATCCAAATTACGCATGACAGTGATAAACAATCAATTATATGTGATGCCTATGGATTCAACAATATAATTAAAAAGAATATTGACATGATAGTTTCTGTTTTTCGAATGACACGCGGACTTAGAAGGTGTAAAGATGGGATTTTTTAACAAGCCCAAACTACACTTCTTTCCGCCCACTTACATAAGGAATCCAGATTTGGGGTCTTGGTGCCATTTCATGAGTTCATCATAGGTCACAGGTGTACGTTACAGGTGATTGAGTATCGCAATTTCAGGTCTTGTTTGAAGTTGCAAGCTTCAGGTGTCACGCCACATAGGGGATTGATAGTTATTACGCAATATTCTTCATAAGCTCTTTGTGAACATCCTAGATGTTGATTTTGACGAGGGCACAGGTGACATTGGAATATATTATTGTTACAGTATTACAGGTACAACTACCTGATGTTTAATGAATACCTGTAGTACGACCATACAATACCCTATGCACCACCAGAGACATATAATGTATTATATGTCTCTGGCACCACCAATATTAAATACCCTAACCAGTGTTGATAACTAATTATAGACAACCTGTATATAGATCTTATTTTTATTGCTTTTAAGAATATGCAGACATAAAAAGGTTTATAACAGATGCCCTTTTTTAATTGACTTCTTGAAATGGAAAAGTAATATTCCTGTATGCTCAGTGCAAGTCTATAACTTCATAAGAAATTATTAGGCAACAGCATAAAAAGCAAACAAGGAATTGATACGAGAATGTGAATCATATAAGTCTTATACATTCTTATATTGAACATCGAACATAGTTATTGACAACTATCTAGTTGGTAAAGATTCAGATGATGAAAAACATGTCTTTTTAAAATGGAAACTTAATAATAAATGAAGAAAGTAAGTGACGTTTGAACCAATTATTTGGTATAACCGTAAAGCCTCCAACAATGAGAAAACCCTATATCGTATATTCAGCTATAAAAGTTCTCAACATGAAAATGTGAAACAATTCTAACTTATTTATAACAAAATAATTTCCGCAGAAAACATTTGACAGACAACCACTGATCTACATGCTACTGATTTAAGACAGTCACATTCAAAATGTGTCGAGGGTATATGTATGTGAGCCCCCCAAAAAAAAAAAACAAAAAAGATAGTGGTCTTACAGCAGTACATAACTATAAAAACAGTCTAGTTCAAAAGATCGGTACGAAGTACAGAAACCACTAATGTAAAAACAATAGAGATGACACACAAATACAACTAATACATAACTCATGTTCTCGAAGACTGAAGTATGTTACATGTAAACATTTTCATGCTCAGTCCGATTGAAAATTTAACATTATGTGTTGTGAATATTTTCCTGGACGCAATAAACAAATTGATTGCTAAATGATATTTGGAAGAGCGATCCCTAAAACACCGCAAAGGACCTATATGTGAATTTTAATTTACTTTGTGTAATTCCTTAAATTTGAAGTTAGATTTATAAGGGTTTGGATGGAATTACATACTTTAAAAGTGTAATATAACTGTATTAATTATTTCAACATAAGACTATAGTATATTTTTCTTTAAAATGTATGGTTTTAAAAGGTAAATAACATAATTCGTGACTTAATCACAATACAGGTGCCTTCTTACCTTTCACCTGGTCAAGTATGCTATAAGTGTCAAAATTTAATTACTAACAGCCTCCAATAAATGTTTTGTATTGTTTTATTTTATACATAAGGTGGGACGTAAATAAAATATTGAATTGAAATGTTGACATAAAAGGGGAAAAGTAATAAAATTGTTAATTGAATATCCTAATGCAGAAAAAGTGTGATAAAGGATTTGTCACTATAGAAATCCTTGGCGTGATGTATGGTTTCCAACAAAAAATATTATAAGCATAACTTTTGGTGATAATTTATACCTATTTAAAGTCTCTACGTAAACAAAACAAAATAAAAATATGTATCCTTTGTGAACGCCTTATTTGACTTTTACAATCGTTTTTTTTTGTTTTTTTCTTTCTGCTTCTGGCGCACACATAATTATAACATTACCGTAACAGAGAGAAAAAATGAACAATTTGATCATCAATAATTATAAAATTTATATTTTCAATCATGATTAAAAGTAGTTTTATTTAAATAAAAAGAAATGAGGAAAGCGGTTTATTAAATTTATTCATCAGACAAACCCATATGTATGGTAACAATCCGATCGGTATTGTCTGAAAAATCGTCGTTGTTGGACTTTTCGCATGAAGAGATAATATCCTCTTCTTGGTTATTTTCCACACACAATGGCTCAAATTGATGAGGTCAATTGTCTTTGTAGTTTGTCAGTAATCGGGAAAAGTGCTGTCAATACCGTGTATCGACATCGTCCAGTTAGAGACATTTTCCCAGCTTGTAACCACTGATGTAAGCACGATCACGTGATCGTTACCTAATTAAAAATCATTCATTATGACAAGCGCTGGATTCTTTGACCTAAAAAATGCCAATTGATCAGGTTTCGACCAGCAAAATTGTACAAAACATGTTTTAAGACTATTATTAATTTATTAAAAAAAAAAAAAAAAAAAAAATCGTGTCACGTCTCCTTTAAGTTAAAGAAATATAGTCACATAAAATCTAATAATGGCAGGTGAAAATCAGTTTAGATCCTGATGGTGTATTCTCATAAATTCTTTCAGAAAAATCCACATAATAGTAAAGATCGATAAAATTTTTAATTTAGATATCTGCCCTTGGATACAGTTTAGTTAAAATACTGAAATAGCTAAATTCTTATCATGATTTAGGGGTGCTATCTGGCTTTACTTGTACTTTTTTTCTCCTTATAACATATGATCAAAAAAATTGATTTAGCATCTTGCTAAAGATTAGATTATTTTCATATATTTGAAGGTTAAATAAATGTTGATTTTTAAACAGTAAAACCTAATATATAGGTAAAGTTCCATACCTTTATGACCAGACCATTTGATTTTTTTTTTTGGGGGGGGGAAGGAGGGGATAATTTATTTGCTTATTTTTTTCCGCCTTTTTGTACACATTTGTTTTTCGGCATTTTGTGCTGCAGAATATTAATTTTCATTCTGTCTTGTGCAAAGTTATTTATTTTCACTTCTTATCCGGCCAAGTTATTTTTCATTCATAATCCTATTGCTGTCTTCCAGAAAATCAAATTGCAATCTCTTAAGTTTCAAAACAGAGAAGGTGTGTCTGAAAACAAAACAACCATGTGCTGTTGTAACTGTTAATGCAATTGCAAGTCTTACTTGTATTGAATTATATCATTTTATTTGACACAATATCAAAGTCTTATTCGTGAAAAAGTACTACAAAAAGAGATGTCGGGCGAATATACCCATCTCCCCCATTACCCTTCAACTCACTCCTTTTAATTTAGACCAAACAAAATGATTAAAAATAAAAAATTGTATTTCTTTTTTTTTTTTATCTGTGACTATTTGTATTTGGTTACCACACATTTATAGTCAGCTATAATAGTAGTTCGGATGTTTAAAGTCCTACAAAAGAACTAAATATTCTAAGTCGGCGATCCCTTTGCAGAATTTTTTTATTGAATTATATTTTAGGCACATGGTTTTTCTCTAGTGACAAACATTTTTTCCCAACTTAAACAAAATAAATTGCTTCGCCAAGCGCAGCTGGATACGACCGCAGAGGTCCAACCCTGATTAGTTGGGGCAAAAATGGACACAATATTCGCACTTGATACAGGTCTGAATTTGGATTGTAATTAAATATTTGACACATAATAGGTTTCTGACACAGAATAAACTATAGTCAAAGAACTTAGAATCGGTTATATGATTTGAATTTATATTAATTTTTTTGCTTTTGTGCAATACACTATGCTGTTGTGAATTGACCCCCTCCCACTTTTCCTTGTTTTATGATCTCTTCTGTCACTTTTAAAGATACATATAAAAGAAGTAGTGCAAAATGTTTGCCTCATTGTGATGAAGATATTATACATTTGGTCTGAAACAATCCAATGACATCTTATAGGAGTTATTGTCCCTGAAATGATTTAATTTAAGGTTAATTGATTATTACTCCAACTTGGTACATGATCAAGCCATAGGGTCTTTTGCAAACTGTTGGTTGACATATGACCATTGAAAATTATCAACAGAAAGTGACCTGGAATAAACCGGAAGTTGCCATTTTGGCACTTTTTTCATGAAAAAGTACATAGAAACTATATATTTTTTAAATACGCATACATAAACCTATAATTTGAGACCAGAAGTGACCTCTATAAACCGGAAGTACCTTATATCTCCCTTATTACAAGCAAAAGTATATAGAAACCATATATTTTTGGAATCAGCGTGAATAAAGCTATCATGTGAGCCGGAAGTGACATTTTTTAAACCAGAAGTTGACAATTATCTCCCTTATTTTAGGCAAAAATATATAGAAAAATTATTTATTGAATCAGAATGAAGAAACCCATGCTTGGACGCCAATAGTAACTTTGAGTAAACCAGAAGTAGCTTCCCATCAATAATTTAGAAAATTGATGTGGAAAGACCTTCAATTGTTCTCTGAACAACAGGTTTTATACGACCGCAAAAATTTTTGTGGTCGATATTGGTATGACGTTGGCGCCGCCGCCGTCGTCGTCGCCGCCGCCGCCGTAAATCGCCGCGCCGTCGTCGCCGTCCAAGACATATTGGTTTCGCACTCTAACTTTAGTTTAAGTGAATGGATCTCTAGGAAATTTTACCATAAGGTTCAGTACCACAAAAGGAAGGTTGGGATTGATTTTGGGGTTATGGTACCAACAGTTAAGGAATTAGGGGCCAAAGGGCCAAAATAAGCATTTTGTAACTTCCAGACAATTACTTGTGTGTAAGTGTATGGATCTCTCTGACATTGTACCACAAGGTTCCATATCACAAAGGGAATGCTGGGATTGATTTTGGGGTAATTGCCTCAAAATTTTAGGAATTAGGGGCCAAAAGGGCAAAAATAAGCATTTTCTAGTTTCAGGACAATAACTTGTGTGTAAGTTTATGGATCTTTCTGAAATTGTACTACAAGGTTCCATATCACAAAGGGAAAGCTGGAATTGAGTTTGGGGTAATTGCCTAAACGTTTAGGAATTAGGGCCAAAAAGGGGCCAAAATAAGCATTTTCTAGTTTCCAGACAATAACTTGTGTTCAAGTGTATGGATCTCTCTGAATTGTACTGCAAGGTACCATACCTCAAAGGGAAGGCTGGGATTGAGTTTGGGGTGATGAATCATAAGGGGTTCAAAAATTGGAGGGGATTTTTTTTCCTTTTTTTTCTTTAAAATTTTCCATTTTAAGTTGGTTATTTCTGATTTATATTTAAAAGCAAATAATAATGATATGGCAGGAGATACACACCAAACAGGATGTGTAAATTATTATATAATAAGTATTGTGCAATAGCAAGAAATTTTCAATTGCACAGTATTGCTAATAGCAAGAAATCTTCAATTGCACAGTATTGCACAATAGCAAGAAATATCCAATAGCACAGTATTGCACAATAGCAAGAAATTGTCAATTGTACAGTATTGCACAATAGCAAGAAATATTCAATTGCACAGTATTGCGCAATTGCAAGAAATATTCAATTGCACAGTATTGTGCAAAAGAAGATACTTTGTATAAATTGCTTATTTCTTGACCAATTTCAATGGGGTTTTTTCTTGAATTCTTGGGGTTCTTTAATATGCTGAATCTAACCGTATTAAGTTTTTGGATTTTGGGCCCCGTTTTAAATTGGTCCACATTGAGGTCCAAAGGGTCCAAAATTAAACTTTGTTTGATTTCATCAAAATTGAATTATTGGGGTTCTTTGATATGCCGAATCTAACTGTACTTAGATTCTTAATTTTTGGTCCCGTTTTCAAATTGGTCTACATTAAGGTCCAAAGGGTCCAAAATTAAACTTAGTTTGATTTTAACAAAAATTGAATTCTTAGGGTTCTTTGATATGCTGAATCTAAACATGTATTTAGATTTTTGATTATGGGCCCAGTTTTCAAGTTGGTCCAAATCGGGGTCCAAAATTTAACTTTGTTTGATTTCAACAAAAATTGAATATATGGGGTTCTTTGATATGCTGAATCTAACCGTGTATGTAGATTCTTAATTTTTGGTCCCGTTTTCAAATTGGTCTACATTAAGGTCCAAAGGGTCCATAATTAAACTTAGTTTGATTTTAACAAAAATTGAATTCTTAGGGTTCTTTGATATGCTGAATCTAAACATGTATTTAGATTTTTGATTATGGGCCCAGTTTTCAAGTTGGTCCAAACCGGGTCCAAAATTAAACTTTGTTTGATTTCAACAAAATTGAATATATGGGGTTCTTTGATATGCTGAATCTAACCGTGTATTTAGATTCTTAATTTTGGTCCTGTTTTCAAATTGGTCTACATTAAGGTCCAAAGGGTCCAAAATTAAACTTAGTTTGATTTTAACAAAATTGAATTCTTAGGGTTCTTTGATATGCTGAATCTAAACATGTAATTAGATTTTTATTATGGGCGAGTTTTCAAGTTGGTCCAAATCGGGTCCAAAATTAAACTTTGTTTGATTTCAACAAAATTGAATATTTGGGGTTCTTTGATATGCTGAATCTAACCGTGTATTTAGATTCTTAATTTTTGGTCCCGTTTTCAAATTGGTCTACATTAAGGTCCAAAGGGTCCATAATTAAACTTAGTTTGATTTTAACAAAATTGAATTCTTAGGGTTCTTTGATATGCTGAATCTAAACATGTATTTAGATTTTTATTATGGGCCGAGTTTTCAAGTTGGTCCAAACCGGGTCCAAAATTAAACTTTGTTTGATTTCAACAAAATTGAATATATGGGGTTCTTTGATATGCTGAATCTAACCGTGTATTTAGATTCTTAATTTTGGTCCCGTTTTCAAATTGGTCTACATTAAGGTGCAAAGGGTCCAAAATTAAACTTAGTTTGATTTTAACAAAATTGAATTCTTAGGGTTCTTTTTGATTTCAACAAAATTGAATAAGTTGGTCCAAACTGGGTCCAAAATTAAACTTTGTTTGATTTCAACAAAAATTGAATATATGGGTTCTTTGATATGCTGAATCTAACCCCGCTTTCAAATTGGTCTACATTAAGGTGCAAAGGGTCCAAAATTAAACTTAGTTTGATTTTAACAAAATTGAATTCTTAGGGTTCTTTGATATGCTGAATCTAAACATGTATTTAGATTTTGATTATGGGTCCAGTTTTCAAGTTGGTCCAAATCGGGTCCAAAATTAGACTTTGTTTGATTTCAACAAAATTGAATATATGGGGTCCTTTGATATGCTGAATCTAACCATGTATTTAGATTTTTGATTTTGGGCCCCGTTATCAACTTTGTCCACATTGAGGTCAAAAGGGTCCAAAATTAAACTTTGTTTGATTTCATCAAAATTGAACTCTTGGGGTTCTTTGATATGCTGAATCTAACCATGTATTTAGATTTTGGATATTGGACCATAATAGGTAAATTAAAAATTAAGTTCTTAGACTACATTCATTCTGTGTCAGAAACCTATGCTGAAAAAATTAAGTTCTTAGACTACATTCATTCTGTGTCAGAAACCTATGCTGTGTCAAATATTTAATCACAATCCAAATTCAGAGCTGTATCAAGCTTGAATGTTGTGTCCATACTTGCCCCAACTATTCAGGGTTCGACCTCTGCGGTCGTATCAAGCTGCGCCCTGGAGCATTTTATTAATATTGTTATTACAATTCTTTTAGAAATAAAAAGACCATAGGCAAGTTATGTGATCTACTCTCAAACTACATGTCCAATTGACCTCAAATTTTACAGTCAGCAGGGTATACATGTATTACATCTTCATATAACAACGTTGGGCAGCTACCTCTCAAGAATTGTCATAGGGGGAACAAATTTCAATGGTGTACAATTCTTCTCAGAAACAAGAGGCTCTCAAGAGCCTGAATTGCTCACCTGTATTTCAGAGGAGAAGATTTTTAAATGTTAGCAAACTTGATGAACAAATTGTATAAAATTGTCTTTAAAGGGCAATAACTCCTTAAGGGGTCAATTGACAATTATGGTCTTATTAACTTTTTTGTAGATCTTACTTTGCTGAACATTATTGCTGTTTACAGTTTATATCTATCTATAATAATATTCAAGATAACAAAAAACTGCAAAATTTCCTTAAAACTACCAATTTAGTGGCAGCAACCCAACAATGGGTTGTTCGATTCGTCTGAAAATTTCAGGGGCTCATAAATCTTGACCAATTGAACAATTTCACCCCATGTCAGATTTGCTCTAAAAGCTTTAGTTTTAAGATATTAGCCTATAAAATGCTCCAGCAGGGCGCAGCTTGATACGACCGCAGAGGTCGAACCCTGAATAGTTGGGGCAAGTATGGACACAACATTCAAGCTTGATACAGCTCTGAATTTGGATTGTGATTAAATATTTGACACAGCATAGGTTTCTGACACAGAATGAATGTGGTCTAAGAACTAAAAAATTTTAAAATGGACATTCACCTATTATGGTCCAATATCCAAAATCTAAATACATGGTTAGATTCAGCATATCAAAGAACCCCAAGAGTTCAATTTTTGATGAAATCAAACAAAGTTTAATTTTGGACCCTTTTGACCTCAATGTGGACAAAGTTGATAACGGGCCCAAAAATCAAAAATCTAAATACATGGTTAGATTCAGCATATCAAAGAACCCCATATATTCAATTTTGTTGAAATCAAACAAAGTTTAATTTTGGACCCCATTTGGACCAACTTGAAAACTGGGCCCATAATCAAAAATCTAAATACATGTTTAGATTCAGCATATCAAAGAAACCTAAGAATTCAATTTTGTTAAAATCAAACTAAGTTTAATTTTGGACCCTTTGGACCTTAATGTAGACCAATTTGAAAACGGGACCAAAATTAAGAATCTAAATACACGGTTAGATTCGGCATATCAAAGAACCCCAATAATTCAATTTTGATGAAATCAAACAAAGTTTAATGTTGGACCTTTTGACCTCAATGTGGAAAAATTGATAACGGGGCCGAAAATCAAAAATCTAAACACATGGTTAGATTCAGCATATCAAAGAACCCCATATATTCAATTTTGTTGAAATCAAACAAAGTTTAATTTTGGACCCGGATTTGGACCAACTTGAAAACTGGGCCCATAATCAAAAATCTAAATACATGTTTAGATTCAGCATATCAAAGAACCCTAAGAATTCAATTTTGTTAAAATCAAACTAAGTTTAATTTTGGACCCTTTGGACCTTAATGTAGACCAATTTGAAAACGGGACCAAAATTAAGAATCTAAATACACGGTTAGATTCGGCATATCAAAGAACCCCAATAATTCAATTTTTGATGAAATCAAACAAAGTTTAATTTTGGACCCTTTGGACCTCAATGTGGACCAATTTAAAAACGGGGCCCAAAATCCAAAACTTAATACACGATTAGATTCAGCATATTAAAGAACCCCAAGAGTTCAAGAATAAAACCCCATTGAAATTGGTCAAGAAATAAGCAATTTATACAAAGTATCTTCTTTTGCACAATACTGTGCAATTGAATATTTCTTGCAATTGCGCAATACTGTGCAATTGAATATTTCTTGCTATTGCGCAATACTGTACAATTGACAATTTCTTGCTATTGCGCAATATTGTGCTATTGATATTTCTTGCTATTGCGCAATACTGTGCAATTGAAGATTTCTTGCTATTGCGCAATACTGTGCAATTGAAAATTTCTTGCTATTGCACAATACTTATTATAATAATTTACACATCCTGTTAGGTGTGTATCTCCTGCCATATCATTATTATTTGCTTTTAAATATAAATCAGAAATAACCAACTTAAATGGAAAATTTTAAAGAAAAAAAGGAAAAAGAAAACCCCTCCCCAAATTTTTGAACCCCTTATGATTCATCACCCCAAACTCAATCCCAGCCTTCCTTTGAGGTATGGTACCTTGCAGTACAATTTCAGAGAGATCCATACACTTGAACACAAGTTATTGTCTGAAACTAGAAAATGCTTATTTTTGGCCCCTTTTGGCCCCTAATTCCTAAACGTTTAGAGCAATTACCCCAAACTCAATTCCAGCTTTCCTTTGTGATATGGAACCTTGTAGTACAATTTCAGAAAGATCCATACACTTACACACAAGTTATTGTCATGAAACTAGAAAATGCTTGTTTTTGCCCTTTTTGGCCCCTAATTCCTAAAATTTTGAGGCAATTACCCCAAAATCAATCCCAGCATTCCTTTGTGATATGGAACCTTGTGGTACAATGTCAGAGAGATCCATACACTAACACACAAGTTATGTCTGGAAGTTACAAAATGCTTATTTTTGGCCCTTTGGCCCCTAATTCCTTAACTGTTGGTACCATAACCCCAAAATCAATCCCAACCTTCCTTTTATGATATTGAACCTTATGGTAAAATTTCATAGAGATCCATTCACTTAAACTAAAGTTAGAGTGCGAAACCAATGCGTCTTCGGACGACGACGACGACGACGACGACGACGACGACGACGACGCCAACGTCATACCAATATACGACCACAAAAATTTTTGCGGTCGATAAAACTGCATTTGACCCTATGTTCTATTTTTAGTCATGATGGCCATGTTTGTTGATGGATCAAAACTTCGGATAAAATTTACAAACTAGATATCCTAAGGAACATTTAGTTACAGTTTGAAGGTATTTGGCCCAGTAGTTTCAGAGGAGAAGATTTTTGAAATAGTTTACGATGACAGACGACGGATGCCAAGTGATGGCATAAGCTCACATGGGGCCCGAAGGGCCCCGGTGAGCTAAAAATGGACAAAATTCTTGTGTCCGCTACTTCACTAAAACTACATGTCCATTTGACCCCAAACTTTGCAGCCACCAGGGTATACATGTAATTCATCTAATTTTCACAACGATGTGTAGCTACCTCCCAAATATTTTCATAGAGAAAAGAATTTTCAATGCCGTAAAAATCGCTTGCTAGCTCCGTAAATCTCAGTTAAATCCTACAATAAATATGTCTGTTCCTAGATTAAAATACAAATCTGTGTTACAAACTGCTGCTGAAAAATGTACATTGTATGAAAATAATCGATAAACGTTTTTTAAAAGTACACGATCAATTAAATCCAAAGCATGCACTGCGTGTGAACTCTGATCAACACATCAATTACCTACAATGACAAAAGAAATACATTGTGTGTTATTCCATCGTTATACATGTTGTCTGTCCAACGTCTCCACCTAAAACAAAATAAATATGCTAAGTTTTCGCTATTATAAACCAGCCTCGTGACGTCACAATCTGACACGAGAGACGCGCACGTGACCTGAAACAGAATTAAAACTTTCCAAACTAAATATAGAAACTTAACCAACACAATAATATGGACCCTTTAAAAAAAGAGAGAAACAAACAAACAAACACACACACTCATAGCAATCAATCATGTTTCAAAGGGGAAAGACCGTTTACAAGTGCTTTTTGAAAGAAATTGATTTATAAATATATTTTTTTCTTCTGCCACTTTTATTTCTTGCGAGAAGATTTTATTTCCCAAGATGTTGCTTAGATATTTGGTATATAATATTGAACAGTTTATACCCTTTTGAAACTGACACTGTTTAACCGAACACTTTTCCTTGTAAGAGTTATCTCCCAAAACACTGTTTTCCTTGTGATTGCTACTC
Source organism: Mytilus coruscus (assembly GCA_017311375.1). Taxonomy (NCBI): domain Eukaryota; kingdom Metazoa; phylum Mollusca; class Bivalvia; order Mytilida; family Mytilidae; genus Mytilus; species Mytilus coruscus. Next base: position 75,089,573 of record CM029603.1, on the reverse strand, counting down.
CTTCGCAACCGTAAAAACAAAATTATTTGACCAAATTGCTCGTTACATCCTCAGGATGTCAAAATTTGTTTTTGACTGAAGCGATCCAGAGACTCCATATGAGAGTTATTTCCCCTTTTGTATTTGATATAAGTGAAATGTCGTAGTAACTCATAAACCATAAGTGCTAAGGATCAAGGGTCTTTTGATTTAAGGTCCAGGGTCCACCAAAATGAAAATGAGGTCAAGGTCAAAGGTCAAGGTCATGTTTTTAATTTTGATTTTGGCTTATTTAGGCTTTTTCTCAGAAACCGTATAAGATATCGACAAAATATTTCTCAAAATTGTTAGTTGCGAGGGTACGTTGATATTAAATAGTTTTCTCCCCTCTTATATTTTAAATTAGCTGTATGGTGATATAACTCATAACCATATATAGTAGAGAACTAGGGTCTTTTGTTTTTAAGTCCTTGCTGTATGACCTTGAAATTAAGGTCTAGGTCAAAGGTAAATTTGACGTTATAGATTTTGACCTTTGCTATAAATTCATATTTATACATGATAAAGCTATGGGGTCTTCTGCATTAGGTTGGTAGACATATGACCTTGAAAAGGTAAGTCAGAAGTGACCTTTTGTACACCGGAAGTAGCAATTTCCTGCACTGATTTCATTTAAAATCTTTTGTGAGCACGCTCACATACCCCACGCCCCCACATTGACACTGAGCAAACAAAATCTCACGAGATGCCTAAGTGTCACAGACTCATAACTCCTACAAAAGTCAATTGATAAAAATTTCTTGTTGATATGCACATTTACATATTATGTCCTTATTATCTTCAAAGTTTCATGAAATTCTGTGGTGTGGTTTCAGAGGAGTTGTGATGACAAGAACAGGACTGACGGACTGTAGTATATTGAGGCCAATAAGTTCAAAGGGGCATAACTCCTAGAAAAAAATCAAATCATAATTTCCTGTCGATATGCACATCTACATAGTATGTCCTTATTATCTACAAAGTTTCATGAAATTCTGTTGTGTAGTTTCAGAGGAGTTGCGATGACAAAATGTTGCAGTAGTATATTGAGGCCAATAAGTTCAAAGGGGCATAACTCCTAGAAAAAAATTGAATCATAATTTCCTGTCAAAATGCACATCTACATAGTATGTCCTTATTATCTACAAAGTTTCATGAAATTCTGTTATGTGATTTCAGAGGAGTTGTGATGACAAGAACAGGACTGACGGACTGTAGTGTATTGAGGCCAATAAGTTAAAAGAGGCATAATTCCTAGAAAAAAAAATTGAATCATAATTTCCTGTCGATATGCACATCTACATAGTATGTACTTATTATCTACAGAATTTCATGAAATTCTGTTGTGTAGTTTCAGAGGACTTCAGATGACAAACTGTTGTAGTAGTATATTGAGGCCAATAAGTGCAAAGGGGCATAACTCCTAGAAAAAAAATTGAATCATAATTTCCTGTCGACATGCACATGTTGTGTGGTTTCAGAGGAGTTTTGATGACAAGAACAGGACTGCGTGGGGTATAATTACCTAGGAACCATATATTTTTGGAATCAGTGTGAAGTTACCTACCTATCAGATGGTATTGGAAGTGATATTTTTTAACCGGAAGTGGCAATTTACCTCCCTTATTTCAAGCAAAAGTATATAGAAACCATATATTTTTGGAATCAGTGTGACTAAAGCTACCATATGAGATCGAAAGTGGCATTTTCTAAAAAGGAAGTAGCAAATGATCTCCCTTATTTTAGACAAAAGTATAAAGAAACCATATATTTTGAATCAGAATGAAGAAACCTATGATTGGACACTAATAGTAACCTTGAGTAAACCACAGGTCACTTCTCATAAATTATTCAGAAATTTAATGTGGAAAGACCTTCAATTGTTCTCTGAACAATTGGTTTTTGTGAAGCCTGCGACTTTTGTCGCAGAAAGTTTGACATAGGGATAGTGATCCGGCGGCAGTGGCGTTAACTAACTTCTTAAAAGCTTAATATTTCAGAAGGTAGAAGACCTGGATGCTTCATACTTTGAATATAGATGCCTTATGATATGAAGTTTCCGTCTGTCATATGTCCATTGTCCTTGACCTCATTTTCGTGGTTCAGTGACTACTTGAAAAAAAGTTCAGATTTTTTGTAATGTTAATTTCTCTCTTATTATGAGTAAAAGGATAACTATATTTGGTATGTGCATACCTTGCAAGGTCCTCATGCCTGTCAGACAGTTTTCACTTGACCTCAACCTCATTTCATGGATCAGTGAACAAGGTTAAGTTTTCGTGGTCAAGTCCATATCTCAGATACTATAAGCAATAGGTCTACTATATTTGGTGTATGCAATGATTGTAAGGTGTACATGTCCAACTGGCAGGTGTCATCTGAACTTGACCTCATTTTCATGGTTGAGTGGTTATAGTTTAGTTTTTGTGTTTTGGTCTGTTTTTCTATTGCTGTATGCAATAGGTTAACTATATTTGGTGTATGGAAATATTTTACGATGTACATGTCAGTCTGGCAGGTTTTATTTGACCTTGACCTCATTTTCACAGTTCATTGCTCAATGTTAAGTTTTTGTGTTTTGGTCTGTTTTTCTAATACTATATGCAGTAGGTCAACTATATTTGGTGTATGGAAATATTTTACGATGTACATGTCAGTCTGGCAGATTTTATTTGACCTTGACCTCATTTTCACGGTTCATTGCTCAATGTTAAGTTTTTGTGTTTTGGTCTGTTTTTCTTAAACTTTAAGCAATAGGTCAACTATATTTGGTGTATGGAAATATTTTACGATGTACATGTCAGTCTGGCAGGTTTTATCTGACCTTGACCTCATTTTCACGGTTCATTGCTCAATGATAATTTTTTTGTGTTTTGGTCTGTTTTTCTAATACTGTATGCAGTAGGTCAACTATATTTGGTGTATGGAAATATTTTATGACGTACATGTCAGTCTGGCAGGTTTTATTTGACCTTGACCTCATTTTCACGGTTCATTGCTCAATGTTAAGTTTTGGTGTTTTGGTCTGTTTCTTTTATACTATAAGCAATAGGTCATCTATATTCTGTGTATGGAATGATTGTATTAAAGGTGTACATGTATTTCTGGCTTGGTTTATCTGACCTTGACCTCATTTTCTTATATCATAAATGTTAATGTGATACTTGTAGTAAAACTTTAAATGTAGGACTATCAACATAAAATCAATGGTCAGTATAGTAGGCGAGACATTTCAGCGTGTGCACTCTTGTTAATTATGTATATAGTTATTAATATCATCTTTACATTTCAGTATATCACAAATTGCCGTACAGAAAAAAAGTTATTTTGCAATTCGCTGTACAGTAAACAATAACTGTTTTGGTCCATATTCTTTAGACAACATTTTTTTGATAGTGAATTTCAGATATTATGAAGCCACACTATCATAACCTAAAAATTTGTATGGAAAAAGAATGAAAAACAGTTGAGTATCTGGCCAGCGGGACGTCGGAGGCTAATCAACCTTGAAATTTTCTGGTACCAAGTGCAAGGTTTTGGAGGAGTATATCACAAAATCTTGTCTTTGTTTGCTACTTGTTGGTATAAAAAATTAAAGCACTATATATCAGAAAATCGTTTCATAAGCGGTAATTATATATATATAAACCACATCAAAATGGTAGAAATGGTTTAAATTAAAGGATTTTTTACCTTGTTTATTTTTTTTCTCCTTTCTCTCTGCCTTGTTGGTATCCAATTTCCGGTGGCAATGATGCACAGTGCTATTGAACTCATATGAGGATTCAATGAGTAATAAAATGCTCCAGGGCGCGCAGCTTGATACGACCGCAGAGGTCGAACCCTGAATAGTTGGGGCAAGTATGGACACAACATTCAAGCTTGATACAGCTCTGAATTTGGATTGTAATTAAATATTTGACACAGCATAGGTTTTGACACAGAATGAATGTGGTCTAAGAACTTAAAATTTTAAATTGGACATTCACCTATTATGGTCCAATATCCAAAATCTAAATACATGGTTAGATTCAGCATATCAAAGAACCCCATATATTCAATTTTGTTGAAATCAAACAAAGTTTAATTTTGGACCCTGATTTGGACCAACTTAAAACTGGGCCCATAATCAAAAATCTAAATACATGTTTAGATTCAGCATATCAAAGAACCCTAAGAATTCAATTTTGTTAAAATCAAACTAAGTTTAATTTTGGACCCTTTGGACCTTAATGTAGACCAATTTGAAAACGGGACCAAAATTAAGAATCTAAATACACGGTTAGATTTGGCATATCAAAGAACCCCAATAATTCAATTTTGATGAAATCAAACAAAGTTTAATTTTGGACCCTTTTGACCTCAATGTGGAAAAAATTGATAACGGGCCCAAAAATCAAAAATCTAAATACATGGTTAGATTCAGCATATCAATGAACCCCATATATTCAATTTTGTTGAAATCAAACAAAGTTTAATTTTGGACCCCGATTTGGACCAACTTGAAAACTGGGCCCATAATCAAAATCTAAATACATGTTTAGATTCAGCATATCAAAGAACCCTAAGAATTCAATTTTGTTAAAATCAAACTAAGTTTAATTTTGGACCCTTTGGACCTTAATGTAGACCAATTTGAAAACGGGACCAAAATTAAGAATCTAAATACACGGTTAGATTCGGCATATCAAAGAACCCCAATAATTCAATTTTCGATGAAATCAAACAAAGTTTAATTTTGGACCCTTTTGACCTCAATGTGGACAAAGTTGATAACGGGCCCAAAAATCAAAAATCTAAATACATGGTTAGATTCAGCATATCAAAGAACCCCATATATTCAATTTTGTTGAAATCAAACAAAGTTTAATTTTGGACCCCAATTTGGACCAACTTGAAAACTGGGCCCATAATCAAAAATCTAAATACATGTTTAGATTCAGCATATCAAAGAACCCTAAGAATTCAATTTTTGTTAAAATCAAACTAAGTTTAATTTTGGACCCTTTGGACCTTAATGAAGACCAATTTGAAAACGGGACCAAAATTAAGAATCTAAATACACGGTTAGATTCGGCATATCAAAGAACCCCAATAATTCAATTTTTGATGAAATCAAACAAAGTTTAATTTTGGACCCTTTGGACCTCAATGTGGACCAATTCAAAAACGGGGCCCAAAATCCAAAAACCTAATACACGATTAGATTCAGCATATTAAAGAACCCCAAGAGTTCAAGAATAAAACCCCATTGAAATTGGTCAAGAAATAAGCAATTTATACAAAGTATCTTCTTTGCACAATACTGTGCAATTGAATATTTCTTGCAATTGCGCAATACTGTGCAATTGAATATTTCTTGCTATTGCACAATACTGTACAATTGACAATTTCATGCTATTGCGCAATATTGTGCTATTGGATTTTTCTTGCTATTAGCAATACTGTGCAATTGAAGATTTCTTGCTATTGCACAATACTGTGCAATTGAAAATTTCTTGCTATTGCACAATACTTATTATATAATAATTTACACATCCTGTTTGGTGTGTATCTCCTGCCATATCATTATTATTTGCTTTTAAATATAAATCAGAAATAACCAACTTAAAATGGAAAATTTTAAAGAAAAAATGAAAATTTTTTAAAAAATCCCCAATTTTTGAACCCCTTATGATTCATCACCCCAAACTCAATCCCAGCCTTCCCTTTGAGGTATGGTACCTTGCAGTACAATTTCAGAGAGATCCATACACTTGAACACAAGTTATTGTCTGGAAACTAGAAAATCCTTATTTTTGGCCCTTTTTGGCCCCTAATTCCTAAACGTTTCAGGCAATTACCCCAAACTCAATTCCAGCTTTCCTTTGTGATATGGAACCTTGTAGTACAATTTCAGAAAGATCCATACACTTACACACAAGTTATTGTCATGAAACTAGAAAATGCTTGTTTTTGCCCTTTTTGGCCCCTAATTCCTAAAATTTTGAGGCAATTACCCCAAAAATCAATCCCAGCATTCCTTTGTGATATGGAACCTTGTGGTACAATGTCAGAGATCCATACACTAACACACAAGTTATGTCTGGAAGTTACAAAATGCTTATTTTTGGCCCCTTTTGGCCCCTAATTCCTTAACTGTTGGTACCATAACCCCAAAATCAATCCCAACCTTCATTTTGTGATATTGAACCTTATGGTAAAATTTCATAGAGATCCATTCACTTAAACTAAAGTTAGAGTGCGAAACCAATGCGTCTTCGATTGATTTACGACGACGCCGACGACGACGACGACGACGACGACGGCGACGACGACGACGACGACGACGCCAACGTCATACCAATATACGACCACAAAAATTTTTTATGGTCGATAAAAACATTCATCCAAATCTGATGAGCATCTGATATTAAATGAAGGTCTATCTATCCCAGCAACAAGAATCAATATGAGATATTTTAATACTTTTCTTGAAAAAAATGGACTCCCTTTCGAATTTTTCTGACACAACTTTTCTGAGTTTTTGATGAGTGGAAATTTCGAACGTATTTATAGAGGATCAGATAATCTGAGGCTGTAAGGAGAGCCTTTGTGGCTCACTTGGCATTTTTGAAAAAAAAAAAATATGATACATTAGACTCCACCTAATCGGTTATCAGCTGAACAAATATATCCGCTATTGTAATCTTATTTCAAAACACCAAACCCTTTCCTATACATTTAATGTCAATTTTATCGTGTAAAAGAATAATTGGATATAAGAATTTATTATATACTTAGTAGTAAATACAGATAAATTGTATGTGTAATACAGTCATTGGCAAGCGTGCTGTATCAGCCACCCGTGATGATATCGATATCAGCACGGTTGCAAAGGCTTTATCACACCTTTAATCTGTATGACGTCACGTCATCGATTGCAGTCACTATTCCAAAGGCTTTATCAAACCCCTAATCTGTATGACGTCATGTCAAACCTATAATCTGTATGACGTCATTTCAAACCTCCTTATCTGTATGACGTCATGTCACTTAAAAAAAAAACATCTACGTGAGGTATATAGATATAAGAAGATGTGGTATGTGTGCCAATGAGACAACTCTCCATCCAAGTCAAAATTTATAAATGTAAACCACTATAGGTCAAAGTACGGTCTTCAACACGGAGCCTAGGCTCACACCGAACAGTAAGCTATAAAGGGCCCCAAAAATTACTAGTGTAAAACCATTCAAACGGGAAAACCAACGGTCTAATCTATATAAAAACGAGAAACGAGAAACACTTATGAACCACATCAACAAACGACAACTACTGAACATCAGATTCCTGACTTATGTATATAATAAAGTGTATATGATATGGCTTTTTCAATATCACACACCGTATCAATCCTCAACCAATATAATCCCTCGAGCAGAGCTCTTGGGATTATATTGGTGTCTCGGGTTGATACAGATGTGATATTGAAAAAGCCATATGATATTCTCTATATATCGGCAAACGAATAGAAATATTCATTTTCTCTTTGTACTCATAGGAAAGGTTAAATCACAGTACTTTATTCATGAGCAGTCAACATTCAACAATGAAAAACAAAACCAGAAACAGAATTGAATCTTTTCAATTATTCTTTTCAACTGATATCATTCAAATAGACATGCTACAAGGATAGAGATTTAAGATTTTAATTGACTGATCCGAGAAGCCACTGTGATTGATGCCAATTTTAGGCCCAAATCTCTTTTGACAAAAGCAACTTGGATTTTAGTAGGGTAGACTCAACCTAATCAGATATCAGCTAAACAAATATAACAGCCATAGTAATAATCTTTCATAACAGCTTTAGTAATATTCTTTCTTTTCCTTTGCTATATGTTTAAGGTAAATTTTATCGTGTAAAAGAATATATCACCAAATTCTATAGGAAATTTTGTGAAAACCGTACACAAATGGATATTTTCAATGCTAGAAGGGAAATGAATCTGGAAGTTATGCAAGTACATTTATGTCAGAAATTTTCAGCCAAGAATTTTTTTTTTTTTCTTTAATAAATAGGACCTATTTCTAAATAAATTGTTGTCTTTATTCATTGTCTTCCTTTGTAATATGTATAAGATGCTCCCTAAAACCTTTTGGATACCCTAGATTAATTCTGAACAGCAGCTAATAATAAATTTGTGTTGAATTTGGCCTCAAGGCAAAAATCCTTATATGTCCAAGATATTCCTCTACTTGCTTCTAAGCAAATTTACTAGAAATGGAGTTTAATCTTTCCTCCATTTACTTCAAACAAACTTGTCATCTGACATGCAACCATAAATATAAATTCAGCATTCTAAAAATTTCCTCTTAACAAGAAAATTCCATTTTTAATTCATTTGTTTATTTCTTATGTATTTTTTTTTAATACATGTACAATATTACAATAAGAATATGTGTGTTGAATGGAGACTGTGTGGGCAAAAATCTGTCTTGCTAATCATTTTGGCTGGACCAAGTTTCTATATATCCATAATAGTTCTAAAGATAATATGCAGAAATGAAACAAATGGGTTAAATTTGTAATTTAGGGATTTCAAATCCTGTAAGGCATTGATTAATTCGTGTACAGTATGGAAATGGACCCCTCCCCCTTATTACCATTTATACCTTGGCCTTATACAAGTGTTGTGTGTACGCGTGACAACTATTGTGAACTCATAAATGTTGGAGTGGAAGCAAGATCAGATCCTAAACAGCCACTGCAAGAACCAAGCTGAATAGAGTCTCATAATCCTACTGCCATGTATAACCACATAGACATAGGTTGAGGAAAACATAATACAGGTTTGGGTGAAATAACCAGTTTAATTAATCTTTGCATCATATATAAAGACAATTAACAATGAAACAATAATATTTTCATTTTGCACAAACAGTCTGAAAAATCTGTGGTACTCCAATAGAAACACAAAACTACAATAACTACACATTAAAATAAACAATAATAAAATCATGTAATAAAGGAAACTATTAAAATAACATGCATTGTGTTAAGAGATTTTTCACATAACCAGTAGGGAGTGGTGGGTGGGACTAGAAATTTTTCTGCCAAAAATTAAAAATGTCTGCCTATGCCACTGGTAAATTTGAAAGTGAATATAATTGCGCTCTTGATAAAACAAGAGCAACTAATTAGTGCCCTGATTGGATAATTCAAATGAATACTGGGCCCTAATTGGCTAATGTCTTAGTAACCCAAATAGCAACTTAATTAATTAGTAAGGGCTGCAGATACTGGGAACAACCTAATCTGATTGGTTAAAATGCAATGTATCTCTTAACAACATATTAGATAAAATTACACGATCATGCTAAAGCAAATAGAGCAAGTTCCCCCATATTAATACTTCATTTAAATAAAACGAACACATTAAAAATATCATTCCTATTGATTTATTTGTAGCTTGTGTGGCTGATCATGTATGCTATTCAAAGTTTTAGTCTATATCGATTATAGTTTCCAAGATGTTAGGTAAAAAACTAAAATTAGTCAAAAATCACCCTTTTAGGGAAAAAACTCTACTAATGAGTTGACTAACAATTTTGGTCACTTTTACATATATATATTTGTAGAGCTAATTTTGCTGATAATTTTTATCCTTTTTTACATTTTCTTGGTACCTTAAATTGTTTCAGTAAAAAACACACCCCAATTCAAAGATCTCCCTTCAAGGGCAATAACTCCTTTAAAGAGTCCACTGATGATTTTGCCATGCTGGCTTATTTGTAGATCTATATATATTGTTAAGCTGATCACATTTGCTGTTCAAATTATCTATATATTACAGTTTTTAAGATTATAGCCAAAAACAATAAAAATTCGTAAGGGTTCCGCGGAACCCAGTGTCTCGCCTACTTTTGCTGTTAATCGCAGGCTCAACAAAAATGAGGAAAAAAATCAATAAAAATATTCCTTTAGATACTATCTTTTGATTGTAAGAAGCTTCTGTCAAAATTTGGTATAAATCCAGGATAGTTTATGAATCTAATAAATGTTTTAAAAACTTTAACTGCAGACTGTATTTAATGTTAACTGGAAGAAAAACTAAGTCCATTTCTAAGTAAAATACGGATAAACAGGTACAAAATTTTAACAAAATTTCCTTCTAGATACTAGCTTTTGATCATAAACAAGCTTCTGTCCAAGTTTGGTAGAAATCCAGGATAGTTTAAGAAAGTTATTAAAATTTAAAAAACTTTAACCACAGAGTGAATGTATTGTTTCCTGGCAGAAAAACTAAGTCCATTTATAAGTAAAATACGGAAAAAATGAAATTTTTTTTAAACAAATTTACTTCTGGATACTTTCTTATGATCATAAACAAGCTTCTGTCCAAGTTTGATACAAATCCAGGATAGTTTTAGAAAGTTATTAAAATTTTAAAAACTTTAACCACAGAGTGAATGTAATGTTTCCTGGCAGAAAAACTAAGTCCATTTACAAGTAAAATACGGAAAAACAGGAATTTTATTTTTACAAAATTTACTTCTGGATACTATCTTATGATCATAAACAAGCTTCTGTCCAAGTTTGGTACAAATCCAGGATAGTTTTAGAAAGTTATTAAAATTTTAAAAACTTTAACCACAGAGTGAATGTAATGTTTCCTGGCAGAAAAACTAAGTCCATTTACAAGTAAAATATGGAAAACAGGAATTTTATTTTACAAAATTTACTTCTGGATACTATCTTATGATCATAAACAAGCTTCTGTCCAAGTTTGGTACAAATCCAGGATAGTTTAAGAAAGTTATTAAAATTTCAAAAACTTTAACCACAGAGTGAATATTTGTGGACGCCGCCGCCGCCGACGCCGACGGAATGTAGGATTGCTATGTCTCGCTTTTTCGACTAAAGTCGAAGGCTCGACAAAAATCATGTAAAAATTGTCATTTGAGGGCAATTTCTCCTATAAGGAGTCGAATAACTATTGCAGCCATATTGACTTATTTGCAGATCTTATAAGCTGATCATTTCTGCCATCTAAAAATTTTATCCATTTACTGTAGTTTTTGTGGAACACATTTGATAACCCTGTAATAATTGTGATCTAATCCATTATGTGGGAAAATTTATGTATATAACAACCTGAAATTTGTGGAAAATGTTTAGAAAATCTAAATCCAGACTAAAAGAACACCTTTAGTATAAGTACTAACACCCTACATAATATTAAAGTTCTAGCTTGTAAACTTTTGGAAGAGTAAGCTGTACAAACCATGTACCCTTCATGCCTTATATTACAATAAAATGACAAAGTTCAACAAATCGTCATTTGTGATAATTTTAAAGAAAATCAAAATCCTGACAATATGCAAACATATCGTGTATGTACTAACACCCAACATAATGTAAAAGTTCTAGCTTGGAAACTGTGGGAGGAGTTAGCCAGATAAACCATGTACTCTGTACATAAAGTATATGTGCTAATCCTACATAATGTGAAAGTTCTAGCTTGAAAACTATAGATGTTAGCTGGACAAACCATATATCCTATGTGGGATGGAAGGACAGACAAGGTTAAAAAAATATGCCTTGAAATTGTTCTTGGGGGAATAAAAATCGTCATTCAGTGACAATAACTCCTAAAAGGAATCAGTTGACAATTTCAGCCATTTGACTTATTTTTAGATTTTATTGTGCTGAACATTTTTGCTATTTAGATTTATCATTTGTAAATCCATCTATCAGTTAAATACGGAAAAATGAAAATAAATATTTTAAAATTTTGCTCTGGATACTGTATTTTGGTCATAAACAAGCTTCTGTCCAAATTTCATAAAATCCCATGAAGGTTTGACAAAGTTATTGATGACTGAAAAACTTTAACCTCAGACTGAATCTGAATGTTAAGTGTGAAAAAAACTAAGTCCATTTATCAGTAAAATACGGAAAAATCAAAAGAAATATTTTCAAAATTTTGCTCTGGATACTGTATTTTGGTCATAAACAAGCTTCTATCCAAATTTCATCAAATTCCATGAAGGTTGGACAAAGTTATTGATGACTGAAAAACTTTAACCTCTGAACGTTAAGTGTGAAAAAAAACTAATAACTTTTGGTGACAAGACTTGGACCTGAACTGAGAATTGAAAGACATGAATAAACCTGAAAATACATTCTTGAAGGGCATACGGTGACCTATAGTTGTTAACTTCTATGTCATTTTGGTCTCTTGTGGAGAGTTTTCTCATTGGGATCAAAACCTATCTTATTTTTGATTCAGCCAAGCTGAATCTATCTGATCACTCCGGATTCTGAGATGGTGCAAAATTCTAAGTTGAAGACATATCATGATATTAATTGTGTGTTTTTTATGTCTTTATACACCATTTAAATCATCAAATGCAACTTAATTTATCAAGCCAGGAGCCTGCAATTCAGTGGTTGTCGTTTGTTGCTGTTTTTCAAAATTTTGCTCTGGATGAAGGTTCATAAACATGACTGGTCATAAACAAGCTTCTGTCCAAATTTCATCAAATTCCAGTTTGACACAGTTATTGATGTCTAAAAAAACTAACCACAGACTGAACCTTAAAGATGATACAGCTGACGCCGATGAAGAAATCTAGGATTGCTATGTCTCTCTTTCACGAAATAAATTTTGCAGGCTTGACAAAAAATGACATGGTAAATAGAACTTGACTTGTTTATCTTCTTAACTATAGGATCACTTATTCAGGCCTGGCCAGAAAGTACATCATGAAAGTAGTTCATATTTTAAACAAAATAGTTCCTACACATAGCTGTAACTTTGTGAATAAGTCAAATATTTGGTTAATTTTGGTATCAAATGAAAGTTTAAGGACTTGGGATCACTGTAGAACCCTTGTTGAAAGTAACTTTTGAATAACAGAAAAATATATGAAATCTGAATAGGAGGGCATATCTATCCTGTTGCTCAGATCAAAAGTACCTGTTTTTGTACAACCAAACTTCTGAGAACCAGTGCGTTCTAATATGCAATTAAAGGTATGTTAAAATTTTTAGCGCAAGTCAGGATAACGTATAGTTTTGATATGAAATGACTGTCACTTTATTTGAACTTAAGACAAAATAGATATGGAAGCTTGAAATTGCAGAATCTAACATAGAAAGTAATAGGGCTATGAATTAGTGATTTTATTCCTTTAAGTCAATTTTGCTCTAGCTGCTTTAGTATTTGAGATATAAGCCAAAATTTCATCAAATTTGATTGAGATATTACACATATTTCTTCTATTTACAGTTAATGACACACACAACTGTTGTTTTTTTCCATCTCATAGATTTTAACACTGAAACAAAGTAATCTACAATCAGTCATCAACATTTTAATATTTTCTTTTGATAAAGGAAAGCGGCTATTGTGAAAATAACAATGGTGAAAAGGGTGTGCTGAGTATACATACAATGATACATATGAATGTACACAACTTTTTATAGGACGAGTAAACTTAACGAGTATAAAAAAAACTCAGCAAGAATACCAGGCTTATAATTCAGTATGTAAGATGCATGTTTCATCTTCATCAAACTCGTCAGTGTAGTCTGGTGGCCTTTTTATGGGAAAACGGTCATTGCCAGCCAATATGAATAAAATATTCACATTCATGATTCAACCCTTAAAGCCCCTTGGCTTCCTTCTAGAAAGCAATTATCCATGGCATCCCTTGAAGAGTTGGATAATTGGCCATTCTGCAACATTCGTCCTAGGAGAGACAAAAACCAAAATTTCCAAAAGTAGTGCTAAATCTATCAAAGGCCACGGTGAAAAAATCTTAGGTGTTTTGAATGATTTTAACATTTTATGAACAGTAAATTAACAGAAAATGATCAAATCAATGATATTTGATGTCACCACAGGAGGACTGATTACTAGGCTAGTGATATCCTTTGGGATGAAATGTCCACCAGCAATGATATCTAACCAATGGTTGTAAAACTCTTCAAGGATACCAAGCTCATAATTAAGTATGCCAGACATCCTCTGCATAAGACTCATCAGTGGCAAACAAATCAAAACAGTTCAAAGTCTAAGTCACAAGGTTGAAGAGCAGCAAAAAAACAAAATTCCCAAAAGAAATGCCAAATCTAGCTGGGGCCATTTACTGGTTCGTCTGGGTAGAAAAACCTTATTGTTTTTGAATGATATAAACATTTTATGAGCAGTAAGTTTACAGAAAATGACAAAATCAAAGATATTTCATCCTAGCACAGGAGTACGGACTAAAGTACTTGCAATGCAGCAGATCACTAGGGGATGAAATGTCAACCAGCAGCGACCTTGACCCAATGGTTCATCAAGGAAATATTCAAGCATTATTATAAATTCTTATAAATTTGATTATTCAAATACAAATAAGATGTAATTGATTATGTTTTAAGAGATTTTTTTTTGAAATTGACCAAAATATTGCCTCTGGTGGTTATGTTTTTCATCTGATCAGTGAAAAATATTTATTTCAATATTCCTGCCAAATTTTGTTGGAAATGATGAAAATGCAAATTGTCTAAGGATGGATGGACTGACAGATGAACAGAAGGTCAAAGGTAGCAAAGGGATATTATTATATATAGCTCATATCGACATACAGGTGATATAAACATGTTTGTTAAATAAAGCCCATTTTAGTTTTTGTAATACTATAATAAAATATTACACATAAGAGTTACATACCTTTCCATTGAGAGATGTGTGAAGTTTTATCAAAATTTGCTGCACGTTATCTGGTAGTTTAACAATTATGGCAGCTCTTCCCTGTTTAAGAAATAAGACATGTAATAAATCTTATTTCACTAAAAACAAATATATCCAAATGTCCAAAAGTTTATCAATAGTAACTGTTATTGAGATAACAAGATTGTTACAGTGTAACAAAATGTTCAGTGCTGCTTTGTAACTATGCAGTATACTTATCTCAAGAGAAGACTACTGAACAACAGCAGACAATTAGGAGCACCATGAAAAGTTTTTCACCTAACACTGATTGATATTGACAGTACATTGTACTGAATAATTTAATAACTCTTGCTAAATTCATCAAATTAAAATGACATAATAGTACAGTCAACTGAATATCATGACTTACAATTCTTATTACTATGAGAGGTTTTGGACAAAATGTCTCATAGTGCCATTATACTTCAATAGGCCATATTCATTTAAATCCAAAAACTCCTGCAAAAATTGTCAAATCAAAATAGTTGTATATTATGGTCATCTACACATGTTGACGAATAATCCTCCTATGTATAAAAGCTTTCAGGCAAATGGTCTCAGGATTGGCACTGATAAGCTGTCATTATCGTGCTTCCCTTTGCCTATATCACCCTGCTCAGTCAATCTGTAATTCTATCATGGCTTTGAGATGTGAGCAGAACTTATCAGCAGCATCACAATGTTGGAAAAGAAGTTATCAGCGACTTAAATATTGTGTGTGGAGATGTTATCAAGCTTACTTTGTCAAGCGTAAAACTATCTTAGGAAGGCAGAAAAGACCAGAAATGCCAAGATAAACAGATTATCATGTTTTTTGCATCTACATATGGTAAAATATCAGCCGCTCGACACAATGTGAAGCTTTTTCCATTGTTCTCTATGCTCACTTGCCAAAAAAGGTTCACATATTGGCTTGCAGCTAATATTTTACGATATCAATGAATTGAAAACCCAGTAATCTATACTTATGCCACACTATTACAACAAATGGCTGTCCCTTAACTAAATCAAAATAGTCGAAAAACATGGTCAACTACACACTATGGCAAAAACTCCTACCAAGTATAAAAATTATAACTCCCATAATGTTGATTTATTTGTAGATCATGTCTTGCTGGTAAATTTTGCTATTTCAGTTTTGCTCTTTTCGAGATATAAGGAAAATACTGCAGATTTACTACTATGTTATTTTTTTTTTTGACATGGCCATGTTTTTCATTTGATAAGAATAAAACGAGGATAGTGTTTGAAGAGGATATGCTATACACTATTTCTGCCAAGTTTCCAAAGCCTTTTGGTTTCAGAAGATTTTGATTTTGATTTTTTTTTAATAAGGATGACTTGGCCAGGTGAGCTTATCAAGGGTATATTCATAACATAGTTTAGAATCATTTGATTTGACTAATGTTCACCATAAACCTGAAGATTTAGGGAAAAGAAACTAGAAGCTCTAAAGAGCATGTGTCGCTTACCTGCATCCTCAACAATGGCCACTTTTTAGTAAAAATCATCAATTAAAGGGGCATTAGCTGTCAAATTCATGTTCACCAATTTGACTCAAATTCTCATATTTTCTGCTGGGCGCAGCTTGATACGACCGCATAGGTCGAACCCTGAACAGTTTGGGCAAGTATGTACACAACATTTAAGCTTAAAACAGCTCTGAATTTGGATTGTGATTGAATATTTGACACAGCACAGGTTTGTGACACAAAATGTATGTGGTGAAAGAACTGAAAAATTTGAAATTTGAAATTTAACTATTATGGTCCAATATCCAAAACCTAAGTTCATGGTTAGAATCAGCTTATCAAAGAATCCCAAGAATTCAATTTTTGATGAAATCAAACAAAAGTTTAATCTAGGACGCTCTGGACCTCAATGTGGACGAATTTGATAAAGGAGCCCAAAATCCAAAATATAAATACATGGTTAGATTAAGCATTTCAAAGAACCCATACATTCAATTTTTGTTGAAATCAAACAAAGTTTAATTTTGGACCCTGATTTGGATCAACTTGAAAACTGGGCCCAAAAATCCAAAATTTAAATACAGGTCTAGATTCAGCATTTCAAAGAAGCCCATATATATTCAATTTATGTTGAATTCAAACACAGTTTAATTTTGTACCCAGATTTGGATCAACTTGAAAATTGGGCCCAAAATCAAAAATCTAAATACATGTTTATTAACAGACCATATAAGCTTAGTTTTTAAAGGAGTTCACTTCATCAACAAAAAAAAAAAAATGGGGAATGTGTCCATGGGACACAGATGATACCCCCGCTTGCATATAATGTTATAAAGGGACATAACTAAAGAACAGTTAAAGTGACGCTACCCAAATTTGTACTTTATCTGAGTTTTGTGGTAATAAGCATTGTGTATACGTTTCATAACATTTGGTTGAAGCAAACTTAAGTTAGAGAACAAAAAACGAAAAATTCAGCATTTTTCCATTTGTAAAGGGGTACAACTCTAGAACGGTAAAATTGATGCCACCAAAATTCACACTTGATCTGTGTTTTGTGGTAATCAGCATTGTGCATAAGTTTCATAACATTTGGTTGAAGCAAACTTAAGTTAGAGAACGGAAGCGAAAAATTCAGCAATTTTTCAATTTCTAAAGGGGCATTACTCTAGAACGGTAAAAGTGACGCCACCAACATTCAAATTTGATCTGTGTTTTGTGGTAATAAGCATTGTGTAATAGTTTCATAATATTTGGTTGAGGCAAATTAAAGTTAGAGAATGGAAACGCTGATTTTTTTCATTTGTAAAGGGGCATAACTCTAGAACAGTAAAAGTGACGCCACCAAAATTCAAACTGGATCTGTGTTTTGTGGTAATAAGTATTGTGTATAAGATTCATAATATTTAGTTGAGGCAAACTAAGTTAGAGAATGGAAACAAAAAATTCAGCAATTTTTCCATTTGTAAAGAGGCATAACTCTAGAATGGTAAAAGTGACGCCACTCAAATTTTAACTTGATCTGTGTTTTGTGGTAATCAGCATTGTGTATACATTTCAAAGTTTTTGGTTGAGGCAAACTAAAGTTAGAGGACAGAAACCAATTTTGGGACGTAATGATGGACGTACAGACGGACAAGGGTAAAACTTAATGCCCCCTCCGGTGCGGCTGGGGCATAAAATTTATATAGCATTCAGAAAATTAGTTTTATACAGAATAACAAACAAACCTTCCACAAAATTCTTCAAACAATTTACCAAAGAAAAGAAAAAAATAATTTCCAAAATATCATTTATCATTAATACAATGTCTTTAAAAAATCTATAAAACTTATCTGTAATTATCTTCAAAATATCTAAAAATTAACAGTAAATTTCTAACTATAGGTTGCATTTCTGTTAATATCAACAATGCAATTTCCCATAGGAACTCCATTCACGGCTTAAACTGTACCACTTTTACTATGAAGGTTTGAAAAAAATTATATCCTAGAATGGAAAGTTCATTTGCACTACTATTTTTTTCAAAGGTCAAAATATAATAGGGCTGAGTGGCATATTTTCAACATTTATATGCCCCGAACATCTAAGAGTTTAAACTTACATTAAATTCTATACTACCCCTACCTTGACATAAGGATTTCCACAGATTTCAATTTTATCGCTATGAATATGTATATTTACTGTTAACATTCCCAAGTTATGTCTCTACGAGATGAAACATAGAGATCATATCCGGGAACCAGTACGTAAACAAAATTAATTATCTATGAATATTATATATCTCCCAAAAAAAGGGGCATGGTTTGAGAAACAGCTGTATTTACAAAGTGCAACCTATGCTAACATTTATTCCAATAGAAAACTCTCTAAAAACACTTTTTCTCACAACAATACTTATTTACCAGAATTATAGCCTTAAAGAAATCATTGCATATACTCTAAGTTTTCTTTTACAGTACATTTTATACCCCCACCCCTGTATCAATTTTTTTAAGAATTTGAAAACAAGACTTTAATTATTGCCAGCTTACCCTATGTGCATGTTTTCTGACATGAAATGTCTAGAACCTGTTTGAAACTATTTTGATAACAAATTGAAAGCATTTCAGAACACTTTAAATGTAATGTTTAGCAGCTAATCATTCCAACATTCAAGATTATATAAATTATCCAATCCTGCCTCTGTCTCCAGTCCACATCTTACTGTATACCTATTTGTCAATGAAAGTTCACAATTACTGCCTCAAATGGTCAGTTTAGAAATTTTGTCACAACAGTATCATCTCTTACCATGTATCTAACATTATTTAGCTAATATATGAACTAGAAGTGTTTAAACAAAGCCATATTTGCAAAAGTTGTATGTATGAATTCACTAAAAGTTTATAGAATTGACTGCTAACACCTGATTTTTGCATAACT
Source organism: Mytilus coruscus (assembly GCA_017311375.1). Lineage (NCBI taxonomy): Eukaryota > Metazoa > Mollusca > Bivalvia > Mytilida > Mytilidae > Mytilus > Mytilus coruscus. Next base: position 75,070,410 of record CM029603.1, on the reverse strand, counting down.
TCCAAGCACAGTTATTGGTTTCTACACAAAAGACCTTTAAAATAATAAAGTCATAGCATTTATAAGTTAAATAATTTGTTTTTTGACTCAAGGGTAGGCATTTTTCTATGTTTTTTGCCTCTAGGGCCTCAAATTTCCTAAATTATTCTGCTGTTTCTAGCAATATGGAATATTTAGTGCATATTTAGGATAGAACACACTATGTAAGTTTTATTGAGGTATTTTTGTATTTCTAGCTTGGATTTTTTTATGCCGCGGTCACAAAAAACTAGTAAGTTACGGCTTACTTTTGGGTTATCGGCAGGAAAAAAACACCCCAACAATAATATTCAAGAAGAATCTATAGTTTCAATGACTGCGAAGAGTTAATATAAGCACTTCTAAACAATTTAAATTACTAATATGAATATATTATGAATTTATTTGGCATTCAGGGCTTTAAGTAAACTATGCATACTGTAAACTGTGAATTTATGCTGAGTCATCATAGTTAAGGCCAAGGATTTCCTCAATCGTCAGGAACTATTTATAAAACTTCATATTTGAGTTAATTTCATTAAATCTCTGAGATAAACCAGATTTGGTTAAATTCTGTATGTTCTCTTTTTTTACCCAATATAGGTTGCATTTCTGTAAATATCAACAATGCAATTTCCCATAGGAACTCCTTAAACTGTACCACTTTTACTATGAAGGTTTGAAAAAAATTATATCCTAGAATGGAAAGTTCATTTGCACTACTATTTTTTTCAAAGGTTAAAATATAGGGCTGTGCAGCATATTTTCAACATTTATATGCCCCGAACTTCTAAGAGTTTAAACTTACATTAAAATTCTATACTACCCCTACCTTGACTTAAGGATTTCCACAGATTTCCATTTTATTGCTATGAATATGTATATTTACTGGTAACATTCCCAAGTTATGTCTCTACGAGATGAAACATAGAGATCATATCCGGGAACCAGTACGGAAATAAAATTAATTATCTATGAATATTATATATCTCCCCAAAAGAGGCGTGGTTTGAGAAACAGCTGTATTTACAAAGTGCAACCTATATTTATAGGGTCCTACAGAGCTTATCATCAACAACACTTAGGAAACACAAAATTTTTAAATAAATCTGTCACTCCAATTATAATTGTGTAATTGATTTTATGATCATTTCTTATCATTAATGTAGATTTTCTTTTCAGTCTGGGCATGGTATTTCATAGTTATCATACTGGAAAACTAACAACAACAAAAATTAAAGAAGGCAAATAAATTTTAGATCTTTAAAAATTTGTCAAAGCGTATTCATGTTATTGTGGAGACACTGTTTGGCAGCCGTCCGTGCCCGCCGTACATCCCCAAATTAATAACCGATATTTCCTTCGTAAATCTGGTTAAAAACACTTAGTGTAATCAAACTTTATATATATAATTAATAGTTCCCAATATGTTTTCTTTCATTTGTTACAAACAAATATCTGCAACTTATCTATCAATGCCATTAACTTTATCTACACACAATGTATTGTAATGAAATATATCCTTTAATAAAAATAGATTATAATCTAAAAATAAAAATAACAATTTTTTTTATTATGATGTAACAGAACATAAATTATTATGTATAGCACAATTGAATTTAAAAACTTCACTTATCTACAGTTCCACTTCGTACTGACGTTGTTTATCATCTTAATAACGTGTTATAGTATTCTTTTATTTGTCTTTATTAATATTACTTTTACTGTTAAGTCTGTTTTTTTAGATATCCATTTGACGTGACTCTGTGCTTATGTATCCCGTCATACTTTGAACGACAAAATTATTTTATTTATTAATATTACTTTTACTGTTAAGTCTGTTTTTTGTGATATACATTTGACGTGACTCTTTACTTATGTATCCCGTCATACTTTGAACCACACAATTATTTTATTTATTAATATTACTTTTACTGTTAAGTCTGTTTTTTGTGATATTCATTTTACGTGACTCTGTATTTATGTATCCTGTCATACTTTGAACGACAAAATTATTTTATGTCTACCTGTGCGAATTTCAAACGCGCGATTTTACGCCAGTACTTAAAACCTTCCATCCTTTATGGGTGGATTTTACATAGATATATAAAATCGTATAATATAAGCAAAATGAGGATGTTAAATTTGATGTATGCCTTTTTGTGCTTCTTCGTTACATTTGTTTGTTTTTATAGTGATTAAGATGATAACACAATGTTGACTGCTGTACCCCTATTTTTGACATTTTTACCTATTGTGTCTGTTTGTTTGTTCATGCATCGTTTTCAATATAATGGAATTTGATGCAACTGTCATACAAGTGAGAGGTTTAGCTAGCTATAAAACCAGGTTCAATCCACCATTTTCTACATATGAAAATGCCTGTACCAAGTCAGGAATATGACAGTTGTTATCCATTCGTTTGATGTGTTTGAACTTTTGATTTTGCCATTTGATTGGGGACTTTCCTTTTTGAATTTTCCTCGGAGTTCAGTATTTTTGTGATTTTACTTTTTTCAACAGATGGACAAAAATCTTTTTAATTTCAAAGGGAATTTTCAACCATAACAAAATATTCAAACTAACAATCTTCAAATAGAACACAATGATACACAATTATCACCACAATTAATATATCTGAAAAATCTATTTTAAACTATGACTCACCATTAGTTGTGCAATAAATCTATAAATGTAGAATTAATTAACTATTTAATATCCCAACCCTCCTATTGTGGTATGAATCTTTGTGCTAAAATTTCTTACACATCCATGCATACACTTATATTAAAGTTATTGTCTGTAAACCAATTTATTTTCCATGAACCAGTTATGCTCATAAGGAAGCTATTAAACCAAGAGTTCCAAATGATGAAGTTGAAATCATCCCTTCGTAAATTTTACGGACGCCATCACGAGTTGGTTGACCGTTAGGGAATGACCGTTTCACAGATGATATCGGATATGTTCCTTATGTCGTAACTACAATACCTTTCCCTTTTCACGAATGTGACCTACCAAATTAGACTATTTACCAGATTTATAATAACATAAGCAACACGACGGGTGCCACATGTGGAGCAGGATCTGCTTACCCTTCCGGAGCACCTGAGATCACCCCCAGTTTTTGGTGGGGTTCGTGTTGCTTAGTCTTTAGTTTTCTATGTTGTGTCATCTGTACTATTATTTGTCTGTTTGTCTTTTTATTTTTGGCCATGGCGTTGTCAGTTTGTTTTCGATCTATGAGTTTGACTGTCCCTCTAGTATCTTTCGTCCCTCTTTTATGTAAGCCACAAAAATAGTTCTCTAAAATTAGATATGATATTATAATTGTTTCAACTATGACCAGCCCTTTTCAAATATATGTTATAATAGTATAGTGGCTGACACAGAATGAATGTTGTATAAGTTCTTAAATAATTTCAAAATTAGACATTTAGCAATTATGGTCCAATATTCAAATTCCAAATACATGGTTGGATTCAGCATATCAAATAACCACATTGTTTAATTTTTTGTTAAAATCAAAATAAGTTTTATTTTGAATAATTTGGACCTTTATGGGGTCCAGTTTGAAAAACTGACCAAAAATCAAAAATTTACAACACTGTTAGATTGCACACATTAAAGAACACCAATGATTTATGAAGAAATCAAACAAAGTTTAATTTTGGACCCAAATTTGGACCAACTTTGAAAACCAAGCACAAAATCAAAAAATCTAAAACACTGTTGGATTGACCATATCAAATAACACAAACAATTTAATTTTTAATGAAATCAAACAATGTTCAATTTTGGACCCCACTTTAGTCCATCTTGTATACTGTGCTCAAAATCAAATATCTAAATACACGCTTAGATTCAGCATATCAAAGAACCAAAACCATTCTTTTTTTCTTTAAAATCAAACAAAGTTTAATTTTGAACCCTTTAGACCTTAATGTAGGCTGACCATGCCCCAAATCAAAAATCTAAATACACACTTAGATTCAGCATATCAAGGAACACCAATAATTTAATTTTTAAAGAAATCAAACAAAGTTTAATTTTGGACCTTAATATGAATCATTTCAAAAACAGAACCTAAAATCCAAATTTTAAATACCCAATTAGATTCAGCATGTTAAAGACTCCCAAGAATTCAAGACTTTTGAATTAAACCCTACTGAAATTGCTAAAACAATAAGCAATTTACATAAAGTATTGGTTTTGGCCCCTTTTAACTAAACCAATAGGGTCATATCCCCTAAAATCAATCCCAAACTTTATTTTATGGTAAAACACCTTGTGGCACAATTAAATAGCAATATATAGACTTATACTCAAGTTATTGTCCAGAAATCAGAAAATCCTAATTTTTTGGCCCCTTTTCAGCCCCTTATCATTGAACAGTTTTGACCATGACCCCTACAATCAATCCCAACTTTCCTTTTAAAGTATGCAACCGTGTAGTAAAATTTCATTGAAATCCAAACTCTAATACACAAATTAGTGTCCTGAAACATGAATAAACAGCTGCGCCACAAGCGCATGATACGCCCGTCGTCTTAATTGTGTGTGAAGTTTTATGCAATAATCATAAATAGTTTCTGAGATACAGCGCGACATGTGAAAAACCCCCTTTTTTTTACAAAAAACTCAATAACTCTTAAATAAAATTTTGAATCATCACCAAAAAGTAAACAGATCTTTAGATTAATATAACTAAGAAGTGTGTAAATTTTTAAGCAATAATCATAAATCGTTTTTTGAGATACAGCACGAGATGTGAAAAAAACACACCTCTGTTTTAGTTACAAAGTCCCGTAAATCAAACAGTTTTAATCTTATTTCACCAAAAAGTTTACAGATCGTTTGACCATCATAAGAAACAACTATGTCAAGTTTGATGAAATTTGGATAAGTTGTTCTCAAGTTACGGTGCGACATGTTTACGACGGACAGAAGTTCGCCGGACATTTGTATACCATAAAACGTCCCGTCAAAATTTTGCTTTTTTTTTTACCCCTTTTTGGTCCTTAATTACTAAACAGCTACAACAATAATCGCCAAAATAAATCCCAATCTTCCTATTGTGGAATGGAACCTTGTGCTTAAATTGAATAGAGATCCATACACTTATATTCAAGTTATTGCCTGCTAACTAGAAAAATAGTTGGTTTTCTGCCCCCTTTCGACTCCTTATTATTAAACGATATGGGCCCTGACCTTCCAAAAATCATTCAAAACTTTTCTTTTGAAGTATGGACCCTTGTGGTAAAATTTCATAGAAATCTATTCTCTTTTACACCAATTATGTCCTGAAACATGAAAAATGCTTATTTATGGCCCCTAATTCCCAAACAACTACGACAATAACCCCCAAAATAAATCCCAACCTTCCTATTGTGGTATGGAACCTAGTGCTAAAATTTTATAGAGATCCATACACTTATACTAAAGTTATTGTCTGTGAACCTGACAAAAAATATTTTTGTTAGACCGTTTTTGGCCCCTAATTCCTTAACAGCTATGACAATAACCCCCAAAAATAATCCCAACATTCCTATTGAGGTGTGGAACCTTGTGCTAAAATATTGACCAAATAAATATCCCTTATACTCAAGTTATTGTCTTAAATCCAGACAAATAATTGTTTTTGGCCCCTAATTACCAAACCGCTACGACAATAACCCCCAAAATCAATCCCAACCCTCCTATTGTGGAATGGAACCTTGTACTAAAATTTCCTACACATCCATACACTTACACTAAAATTATTGTCTGTGAACCAATTTATTTTCCATGAACCAGTAAAACTGACCTTTTTTGGGCCCCAATTACAAAACCGCAAATACAATAGCCCCCAAAAACAATCCCAACCATCCTTTACTGGTACGGAGCCTTGTGCTAAAATTTCATAGAGATCCATGAAATTATACTCAAGTTATTGTCTGCAAATCAAAATGTCTTCAGACGCAGACGCAGACTACATCATAACATAATACTACCGCTTTGCAGTCGTATAAAAAGTCTAAAACAAACAATTTACAATTCATGGGCTCGATAATATGTATCAGCATTTCATGTGTATTTTAGTCTAGACGCCATCTAATTAACCATTGAGGTGACCTCCGAAGACTGCCAACAGTCATATAACCCAATATAAACATAAATATAAATATAGATAGCGAACTCATGCAATTGGATTTTTCTAGGTCTGTTTGATTTCATTTTATAGTTTAAAAATATATGTTAATCATTGTTTTTACCTGTATAAGAATGAGATTTTGTGGATCGAATCAGTCAATCAAATGGTTTACCCTTGTTTCACTTTCAATGTTGATATTCTTTTCCTTTTAATAACTGAACACGGATAATTCATGCGTAACCCATCTCTAGCTTAGGGGTTAAATTGAAGGTCACATGAATACGGATTCAATAAGGTCGAATTATTCACTTGCAAGTGAATAATTCATCAGCGTTGTTTCTTAGCTTATTTTGACAAAATTGAACCAAACTGGCTTCTAAAAGCGAATTATTATTTCACTATTTCACTTTCATTAATGATTGAACAAAAAATATAATGCTCCGCAGGGCGCAGCTTGATACGACCGCAGAGGTCGAACCCTGAAGAGTTGGGGCAAGTATGGACACAACATTCAAGCTTGATACAGCTCTGAATTTGGATTGTGATTAAATATTTGACACAGCATAGGTTTCTGACACAGAATGAATGTGGTCTAAGAACTTAAAAATTTTAAATTGGACATTCACCTATTATGGTCCAATATCCAAAATCTACATACATGGTTAGATTCAGCATATCAAAGAACCCCAAGAGTTCAATTTTTGATGAAATCAAACAAAGTTTAATTTTGGACCCTTTTGACCTCAATGTGGACAAAGTTGATAACGGGCCCAAAAATAAAAATCTAAATACATGGTTAGATTCAGCATATCAAAGAACCCCATATATTCAATTTTTGTTGAAATCAAACAAAGTTTAATTTTGGACCCGATTTGGACCAACTTGAAAACTGGGCCCATAATCAAAATCTAAATACATGTTTAGATTCAGCATATTAAAGAACCCTAAGAATTCAATTTTGTTAAAATCAAACTAAGTTTAATTTTGGACGCTTTGGACCTTAATGTAGACCAATTTGAAAACGGGACCAAAAATTAAGAATCTAAATACATGGCTAGATTCAGCATATCAAAGAACCCCATATATTCAATTTTGTTGAAATCAAACAAAGTTTAATTTTGGACCTTTGGACCTCAATGTGGACCAATTTAAAAGCGGGCCCAAAATCCAAAAACTAAATACACGGTTAGATTCAACATATTAAAGAACCCCAAGAATTCAAGAATAAAACCCCATTGAAATTGGTCAAGAAATAAGCAATTTATACAAAGTATCTTCTTTTGCACAATACTGTGCAATTGAATATTTCTTGCAATTGCGCAATACTGTGCAATTGAATATTTCTTGCTATTGCAATACTGTACAATTGACAATTTCTTGCTATTGTGCAATATTGTGCTATTGGATATTTCTTGCTATTGCGCAATACTGTGCAATTGAAGATTTCTTGCTATTATGCAATACTGTGCAATTGAAAATTTCTTGCTATTGCACAATACTTATTATATAATAATTTACACATCCTGTTTGGTGTGTATCTCCTGCCATATCATTATTATTTGCTTTTAAATATAAATCAGAAATAACCAACTTAAAATGGAAAATTTTAAAGAAAAAAAAGGAAAAAAGGGAAAAAAGGAAAAAATCCTCCCCAATTTTTGAACCCCTTATGATTCATCACCCCAAACTCAATCCCAGCCTTCCCTTTGAGGTATGGTACCTTGCAGTACAATTTCAGAGAGATCCATACACTTGAACACAAGTTATTGTCTGGAAACTAGAAAATGCTTATTTTGGCCCCTAATTCCTAAACGTTTAGGGCAATTACCCCAAACTCAATTCCAGCTTTCCTTTGTGATATGGAACCTTGTAGTACAATTTCAGAAAGATCCATACACTTACACACAAATTATTGTCCTGAAACTAGAAAATGCTTATTTTTGCCCCTTTTGGCCCCTAATTCCTAAAATTTTGAGGCAATTACCCCCAAAAATCAATCCCAGCATTCCCTTTGTGATATGGAACCTTGTTGTACAATGTCAGAGAGATCCATACACTTACACACAAGTTATTGTCTGGAAGTTACAAAAATGCTTATTTTTGGCCCCTAATTCCTTAACTGTTGGTACCATAACCCCCAAAATCAATCCCAACCTTCCTTTTGTGGTATTGAACCTTATGGTAAAATTTCCTAGTGATCCATTCACTTAACCTAAAGTTAGAGTGCGAAAACCAATGTGTCTTCGGACGACGACGAAGACGACGCCAACGTCATACCAATATACGACCACAAAAATGTTTTGCGGTCGTATAAAAATCAATTTAATATTTTTTATATCTTGTAGCCAATGCCCCTTTACAGAGTTAACTGACAATTTCAATCATGTTGACATGTTTGTAGATCTTATCTTGCTGATAATTTTTCCTTTTCAAAGTTTCTATTAACAATAATATTTTTTAAGATAATAGGCAAATAAACTGCTTCTCTGAGCGCAGCTAGATACGCCCGCAGAGGTCCAACCCTGAAAAGTTGGGGCAAAAATGGACACAATATTCAAGCTTGATTCAGGTCTGAATTTGGATTGTAGTTAAATATTTGACATATTATAGGTTTCTGAATAAATGTAGTCAAAGTACTTGAAATTGGTTATATGAATTGAATTTATATTCAATTAAAGATTTCTTGCTGTTGTGCAATACTTAGTAAATCTGTTGTCAGACTACAAACAAATAAAGTTCAATTAATTCTCAATGTCATATTAGAAATTTATGAAAATAAAAAGGGAGCTTACATCAATAGATATAAACAATTCACCAAAGTTTCATGAGAATTGGTGACAGCATTTTTGAGTTATTGTCCGAAAACTGGAAAATCACCCCTTTTTTTAATGAATAAAACCCCATAACTCATAAATGTAAAATGTAAAATTTATAAAATTCTAAAGGGAGCTTACATCAATACATACAAACAATTCACCAAAGTTTCATAAGAATTGCTGAAAGCATTTTGGAGTTTTTGTCCGAAAACTGGAAAATCCCCCCTTTTTTTTATGAATAAAACCCTGTAACTCAGAAAAAGTAAGATCTAAAATCTATAAAAATAGAAAGGGAGCTCATGTCAATAGATATAAACAATTCACCACAATTTCTTGCAAGTTGGTGAAAGCATTCTTGACTTATTGTCCGAAAACTGGAAAATCCCCCTTTTTTTAATGAATAAAACCCCAATAACTCGGAAACATAAAATCTAAATTTTATAAAAAACGAAAGGGAGCTCACGTCAATAGATATAAACAATTCACCAAAGTTTTATGCAAATTGGTTAAAGCATTTCTGAGTTAATGTCCGACATGTTGACGACGGACAGAGGTACGGTAAACGGGCGTATAAAAATGCATAAATATGTTAAAATTATCATTTAGGGGAATAACTCAAATAATGAGTCGACTGAAGATTTGCGCCATTTGGCTTATTTGAAGAACTTTTCTTGCTGATCATTTGAGCTATTTAAAGTTTCTATCTATCTATTACAGTTTTTAAGATAATAGGCAACAAGAGGCTGTCAGAGTGACAGCAAACCGGATTTTCCTGCAGAGGTTGAACCCTGAACAGTTGAGCAAGTATGGACACTACATTTAAGCTTAAAACAGCTCTGAATTTGGATTGTGATTGAATATTTGACACAGCATAGGTTTGTGACACAAAATGAATGTGGTCAAAGAACTGAAATATTTGAAATTGGACATTTAAATACCTATTATGGTCCAATATCCAAAATCTAAGTATATATTAGAATCAGCATATCAAAGAACTCCAAGAATTCAATTTTTGATGAAATCAGACAAAAGTTTAATTTAGGACCCTTTGGACCTCAATGTGGACCAATTTGATAAAGGAGCCCACAATCCAAAATCTCTCAATACATGGTTAGATTCAGCATTTCAAAGAATCCCATAAATTCAATTTATGTTGAATCAAACAAGTTTAATTTTGGACCCTGATTTGGACCAACTTGAAAACTGGGCCCAAAAATCTAATATTTAAATACAGGTTTAGATTCAGCATTTGAAAGAACCCTATATATATTTAATTTATGTTGAAATCAAACACAGTTTAATTTTGGACCCCGATTTGGACTAACTTGAAAACTGGGCCCAAAATCAGAAATCTAAATATATGTTTATTAATAGACAATATAAGCTTAGTTTTTAATGGAGTTCACTTCATCTCAAAATAAAAGAGCTTAAGAGCTCTGAGGGAAAAGACGGCCATTGTTTCAATTTTTTTGGGGGTATCTTTTGATAGTCTTCATACAAAGAATGAGCAAAAGAACAGCTAGAACATGTAGAAAGGTTGACAATATTGAAATTAATTGTTGTTTAATGTAATTTCATTTCCTTAGTCAAGAATTCATCATGGAGTCAGTTTGGATCAATGGAAGAGATCGGCACCTTCTAAATCAAAACATTTGATTAAAGTTGAAAGTTAATTATCCAAAATTCAATTGAATTCTATCATTTAATAACTTCTACAATATATTTTAATTTTTTTTTGTGTACCACTGAACTGCAGGCTAGGGTCATTCTCCATTTTTTGTGACAGTGCTCTAAGATTTTTAATTGATTACAACTTTCTCTTGAAAGAAAGTGAGGACTGAAAAGTCCATTCAGTTTTAAATTTCCATTGATAAAGTTCCCAGTTACAACTCTCATCACAGGGATACATATACTTACAAAAATCAATCAGATTGATATAAGCTGTGTGCAGCTTGTTTCAAGATCCTACATTTTGATATATGCAAATTTCATGAATAAATATGTTTAAACTACAAAAAGCAACATTTGAAAATTTTATAATTTTTTTACCATTATGCTGGTACATAAAATTTTGTTTAAATGGAAGACTACTTATCATAAAATAAATGTCACATTTTAAGTGTTCAGATACATTAACTTTTATTTTGGTGGATAATTACTCATCAATTGAGGTGCTCCTGTATTGGAGGAAGATTCTCAATACAGTTACAGAAAGATTGAAAATTGTCGTTTCTCAACCCAATCTCATGTATCCCCATTGTTTACAGCGAAAGTTGACCTACAAATTAAAGCATTGATGTTGGAATCATCTACAGCAAACATAATTATGTTTAAATAAACAAATACCGATTTTAAAATCGTACACGATTTCTGTGAATGATTTTAATAATGAGTAAAGGATATCCCTTCTTCTACGTAGTGTGGAATTCCGACCATGACATCACTAGGTTGGATATATTTAGAATATTTCGTAATACTGATTTTTCCGGATTGTAAAAGAAACGTAAATAGTGTAAGGGAGAGTTCAAGATACGATAATTTCACGAGACATAGAAGGGAAATGTGTACAAAAGTGTTTAAAGTCAATCTGTTCATTTGTGTGTCTCCTTCTCATCAATTCAGTATGAAAATCTGAGGTGTTTTCCCAACTATAAAACAAAATGATTGACGTGAGAAGCTTGGAAGTCTGGCCAACCAAATAGGGAATTGACGGCTTGAAGCTGTCTTTCCCCAAAAAAAATAGCATTCAGAAAATTAGTTTTTACAGAATAACAAACAAAGTTGCCACAAAATTCTTCAAACAATTTATCAAAGAAAAGAAGAAAAAAATCCAAAATTTTATTTTTTATTAATACAATGTCTTTTCAAAATCTATAAAACTTATCAGTAACAAGAAATAATTGTAACAGGATGCTGTAACGAAGTCTCACGAACAAAGCTCCAATAATTCATCATTCCCATGGTCGCCTGACATTGGGCAAAGTATAGTACAAATTGGTTTGTGATATGCATAAGTGACGCCTATGTTTTGACCCTGTATGTCATTCAAATCTTCTTGAAATTACGAGCAGGAATACATATGGTTTAGGGGTGGAGATCTCGACCGTTTACAAGTTCTCAAAGGAGGGGGTAATCCCCAGGGGATTTACCCTTTATTTCATATGATTTTTTTTTTGGGTCCCATACAAGAATATATATGGTTTAGGGGTGGGGATCTCGACCGTTTACAAGTTCTTAAACAGGAGGGGGGTGAGGTTACCCTAGGGGACTCGCCTTATATTTCATTTGAATTATTTTATTGTCCCATACAAGAATATATATGGTTTCGGGGTGGGGATCTTGACCGTTTACAAGTTTTCAAAAAGAGGGGTGGGGGTTACCCCAGGGGGACTTTCCTCAATTTCATTTGATTTGTTTTATTGTCCCATTCAAGAATATATATAGTTTAGGGGTGGGGATCTCGACTGTTTACAAGTTATAAAAAAAGAGGGGGTGGGGGTTACCCCCATGGACTTCCCCTATATTTCATTTGATTTGTTTTATTGTCCCATACAAGAATATATATGGTTTAGGGCTGGGGATCTCAACCGTTTACAAGTTCTCCAACAGGAGGGGGTGGGGGTTACCCCAGGGGACTGGCCTTTTATTTCATTTGATTAGTTTTATTGTCCCATACAAGAATATATATGGTTTCAGGGTGGGGATCTTGACCGTTTACAAGTTTTCAAAAAGAAGGGGGTGGGGTGAACCCGCAGACTTCCCCAATATTTCATTTGATTTGTTTTAATGTCCCATACAGGATTATATATGGTTTAGGGGTGGGGATCTCGACCGTTTACAAGATAAAAGCACATTCTCAAATTGAAGGGGGGTGGGGGTAAGAATATATATGGTTTAGGGAGACTTAAAAAGATGTCAAAATGTCTAATAATGAACAGTAAATTTCAAACTTCATTTATACAGTCCTACTAGTAAGTTTCAAACTTTATATAAGTAATGTTTATACCATTACACTCAGTAGTCATTGTTTTAGGATTTTCCCAGGATGTGTGTTTTCTTTACTGTTGAGATGAAACAGATTTATTATCATATCTCAATCAGTTAGATGTGAGGTTTATCACATGTTCTTAGCAGGAGGTTTAATTAATCAGTTCCAATACAAATATACATTTCTTGTTAATTAGTGACCACTTGTGGCATTTGGCTTCCTTTGTCCTTTGTTACTTTATACATTAACCTGGGTGCAGTTTTAGCTCCTCCCACTGAGGAGTATCCCATTAAGAAGTTGTGTATTAAAAACCTGTGTATGCTGCTTTGAGTATCCATCCGACCGTGCGAGGGCTTAACAGCCAGTCAAGGTCGTTAAACACCCCCAGTAGTTGAGTATCCAGTAATTTAAATGCAGATTAAGCAGTTATAAGACTAATCTTTGCTCTAATAGTGTTTTAGTTAAAAACTTGAACTTTCAGTGTTTTGGATTACTTTACTAAAGCTATTATACAGTTATTAAACAATTCAATATAATTCAGACTAATTTAACTGGAGAAATAAACATTATTTTGGAATAACTGACAACAAAATGTCTGGCAGAGGAAAAGGTGTGCGAAGGAAGACTAGGAGTTCTCCGTATGAGACCCAATGGGAATCTAATAACCCATCTAACTGGACTATAAATAAGCTGAAAGAAGAACTTAACAAAAAGGGAATAAGAACACCTACTGGAATGTCAAAACTAGTGTTAAAACAACTTTACATAGAGAATAGTAGTGAAGGAGTAACACCTATAGAGACACAACAGACAGAGAACTTTGCTGATAATGAGATTAACACAGTTTTCCCATCAGAGAGCATTTAATTGTTCCGATTACCATGGCAGAATCAGTGCATCAACAGAGAAGCAGTGTATCAAATGGTGAAAATGAGAATGGTGGAACAGACAGGAACAAGACTGCAGAATCACAAAACATAGCACAGTGTTTTGCAGGACTTCAAGAGACTTTCAAACTGTTGATTAACAGAGACTATATACTCATGACAAAAGTAGAAAATTTAATTTTCAACAGTGGTATGACCATGCAGGGATTGGCAATAGGAGTGAAACCTACACTTCTATCAGAGGAAATGACCAAGGACAAGGAAATACAGAGAATGCATCTTTCATCTCAGGAACACAAATTGGAAATTTTTCACGTGGAGACTGCGTTCTGATGAATACTCTAATGTGGACATAATATCTCCATCTATTCAGAAACAAATCATTGATGGTAAGGATGTTAATTTGGCATCTCTTCTTATTCCAAATTATGAAAGTCCCCAAGTTCACTCTGTTGCAGCTAATGGGTTAGAATTAAATATTTCTGGGAAGCCAGATCCCTGTCTAAATAGGAAACTCACAATTCAAGAATTCATTAAGGCATTTGGCAAGTTTAAAAGGGTCATGTCATCAGCTTATCCTGATCGTAGAGCAGAGCTGGATGCTTATGAAGATGAGATTATAGATATTAGTAATTTTTATGGTGATAGATTTTATGATTACCACAAATTGTTTTCTGCAAAATCAGCATCTCTTTTAAGGGAGAGAAGGATAAAGGTTGACTGGAGCAAAAGAGATAGGGATCTTCTTTCCTTAATAGTTGCTGGTGGGAATGTAAATGTTTGCAAAATTTGTAATTTGGTTGATCACATTACAGCGTTTTGTCCTATGCAAACCTCCATGGCGTATCAAGACTACCCAGATAAAGTATCAAGGCAGGTAGACAATACTGATAAGTTAGGTAGAAAGAAAGTTTATCATTCTGGGAGGGAGGTGTGCAATAATTTTAATACCAGAAGGGGTTGTACCAGGAGTTTTTGTCATTTTTCACATATCTGTAGTAGATGTAAAGTCGCTGGTCATACCCTCTTAGCTTGTCAAAAAGTTTTTCCCTCTCAATGTAGGACTGAAGTACAATCTAAGCCACATACAGTTAACTCTTCACAAAAGTTTGAGAAAATAACAATAAAAAAGCAAGGTCAATGACTACATGAATTTCCATATCTGGCAACTACTCCAATTAATGTTATTAAACTTGCAGAAGAATTAGTATCTCATCCTGACAAAAAATTTGTTAATTATTTATGCAATGGCTTAGAGAAAGGTTTTGATACTATGGTAGCTACAACAGATTTACCTTTAAAAGAATGTAAAATTAGTTTATCTGCTAGGACACAACCAGATGTGGTTTCTGAATTGATAGAGAAAGAAGTTTTAAAGGTTTCTTGTATGGGCCTTTTAAGGATCCCCCTTTTCAAAAATATAGGGTAAGCCCAACTGGTATTGCAGAAGGGAAATATTCTGGTAAAAAGCGCTTAATATTGGACTTATCTTCACCACATAATGATGACTACCATCTAAGCATTAATGATCTTATTGACAAACAGGATTGCTCAATGTCTTATGTAAGAATAGATGACACCATTGATGTTATTTTGAAATTTGGAAGAAATTCCTGGCTTTGCAAGTTCGACATATCCGACGCATTCAAAAATTGTCCTATTATACCAAGTCAGTGGCCTCTTTTCTGCATTAAATGGGAAAAAAATGTATTATTTTTATGTCCATTTAACTTTTGGATGTCGTTCAAGCCCCCAAATTTTTGACCATTTATCCCAAGCTTTGTGTCATATTCCAGAAAACAATTACAAAGTTAATAGCATTTTGCATTCATTGGATGATTTTCTAACCATAGATCCACCAGATGCTGATGGTAAGAGGACTATGGCTATAATGATGATGATTTTCAAAAAACTGAACGTTCCTATAGCTAAACATAAGACAATAGGTCCTGTAAAATGTTTAGAATATTAGGGTATTATTCTAGATTCTGAAAAATGGAAGCTCGACTGCCCCTTAATAAAGTCAATCACATTTGTGAATTATTCAAAAAATTATACAGGAGAAAATCATGTACAAAAAGGGAATTGTTGCAGCTTTTGGGCCACTTAAACTTTGCTTCACGTGTCATTTTACCTGGTAGATCCTTTGTTTCATACCTCATAGGGCTGTCCACTACTGTCAATGATTTGCATCAGTATGTTAAATTAGATAAGGAATGCCAGGTTGACCTAGGATTTTGGTTACTTTTTCTGAGAATGGTGTGAACATGTTTTACAGTAGACAATTTAACTCAAGTTATGATATGGAACTTTCCACCGATGCCTCATCAACAAAAGGATTTGGTGGATATTTCAAAGGAGATTGGTTTTATTCATCATGACCATCATACATTGCTTATCCTGACAAAACATTTTCAATGGCTTTTCTTGAATTATACCCTATTGTAGTAACCACAATACTGTGGGGCTCACAGTGGACAACAAAACGCATTCTTTTCTGGTGTGACAATGAAGCTACAGTAGCTATAGTAAAAAAGGGCCGTTCAAAGTGTTTACAAATAATGAAATTAATGAGGAAACTTACATGGTGTGCTTGTGAATATAACTTTCACTTTAGTGCGAAACATGTTCCAGGATATCAGAATGACATAAGTGATGCTCTATTTCGTTTTCAGATAGACAGATTCCGCAAACTAGCTCCCAGTGCAGCACAACATCCAATGAAGTGCCCAAGCAGCTCAGATGTAATCTGGTCTTTAATCAAGCAGTGAATGAACTTTGGAACAGTGCTATTGCTAATACTACAAGAACTGTTTATGATACCGGGTTCAGAAAGTTTGAGACTTTTATTTTATTGAATGATTTTCAATTTACTAGTTTACCTCCTATTTCTGAGGATATTTTAATTTATTTCATAGCCCACTGCTTTAAAATTCTGAGTTTACAATACTCTACCATTAAACTATATTTATGTGGAATTAGGTATAAGTATGTACAGGGTAATCAAAATGATCCCTTGCAATCTGCTAATAATACACCTTTAATTAGGCTTGATTATGTTTTAAATTCTGTAAAAAGACTGCAAAAAACAAAAAATCACTTAAGATTACCAATAACTTTCGAAATTTTGAAGAAAATTGTAAATTGTTTGAGGAAAGGTTTTTGCTCCAAATTTACTGATTTGATGTTAAGAACTGCATGCATTGTCGCATTTTATGGATTTTTGAGATGTGGCGAGTTTACAGTTGTACAGGCCGCACAATTTGATCCAGATATTAATTTGAGTATTGAAGATGTTGTATTTCACACAGACTTAGTAGTTTTGAAATTAAAACAATCAAAAACTGATCCTTTTAGAAAAGGCATAAATATACAGCTACATAAATTAGGTCAGCTTATCTGCCCTTACAAAACTTTGTTAGAATATATACAAGTAAGGAAGGAATTTTCTCCTATCAATCAAACTGATCCACTTTTCATAACCATAAGTCATTATAATGGTCATATTTTTAGAATTGGGGCAGCTACTAGTGCTGGTAAAGCAAAAATAGAAGATCACTTGATAAAAA
The DNA here is from genome assembly GCA_017311375.1 of Mytilus coruscus. Taxonomy (NCBI): domain Eukaryota; kingdom Metazoa; phylum Mollusca; class Bivalvia; order Mytilida; family Mytilidae; genus Mytilus; species Mytilus coruscus. Next base: position 75,052,999 of record CM029603.1, on the reverse strand, counting down.
CATTAAGGTGCTGGTCTTCAGATAGTTACACCAGATACATTAGGGTAATGCCAGCATCTATTAAATCAGCTCAAAATAGGTTAGGTAGAATTTAAGGAAATGCTCATTTTCAAATGTTTCATTTGCATGTTTTCACAAAGTTACTGTATGATATTGTTTTTGTTTGACAATTGATTTTGAAAATGTGTTATTATTATGTGATTACTTTTAGTTTTTTTTTTCTCTCATGGCTTTATTGAAGGTACCCCCTCCCTTACCTCACAACTCCTTGGGGACACTCAGATGTTACCATCTGTGTTATGGACATTTATGAAATTTTATCAGGGGGACTCACCCTTTATTTCATATGATTTGTTTTTTTGTCCTATACAAAAAATATATATGGTTTAGGGTTGGGGATCTCAACCATTTACATGTTCTTAAACAAGAAGAAGGTGGGGATGACCCCAGGGGACTTGCCTTTCATTTCATTTGATTTGTTTCATTGTAACATACAAGAATATACATGTATATGGTTTCGGGGTGGGGATCTTGACCGTTTACAAGTTTTCAAAAAGAAGGGGGTTGGGGGTTACACCAGAGGACATCCCTTCCCCTAAATTTCATTTGATTTGTTTTATTGTCCCGTGCAAGAATATATATGGTTTAGGGGTGGGGGATCTCAACCTTTTACAAGTTCTTAAACAGGAAGAAGGTGGGGGTAACCCCAGGGGACTCGCCTTTTATTTCATTTGATTTGTTTTATTGTAACATACAAGAACATAGGCCAACCTTAAAAATATGTTTGTTTGCAGTTTTCCGACTGTACCTACAGACTGAAGGGTCGGTAGGTAGGAAAAATATCTTATTTTATCAGCCAAAATAAAGTTAAAACAAGCAGTTACACAAACCAAGTTTCTCATGAACATGATGAAGAAAAATCATTTTAAAACAACAAACACTAAAAACCAATATTCAGGCATTTTCAAATGAAAAACTTTTAAATCAAAACTGAAACTATAACATATTGTCATTATCCAATATATGACATAAAAATATGGTATTATTAAATACTAGAACACTTATAATTTAGGAATAAAAAAAATAACCATTGGATCTTCCTCCATTGAACAAAAAAGGCAACTTAAAAAAATAGACATCTTACTGTTTTCAAATTTCTAACAATATAAAATTATACATGTAATAAGGTTATATTTTGAAAGATTTGTTGGAAACCAGGCTTCACTGAAAACCAAAAAATTCTTAAACTTCATGGTGAAATCCATAGCACTCCTTGATAAATGGTCTATACTGTCAGAAATGTTTCGACTGCATAAAAAAATTTGGCAGCATAGCTCCTAAGGACATGTTTCAATTCAATTCACACAGGCCACACAGTTTGGGTATATTTTATATTGTAAGAGAGAGAATAATTGTAATGAGTGGGCCAGCCCCCCCTTATCCTAAAGGAGCATACTCATTGCAAGTGAAGATAGATTTAATACTGAGAGAGTATATTTATTTTTCAACCTAGCCATTCATATTCTCTTCATCTTTGTGTAGTTAGGGTGGCTTTTTATTGTTTGGCATTGTCTATCCATTAGCATTTCCGTACAGGTGTGTTTACAGGTATCCATGAAGTCATGGAGGAGTGGTGTCATCTTTGTTGTCTTCACAACCATTTATAGAAAATAATGCATACTTCAGGCTGCTGTCAAATTGTTTAACCACTGATATTGGTTCCCTAAAGTCAGGCTCAAAACATTCTGTACCCGATTTGTTTGAGACAGAAACGGTTATCGACTATCATGTCAGTTTTATAAATATTCGCTGCATCATCGTCCATGATATATGACATCGAAGACATAATTCCATGTGCAATTCTGTATAAACAGTTTACTATTAAACTTTTTAGTTTGTCTTAATATTGACAGATGATGTCAGCGTAAAGTACTCCTCTATGAGGCGCTGTTTTACTATTTATTCCTTATTTTCTGATATCAAAAATTAAATTTTTTGATATCAGGAAATCAATTTCTTGATATAAAAAAATAAAGAATATTTTCTGATATCAAAAATTCAATTTATTTATTTTTTGATATCAAGAAATAAATTTCCTGATATCAAAAAACGATTTTGTGATATCAAAAATTCATTTTTTGATATCAGAAAATAAGAAATAAATGAATGAAGGCTCCCTGTGTGTCAATAAAAGCATCCAAGCTCACCCATGAGCCCAAATGTCAGGAAATATCTGAAATAATGTTTCCGGTAGACCAATTGTTTTATAATGTAGAGTACCGCTACACTATATTGGTCATTATATTGATGGCAAAGGGTCCATTGTTACAAAAGCAAAATGCTTATACACTTCAAGTTTTATAAACATGATTTAGACTTCAAAGTCTCCAGAAAACTGCTGTTTAATAACAATATTTGAAGCAAAAAACATGTACACTAATCTTCAGTTTGACGAAACTGAACGAATACTGAATTACCTCGATCCAACTAATTACGAAATTTGAGTCCCATGCACTACAAGACAATATAATGAAGATTTTTGAAATTATTCTAAAATATAACATATTTACTTTTGCGTCGAACAATCCCAATCGGCGGAATTAGTCAACCTAAGAATGTACTAAATACTGGAAAAAGTTTTACAAAGCTTGACACATCGAAACAAAATACTGATGTGTTCAAGATTTAGATACGATGGCTGGATGATATATATATATTATATATCTAATACAATGCATATACACATCTAAATTGTACATACCAATTTTTATCAAAATGAAGTGTAACTTTCTTGACAGTCGTTTAATACAAAGACAAACGCTTCCAAAATGAAGGTATTTTAGAAATGAAAACGTACATCAAGCCTACTGAAACTTTTCAATACTTCACAGAAAAAGCTCATATAAAAATATAAATCAATTGCTTTTAAAAAGCAATTGTAAACGGTCTTTCCCCCTTCTGAAACATGATTGATTGATATGTGTGTGTGTTTGTTTGTTTGTTTGTTTGTTTCTTTCTTTCTTTAAAGGGTCCATAATAGTGTGTTGGTTAAGTTTCTATATTTAGTTAGTTGGAAAGTTTTTATTCTATTTCAGGTCCCGCGCGCGTCTTTGTCTCGCGCCAGATTGTGGCGTCATGTGACGAAGCTTTATAATAGCGAAAACTTAGTATTTTTATTTCTTTTTAGGTGGAGACGTTGGACAGAGAACATGTATAGCGACGGAGTACACACAATGTATTTCTTTTGTCATTGTAGGTAATTGACGTTTCGATCACAGTTCACGAGCAGTGCATGCTTTGGATTTAATTGATCCTGTGTAACTTTAAAACATGTTTATCGATTATTTTCATACAATGTACATTTTTCAGCAGCAGTTTGTAACACAGATTGTATTTCAATCTAGGAGCGGACATTTTATTGTAGGATTTCAGTAAGATTTACGGAGCTAGCAAGCGAATTTTACGGCATTGCAATTTCTTTTCTCTAGGAAAATTCTTGAGAGCTTGCTGCACCACGTTGTTATATGAAGATGTAATACATGTATACCCTGCTGACTGCAAAATTTGGGGTCAATTGGACATGTAGTTTCCGAGAACATCTGATAACAAGTATGTGGTTTTTTGTTTTTTTTTCAGGAGAGATGTAAATACAATATTAAACACATGAGACGGAAACATCCATACAATGAATGAATGATTGATTGGTTGGTTGGTTGGTTTATTGATTGATTGATTGGTTAATTAATTAATTGGTTGGTTGGTTGATTAAACACGTGGGATAGGGTCTCTTGAAACAAACGACAAAAAGAGACAAAGGAAATCTTGGACCCCGTATTAAACACATGAGACGGAAACATGCATACATTAATTGATTGGTTGATTGATTGATTGATTGATTGATTGATTAATTAAACATGTAGGATAGGGTCACTTGACACAAGCGAAAAAGAAACAAATGAGATCTTGGACCCCGTATTAAACACATGAGATGGAAACATGCATGCAATGATTGATTGATTGATTGATTGGTTGGTTTGTTGGTTTAAATATTGATTGGTTGGTTGGTTGATTAATTAATGATTGGTTGGTTGGTTGGTTTAAATATTGATTGATTGGTTGGTTTGAATATTGATTGATTGATTGGTTGGTTGGTTGGTTGAGTAAACACATGGAAACGAGCCACTAGGATCATGCAAAAACAGAATTTAAAGCCTAGATACTATATCTTAACACATGGGATCTAGCTTTTGAGAGATCCCTCAACAAGTAGTAAGGTCAAAGGTCAATGTCAACCTACAAAAGCATTAAAACACAATCAAACTCTTTAAATAGTGCCAAAAACACATAATTTGCCTCTTTGTTCATGACCTTGACCTTTGACCTTGACCCCAATTTCAAGGTCGTGAAACAAGGGCCTCAAATCAAAACACTCTAGGTCTCTACTATATATTGTTAATGAGTTATATTAACATTCAGCTAATATAAGATATAAAAGGGGCGAAAACTCCCATTAAATGTCTACGTACCCTTTCAACTAAAATTTATGTGTTACAACATGTCGCAACTAACAATTGTGTGAAAATATTTTGTCGATATCTTATATGATTTCTGAAAATAAGTGATAACAAGCCAAATTCAAAATTTTGAACATGACCTTGACTTTTGACCTTGACCTCATTTTCATTTTTTTGGACCAAGGACCTCAAATCAAAAGACCCTAGGCCTCTATCACTTATGCTTTTCCAGTTACAAATACATTTCATTTATTTCAATACAAAAGGGGAAATAACTCTCATATGGAGTCTTCGTAAAGCTTCGGTCAAAATAAAACCTAACATCCTGAGGATATAACGAGCAATTTGGAAAAATAAATTTGCCGCTTTCTTTTACGGTTGCGGAGGAGATCAGATAACAAGAAAAACAGTGTTTGGGGAGATAACTCTTACAAAGAAAAGTGTTCGGTCAAACAGGGTCAGTTTCAAAGGCGTATAGACTGTATGATATCATATACAAAAAAACTAAGCGACATCTTTTGAAACATTTTTACACCGCAAGAAAAAAATTAGGCGGAATAAAAAAAAAAAAAATAATCAGAACAAAATCAATAGGTCTTTCCACGGAAAAGTGGAAAGCCCTAATAAATGTATTTAAAGGATATATGCAAGGCGCGGAACATAAGAAATACTAGCAGTCTTTCAAAAAACGTCTCTTAAAAAGACGAAATAGACAAAGTATTTGAAAATACAAGACATGCAATTTTTTTATTTGTTGTTATTGGCTTTGAACTAGCTGTCAGTAACTGAGAGTACTCTCACATCTGTACTTTTTGTCTTATTGTTGTTGTTACCCTGCCACGTCCGGTCTGTGTTTTTGTTTCCTGTTTTTCTTCTTTGAATCGATCTGATGAGTAAAGCCCTTTTCAACTGATTTTTATAGTTTGTTCGTACACTATGTTCTGATGTAACACCAGTGTTCCAGGTTAGGGTTTAATCCCGCCACATTCTTTATGTGTCTGTCCCAAGTCAGAAGCCTGTACTTCAGTAATTGTCGGTGGTTCATGTCTGTCATATTTGTTTTTCGTAATATGTTTTGTTATAAATTAGGCCGTTAGCTTTCTAAATTGAATTGTTTCATATTTTTCATGTCGGGGCCTTTTATAGCCGACTATATGGTATTGGGTTTTCTCATTGTTGAAGGCCAAACGGTTGCCTATAATTTCTTATATCCATTTCATTTGAACTTTGGTGGATAGTTGTCTCATTGGCAATCATACCACATCTCCTTATTTTTATACTAAACAGAACTAACTGACTTACTAAATTCGCAACATAAACAACAGGAAAAAAAAAATAAAAACAAGATTACCAAAACACTGGGGCTTAAATTCACAAAAAAATGGCTGCACAAATCTGTTTCAGAGGAAACCAATAATTGCTTATAAAAGAAGCGGAAACTTACAATTGTTGACTATAAACCTTAAAATAATTAATATGTGAGAAACACAAACACACAAAACTTCTTATGACTGATGAAGCCGAACTCTGAGATATTCATTCCTTAAACACGACCGAAACACCAGACCTAATGTTAGGGCTCATGGGTGAGCTTGGATGCTTTTATTGACACACAGGGAGCAATCATTGATATTTTTCTTATTTTCTGATATCAAAAAATCATTTCTTGATATCAGGAATTCGAATTTTTGATATCAAAAAATCATTTTTTTATATGAGAAAATGTATTTCTTGATATCAAATAATCGTCAGTATTATTTGATATCAGAAAATCTATTTCTTGATATCATAAAATGGATTTGATATCAAAAAATGATTTTTTGATATCAAAAATCTAATTTCGGTATCAAGAAATAAAGATTATTTTCTGATATCAAGAAATCGAATTTCTGATATCAAAAAAGGGTTTTTTTGATATCAAAAATTATTTTCTGATATCAAAAAAATCAATTTTTGATATCAGGAATTCAATTTTTTGATATCGAGAAATATTTCTTGATATCAGAAAATAAGGAATAAATAGTAAAACGGCGCCTCATACTCCTCCAGGACTTCATGGATACCTGTACCCACCTAACCTAAACAATCTCCATGTGCTTTAGCAATAAACGGTCCGATGAACGCTTGACGGGAAGGTAAGAAAAACCGAACTCGAAACGTGTAATCGACCTAGACTTTAAATCAATTTGGGAAACGACCACATGTTCCGGATTGCGTCGATAGACCTATTAAAAATAATTTCTTCAAATTAAAAGCAATAAAATTTTCACAGTCGGGTGGATTTTCAAGGGTCGGTCAGTAAACTGCAAGCAAACAATATTTTAATTTAAGCCATATATGGTTTCAGGGTGGGGATCTTGACCGTTTACAAGTTATCAAAAAGAAGGGGGTGGTAGTTACCCCAATGGACTTCCCCTATATTTCATTTGATTTGTTTTATTGTCCCATAGAGAACGAAAACCAATTTTGGGACATACAGCATACATACAGACAAGGATAAAACTTAATGCCCCTCAACTACAGCGCAGGCATAAAAGTGTGGCAAACTGATTTGCCAAACTGAAGGACAAACATACAGAGAGACAGACAGACAGACAGACACAGCCTACCAAAAAAGTTTCAAACAATGATATTTCGCCAATAACTCAAATTTATTTCCATGAACCAGTAACAAAACACCAAAATAATTCTCTAAAATTAGATATGACTTAACAACTCATAAATCTCTAAAATTTTATATCTATCAATTAAACACATCACTTTTCAAAACAAATAACTCAAACTTATTTCCATAAACCAGTAAAAAACCAGCAAATACTTCTCTAAAATCAGATATGATGTTATATCTATTTCCATATTATAATCAAATTTAATTAATAGTTGTTAATATTGTTTCTTTCATGTGTCAAAAAATAATAGAGATCTGCAACTTATCTATCAATGTCAAAAACTTTATCTCATAATAAAAAAGATTATATTCTAATTAAAAACAAGTTCAGATTCAGCACTTGAAAGAACCCTATATATATTTAATTTATGTTCAAATATAACACACACAAACTGATTAATTTTCTCAGGGGACCTGCCCTTTATTTCATATGATTTGTTTTTTTGTCCCATACAAGGAAATATATGGTTTAGGGGCGGGGATCTCGACCATTTACAAGTTCTTAAACAGGAAGAAGGTGGGAATGACCCCAAGGAACTCACCTTTTATTTCATTTCATTTGTTTTATTGTAACATACAAGAATATATATGGTTTCGCAGTGGGGATCTTGACCATTTACAAGTTTAAAAAAAAAGGAGAGTAGGGGTTACCCCAGGGGACTTCCCCCTATATCTAATTTGCTTTATTTTATTGTCCCATACAAGAATATATATGGTTTAGGGGTGGGGATCTCAACCATTTACAAGTTTTCAAAAAGAAGGGGGAAGGGTTTACCCCCGTGGACTTCCCCTATATTTCATTTGATTTGATATATTGTCCCATACAAGAATATATATGGTTTCTGGGTGGGAATCTTGACCGTTTAAAAGTTATCAAAAAAAAGGGGGTAGGGGTTACCCCAATGGACTTCCCCTATATTTCATTTGATTAGTTTTATTGTCCCATACAAGAATATATATGGCTTAGGGGTGGGGATCTCGACCGTTTACAAGTTCTTAAACAGAAAGAAGGTGGGGATGACCCCAGGGGACGACTTTTATTTCATTTCATTTGTTTTATTGTAACATACAAGAATATATATGGTTTCAGGGTGGAGATCTTGACTGTTTATAAGTTTTCAAAAAAGAAAGGGGTGGGGGTTACCCCAGGGGACTTCCCCTATATTTCAATTGATTTGTTTTATTGTTCCATACAAGAATATATATGGTTTAGGGGTGGGGATCTCAACTGTTTACAAGTTTTCAAAAAGAAGGGGTTGGGATTTACCCCCGTGGACTTCACCTATATTTCATTTGATTTGATATATTGTCCCATACAAGAATATATATGGTTTCTGGGTGGGAATCTTGACCGTTTACAAGCTATCAAAACGAAAGGGGTGGGGGTTACCCCAATGGACTTCCCCTATATTACATTTGATTTGTTTTATTGTCCCATACAAGAATATATATCGTTTAGGGGTGGGGGGTCTCAACCGTTTACAAGTTCTAAAACAGGAAAAAGGTGGGGGTGACCCCAGGGGACTCGACTTTTATTTCTTTTGATTTGTTTTATTGTAATATACAAGAAGAAAAATGGTTTCAGGGTGGGGATCTTGACTGTTTACAAGTTTTCAAAAAAAAAAAAAACGTGGTGGGGGTTACCCCAGGGGACATCCCCTAAATTTCATTTTATTTGTTTTATTGTCCCAAAAAAGATTATATATGATTTAGTGGTGGGGATCTCAACCCTTTACAAGTTTTCAAAAAGAAGGGGTGGGGTTTACCCTTGTGGATTTCCCCTAAATTTTATTTGATTTGTTTTATTGTCAAATATAAGAATAAATATGATTTAGGGGTGGGGATCTCAACCGTTTACAATTTCTCAAACAGAAGAGGGTGGGGGGTTACCACAATGGACTTCCCCTATATTTCATTTGATTTCTTTTATTGTCCCATACAAAAATATATATGGTTTAGGGGTGGGGATCTCCACCATTTACAAGTTCTCAAACAGACACCCTGGGGGCGACCCCAGGGGACTCACCTTTTATTTCATTTGATTTGTAACATACAAGAATATATATGGTTTCAGGGTGGGGAGCTTGCACATTTACAAGTTTTCAAAAAAAAGGAGGGTAGGTGTGAACCCGAGGACTATCCCAATATTTCATTTGATTTGTTTCATTGTCACATACAAGAATATATATGGTTTAGGAGCAGGGATCTCGACCGTTTACAAGATAAAAGCACGTTATCAAATTGAAGGGGGGTAGGGGTAAGAATATATATGATTAACGGACACTTAATTATCTACAAAATGTCTAATAATGAACAGTAAATTCAAAACTTCATTTATACAGTCCTACTAGTAAGTTTCAAACTTTATATATAGTCCTACAGATCTTACCAGAAAACAGAAAATTTTCAAATAAATCTGTCACTCCAATGATTATCTTATGCTAAAATATTTCCAAGATCTAATTAATAATGAAAATAAATCATTATCATATGCTAAAATATTTCTAATATCTAATTGAACAGAACTATGGTTGTTTAACATAGTACTTTAACATAATTAATAATGTAATAATCTTCAAAATGTCTAATGATATAGCTTATAATCATTACCACTTAGGAAATAGATAATTTTCAAATAAATCTGTCACTCCAATTTTTATTCTGAGATAAGACAAATCATAAAATGATAACAAGAGTAAAATATTTAAAAATTCTACTTTTGGATATTAAAAATGGTGATAACTCACAAAGGAGATATACTAAAATCTTGAAAATTGAACTAGACCTTCATTAAGTCCCAGGAAACAACATATTTAAATTTGAAAAAAATTTGTTAAAGCATTTTTATGTTATTGTGCTGACACTGTTTGGCAGCCGCCCGCCGTACATCACCATTTTAATAACCGATATTTCCTTTGAAAATCCGGTTAAAAATGGGGAAAATTGTCACTAAAGGGTAATAAGGAGTCGACTAACGTTTTCAGTTATTTGACTTATTTGTAGATCTCATCTTGCTGATCATTTTTGGTTTTAAAGTTTCTACCTATCTATTATAGTTTTTAAGATATTAGGCACATACAGGAATAAAATGCTCCGCAGGGCGCAGCTTGATACGACCGCAGAGGTCGAACCCTGACTAGTTGGGGCAAGTATGGACACAACATTCAAGCTTGATACAGCTCTGAATTTGGATTGTGATTAAATATTTGACACAGCATAGGTTTCTGACACAGAATGAATGTGGTCTAAGAACTTAAAAATTTTAAATTGGACATTCACCTAATATGGTCCAATATCCAAAATCTAAATACATGGTTAGATTCAGCATATCAAAGAACCCCAAGAGTTCAATTTTTGATGAAATCGAACAAAGTTTAATTTTGGACCCTTTTGACCTCAATGTGGACAAAGTTGATAATGGGGCCCAAAAATCAAAAATCTAAATACATGGTTAGATTCAGCATATCAAAGAACCCCATATATTCAATTTTTGTTGAAATCAAACAAAGTTTAATTTTGGACCCCGATTTGGACCAACTTGAAAACTGGGCCCATAATCAAAAATCTAACTACATGTTTAGATTCAGCATATCAAAGAACCCTACGAATTCAATTTTCGTTAAAATCAAACTAAGTTTAATTTTGGACCCTTTGGACCTTAATGTAGACCAATTTGAAAACGGGACCAAAAATTAAGAATCTAAATACACAGTTAGATTCGGCATATCAAAGAACCCCAATAATTCAATTTCTGATGAAATCAAACAAAGTTTAATTTTGGACCCTTTGGACCTCAATGTCGACCAATTTAAAAACGGGGCCCAAAATCCAAAAACTTAATACACGGTTAGATTCAGCATATTAAAGAACCCCAAGAGTTCAAGAATAAAACCCCATTGAAATTGGTCAAGAAATAAGCAATTTATACAAAGTATCTTCTTTTGCACAATACTGTGCAATTGAATATTTCTTGCAATTGCGCAATACTGTGCAATTGAATATTTCTTGCTATTGTGCAATACTGTACAATTGACAATTTCTTGCTATTATGCAATATTGTGCTATTGGATATTTCTTGCTATTGCGCAATACTGTGCAATTGAAGATTTTTTGCTATTGTGCAATACTGTACAATTGAAAATTTCTTGCTATTGCACAATACTTATTATATAATAATTTACACATCCTGTTTGGTGTGTATCTCCTGCCATATCATTATTATTTGCTTTTAAATATAAATCAGAAATAACCAACTTAAAATGGAAAATTTTAAAGAAAAAAAAAGGAAAAAAAACCCCCAAATTTTTGAACCCCCTTATGATTCATCACCCCCAAACTCAAACCCAGCCTTCCCTTTGAGGTATGGTACTTTGCAGTACAATTTCAGAGAGATCCATACACTTGAACACAAGTTATTGTCTGGAAACTAGAAAAATGCTTATTTTTGGCCCCTTTTTGGCCCCTAATTCCTAAACGTTTCAGGCAATTACCCCCAAACTCAATTCCCACTTTCCCTTTGTGATATGGAACCTTGTAGTACAATTTCAGAAAGATCCATACACTTACACACAGGTTATTGTCATGAAACTAGAAAAATGCTTGTTTTTTGCCCCTTTTTTGGCCCCTAATTCCTAAAATTTTGAGGCAATTACCCCCCAAAATCAATCCCAGCATTCCCTTTGTGATATGGAACCTTGTGGTACAAAGTCAGAGAGATCCATACACTAACATACAAGTTATGTCTGGAAGTTACAAAAATGCTTAATTTTGGCCCCTTTTTGGCCCCTAATTCCTTAACTGTTGGTACCATAACCCCCAAAATCAATCCCAACCTTCCTTTTGTGATATTGAACCTTATGGTAAAATTTCATAGAGATCCATTCACTTAAACTAAAGTTAGAGTGCGAAAACCAATGCGTCTTCGGACGACGACGACGACGACGCCAACGTCATACCAATATACGACCACAAAATTTTTTTGCGGTCGTATAAAAATTGGTAAAAATCGTCATTGAACGGCAATAACTCTCTTATAAGGAGTTAACAGAAGATTTCGACTATGTTGACTTGTTTGTAGATCCTGTTGTGCTGATCGTTTTTGCTATTTAAAGATTCTATCAGTCATTAAAGGGCAATAACTCTAATGAGTAGTTGTCTCATGATTTTGGTCATGATGACTTATTTGAAGTTTTTGTCTTGCTGATATTTTTTGGTGTTAAAAGTTTCTAATTTTCGAGATAATAGGCACATTTTTTTAAATGGTAAAATTAGTAATTTTAGGGCAATAACTCCAATAAGAAGTTGTCTGACAGTTTTGACATAAATGAACAATAGGTAGAGCTCAACATTCTGAACATTGAAGTGACTGTCAGATTTTCTCTATTTAAAGCAGTTTTTAAAATAAAAGGCAAAACTTGCATTTTACCCCTATGTTCTATTTTTAGCCATGTCGGCCATCTTGGTTGACAAGAGGGGTCATCAGACACATTTTATAAACAAAGTACCCTCTTGATGACTGTGGCCAAGTTTGGTTGAATTTGGCCCAGTAGTTTCAGAGAGAAGATTTTGTAAAAGTTAATGGACGACGGACACCAAGTGATGAGAAAAGCTCACTTGGTCTTTTGGCCAGGTGAGCTAAAAAGAAAATTTGGCAGTTTTAAAAAGTTATGAATTTCACTTCATTCAAAAAGTATGAAATCAAATGGATGTATGTCAAATCTTGTATGTTCTTTCAAAATTAATCAGCAATGATGGACAATATGGTGGACAATATGGTGGACAATTTTAACACTACCTAGACATAACATCTTATAACTCAGTATTAATTGAATTCTAAAATTGTCTATAACAAGGATTGATTTTTTGTAGTATATGTAGTACTTCTCATGCACACACATTTGTGCAAGCAATCATAAGGTTTCATTGTATTTCATGATCATCAAATGGCATAATAAAGCTTACTTCTGTTGTTAACTGTGTGTCTTCTTGGACTGACATCATGTGTTCTGTTGCTACGGCACTGACAACTATGTTGGTAATATCAGAACAAACAGTCTTCATTAAATGTCTGACAAGCTGTGCAGATGTTTCCTCTGCAAAATTTAAGGTTAAAAAAGATTGCTTCATAGTCAAGTCAAATGTCTAGTATTTTTGCTACATAATATACAATCTATAATAGAATCTGATATATATCTCAGACAGTGTATCTTTACACAAACATTTTTCCCAAGTTGTTTTCATAAATAGAAACTGTAAAATTTTCTGCAATTTTCAAACTAACTTTATCTGAAAACAAGACTGCCAAAAAAGCCTCAGACTGATATCTTGTCATTATAAATATTTGGATATGAGCCAATTCAGGCCTTAACCAAAAACAACAACATATTTCACCACACGACGTCTGAAACAAAGATGCACATGCAGGTCAAATATCTTTTTGGTTAACTTTTTTTTTTTTCAGGGCAAAATAGTTGCTTATAAAATAATTTTTTGCACCAAACTCAGTAAAATTTGGCAGACCTGAATTTCTGCTAACTAACTACATGTTAATAACTGATGTTCATCTGTTTCATTAAGACTCTATTTACTTTCTAAGACTAAGAAATTTCTAAATATTGATTCAAGAAATTTTATAATGGTTTTATTCTCCCAACAATTAGTTGCATTGTTTGGATTGATTGCATAAAAAAGAGATAGTACAAATAATTTAATTGAAAAAAGGGCTGCAAGACTAGTTTTAAATACTGATCCAGCTTTCAGGCTCAGCACCAGTGTTTAGCTAGCTTGGGTGGTAGTAAAGAATCAAATCTACTCTAACATTGTTAGGTTGATTTTTTAGGCACTTTATAAATATTCTAAAGCCTGGTATTTCTTAATCATAAGAAATCCGATGGACAAGGTATGATTTACAGTTGTCACTACACATAGGCAGACATACATATATATAAATTTACAGTGATTGTATGCTTCTAAAAATAGAACAGCATCCTGTAATTATACTGAAGAGATGAGTAGATGATCATTTCTGTACACTTAAAAATACTTTGTGTATTGCGTCTAGATGTCCTTGTTTAATTCCTACGAGAAGGTAACACCTCCTGAAAGGAAAGCTGATTTTTTTCAGCTATAGTTAGAGGAGGGGATAAGGTGTCTGCGCAATACTAGGTGGTGTTGTCGTAGAAGTATGAAGTGAAAAGTACAGGTTCCAGCCCCAGACGGGGAGGAAGTAAAGAATCAAATCTACTCTCACATTGTTAGGTTGATTTTCCAGGCACTTTATAAATATTCTAAAGCCTGGTATTTCTTAATCATAAGAAATCCGATGGACAAGGTATAATTTACAGTTGTCACTACACATAGGCAGACATACAGCTACTATTTGAATATACATTTTAAAGCTAGACTATTTCATTTATTACTAGGGATTGTAAATCATTTTTTCATAATCCTATTGCAAATCCCAGTTTCTGCAAACCGGATGTATAATGCAAATTGCACAAACCAATGGATGCCTTCATATTCTCGACTCGTTATTGAAGTTGTCTGTACTCATGGTAGATGTTGTATAGATAAATTTAAAGTCCATTTTCCATGTGAAGTGAAACCCTGTGGCATGCAACTTATAATAAAAGGTTTCGTATATTTTTCTTGAGAGTAACACACCAGCGACTCTTTTCACAAAAAATCTTATGATTAAAATTGATTGTAAGTTATACTGAAATGTGTATGACTTACGAGTATTTTTACTCTTAAGATTTTTTGTGAAAAGAGCCGCAGCTTCATTTGGACCTCTTATATAGAGACTTATTTTGGTCTCATAAAACATCTCAAATTTTAAGGATTTCCCGATTTTACTTAAATCAATCCAAATATTCTACAGGGAAACTTGCTTTTGAAGAATATCTTATTTTCAGAAGTTTTATGAATACCTGAACATACTCTCAAAAGAACCAATTTATATAAAAAGACATCATTGACATGTAGATATAAAAAGATACCAGGATTAACATGTTGTACGCCAGACGCGAATTAAGTCTACAAAGAATCATCAGTGACGCTCGAATAAAAGTAATTAAACAAGAGGCTGTCAGAGTGACAGCAAACCAGATTTTCATGGACACTACATTTAAGCTTAAAACAGCTCTGAATTTGGATTGTGATTGAATATTTGACACAGCATAGGTTTGTGACACAAAATGAATGTGGTCAAAGAACTGAAATATTTGAAATTGGACATTTACCTATTATGGTCCAATATCCAAAATCTAAGTACATATTAGAATCAGCATATCAAAGAAACCCAAGAATTCAATTTTTGATGAAATCAGACAAAAGTTCAATTTAGGACCCTTTGGACCTCAATGTGGACCAATTTGATAAAGGAGCCCAGAATCCTAAATCTCTCAATACATGGTTAGATTCAGCATTTCAAAGAACCCCATAAATTCAATTTTTGTTGAATCAAACAAAGTTTAATTTTGGACCCTGATTTGGACCAACTTGAAAACTGGGCCCAAAAATCTAATATTTAAATACAGGTCTAGATTCAGATTTGAAAGAACCCTATATATATTTAATTTATGTTGAAATGAAACACAGGTTAATTTTATCCATAATATTTTCTGTGCAAAGGGAAATAACTCAAACTGGATAAAAAAAATTCTAAAATAAGATATGATGCAATTTTTCAAATTATAATCAATAATATAATAACAACAACAAGTGATTACTAAGTTCTCTAAAATTAGATATGATTTAACACTCAAACGTTGTTAGAATCAGCATATCAAAGAACCAAAAGAATTCAATTTTTGATGAAATTAAACAAAAGTTTAATTTAGGACCCTTTGGACCTCAATGTGGTATTATCTTATTAATAATGAAAAAAATACAGGTTTAGATTAAAGCATTTCAAAGAACCCTATGTTTATTCAATTTATGTTGAAATCAAACACTGTTTAATTGAAAACTGAGCCCAAAATCAGAAATCTAAATATATGGTTATTAATAAACAATATAAGCTTAGTTTTTAAAGTAGTTCACTTCATAAAAAAAAAATATATAGCATTCAGAAAATTACTCGCCTTTTATTTCATTTGATTTGTTTTATTGTCCCATACAAGAATATATATGGTTTCGGGGTTGGGATCTTGACCGTTAACAAGTTTTCAAAAAGAAGGGGGTGGGGGTTACCCAAGGGGACTTCCCCTAAATTTCATTTGATTTGTTTTATTGTCCCATAGAAGAATATATATGGTTTTGAGGTGGGGATCTCGACCGATTACAAGTTCTCAAACAGGAGGGGGTGGGGGTGACTCCAGGGGACTCGCCTTTTATTTCATTTGATTTGTTTTATTGTCCCATACAAGAATATATATGGTTTCAGGGTGGGGATCTTGACCGTTTACAAGTTATAAAAAAGAAGGGGGTGGGGGCGAACCCGGGGACTTCCCTAATATTTCATTTGATTTGTTTTATTGTCCCATGCAAGACTATATACGGTTTAGGGGTGGGGATCTCGACCGTTTACAAGATAAAAGCACATTCTCAAATTGAAGGGGGGTGGGGGTAAGAATATATATGGTTTAGGGAGACTTAATTATCTACAAAATGTCTAAAAATGAACAGTAAATTTCAAACTTCATTTATACAGTCCTTCTAGTAAATTTCAAACTTTATATATACAGTCCTACAGATCTTATCAGGAAACAGAAAATTTTCAAATAAATCTGTCACTCCAATGATTATCATATGCTAAGATATTTCCCAGATCTAATTAATAATGAAAATCATACTTGCAAATATGAAGGGTTATTCTTTTGAACAGAACTATGGTTTAACATAGTACTCTAACATTACATATATAAAAATTAATAATGTAATAATCTTCAAAATGTCTAATAATATAGCTCATAATCATCACCACTTAGGAAATAAATAATTTTCAAATAAATCTGTCACTCCAATTTTATTGTGAGATAAGACAAGTCATAACATGATAACAAGAGTAAAATATTTAAAAATTCTACTTTTGGATATTAAAAATGGCGATACCTCAAAAAGGAGAAATACTAAAATCTTGAAAATTGAACTAGACCTTCATTAAGTCCCAGGAAACAACATATTTAAATTTGAAAAAAATTTGTTAAAGCGTTTTCATGTTATTGTGGAGACACTGTTTGGCAGCCGTCCGCCTGTTGACCGCATGACCGCCCCACAATCCCATTTAAAACCGATATTTCCGTTAAAAGCAAAATAAATTACGTTAAATAATCTATTCTTTGGTAGAAAATCCTTGGCATTTGATAAAGGACAGTTAAAACGAAAACAAAAGAGAAACAGCTAGAGGTCACAATACCGTAAGCAATGATGACCGTGCTTGAAAGTTACATGTCAAGCTCTTACTGCCGTGTCCTGAATTTAGATGAGAAAAGTGAAAATTCACATTCGCGAGTGAAATTAATATTTATGCATGAACGTTGTATTTTTGCGCAAGAAATAGTAAATAGAAAGCATACGCACTGATACTCTGGATAAGGATACGTATTTGTGTCATCACGTATATTAATCTAATAGTTGAATTGGGATGTCAAACTACCTACCTCAAGTGTTTTGACTCCGGATTCATTGACATTTTATCCAGAATTTTTGTGAATGCAAACCGATAGTGTGCGTGTTAACAGGGTGATGTATAATGTGAATGAATCAAGGATAGCTGGTCAACACAATGAATACAATTTTCAAAACCGTACCACAGTACAAATATTTAGATGCTATAAGGTTGAACTAATAAAAGAAAAAGAAAAAAAAAATTGAAATTTTATAATAAACATACATTCCTGTTAGTGAACTTTTTCCGAAAATAGCTTATATATAATATCAATCAACACAAATGTCATGTAGATACGGATGGACATTTTATTTATCAAATGAATCTCTTTTTAAAGTCTAACATTCCATGTAATCTATATGAATATATTGCTATACAAAATAAAAGCAGTGACTTATAAATCCCTACTAAAACAGTATAAAGTAATTGGCATTATGATAGTAATTAATTTTGTTTTACGTTTTTTTGTGAGATGCAAGGAATTAAAACCCTTGTGAATTGAAACCACGCAAGTATTTTTTCATTCATGCATGACCGTTTAAAATTTAGCTATTTAGCTTACTTTGGGTACGCACCCCTGCTCATTTATGCTCATACGTTACATATAATGACTGTTCAAACCTATGAGACATAATGCACGTATACATTACAATTTTAATTATATATTATAATTATTAGGAATAAATTCAGTCTCAGTTTTACCTTAACAATGAATATTCTCTTAGTCTGGTAGTATCTATTAAAGAAATTAGATTTTTTTTTACAGAAAAAATCCTTTTGTTTGATTATCTTTCTGCTTTCCGACCACTGTGTTTCCGACCTAAGATAAATATTTTTAACAGAAATATCGTTTTCTTAATTTTCTTCATGCTTACCGACATTTTCTCATGCTACGGTTGAAATACTAAATATCAAATGATAAACGTTCAGAAATAACGGAAATTTAAAAAATTAAATTAGAGTTTATACATATTTTGATAAATTCCTAGGGTATATAGATATAAGAAGATGTGGTATGAGTGCCAATGAGACAACTCTCCATCCAAGTCAAAATTTATAAAAGTAAACCATTATAGGTCAAAGTACGGTCTTCAACGCGGAGCCTTGGCTCACACCGAACAGTAAGCTATAAAGGGCCCCAAAAACAACTAGTGTAAAACCATTCAAACGGGAAAACCAACGGTCTAATCTATATAAAAAACGAGAAACGAGAAACACTTATGAACCACATCAACAAACGACAACTACTGAACATCAGATTCCTGACTTAGGACAGGTGCAATATGTACTTTCCCAGGTTTTATTTTCATTAATGATAAGGTCAGCTTGTCAGCTTGGCAGCTTGGCAGTTTTGTTTTAATTAAGAGATTAAGGGATAGGTATTAGATCTTAGATAGGGAACAGCATGATGACAGCATGGGTGTAATCAGAGAACATCTGTATATAATATTGATAGGATGGTCAGTTGTCGTTTGAGCATTGCACTGTTAGCAGTCATATTTTTACTTGTGGAAAATTAATTCAGCCCACCCCAGTGGCGGATCCAGAGGGAGGGTTCCGGGGGTTGGAACCCCCCCCTTTTTTCTTGACAATCAATGCATTTGAAAGGGGACATATAGTTGGAACCCCCCCTTCTTTATCCTGGGTTGGGAACCCCCCCTTTTAAAAATGGCTGGATCCGCCCCTGCACCCACTGTTTCCCCAGCTGCACCTTTAATAAAATGCTCCACAGGGCGCAGCTTGATACGGCCGCAGAGGTCAAACCCTGAATAGTTGGGGCAAGTATGGACACAACATTCAAGCTTGATACAGCTCTGAATTTGGATTGTGATTAAATATTTGACACAGCATAGGTTTCTGACACAGAATGAATGTGGTCTAAGAACTTAAAAATTTTAAATTGGACATTCACCTATTATGGTCCAATATCCAAAATCTAAATACATGGTTAGATTCAGCATATCAAAGAACCCCAAGAGTTCAATTTTTGATGAAATCAAACAAAGTTTAATTTTGGATCCCGATTTGGACCGACTTGAAAACTGGGCCCATAATCAAAAATCTAAATACATGTTTAGATTCATCATATCAAAGAACCCTAAGAATTCAATTTTTGTTAAAATCAAACTAAGTTTAATTTTGGACCCTTTGGACCTTAATGTAGACCAATTTGAAAACGGACCAAAAATTAAGAATCTAAATAAAATTCAATTTTGTTAAAATCAAACTAAGTTTAATTTTGGACCCTTTGGACCTTAATGTAGACCAATTAGAAGAATTCGTTAGATTCATATCAAAGAACCCCAATAATTCAATTTTGATGAAATCAAACAAAGTTTAATTTTGGACCCTTTTGACCTCAATGTGGACAAAGTTGATAACGGGCCCAAAATCAAAAATCTAAATACATGGTTAGATTCAGCATATCAAAGAACCCCATATATTCAATTTTGTTGAAATCAAACAAAGTTTAATTTTGGACCCGATTTGGACCAACTTGAAAACTGGGCCCATAATCAAAAATCTAAATACATGTTTAGATTCAGCATATCAAAGAACCCTAAGAATTCAATTTTGTTAAAATCAAACTAAGTTTAATTTTGGACCCTTTGGACCTTAATGTAGACCAATTTGAAAACGGGACCAAAATTAAGAATCTAAATACACGGTTAGATTCGGCATATCAAAGAACCCCAATAATTCAATTTTGATGAAATCAAACAAAGTTTAATTTTGGACCCTTTGGACCTCAATGTGGACCAATTTAAAACGGGCCCAAAATCCAAAAACTTAATACACGGTTAGATTCAGCATATTAAAGAACCCCAAGAGTTCAAGAATTAAACCCCATTGAAATTGGTCAAGTAATAAGCAATTTATACAAAGTATCTTCTTTTGCACAATACTGTGTAATTGAATATTTCTTGCAATTGCGCAATACTGTGCAATTGAATATTTCTTGCTATTGTGCAATACTGTACAATTGACAATTTCTTGCTATTGCGCAATATTGTGCTATTGGATATTTCTTGCTATTGCGCAATACTGTCCAATTGAAGATTTCTTGCTATTGCACAATACTGTGCAATTGAAAATTTCTTGCTATTGCACAATACTTTTTATATAATAATTTACACATCCTGTTTGGTGTGTATCTCCTGCCATATCATTATTATTTGCTTTTAAATATAAATCAGAAATAACCAACTTAAAATGGAAAATTTTAAAGAAAAAAAAAAGGAAAAAAAAAATCCCCCAAAAAATTTTTTTGAACCCCTTATGATTCATCACCCCAAACTCAATCCCAGCCTTCCCTTTGAGGTATGGTACCTTGCAGTGCAATTTCAGAGATCAATACACTTGAACACAAGTTATTGTCTGAAACTAGAAAATGCTTATTTTTGGCCCCTTTTGGCCCCAAATTCCTAAACGTTTCAGGCAATTACCCCCAAACTCAATTCCAGCTTTCCCTTTGTGATATGGAACCTTGTAGTACAATTTCAGAAGTATCCATACACTTACACACAAGTTATTGTCATGAAACTAGAAAAATGCTTTTTTTTTGCCACTTTTTTGGCCCCTAATTCCTAAAATTTTGAGGCAATTACCCCCAAAAATCAATCCCAGCATTCCCTGTGTGATATGGAACCTTGTGGTACAAAGTCAGAGAGATCCATACACTAACACACAAGTTATGTCTGGAAGTTACAAAAATGCTTATTTTTGGCCCCTTTTTGGCCCCTAATTCCTTAACTGTTGGTACCATAACCCCCAAAATCAATCCCAACCTTCCTTTTGTGATATTGAACCTTATGGTAAAATTTCATAGAGATCCATTCACTTAAACTAAAGTTAGAGTGCGAAAACCAATGCGTCTTCGGACGACGACGACGCCACCGCTAACGTCATACCAATATACGACCGTAAAATTTTTTTGCGGTCGTATAAAAATTAAATAGTCATGAGTTAATGTTAATTAATTTTTATATGTTTAATTAAATGGGGCTACTCATAACAAGATGTGTTTTGTTTGTTTTAGTTTTAACGTTTTTCGTTCAATTTGGCCTACTTAATTTCAGGGAAATTATTTTCCCCCAATTCATTAATACATCTTATAAATTATTAAGGCTTTGTTTTATTTAAGGGTGATAATTAAGTTAGTTTTTGTACCTGTTGGGATCTACCGCAGGAATTCTCTTTTTTCAAATTTATACCCGTCTGGGCTCTACCAGTCAGGTTCTAATAGTACCTGTTGGGACCTACCGCAGGAATTCTCATTTTTCTAAATTCATACTTGTCTGGGCTCTACCATTCAGGTTCTAAAAGTACCTGTTGGGATCTACCGCAGGAATTCTCATTTTTCAAAATTTATACTTGTCTGGGTTCTACCAGTCAGGTTCTAAAAGTACCTGTTGGGATCTACTGCAGGAATTCTCAGTTTTCAAAATTCATACTTGTCTGGGCTCTACCACTCAGGTTCTAAAAGTTCCTGTTGGGATCTACAGCAGGTATTCTCATTTTTCAAATTTATACCTGTCTGGGTTCTACCAGTCAGGTTCTAAAATAAATTTTTCACCTGTCAGGGCTCTACTGCAGGTTCTTAAAATTGCATAATTTAGGCAATTTATTTTTTAATTAATTTAAAATTATGTTGAGTAGGTAGTGTTTTTGATTTGGTTATTTTAATTAGTATTATTGTAAGTTTTAATGAGTAACCCCCTAGAAAGCCAAATGATACATTTATTTTTATTTTCATATGTATTCAGTATAATAGATTTAGAACTGATTGTGAATATGATACTAGTATACTGTGTATACAATGGTGTCTTAGTATATTAGTTTGTTAATAAAATTAGAATAGTTATTATAAAGTTTTGCGTATGATATCAAGTATCCAGTATGGCAGGATAAGTGTTCCATTCAAGTAGAACATTTCCTGTTCTACGCTTAGTATCTATATTAGTATAGATAAATGTGGTATGATACATGAGACTAGTTATTGCCTATAAGGAGACATCTACTGTTCAAGGTGGTATGGTATATGAGACTAGTCACTGTCTATAAGGACACATCTACTGTTCTTTGTGGTATGGTATATGAGACTTGTTAGGTTTTATTAGGAGACTTCTACTGTTTTTATGTGGTATGGTATATGAGACTTGCTAGTGTTCTTTAGAAGACATCTACTGTTTTATGTGGTATGGTATATGAGAATTGTTAGCATTTATTAGTAGACATCTACTGTTTCTTGTGGTATGGTATATGAGACTTGTTAGTGTTCTTTAGAAGACATCTACTGTTCTATGTGGTATGGTATATGAGACTTGTCAGTAATCTAAGGAGACATCTACTGTTCTGACAGTAATATGTATAAATCAGTTTATTCTGGGTCATTGTATATCAATAAACTATTCCCAGGTTCATTAAAGGCTACACACACAACGCGTAGAGGGACCCTCAGGGGGTTCACGTAAAAAGCTGAAAAAAGTTTTTGAATGTATTAAGATAGATGAGGAGAGACAGAGAGAGAAGAGAGAAGTATTGATAATTTTAATGGGGTCCTTTTATCCTTTTCAATATTTTACTGTCAGTAATCAAATGTCATTGCGTCAATCAATTTATTCTTATTTTCGTAAATGACATTCGAATGAAAACAATGCATCAGAAGAAGCTAATCTGTTTCACTCTACCAGTATGGAGCCAAAGTCTGTATCAGTACTCATAAGGAAACTCAAACTATGCCTAGTAATTCATCAGATTCAACAAAAAGATAAAAATTTATGTCAGTCATTACCTAAATGTGTTATTATTATACCCTACAGTGGGCGTAATAGTTGCATTGTTATAATCGCCATCAAGATAATTCCTAAATCATGATCTGTTGGAAATTACCACTATAGTTTACATTTCTTAAGGCAGATCCGGACAGAAAAGTTGAAAAAAAGTTGACTTCCCATGTTACCATGGTCAACTTTTTAACTACAACATTTTGAGGAAGTATTATGCGATATCGTTCACTTGTTTGTTCAGTATAAATAATTTTTAAAAAAATTTTAAATTCATCGTCCAAACTCCCTTTCATTCACATCTTCTCAGGCACCATTTGATATAAGCTAGGTCAATTTTTTCTACAAGTCTGAAAATAATTTTACAAAAAAGAAACCCGATTGGTTAGCTTTAATTATAGTCTTTCCTTAAAAGGAATTAGACCCATTGAAATCATGTGAAAAGTATGATTGGCTTGAAGGGTTTTTGTTAACAAAATCCAAAGTATTAAAACCATGCCTCTTGTCAAGTGTCAACAAACACAATGACCAGTAATCAGCCCCTGTTCGCCAAAAAATCAAAACTTTTACAAGCTATCAGTCATGTAGGAATTAATAAGCTTATGTTGTTTCCTCTTTAAAAAAATGTTGATTAAACATTAAAATATAATTGAAACATTTCACCATGGTAAAATGGTAACAGATTTAGAAAAAAATCATTTTATTGTTTTCTGTGGTTATATATGTATCATTATACATATGGTTTTATATGGTTATATATGTATCATTATACATATGGTTTTCTGTGGTTATATATGTATCATTATATACATATGGTTTTATATGGTTATAAATGTATCATTATATACATATGGTTTTCTTTTATTATATATGTATCAATATACATATGGTTTTATGCAGTTATATATGTATCACATCACTATACATATGGTTTTATATTTTATATATGTATCACTTCACTATACATATGGTTTTATATGGTTATATATGTATCACATCTCTATACATATGGTTTTATATTTTATATATGTATCATTATACATATGGTTTTATATGGTTATATATGTATCATTATACATATGGTTTTATGTGGTTATGTATGTATCACATCACTATACATATGGTTTTATGTGGTTACATATGTATCACATCTCTATACATATATATTTATATTTTACATATGTATCATTATACATATGGCTTTATATGGTTGCTGTCTGTCATAATTGTTTTTCGTTTATTTATTTTTGTCATAAATCAGACTGTTGGAATGTTGTTGTTTGTTAATGTTTTTTTTTTTTCGCTTCAATTGTCTCACGTTTTGACATGTGCCCTTTTAGTGCTGACTTAATTTGGTGTGGGTTTTTGCTTTCATTGTTGATGGCTGTACGGTGGTCTAAAGTTGCTCAAATCCTAATCATTTGGACTCTGTTGGGTAGTTGTTGTCTGAATTTACAATCATACCACATCTCCTTTTTTATGATATATTACACTGATTTTATATAGTAATATACATGTTTCCATAATTATACATACAGTTGTATTGTTTATTGTTTAAATTAATCATGAGGTCTATGGTATTAGTTATTTTCAAGTATGGTTATTTGTATTTGTCATATGATACTGTTTATTGTGCCATTATTTCGTTTCCTTTATAGATGCTTTATCAGAGGGCTGGAGTTAGAGGAATTACTGCTATTACAAATATGAAAGAGAGTCTCTCTATTGAAATATTTCAAGAGTTGCAGCTTGTACGATTCAACGAAAAGGATGAAAACAGACCCGAAATAATAATGGTCTAGGAAGATCAACAGCTCATACGATACTTTTGTAAGATGTGTCAATACACTGCTCATTAATAACACAGCCAACAGCTGATGAATTGGCAGTGGCAATGATTGCTCAATTGAATGGAAAAGTGCTGGCTTCATAAAACAGACAGCGTGTTGGAATCTTAGGCAGATGACACATTATACATCACATGTGGCTTTAACATTAGTTTAACACAGACATCAGCCTGCAACACTGGATTTTCAAAAAACAGAGACAGAAATGTTGCCATCAACATTAGCAAACACTGTACATTGTTCCCTTGAACCGTCTGTGACATCAGACCGATATGTTTCAGCACATTTTACAGCTTACAGCAACACCAATGCAAGAAGAACAAACTTTCGGTATTGACAATTCTGTATTAGGCCAGACAGTTAGGTACTTCTTAACAAATACTTTGCTCTTGTGCTTGAATGTGAATTAAAAAAAAAATAAGAAAAGACAGTTGTGCTGATAACTTTATAGACTTGGTTACCCTTTCTCCAAATTTAAGTGAAGATATAGATGATGGTGAACTATTCAAATCAAAGGCGGTTTAACTGTCGAACAATATCAGAAGTAGATAATGTCGATCCATCAGTGTACTGCAACTTTGGGAATTTAATGTATTAAATTGGAGTTTATACATTTTTGTTCATGTCCTCATCATCTTTTACCCTGTCCCATCATGTGTTTAATATTAGCAAGACCTTTGATAAGTTATTTTTGTCTACAGAGATAAGATAAGGATTGGACCAATCACATTATAGATATTGAAGGGATAGGAGGTCATTTTATAAAGCTTGTTGCAGTTTCAGCAGCCATATTTTGTTTCTCCAAGATTTAATTTGAATTCTATCTTATTTGCTATTTGGAGTTATATATATACAGTATTCGTATGTTTATTTTAAACTGACATTCGTTCACTAAGTATAAGTGTTTCATTTCCAGTAATTCGGATTTACGTTTTAAACAATTCAGAATCAGCCACAAAGGTACTTTTTTTTAAGTTTGTGCTTCATAGTCCTGATAGTGCATCGTTTTCTCCCGAGTTTGTAACTTTCAATTTATCATCAAGACGATTCTAAATTGGATTATATTTGTATTCTGCTATAATTTTAAACCTCTGTGATTCGTCATCATGGGACCAATTCGTAGATCGGGGACAAGGACACACGTGCATTACGATTCGGAAATGCCTGAAAACTGGACTTTAATCAGATTAAGACAAGAACTAAACGCAAGAGGGATTAGAATTCCTCAAAATTCGATGAGGATGGCATTGGTCAGGCTTTTACGAGAGTCTGGAGAAAATGTTATTTCCGATGCGGGGAGAAACGTCGAGGGCCACGCTGACACCATATTGGGTAGTGCGCGATCCCAGAATTCCACTGCCACAGACACCACCATCAACGACCACGTGCACGACGCCTTATTAGGAAGTGTGGCATCCCAAGATGCATCTGTAGAGACAAACAATAGAACTTTAATAAACATTGTTTCAAGGCTGTATACGACAGTGCAGTCCTTGCAACAAAATGTGACAACACTAACTGGCCAAGTCAACACTCTAATTACTCAGAGAACAGTAGAAGCGCGTGATGAGACAACAACAACAATGAGAACCGGAAACAGGTGGATTCCTACTTTCGCTTTAACCGGAAGTCAAAGAAGTGAAGAAGTAAACAATGCCAATGGTCTTAATTTCAACCTGGAGACAGCCTACTCTGCTCTGAGAACTAACGCATTGCCAACGGCTGCAGCGGGCAGCGAAGAACAAGCTCTTAGGAACAATCGCTATGTTCAAACACCAAGAAGCTATTCAGCTGAGTCTTTTCCGTTTGTGGAAACAGTGACACCACAAGTAAGGAGAAGCATTATAACAGGTATGGACATCAACCTATCCTCTCTTCTTATCCTGTATTATGTGGGAATGGGTACAACAGATGGGGAAGAAAAGAATGAAACTTCTAGTTACCACACAAAACCTGACCCACGACTAAACAGATCTTTGTCTATTGGGGAGTTTATCCAAGCGTTTGGTATCTACAAGAACATAATGTGTTCCGCGTTCCCCCACCGTAGGAGTGAGTTCGACACGTATGAGAGAGACATTGTAGACATGGCAACTCGATACCCTGGCAATGGGTTTTATGAATACCACAAGCGATTTTCCCTCGATTCAGCTGCACATTTACGCTACAATAACATGGCAGTTGATTGGTCCATAAGGAACAATACATTATTCTGTAATATATTCACAAATATAAGGCCTAACACCTGTAATGTTTGCGGCAGTAACTTTCACACATCAGGATTTTGTTCTCTCACGCAAAGGTCATCCAGAAATAAAATAGATGATTTCCAGGATACATATGGTAGGGAAAGGATTTTTCATTCTGGAAGAGAAATTTGTAACAATTTCAATGGATACAGGGGATGTATACTGCCACGTTGTAGAAATGCCCATGTGTGTTTCGCTTGTAAAGGGGATCATTCAAAAATCAACTGCCATCAGACAAAAAACGAGTTCCAGGGGCCTCAAAAGAAAGGGCCCCACACACAGAGGAGAAACTAGATACACCTCAAAATTATGACATGTCTGTCTCTACACCTGTAAATATAGATGTTTTGGAAAAAGAGTTATATAGACATCCTGACTCTGCTTTTAAAATTTTTTTGATAAATGGGTTAAGATATGGTTTTCACACTGGGTTAAAGACTCTCCCATCAAAGTCTATTATATGTAAAAATTTGAAGTCAGCATCTACAAATCCTATATGCGTGTCAGAATTACTTGAAACTGAAGTGTCGAAAGGATACCTCATTGGACCTTTGAATGATATTCCTTTTAGCAAATATCACATAAACCCCATTGGTTTAGCAGAACATACATATAGTAAGAAAAAGCGCTTAATTGTTGATCTTTCAGCACCACATGAGGATGATTACAATCCAAGTCTAAATGAACTGATAGCTAAGGAAGAATTTTCTTTGCAGTATGTTTCTATTGATAATGCTACTCATATTATTAAGCAGTTAGGTAGAAAAAGTTGGCTTCTAAAAACTGATTTTGCCTAAAGAGAAAATTGTAAGAATTCAAGAAACTATTGAATCTTTCGCTAAACGCAATACATGTACTAAAAAGTTGGCTTCTAAAAACAGATATTTGCGATGCGTTCAAAATTATACTTCTTAATTCAGAATTATGGCCTTATCATGGTATACAGTGGAACAAAAAAAGTTTTGTTTTTTTAAGAGATTAGTGTTTGGGTGTAGATCAAGTCCCAAAATTTTTGATACACTATCCAGGGCAGTTTGCTGGATAGCTAGAAATAACTATGGTATTGTAAATATTTTACATTTGTTAGATGGTTTTTTAATTATTGTACCAAGAGCAGATAATGCTCATCTAACTATGAGCAATGTGTTAAAAATGTTTTCATCTTTGGGTATTCCTTTGTCAACAAAGAAAACTGAAGGTCCTTGTGTCATTTTAGAATATTTGGGCATTTTTATTGATACTATAAAGATGGAGGCACGTTTGCCTAAAGAGAAAATTGCGAGAATTCAAGAAACTATTGAATCTTTTTCTAAACGCAATACATGTACTAAAAGGGAACTTTTAAGTCTGCTAGGCCACTTAAATTTTGCAAGTAGAGTTATTTTACCAGACAGATCATTTGTATCTCACTTGATTAAGCTTTCAACTACTGTTAAAAAATTGTCACACCATGTACATATTAAGAATTGCAGATCTGATTTGGCAATGTGGTCTCAATTTCTTAATAAAATGCTCCGCAGGGCGCAGCTTGATACGACCGCAGAGGTCGAACCCTGAATAGTTGGGGCAAGTCTGGACACAACATTCAAGCTTGATACAGCTCTGAATTTGGATTGTGATTAAATATTTGACACAGCATAGGTTTCTGACACAGAATGAATGTGGTCTAAGAACTTAAAAATGTTAAATTGGACATTCACCTATTATGGTCCAATATCCAAAATCTAAATACATGGTTAGATTCAGCATATCAAAGAACCCCAAGAGTTCAATTTTTGATGAAATCAAACAAAGTTTAATTTTGGACCCTTTTGACCTCAATGTGGACAAAGTTGATAACGGGGCCCAAAAATCAAAAATCTAAATACATGGTTAGATTCAGCATATCAAAGAACCCCATATATTCAATTTTTGTTGAAATCAAACAAAATTTAATTTTGGAACCCGATTTGGACCAACTTGAAAACTGGGCCCATAATCAAAAATCTAAATACATGTTTAGATTCAGCATATCAAAGAACCCTAAGAATTCAATTTTTGTTAAAATCAAACTAAGTTTAATTTTGGACCCTTTGGACCTTAATGTAGACCAATTTGAAAACAGGACCAAAAATTAAGAATCTAAATACACGGTTAGATTCGGCATATCAAAGAACCCCAATAATTCAATTTTTAATGAAATCAAACAAAGTTTAATTTTGGACCCTTTTGACCTTAATGTGGACAAAGTTGATAACGGGGCCCAAAAATCAAAAATCTAAATACATGGTTAGATTCAGCATATCAAAGAACCCCATATATTCAATTTTTGTTGAAATCAAACAAAATTTTAATTTTGGACCCCGATTTGGACCAACTTGAAAACTGGGCCCATAATCAAAAATCTAAATACATGTTTAGATTCAGCATTTCAAAGAACCCTAAGAATTCAATTTTTGTTAAAATCAAACTAAGTTTAATTTTGGACCCTTTGGACCTTAATGTAGACCAATTTGAAAACAGGACCAAAAATTAAGAATCTAAATACACGGTTAGATTCAGCATATCAAAGAACCCCAATAATTCAATTTTTAATGAAATCAAACAAATTTTAATTTTGGACCCTTTTGACCTTAATGTGGACAAAGTTGATAATGGGGCCCAAAATCAAAAATCTAAATACATGGTTAGATTCAGCATATCAAAGAACCCCATATATTCAATTTTGTTGAAATCAAACAAAGTTTAATTTTGGACCCTTTGGACCTCAATGTGGACCAATTTAAAACGGGCCCAATATCCAAAAACTTAATACACGGTTAGATTCAGCATATTAAAGAACCCCAAGAATTCAAGAATAAAACCCCATTGAAATTGGTCAAGAAATAAGCAATTTATACAAAGTATCTTCTTTGCACAATACTGTGCAATTGAATAGTTCTTGCAATTGCGCAATACTGTGCAATTCAATATTTCTTACTATTGTGCAATACTGTACAATTGACAATTTCTTGCAATTGCGCAATATTGTGCTATTGGATATTTCTTGCTATTGCGCAATACTGTGCAATTGAAGATTTCTTGCTATTGCGCAATACTGTGCAATTGAAAATTTCTTGCTATTGCACAATACTTATTATTATATAATAATTTACACATCCTGTTTGGTGTGTATCTCCTGCCATATCATTATTATTTGCTTTTAAATATAAATCAGAAATAACCAACTTAAAATGGAAAATTTTAAAGAAAAAAAAGGAAAAAGGAAAAAAAATCCCCCAAATTTTTGAACCCCTTATGATTCATCACCCCAAACTCAATCCAAGCCTTCCTTTGATGTATGGTACCTTGCAGTACAATTTCAGAGAGATCCATACACTTTAACACAAGTTATTGTCTGGAAACTAGAAAATGCTTATTTTGGCCCCTTTTGGCCCCTAATTCCTAAACGTTTCAGGCAATTACCCCAAACTCAATTCCAGCTTTCCTTTGTGATATGGAACCTTGTAGTACAATTTCAGAAAGATCCATACACTTACACAAAGTTATTGTCATGAAACTAGAAATATGCTTGTTTTTGCCCTTTTTGGCCCCTAATTCCTAAAATTTTGAGGCAATTACCCCAAAATCAATCCCAGCATTCCTTTGTGATATGGAACCTTGTGGTACAAAGTCAGAGAGATCCATACACTAACACACAAGTTATGTCTGGAAGTTACAAAATGCTTATTTTTGGCCCCTTTTTGGCCCCTAATTCCTTAACTGTTGGTACCATAACCCCCAAAATCAATCCCAACCTTCCTTTTGTGATATTGAACCTTATTGTAAAATTTCCTAGAGATCCATTCACTTAAACTAAAGTTAGAGTGCGAAACCAATGCGTCTTCGACGACGACGACGCCGGCGGACCGGCGACGACGACGCCAACGTCATACCAATATACGACCACAAAATTTTTTTGCGGTCGTATAAAAACTGGAATGGAATATCATTTTTCATTAATGACAACATTATTAAAGCTGCAGACATTCAACTTTACACAGATGCTACACCTAAATCGTTCGGGGGATTCTATCACGGAAGTTGGTTTCAAGGCGAATTTACACCAGAGCTTTTAAATGAACAAACGTCTATGGCTTTCTTTGAACTGTACCCTATAGTGATGGCCTGTGCTCTGTGGGGTCACAACTGGAGTAGAAAACGTATATTATTTTACTGTGACAATTTAAGTACCATAGAGATTATCTCCAAAGGAAGATCAAAAATCCAGAGTATAATGAAACTTATGAGGAAGCTAACTTATCTTTCTGCTCTATATAACTTTGTCATTCATGCACAACATATTGCTGGTGTCGAAAACACTGTAGCAGACTCTATTTCTCGTTATCAGATGAGGAAGTTTCACTTACTACAACCACTGGCAGATCGAGAACCAACACCTTGCCTGAAGCCATCCCAGTTAATGATGAGTTGATTCAACAAGTTGAGGAATTATGGGAAGCCTGCCTTTGTCAGAGTACAAAGCAGGCATATATGACTGGTGTTAAATGTTTTCAAAACTTTATGGTTATGAATGGAAAAGACTGTTTTTTAAATGCATTGCCATATATAGATGAAAATTGTTTAATTTTTTTTGTTGCCTTTTGTAAAAATTCGTTAAAAACTAGCACATTCAACTGTTAAATTGTATTTAGCAGGTATAAGACACTATTTTTTAAAACAGGGTCATTCAGACCCGCTAGCAAATACTGTTCATTTGCAGTGCATTCTAAGAGGTTTAAAAAAGTCTCAGTGTAATATACGTCCTAAACGAATGCCTATTTCTTCTTCGATTTTAAAAGAACTATGTAATTTGTTAAGATCTGGAGTATTTTCTCCATTCGTTGATTTAATGCTACAAAGCGCATTTAATTTAGCTTTTTTTGGATTCCTCTGATGTGGAGAATTTACTTGTCGTAGTAAAGACTTTCCTAAGGAAAACATTGTTTCAATTCAAGATATTTCTTTAGATGTGTCACTAAAAATTTAGTTTTCCATTTACATTCTTCTAAGTGTGATCCATTCAGGCAAGGTGTAAATATTACTATCTTTGAAAACAATGTTTTTCACCCTGTAACTACTTTGAGAAAATATATCAAATTCAGAACTGATTTAGGAGCTAAGCCTCAGTCGCCTTTGTTTGTGAACGATGATTATGACCATACTCCCTTATCAAGGGATCGCTTTATTTCTTTGCTGCGAGATTTACTTTTTAGACTTGGGTATAAAGATGATAAATTTTGTGGGCATTCATTTAGAATAGGAGCAGCTACATCTGCAGCTGCTGCAGGAATTGAAGACCACATTATTCAAACTTTAGGTAGATGGTCATCTGATTGTTACATGCGTTATATTAGAACCAACCCTAAAACTATACATGCAGCTCAAGATAAAATGTGTTTTTAAGTGAACATTTCTCTTAGTAGATTTTATACATCATTTCATATTGTTTGTACATACATGTGAGGTTAAATATTTGTATATGTACATATATATATAATTTGTATTTTTTTTTTTTTGTACAAAGC
Source organism: Mytilus coruscus (assembly GCA_017311375.1). Classification (NCBI taxonomy): domain Eukaryota; kingdom Metazoa; phylum Mollusca; class Bivalvia; order Mytilida; family Mytilidae; genus Mytilus; species Mytilus coruscus. The sequence goes on along the minus strand of CM029603.1, from coordinate 75,019,780 downwards.
TGGTTTGTTGGTTTGTTTTTTACTTGTTTTATCTTATAAGATATATACAAGGATTTTTTTTTTTTTAAGTTACTATTATTCATAGTTTTTTTTTTATCATATCTGATGTATCTTTTCTTGGGGCTTTCACTCATTAATTTCGCTCATTTTGGCCAACATAATTTCAGGGAAATTATTTTCCCCCAATTCATTTATACATATTTAAATTATTAAGTACATTTGTACACCTGCTGGCATCTACCGCAGGATCTATTTTTAATGGCATTAGGTAACCTGCTGGCATCTACCGCAGGATCTATTTTTATTCACATTCACCTGCTCGGATCTACCACAGGTTCTCGAAATTAGTTTTGTCTGCTCGGATCTACCACAGGCATAAGTAATATATATTTTTTGTATGTTTTGTCTGCTCGGATCTACCACAGGCATAAGTAATATATATTTTGTGTATGTTATTCGTCAGAAACTGTAATGAGTAGCCCCCTAGAAAGCCAAATGTTACATCAAGGTATTAATATGTAAATGTTTTACTATTTACTATGTTTTTTATATTATATGAAAATGTTTTAGTCTTAGTGAGTTTTAGTTTTTTGTTTTAATAAATAGTTTAGTTTTATATCTTATCTTTGTTATATACAGTTAGTAATTGTAGTTTTGGTATATGTTGGTTTGCCAAGATTATTCAGGACCACAAGCGACAGTACACACACTCTCATACATACTGGTGCCCTTAGTCGTAGGCGGAATTAATCTTATTGATGATATATTTTGGTTGTTTTTTATTCAATGATTAAGCTAATAGATATAAGAAGATTTGGTATGAGTGCCAATGAGACAAATCTTTATACAAGACAAAGTCCATCATAGTACAAAACATACAAACTCTAACAGAGTTCTGTTTAAGTGGGGTATTTTCTAATCTAGAGAATTATGTATAAAGTGATATTTATGTAAAATTGAGAATGGAAATGGGGAATGTGTCAAAGAGACAACAACCCGACCACAGAACAGACAACAACAGAAGGTCACCAATAGGTCTTCAATGCAGCGAGAAATTCCGCACCGAGGCGTCCTTAAGCTGGCCCCTAAACAATTATATATACTAGTTCAGTGATAATGGACGTCATACTAAACTCCAAATTATACACAAGAAACTAAAAGTAAAAATAATACAAGACTAACAAAGGCCAGAGGCTCCTGACTTGGGACAGGCGCAAAAATGCGCGGGTTAATCATGTTTATGAGATCTGAACCTCCCCTATACCTCTAGCCAATGTAGAAAAGTAAACGATAACAATACGCACATTAAAAGTCAGTTAAAGAGAAGTCCGAGTCCGATGTCAGAAGATGTAACAAAAGAAAATAAACAAAATGACAATAATACATAAATAACAACAGACTACTAGCAGTTAACTGACATGCCAGCTCCAGACCTCAATTAAACTGATTGAAAGATTATGTCTTCATCATATGAATATCAGGCACAATCCCTCCGTTAGGGTTTAGTATCATACCATCATAAAATATATGAGAAGAGCATAACCCGTGTCATGCCAACAACTGGTTTTTAAATAAATGTGTTTAGTTCCGATGCAAAGACCCTATAAGTGAATAAAGATTAAAGCCAAAATATGCAATCTTTAATGACCTGACAACAGTATCGTAACTATATCCCTTCTTAATAAGTCTATTTAAAGGTTTTGTTAGCTTCTGAGGTGAATACTGACATTTTAGTGCTTTATAAAGAATATTACCATAAAAGATTGGATGTGAAATACCTGAACGTATAAGAAGTCTGCATGTTGAGCTATATTTACGAATGATGTCCTTGTACCGATGATAAAATTTAGTAAATGTTTTGACTAGTTTGTGATATCGAAAACCCTGGTGTAATAATTTTTCTGTAATACATAAATTTCTTTCGTTAAAATCTGAAACGTTGTTACATACACGAGCGAATCGTACAAGTTGAGATATATAAACACCGTAAGACGGTGACAAGGAACATCACCATCTAAAATGGATAATTAACGATAGGAAATGAAAATCATCTCTTTATCATAAATTTTGTATTAAGCTTTCCGTTAATGATATAGATATCAAGATCGAGGAAAGGGCAGTGGTCATTGTTAGTATTAGCTTTATTTAAAGTAAGTTCAACAGGATAAATTTCTTTAGTATACATACTGAAGTCGTCATTATTGAGAGCCAATATATCATCCAAATATCTAAAAGTATTATTAAATTTTTGTATCAGATGTTGTTTCGATGGGTCTTTGCTGATTTTAGTCATAAATTGTAACTCATAGCAATACAAAAACAGGTCCGCAATAAGTGGTGCACAGTTAGTCCCCATTGGAATTCCGATAACCTGACGATTTACGGAATCTCCAAAGCGAACAAAAATATTATCTAGTAAAAATTCAAGGGCAGATATAGTATCAAAGCATGTCCAATTGACATAGTTCTTTTGTTTATTGCTACTAAAAAATGACCTAAAAGAGTTAGAACATATGTATTCACATTCTGACTTTTAAATGCCCATTTAATTAGGTGTGTGAATTTTTCTTAATGAGAATGTGAGGCAATGTGGTATACAGGGTAGAAAAATCAAAACTTTGAACAGATTCAAAATCACCAATATAAGCATGCAATTTATCAAGTACTTCCAACGAGTTTTGACACTCCAAAAGTAATTAATTCCACTATTTTCAAAGGCCTTATTTGAACAATTTATTATCAGGTTTTGATTGTACCAAGTGAACTGGTAAGAAGAATAGACAATTTAGTAGTGGAACAATGGCTTGAAGACGAAATAAATCTATATTTGTAAGGTGTTTTATGTAGCTTCAGAAGCCAGTACATAGTTGGGACTTTCATTGTATTTGGTTCTGCTTGTAAAGAGGTAGCTAAAATTTTATGTTTGTTACAGATGTCGTT